>OZ034816.1:13133267-14383267 GCA_964030455.1 Linum trigynum
TGTTGTCTTGGCTATTTCTGGATTTTTGAGGGTTGTCTTTTGGTGGGACTCTTCATTTTGTCTTGTGCTTAGAGTTTATTTGGATCCCTGCTGTCTCGCTACTTTGCTTGTCTTGTGCTGCTCAAATATCATGGATTCTACGAAGGTCGACGCAATCTCAGTCCGCTTGAATGGCAAGAATTTCCCGTTGTGGGAATTTCAGTTCAGGATGTTTGTGCAAGGCAAGGGTTTGTTGCCTGTACTTGATGGTTCTGCTAAGGCTCCCGCTGCTGGTGCGGATCCTAAGGACATCGTGGCATGGGAGATGAGTAATGCCCAGGTTATCAGTATGCTTTTGTCTTCGGTTGAGCCCTCGATTGGCTTGGGTTTACGGGGATTCTCGACTACCAATGCCATGTGGCAGCACCTTGTTAGCCTTCACACCCACGTGAGCGCCTCCCGCAAGTTTGATATTGAACTTGATCTTGCTCGGCTACAACAAGGTGATCTTGACATCAAGTCCTATTACCAGGCTGCTCTCCAACTCTGGACCGAGCACGATTTGATTACCCAATCTCTTGTATCTGCTGCTGCATCAGCTGAGGTCCTGAAGGAGCGTGCTAGCTCGCGTCTCATGACCTTTCTCATGAAGCTCAACCCGAGCTTTGAATCTATCCGGGCTTCCTTACTGCATCGCAATGTCAACACTATTGAAGAGGTACTACCAGAGCTGCTTCGTGAGGAAACTAGACTTCGGAGTCAAGCTAAGTTAGAGGTTCACTCCCCTGATATTGGTTTGGCCTTCTCTGCTTAGACTGGTAAGCCCCGATTCCATCGTACTCCTTCTGGTGAAATCATATGTCATTATTGCAAGGAACCGGGTCACATTCTTATTAATTGCAAGAAGCGCAACGGGTGTAACTATTGCAAGTCTGATGGCCATAAGATTGCTGATTGCCCTATTCTAGCTCGCCAGAACAACCATCGTCGTCCTGGATTTGGCGCTGGGAGTTCCTCTTCTTCATCTGCCCCACGGGGGACTGCATATGCTACAGATAGGGTGGTGCCCCCAGCCCCTGTGACGACTACTCCTGTGGCGCCGAGTATCACTCAGGACACCATTCGTCAATATGTCCATGAAGCTTTGAGAGATGTTCTTCCTACAGCTCTTACCTCCGCCTTCTCCACTGTTACGGTTCCTTCTTCTCCTTTATCTTGGCACCTTGATTCGGCTGCATTCAATCACATGACCAACTCATATCGCTCTTTCACGGGGTTACGACCCGCTCCGCCTGTTAATCTTCAAGTGGCCGATGGGGCTACTCTTTCTATTCAGGGGGTGGGTACGGCAGTTAGTCCCGGTGTGGAGCTGCCTGACACTCTCTATGTGCCGAAGCTTGTCCCTAATTTGGTTTCAGTTGGTCAGTTGGTTGAAGATGGTTGTCGTATTGTTTTTTATCCTCATGGGTGTACTGTGCAGGACATGAGGTCGGGGGTGGAGATAGGCCGCGGGAGTAAATGTGGCAGAGTCTTCTCTCTGGATCGGTACTCGAAGAAGGGACTGGATGCTTTGTCGGGTCTCCGAGACAGTGCGGATGCAGGGAGGGCATCTTTGGGGGAGGGGTTGAGTTTGGTTTCTGTTTCTGATAATTCTGGTTATTTTGTGAAACTTTCGGATTGGGATTTGTGGCATAGTCGGTTAGGCCACCCACATTCTAGTCGGCTTGCTGATATGTTTAAGAATAAATTGTTGAAGGGTTGCCATACTATTTCTGATACTCGTCATCCATGTGTTCATTGTATTGAAGCCAAAATTTCTCAACGTTCATTTGGGTCGAGCTCTACTGTGTATAATGATCCGTTTGATTTAGTTCATACCAATCTGTGGGGTCCTTCTCCGGTTATTTCTCGTTTGGGGTTCCGTTACTTTGCATTGTTTATTGATCATGCTACCCGCTTTACTTGGGTGTACTTTCTCCGTAAAAAATCCGACTTGCTTGTGGTTGCCCAGGATTTTCTGCAGATGGTTGAGACACAGTTTGGGAAGATGGTGAAGGTTGTGCGTTCAGATCCTGGGGTAGAGTTCTCCTCTAATCCATTACTCGAGCAATTCCGTGATCGGAGTATCCTACCGCCGCAGTCATCTCCTGGTGTATCGCAACAAAATGGGTTAGTGGAGAGGAAGCACCGGCATGCACTTGAACTTACCCGGGCTATCTTATTCGAGTCTCATGTACCTCCTCGATTCTGGGCCGAAGCTGTACACACTATTGTGTACTTGATCAACCGGAAAATCACCCCAGTACTCGAGCAAAAGAGCCCATATCAAGCATTATATGGGAAACTTCCTGATTATACTCATCTACGGGTCTTCGACTGTGTATGTTATGTCTTGTTGGCTCGTCAAGAACGAACAAAGCTCACTCCGAAGGCCGCCAAGTGCATATTCGTGGGATACAGCGACAAACAGAAGGGTTATGTTTGTTATGATGTTGCTGGCCAACGGATCCGAATTTCATGTCACGTGGTTTTCTTGGAAAATCAATTCTACTACTCTACTCCACCCCCTCCCAGTTCAGACTCTCTTAATAATTCCTTGGATTTTTTGATGGTGACATTTCCATCCCCAAGGGAGGGCTCGCCAATATTGGATTTGTCAACCACTCCCACAAACAGCTTCTCGGCCGACACTAACAGCTCCTCGGGTGGTGAGTTCTCTCCTCAATCTCCGTCCACGTCGGCCAACACTTCCTCCTCGTCCCAAGGAGACTCCTCTCCGTCCACGTCGGCCAGCTCTTCCTCCTCGTCGGCATCATCATCCCAACTTAATTCATCCACTTCAGCTGGTGATTCTGGACCGTCCATTGGGTCTCCCACTTTTGATGAGGAGGTTGTTACTCCTCAGGTGCGTCGCTCAACGCGTGCCACTAAGGGAGTACCGTCAGCTTCACATAGTGACTTTCTTGCTTTTTTTACTTCACATGTTCAGGTTCCGGCTACGTACAAACAGGCATGTGGTGTAGAAGTATGGGACAATGCAATGAAGACAGAGATCCATGCTCTGTTGGCGGCGCATACATGGGATCTTGTGCCTCGCCCTATCTCTCATCCTGTCATCGGAAATAAATGGGTCTACAACATCAAAATGTTTCCTGATGGTTCCATCGAACGTCATAAAGCTAGACTTGTGGCGCAAGGGTTTAAACAGCAGTTTGGGATGGACTATGATCAGACATTTGCACCGGTTGCCAAAATGCAGACAGTTCGTTGTATTTTAGCAGTAGCAGCTATGAAGGGTTGGCGCTTACTGCAGTTAGACGTGAAGAATGCATTTATCCACGGAGATCTTCAGGAGACTATCTATATGGAACGACCGAAGGGATATACCGAGGGTGATCCGTCAATGGTTTGTCGTCTTCGGCGTTCACTCTACGGTCTCAAACAGGCACCCCGTGCCTGGTTTGAGAAGTTCCATGATACTG
Source organism: Linum trigynum (assembly GCA_964030455.1). Classification (NCBI taxonomy): domain Eukaryota; kingdom Viridiplantae; phylum Streptophyta; class Magnoliopsida; order Malpighiales; family Linaceae; genus Linum; species Linum trigynum. The sequence goes on from OZ034816.1 coordinate 13,136,729, forward strand.
TTCTTCAGGCTGGCTTCACACAGAGTGATAATGATCCCTCATTGTTCTTGTGTTCCTCGTCTCGTGGACTTACTATTCTCCTGACTTATGTTGACGATATGATAGTAACTGGGGATGACACTCTTGGCATACGGGAACTCACGGGTATCCTTCGCACAGCTTTTAATCTTAAGGAGCTTGGTGACCTATCCTATTTTCTCGGTCTCGCGGTTTATCAGTCCTCAGCCGGTATTTTTGTTGGTCAAAAGAAATATATCTTGGATCTCTTGGAGACAGTGCAGATGGACGAATGTGATGCAGCAGTGACACCCATGGAGCAAAATCTCAAGCTGCGGCAGGGTGATGGCGATCTTCTTCCAGATGGTGGCTCCCGGTATCGCAACATTGTGGGCAGTCTTATTTACTTAACTCACACTCGTCCGGATATCTCTTATGCCGTTCAGGTGGTCAGCCAATTTATGTCCGCTCCTCGTCAGCCTCATTTTCTTGCCGTACTACGCATTCTACGGTATTTGCGCGGTACTCAGGATGTGGGACTAATCTTTCCGGCAGGTGGGGAGCCCATTATTGAAGCCTATGCTGATGCTGACTATGCTGGGTGTCTTGATACACGACGGTCTACCTCCGGTTGGTGCGTCAAGGTCGGTGGATCATTTGTTTCTTGGCGATGCAAGAAACAGGATCGTGTCTCCAAGTCTTCTACAGAGGCGGAGTACAGGTCGATGAGTGAGGTCACATCTGAAATAGTTTGGTTACATCGTTTGTTGACCGAGCTTGGTGTTCAGTGCCTGCTTCCTGCTCGTCTGTTTGCAGACAACACCAGTGCAATCAAGATCGCCACTAATCCAGTTCTGCATGACCGGACGAAGCAAATTGAAGTTCATGTTCATTATATTCGGCAATTGGTGGCTGATGGTTCTGTGACATTATCATACATTACATCGGAGAATCAGACTGCGGATCTATTGACGAAAGCTGTGTCATCTGCTCGTCATTGGTTTCTAGCACACAAATTGATGTTGCGACAGCACCATCAATTTGAGGGAGGGTGTTAGCAGCTTAAGGACCATTTTGTGGAGTTAGTATGATAATTGTCCTTAACCTAGTTTAGGCAGCTCGTATATATTGATGTTAAGGGCTGCCGAGTCTTGTACAGAATTCTGGAGAATAAGAGTTTCTGCCTGGTGCCGTGGACTAGTCCTAACTATCAACGTTAGGGAAACCACGTAAATCTCGTCTTGTGTTCTTAGTTTTCAGTTCTTGATCGTGTTTGACACTATCTAATGGCCGCTCAAACCCTAGAGATTGGTGTACGAATGCCTCGTCAATCTCCGAGATCGAAATACATTCAACTAGAATTCCAATTCATGTAATCACTAAATAGACATAGTGGAGTATGGGGAAATCTTTTGGAGCCATGATCCGATCAACCACACACTAATGGGAAAACACACAATCACATGAATGGAACCCTAAAATCAAACATCATAATAAGAATATATAGATAGTTGAAAGCGAATCAATATGTATAAATATATACTTCAATCCATACAACAAATTTCTAACAAACATCTAAATAGTCTTGCACTTAACCAACACTGGAGTTTAGTTAACAAAGAGAAAGGGAGAGAAAGTATACAAGAGGGAAGAAGAAGACCAATCTTAAGCTAGATCTTGCTTCTCTTTCTGGCTTTGGCCACCGCTCTTGAAAATCGGAGTATTTGGAAATGATTTGTTGAAGAAATCTCCGAGAAAGTCTTCAAACTCGTCCCTCTCCCTCTATATCTGGATTGAGTCACAAAAGATACAACTCCTCATATTCGCATAAAATTTGGAAGGTGCTGCGCTCATTAATTAATTATAATTTCCATATATATAACTTATCACGCATTAATTATAGTACCTATCAAAACATGCCAATTTGCTATAAACTTACACCCCAGGCCATAGCATAAAAGAATTTTCTTACGTCCACTTGCATGTGATAAAACCTTGCCTTAATTACAGGCTAAATTGCAAGTTTGGTCACTAGAATTACTATAAAATTTCACGTTAGCCACTAAGATTAGTTTATTACATCCATGGTCACTTGAATTAGTTTAACAGTTCAAGTTTGGTCACTGGCCGTTAATCTCCGTTAACTTTTACTGATGTGGCAGTCAACTTTCATAGTTGACCGTCAAATGTGTGACGTGGCATTAAAAAATAATATAATAATAAATTTTTTATTATTTAAAATTTCCACCTCATTTTTAGATTCATTAAAAAATAAAAGAAATTTCTTCTCTTTTCTTCTAATGACCCAACCTAACACGTCTCTCCTAAAAAAACTAAAGAAAATACATCACAACCTGCCGTGACATTGTCGTCGTCTACTCCTCCAACCTAGCTGGTCTCTTCGACGAATCAGGGCTCAGCCTCTCGATCGAGAAATTCAGAGACATCCCCAATCCGCTGTATTGCTTCCTCACCGGGTGGAATTCTATCTTCCGCTACATCATTGCCGCAGTAACAGAAGAAGAAGTGGACGTAACAGAAATCTTCGCCGTCGCCGAAAAGGATGATCAATATTCCTTCCCGACCACCAAAGTATCGATCCTCTGCCCCTCCGATCCATTACTAAGCTCTCCATTTTTGGTGATTGCTTTCGTCGCCCGAGATCTGCACAATGAGGGTCTCACGAGAGATGGTCTGATTGCTCTGACATTCGGGTCCCGCGGTCGGGTCGACGAGATCCAGGAAGCCCTTCAAAGCCATGATCCATGTCAGTCGCGCGATGGTCCCGCCCCACGCGATTATTCCCGGCGACCGAGGGTTCTGGTGGTCTCATCGTTGGAGACGACGATGTATCCGATCTAGTTGGTGATTCAACACGAGGGATTCGTAGCAACGAGGGAAGGCGTCATAGCATGACTGAGCCATCTCGCAGGGAGTCCCTTTCGCGACGATGCGGGGCCAGAGTAGACTACTGGGCATCCTCTTCGTCTGTATTCTCGTTGCGACCACTGCATCGCCACCGACGTGGCTGTACAAAGATTTCCAAAATCCCTAGATCGGTATGTGGGGGAAGATGATTTTGGGTTTTGGAGTTCTTGGAAGAATGACGAAAAATGTAGGTATTTAATTTTGGTAGTTATAATATTTTTTTGTTTTATTTATCTTAATTTGTTGTTATTATACCATAAAAAATCATTTATTATGTGAGGTGGAAATTATAAAATATTAATTTTATTTATTTATCATGCCACATCATTTATTTAACGGTCAACTATGAAAGTTGACTGCCACATCAGCAAAAGTTAACGGAGACTAACGGCCAGTGACCAAATTTGGACTGTTAAACTAATTCAAGTGACCATGGATGGAATAAACTAATCTTAGTGACAAACGTGAAATTTTATAGTAATGCTAGTGACCAAACTTGCAATTTAACCCTTAATTACACTTACAAGTTACAACACAAAATTAAAGATAAACGGAACTAAAAAATATATATAGTACGTTTGGCGACAGGACAACTTGTTTTACAAAGTCTTTTTTTTTTTTTTACGTCCACTTGGTACCCTTTGCATGTGCATGCAGACAGCTAATTAATGCAAATCTCGATCATCACCAACGTTGGACTTCTCCGCACAACTTTTGCCCTGAACTCTCTCCCTTCTCCATCTATATAAACCCCCTGAGTTCCTCCTCCTCAATTCACCCACCAACCAAGAGCTCTCTAAATCTCATAATTAACCCTACACAGCTACGCCCTTTTCGCTTCTTCACTTACCGGGAGAATTGAAATGGCATCTTCCAAATCATCCATTGCAGCTCTCTTCCTCGCCTTCAACCTTGTCCTCTTTGTCTCGTCGCCGGCCGCCGCCGTGCTCGACACATGCTCCTACGAGGTGGCAACCTCAATGTCTGCGCTAATGTGCTCAACGTTTTGTACGTTGGCGTTGGAACCCTGCCACCAACCGAGACATGCTGCAGCGTGGTCTGTGGTGTAGCAACTGATGTTGAAGCCGCCGTGTGCGTTTGTGCTGCCCTTAAAGCTAACATTCTTGGAATTTATGCCGACCTTAACCTCGCCCTACAGTTGCTTCTTACTCGATGTGGCAAGCACGTTCCGCTCGGCTATGTCTGCGCTTAATCAAAGATCATATAACAATATGATCATCTGACCTAATGCTCTGAAGTAGAGGTGACAATTTCAATCCAATCCACCAATCCAAACCATCAATCCATTAAAAATATTCACCTAATCTAATTCATTTAAATCCAATCCATTTTATTCAAATCCAATTGGATTGGTGGATTCATGGATTGGATCCATGAATCATTGGAAAATTACGGTTTAGTACCTATAATTTTTATTTTTTACATTTTGGTACCTAAAATTTAATTTTTATACAAAAATATCATTGGAAAATTACGTTTTGGTACCTAAGATTTTTCATTATGACATTTTAGTACCTAAACTTTTTACATTTTACATATTGGTCCTTGGTTGAGGATGTCATTTGATTCATTGATAATCCACCAATCCACTTGATCCAATCCATGAATCCACCAATCCATTAGATCCAATCCATTTGATCCATGGATCCACCAATCCAATCCATTTGCCACCTCTACTCTGAAGTCAAACAGTTGGGCCTCGTTGCTACCTACCAGATGATATTCTAGTAGAGTGCTTTGGGCAACTAATAATGTTGTGTTGTTGTTGTTGTTCTCATTTCAGTTTTTATGTTTCGTGCATGGCATTGCAAAGTTGTGAAACGTTGTTTGTTTCATAAACTAGCAAGTCTTAGAAGCAAGCAAGCAATAATGTTTGTATTTCCTACTATGAATAAATGACTTCATCATTCTGCATTTCTGCTTCATTAACAAAGATCCTTTATGAGAATTAGGTGAAGGTGGGGTGATCCAAAGGGAAAACATGACCACAACAAGTGCAATCGTTGGTTCTAAAATGTTTGTCACTATTATAACTGCGATTCTCCTGAATTTGTTCCAATCAGAAACCGGCTTGTTGCACACTTCTAAGTTCTTTACTTTGCATATTGTTAATGTTATTGATTCAAACCTACAGAATCATTTTTATCATCTACCCCATATTTCCTTTCCCGTCATGTGTTAACGCGCCTTGATCATCATCATAAGGCATGAATCCAATTACGAAAGTGAGGGGGAGGCTATATATGTGGCCAATTTTTTTTCTCTAAAATGGTAGCTAATGATGTGGGTGTGATTGCTAAATTAGCGATTACTTTTGAAATGTCACGTGGGTAATTTTTCCCTTTTCAATTTTATTACTTAGGAACTTTTTATGATTGAAAAATATTTTGACAGATTTAGAAAAGTGGGTGAGATCCATAGTGAAATTCAGTGACGTTGATGATTAGAAATTGCTACATGGAGCATTGCCAAAATTGATTGTGCGATTTTAGGAGCCACATTTAAAATTGTTAATCAATTTTGGCGATTGAGATGGTCTAAAGATATATTTATCAGGATATGATATAATGTGCATGCTTTAGAGCTCTATAGATACATTACAAGCTATTGAAAGCGGCTGATTCTTAATATGATAATTTGAATTTTTTTATATTTTTTTTATAAATAACTCAGTTTAGTTTTTTAATATTATCATTATTTGCCCAACCTACTTCCTATATAATGAATATTCTTACGACAGATTTTGGGGAACGGATCAGGTCAGTAACCTTATGGTGAGTAACCATGAGTAACCCCTCGGCATCAACACCTCTCTCTCTTGGAAAGCCTTTAATTTTCTCCTCCTTAATCTTTGACGAACGATTTCTCAGTCGTTTTAAGTCGAAATTTAATTTTTTTCACAGTTAGATCAGTTTAATTTTGCTCTTCAAAATGATATCCACTTTGATATATTTTTCGAACAAAAACAATTGAGCCTCCTATGGTTTGAAAAGCGTACCATGGTGGTATGAACAAACCAAGACTGTAGGATGGTTGAATACATGATAGTAGAAGTATATTAACTGTCATTTACGACTTTTAACATTGTGTACCACAAGATACCACCCCGTACCAGGGTGGTATTGTGTGGTATTTTTTTGTCCTGTAATTTATTCACCCAAAAATTTGTAGATCCAATAGATCATGATGAACTCGTTCCTTTTGTGCAAACCTTTTCAAAAATGAATTAAAAACGAAGAAGATACCATATGGTATGCAGTTGGTACCGAGAGGCAAAAAAAAATTTTCTAAAAAAATATTGAAAATTGATCTCATTTTGTAGAGCACAACGAACTCGTTCCATCTGTGCAAAAAAAAAAATATGAGTTAAAACGAAGAAAATATGAGTCGATTAAGAAAGCTAGGAAAAATAAAAATGACCTTTAATTCTCCATCCTTAGCTCTGGATTTTCTAAATGAAGGGTCCAAATTTAGTTATTGATGGGTGCATAACCCATTATGCACCCTATCTTGAGCCTGATTTTGGTGGCTTTTTCCAAAGATATTCCAAAAGAAAAGGAACAAATACGAAATAGGTAAATGCCACATTTGGTCACTAAGATTACTAAATCGTGTCAGGTTTAGTCACTAGAAAAATTTAATATAAAATTTGGTCACTCGAATTATTGAAACATGTCACATTTAGTCACTCTCCCGTTAGCCTCCGTCCAACTCCAGTCACTCGAATTACTAAAACACGTCACATTTAGTCACTCAAATTACTGAAACATGTCACATTTAGTCACTCGCCCATTAGTTTCCATCCAACTCCATTAATGAAGTCGGACGGAAACTAACGGGAAAGTGACTAAATGTGACCTGTTCCAGTAATTCGAGTGACCAAAATTGATATTAATTTTTTCTATTAACTAAACATGACACGATTTAGTAATCTCAGTTACCAAATGTGGTATTTACCCAATACGAAATATATTATTTTCAGGCAATCAATATAGTACAAAGAAGGTAAGAATGATAGTCAACCGGAAAAAAAATACAACTCAATTAGTGAAGGTATATATATGGTGGCTTGGCTTCTATCGTACCTTGGGCACGATCTATGGTATGATATACCTTGAGAAAGAAAACGCTATCTAGATCACGAATTAACTGGATTTTTCCGCATGATACTATACCCTACTAACTCTTGATGAGTGAACCCTAGATCTTAGTCATGTGAAGCATAGAGCCTAACCTCTAAAATTGTGCATGTAATTTGTTGTATATATTTTGACAAATCATAACCGTTGATTTTTACTTTTAATGAAATTGATCTTAGTGTATTAGGTTTATAGAATTAAGAACTTGATTTTAATCTTCAAGGGTTTTGGAATAGTATCATATGTCAAACTCTGGTCAATCATATTCAAGATCTAGATATCATTTTCTTAAGTTATGTTATACCTTTGATTTTACTCAAAGTACGAGAGAACCATATGATTAATGGATTGTTTGGATTGAGTATTTGACGAACTTGTTATTTGGGGACAATTACCACACAAATACCACATAATATAAAACTTGTTAATTGATATGTGATATTTGATCTTAAATCTGTTATTTGGTAATTACATGCACCTCCCAAAAATTGAGCAAACAACACTTCTTGTGCTAGCTATTTGGTCTCAAACCTGTTATTTAGCAAAATACCACATCCAAATAACACAATTCATTTTTTTTCTAGCCAAACATGTTATTTGGTGTCACCAAATAACATACCTCCAAATATTCAATCAAAACGACCCATAATTCACTATCTTGAGAGGAAACGACAAGGATGAGCGTTAGGATTGCTTATCCAAGCAACGCGAGTGGGCAACATGGCATTCATGCATTGCGTGCAATCATCGCCATAAACAAATGCCCACCGACTAATAAACCCTAACTTCCATGCAACTTCCATGCACTATCCTAAATGCTAGCTGAGGCAAGCATGGCTCAACCAAATCACTTGCAAACACCCTTTCCCATCAAACCCATCACCTTTCCCCCCTATATAAATGCCCCCATCGATTCTTCCCTAGCTCACACACCAATCCCACTTCTCCATAGAACCCATTTACACAATCTTCCCTCTCCTTCTTCTTCTTCTTCTTAACAAGCTAAGAGAAATGGCTTCTTCCAAGGCAGCCCTTGCACTCTTCCTCGCCCTCAACCTCCTCCTCTTCGCATCCTCACCGGCCACCGCAACCGTGGGGGCGTGCGATCCGGCCAACCTGAACGTCTGTGTCGACCTGCTGGAGTCGTTGCTTAAGATAAGGCTCGGACCGCAGCCGGCGAGCCAGCCGTGCTGCAGCCTCATCAATGGGCTGGCTGACCTCGACGCCGCGCTTTGCGTCTGTGCTGCCCTTAAGGTTCCCAACATCCTTGGGCTCGGAGGGCTCGTTAACGGCCTCAACATTAACCTTGCTCTCTCCGTGCTGCTCAACCAATGCGGCCACCAGGTCCCCGCCGGCTTCATCTGCGCTTACTGAGTGATCGGAGAAACTCGATGAAGTCACTGTCACGTCCTTATTTATAGTACCTATACGGCCTCGTCAGTGGCCTTTGTAGTAGTTGATTACTTGATTTCTAGCTCTCATGAATACGTACTTTCCGTTTTTACGTGCTGCTTTCATGGCGTCGCAATTAAGTAAGTAGTGAAACGCTGTTAGTTTCATGAAGGTTGGATGGATGCATGTATAAGATCAATAATGATTGTTGTTTGAATAAAGTGACTTCATCGTTCCTTCTGCTTGGCTATTTAATTAAGTTATATAATTGCCCTCTTGTTTTCCCATTTCAGTTCCCTGTTCCTACTTTTCAGTTTTTAACTGTTTCCTTCCTGTTCTTGTGATTCCTCTCCTGCGGTTCTGTCTGAATTCCTGTACAGTTTTGCCTAATTATTATTAGGGTTACAGGTACAATATGCCCCTATACTATGTATTTTTCTCAAACATGTCCCTTTATTTTGAATCACATCAAACATACCTTTTTATTATCAACTAATTGTCAAACATACCCTTTCGTTAGTTTTTCCTTAAAAAACCGTTAAATCCTGTCTAACCAAATATTAAGCAACAAGATAGGATGAAATTACAGTTTTACCCTGGATTTGACTCATCGTCCCTTTCCCTAGTTCCCTTGTTCTTTCTTTCCCCTTTGTTTCTTTTTCGTTTATTGTTGAATCACCCCCCTTCTTCTGTTAGACAACCTGATTAATTAACTTTATTTCACCATTAAAAATAACATATATAGCAGTTTAATTTATAACTATGACGAAGCTAGTGAAGGTTGATTCGGCTGCGCCTGTTGGTACTAGTGGTACTTAATTATCGATCAAGAAAGTGTTTGTTCACACAAACACAAGTTCAAATGCCCTCGGCCACTCAAATTCATACAAGTTCAATCTAAAATCAAGACCGAATTGGCCCGGACCGGTTCAAGACCGGACTGTATCCAATCCAATCTTTAATCCTTATATTCTCGAAAAGACCGGACTGAGACCGGATCAATTCGGACCAATTTAATAAGACCAGACCGTCTATACGCTCCTACTTTTGGGCACGACCTTATAGATACAAACTCTATTATTTATTCGGACAATCCACAACGAAATTCTAAGTAATAATTTGGAGACCCTCGTATCCCCTACATATAGTTATGTGGTACCAGGTGCTTAGTATATTCATACTATTATATATACATCTATTCTACAATATGATATATTTATAGTAACATGATATAACAATTTTTACTTTCAAACATTATCTTCATGATATAGAGCATATAATACTTTTGTACAATTTTTGTACATGTGTGAAAATAAGAAAAAAATCACCCAAACCAAATCCCTGCGCTTTTTTGTGTAAGAATACTTGATGTTGGGTAAATTGAGAGAGGTTGTGAAGAAGATTTAAGTTTAGCCATTAAGAATAGAGAAGAATTGGGAAAGAAATTAGAGAAGAAGAAAGATTGGCAATTAGGGATTTGATAATAATTCTTGTTTAATTTTGAAAATAGACACTCCAAAGTTTAAATATGCGAAGAAAATAACCCAAACCAAAATTCATGTACTTTCTTGATCTTGGAATCAAACCATCCAACTCATGAATCCCTTCGGATTTTAATAGTAATCACGAATATGTTATACAATTATAGATATCTAAACTATAAGAGGTTGAAACTATAAGAAGTTGGCGGGAATGGATCAGGTCAGTAACCTTATGGTGAGTAACCATGAGTAACCCGTCCATATCAACATCCTCTCTCTCCCGGAAAGCCTTTAATTTTTCTCTCCTTAATCTTTGACGGACTATTTCTCACTCGTTTTAAGTCGAAATTTAATTTTTTTGCACAGTTAGATCAGATTAATTGTGCTCATCAAAATGATATCCACTTTGATATATTTTTCGAACAAAAAAAGTTGAACCATTTTTTACCAGTCTATGCCATATGGTATTGACTGGTATTGAAATAAGAGCATACCTATGGTTTTAAAAGCGTACCATGGTGGTATGAACAAACCAAGACTGTAGGATGATTGAATACATGATAGTAGAAGTATATTAATTGTCATTTACGACTTTTAACATTGTATACCACAAGATACCACTTCGTACCAGGGTGGTATTGTGTGGTATTTTTGGGTCCTGTAATTTGTTCACCCAGAAATTTGTAGATCCAATAGATCATGATGAACTCGTCCCTTCTGTGCAAACCTTTCAAAAACGAATTAAAAACGAAAAAGATACCATATGGTATGCAGTTGGTACCGAAAGGCCAGATTTTTTTTTCTCAAAAAATATTGAAAATTGATCTCATTTTGTAGAGCACGATGAACTCGTTCCATCTGTGCAAAAAAATTAAAATTCGAGTTAAAACGAAAAATATATGAGTCAATTAAGAAAGCTAGCAAAAAATAAAAAATGGTCTTTAATTCTCCATCCTTAGATCTGGATTTTCTAAATGAAGGGTCCAGATTTGGTTATGCACCCTATCTTGAGCCTAAGTTAGCCTAATAATAATATTGGATGAAAATATTCCCTATATCGTATATTCTATTCTTGAGACCAACAACAACAAAAAGAAACTAGGCCCCGTTTAGTATCGTTGCTTGTTTTTGTTTCCTGTTGTGTTCTGAGAAATTGTGGAAACCGAGAGAAAAAAAACATGTTTAGTTGGATTTTTTTATTTTGTTGTAAAACAGATTTACACAACCAGACCCAAATTAGAGAAACAACAATTTATTGCTTTGGATCTGTTTTTTATATATGTTTTCCACGGATTGCACCTCTGATTTCATTAAAACAGCCCACTGTTCGAATCCTACCTCCTACCGAAATTTGTCCATTTTTTTTCAACCCCCAAACCCTACTCCACGATCAGACAGACCCGCCACAACTCTCCCATTCCTTCTTTCATCTCCTTCGTCCTCTCGCGAAGACGAACAAACACAGGAGCTCCAGCCATCGACTACCTCCTCTCCACCGCACCAGCATCTTCTTCTTCCTCTCACGGGGATGGCCTGCTCCCTTCCATCCAGTCGCCTCCACCATCTTCTTCCTCCTCCCCGTGCCGTCAAGCTCTCGCGCACCTTCAAAATCTCTCCGCGTCAAGCCCTTGCACACCAAGAAGATCTCTCTGCCGAGAAGTCCCCGCACACCCGTGTCGACAAACACGATTCTAATTTCCTTACTGACCAGCATCTCCTCTGTCGGCGCCTGGTCAATCCTTCAGTTCTTTTTTCTTTTGAATTTGCCATTGATTGGTGATGAATGATCCATATGTGAATCGATTGTTCGATTGTTTGTGAATAAGTTATTGGGTGGTGAATTTGTTTGTGAATCTCATATTGAGCAGCCAACATCATCATCTATTGAACCCAAGTTCAAGGCGGGGGATACTAGTATCTTTTTCTTATGCAGGACAATTTGTGGGTGGTCTCACAATTGTTCTGCAGAAGCTCATGGGACGAAGCAGTGGAGAAGGCAGCAAAAGAAGTTGATGCATACATGGGAAGAGAGTTGATGGTGTGGCTAGCTTGATAATGAGGAACTTGAAGTTTCTTGCTTTTTAATGAAAATTTGCAGATTGATCTGATTGCTATTGGATGTATAGATAGTAGTAGCAATTAAATTGAAAGTTGCAACTAGAGGTATAGTTGTTATGTTTGTAGATTTGCCATTTTTGGCGTGTGAATACACAAGATTTGATTCAAACTAATATTGAAGACATATATTTCTTTCTTTGTTTTTAGTTCTTCAAAAGTAACTAAACACATTTTTGTTTCTTGTTGTCAGTTTTTATGAATTTTCAAATTTACCAACTAAACTGTCATGTGCGTTTATTTAATTTTATTAGAAATTAATTAGGGGTTTAGAAGTGAGATTGTGACGTGAATTAGTGGTGTTAGTGGTTAGCTAGAATTAAGGGAATTTAGTTTAGTGATAATTATTTTGGTATTTTCCGATTAGTTTGCTAGGTTATAGGGTTATTAGTTTTAAGTTCTCTATTTAAAGGAGATGTACAGAGGAAGGGGTATCAATAAAGTATAATCAGAAAAGGGTTTTACACACCTACGTGTTAATTTGGGAGGTTGGCTTTCCTCGAAAAAGTTTAGGGGTTCCGTTCTCGCCATTAAGGAGAACACTTCTCTTCTTCAATCTATCTATATTTCCTCCATTCTTATTCTTCATATCCCGATCTTTCACCCTAAATTCTATTCTCCGAAAAGTGCACGTAACATTAACATATTTGTGTTTTATGTTTTTTTTTCCTGTTGTGTTGTATGTCTGTTGTCAAAAAACCAATGCAATCACAACAACAACATGATACTAAACAGGCCCTACGTCGCGTGGTGGATAAGAGTAGCAAGTAACAGATGAATGGCCACAGAATAAATTCCACTATTACGAGAGAAAAAACTCCTCAACTCGTAAAATTATGACTTATGAGTTATGAGACGAACAGCAGACGGGCCGAAAAGGCCTGGCAAACAACTCAAGCCCAGAAATTAGCCCAGCAACGGTCTATTATAGATCCCGACCCAGTCGATAGATCACCAAAACGCCTAGAATCTCATAAGTTATAATGCAAATAAATGCCCAACCAACGAAACCACGGGCCCAAACATATCAGATTCGACTCGCTGTAGCTACTGTAATGAGCATGGCAAAAATGGCTTTAAGTTAATTATTTATTTGTTTTACAGAAGGATAATTAATTAATAAAAACCAAATTAAACAATCAAACACTTGGTTGGGTTGTTTCATTTTTACATAATGGTGACATTGTTTTGTTTCTAGAAGAACTGACTTCTTAATAATAAAATAAATTTTCGATAAAATTGGTGTACTTATAATGACAAAGGTATATTAATGTGAATGAACTAAGCAAGCTGGTGATAAATAAATTTAATGAAAAAGGATGTTTTCTTTTTGTTCGAGTGTTAATTTGGGGAGGGTGTTTGCTTAGGAAGGGTACCGATGAGTAATTAAATATGGACCTTTAAATCTAAATGAGTCCAGAAAATTCAGATATAAGGGTTGTCAATTAAAGACATTTTATTTTCTCTAGTTTTCTTAATCGGCTCTTATCTTCTTCGTTCTAACTCGGATTTCAATTTTTTTTCACAGATGGAACGAGTTCGTTGTACTCTACAAAATGAGATCAATTTTCAATATATTTCGAGAAACTTTTTTTTTACCAACTGCATACCATATGGTAACTTCTTCGTTTTCTTAATCGGCTGTTATCTTCTTCGTTCTAACTCGGATTTCAATTTTTTTTCACAGATGGAACGAGTTCGTTGTGCTCTACAAAATGAGATCAATTTTCAATATATTTCGAGAAACTTTTTTTTTACCAACTGCATACCATATGGTAACTTCTTCGTTTTTAAGTCGTTTTTGAAAACGTTTGCTCAGAAGGAACGAGTTCATTATGATCTATTAGATCTATAAATTTCTCGGTGAAAAAAATACTGGATCAAAAATTACCATACTTTACCACTATGATATGTGGGTGGTAACTTGTGGTAACTTGTAGTAAACAATGATGAAAGTCGTAAATGATAGTTAGTATACTCCTACTATAATGTTGTATTCAACCTTCTTACCATATTGGTATGTTCATACCATCATGGTACGCTTTCTTATCATATGGTATTAAATAGGAGCATACCATATAGTAATGCCTGGTAAAAAATTATTCAATTTTTTCTTGTACTAAAAATATATCAAAGTGGATATTATTTTAAAGAGCACATTTAATCTGATTTATCTGTGCAAAAAAACTTAAAATGAGAGAGAAATCGTCCGTTAAATATTAAAGGGGAAAAGATAAAAGACTTTCCAGAAGAGAGAGGATACTAATGTCATGCTGATGTGGACAGGTTACTCATGGTTACTCACCATACAACCTACTGCTGTTTGTTGCTGCATTCTTTGCTCTACAACCTTGTTGCGGTGATTCCAATCACCTCTTTTGTAATCTTTTCCCTTTTTCCCCTTTTCTTAAGTAATAATTTATATCACCACTATAAAAAAAATTCTAGTGTTAATTTGGGCTTCAAAATTCAACACACCTTCAGTTTCAACTTTACAATGATCCAAAACATGAAAATTTGCTCATATATTTTTATTTTATTTCGTAAAAGAAAATCAAGAACTATAATATCATATCATCTGGTAAAACCAGTAAAATTACTTACATATGCTAGCTACATCGATAATTACACACATATGATTACAAATAGTTGTATGACCAGTACAATATGATTCAACTCATCTCGTTGTATATTAGACGATTTTGTTTTATATTACATCGATATAATACCAATAGAATATCTGAAGTTATTCAAAAATCCCTGTTTAACTGCAAATATACCATCTATATTTAATTCTGCATATTTATCCAGTACTAGACATGTGGTTTCACTAAAATACACAGCAAAACAGGCTGGTCAAGCCCAAAGATTTTGATTATGGGGAATTGATTTACAGATGAGACTTCCACTTGTTAATAGCCAGTTAAGTCGTGCTAGGGATCCGAAGATATCAAGAATGTTGAAATGCAGAAGCAAAAATCCAAAAGAAGCATGAGCCCAAGTTTCGGGGCTGAACTGAACATGGCAAATTGCTGTACTAATCCGCAAACTTCCAAGAGTTTACCGAGCACTTCACATGTCTCTATCCGCAAACACAGATCAAGAAATCTCACGTCCACACATGGCTTCATGATGCCTTTTGCTGTCATCAATTATTTATCACACTAACACACATTCTTCAAAATTCACAAGCCAATAGTCACAGGCCTTTTGTTGTTATTAGTTAATGAAAGCTTAGGCATGCATGTGAGGAATGAAAGTTTTTACATGGTTGTTTCCTGTTGGTTAAGATTAGAATTTCAAGTATGTGGATGTTCTCATCGCATATTATCATTAGGGCAAGTTTTTGAAGTTGGTAATTGAAAGTTTAGGGGTGTAGTGTGGTGGATCCATAATAAAATTTTATTCAGAGGTCGAATTTTTTCAAAAATTAAATTAATAATAATAATTGATGAAATTATATGATTAGTAGCAAATCTCTTTTCATGTATCTTACTAGAGAATCATTCACTAACTGATCATCTATTCGATTCCGAAACTTGTTCTTATGTAACCCAAAACTGGAAAAAAGCTCTTTGAACACTTTTAAATTACAACAGATAAAATCAATACAAGTTTGAGAAGCAAATTGACCAATGAATAATGATATATGCAGTTTGATCTCCACCATCAACTGAGCTAATTCATCAGGGAAATCCAATTAACGAAAAGATTGATGAAAGGATTGACGAAAAGAGAGAGAAGAGAAGGTCGAAGCTTGTGTTTCCTTTCCTTTGCATATTATTAGTGTATCCAATTAAAGGTTAGGTTTTATGATTTGGAATAAAATTTAGGGCATTAGACTTTTGTTTTAGATTATAATTGTATTTACGTTTAAATTATTATTAAAACAAATGAATTGTAGTCTAATGGTAAACATATTCCTTAATAACAATAGTGTCACTGGTTGAAATCATAGAAAGAATCCCATTTTTTTTTTTCTATACTCAAACTGTTACCAGTAATTTATATAATTGTTATCTCCAATTTTTAGCAATGTCTCGAAACACCACCACTAGGCATGCTTTGGGTCTGCCCCTTGGTGTAAGCTAAGATAAATTTTTGCTTAACAATTTCTTATTATCAAGTGAGCCCTATAAAACCCACCCGCCATTTCATCCCTTCAACCCATCAATCCCTCTACTCCTTCTTCACTCCACTAAGCCACTGAGAGAGAGCTAGCTCTCCACTTTCTCCTCTCTCCAACTCCAACCCCAAACAACTCTCTCTTCCTTTCATCAATGGCTTCCAAGACCAACTCAGCCATGGCCCTCTTCCTTGTCCTCAACCTTCTCTTCTTCTCCATGGCCACAGCCTGCGGCGGAGGCTGCCCCACTCCCAAACCCAAACCGAACCCTAAACCAACTCCTACCCCTTCCTCCGGCGGTGGGAAATGCCCCGTAGACACACTCAAGTTGGGCGTCTGCGCCGACGTGCTAGGCAATTTGCTCAATCTCAAGGTCGGCAACCCGCCAGTTCAACCTTGCTGTAGCTTGATCGATGGGCTGGTTAACCTTGAAGCCGCCGTCTGCCTTTGCACCGCCATTAAAGCCAACATCCTGGGGATCAACCTCAATGTTCCCCTCTCTCTCAGCCTGCTTCTCAATGTTTGTAGCGTCAAGGCTCCATCCGGCTTCCAGTGCCCTTGAAGACCAATAAACCCTTTTCTTCTTCTTTTATTCGGAGAGATAATATTCTGCAACATTTTACTGATTTAATATTCCTTGGATTGTTTGTATTGTGCTTGATTTTGGTCGATATAACTTTGTTGTGGTTTCTTTCTTTCTTTCTTTCTCTCTAGCTAGCTTCTGCTGAGCGAATGTTGAATAAACTGTATTTTTTTTTAATGTTTGTACGTGCTCCTATAATTATGGGGAAGTAACTTAATGGACTTTGATCGATCCTTATATCGTCCCTAATACTGGAATTACGTAAATTACTATAGCATATCAATTTTTTTATTAATGGCCTATATCATTTCATTAATTGGGGATTTGGGTGAAACAATAGAACTGTAAACTGAGAAATCAAAAGAATCGGAGGCATGTCAATGAATCAATAGTGAGATAATTATAAGATTGTGCACATGTACACTAAGAAGATTATGTACCAAAAATAAGTTTGAGAAGCTCGAAAAAGGTTATTTGAGCTTTAATTTCTGAACCTCGCAATCAGATTCCTGCTACATCTAGATACTCTTGTACTATGATGGCAGTTGGCAGTTGGCACATGTTTAACTTGGGTGTACGTGCGCGCGTATGAATCACCTACCATCACATTTAAGCTTATATAGTTCTATTGATAGTGACTTACCATAGTCTCATCACTCATGAAGTTGTTTCTTTTTATTATGATCGAGTCAAAGTTTAATGATATTTATACGAGAATAAAAATTAATAGTAAGTTTTTTAGAGACTAAACGTCTAATCAACTAGTTCAATCTAATTTATCCACCAAAAAGTTCAACTAATTCTATTCATTTAATTCAAATCTAATGATTTTGCGGTTGTAAAATTACAGTACAAACACATTTAATGTTTTATAATTCCATTCCTAAACTTTAATTTTTGAAACAAATATATTAAAAAAAAAAGAATTTGGCTACCTTATTTTTTAAATAAATTTTATTACCTAAAATTTTCCAAATTCATAATGATCACAAAATTATATTTCATTTGGATTCAGGAATTCAATCAAAAATTCAAAATTCCATATAATTCAATAAAAAAAACTATAAATCCAATTATTTGTCACCTGTAATAGTAATCACCTACGTTGCGTACTGTTGATGTACTTGAATCGGACTATTTGGCTAACATATGGACTTGAATGAGACTAACTGGCTAACGACTTTATGGGTTGATACACATTTGGGTTGCTGTTCTGGGCCTAGTTGTAACTGTTTTTTCTTGTTAAATAGATTAGATTAGGTTTAGATGGAGAATTACTATAAATACTTATAATACTACTCTGTAATCTGTATCTCCCCGAAATATAGTGAAATTGTGTCTTTTTTGCCTGTGGATTAGCTAGCACACATTATGTTAGTGAACCACGTAAATTCGTATGTTGTTTTATTTTTTGTTTTCGAATTCTCCAATTTCTCGATCCGCAGATAAAAGATTGTGACACATACTTTAGTTTCTGGCGAAACCCTAGCTAGTTTATTGGTCAATATGTCATTTATTTGAGGGGTGAAAGACTAGCACATTGGACTAGGATATTAATATTTGTTCCTTCGGTATTTCTTTTGACTGAGCTTAAACTGTCATGCAATGCAATTTAGATCTCCCGTAAATTAAACCTGGAATGTAGCTAGCGCGTCCGCATATGCCAACATGCCGGCCTACTATTCATATATCGTCAAACATCCCATTATTAACCTTTTGGTTTTTTTTGTCGACAAAGATTCCTTTTATATAAGTACAGCTGGATCAGCATATTTATCATTGTGATGTGTGCCTTCGAGAAACATACCTTATTTAATTTAACCAACAATAGACTCTGTGGATGTAACTTGAATCACATGTTTTACAGTCCATACTCCATAGTAAGTCATAAGGCTCTTGTGTACGTTTGACATGTTTCTCTAACCTAGCTTATTTTTTATTAGATTGGATTAGCGTTAGACCATTGGAGAAGTACTTTGTATAGTTTTCATGTTACTCTGTAATATGTAATCTCTTCAAGTATAGTGAAGGTGGCTCCCTCCCGTCCGTGGACTGCTAACACACGTTGTGTTAGTGAACAAAACATAAAATGTGTGTTCTTTACTTTTTTGCTGATCGTTGTCTATCTTGCATTGTCAATTGCCCTGATCCATGCGTGACAGAATCGAATGATCATTTGTGAGAGTTATTATTTATTAAATATATCTTTGACAATGGACAACAAATTGTAAATTTTTCGTTCTGTCGAATATTTATGAGATATGAAAAAGGCTTAACATATGAAAGTGAATAAAGTATCTTTCTTGAATTAAATTACACAAAAATAATTTAAATAGTGCGAACGAACCGTTGATCTATTAGTATAGTTTTTTTTTAAAAAAATTCAACCTAAACATCTCAAATTTGAATCTTAAAGCAAACTTCTTCTTCCCTCAACAAATCTTCAATGGCATGTAAGAGGAAAAAGTTAAATGGTAGTGAATGATTTCATCAAAGAACAATCGACATGCAGAATAATTACAATATATAAATTGCAAGTTAAGTACTCAACTTTAAATCTCCAAAACTTCTACTATTTCTCTCACAACATACCATATTTCGATCGGAATGAAATCCTTTTTTTTATAATGATCGGATTGAAATCTTATATAAACATCATGGAAGGAAAGGAAGATATCTATAAACAAAAATACATGAATACAAAACTCTGTAAATATCAACTACTACAGAACACAAGTCACACATAGTACTTAATCATTTAGGAATTGCTCGTTTAACATTGCCATCCACTAGCTCATAGATACTTGACGCAAGGATGAATTTTAAGCAAGAAAACAAAATTCACAGCTTGCACATATAAAATCACTTGAATATAATTTTCCATTGAATATCAAATACCAAATATATCAACCTCGATACACAACAAATCAAGAAAAGAAAGAATAAACGCCAGCCACTAAGCTCAAGTCGAACATGGCAATTTGCAAGACTAACCCACAAACATCCAAAACTTTGCCGATATTTTCATCCCTCTCTCTCTTTGCCTCTGCAGATCGAATTTCCAGCCTACACCAAAAATAATCTCACGTTCACACATCCTACTCCTAGCTCCCTAAAACCCTATAAAACCCTCTCATTACCACTCCTAATCTCTTCACCAATCCCACTCCACTTAACCAACAAAAAAGAAAACCATGGCCTCCAAAGCCAACTCAGCCATGGCTCTATTCCTCGTCTTCAACCTTCTCTTCTTCACCATGGCCACCGCCACCAAAAAGGCCTGCCCACCTCCGCCACCACCACCAACCAAGTGCCCGCCACCGCCGCCGCCAACCAAGGCATGCCCGCCACCGCCGCATCCCAAGCCGACTCCCACTCCCAGCCCTTCTCCCAAGAAATGCCCGATTGATGCACTCAAATTGGGCGTTTGTGCTGATGTCCTCGGCTCGTTGCTGAACATCACCCTTGGGAACCCGCCGGTGAAGCCGTGCTGCAGTTTGATAGGCGGGCTTGTTGATCTTGAAGCGGCTCTCTGCCTTTGCACCGCCATTAAGGCCAACATTCTTGGGATCAACCTCAACGTTCCGGTCTCTTTGAGCTTGCTTCTCAATGTTTGTAACAAGAAGGTCCCGTCTGGCTTCCAGTGCCCTTGATGGAACAATTTGCGAACACAGTACTGTTTGTAGCCATATGGAAGAATATTCCACTTAAGTTCTTGTACTTTGAATATTTTGTTTTTGTGGGTTTTTGTTATTTGGTCTCACGTCATAGATAACAAATGCTTTGTTGTCTATAGCTCATATATATATGATCGATTTTGTGTACTATGAATAACTTTGTTTTGAAGGAAAGGTTGGATTATTTTTCTTCTTTTTTTGTGAAACTTCAAATTTGGGAACTGCATCGAATCAAAAAGAAGTAAAAGCAAAACAAATGCAAAGAGAGTTAATCTGCAAGCTAAAGATCACGTACACCAGGGAATAAGAAAATTGATGGAGCAAAGTAAAATGGGACGTTTGATGAAATTTAAATAATATATTTTATTTAGAGATGATAAGATTTTGATATTAATCAATACCTTCTTTTTTAAAGAATTCACTAATATGATTCTCTCGCGCCACAAGTATGTTAAGAAAGAATGGATAATCAAACAATAACTTTGATGCTAAAATTCATATCTTATATCCTTTTTATATTATAGAGTATTTTTCTTCTTAGCTTGACGTGAAGGTCTGGTGGGTATGCATGCATAAAAGAGTTCGAGTTTTGTAAAGCTACCGCAGGGCCAAACATAGGCATTGATAATTGAGGTTAATTTTAGATAAGTGCACATTATCGTACATATAGTTAGCTGAAGTCATTCTACTATGTAATGGATCACTAATATTGACTTTCTAGAAAATGGTAATGCTAATATTGTGAAATTCCCATCATTCATGCATGATATTTTAGCATCAAACATGCATAAACTCTCAAATTACCTGTATGAGTAATCAATATGCATATATCCAAAGCCAGTAGCGACTTTCAAGAAAAATGTACGTTTATCCAAAACCTGTCGTATAACACCAAAAGTTAAATTTGAATGGCTTGCAAGGCGTTGACTAGGTCCTTGGTCCCAGATTGCAGATGACAAAATTGGCTCAATAAACGAGATTGCAGTGTTTTAATTTATGGGCAAAATCTGATACTTGTAATTCCTAAAAAGCTGAGTGATCGAGCAAATCGTCGGAGTACCCACTGTTGTGACTACCTATGACACTTGTTAATTATGTAGGGTCACTTTGTTATTTGCCACTCTAATGTACGTAGCTAGTGCCGAGTAGGTGGAATTAGGTCATCTTGTTATATATATTAGCTTGGGAATACCGGCCGAACCCTAAGCTAAGAACTGCAGCATAATAAAATTCTCTCCGAGAGCTTCGAGTTCTCCGTGGACTAGTCTCACTCAGGGGCGGAGGGTGAGGGCAAATGGGTGGGTCCCGGGACCCACCCTAGCTCGGAAGAAAAAAGACTAAATTAGGTATAACAGTTAATTGATTCGGAAAATTAGAGTGTGTCTAATTGATAATCGTTGATCGAAAGGTTTTCTGTTCTAGTTTTGGCGACCTCATTCATTAAGCACATATAGTATTAGAATTTGTGCAAACTTAAATTTCACATAATTTGATTTTCTTATAACGGGGTATGTTGGTAAATGGTATAAAATATATTATTGAACTTCACCCAACAACTCTAGTTATTGATACTATGGTTATTGACAAAGAATACCATTCGAAAGCGAACAAATAACTAAATCATGAATAATTATTTGTATAATATTCATTATTAAACCTATAGTAAACAATTATTGGCAAATAACATCATTCGAAAGCGACCGAATAACTAAATTATGAATAAATGTTTGGTATATAGGGAGAGTGATATTCTTAATAGTTTTGACTATTAATGTATTTTATTTTATCAAAAAATTTAAATATAAAACTATATTATGAATAATTAAAAAAATTTAACAAAAACTATTTCATCATATATATTTTTTCAAAGTGGACCCACCCTGGTCGAAATCTTGACTACGCCCCTGGTCCCACTCACATCAAGTGGGGAAATCACGTAAATCGTTGTCTCGTGCTATCTTTCTTATTCCGCAATATCGATTTTTACATGGTATCAGAGCTGCGTCTTTGATCCACGGCATTTATCATGAGTTTAGACGAGGAGTCGAGCAAGACTCAGAAGTCGAGCAATGGATGCGGCGTCGGCGATCAGGAAGTCCTCCCTTCACATCTCCAGCTTCATCAATCCGATAGTCCATCCAACTTGTTTGTTGGGCAGCGCTGGTCGTTTGTACGAGCTGAAACGCAGCATAAGCTGCTTGCAGCAGGAGAAGTCGTCGGTCTCGACTTTTTATACGAAGTTAAGCGGTTTTTGGGACGAGATTCAATCTTTAATGCCGCCTATGTGAGTGGGATTAGTCCACGGAGAGCTTGAAGCTCTCGGAGAGAATTTTATTATGCTGCAGTTATTAGCTTAGTGTTCGGCCGCTATTCCCAAGCTAATATATATAACAAGATGACCTAATTCCACCTACTCGTCACTAGCTACGGACATTAGAGTGGCAAATAACAAAGTGACCCCTATATAATTAACAAGTGTCATAGGTAATCACAACACCCACAAAAGAGGAAGAAAAAAAAACATCGCCGGAGTACCCCTCAAGAAAAGAAAAAATTGCCGGAGGCATCATTCTTGCTGCAAAATGATCAATTGCCGGAGGCATCATTCTTGCGTTAAATAATATACTCCTTCAAACCAAAACGCCAAGCTCCATTAATTCATACAGTATATACACACACGTGTACGCATATATTTAGCATGATCCAACGATTTATAAATTTGGGGAAAATATCTGAAATTATTCCTTAGGGCCACATTCCCACACTAATCAGTAGTACAAGACATGATTATGAGATAATTAATAATTAACATACATAATAATTGGGTGGGAGCGTCGATCAGTCACAAGGACAAACAGAGTAACAACAGATCATCGATAGATTTGGATCCACATATATGTTTGTATTGGTCACGAGATGAACAGTGCATGTTATGCAAATTGCACAGCAAACCGTTAATCATCACACGGAGACAAGTTAATTACCATTAAACAATGCTACAAATCCGCCTTGAGGCTGACGTTTAATCAGCTAACAGAATTCTGGGGAGAGAGACTGGTGTAGAATGAAGAACTATGGGCATGACAGACAGAGTGACAGACAGAGTGACAGACAGCTCAACAAAGAAACAAACAACTGTTGGCACATAAAGAGAATTATATTCTTCGTTTCATTCGTTGGACTATACTTAACCAAATCTGAATTTGCTAGGGTAGGACGACCCTAAACTCAATCAATAATACTTAACTCTAGACTCTAATAACACCTGTTAGTCTCGAATCTGGAAATTTCCCTTCAATAATATATAACTATAAAAATTAATCAGGGTCATCCTTATTACAAAAATATATATATGTAACTCCAAGCTTGCTTTTTCTTTTTCCATAGAAACTATATTTTGTACACTTGCATTATACTAAATGGTGGGATAATCATTAATCAGGTTTTTGAAGGAATCATGCTACCATGTTATAGTGTTGAACTACAAGTTGATTGATGACCACAATATAATGTTGTTTGAAAAAGATTAAATGAAATGCTTTTTGAAATATTGAAGATGCATGCCCAAAATATAAAATAGAGTGAAGAAAAGACGCACACATCATTATAATTGTTCGTTAAATTTTTATCATCATTAATTATGACGTTAATTAAAATGCAATAGGCAAAGGTTATGTGTACGTATTACCTATGTGTCATACATGTGACTATCATTTCATCCTCAAATTAAGATATACGAGAAAATAAATATGTCAGGACTAGTAATCCTCTCACTGAACAAAAATATTGTTCTAGTAATAATTCTAACCGGAACTAATATAATATGCTTTTTTGGGTACATATGACATAGGAAGGTATAATATTTATACTTGAATTTCTCTCAACGAATTAATTTATTGGAACAGCCGATTCTTAGCATCGTATTATAATTTTTAACCGAGAGGTTTTGTTTTCAAACTCTCACAACCCATAATACATGACATTATACATGATGAAACTTTCCATCATTGTAATAATTTCATATCCGTCTTATGGCAGGTTAGGACCTAACATAATCGGTATCCAGCTCAAATTTTATTTACCAAGATAAAATTAAAAATTATTACAATCAATATAATAAATTAAATAAAAATGATGGAGGAGAAGTTGGATAAACCAGATCATCATCACCTCTCTCCAGTATCCCTACTGCGTGAATTTCTTCTTCTTCCTCCTCCTTACTGGATTTATGTTTTCTTCCCTAAGAATTGTGAAACAATAGCAGAGGTTATACAAAAAAAAAAAATTGTGAAATAATAGCAGAGGTTATACAAAAAAATTGATGATAAAGTAATTTGTACTAAAATTTTAATTTAACCATAATTTAATCATTTTATATTGCTAAAATAATTTAATCCAATATTCTATATTTTCGATCCTAGAAACCGGTAACATTAGTTCGATCTCCCGGCCTTTCACTCATCGCCTCTTAATTAAAAAAAGGATAAAAACTGGATAAATTTGAGGTGGCATACAACAGCTGGAGCCATTGAGCCTGGGCCGCCATCTACTGGGCCTAGCCTAGTTGCTATTTTCCTGTGATTTAAATGGGCTTTAGTTTAGGGCTCAGTTTTTGGCATGCCATGTAGCGGTGAACAAATACACCCGCAAACCGACCCACCCATCCAATCCAATCCAACCCACCCGTATTTATCGCTAAAACGAAGGTTTTGGGTTGGTTGAGGGTTTTTCTTTTGTACAACCCGCCTCTTTTGGGTTGAGTTTGGATTTTGGATTACACAACCCGTAGAACCCGACCCAACCCGTGTTCCAACTATTAGTATTAGTTCCGATCTAAAAAATATTTATGTCGTATATAGTCATATACTTATGAGAAAATTAAGATATTTCGCCATGTTTTTCTCTCATGGTCTCCCTAATCTAATGCATTCTTCGACTTAAAGTTTAGACGTAAATTGAATTTAGTTATGATTCACGTAATCCTTTTTCTTGTGTACAATTTTAATAGAATAACATATGATTGATGCGTTTGTTTATAACATTTTTAGCCTATTTCAACAAATATCGTTAAAAAAAACAATATATATGTTGAAGTAAATCACATTTTATTAAAATTTAAACAACATTTGTGAATTTTCATACCTTTCACTTTGGTTCATTCGTTTGAAATTTTAATTAGTTATAAAATATTTTTATGATGTAGAATAATTATATATTTTATGTTGGATTGGGTTTTTACTTAAAAATATCGCCAACCCGACCCAACCCAATTAGAAACAAACCGTAGGGTTTAAAATTTTTTTGATGGGTTTGGGTTTGATATTTTCCCAAACCATAGTTCATAGGTCGGGTGATTAAAATGACTAAACCCGAACCACCCGACCCATGTACACCCCTAATGCCATGTATGGGACTAGGGCATCAAAAATTAGAAATGCCTTTCACCCGCATCGTCTGCTCATATGTACTCCGTGATGTGTTTACAATTTTACATGCCTGGAGTCTGTACAGGGGCGAAGGCAGGAATTCAAGTTCGGGGGGCCGAAATTTTTTTCAAGCAAAAGAATACTATAAGAAAATATCAAATATAATTTATTAGTTAAAACGTACACAACATCTTTGAGATTAATCACATCACTCAAAACACATATATGTGACACAACATCTTTGAGATTAATCACATCACTCAAAATACATATATGTGAAAAGTGTCGATTACATCTAATTCAATATAAAGAACAAGACCATCGGCGAGAAAATCATCAATCATTTGTTGCATTGTTTAGTCACTGATTGCATGATAGAAAAAAACCCGTTCACCACTAGCAGTAGAAATTAGAAGAGTCAAAGCAAGACTAATAATCTAGAGGGGAACACTTTCTTTCAAGATCGCATAACACACAGGACAGACATACTAAGTTAGTTGATAATTCAATAAATAATAATTGAACACTAAAGAAAATAAAAAATTTGTCTAAATTTAGTCTAAAGTGGAACTAAAGCGGAAAACTGAAATTATAGATAGTGAAATGTGTACCTATATTGAAGTTCTAGTAGGAGTAATAGAAAACATCAAGTAAAAAAATTAAAACATAGTTTGCAACTGCACTCGAACTGCTGACTCATGGAATGCAAGAAGTTCTAGTAAGAGTAATAAAAAAAACATCAATAAATGGTAAAAAAATTAAAACATAATTTGCAACTGCACTCGAACTGCTGAGTCATGGAATGCAAATGACAGTTTCCACCACTACACCATAACTAGATTCGTGTCTTAGTTGTAGCACTGCACTGGCTCCGCCCCTGAGTCTGTAGATATCTTCTCGCTATTATTGTCACAACAAAAATCATAAAAATAATGATAATAACCAACCATGCAGATTAAGATTTGATTACTGCGTTAACTAAGTTAGCAGAGGACGTGATTGACATAGTCTAGTTAGGGAGGATCTCCTTGTCTTATGCCTTTCGAGTCCGATGCTATTCCTTTGACTGATATATATATAGCACATTATCCGAAGTAACAACGATACTAATCTCTCAAATTAGTACTGAAAACATCAATCATAAACATACATTAACACAACCATTAATCATTAAACACCAATCGAGGGGAATTCATGGCAACTTCGACTGCCCCAGCCACAACAGTACTACAGCTAAACAGTTCATCCAAAGGGGTAAAAAAAACACCACAACTGCCCAGCAAGCTACTTAACTTAATCAATCAAGTGACCTTAACTTCTTTTGTTAAACAACTTTTATTCAACACGTACGGGACCAACTAGTAGCTAGTAATAGTTTAAAATGTCTAAAGCGGAGGGCAGACGAATCCTGCAGGCGGAGTCTTGCCGCAAGTGATGAGCACCTGAAGCGCCAAAGGAATGATGATGTTTATGTTGAGAAGCTTCAGCCTAATGGAAGCGCACAAACAAACAGCCGCTTCCAGCTCCACAAGCCCTCCCAATATCGGGCAGCAAACATTCTGAATCGGGTCCCCTAACCCTACATGCACCAGCCCTCCCAACAAGTCCACGCACGCGCCTAGCTTCAGCGCGTTGATCGGACACGTCGGCTGCGGGGCTGGGGGAGTACTAGGCACCCCACCTCCACCTCCTCCACCGCCGCCTCCTCCTCCGCCGCCGCCACCACCGCCGCCGGGGTAGCAACTCGAGCAAGGTGGCGAAGGTGTCACCACAGGAGGTGGGTTGACGACTGGAGGTGGTCGGACCACCGGAGGGTTTGTGATGGGAGGAGGTAGGATCACAGGAGGGTTTGTTATCGGAGGGTTGACTATGATCGGCGGTAGGACGATTGGTGGCATATTTGGACCCTTTGATGGTGGGTTATTATGGCCTTTCCCGCCGCCGCCTCCACCTTTGCCTTTACCGTGGCCCGGCCCTTTGCCTCCACCTTTTCCTTTACCGTGGCCACCTTTGCCTCCACCGCTACCACCACCTCCACCGTGATGGCCGCCGCCACCTCCACCACCACCTCCGCCTCCTCCTCCTCCACCACCACCACCACCACCGTGGTAAGGGGGGCGAGTGGTGGGAGGATGGGGCCGGATCGGGGGATGACGAGAAGGTGGACCGTAAGAAGGTGGGTGAGGTTGAGAGCAAGGGACACAAGCGTAGATTGGTGGCAAGGAGATTACCATGAGGAGCATGGAGATGAAGAACATAGCTACAGGAGCATTAGAGGAACCCATCATGATGGTGAACATGATGAGTTTAGGGTTCTTGGAGCAGAAGGGGGCTTAATTACCCTATGTGATATGTTTAGGGTTTTGGGGGTGGGTGTCCTTTATAAGGGACATGTACATGTACATCGGAAGGGCAAACCCGTGACTAGCTATAGCTAGCAATATATTTATTTTTCTATCTACGACATGGAAGGTGCTCCAAGGTACAGATGTATAGGTATATGCTATAGTTTAATTCACCAAGTGGGTAGAGTAAAAAAAAAAAGGGTTCTGTTCTGTGGGAGAGATTTGGAATGTAGTTGGACAATCCCAAACTTCAATGTACCATCCGTGACTTAGGGGCTCAGTTTTTCACTCGGCTGGCTATAGCTACTAGCTCTGTCTCTCCCATTCCCAAGCCTATCTCTTTGTTTGCTTTCTGATTCATTCTATTCATTATTGTAAATTTCTTTTCACCATACACACGTTCCTGTTCCTCTTTTTACATGCTGGGTTACAATCAGTTAGCAAAGTTAGGCAAAGCTTGGACCTCCCCTCATTTCACTGTGGGAGTGGTGTAGTGTCTGGTAGCACTGAGTCAGCAAAGGGACGGGGTTGCTGCTTTCGGCCCATAATAGCATGTGCATTATTGTCGAGGGTCAGAACTCGGAAAGATTTTTGTACTGAAGGAGAGGTCTTATATAGTTCAGACCAGTACAGGAAAGAAAGAAAGGAGTAGCAACTAGCAACTAGCAACTAGCAATGCAAGAGAGGACATATGTTGAAATGCATGCAATTATTAAAGAGCTGAGTGGAGTTTCGTTCTACGATGTCAACATGTGAACTCCTATCGTTGTACCTTTTGGTGGTAGTTCTTTTGGCTCACATTGCAACCTATCCACCACAAGAAAGAAAAAAAAACCAATGTTGTCACAACCGAACCGGAGCATGACCCGATAATGCGAACGGCTTGCACTTTAGTGGTCCAACCGACATTAGACCGTTTAAAAATCGTTAGAGAACCGGTACCTGATAAATGTTATCAGTATAAATAGTGGACATTTCTTAATTAGAGCTCGTCTCTTTCCTTCAAAATTGTGAAACGGATATAAGGATTCAGTTTGAGAGCCCGACGTTTTTGGTTTTTTTCAATTTTCAATTTTCTACAATTTTTTTAATTAAATTTAATGGGTGAATGGCAAATACCGGATGAGCGGCTTGATCGGCTCGAGCGGTTAACCGCCTCGGCCGCTCGTCAACCACTACATAAAACCGGAGCGGCTTTTAGACTCTTTCGAGCCGATTTTGTGACCGGGTGAAGGTTTTACCGGTCGGACCGAGCGGCTCGGCTCGGCTTTAATAACATTGAAAAAAACTATACGAATACACGTTAAGGGGAGTCGGGATTCACTAAATTATCTCTTGGTTGATTAACTTTTCGATGTTATTTAATGGATTAAGCACCACCATTTGTTGGTAAGATAATTATTGGACGTAGCTCTGTTTTGTGCATGATGTGTGTCTTCAACAGGGATTTAATTACTAACAAATAAATAACAGAAAGACAAGGAAGCTATATTAGGATGAACATGATTCATTAAAGCTTGGCCTATGGGAAATCATTATCTTAACAAGAGCATCTCACTCCTTCTCATGCACGTCCAAACTTTAAGATAGTAAAAGGTCTCCAGTTTATTTACTCTTGCTTTCTCATAAATAAGAATACTGGCCCCGAGGTGGATAGACAGACGAGAGATTGTGTATTCGATTCACACTTTTGCTAAGTTGATGCAACAATCTCTGAGAAGTGCTTATTGGCCAACTAGTAATGACTCAATCTATGTCGGCGGTCCGGGGATTAATCTGTCTATAGAGCATCACCAATGTTGTGGATAAAGGTTATTTGTAAAAAAAAAAAAAATAGTTGCAATTTTGTTATTTAATTGACTGAATCATCAAAGATTCATAAATATTTTGTTTAAATAAATAATGTCGTTCATAATGCTCTTGTAAATGTCATATAGCCATCTTCTCTCTAGAGAAAAGTTTGAACAAAGATGTGGATTGTGTTTCCGCTCATTTCCATAAGGTGAATCGGCGGCCCCCTACCCTAATGGAGAGTGGAAAAGAAAAAGGTTGAATTTCTAGATGGTTGGTTTTCCTAATTTCTATTCCCTTTTCTAAAGATTGTTTTCCAACTAGATTAATTTTCCCATATGAACTAAAAAGATATTTGAACCCAATAACATGTGTTATATTAATTCATACCAAATTGATTGGACAACAACTGTAATTTTGTAAACTTTTATGTATTAATTAATATGTTAGTTTATTTGTTTGTCAAATAATTAATGCTTATTTTAGTTTAACTAGTTATCAACATTTTTAAACTATGAACGACATGAGAATCACGTTACACAATCGAATAATTGACGACTTGTTGGATGGCCGTTCGATAAGATGTGTTGTTTGAAGCTATCAAACTTATTTATCATAGTACTCTACTTGGCTTGAACTCTGACTACACCACCATTGATAGATTCGTTGTGACCAGCAATTGATACTTCAAACAAATGAACCAAGCCTAAAAAAACACAAAGCATCTTCTCTAGAACACAGTAGTACTATTGTACCACTATGAGTCGTGACGACATTTCACCTTCCAAACTAGATGTGATTTGACCCCACGAACCCTTTCTAATTTATTGCTATTGAGCCTGGCCTTCTTTGAACAAGTGAAGTGATACATCATTTTCAACCCACAAAGGCCCTCAAACTTTCCATGTATCTACCTTCCTAGCTGCAATTTGTTCATTGACCACTTTAACCCAAATTATTATTCTTGCCAAGCAGTTAAAGTATATAGCATCATCACAAAGCAATTACTTCATACACAAAAACCCAATTTTATTCCATTCCTAATGTCCAATCTTCACCCAGAACACATCAATATGGAACAATATATGACCACAATAAACCAATCCCAAAGGAAATAGAAGAAGGCGAGGAGCCTTCACAAACTCCCAACACAAAATTCACCCACAAAACATCATGATCAACTTCCAATATTAAAAAAACAAAACCCCACAAGATCCCAAACACAAACCAATGTAAAATTAACCAAACAATTAAACAATCAAGCACACTGAAACCCTTCGGGGGCAGTCTTCCCACAGACGTTGAGGAGCAAGCTCAAGGCGATCGGGACATTAAGGTTAAGCCCCAACACATTGGCCTTAAGGGCAGTGCAAAGGCACACAGCTGCCTCAAGATCTACCAAGTTCCCAAGAAGTGAGCAGCAAGGAGTGGTGGCTGGAGTGCCCACAACCAAGTGCACCAAATCGTTCAACAGGTTGGCACAAACACCCAACTTCAAGGTGTCCTTGGGGCACTTGCCGCCTTTCGATGGGTGCTTGTGGTGATGCTTGTGCTCCTTTGGCGCAGCCGGTGGAGGGCAGTAAGTGGAGCTCACCAGAGTGAAGAAGAGGAGGTTTAGGGCTAGGAGAAGGGCAGTAGAGGCTGCAGCTCTTGAAGCCATTTTTCTCTTTTCTTTTAAGGGTTCTAGTATGGTAAGGTGGTGGATCGATGTTTGGGTTTCTGGAGTGGTGAGAATAGTGGTAATAGGGTTAGGGTTTTTATAGGTGGGGGGAGATCCAATGTACAATAATGGAGTTCGAGTAAGGTTGTCAAACCGGTATCTGGCTGGCCAGTTTAATCTGATTCGATCGAAATCTATCATCTTAATTGTTGGAATATGCTTCGGTTTGATGGTTTCTGCTAAGTGTCAAAATTGGAGTTTACCAGTTAAAATCGGGTTAAACCGGTCAAATATGGCTGGTCTGGCCGAGTTTGAAGATGAGGATTGATAATTTGACAAATATATCCTTTTAATGAATAATTTGGTAATATATGAATCTAGATTCGTGATATAGTTTTTAAAACATGCATAATCTGTTTGGTATAACCGTATAAAGAGGTTTTCTCGTATATTCTGTTAAAACCGGATAACTGGTTGAACCTGATCTAATCATTAAACCTCGAATCACTTACCAAACCGACTTAATGGTCTAATCTAGTCCGACAACCTTGAGTTGAAGTGTTGAAACAAAGCCATGGGCCATGTGGGCGCGAGTTTGAGGAGTGGTGGCATGGAAGAATACATCAAAGCTGGCAGTGCAGAGTGGCGGATAATGGAGGGAGGCGATAAGGGTCGCTTGTGACTATGGATTTTGGAGGTTTCCTTGAGGTGTTAGCTGTCATTTTTTTGAAACCTAGCTTCCACATGCAATAAGATAACGTTTTCATTTCATGATGCCATATATGTAGCTAGGTGATTTGTATGCGTTAGAGCATAGGACAATGTTAATTAATTACATCGAGCTCTTTGCGATATGTGTATGGTTTGTCCAGAACCAGCTCACTGATCCATCTTATAAATTGATTGCATGGTGGGGGTACAAAACATGGAGGGAAGATGCATTTCTGCATTGTTTGGAAAATGCAGGAACAGTAGGAATAGTGTCTAGTACTATTTATTCAAAATCCCTTTCTCCAACCCGAGCTATTCCTGTCATTTGATTATTGGACTAGTATAAATGGTATTCCTCGTTAGTCTAATAGCCGTTATTTTAAATATATGGTAGGATGTGTTTCTGCAACTTTCAAACGGAATAGGTTGGTTTTTCTTGAAGCGACATGTAAAGTTCAACAGTTCATATGGTGGGAAGTTGGACAAAGGCTTTTGTATAAGTGTAAATACAAAGAAGTTAAAAGATTGGATTGTTATTTTATTAGGGTTCAGGTACTGGGCGCGTGTTTATTGAGTTTCCTTGTATTTTGAACACATCGACCGTTGTATCTGTCTCGCTTGGTGGTTAACAGTTGTTGTCCCAGACTGTCATATTTTGTAATCCCATTCTCACAGATTGTGACTCGCACTCTGGTTAGTATACAATCCGTCAATCACATCATTCGTTAGGAGAAAAAAAAAACAACTTCAACTCCATTTATGAATTTTTGCTAACTTCCTCAAACAACTTAGAGATTGAAACTTTTGAGGAATTTTATCAAAGGCCTTTGTCAAAACTATTAATCTAAGACTTAAAGTGTCTACACTTATCTTAGCATGTGATGTGCAGGAAGAATTGTGTTTGGCAATTAGTTGATCGTACGTTTCACCATTTGGGGTAGATTGGGGGAATCGGATCTTGTTGTGTTGCGGTGAAAATGACTGGAGGAGGGCAGTCTCTATGTTTCACTTTCTCTCTGTTGGGAAGGGCGGCAATTTCGTGGCAGCTGAAGCAACTAGCCTACTTTCACTATTTAATAACCATGCCCGTTGGCTAATCATGCTAACGATTCTTTGCTCTTTCCACCAATTTATATATCCTAATGCTAAAAGGGTTGATGGCTGGCTAGTGATCTCCATCCTGCATGTGATTTAGATCTTCTGTAGTGACACAAGGTATATGTGTGAGAGATGTATAGATTTGAGCTAGTGTGCGTGTGGTGCCATCTATCTAATCATGTTGTCTGGCAGAGTCAGAAAGCTGAACCAAAAGAGCTAAAAATCCATGCTCATAGAATTTTAGCTGATGATAGAGGTTAAAGGTTTTCCAACAATTATATTTTCCAGATCTATTACACAATTTATTTCACTTATTTGTTGGCTATAGCCTATCCTGTCATTAGCATAGTTTCATCACTGATAATTGGATGTTTGCTTTTAATTAAAATACAGATAGATTGATTCACGAGATTTTAGGTGTAAATCCAGAATGTAGCTAGAAGCTCGTATCTTCGTATCGTTCTTTCTTTCCTTTTTCTTGGATTTTTGAAGTATAGGTCTTGCGATAAAAAATCGTGAAAAAATAAAGAGGATTTTTCGTTTTCTTTCTCCTTGTTGGTACCAACATAATCATTCTCTTATCAAAACAAGAATGGTATGGGCCACCAGGCATTCTGCCTAAATACAACCCAACAGATCAGCTGACCCAAATTCATTAAAGCCCAAGTATCCTTATCCGTCTTTGTTAAATAATTAACTCGACCAAAATTAACTCCTATCTCGATCTCTATTTTATTTTTATGAAAACGGGTGCAAAGCACTACTATCTCTTATTCAATAACCGAGTGGATAGTGAAGCCACCAACAGAGACAAAGAGATCTCAACGACAAACATCAGGGTAAGAAGTACTAATAGTATGATGTCCTAGGGGCATGGAATGCCCCTTATGAGCTAAACAGTCAAGCCAAAAAGTTGGCTTCACGGTAGACATGGGTGAGACGAACTTCCCAATCGCGCCGAAAGAAGTCCTGGAATGAAATGGTTATGCTCGCATGCTAGTGGTTCCATGTTAATTCGACAAATACGTACATTACCGACAAGCTTTCTCCAAGTTAATAAACATATTTTTTGAACCATTCACGAAAGTAACAATCATTTGACATCAAAAACGCTAACCATTATAACCAAAGTCCGAAGTTTAACTCAGAAGGAAATCAAAGCAAAGTGAAAAAGCCTTGTGATATCACTGATAAGGGCAGCTCAAAAGGAGACGGAAAGACCAGTCATAACGGCAGCTGAAATGAATTAAGATGATTATAAAATAGGATAGTTAACGGTTCAGCTGAGAAGAGATGAGATTAGGTCGTGCTATTGAGCTAATCCCACCATAGGACAGGTTATTATGACAACACCCCTTGTGTTGTTATTGTAACAACACTAGTCTCCAACCAATAGGAAGCTAGGATTGTGATGACTTTTTATTAGATGAGTTGACCTAGTGTAAAATCAAAGCAGGGGTATAATTGTCATTATGAAAAATCTGTTTAAATAATAAAAATAATAAATTTTTTTATTTTCTGCCCAAAAATTTGGTCGCCAGAATTCTGTCACCGGTTGCCGGTCACCGGAATACGCTTTTTGTCGCCGGAATATGTTTTTTGTCATCGGAATATGTCACCGTCGCCGGAATATGCTCACTGTGGTCGGAATATGCTTACCGGCGTCGGAATCTAGTCATCGGCGCCGGAATATGCCTATCGGCGCCGGAATCCGGTCACTGACGGTCGTCGGAGTTTGGTCAACAAAATTCGTTGACTAGTCAACGGTCAACGACCACCGGATATAATAGTTTGCATTGTGAGATTTATGGTTTGGTTTCTTGAATTTTTTATGCTATTTGTGGTTTGTTTTATCGTGTTTGTGGTTTACATTGAGAAGTTTCTGGTTTGCTTTCAACAATTTTGTGGTTTGCATTGTGAGATTTCTGGTTTGTTTTAATATATTTGTGGTCTGCATTAGGACGTTTATGGTTTGCTTTTTTGTGGTTTGATTTACTGTGTTTGTGGTTTGCATTATGAGGTTTCTGGTGTGCTTTCGCAAATGTTGTGGTTTGCATTGTGGGGTTTCTAGTTTGTTTTAGGAGATTTGTGGTTTGCATTAGGAGGTTTCTGGTTTGCATTAAGAAGTTTCTGGTGTGCTTTCGAAACTTTTGTGGTTTGCTTTGCAAGGTTTCTGGTTTGTTTTAATATATTTATGGTCTGCATTAGGACGTTTTTGGTTTGCTTTACCGTGTTTGTGGTTTGCATTAGGGGGTTTCTGGTGTGCTTTTCAAAATATTTATGGTTTGCTTTGTGAGATTTCTGATATGTTTTAGCAAATTTGTGGTTTGCATTAGGAGGTTTCCGGTATATTTTTTGTGGATTGTTTTATTGCGTTTGTGGTTTGCACTAGGAGATTTTCGGCGTCTACAAACAACCATATTTTTTTTAATTGCTTACTTACTCTGTCAATGCTGGGTGATCTGTCAATTAACTCTGAAGAAGAAACATTAACATAGTTACATATGAGATCATGTCTAGCAGTTCTCCGGTATGTTAAAGACTGAATAACACAAGAGAAGGACCATCATTTTCTTCGCCAACCTAAGAGCTGAATCTACGTTACCAGACCTTTCACTACCTATATGGCTCTATTTTGAGTCCGGTAATATTCTGGAAACCGAACACTATTGTAACAATATTTGTACAATGGTTAACAATTTCTTATATAAAGCTTCATTATTCAGCTAAAACACCAAGTTCATTAAACCCCAGTTTTCACCACTAGATTTCTTTTTATGAATGAAAACAAGGCATTATTCAAAGGGCAATACACCAGGACTGTATCACTAGAGTGATTATAGAGAAAAGACAGAAGAAAAGCAAAAAGGGGCTAAAAATGCAAACTCCCATTGTTCCACCCCCATCACTTGTGGACATACATGATAACAAAAAATGCTAAACAGAAAAGTAGTTGCATGACAAAATCAGGCATATGTTTGAGAAATGCAAGTGAATTTCAGCAAGCGATAGCACAACTCTACATGCCTTCCCGCCCAAGATGTAGCCTACAACATAATGGAACTTTCACAAACTTAATAAACTAACTTGATCCACCGCCAAAACAACCACATTCAGATTTCAGTTGTTGCCATTATCCAAGAATGATGAGTAAATAGAGATACCATAATCAAATGGAAGTTCAGCGTATGGACTTAGCTTTACTTTTATATCACAGAAATCCCCACAATGGTACAGAAAACAAGCTGAAAAAGACTCATCCAGGAATAGCAATCCATAAGTCAAAACTGACAAAGCAGTAGTCAACTCAAAACTGTGGTCTGTAGCCAAATAAACAGAACAGCTGACATCGCAACAAGCCATAAACCGCAGAACTGAACCTTTCCATTCCTTTCCCTGATGACTCCGCTATCAATCGAAAGATTTTTCTCTTTAGGATTCTTCCAACAAGAAAGAACTAATGCATCTCCAGCTTCTGCTCCATCGAATCTCTTATCGGATCCGCTGCTTCCACGCCGCTGCAACCACTCCCCTCTCGGAGACTTCCGTATCCGACGAACTCATCTCGATTATCGAGGAATCCAATCCGTTGGAGCTGGAGCTGGACGCCATGATCCCTTTCCTCTCCCCCGCTGTCGTCGCTTCCGTCATCCAACAGACGCCCAATCCGCAGCTGGCGCCGGCGTCGGAAGAAAGAAGAGACGAGGACTGGCAACCCCGGCGGAGGAAGAAAGAAGGAACGGCGGGGGATGGAGGCCTCAATCGTAACCGCCAGATACATCTCGGTTCTGATCTAGCTGTTTGCCTTAGATTAGAGGAAGGTCGACGCCTCTACCGTCAGAGTCGACAGCAGGGGTGTTCCTGCCGATGATGGAGGCGAGCGTACCGGAGGAGATGCAGTCGTTGGGGTATGGTATCGGAGGAGATCGAGAGAGACAGGTAGGGATTGAAAATTTTAGTTCTCAATTGTAATTTATTAATTTCTGTTAGTTTTCCCTTTTTACCCCTGACGTTACTATAACAACACAAGGGATGTTGTTAT
This sequence comes from Linum trigynum, assembly GCA_964030455.1. NCBI lineage: Eukaryota > Viridiplantae > Streptophyta > Magnoliopsida > Malpighiales > Linaceae > Linum > Linum trigynum. The sequence goes on from OZ034816.1 coordinate 13,174,261, forward strand.
ACTATCCGGGCCCTCCCACCATTCTGGGCACTTAATCACATACTTCTAAACTGAGTTAGGATTATATACCCAAGTTACAAACTACTAGAATCCGAGACCATGTAAGCACCTCACTTAATAGGTGCAAAATCTAAGCATAACCTTCCTAGTACGCACGAGCCATAACACACAACAGATTACCCAGCCCGAGCTACCAAAATGCATAATACCAGTTAGAAGGTAGGAGTTAGGATCGAGTTCGCTACACTTTTCTGCGGAAAAGGCAACTACTGCTCCCCCTTGGACCTGCAGCAAACAGAGCTATATACGATTAAAACAAGTAACCATTATGTTCTCCAAGTTTTACCGACACTAATAGCTAGTACTAAAAGATTTACCATATAACTTCATCAAGAAAGTTGGCGTGTTGCTTTTCCTATGTTAGACAATAAAATCAGCCTGCAAGCAGTGATAAGTGGGCATTCAGCTCGAAGGGAGATATCCCAAAGTTACAGTATCGTTTCAGCCCAATCTAATGGAGGAATGGCAAAGAGCCAAAGACAGCCATATAACGGCTGCAAACTTGGGGAAGCATATGGAACTCAGAAATATTTGAAGGCAAAATGAAGAAGATGGTTGAGGGAAAATACCGTGTGTTTCTTCTTCTGCAGCAGATCCATTAAAGAAGTAACCTATTAGAGGTGCAAGTCCCACTGGAGGGTTATGGTAATAAGAAAAGTAGTGAACTTCCAAGAACTTCAGTCCAATAAATTGAGAAGGTTGACTCGCCGTTAACAACTTACTGGAAGCTGGTGAGATAAGAACCTAGAGGCAAAAGGAAGTACAGTCACATACATATGCCAGATTCAGAGTAGTGCTCGTGCAACTGCGCAGAAACGTACTTCATCTTCACATGCCATACCTCATAAGCATAGTATTTCACATTGGACAAGTAAATGATTTCACTAGTATACGTGATGAACATGTTGTGCTATTGGGAAGATATAGACTTGCCCTAGTGGTTCATGATGCAGTCAGCTTGACAGATTGGGTCTTACATGGTTATGGGATGGGAATGGCAAACAGGGCTCACAATAACCAAAATCGTTGCATCAGATTGCTAACTTTCTATTTTCTGTACTCAAACATTGATAGCACCTCCATCCCATGTACACAAAGCACAATCTCATAAAGTTCATTCATCAATTGCCATGCCAATGCAGAAGAAAGAATTTTTGGTACCTCAGTAGTCGTTTGACACAGCTTGACATGCTGAGCGTTAGCAGGACCCAAAGATAAGACATGAACCAAATCCTGTGGCTTCTCCCTATTATACACACCAATTTCCAAACGATTCAGAGAAGGAAGGTCGAACTTTGAGAACAGGGCAGCTGGAACATTAGCCCACACCAGGGAAGTCAGCTTTGGAGCACAAATCTCAATCCTGAACCCTGTTTCAGGGGTATGCTGCCAAATGTTCTCGATCGAAACGTTCTCACGTTCATCCCCTGACACCCTGAAACACCCCACACGGTCAAACACACACTCGAACAAGCCCAAGTTCTTCAGAGTGGGACAGCTAGCAAAGGGTTCCAAGCAGTCGCTACCTTTGAACTTGCAGTAATCAAGGTAAAGCGTCTTCAAGTTGGAGGCACTGAGCGCCTTGGCCAATTTGGAAGGTTTAAACCTAAATGCGCCGTACCCGCCGCGGAGGCGCAAAATTTTTAGGGATTTGCAGAGAAAAATCGATTGGGGGAATATAGAGAGGTTACCCTGGGCGGCGCGGAGGTATAGTAAGCAGTACTTGACCTTGTGCGCAACAGCGTAATCGATTGCGCTGTTCAAGGGATCGCAGTCGGTCCGCCGCCGGAGAGGGAAGACGTATACGAATCGGAATGAGTCGACGTCGGCGACGCGGTCTCGGAGGGATAAGACTGTGCCGACGAAATTTTCGAAATCGGAGTTGCCAGACTTGCTGCCGCGGTAAGGGTCGGAGTCGAGATTGAGGAAGGGGGCGCTCTTCCACAGGGACCGCCATCGGGAGGAGAGGACGGAGGTTGTGCCGGCGAACTTGGTGGCGAAACGATAGAGGATTTGGTGGAGAATCTCGTCCGGTAGCGCGCTCAATCGGTCGACTTGTTCTTCGTGGTCGCTGATTTTGGCCTGCTTTGAGTCCTTCTCCGCCATAACTGGTTAGCAGAGTTCGAAGCAAAATTGGAGGGAGGGGGGCAGCGTGAAAAGAGAGTGCTTTGCCGGACGGTTCCGTTCTACATGACGCTGATTGATTAAAAATAGGAGACGTGGCTTAACCGCTTAAGTTGTCGAACTGGTCTCTATCGTTAATGTCGGTTTCACAAGTCTCCGAATGGTAACACAATTGGTTTATAGTCACTTTATACCAATTCATGCCGGTTTAAACAAAACACACGGTTAAGTGAGAAATTACTAATATTAAATTATTTTAAGTATATATAATATAATATATTTAAAAATAATCTCTCTAAAATCTACATAAATATTTGAATAAATACACTATTTTAAACAAAATAAAAATCTTCATATTTAAACAAAATATATAATGCCAACATCAAAAAGTTTATGTTTGAATTCACCAAATAACACAAACATCTAAACAATCATACTTGAATTCAATAAATAACATTAACATTTAACTTTCAAATCTAAGAAACAAATCCAAAAAAATTTTGATCAATTAAATCCACCAAAACGATGTCATTTTGTTCAAAGATCGTAAGTTGGTCATACCAGGGCAGGGGCCATTCCAGTCGATTTTATAACCAGTACCGACCACAACCATGACCATGAGTTACTCCGTTCGATTAATCTTTTGCTAATTACTTACTAAACATTTGTAGGCGCCTCAAATTGTGAACATCGCGGTTATTAAGTGTGAATTTGGGAGGCTAGTAATATATTAGGGGTCGTTTGACAATAATATAATCTACCTACAGGTTTACATATTTTTCATTGTGTTGATATGAGTTGAATAGATTATCTGTCGTCGACTGCAAGTCATCGGGATCTCACGGTGGATTGGCTTATACACATTTGGGTTTCTGTTCTGGACCTGGTTTGTAACCTTTTCTTTCACCTGATTGGATTAGGGTTAGGATGTCTGGAGAAGTACTATATATACTTATCAATCCCTTTGTAATATGTATCTCCTCAAGTGTAGTGAAACAGACTCTCTGCTGTCGACAGACTAGCCAACACACATTTATGTATTTTTTACTTGTCGATTTCCTTATCCATTCTAACACATTATTTTTACTATTTTATTTTGAACAAATATCAAGATATTGGAGCATCATGTAATTTCAGAATTCATGTCACTGTCATATCTCCGATTCTTAGATTTCACCAAAAGTATTTGACATATCATGCTAATTCATATTGGTCCTATTATAAATTCAAGCAAGTCAAACAAAACAAATTAATATTACATGAATTCACAACTTAACCTAAAATATCGATTATACAAATTGTACAATACGTCCATATGCGGTAGCTAGTGTTTTATTATCAATTTCAACAATTAGTACTCCACCTTACAATTTCAAGCTGTCTACATATCTAACACTAAGATTTGGTTGCAACTTCAATTGTGGATCTCAACCATTGTTTTAAACCAACCCAAACGATTTTTTAGTTGAAAAGCGATAAATAGAACTGGAAGCGAATTTGAAAATTTAGCGATCATTCAACATCTTGAAAATAGTTCCACTTCGATGAAGTTGCATTTGCACATTTCGCATAATTCTTAGATAGGTAATAAAATGTCAGTCTCCTTTTCCACCTCAGTGGCTTCTCTCATGTTTCCCGAAATCCATATAACAAGAACTCTTTCACACGTCTCACAATCAGAACTTTGCAATTTTCTTTGATTACAGTCTGCAAGAAGTGCACCAATAGAACAAAAAACTTCGTGCAAACTGACAAGTTTATTGACACGATGATTCATAACTTTAAGTACATGATTTCTGCCACTAATTATCTCAGCACTTAAGCACCATCCTTAACTCCACTAACATACAAAGTAGCTAAACCAATAACTAATAACTAACTATTGAAAATTTAGCAATCATTCAACATCTTGAAAATAGTTCCACTTCGATGAAGTTGCGTTTGCACATTTCGCAAAATTCTTAGATAGGTAATAAAATGTCAGTCTCCTTTTCCACCTCAGTGGCTTCTCTCATGTTTCCCGAAATCCATATAACAAGAACTCTTTCACACGTCTCACAGTCAGAACTTTGCAATTTTCTTTGATTACAGTATGCAAGCAGTGCACCAATAGAACAAAAAACTTCGTGCAAACTGACAAGTTTATTGACACGATGATTCATAACTTTAAGTACATGATTTCTGCCACTAATTATCTCAGCATTTAAGCACCATCCTTGACAAGTTTATTGACACGATGATTCATAACTTTAAGTACATGATTTCTGCCACTAATTATCTCAGCATTTAAGCACCATCCTTAACTCCACTAACATACAAAGTAGTTAAACCAATAACTAATAACTAACTATTGACCTTCAGCTAAACAACTGATTTTGACTCGACTATCAGAAAACACAAGTTCGATGACTAAAGAAGAACTTTGCCACACGACACAGATTGGACATCTATAAAATTTATGAAGCAGATTCATGGGCTCTTTTTGCAGGGATTCAAAAACTCTGGCTCCTGAGAGCTTCACGGAAGGGCAGATTAGACATTTCACGGTTCTGCACATGTAATTGAAGTGGTGCGTTTTTGTTTTACTAAGCCCAATTGTTTTTATCATACATGGGCCAAACGGAATGCCTTCGGACATCATCTAGGCCTATTCTTGGATTTTCCACTTTTCCACAGTATTTGCAATTTAATCAAATTTCAAAACTCACCCCTATCTCCATCGTCTCTCCGTCGCTCACCAAACAAAGAAACCCCTTCGCCTTCCTCTTCAATATGCAATTCCTTCTCCCTTCGACAATCAAATCTTCTTCTACCTTCGACTCTGGCCATCAAATCGTCTCTGCCACTCACTTCATCACAGCAGAGAGTTGTTGTAAACCAGCCGCCGTGTTATTATCCACCAATTCCTCTTGCGACTCCGACCAAAAACAAGCGACAAGCATGGGAGCAGTACTTCAGGAGCTTTAGGGATTTCGTCGGAAGTTCTACCACCCCTCTGGCGCCGTGAATCGAGGGTCACTAACGCTGTCCCTTGATAAGAAAGTTAAGGTGATAAGAACATATCAAGGACAAGAATTCCGTATGTCAGAATTTTACCAAACTAATGGAATAATACATGAGATGAGTTGTGTTAGAACTGCACAACAGAATGGGCGTGTAGAGAGGAAGCATCAGCATCTCTTGAATGTTGCAAGATCATTGAAATTTCATAGTGGTTTACCAGTCAGTTTCTGGAGCTACTTTGTTTTACATGTTGCATATTTGATCAACAGGATTCCTAGCCCTATCTTGAAGAACAAAACACCATTTGAAGTTCTGTTTAAAATCCCACCATATTATAGTGACCTCAAAGTCTTTGGATGCTTGGCTTATGCAACCAATACTGATGAGCATAAGACCAAATTCACACCTAGAGCCAGAAAATGTGTATTTCTGGGATACCCTTTTGGAATTAAGGGCTTTAGACTATATGACATAGAAGAACATAAAGTTTTTGTTAGCAGGGATGTCAAGTTTCATGAGATGGTATTTCCCTGCAAGGAATCGGGAACTAAGAAGACCACTCAACAAACTGAAGAAAGCAACCTGTACACTTTTTTTGATGAGGATTCTGATCCCATCTTTCCCTCTGATCATAATGTCCATGAAACCAATGATCCAGACTACATACCTTCACCACCACCATCACCCTTTACTCCTCAGTCAACTTCATCATCATCACCCCCAACAAGCCAGCACTTCTGAGTCCTCAACAGAAAGTTCAGGGTCTTTGCCTATTGCTCTTAGGAAAGAACCTAGAAATCCTAGACAACCTGGCTGGTTGAGGGGTTTCCACCTCAATCTTCTTACCACAACTGATAAGGATCTTGAGCACAGTATGACATATCCTATTTTAGAGTTTCTTTCATACCAAACCCTTTCTTCTCCCCAAAATTCCTTTGCTCTGAACATCACCACTTTTCCAGAACCTCAGACTTATGCACAAGCCTCCACTGATCCTAGATGGAACAAAGCTATGAAAGAAGAATGAGATGCATTGGAGGATAACAAACTTGGGAAATTGTGGACTTGCCTTGTGGACTTGCCTGCAGGAAAGACTGTTATAGGATCAAAGTGGGTCTATAAAACTAAATTTAGATCAGATGGGGACATTGAAAGGCTTAAGGCTAGAGTGGTGGCAAAGGGGTACACACAAGTTCCTGGTGTTGATTTCTGGGATACTTTCTCACCAGGGGCTAAACAAAATTCTGTGAAATTGTTAATTGGATTAGCAGCTGCCAAGCATTGGCATCTACATCAGATGGATGTGAGCAATGCGTTTTTGAATGGCTTCCTAGATGAAGAGATTTACATGGAATTGCCTCCAGGATTGAACTAGTTGCCACAGTACAAAGGAAAATTGTGCAAACTTTAGAAATCCCTTTGTGGGTTGAAACAAGCAAGCAGACAATGGTTTGTGAGGCTAACTGATGTTCTGTGGAAGCTTGGTTTTAAACAATCCTATTCTGATTATTCTGTGTTCGATTACAGTTCTGGGAAGGATCACTTGTTCTTGGTGATTTATGTAGATGATATGATTTTGGCAAGCAGTAACATGGACTTAATCCAACAAGTCAAGCAGTGGCTACACAAGGAATTTAAGGTTAAAGACCTTGGAGAACTCAAGTATTTTTTGGGGCTGGAGATACAAAGAAGTGAGAAAGGAATTTCCCTCAAGCAGAGGAAGTTCTTTCTAGAGATGCTGGCCAATGCAAGTTACTTGAATAGCAAACCAGCCAAAACCCCCTTGAGTATGAAAATTGTCCTATCTGCTGAAGATGGAGTGCCATTAGATGATGGTGATGAATACAGGCACCTGTTGGGACAGCTTCAATACCTGACTACCACGAGACCAGATATAGCATTTCCAGTTCAGCAGCTTTCACAGTTCCAGAGCAATCCTACATCTACACATTTACACAGAGTTCTAAGATACCTAAAAGGGAGTAAAGGTTAGGGCTTATGGTTTTCAAGCACCTCTGATATAACTGTCAGAGGTTATAGTGACTCCGATTGGGCCACCTGCCCCGACACAAGAAGGTCTGTTACAGGATACTGCACTTTCCTGGGGACTTCACTCATTACATGGAAAAGCAAGAAACAGACTACCGTCTCCAGGTCTTCATCTGAAGCGGAGTACAAGGCATTAGCACAACTGTGCTGTGAAGTTCAGTGGTTGAAAGGTTAATGAAGTTCTTTCATGTATCACATCCTCAACCCATTCCCTTATATTGCGACAACCAATCAGCTATCTACATAGCTGAAAATCCAGTCTTTCACGAGCGCACGAAACACTTGGAAGTTTATATGCACATCACTCGTGAAAGACTGAAAACTGGCTTGATTACTCTGCAACATGTCTCCACGAATTATCAACCAGCTGACATCTTCACCAAAACTTTGTCTGCAGATCGATTTCATTTCTTGTTGAACAAGCTGGGTGTATTTGATCAATACACGCCAGCTTGAGGGGCGTGTGAAGATATGTGTCCAGCAGCCCAACTCAGCTACTGAGTATTGAACAAAACGTCAACCCATTGCTGCGTTTCAGTGACAATTGATTTAAACGGCTAATCTACAGTGTCACCACACGTGTTCAGTTTGTATTGGTTAATTTGTATAGATTAGTTGTCTGTTAGTTTGTACAGAGAATTAGCAGTAGATAGGTTTTTCTTTCATTACCTTTCTTTTCTCCATCTGTACAGACTATATAAACCAGCTAACGCTGAATGGAAAAGATACTCCTCGTTCGATATGTCCAGGAAATTCCCGTTCGCTTCCTCCCACGAGAGCGTCTTCACGAACCAGTGATTCACCCATCGCCCGGCCACCATCTTTGATCTTTGCTTCGTTCAGAATCTAGCAGTTTGTTTTGTGCATAGAATTCTGCCGACTGTTACACTCTCTTATATATAGACGTAATGGTTGCTTATGCTTAATCAAGTACTCCCTCTTTAGGAGAATTTAAACATGTTTTTTTAATCTTAAAAAGGTAAATACTAATTAGACCTTTAGTTACTCTTAAGGCAACATGTAAGTGTAAGTAAGTCCTATTCCTAAATAACAATTATAGTAATGATAATTGTAGTAACCTGTCGACCTTCATGGAAACATATATTGTAGTGACTTAATAAAGGATATGAATTTACCCTATTTAGGAGAAAAACTCTTGATCATTCTATTCGAACAGTGTCATTACTAAATTTTCTTTTCATTTAAGACGGATTCAAAAGAATATAAAATCATCACCAAGGGAAAAATCCGAATGAAAAATCAAATAAAGTCGGTTATTTAATTTTCAAGCAAAAAACGGTCAATAATATTTTTCGTATGGATTTACCAATCACACTTTACAAATATTTTTCTATGTACCGCAGATTATATCCAAACAAATGAAGCAAGCTCCATACCCATATCACAAAGCAAATTGAGCAGATAAAAAAGCACTTTCAAAAGAGACATAGTTACCAGTAATGATCGAATTGTCGACTTAATTAACCCAAATTAACTTGTTAGTTCATACATACCAACAGTTCGTCTTAAGGGAAGGGTGGACTACATTTACCAGGACAACAAAAGGATACCGCACAATTCAACTAGTTAGAAGGACCAACTAACCATGACAACAAAAGGCTAGAGCACGCTGAAAGCTGCTCAGCTAGTTAGATGGGCTAATAGACAACACATGGTTTCGCAAATAATACATACAGAAAGGATTCTGGACATTCATACCAAGCTCTTCTGAATTCCGATCCTATGTTCTCGTTGCAGATTCAGGAATCACACGTGGTGTGAGATTTAGCCTTGGCACTGATGAACCGATTACTAACTCATGTTTTTTGGCCCGTGGCCTCTGCAATAACATAAGAAAACAACTTATCATCCAATGCCACATCGAAGGTTTATAGCATTACAAATTGAAATAGAATGGCAAAACAGAGAAATTAGGTTTGAATTCAATAAGTGGGATTCATTGCTGAAATTCAATGTATCATTTATAAATAAGGTGTCATCATCCAACCATTCTAACTTGAACGTAACATGAATCAACATACCTTGTCAACAGTTAGATACTTGTCGCCCACATTAGGAGAGCCTTCAAGAAAGAAACGCAGCACTTGGTATGGTACGCTGCTGAAAGATCCATTAGAATACAACAAACTCAGGGACTCCAATCTCCTAAAGGGTGAAGGTTGATGTTTCGCCGAGTTACAAGCCTGAATCAACAACTGAAGAACAGAACCAAGCAAGAATTACATAAACAAAAAATATAATTTCTTGCCACATGCATGTTCCCTTTCGTAAGAGATAAAGTATAGTAACGGTACAACATTGGCTTAGCATTCACAGAATTACAGGCAACAAACCTTAAGAGGTATCAAAACAGGGCATTTTAAGTCACTATTGCAAAATATCTACATTATGGGGGATGAAATAAGGTACGGTCTTGCACAATGCATGCATCTTATCATAAAATTACAGTAATGTTTGCTAGGATTATGCTCATCATATACTAGCATTAACAGACAACATACCTCAATTGTATCCAAATGCAAGCTGAGTGATTCTATATCACGCAAAGCATGGAACAAGTTGACAAACTGTTTTAGCAGCAATTGCTTCTGCTCAGCGTTAAAATACAAAATTACATCATTGCTTCTCAACAGGTCCAGAGTTGCATGACGGAGAGAAGGAAGGTTCCAATTGGACCCTTCTGTTGGTAGCAGATGAGGAAGAACATCAGACCAATAAGTGAAGGATTTGAGCTTAGGAGCACATATTTGGATCGAGTCAAACTGTGGCCTATGTATCTCCAAACAAAGCAGTTGAGGCCCAGATACGACTAAAACACGATTCGAGTCATCATCAGCTGAAAGGCTGACCGAAGAGCAGTGTAGTAGTTGCAGGTTTTCCAATTTGGGGAAATTAGCAAAGGGATCCTGTGCTTCATTCGTACCACTGAACTCAAAGTGGGAGGACTGCAAAGTCAGAGTTTCAAGCAGTTCCAGACTGGACAACATTTCGAATGCAGTCTTGTTCAAGCACGCCCGCTGCAATTCCAAGACTTTCAGAGTTTGATAACAACCACAGATCATGGCAATAGCATCCGAGAACACACTGTACCATTCATTTTCGATGATACGAAGTAAGGATAACTGCTGAACACCATGAAAGGCAGCATATTCCATGATCCTACCAAACATATCCAAATTTCTTCCGATCCGAAAGTCGGTGCTAATTTTGAGAACATCACAGTCCGAGCGGGAGGACAGAACTTGGTCTACATGCTGCATGAATCCCAGGTCATTCCCAAACGAGCTTCTGCGGAAATTGAGAATACGAACTTGCTTCCAGACCAACTTCCACCTGCTTGACAGCACGCTGGTCTGGACAACAGACTTGGTGTCCAGGGAGGAGAGAATGTGATGAAGAATACCGTCTGGGAGATCGCTCAATCTGTCGATTTCTTCCATTGTGACGCCAAGAGTGAGTTCCTCGGCTCCCTGCGGCTGGGACGACAAAGCCTAGATATTAAAACCCTAGAAATGTTATCTGCACCCCCGATTCTCCCCAGACCGTCGAAATGGAGACTACCATATCTCAACTGAGATTCTGAGAACTCTCAGTCTTGCTACAAACATGAAGTAAGTAGGGTTTATTACCTTGCCTGAGAGATGATGAGGTTACTCGAAGAGCAGAGTTCGGTCAAAGAGGTACGAGTTGGCAGAGTGGAAGCTGAGTCGCAACGGGAGTGGTGGAGTGTACACCGAAAGGGAGCGTTTCACGGCGAGCTTGATCGCCGTCGAACAGGCAGGTAAGCGGCTGGGCACTGCTTTGCCGGACACAGTATCGGAGTGGGAGTGGAAGTTACCTTGGCGAGTTGCGAGTAGGACAGTGAAAGTGAAGACTGAAGAGACCGAGTGAAAAGGCGAAGGAGACACATCATTATCCATTTCTGGATTTCTTTTGGGCTATAGGTATTTTGAGTGGGCCTCAGCCCAAGTAATTCAAGACGGGCCTTCTATTTTTCTTCTTCTTGAATTCGTAGTACTCAGGTCTAAGTAATTGTAGTCCTGTTGATATTTGTATAATCCTCTTCTTAATAGTGATCTAATGACCAAAAAAAAAAAATCATGTTCGTAATTCCTATTGTTTTTATGAAATTTGAGGGAATATTCACTTCATCAGTACTATCTAGTACAACTTGTAACTTGTCTTAACTACAATCAACCGAACATGTAGTTCACCAGCAACAACCTATCAATGTTCTAACACATATACATAACGACAACTCTCCCTCCCGATTTCACTTGCAACCAAAATTTGTAGTAGCCTATCTGACTTGGTTCCCTCATAAATATATAAAATATTCAAATTCATTCAAAATACATTTCTTGCCTCAATAGTTAGTGGTGGAAGAAGTCGGCATTCCGGTGCTGGTGGTGGAGATCGTCCAGGGCAGTTTCACCCTCTCCCAAGCAGTTCTCCGATAGGAAGACCTAGCTGGTAGGGATGACAATTTTGACATGAATCGTTTTATCCGACATGTTTTGTCTGTTCTGTGTCGTGTCTGACCCACCCCGTAGGTGGGATGGGGTGGGCATGGATACTCTCATCGACCCGATTTGTCCTGACCCGCCCCATTCTCGACCTGTTCTTACCTAAATTACATGTAATCTTAGTCAAATTACTTATGATTTTCTTTTTATAACCTCATATTTTAGCTATCATAAAATTGTGAATAAGTGAAACCTCAAATTCTCCAACAATTTAGCTACATTTATCATATTATGGTTTGTTTCATAGTCTTTTAATTAGATTAACGAATATTTCTTATTTCTTCGACATAATTTACATACCCATTGAGTCGACCTGCCCCGACCTGCGCCTCATGATAAATTACCCGACCTGACTCGACCTGCCATGAGACGAGTATGGGTATCGAGATACCTGTCTCGGCCCTGCTTCATTGTCATTTCTACTAGTTGGAGCGACTAGTCAAATACGATGGGCGGAGGTGAAAACTGAAAAGGGGTTGAGGCGGGGGATTGGAGTTGGAGGATTGGAGAAAGGGAAATAGGAAGGGGTTAGGGCGAATTGGAGGTGGATGATCATTTCGTTTTATTTTATTTGTTTTTTTAGTTAATTTCACCTAACAATATTTTTTATTAAATGTTGCCAAAATCAGGAAAAAGTTATTCCAGTAAGTATCTAAAATCACTCCGTTAAAGGTTTGGACGAAATATAACATTTTTTGTATGTATGAGAAATTTACTATTATTGTCACAAAATGATAATTATAGCTATATATGTGTATTTTGTCATTAAATTATGATGTGATGTCCGGTTGTCGTTGATGTGTACATCAAGATGACATTCTCGTCATCGTCTTGTTAATGTAAATGACAAAATCTCTAATGACGTTAAAATTTTTAATAAAAGTGCCAAAATTTTCCGGCATATTTTTAAAATGGGAACATTTTATGTATTTCTCATAAATGTACTATTATTATCACAAACTTGCTAATTATGGATTTTGCCTTACTAAAACATGAGGCACCATGCTCTTGTTCTTAAAAAAAAAAGACCAAAGAATTTTGAAACAACTTAGCTATGACGAAATAACTAAAGTCAAGCACTAGAAAAAAGAGGAAAAATTTGAGGCCAGCAAAGCAAAGACGTAAGCAGATAGCGGGGTACAAAACAAATCAATCTGCCTGATATTTATTTGGTGCGAATATTCAACAACGGAAGCAGGTCCAACCATTTTTATTATATTATATTACTATTATTATGTAATGTTAAAAAACAAATTTTGTTAAAGAACGCAAAATTCATGGATGACAAGATACATTGAACCTGGACAATATTTCGTTACCTCCCCTTCAGTTCCCTTCCCTATAACTAGCTCTGCTCAGCCCAAATGTAATCATTCATTCATTCCTTCCAAAACCACCACAACCATAGCCATTCATCCTCTCCCCATCCTCCATAGTTGCCTTGCCGCTTGAACGGCTTTGCTATTGCTTAACAAAGCTTGTTGTTTACTTGTTTTCCCTCTCATCTCATTTCATCAAGTCATCATCAAACAGTGTGTAACCAAGAATGGCGGGTGAGCCGATTCAGAGGAGAAACGAGGAGCTGGAGAAGGCGCTGAAGGAGAGCAGGGCGAGGGAGGAATTGATGAGGAAGGAGCTTGAGCAAGCGTGGCGGCGGATGCGAGTGGCGGAGGAGGCAGAGGAAAGGCTCTGCTCTCAGCTGGGTGAGTTGGAGGCTGAGGCCGTCAATCAGGCCCGCGCTTACCACGCTCGCATTCTCTCTCTCATGGATCAGGTCCTTCACCTTCAGCAGCAAGCAGCTACCTAAGCTAAAATCATCCAATTTTGTCGACTCCTTACGATTGTATACCTTTGTAACATAACGAAGAAAAATTGTTTTCCCAGTTAAGATCCCCTGTTTTGTGTCCATCCATTGACTTTCTGCTTGTTTGTGTTTATTTGCTTAAAGTAATCTGACGTGATAATTGGAGATGGGGAGTGTATGATCATATGATGGTAGGGTTCATAATAATGACATAGGTGAAATTAGCTCAATATCCACAAATCCATGAATCCATTCCATTTGCCACACTAAATGTACCGCAGATTATATCCAAATGTAAGCAAGATCAATACCCATATCACAAGCAAATTGAGCGGATAAAAAAAGCACTTCCAAAAGAGACAGTTACCAGTCATGATCAAATTGTCGACTTAATAAACCGAAAGTATCTTTGTTAATTCATACCAACACTTCGTCTTTAGGGAAGGGTGCACTACATTTGCCATGACAGCAAAAGGACACCACACTGTTGGAAGCTATACAACTAATTTAGAAGGACCAACTAACCATGGCAACATACTAGACCACTGCTGAAAGCTACTCAGCTAGTTAGATGAGCTAATAGGCAGCACTTGGTCTCGAAAATACGGAAAGGATTCGGGACATATACACCAAGCTCTTTCGAATTTCGATCGTATGCTCTCAGTTGCAAATTCAGGAATCACGCCTGGTGTGAGATCTAGCCTTGGCCCGTGGCCGCTGCATTAATACCAGAAAACAACTTATCAGACGTCCAAGGGTTATAGCATTGCTAATTCTGATGCTCTGAAACATATGCACCAGTGATGAGACATGTATAAATGAAATATACTGGCAAAACAGAGAAATTAGGTTTCGATGCAATAACTGACGGCTTCTTTTGTTCAAGTTCATTGTGCAATTCATGGTGTTGTCATCCCAGAAATCTAAATACGATGTAAAATGAATCAACATACCTTGTCAATCGTCAGATACTTGTCGTCCACATTAGGGGAGCCTTCAAGAAAGAAACGCATCACTTGGTAAGGTACACGGCTGAAAGATCCATTAGAATACAGCAAACTCAGGGACTTCAATCTCCTAAAGGGTGAAGGTTGATGTTTCACCGAGTCACAAGCCTGAATCAACAACTGAAGAGCAGAACCAATCAAGAATTACATGAACAAAAGGTAAATTTCTTGCAGTATGCATGTTCTCTGTAGTCGCTACATTTAAGGTACTGTCTTGCACAATGCACTTATCATATCATATAATTGCAGTAATATTTGGTAGGATTATACTCATCATATACTAGCATTATCAGGCTACATACCTCAATGGTGTCCATGTGCAAGCTGAGTGATTCTACATCACGCAAACCATGGAACAAGTTGACGCACTGTTTGAGCAGTACTTGCTTCTGCTCAGCGTTAAAACACGAAATTACACCCTTGCTTCGGCACAGGTTCAGCTTTGCATGACTGAGAGAAGGAAGGTTCCACTTGGACCCATCTGTTGGTAGCAGACGAGGAAGAACATCAGTCCAATAAGTGAAGGATTTGAGCTTAGGAGCACGTATTTCGATCGAGCCAAATTGTGACCTATGTATCTCCAAATACAGCAGTTGAGGTCCAGATACTACAAAACCATGATACGAGCCATAATCATGTGGCAGGCCACTGACTGAGGAGCAGTGGAGTAGTTGCAGTTTTTTCAATCTGGAGAAATTAGCAAACGGATCCTCCTGTGGTTCATTCGTACCACTGAACGTAAAGTGGGAGGATTGCAAAGTCAGACTTTCAAGCAGTTCCAGATCGGACAACTTTTCAAATGAACACATGTTCAACTCTGCCCCCCTGCAATTCCAAGACTTTCAGAGTTCGAAAACAACCACAGATCGAGACAATAACGTTCCCGACCCACAAGTACCACCCTTTTTCAGCCATAAGGAGTGGGAATAACTGCTGAACACCATGAGAGGCAGCATATTCCATGATCCTATCAAACAGACTCAAATTGTTTGCAATCTGAACGTCGGTGCCAATCTTGAGAACATCACAGTCCGAGCGGGAGGATAGAACTTGGTCTACATGCTGCATGAATCCCAGGTCAGTCCCAAACGAGCGT
This sequence comes from Linum trigynum, assembly GCA_964030455.1. NCBI lineage: Eukaryota > Viridiplantae > Streptophyta > Magnoliopsida > Malpighiales > Linaceae > Linum > Linum trigynum. The sequence continues at coordinate 13,189,951 of OZ034816.1, forward strand.
CTGCGGAAATTGAGAACACGAACTTGCTTCCACACAAACTTCCACCTGCTTGACAGCACGCTGGTCTGGACAATAGACTTGGTGTCCAGGGATGAGAGAATGTGATGAAGAATACCGTCTGGGAGATCGCTCAATCTGTCAATTCCTTCCATTGTGTCGCCACGAGTTAGTTCCTCGGCTCCCTGATAAAGCCTAAGAAATTAGAACCCTAGAAATTTTATCTGCAGCCCCAATTATTCCCAGACCGTCGAAATATAGACTACCGTATCTCAAACATGAAGAAAGTCGGGTTTATTACCTTCCAGAGAGATGATGGAGGTTACTCGAAGAGTCGAGTTCGGTCAAAGAGGAACGAGTAGGCAGAGTGGAAGCCGAGTAGCACCGGGAGTTGTGGAGTGTACACGGCGATTCACTGCGAACTTGATCGCCGTCGAACAGGCCGGTTAGTGGCTGGGCACTGCTTTGCCGGACGCAGTATCGGACTATCGGAGTGGGAGTTACTTAGCAGTTACCACTTGCGAGTAGGAGTGTAGGATAGTGATAAGGTGAAGGAGACGAGGAGTCACAATAATGGCATTTTTTAATGGGCCTCCGCCCAAGGAATTCAAGACGGGCCTATTACTTTTTCCTTCTGGTAGAAGACGGCCCTGTTCCTTTTCTGGAACCTTTACCTGCTTTCCCCTAGTGTCATTTTGGATGGAGTGTTTGGATGGAGTGTTTGGATGAGTTATTTAGGTTCAATGGACACATATAATTAGTTTGACCTTTTATTATTAACTAGCTTATAACCCGGCCCGTTGGCCGAAATGTTCATATTTGATTATTTGTATTTTTATGTTACATTTAAATCTATTAACCCGTTTAATTTTATTGACAATTCTTCGATCTAGATGATATATAAAGAAAGAATATATAGGTCGAACTTTTGGAGAAATAAGAATATAAAATATAAAAATGATTGATCTCATTTTTATAATGATAATTAAGCCCCAATTAAAATGCTATTGGTTAGTTGATTGTCAAGAAAGATAGAGTACAAAAGCTCATTGGAATTCCCACACACCATAGATAGTTTGAAACACAATTTTAAACCTCACAATCCTACATAAAGGGTTCAATGCTCTCCTTAGGAACAATATGCCACTAATCAAAAGGAAATGGAGAGTTGTTGATTCAAGTCAACTATATACTAACAACTCAATTAAGAGGGGACCAATAAAACTTGAGAGCAAACGACAAAATTAGGGTTACCTCCAATATGCTAATAAACTCGATCGAAGTAATAAGGCACAAAATTAGACACTCCGTATCTATCAGTTCCAGTAGATTGAATAAAGAATCAACCTAGCTTCAAAAACCATAAACCTAAAGGTCCAATAGTCACCACTCTCTGTTGTAGAACCAAATTTTTATCTCAAGAGACATATGTTTCAATAAAAAATTCAATCTCTAATCCTCCTTCTACAACTCCATTTATTGAACTCCATTCTATTTGTCATGGATTGATATCGAAGTTGAAATCTTCTACTTGCCTAGCTTAATCCCCAATAATAAAATCGTAGTGCCAAGAGATACCAAAAGATTGATTTCAAAGGCGGCCTTGTATTGAAAAGTGAAAGGAGCGTAAACTATTGCACGATAGAGGGAATTTCGGAGGAAGTTAAAAGAGATAAGAACAAAGATAAAAAAGCACTAAATTTAAATTGAAAATTTCAAGGATACAACACGCAGTAACATAATTAGTTTCTTCTATGGTAGCCAATTACCAATCTACCTTTAGCAAAAAATTAAGGCGAGAGCAAAAAATTTAAAATTGAGAAAATTACATGAAACTCTAGATACTATGAAAACTGAAGTATCAAGCACCATAAAAATATATACGGTAGACTTAGTATGCTTGGTAATCATGATGAAAAATTCATCCAATTTTCAGAGTCTAACTTTGTGTATGCTTTGTACTAAAAAAGATACAACAAATTTGTTTAGTGTAATTGGTTGTGATTGTTGTCTTTGTTTTAAAAGACCCGGGTTCGAATCCTCATATTGATATTTTTATATGAGATAAATAATTAATTGTAAAGACAAAAATGTCCTTCCTACTTTCACTCTCGTTGCAGGAAATTTGAAATGGAGAAAAGTTCACAAAACTCTACCATATATTATTGGAGGAAATGAGTTATTTGGACAGTGAGTAGAGGTGATAATTCTCAATCCAATCCACCAACTCATTAAAAATATAAACTTAATCAAATCCATTTGATCCAAATCCAATTGGATTGATGAATTCATGGATTGATCCATGAATCCAAATGACAAATTACGATTTGGTATATATACTTTTTATATTTTATATTTTGGTACCCAAAATTTAGTTTTTATACGAAAAATATCATTGGAAATTACGTTTTGGTATCTAAAAATTTTCATTATGACATTTTAGTACCTAAACTTTTCACATTTTACATATTGGTCCTTGGTTGAGGATGTCATTTGGATTCATGAATAATCCACCAATCCACTAATTCGTTAGATCCAATCCATTTGATCCATGGATCCACCAATCCATGGATCAATCCATTTGCCACCTCTAATGAAATAACTTATACTCATGTGTTATTTCAAAATAACTCGTTTTAACACTCTACTTTTACCAAATACCACATGTCAAATACCACATTTGCATGGTTCAACTAAACGAGATATTTTATTTCAATTACCACTGAAATACCACATGAACAATAAATGAGTTATTTGACTCTACAAATACCACATTGACAATTAACTCATCCAAATGACTATTGTTTTTAAGAAATTTGGGGAAATGTTTTTCTTAATTTTAGCTAGAAATATATGATTTTGTGAGGGAGTCGGGATGACAATTACTTGTCTATGTAAAAAAAAATTATGGGCAATCAATTTTTTTTTATGAGCTCATGGTAGATAGATTATCAAACACCCTCTACAAGTTTACTAAGTATGCATATCCGTTGACTAAAATTACAAGAAACAAAACTTAGCTTGCAAGCTCGTTTTACTAAGAGGCTACTAATAAACTCATAGAACAGATCCTATGATTAAGAGAGTGCTTAGTTATTTAACTAAGTCCTCCTTACAGTTAAATTCGGACACATCAATCTGATGGTTAGAAAATGGAAATGAACTTTTAATTAGCGACAGGGGTAATTCGGGTATTATGAAAAGTTACAAAGTACACAAAACAGACTTACAAATCATACAATCAAATTTACAATACAAACATACGAAATACATAAACATAAAAACTAGACAAAGACACAAACAATAAAAACCATACAAAATGAAAAACAACCATATTAATTTTGGAGACTTCATCCCTATAGAGAGGGGTTCCCTCTCAATTAGATGCTCACTACTACACAACGCAAAACGCGGACCAATTATCTAGTGTACTTATTTAATAGACATGTAAGATTTGGACCCCAATTATGTAGAGACAAATTGATCCTCATCTCCCTCCGTCGATTTTTCTTTCTCCAAACCTACTTAAAAAACAAAACTCTAAGAAGACACGAGTCCATGACAACAAAAAACCTACTCACCTAGTTGGATGAGCTAATAAAAAAAAGACATAGTTCAGCAGTAGTAGACAACACAAACTTTAGGAAGCCGAAAAACAAAAATGTTTAGGCAGCAGCAATATGAAAAGGATTCTGGACATTTGTATGAACCTCTTCTGAATTCCGATTCAATGCTCTCGTTGTAGATTCAGGAAATCTCGAGTGATTCAAGTTCAAGCACTGGGACTGATGAACCGGCCACTAACTCATGTTTTGTAGCCCGTGGCCTCTGCATCAACACAGCTTATCAGCCAATGCAACTTCACAGGTTGATACCATTAATAACATGGCAAAACAGAGAACTTGAGTTTGAACTTAAACAAGTCGGCGCCTTCTTCTGCTGAACTTCATTGTGTGGTTTATGGTGCCATCATCCCACAACTAGCTACATGATTGATGAGTCCAACTCATTTCAAAAGCAAAGATGGGGAAGTGTTTAGCTAACATACCTTCTCAATCATGACATACTTATCATCCAAGTTAGGAGAGCCGTCAAGAAAGAAACGCATCACTTGGTAAGGTACACAGAACGATCCTTTAGCATATATCAATCTCAACGACTTCAATCTCTTAAAGGGCGAAGGTTGATGCTTCGCCAAGTCACAAGCCTGAATAAAAAACTGTGTGGAACCAAGCCTTGTTAACATTTACAGGCAACATAACTGTGGTGGTAAAAAAAAGACTTTCAGTCTTCTATTGAAAATATCTATCTACACTATCGATGACTGAAATAAGGTACTGTCGACAATGCATGCATTTCTCTATGAAATGACAGTAATTTGAGGTAGGACTATGCTAATCACATACTATTTGCATTAACAGGGAACATACCTCAAGGGTATCCAAATGCAAGCTGAGAGATTCTACATTATGCAAACTATCGAACAAGCCGACAAACTGTTTTAGTAGCAGTTGTATCTGCTCTTCATTGAAAACCCCGTATTTCAACCCATACAAAACCGCATCGTTGGTTCTCCACAGGTTGATAGTTGCATGATTGAGAGAAGGAAGGTTCCAGTTGGACCCTTCTGTCGGTAGCAAATGAGGAAGAACATCAGACCAATAAGTAAAGGCTTTGAGCTTAGGAGCAAATATTTCGACATAGTCAAATGCTGACTGATGTATCTCCAAGTACAGCAGTCGAGGTCCAGATATCATTAAACCTTTCGGATCGTCGTTGGCTGAAATGTGGCCTGAACCGCAGTGGAGTACTTGCAAGTTTTCCAATTTGGGGAAACTAGAAAAAGGATCATGCGGTTCATCCATACCACCAAACTCAAAGTTGGAGGAATGCAACGTCAGAGTCTCGAGGAGTATCAGACGACACAACATTTCAAATGCAGTCTTGTCCAAACATGCTTGCTGCAATTCCAATATTTTCAGAGATTGATAACAACCGCTGATCAAGGCGACAGCATCGGAGAACACGCTGTACCACTCGTTTTCTATGATACGAAGCAAGGATAACTCCTGAATACAATGAGAGGCAGCATATTACATGATCCTACCGAACACACCCATATTCGTTATGATCCGAAAGTCGGTGCTAATCTTGAAAACATCACAGGTGGAGCGGGAGGATAGAACTTGGTTCACATGCCGCACGAATCCCAGGTCGGTACTAAACGAGCTTCTACGGAAATTAAGCACGCAAACTTGCTTCCAAACCGATCTCCACCAGCTTGACAACACACTGGTCTGGACAACAGATTTGGTGTCCAGCGACGAGAGAATGTGATGAAGAATACCGTCCGGAAGAACGCTCAATCTGTCAACTCCTTCCATGGTTCCACCACTAGTTAGTTCCTCAGTTCCCTGCTTCTGGGATGACAAAGCCTGAGTCATAATATGTCCTGATTCCAGAAAAATCAAAACCCTAAAGATTTATCTGCAGCCCGATCCTCCCCAAACCATCAGAACGCGGGCTTCAGAGTTCAAATCCCAACTTCGAAATCGCAATCTTGCAACAAACGTGAAAAGGGTTCGGTTATTACCTTTCGGAGAGGAGACGAGTTGGCAGAGTGGACGGTGCGTCGCAGGGAGCTTGGTGGAGAGTGCACGGAAGAGTGAGTCGATTCAGAGCAAGCTTGATCACCTTCGACTGGGAATCAACTATGTCAGCGCGACCTCAGTTTCCTGTTTGGGCACTTTGCCGCCAGCAGGTGCAGGCTGGGAACTGAGAACGACCTAATCAGTGGACCTCAGCGGAAGCGAATTCAACGATGGCCTTCTTCTGTTCCTTACCTGGATCCTTCAATCAATATGCTACTACTATAGAGAAAATCAAAGCTAGTTGGTTTCATTATTTTCATATGATAAAATTGAAAATCTATTATATTTGTAGGATGCTTGATTTTATTTTGATTTTGTGTGATGACAATGCTTGAATATTTTATTTTAATTCCATTTTGACAATATATAATCTCAATTGAACCATGATTGCATCACTAAATATCATTCCGCTTACTCGTCAAAGTTAATTAATATATATAAAGTTGAATAAGGGTTACTGTTGCCTAAGGATTCTCTAATCTATACCACTCCTTTTGTTTCTTGGCTAAGCCACAAGAGTTTTCAGATAAAGCTAATGTCATTTTACTGACCAAAGCCTAAGGTTTCTCTAATCTATACCACTTTTATTGTTTCTTGGCTAAGCCACAAGAGTTTTTAGATAAAGCTAATGTCATTTTACTCACCAAATTAAACTTGAGGAGGGACAAAGTTAATGACAAAGTTAATGTCATTTTTCTTCATGTTTGAGGATGTAGGGCTCAGTCAGTCGCGTACATTTTTACTATACTTATTTTGTTATACCTAACTAATTAAGGGAGTGGGGGGCCAGATTATATCTCGACTATCCACTATTTTTTTCTGGACCTTTGTTTGTTTTGTTTCCACTCATAAAAAATAATATTTGAAAAAAAACAAGGTACTACAAAAAAAAAGAGACATCAAAATTTATAATTAGAATTAAACAAGATAGGACTTTCTTATTAGAATTTAGTGAGATCCGTAAAATTGTGAATCAATTACAATAATGAATCGGTTCTTAAATTTGTCGGACTATGATCTAGCCGGTTGTTTGGAATTGCGTGTTGAATCACAAAAATTCACTCGGAATTCAGTGCCCATTGGTTCAATGTTTTTTCTCAAATAAATTGAACAACTAAAAAAAATATTACAGGAGGCACATATTCAATTAGAACTTAAAGAGATAAGTAAAATCGTGATATCGTTAAAATATTTGATCGATTCTTGAACTTAGTTGGTCTGATATGGACTAGCCAATTGTTTGCGATTGTGGATTGTGCGTGAAACTATGAATTTTAAGGTGAGTTCCACTTTTTACTCCCTTTGCTTCTCTCTAAACATTTCATCCCCAATCGAGTTAGAATTTTCTACAATTTAACATTAAATTTTCATCTATGTTTATACATATAAAATAAAGAATCATCACTAAGTAATTATCATCCTCACAAAAAACAAAACAAAATTACCATTGTAAATACACCACCATGAGAATTACATATGAATGAGCAACCACAACAACCCAATAGTTGACCAACTCGCAGAAACGCGCGCTCTCTGCTAGGGATGGCAATGGGGCGGGTTTGCCTAAACCATCCCCATACCCCGCTTTCAAATATCTATACCCATACCCGCCCCATATCCATGCGGGGGAAGGTTTTGGAAAACCCATCCCCATACCCATGGGTTTCGGGTACCCATGGGTAATACCCGCCCCGTACATCCAACATTATAATACGGAATATTTTACATGTAGACTTTCAATTATAACATTAACGCACCTACTATATCATGAAGTTTACAAAGAGACAATCATTTTTAATACGATTCAAAGCATCTTATCCTAAGTCCATATCAGAGTAGAGTACAATGTCATTCAAATCATTATTCTCTATTGTGATACATCTATTAAGTAATAATTAACTAACATAATCTTGTTGACAAGGGGGAAAAGTAAAAGAGTGAAGGGAAAATTGAGACAAATAAATTAGATTTTGATTTGGGTGGTCACTTAATTGCATTTCTACTATATATTTTTATTGAGTTATACTCACTATTATTGATAGGTTACAAATCGATTTACATATTTTTCATATGTGAAGAAATATTTTTGGTGGGGCGGGTATGGGTATGGAGCGGGGGAGGCTAAAACCATACCCGCCCCATACCCATCAAACTTTTTGCGAGTTTTACCCATACCCACCCCATACCCCGCATTGACCGGGTCGAGGATCGTCGGATACCCGTGCGCATTGGTTTGATTGCCATCCCTATTCTCTGCCTAGTACAATATAAACCTAAAAACTCTTATCAACATTAGCAACCCGATAAAGGCAATAGATTGGTCTATAAGGCCAGTACTCACAACAAATTACAGACACCTTGGCCTTTGAGAAGAACCAAACGTGTGCCACTCCCGCAAAAAGGCACAAGCTGAAGCTGGAGTACAAGAGGATACAGCTGTGACAGGCTACGCGACTAGTTTGACGAGGTACAAGAACATTAGAACAATTACACACATATTACATATTTAGTCTATCCCATTAGCAACAAACTACAATAGGGTTTGTATCAAAAGGCCTGGAGATAAAGCTATGATCCACTCCTTTCCTTATAAGTGCAGAGATCAGTAAGATTCAGATCTTGAATTGACGAATAAGCGAGCAACATCGATACTTTGGAAAAGGCCTCTGCATTAATACAATAACAAGAAACTATTATCCATCGTATGCTGATACCATAAATGACTCAACAAAGGCGGGTTAAGCCGCGTATCGTACATCAAGTGTGAAGTGAATTAAGTCAAGAAATAAACTTCTTATATCTGCTCAACCTTATTTCAGGAGCTGCATTCAGATAGAGTATGTCATTGTCACCTGAAAAAAACGTAGGCATGGATATGATAAAGATATTGTAGCTGCAACACGAGGCTGGAAAGGCAGAAACTCGCATCATGGCAGATTTGGCACTGGCGATCATGATCGATGTCTAGGAATTGGCCTCTGCAATTAACACAACACAACAGCTTACTGTGCCGTGCAATATTAGAGATTGACACCAACAATATTTCCACGCATATACACGGGTGCTGCCTGCTCACAGATTTGAATGAAATGATGGGGAAAATAATGAAATTTAAGTCTGAAGTCAGCTTATTACTCTGTGCATTTTCCATGTGTCATTCATGGTGTTATCAATCACACCTAACTAGTGTGTAACATTACGAACTCAGCGTATGTCAAAACACAGATGGAATAGAGTTTAGGATTATCCACATACCTGTTCAACCATAATAGATTGATCTTCTACATCAGGGGAGCCTTCAAGTAAGTAACGGATCACTTTGTAAGGTACGAAAGGAGATCCCTTGGAACACAGCAAACTCAAGGACTTCAGTCGCTTAAAAGGAGAAGGTTGATGTTTCATCAAGTCATAAGCCTGAGTCAACACACAGATCCCCTTCTCGTCCCTACTAGAATAGCAATCAAATAGTTCAGGTTTTCCAATTTGGAAAAAGCAGCGAAAGGGTCATGCGGCCCTTCCACACCAGAAAGGTCAAAGAAACTGATGCTTATAGTCAGCGTATCGAGCATTTTCAAACAGGACAACAACCCAAATGCAGTGCTGTCCAACTGTGATTGCTGTAATTCCAAAACTTTCAACGATTGATAACAAGTAGAGATCAAGTCGAAATCTCCGGGTAGCAAGGCAGCATCAAGGGATAACTGTTGTATACCATGAGAGGCTGCATATTTTATCACCCTATCAAGCATACCCATATCTGTATCGGAGAACATCCTCTCAGGCATACCCATATCTGTATCAGACAATATGCCAATCTTGCAAACATTACAGTCGGAGCGGTGGGATAGAACTTGGTCGACATGTCGCACAAAACCCTGTCGTTCCCGCTTCGTCCACAACGAGCGTCCATTGAAATTGAGAACAGGAACTTCTTTCCAGACGCATCTCCACCTCCGGGACAAAATGCTGCTTCCGACGAGAGATTTGCTGTCCAGGAACTAGAGAATGTGATATAAAATTCCGTCTGGCAGGTCACTCAGTCTGTCGATTCCTTTCACACCTCGTCTCCTTCTGTTACCCTTCATGGTTTAAACTCTAAACCCTATCTCCTGATCGAGATCATCTATTTTGCAAACTCGATTCCCAACCCAAAATGGACAGCTAGATTCTGAAGATTCAAGAATGCAGCATTCCGATTTCAAAAATTCAACCGCCGAATCCCATTCTTTGCCACAAAATGAAGAACATTTCGAATCACCTTCCAGCCAAATAAGAGTTCTCCCAAAACGCGAGCTAGGTCAAACCAGAAAAGAGTTTGCGAATTCAGAGAGCTGAGTCGCAGTGAGCTATGCGGGAGGTTCCCTCAGAGAGCTGGATTTGGGAGGTCGGCGTGGGTCGGCAGGGGAGAGCGTGGAGGAGACGGCGAGGCGATGGTGGTTGCTGGATTTGGGAGGTCTACTGGGAGTGGGTCGCGGTGGAGGAGCGGCGAGGCGATGGTGGACAGCTGGGAGTGGGTCGCGGTGGAGGAGACGACGAGGCGATGGTGGACGGCGAACGACACTGGTGGTGAAGGGTGAGAAGAAGAGTTAGGAGGGTAAAGGGCGGCGGGAGTGGAGGGTGAGTGGTGAGGGTGCAAGGTCGGCAAAGAGGTAGGGTTTGGGATTTTTTTTTTATTTTTACTTTTCTATTATTGAAACGGCGTCGTATGGATATCGATCGGTTAGTTCGGCTAACCGATTAACCGAGTTTCGGTTACTCGGTCAATCGAGACTATACTCACCATCACCGACCGCATCAATTAACCGTCGGTTTTCGGTTAGCTGTTAATCGGCGGTTATTAGTTAAACCGTCCGGCTAATCGCTAGCCGAAAATCGAACTGCCACCCCTACTTAATACATTAGAAAAAGATATTATTTCGTATCCTCCACCCGCTTTTTTGCATGTTAGCACCTCTCTATAGTGCCCATTGATCAAAGTCCTAAGCTTTTATTTTTCATTTACCACGTTTGTGATTTATAATATATCCATATTTTTCAATTTGCTAACATGTTAATTGTTAAGTTCATAATTACATATCCATTCCTATTTTTAAGTTTTACTTATTCGAAACCAAATATAAGGTAACTTAATGACAAGTATCCCTAGATTTCTTTTATCGTCAATTTCAATAAGAAGTTTAACGATCTTTGGGAATAAAATAATATTTCCGGTGAAAACATTAGGACTTAAACGACGAAAGATTTCTAATTATCAAGAATAAATTTTATGAACAATGCATTCAATTTTAAGAATATTACACTGCCTGATCAGGAGTTTTTGGCTACGATTTTGGGGGTGGGAGCAGTTGGGGTCCATGATAAGTATTTGGGTTTGCCTACGCTAATTGCTAGATCTAAATTGGCTACTTTCCGGTATTTGGAGGAGAAACTTTTGGAGCGATTGCAGGGGTGGAAGCAAAGGACTTTGTCGTGGGCGGCGAAAGAAACATTGATTAAATCGATTGCTTTGGCGCTTCCATTGCATGTTATGTCGTGCTTCAAGTTACCTCTCACCCTGTGTCGTCTATTGGATAAACATGTGGCCCGCTTCTGGTGGGGGGGGGGGGTGGAGGAGAATCATTCGAAAATCCGATGGGTTTCTTGGCGAAACATGTGTAGGAGTAAGCATGATGGTGGGATGGGGTTTAGAAAATTTGAGCAGTTCAACCAGGCTCTTTTGGCCAAAATTGGGTGGCGGATATTGATGGAGCCCCAATCCCTCCTAGCCTAGGTCTACAAAGGAAAATATTTTCCTATGGGGACTTTCCTTCAAGCAACGGCTCGGTCTCGCCCTTCTTGGGGGTGGCAAAGCATTCTCTTTGGGAGGCAGTTGCTAGAAATGGGTTTGCGGTGGCAGATAGGTAATGGGCATTCTGCTCCCCTTCTTGAATCTAACTGGATACCTCGGTTCCAACTTGATCCCCCTAGGTACAATCCCCAGGTGCTCCCGGAGGGTGGGGATTTGATGGTAAAGGAGGTCATTTGTCCAGGAGAAGGAGCCTGGTGTGAGTTGAAACTTCACCAGTGGTTTGATCCGCCAACTGTGGAGGCCATTAAATCAATTCCCTTGCCTCGGCGGGATGTGCAGGACAGGCAGATCTGGCATGACACTGTGGATGGAGTTTTTTCCGTTAAGTCTGCTTATCATCTGGCTGTATCCTTGGATAGGAGGAAGGGTGGTTGGAAATCTATGGTGGGTTGGATGGATAAGGCTAGCTGGGTTCGCTTGTGGAACGCGAATATTCCTCCCAAGTTAAAAGTCTTTGTTTGGTAGATCCTCAATCGTGCTCTTCCAACGACCGAGGCTCTCATTGAGAGGAAAGTTTCGGTGCACCCTCGTTGCCCGGTTTGCTGGGAGGGCAGGGAGACGTTGGAGCATGTTTTCATGGAGTGCCCTGTTGCCCGTGCTCTCTGGGACTTTTCGGGTCTGGAATATCTCGGGGAGGGGTTGCCTAGGCATACGTTCCCGCTCTTTCTGAAGAGATTGTTGAAATTGATTGATAACCCTGAGTTATTCATGCTGGTGGTGGCCGTCCTGTGGAGAATCTGGCGGTCTAGAAATTGGGTGGTATTTGAGGGTAAACAATTCGGGATCCCGGCTTTGATGCGTCAGCTTCATCAACAGTATGAGGAGTGGATTGGGCTATCCTCAAATGCTGTTCCGGTGCGGACGGTGCCAGAGCCTGTCCTTGGTAGCTCGCCCGATGACAGCAGGGTAATTTGTATGTGGGATGGGGCCACGAGACGAGGGTCGCATTCGGCTGTAGGGATAGTAATTATGAATCCGGAGAGGGCGATCCTTATGGCGAAAGGTGTTCAGTTTCAGTCATTGGATGACCCCATGGTTGTGGAATTGCTTGTACTCAGAGAAGCAATTGTTTGGTGTTTAGGGATGGGTTTCTCGGAGGTCAGATTGGAAGGGGATGCTAAAGTGCTCATTGATAAGATCAACAAGGCTGATACGAGAGATAACCGGGTGGGGGCGGTGCTCGAGGAGATTAGATTCTATTTTCACGCTCATCCTGGGTTAGGTATTCGATTTGTAGGGCGGGGAAACAATAGGGTGGCCCATTTAGTGGCTAGAAAGGCCCTTTCTTTGTACCCGACTATGAGTCGGCATTTTGATTTTCTGGCCTGGCTTGGTTCCAGGGTGTAACTATCGATTTTTGCTATCAATCTATATGATTATCTTTTGTCAAAAAAAAAAAAAAAATTGTACAAGTAACAATTCCCAAAACATATTTCAATTTGCGCATATAAATTTCAAATTATTAAAAATTAAAACCATTTATTGACATTCATTTTATACTAATTTCAAACTAGATTTCAAAAATAGAAAAACAATCTTGCATGTTACCGATTCCACACAACCAACCCAATTGTATTTCACCATAACCCATATATTCATAAATTGGTCACCAAATTTGAATTATTAATTACTCAAAAATTTATTACGTATTTCCACCGCAAAGATATTTATCAATACATTCATCGATAAAACTACAACCTCTATATCCATTTTTCGATTTCACTCCAAATTAAAATAACTAACTCAACAAAATTATCACACATTCTAACAATCTAACTAAAACAAACTGAAAGAAAAAAAAAAATTGATAATGACCCACGAAAAGTTTATTCATTTCCCGCTATAATCCACTTTCAAAACTAAAGAAAAGGAGAGGCACCAAGGTTCAAAGCTGTAGTCACTCATTTTCCCCCTGTAGTCCACTGCCAAGAATGTAAGACTATCACAAAACAAAAAGTACACAATCAGACTCTACTTCGATGAGTTACAGCAACCAAGTATAGCATTAACAACATATCCCCTAGTTTACAAGGTACAGGAAACAATTTCTTTCATCCTCTGTTTTCTCAGAACTCAGGAGCAATCGAACTTCCAGTTTGCAAAATGTCCAGGTCGTAAGGATGGCGAGGGATTCATGGCTTCTTCATCTGCGTGAAGAAAATCAATCGAGTTCAATTAGTTCAACATCAAGGAACATTGTCACGGAAGATCACAGTTGTAGTCATTACAAATCACAATCTACTAGTGTCATTATCCCACACATGTAAAAGCAACACTTAATATCGAGTTCAAGTAGAAGAGCATGGTTTCAACTTTCATGTACTCACCTTGACTTCTGTCCATACATTTTTAGGTTTGGGAGGGGAGTCGCCGAAAAAGTAGCCCTTCACGTACTGAGGTATCACGGTTATGTTCTCCTCTATCATAAGACGCAAAGCCAAGGATTCCAATCTTCTAAATGGCGAACGTTGATCTTGCACCAGCTTACAAGCGTCCCACAATGGCTAAACCCAGAGCATAAACCAACACAACATGAACAAAATAAGCGATTCTTCAACCCAGGTAATGAGTCAAGACTAAAGACCAACGAAATAGGCTTTTCCATAAACAAGTACAGTGACAAACAAACCATAGATCAGCAACTTAGATGTGATAACCAGGGAACTTACCTTGGTGGCATCGACGGCCAAGTCGAGAGATTTCGCATGAGACAGGCCATTGAACAAGTTCTTCAGTTTTTTCTCCGCATCATCATCCTCATCCAAACTTTTTAACACGATATCTGCAGTCTCCAAGGATGTAAGGTTCAAGGAGAGTTCTGTAGCCAGGAGATCGCCCCTATAAGTAAAAAGATTGAGGCTCGCAGCTGATACTTCGATCTCATCGAAACCAGAGAGTCTGTTTAGTTCCAGAGTAAGCAATTGGTCTCCTTTTATTTCCAAACACCTGGGCGTTTCAGTATCTTCACAATTACTCTCATCGCGGCCGAAATCACTCAGCCTCAACTGCTTCAGCGCAGGGAAATAAGTAAAAGGGTTAAGTAGCGTATAATCTGTGAAATCCAAGAAGCAATTGGACAGAGACAGAGCTGTGAGCGCTTTGAAACCAGAGCAGGAGTTCCCAAACACCAACGCTCCATCAAACTTGAAGTCTTCCAACTCCAGATTTTCCAGCGACGGACCACAATGGGTGATGATGGACTTGAAAACAAGGCCCGGTTCACCAAAATATAACGTATGTTCAGTGAAACCGCGAACCCACAAATGCTGAAGCTTATATGCAGCGGCGCATTCCAAGAGGTCGTCAAAGATTGCACGATCAGTATATGCAGAGAACTCGAAGCTGATATCAAGACCATCAGAGTCGGATCGGCGTTTCAGAGTTTCGGCCACACGTTTCTTGAAACTATTCTGGCTGCCAACATCGAAGGGTTTGCCATCGATTTCGAGAAACTTGACCATTTTGTTTTCGTTCCACAGAGACCCCCCCCACCTGCTCGACAAAATGCTGCAACGAAAACAGACTCAGCGTTGAAACAAACAAGATTCAGTGCACATTCACAAAATCGCTACCGTATATGAATCGGAAGGATAAACATAAGACTTTCATCACCAGCGATTACGAACTTCTTCAAACAAGCTGAACGACTCAAAATCTTGGAAGGCATTGGAAAAGACGAAGAGTGCGTGATTCAAGAACTGCAACATATACTGCTCTGAAGCACAGAAAGAAAGAGAGAGAGAGAGAGAGAGAGAGAGAGAGAGAGAGATGAGTTGCTTACCTCGACGAGAAACTGGCTGCGGAAACGGAAAGAGAGCGGGATTCAGGGACTGATCGCGTGATCTGCTGTCTCGCTGCGCTGAAGAAATCGCCGCCGGCAACTTTGCGTGATCTGCTGTCTCGCTGCGTTGAAGAAATCGCCGCCGGCAACTTTGAGGAAGTAGCCGACGAACCGAGTGAGAAGAAGAAAAGGACGTCGCTCCGCTCGTCGGAGCAACCGGAACGGAAGAGGAAGTGAAAGGGAAAGGCGACGGTTAGAAACTGCGCAAAGGCGGTGGGAGGGAAAAAAAAAGCTTTTCGTCGCTTTTGGTTTTGGAGGCAGGGGGCGATGAGCAGAAGCAGGAAATGGCGAAGTGATGGACGTTTGATTAGATGGGAACGGGATGGTATTGGCGGACGGGGTGGGGGCTTCACATCTTCTCTCTCTAATTTATAACGCTGACGCAACAATTTGAGAAATTTCATGTTTTTTTACCATGAAAAAAATATTGCTTTTCTGGTGGTTCCCATTAAAATCTACCATCAATAAAAAATAAAATAAAATCTACCATGCAAAATAATAAGAGGCTGGTTGGAGGGGTGGAATAACACAAATATTGTGTTTTTTTTTTAAATTTACCACTAATATGGCGAATTAAAAAGTATTGACAAGTATATTGTGTTTTGAAGAAAAAGTTAGGCGAGACCACCTGAGATTCATAGGTGGGAAGAAAGTCCCAGGTGTTGGCACCACCTGAGACTGAGATGGTACCACCTAAGACTGAGGTGGCACCGCGAAAAACAATCCTAATTCTAACCCTGAACCCTAAACCAGCGAATTTCGTATAAGTTATTCACACCACAAACCAGCGAATTTCGTATCATTTATTTTTTTAATTATATTATTCAAATGCTATTATGATTGTGTTTAGTTTAATTAGTGAGTTTTTCTATAGTGATTTTAGAAGATTTGAACTAGTCGTTCGGTGGAAATCGGAGAAAGTAGAGGATAATTTGGGCGTCAAATTCGTTGGTGGTGGTAGTTTTCAGTTGACGGTTTTTCAAATGTAATAGTTGTGGTTTGAAGTAGTTGTTGTTTTTCAAATAGTTGTTATGGTTTAAGAAGGTTGTTGTAGTTGTTGTTTTTCAAATGTAGTAGTTGTTGTTCTTGGCCAAATTATAAAATGTCCGAGTTGTTGTTTGTTATTTGTTGTTCCGAATAGTTATCGCTAATAACATCATACATGAATGTAAAAATAGTTAAGGAATAGTCCATATAAATAGTCCACATAACACATAAATAGTCCACATACATATCCCAAATAATAATAACATAACAAAAATACAAAACAAAAACTCTAACGATCACCACCACGACGACCACCATGCTGATCCACTAGATGGCCGTCGGTACCACACCTCACTGGCACCCTGATCCGTGTAGGCCTACCATCATCATGTTGGGGTTGATCATCCTCGACACGGATCAACATGGTGGTCATCGTGGTGGTCGTCGTTAGAGTTTTTTTGTATTTTTGTGATGTTATTATTATTTGGGATATGTATGTGGACTATTTATGTGTTATGTGGACTATTTCTTGAACTATTCTTACATTCATGTATGATGTTATTAGCGATAACTATTCGGAATAACAAACAACAACTCGGACATTTTATAATTTGGCCAAGAACAACAACTACTACATTTGAAAAACAACAACTACAACAACCTTCTTGAACCATAACAACTATTTGAAAAACAAATACTACTTCAAACCACAACTATTACATTTGAAAAACTGTCAACTGAAAACTACCACCACCAACGAATTTGACGCCCAAATTATCCTCTACTTTCTCTGATTTCCACCGAACGACTAGTTCAACTCTTCTAAAATCACTACAGAAAAACTCACTAATTAAACTAAACACAATCATAATAGCATTTGAATAATATAATTAAAAAAAATAAATGATACGAAATTCGCTGGTTTGTGGTGTGAATAACTGATACGAAATTCGCTGGTTTAGGGTTTAAGGTTTAGGGTTTAGGGTTCAGGGTTAGAATTAGGATTCTTCTTCGCGGTGCCACCTCAGTCTTAGGTGGTACCACCTCAGTCTCAGGTGCCAACACCTGGGACTTTCTTCCCACCTATTCACCTGAGTCTCAGGTGGTGACACCTCAGTCTCAGGTGGTCTCGCCTAAATTTTTCTCCAAAACCCAATATAGTGGTGGGCAACGGGACGGGAACGGGTACCCGTCCCGTTTGAAACGGGTACCCAATCCCATTTGGAGAGAAAACTCCATCCCATGTCCCAAACCCGTATGGATAACGGGTACCCATTACCCGTACGGGACGGATAACGGGTACCCGCGGGTACCCATAATAATTAAGCTACAATAATTAGGCTAAGTGGCCTGTGGCCATAGATGACAGAGCAGTGAGATTCTAGTTCTACTCAACTGCTTAATAATAATTAAGCTACAATAATTAGGCTAAGTGGCCTGTGGCCATAGATGACAGAGCAGTGAGATTCTAGTTCTACTCAACTGCTTACTAAATCACCTCATCCATAGTAATATCCTACCTCGTAAAATTTGTTTGGGAGTCATATGTTGAGATTTGCAACTATTTTAATTACCCATAACCTAAAACAAATCACAAAACATACATGCCTGCTGCTGCTGCTTAATTACCTATCCAGAAGAAAGTTGAATCATTCATTAAGCGTCTTATCATTTCACTTCCTTGTAATACATACGTACATACTTGAGTCATTTTTGAAGAAAAAGGTTTATAACTACTCGCCAAATGAAGTTATGGAATCCGTAATACCCAAACTACCCGTACTACCTGCCCACTTTTCATGATGGCTACGTACTAAGTGTTAAGCTATAAGTTTAATAAGCTTATTAACCTTATCTTTCATTACTATTTTGGAGAGATGGCGGGTATTATGGGTACCCGTAATACCCAAACGGGTATTAACGGGTAACCCATGGGTACCCGTTGTAGAATTTTTTGATCCCAAGTCCCATCCCATATAAAAAATTACGGGTATTTGGATACCCGTAACCCTCAAAAAATGGGACGTTTAGGTGTTATCTTATTTTATTCGACTCAATTTTGTAACAGATTGGACCGTGCATTTCTCACGCTTAATTGAGCTCTGTAAAAAGTTCAACTTTATGCGTGTTTATATTGAAATCTTTTATTGGATGGTTTAAATAAAGGACCCATTTGTTGAAAGATACCATTTCTTTGTTTTGAATTTGGTGCGAAAAGATCAACTTTATGGCGGGGAAATAGCAAAGCAACATGAATTAACTAACTTAACGAATCCAAAAACCTATTAATAACACATGAGCGTCTCTTTTTCAATTGTAGCCTTCTGGCACAAAGAACTTTTCAGTTGGTGACATAGGCAAATCCATTTGCAAGACTCTACTAGCTTAATGATGACATGTAAGAGATTCTATTTTAGTGAAGTTTAATTTGAAACAAGCAAAACTGATTAACTAACCAGTTTATTGAATTCAAGAGCTAGTTGATAAAACACGAGAGTTTCCTTTTATGCTATAAATTTGTATGGGATTTGACGCGTAAAGACTTGTCAAATGGTAATGAAATGTATTACTAAGACCTTTGTTCATATCTTAACTAACATTTCCCTTCTCGTGAATCATATAATTAGTGAAGCATAATTTGGACTTGAAAGTAATACTATTCAGTTCTATAATTTGTGATGCAGTATTACTATATGAGACAGAGACAAAGGAAAAGTTTTGTTCAATGAAAGAGGTCAAAAAACACCTTTGAGTAGTTGACCATCATAAGTCTTTCAATAAACAGGTAGTCAGCGAGTGGGATCTAGGGGCAATGCCTCGATGGGGGTGCGAGGCCAACGCCCCGACCCGTGGTGTATGAGCTCAACGTTATTTGGGTTGAGATTCTGTGCCTAGTATTAACTACTTTTCCTTTACCAGATTGGATTAGGGTTAGACCTAAGAGAAGTACTATAAATACTTCTCATACTCCTCTATAATTTGTATCTCCTTGAAGTATAGTGAAACTGGCTATCTCCTACTCGTGGACTAGCTAACACACATTGAGTTTGTGAACCACGTAAATCGTGTGTCGTGTGTGTGCGCTTTCGTTTCTTGCATTGTCAAATCCTCCCTATTTTCCAATATGCACAACAACAGTCTTTGACAAGGGGCAAAACAATGTCATATTGATTTCGAGATGCGATACCAATGTCATCTACTTGAAACTCATATGGTTAACATGCGAGAAAGGGTGTGGGCGTGGGAGAAGTACAATAATGGTCATAACAAGGGCGATGAATAACACTTTGGCCTCCTATCTATCATCTTCATTGTATTCATGCCAACAATTGAGTTTTTTTTTGGTTGCAAAACACAATAACAATAATGAGGAGCACATGAAATTATTAGAAAATGGTTAAGTGCAAACTTTATAGCGATCAAAGCACATGAATCATTAATGAAATAGGCTCTTGAGATTAATGTTTAGATTATATGTGCATATTTTTCTATCAAAGTGACACATTTAGTGCAATGAGTTTATAATTATATTGTGTGTACAAGTTAAAATTTTTTTGCATTGAATTTACTTTATGTACATTACATATTTTTTGTACAAATTTATATACATTTAGTACATTCTTTTAGCTTCAATATAGAATTTTGTACATTGGTTTTGCATACCATAATCCTTTTTCTTTAGAAAAAAGCAAACCCAAGGACCTAATTCGTGTAAAGGGTTATGGTCCATGCCTCACCATGTAACATGGAATCTGCTTGCTCGAATGAAGCAATATCCGAGGACACTTCCATTATGTCAACAATATCCTGCCCGCTAGTACACACATTGTCTTCTTGAGCAGAATCACTATCTTATTTAAACTTTATAAGGCATGAATCTCCAAAGTATGTACTGGACTCTAATAACTTTCAAACACCCGGGCTTAGTAATGATGGTGGCGGGGTGATTATGGGTTTTGTGTTGCTGAGTTGTAGTTGTGGCTTGCATGACATTGTAGTTCTATTTTTATTGTTTGTGATTTGGTAGTGTTGGTGTTACAATAGTTGTAGTTGTGTTTGTTATTCGAGGGCATTGAGCCATTGACAACATTATGTTACTTTTAGTCTTGGACTAGAAGCAATTGTAGTTATAGTGTTGATGTAAGTTTATAATATGGTTTGGTCGTCGGGGAGGATTAGTCATTTTAGTGTTTGTGTTTGAATCTATTCTTTGTTTATTTACAATACGTACAGGAATGGCTAGATTAAGTTGCTCTCTACTTTCTCATGTCACCATGTTTCCCCAAGAGAATAATAGTCTTCTTCATCGAGTGAAGCGGAGGTTGAGAATGTTTTTGATAAATAAGAGCTTGTGGATGTTGGGTTGAAGAGGAGACTGAGGATGTTGTGGCTTGAACACGAGGGTCATGATATTTTTTTAACGGGATACTTAGGAGAAAGTGCAATGCTAATGTTGTGTTTTTGGTGTGAACTTAAACACTTATTTTCATATGCTTCATATTATCCATGTTATTCTATTTCATTGGTGTTGTCTCGCCTCTAGAGCTTTCTACCAATGACAATTATAAATTTGAGTTGTAGTATTGAATTTAACCATTGGAAAGACCCTATGTATATTGTATAGTTAATTTTTTGTTGTCATCTTCCATATGTAGTCTTAATAGTTGATACAAATACATCCGTAATGGTGGATATCCGCACCATGTTTTACTACAGACTTCACTCATCTGGATGTGGATGTAGTGATGGTTGCCTTTCAACAGTAGTCATAAGATGATGCCTGGATTTTTCAAGCTTTTCTCATTATTTCTTAGTGCTAAGAAAATAATAATACAAACTCAATAGATATGCACTATCAATGCAATTGTAATTGACACCAACTAACTTACAAGATGAAACAAATTTTGGGAGATTATATCACTTCTACTCTCAGCAATAAAGTATGTGTTTTCAAAACAATCAATACTCCACAATTGCTTCAACAACATTATCATAGGGTCATCTCAAACATTTAGAAAAAGTTGATGGTTTTTGGTGTGACGTTTCTCCCATGGATGATTTCATTACTAATTATCTTTTTTGCCATCTTGTTTGCCTGTTCTAATATATACTTGATTCTCTTCTTCACTCTCACTGCCTCATTCTTCTTATATAATGTCTTCCACATGGGAGCTACATCCTTGGCAATGTGGTGGAGGTTTGGGTGTTGTTTGTTGGTGTGTACAACAAAAGGACTCCTGCCAAAAAAAAAAAAAAAAAGATTGCACACAACTATCAAATTGGGTCATATAAAATAAGCGGTAGTACTACTTTGACATCAGTAGTGGTTAGATGCTAGTTGGTTAATTTATTATCAGTTGTAGACTTGTATTCATCAGATCAACAAACCCACATTACATAACAATCAGAAATTAATAGATTGTAATCTTCCAGACCAATTCAAGCTCAATATCCACTAGTTTCGAAAATAGCAAGGTGTGTATAGGTTCTCACCAACGTTGTTATTGATGTAGTCACTGTTGTTTTAGTTTTTGGCGTTGATGTCATCTTTCGTCCGAGTGTCTGCTCTAGCAATGAAATATATTCGAATAATTAGTCAATGATGTTCCTATGTGAGAACACACAATATAGTAGGGAGAGGACGAGTATGAAACTATTGTTAGCCTGTAAAAATTTTCTTTGTTCAATAAAACAATTAGTTTTAAATTTTTGGTCGTATCCGCTCATGACCACATGAGAGTATCAAATTAGTAGGGAAATCAAATGCACCAAGATAATTTTGTAGCTTATATCTCAATCTACATTGAAATATAGTTATTCATATTTTGTTTATTTTACTCCATTTCATTTAAAACATTTGGTGTTTTATATGATTTCCATATTTTTTAATTTGCTAACATGTTAAGTTCATAATTACATATTCATTCCCACTTTTATTTTTTTACTTAAATCTAAACCAAATATAAGGTAATTTAATGATAACCGACCCTAAAAAGATTTTATTGTAAAATTGAACATAGGCTATAGTGATATCCGTCAAAATGGGGTTTTTTTTTTTGCCAGAAAGACTTTAGAACTTATATGACGAAAGATCTCTAATGTATCAAAGATGATTTTTTGAACTCTACATGTTGGTTTGGTACAAGTAACCATTCTCAAAATACTTTCGAATTGCACACACCAATTTCAAATTCGTACTTCAATCTCAATTGTCATTCGAGTATATCAGTTTGATAATTTAAGTTGTCCACGACACAATTTCAAGTTCAACTAGTGAGTATATGTGAAAAAGGAGAGTTTAGTAGTTTGGTATTTCAAGTCCAACTTCATGTTAATACTAAGGATTGTGAAACCGTATTGGAAGTTATACCGGAAAGTTAGTAGTTTGGTATTTTGTACCAAAATCATGATTGAATCGCGGTTCTACCATTTCGTATCGCTAAAATCGCATACCATTTTCGATCGGTCTATGATATTTTCAGTCCGACAGACTGATAGGGTACGTATCTAAAACATTGGTTAAAGCTCCATAGGTATTATTAAATAAAACTCAAAGGTATTTTCAAAATCGAGTCATATTACTAATTCTGAACTAGAGTTTTAACAAAAAGAAAACAACCTTACACGTTACTAGTTTCATGCAACTAATCGATCAATCTGTTCCTCGTCAGAAATCATACGTATTTTTACTTTCGCGCCAAATTCAAATTTGATTATAAATAAAAACTATTACGCGTCACTTCCTAAGCAAATTAATCGACATTCCACGTGACAACCCACACCTCCATACCTTTTCTGATTTCGCGCTAAATTCAAAATCATTCACTCAAGAAAATTCTCATAAAATATAACTAAAAAAAGAATAAACTCATAAGATCCACGAAAGTTCATTCATTTCTCGCCATAATCCACTTCAAAAACAAACAAAAGGAGAGACCACCAAGGTTCAATTAACACAAAACAAAAAAGACACAATTAGACACTAGTTCCATGAGTCACAGTAACCAAGTCTTTACCATAAACAACATATATATCCC
This sequence comes from Linum trigynum, assembly GCA_964030455.1. NCBI lineage: Eukaryota > Viridiplantae > Streptophyta > Magnoliopsida > Malpighiales > Linaceae > Linum > Linum trigynum. Next base: position 13,213,312 of record OZ034816.1, read on the forward strand.
CTAGTTTCCCAATCAGGACAAGAACAGGAAACAAATTCTTTATTCTCTGTTCTCTCATAACACAGGATCAGTCGGACTTCCAGTTTGCAGAATGTTCCGGTACCGGGGATGGTGCAGGAATCATCGCCTAGCAATCTGAGTGAAGAAAATAAACGGAGTTTAGTTCAGAATCAAAGGAAAATGAAGATATTTAAGCTGCAGCCATCACAAATCACATGTAGCCAACACTCTATATCAAGTTCGAGCAGAAGAGCATTGATTCATAGACTTACCAGGATGACCTTCCGTCCATAGAAGAGCGAGTATTCGTAGTTTCCGAAAAAGTAGCCCATCCCGGGTATGTCTTCCTCATCCTCATGGTGCAAAGTCAAGGACTCCAATTTTAGAAAAGGCCAAGATAGATCTCCCATCACATTACAAGCGTCCCACAACACCTAAAACCAGAGCATAAACCAAAACAACATGAACAAAATGAGGCTTTTTTTCAAACCAACAACAGCTAAATTGCCCTGCAGCACTAAGATATAATCCGACTTGTGCACGAATATGGCGACCAGGGAACTTACCATGGCGGTATCGAATTTGAAGTCGAGAGAGCTCGCATTGCGCAGGCCATGGAACAAGTTTGCATACAGCTCTGCCCATCGCTTTCTCTGCTCATCACCAACCAAACGTTTGTAACCCAACAACTCGATATCCGCCATGCCCAAGGATTGACCATTCAAGGAGAGTCCTGTTGCCGGGAGATGGTCTGGAATCTCATGTTTGTAAGTAAATGAAGTGAGATTGGTAGCTGATACATTGATCTCAGTGAAACCAACTGGTTGGTATATTTCCAGCACAGACAATCGGTCTCCACTTATTTCCAAACACCTGGTTTCGTCAGGACCATCACTTTCGCTAATGTGGCAGCTGCAAGAGCTCAGCATCAACACTCCCAACTTGGGTAAATGACGGAAAGGGTCAAGCCGATTCAAGGAAGAGAAATCGAAGCAGCAACTGGACAGATGCAGAGCATTAAGCTCTTTGAAACCAGAGCAGGACAGCCCAAACGTGTACATCCCGTTAAACTTCAATTCCTCCAACTCCAGATACTCCAGCGACGGAGCACATTGGGTGATGGATCCGAAAACAATGTCCGATCGACCAGAAAAATCCATGAATTCGCGGGAACCGCGAACCCACAAGTTCAGAAGCCCATGCCCAGCGGCGCATTTCATGAGCTCCTCAAAGATTTCAAGATCAGTACATTCTAAAGAGAATTCGAAGCTGATCTCGTCGGGTCGGCCTTTCAGAGATTTGGTCACACGCTTCTGGAAACTCGTCTTGCTGCCAACAGCGAAGGTTTTGCCGTTGATTTTGAGGGACTTAACCATTTTGTTTTCTTTCGACGGAGATCTCCCCACCAGCTGCTCGACAAAATGCGGATACGAAGAACAGACTTGCCATCGAAACAAACAAACCAGATTCAGTGCATATTCAAAGATCGCTACCGTCAACGAATCGAAAGGACGTACGACTCAAAATCTTTCAAACAAGCTGAACAATTCAAAGTATTGGAAGGCTTAGGAAGCGAGGTGGAGTGCATGGTTAAGAACTGAAACAAATACTTTTCTGAAACAGAGAGAGAGAGAGAGAGAGGAGTTGCTTACCTTTACGAGAAACTGGCTGAGGAAACGGGAAGAGAGCTGGATTCAGGAAATGATGGCGTGATCTGCACTGTTCAATTCGCCGCCGGCAACTTTGAGGCAAATAGCCGACGAGCGGAGATAGAAGAAAAGGCGACGGTTAGAAATGTGCAGAGGCAAAAAAGCTTTTCGTCACTCTTGGTTTTGGAAGGAAATGGGATATGGTAGGGACGGGCGGGGTGGGTGGGGTCTTCATATCTTCTCACTCTCATTTAAAATGCTGACTCGTCCGTTTGAGGAAATTCTTGTCTTTTTTAATTTTAACCATGAAAAAAGTTGAGCTTTTTCACGTGAGCCTGGGTTGTAAAAGCTAGCAAACAAAAGAAGTTGGAGGTGAGTAACAATGCCATTTAATCCGGTCGAACTGAATCAAAGCTGAACGACTCGATATAATTTGATTTTGTAGAGATTGATGAATAAATTTAAAAATAAAATAAACCAAATTGGTTCAAATAAATAATAGTTCGATGTAGTTCATTATAACTTTTTTATAAAATTTTTAAGTATGGTAGTATCTTAACTCGACTTGATTCTGGAATAGATTGGAGCATGCCCACGCTCAATTAGACGTTGCAAAAAGTTAAATCATAAGTGTGGTTATGTTGAAAATTGATGTTGGATCGTTTAAATAAGGTGCCTCATTTGTCGGAAAGCACCATTTCTTTATTATTAATTTGGCGCGAAATGTTTAACTTTCTAGTTGGTGACCTAGACAAATCAACATGGACTAACTGAACTCAAAATTTATTGACGGCACATGAGCGTTTCTTTTTCCGTTATTGGCTTGTTTTAATTATGATAAAAAAAGACTTCTCGGTTGATGACACATGCAAGTCAATTTGCTCAACTTTACCAGCTTTATGATGACACGTAAGCGCTGATGTTTTAGTGAAGTTCAAAAAGAAACAAATTATAACTATTTTATTCTTACTAAATTCAAGGGTTCGTTGATAACAAGTAAGAGTTTCCTTTTCGTTATAGATTTGTGTGGAATTTGGTGCAAAAAGACTTTTCATATGGTGATGTATTATTACGATCTATATGCCTAACTTAACCAAAATTTTCCTTATGATGAAATCCTGTCTTAATTATTGGACTATAGGTTTTGAAAGTAATACTAATTAGTTCTATCTTATCTCGACTTGATTCTGGAACAGATTGAAGCATGCTCACGCTCAATTAGACGTTGCAAAAAAGTTAAGTCATAAGTGTAGTTATGTTGAAAATTGATGTTGGATCGTTTAAATAAGGTGCCTCATTTGTCGGAAAGCACCATTTCTTTATTTTGAATTTGGCGCGGAATGTTTAACTTTCTAGTTGGTGACCTAGACCAATCAACATGGACTAACTGACTAACTGAACTCAAAATTTATTGACGGCACATGAGCGTTTCTTTTTCCGTTATTGCCTTGTTTTAATTATGATATAAAAAGACTTCTCGGTTGATGACACATGCAAATCAATTTGCCCAACTTTACCAGCTTTACGATGACACGTAAGCGCTGATGTTTTAGTGAAGTTCAAAAAGAAACAAATTATAACTATTTTATTCTTACTAAATTCAAGGGTTCGTTGATAACAAGTAAGAGTTTCCTTTCCGTTATAGATTTGTGTGGAATTTGATGCGAAAAGACTTTTCATATGGTGATGTATTATTACGATCTATATTCCTCACTTAACCAAAATTTTCCTTATTATGAAATCCTGTCTTAATTATTGCTGGACTATAGGTTTTGAAAGTAATACTAATTAGTTCTATGTAGTGTAGTATTACTATGATCGAGAAACAACCAAGAAGTTTCATTCAATAGAGGTCCAACAACTTCTCCAAGTAGTTGACCATCCTGGAATGGTTGAGGTTATTTTTGTTTTTTTGAACGGAACCTGTGGTACTTTTATCGACCAATATTGATAGTTACATTATCCACCTAAAAATAGGGATCTATCAAGCTAACCAATACGCTCATTCCATTTCGTCTCCGAGTGTGCCATCATATGTGCGGCTTTGTTGCATTTACGAGACACATGTTGCCAGGATACCTAACCCATATCCCTTAGGTACCTCTTCCTGCTCCTGCAGACAATGTCGATCTCCGTGTGAATTGACCATGTAGCATGTAGCTTCTGTATCAGACTAAGGTTGTCCACTTCTAACACAGGGTTCATGATGTGGTTTTGAAAAGCAAGTTGTGCTGCAAACTCTGCTGTCAATGCTTTCGCTTCGTCCACTGTCCAATATTTTGGTAGCTACTTCGTCGTCACTAGCAAAAATTGGCCTTTAGCGTCATGGGCCACCATTTCCGTCCAAATTTCGCCACCTGCAAGCAGTGGCAGAGCTATAAAATTGGCCAAGGGGGTGTCTTTTCAATCAAACACTCAACTGCTTTTTTTGAAAAGTACTTCTCTAAAACCTCAAGCTAGAAGCTGTTTTTTAAATCATATATAAAAATCTCAATCTCTAAACTAATACTAATTTTCAAATGAGCATGAATTTTTTTTATTTGAAAAATTGTATGTCATCGGTTTTATAATCGATTTTATACCGGTTAATCATAAGTTATCCCATAAACCTTAAACCTCTTGCTAATCCAGATTGATGCTTGACTCGATTTTGACAAACCCTAATAAAAATGCCTCGATTAAAAAAACTTAATATCAAAATATACAAAGTATAATTTATTTCGTAAACTTAATTTATTTTTTCGATAAAAATAATATGCAAACCTTTTTAGTATTTACCAAGGTTTGAGAAGGCGCTAGGCAGACATTAAAACTCTGCCTAGTGCCTAGCACGCCTAAGCGATACCAAAGTGGCGCCTAGCCGCATTAGCAAAAATAGCCAGCTTTAGTAGAAATAGCAATTTATAGCTTGTTTTTACTTCAGTTCTATTTCAATGATTAATAACTTAGTTAACTCTTAACAACAAATAAGATTTATTATTATTCCTAGAAACATAAGTTTGTAGAAGTCATGGATTTTGGCTGCTCTATAGTCAATGATGATGAAGAGAAGGGCAGAGGGTCAAGAGGTGCTCTCATTTTGAGAAGATTAGCTATAAATTCTTTTCAATCCTCGATATGTTAGTGTGCTTCATCACACCTCATTTTGATTAATCACACATCATGCCAATTAATCATACTTAATTTTGCCTAAACACCACCTAAGTGTCATGAACGTTTAATTGTCTACCTAGGATCTAAACGAGATTTTTTGTCACTGCCTAGCGATTAGGCGCGTCTATGCGTACACAGAATTACACCTTTTTTACCATGGTTTTTACTAGTCCGTAAAATTAAAATTGATCATCTGTTAGACGGTCCTTTGCCATCTTTGGTAGGTATGAGCTGGTTTTTGTCCTTGTTGGTAGTGATTAGAAATTAAACGCGAACAATGGATAATCAAAATGGTAGTTACGACTTACGACAATGAGCAAAAATGTTAATTTTCTAACCTCGTTGGGGACTGGGGGAGCGATGCATTTGTGATGCTCATAATGCCCTGCGAGGAGCTCATAAGCGGGTGCGTTCTGTATCCATAGATTGTGATGTGAACAAAAGAATTTCAAATCCTCCTAGTTTAATGGTAACACCAAAATGTTGATTTTTCTTTTATTAAAACTTTTGCTTTGAAGATTGGACACGAACAAAATTTCTCTAATTATATATTAGAAGGGTATGAAATGTTATTAACCCTATTAAAAAATAACATAATTTATCATACTTGTTAAGTATGTTTGGTAACAAGACAAAATAATTGCTCTTTCAACCATATTCAAGATTATGGCGTGGACGCGTGGTACAATCCCGTCTACCAAAATTGTCTCCACTTTATGAGAACAAAATTAATTTATGTCTATTTAAATTTAAAATTTGGCGCGAAATGAAGTTCCAAAGTTATGATGCAAGATCAAACAAGTTTAGAAAATTATTTTCAATCATCGAAGTTGTAATTTGAAATTAGGGCACACACATTAACTATGACAATATAAAATAACCACAAAAACAAAGTTTGTTTATTATTATTTTTGGTAGGAACAAAGTTTGTTTATTATAAGTTCACGCATCATCTCCCATTTTATTCTCACAAACAAACACAAACCCTTAAGGCCACTATTGTACACTCATTGCTAAAGGTGAAAACCCTAGCAACCATCTTGGACCTCTACCTTCTATGCAATTGCAGGGCTCTCAAACACCTTACTTGTAGTAGTTCACCATGCATGTTTAAGCTCGCAGATTGTACGGGAATGAGGAAGTAGTGACCTGTATGAATCGAATCAAATCAAATTGAATTCAACATCAATTATCATGGGTTCATGCAAGTCAGAGATATGGTGGTTGATCATCTCACCTTGGTTAGCTTCACGGCATTTTCATCCATGAAAGGAGACCCATCACGAAAGAAGTGCATCACATAGGGAGGTATGCCAACAGCTCCTTCAGAATAAAGCAATCTCACTGACTTGAGTCTTGCAAACGGCGACGGTTGATTCTTCACCAAGTCACAAGCATTGATCAATACCTAGAGAAATGCATCAAAGTAGAGTTCGACCACCATGAACAAAACAAGCACAACAACAACAACTCAGATAGTGGCATCATCAGTAGCAAAATATATACTTAATTAGTACGAAATTTGTACAATAAACTTACCTCAAGTGTTTCGAATTGCAGGGAGAGAGTTTCAACACTACTGAGACAGAGGAGCAGGTCTGAATACTGCTGGTTTGCCACTTCCTTGACATACTCATCATCCAAACCCATATAACCCCACATCATGATATTAGCATGTTGTAAAGAAGGAGCATTCAAGGACACTTGAGTTATTGGAGAGAAGTCACGAATCACATCCCTGTAAGTAAACGATTCGAGCTTCGGAGCAGAGACTTCAATCTCGTCGAAACCGAATGGGGCATGAATCTCCAGACAGAGCAGCTGGGGTCCGGAGACTTTCAGACACTTCTCGTCAGCGTCAGGATCATCGTCATCATCATCGAGACAGCAGCTGCAAGAAATCAGCTTCAAGTTCTGCAGCATGGGGAAACCAGCGAAAGGGAGAACCTGCTGGTTCCAGCAAGAGAAGTCCAAGCAGCAATCGACTAAAGTCAAAGTTGTGAGCACTTTGAAAACTGGAGAAGGCCCAGCAAAAGCCATGGGGTAGAGCCGGACTGCTTTCAAGTTCAGAGTCTCCAGCGATCGACCGCAGCGGGAGATCGACAGGAAAAGAGCGGTGAACACATCGGATCTCTCGTCAAATCCAGGGCAATTGAGGACCGATACACGTCGAACCTCGTGCAAAGTGGTGGAACGGAGATACAGAAATCTGTCCACATGTCGCTTGAAACTCTGTTCGTCGTTGTTGAAGGATTCCCCGTCGAAATTGAGGACGGGAACCGTTCTCCAGAGTGACTTCCACCTGCTCGACAAAATGCCGCTTCGAACCGCCGCCTTGGTGTCAAGGAAGGAGAGAATGCAGTGCAGAAATTCGTCGGGCAAATCGCTCAACCTGTCGGGGCTACTTCCTTTCACAACTCCTCGTTGCCTTCCCCCTTTCGCCGGCGCTCTAGGCATCCTGAATCCTCAAAACAGGGCTGATCTCAGGGGAGAAAAATTAAATTTGTGAGCAGAAACCAAGCATCCAAACAAACGAAACTAACAAACAAAAAGATACAGAGCAAACTTTTGTAACCGCCATGGCCGACGGTATACACGATGGATAAACTTCCGTCAGCGATTGCAGATTTAAGGACTCAAGATCTTGTAAATGGGATAAGAAGAGACAGCGTGCATCTTTGTCCTTTGACGATCGGACATCTTGCTGTGGAGCAGAGAGAACAGAGTTGCTTACCTCAACAGGAGAGACAATGATCGACGGACTGAATTTCCGAAACCAAGAGAGAAGAAGAAGAAGGCGTCGGAGAGGTAGAGGAAGTGAAACGAGAGGAAACGGCGGCCGCTAGGAATGAGCGGAAACTGGGGAGGCGGTGGAAGGGAAAAAGCTTTTCGCCATTTTTGCACTCGGCAGAAAGGAAGAAGAATGATAAATGGTGTGAGGTGTAATTAATTGATGGGATGGTGAACACGTGTAAATTTATAGTCTTTTTTATTTATAGTGTTGACTCATCCATTCGAGAAATATTTTGTATTCGATATCATAATAGTTGCGTTCAAATAAAAGATAGATTGTCGTGAATCTTATAACTTCACTTTTTAATGAATGATTTATTCGGTGAAGAATAATTTATCCATTACGATTACACTAAACATTATTGTCGGTTTAGAAGTACATTTTCTTTGTTTTAGATGAGTTATTAGACAATAAAAAAGAAAAACTTTGAAGCCGTCCTCTATCTACATTATATAGGTGACTCATTTACAGCGGGAAATAAAACTTTCAGATATTATCGATGATATCTCAATCTCAGTAAAATAGTTAGTTAATTAGTTTGGATGAGTTTCAAATTAAGCTTCACTAAAGAGAAGTTCTTGCAGGTCATCACTAAACTGTCATCAGTCTTCAAACTGATTTGCCTATGTCACCAACTGAAAAATTCTTTTGCCCCCAATTAAAGAGAGCTACAACGAATGCATCAATAAAATCATGAATTCCGGTAAGTAAGATAACTGCGTGGATTTGGGTATGCCACCGCTTGTAAAGTTTATATCTTTTTGCTAAATCCAAAATAGTTAGCTTATTAATTTGGTGGGTGAACTTCTAATTTAACTCTACTAAAAGATAAGTTTTTTTTTATGTTACAATTAATGTCAGCTCTGCAAGTTGATTTGGCTACGTAAGCAGCCGCGTAAAATGTCTTTTCGCGCCAAATTCAAATTGCAAGTATAAAAGAAGAAAGAACGCTCATGACTTATTAGTCATGCGCTATATTAAGTAAATTGGTTAGTCCACTTAACGATATTTGTACCTAGTTTGGCGGGTCAGCTTCAATTTTTTTACATAAACGAAACTTTCACGTGTCTTAATCAAATGGCCCAAGCTCGCTTTACAAATAGATTTGTGTACTTCACCACATGAAAGATCAATCATTTCGCGCCAAATTCAAAATTCATCTAGAAGGAAAAATACTACCCTCGCTATTATCAATTAATTTACCCTGGAAATCTCGTTGCAGGGTGAAGTCAGCCTCCGACAACTTTCGGGCAATGATCGACGAACCTAATTTTCGAAACCAAGAGAAAAGAAGAAGAAGAAGAAGAAGAAAGCGTAAGAGAGGTAAAAGGTAATGAAACGAAAGGAAACAATTGTGGCTAGAAATGTGCGTAAACTGAGGAGGCAGTGGGAAGGAAAAAAACTTTTCGCCATATTTGCAATCGACGGATAGGAAAAGAAATTAGACAAAAAGAGAAGGTTAAATGGTGTGAGGTGTGATTAATTGATGGGATGGTGAACACGTGTAAATTTATGGATTTTCTCATTTAAATCATTGACTCGTCCATTCGAGAAATACTTTCTATTCGATATCACATCAATTGTGTTCAAAATGAAAAATAAATTGATATTGAGCAATATAATTAGAAATATTAGCCGTTGAATCATCATTAAGATCAACGGCAAAAATGTGTGCTAGTAGCCTTAAAACTGGGTGATCAGCTCTCCCAAAAGTCCACCCAAGCGTTCCATTTGAATTGCAAAACATAGCCATGCACTTCTTGGTGACCGAACAAGCTTTTACTCGGCATAAAAGTACCAAACGAACCCAATAAAGAGGACAGAAACTATGTATGAGCACATCTCTTTAACAGGATTGTCATATATGAGAAACAGAGAAAGACAAGTTCAATCTCCCCTGATAAGAGGACAAGCCTGTTTCATGAACGGGTCATGCGCTCTGATCATATCATGCTACTGATCATCCTCGTCATCGTTGTTGCGTTTTGCAACGAAAACAACTCGATGGTGAGGAGGAGGAGGAGCTGGAAGTGTTGTTCCCCTAGCAAATTGCCGTAGAACCGGCTGAGAAAGAGGTCCATAGCCCTTGCTGCGGCCACGGCTGCCTCTTCTCCCACGGCCTCTCTCACTTGTTGAGCTCGAAGAAGTAGCCTGACCATCAAAGTTCAATATATAATAAGCTACTGCATTGGCCACAAGTGTTTTAACCATAACAAAAGAAGGGAGGAGGGAACAAATTAAAGATGTCTCAAATTGGTGTTGTACCGCAGAATCAACTTGATCTCGTCCTGCCCTTTTCTTGATCTTTCTTCTGGATGGCCGAGGAAGGTCATCTATCTGGAGGTGTTCTTTGACCTCTTTCATTGAACGGAACCTTTTGTTTGTCTCTGGCTCATAGTAATACTGCACCACATTCATAGTATACTAAATAGTATTACTTTCAAATCCAATGTATAGTTCAATAATTAATACAAGAACGGAGATCTTTGCAAGACATCATCGTTTGTAAAGTTTTTAGGTGCCAAATTTAATTTCAATTTATAACGGGAAAGAAAATGTTCACGTATTATCAATGAGACCTCGAACTCACTAAAATAGTTAGTTAATTAGTTTGGGCGAGTTTCAAATTAAATTTCACCAAACCGAAGTTCTTACGTGTTATCACCAAACTGCCAGCGGTATGCAAACTGATTTGCCTGTCACCATCTGAAAAATCTTTTCGCGCCGAATTCAAAACAAAGCTAAAACATAAGGGGAAAAAACGCTCATCTGTCGTACATCAATAAAGTCAAGAATTCCGGTAAGTTAGTTAGCCGTGTTGATTTGGCTGTGTCTGTGCTTGTAAAGTTATTTTTTCCCCGCTAAATCCAAAATAGTTAGTTAATTTGGAGATGTTTTTATATGTTTCCATCGATCAAACTATTAGCTCTGCAAGTTGAATTGCCTACGTCATTAGCCTCTTGAAATGTCTTTCCGCGCCAAATTCAAATTATAAAAGAAAAAAAAAACTCATGACTTAATAGTTAGGCTCTATGTACATTAAGTAAATTGGCCAGCCGACATCACAATCTTAGTAATTAGTTTGGCGAGTCAACTTCAAATTAAATTTTATTTAAAAAAAACTTTAACGTGTCTTAAGCAATATGTCCAACCTAGCTTTACGAATATGTTTGTCTATGTCAGTCGTCACCACCTGAAAGATCAATCATTCCACGCCAAATGCAAGCTCAATCTATAAGAGGAAATTCGACTCTCGCATGTTATCAATGAACTCCCGAATTCGGTAAATTAGTTAGTTCATATCTCAATTTTAGTAATTAATTTGGAGCGTCATCTTCAAATTCAACTTTACCAGCAGTGAATCTCTAATCTATCATCATCAAAACTATATATCCTCAGCAATTTGATTTACCTACATCACCACCCGAAAAGTCTTTTCGGGCGCCAAATCCGAATTTTCTTCTAACTTCACTTGTAAAAGTTTTTTCTTTACATATGATTCACCAAACACTCAAAATACCGCAAATTGGTTGGTTCCCTTCACTTAACCCTTGAAATGATTTTCAAGCCAACATCAGATTGGAACTTCAAGAACACCCTAGATTCCCACAAAGTATATACGTAGTGTACATGCAAATTGACACCCCCCAAATCCTAAACCCACTTTATCAAATCGTAATAATTGGTTTAAATTACAAAATATATCAGAGTCAAGTCATTCAGCAGCTCAATTACTCGCAGTGGGGAATCAAATAATGAAATCAACGAGTGGATTAACAGGGGAAAAAAAAGGAGATCGAGGGGGAAAAACCTTATCGAATCTGCCTTTGAGCTTTCCGCTAAGCCTAGGCCTTTCCTCGACCTGCCAGCCAGCAGGCAGCCCAAATTCCTTCCCTGAACTCATCCTCGGCCGCAGATCTTCTTGTTCCACCTCATCGCCACCATCAGCCTCATCATCTTCCGGCGAATGGGGACTCGACGCGTCATCATCATCACCACCAACCTCTTCGACACCCTCCACGTCATCGTCACCATCATCAGTACCATCACTCTCATCCGTGCTCATAATCACTTGTTCATCTTGCCCGTCATCCTCGGCATTCTTCATCTCCAGAACCTCCCTAACCAGAAGAAAGGCGAAGGCCGGAGATTCTGAAAAAAAAAAAAAAAAAAAAAGAGGAGAGAGAGTTTGTATTAGCTTTAAATGTGGTGCTTATCCAGGTGGTGTGCATGGGACGGAATAGGCAACTGCAAACTTTAGTCAGTTTGGTGCGTTTTTATTTTTATTTTTTGACTGAGGTTTGGTGCGTTACTTATTGTTTTTTTCATTTATTAATTTTTCTAAGATTTCCATATTGTTCAATATACCAACATGTTAAGTTCATAATTACATATCCATTCTCACTTTTAAGTCTACTTGTAAATAAACCAAATATAAGGTAATTTAATGATTACCTAACCTAAATTTTTTTTACCGTCAAATTGAATATGAAACTCCAGTGATCTACGAAAAAAATGATTTTCTTTTGTTAGAAAAACTTTAAAAAACCTAAATGATGAAAGATCACAAATGTATCAAGTATGAATTTTCCGAACACTACGTGTTGGTACAAGTAACCATTCTCAAAATACTATCGAATTTCTCAAACCAATTTCAAATTAGTACTTCAATCTCAATTATCATTTGAGTTTATGAGTTTCATAATTTACGTTGTCCACGACATAATTTCAACTAGTGAGTATTTGGGAAAAGGAAAATTCACTAAGTTAATATAAAAATTTTGATAAATAAAATGTAGTCTATAATCCTAACTTTACTACTCTTTTTTGGCACAACTTTGAAATAAAACTCTATCGATATTATTTTATAATAGAACTCAAAGGTACTTTCAAGACGAAAACCATTTATTCACATCCAGTCATACAATATTGTTTTATACTAATTTCGAACTATATTTTTAACAAAAAGAAAAAAGATCTCATACGTCACTAATTTCATGCAACTAATCGATCACTCCGTTCCACATAAGAAATCTTACATTTTTCATTACGTGCCAAATTCAAATTCTTAATTATAACTAAAAACTATTACATGTCACCTTTTAAGCAATATAATCGATACATGCCACGTGACAATCCACACCTCAATACCTTTTCTGATTTCGCGGCAAATTCAAATCATTCACTCTAAAATTCTCATAAAATCTAACTAAAAAAACTTTAAAAACCGCATATGATTCACGAAAAGTTCATTCATTTCCCGCTATAATCCACTTTAAAAATAAACAAAAAGGAAAGACCACCAACGTTCAATTCGATGCTGTAGTCACTCATTTCCCTCTTAAAGAAAAGGAAAGAGAGAGACCATCACAAAACAAAAAGGACACAATCAGACACTAGTTCGACGAGTCACAGGAACCAAGTCTAGCAACTATAGCATAAACAACATTTCCCCCAATTCAGTACAGGTACAGGAAACAAATTCTTCAACCTCTGTCCTCTCAGAACTCAGGATCAATCGGACCTTCAGTCTGCAGAATGTTCCAGTACCGAGGATGGTGCAGGAATCATCGCTTACTAATCTGAATCAAGAAAATAAAATGGACTTCAGTTCAGCATCAAAGGAATACTGTGCGTAGTGGAAGATCACGACGATGGGGAAAATTAAGATAATTTAAGTTGCAGCCATCACAAATCACAAGTAATCAACTGATCTCCATGTCGAGTTCGATTAGAAGAGCATGAATTCATAGACTTACCAGGATTACGTTAGGTGAAGCGATGAAGTTCATGGATTCATTGCTGCCGAAAAAGTAGTCCATCACATACTGAGGTATCACGGTTAAGTCCTCTTCCTCAGAACGCAGAGTCATGGACTCCAATTTTCGGAAAGGCGAAGGTTGATCTCTCACCAACTTAGAGGCCTCAAACAATGCCTAACACCAGAGCATAAATCAAAACACCATGAACAAAATAAGCTTTTCTTCAACCCACGCAATAAGTCAAGAAACGAACAACAGCTTAGCTAAATGGCCAGAGACCAGGGAACTTACCTTGGTGGTATCGAATTTGACCACGAGAGATAGCACATTACCCAGGCCATGGAACAAGTTTGCATAAACCTGTGCCCATCGCTTTCTCTGCTCATCACAAACCAAACGTTTGTATCCCAATAACTCGATATCCGCCCAGCTCAAGGATTGAGCATTCAAGGAGACTTCTGTTGCCCGGAGATTGTCGGGAATCTGATGTTTGTAAGTGAATCTACTGAGCTTCTCCGCCGACACTTTGATCTCAGTGAAACCAACTGGCTGGTCTATTTCGAGACTAAACAATTGGTCTCCGTTGATTTCCAAACACCTGGTTTCGTCAGGACGATCATCATCGCCAATTTGGCAGCTGCAATAAATCAGCGTCAGCCGCTGCAACGCGGGGAAATGAGCGAAAGGGTCGAGTCGCTTCCAGCGAGAGAAATCGAAGCAGCATTTGATCAGATACAGAGCTGTAAGCGCTCTGAAACCAGAGCAGGACTGCCCAAACGTCCGCTTCCGATTGAACTTGAATTCTTCCAACTCCAGATACTCCAGCGACGGACCGCAGTGGGTGATGGATCCGAAAGCAGTGTCCGATCGACCGGACAGATCCATGAATTCACGGGAACCGCGAACCCACAAATTCAGAAGCCCATGTCCAGCGGCGCATTTCATGAGCTCCTCAAAGATTTCAATGTCAGTTTGTTCTGAAGAGAATTCGAAGCTGATCTCGTCAGGTCGGCCTTTCAGAAATTTGGCCACACGCGTCTCCAAAGTCATGTTGTTGCCAGCACCGAATGTTCTGCCGTTGATTTTCAGATACTTAACCATTTTGTTACCTTTCGGCCGAGATCTCCCCACCTGCTCGACAAAATGCGCCTATGAAAGCCAGACTTGCCATCGAAACAAACAAACAAGATTTCAGTGCATATTCAAAAATCGCTACCGTCAATGAATCAAAAGGATGCACATATATCAAACTAATCCCGTCACCAGCACGAACTACTTCAAACTAATTTTGCTTTGAATCGGAGAGAGACAGGCCGAGTGCATGATTAAATTTTTTGCTCTGAAGTTATCATCCATATAAAAAAAAAAATTGCTCTGAAGCTGAGAGATAGAGAGGAGTTGCTTACCTTGACGAGAATTTGGCCGTGAAAACGGAGAAAGAGCGGGATTCAGGAAGTGGTCGCGTGAGATGTGCTGATCAATGCGCCTCCCGCAACTATGAGGCAGTAGTCGACGAACAGAGATAGAAGAATAGGACGTCTGTTCACTCGTTAGAGAAATTGAAGGGAAAGGCGACGGTTAGAAATTAAATGTGCAGAAATTGCAGAGGCCAAAAAGCATTTCGTCACTTATAATGCTGACTCATCTGTTTACTATGCTTTTTTCAGGTGAGCCTGTTTTAAAATAAAAGCTAGCATACACAATGATAAGAAGAGGTTGTGAGGCTGAGTATTTGAGTAACAATATATCGGATCGAACTTGACCAAAATCGAATGAGATAATATAGTTTTGTTTTTAGATATTCATGATTTATTTTAAAAATAAAAGAAATCAAATCGATTCAAATAACATAATTTGATTCAGATCATTGTCCCTGTTTTTCTTATATCTTTTAGTTATGATAGTATTTTAACTAGACTTGATTCTAGAACAAATCAGAACATGTTCACGCTCAATCAGGCACGATAAAAAGTAAAATTATAAATTTTGTGAATACTAAAATTGGTTGTTGGTTCGTTTAAATAAAGTGACTTATTTGTCGGAATGCAACGTTTCTTCATTTTGAATTTGGTATGAAAAGACTAACTTTGTAAATGATGACATAGGCAAACCAACATGGAATAACTAACTAATCGATCCATTTTTTTTTTTAATAACACATGAGCATTTCTTTTTTCGTTAAAACCTTTTTTGATTATAGAGGAAAAAAGAGTTTTTAGTTGATGACATTGGCAAATCAATTTGCATAACTTTATGATGACATGTAAGTGCTTATGTTTTAGTGAAGTTTAATTTGAAACACCCCAACTAATTAAACAACTACATTACGAAATTTCGAGGGTTCGTCATGTGTATTTTCTTTTATAGATTTGTGTGCGTTTTGACGCGCACAAATTTTTCACAACGTGATGCAAAACTAATAAGATCTATGTTCATATCTTAACTAAAATTTTCCTCCCGATGAAATCATGTCTTAATTATTGGACTATAAGCTTGCATTTGAAACTTGAAAGTAATACTACGTGGTTTAGTATTACTATTTTCGAGAGACAGACAAAGTTTCTTTCAATAAAAGAGGTCAAACAACACTTTTAAGTAATTGACCATCCTCAGGTGGTTAGTTGAGACTAAATGTTTTTTTAATTTCTAGATTTTTTTTAAATGGCTTGTACATAGTTTGTTTCTACTAAATCAAAAGACGAGCTTATTATGATCTACAAAATAATATTCATTTTAGTTATATTTTAGGAAAACAATTCAGATCAATTTCTACCACCATCTTAGCACTATGAGTCTAAAATTTATACCTGCCTCTATTTATAACATCCTCTTACTACTTTGATATGTTTACAATCACCATAGTATAATTGTAGTAAAAACTAAAAGCGTATCGATTAAACTAAAAGTATAATAGTACAATCACCATAGTAAATTTTCTTTTTTCTTGGGTTGTTTCATCATTTTCCCCCTTCTTCCTACTACATATTTTGATTTTGGAGAGAAGACTGGAAAGAGAGATAATGAGAGAGGAGAGGAGAAAAGGTGTGGGCAATATGTACTTTGATTTGACAGAAAAGAGTGGAAAGAGAGGTTAGGAGAGAAAAGCGAAGAGAGGGAAACAGGTGTGGGATTGTTACGTGGTCCCAGTCATATCTCTTGGGCAGCCCAAAGTGGTCCACAGAGGTTTAGCTAGATTTGCCCATAGGAAATCCAAAAACCTCATCGTGAACAGTAATCCCGATTTTTTTCTTAATGAACAGTGTTCCGAATTTTTTGTTGCTTGCAGTTTAATAATTCTAATTTATCTTCTTAGAACATTTTGACGGATACTATAAAAAAAATGTTTGGCCCCCGATCTCTGGATCCTAGCTCCGCCCTTTTGTATAAGCTGCATTGACCATAAGAATCTCAACTATAACAAAAGAAGGGATGAGCGAACAAAGATACATCTAGATTAACTTGTGAAGTACAAGAAAGATTACAAAGATGTCTCGAATCGATGTTGTACCTGAGAATCAAGTTGACCTTGTGCCCGGAAGGCTGAGGATAGTCATCTATTTGGAGGTGTTGTTTGACCTCTTTCCTACGTATAGTTCAATAATTAAGACATGGTTCATCAAAAGGGAAACGTTAGTTAAGGCATGAAGAAAGATATTTAAAAGACATCATTATTTGAAAAGTCTTTAGGAGCATAAATTTGATACCAATTTATAACGGTAAATAAAAGTTTCGAGTATTATCAACGAGCCCTTAAAATCAGTAAAATGGTTAGTTAATTAGTTTAGGGCGAGTTTCAAGTTTAACTTCATAAATAGAAGTTATGACGTGTCATCGTCAAACCGACAGGGGCCGCAACTGATTTGCCTATGTCACAACTGAAAAATAATTTCACGCCTAATAAAAACGAAACTATAACGAAAAAGAAACTCCCACGTGTCATGCATCCATAAAGTCATGAATTTCGGTAAGTAAATACAAAATAGTTAGTTACTTAATTTGGCGGGTAAAATTGAACTTTACTAAAAGATAAGTTTTTTTTTTGTTACCATTGATCAACGGTCAGCTTTCCAAGTCGATTTGCCTACTGGCCTGTTGAAATGACTTTTCGCGCCAAATTCAAATTTGAAGTATAAATGAAAAAAAGAATGTGCTTGACTTATTAGTCATGCACTACATTAAGTAAATAGCAATGATTGAAATACCGTACCGTATCAGCGGTTCGACCAAAAAAGTATCTTATCGGAGGCTAAACCAATAGACGGTATTTAGCGGTATGAAGCGCTTGAACCACAGTTAAATCACGATTTAGCATAAAATACTCTACCGCTAACTTTTTCGGTACAACATATTGTACGGTATTCCAAACCTTGGTAAATAGTAATTAGTCTGGCGGGTCAACTTCAAATTAAATTAACTTAAACAAAAGCTTTCACGTGTCTTAATTGAACGGTCCAAGGTAGCTTTGCAAATAGATTTGTCTACGTCACCACGAAAAATCAATCATTTTGCACCAAATTTAAAATCCATCTAGAAGGGAAAATGTGGCTCTCACAGGTTATCAACTAACTCCTAAATTCCATAAATAAGCTATTCCACGTCTCAACTTTAGCATTTAACTTAGCGCCTCATTTTCAAATCAATTTGATTTACCAAACACTACAAATACCCAAACTTGGTTCGTCCACTTCACCTTGAAATTCTTTCAAACCAACTTCAGCTGGAACTTCAAGAATACTCAAGACTCCCGCAGAGTAATGTATGTGTAAATTGTAGTCGATTTAAATTGCAAAATATATAAGAGACAAGTCATTTATCAGCTTAATTACTCATAGAGGGGCATCTTATTATGAAATTAACGAGGGGGTCAAATGAAATTTTTTTACTTGAAGATTGGACGCAAAAAAATTCTGCAACTATGATGGAAACAACTCATCAATTTGGAACTTGTTAAGTATGTTTGGTAACAACACAAAAGAGTTGCTCTTTCAACTACATTCAAGATTATGAGTTGGTACAATCAAGTATGCCAAAATTGTCTATCCTTAGATGAAAGCTTATAGGGATTTATTTCTCTCTACTATAAATTTGGCGCGAAAAATTTGGCGCAAAATAAAATTTCAAAACTAGGATAGATTTAAACAAATTTTAGAAAATTATTTTCAATCATCAAAAGTTCTAATTTGAAATTAGCGCATGAATATTAATTAGCTATGGTAATGTAAAATAACCAGAAAACAAAGTTGGTATATTACGAGAAGTTCACTCATCATTTCCCATTGTATCTCCCAATAAAACACACACCATTATTAAGGAGCAATGTTGTGTCTCCAGTACATATGCGAAACATTGAGAGCTTATTTTAAAGAGTTCTGTTACACGAGCAAAGCCGACTTTCTTCAACCTCCACCTTCTAAGCACCTTGAGTAGCAATATTTCACCATGCATGTTTAAGCTCGCAGATTGTACGGGAATGAGGAAGTAGCAACCTGTATTAATCAAATCGGATCGAATCAAATCAAATTCAACATCAATTATCGTGGGTTCAATCAACATTAAGACAAAAGAAGATGTTGGTTCATCATCTCACCTTAGTTAGCTTCACAGCGTTTTCATCCATGAAAGGAGAACCATCAAGAAAGAAGTGCATCACATTGGGAGGTATGTCAACAGTTCCTTCAGAATAAAGCAATTTCAAGGACTTGAGTCTTGTAAACGGCGATGGCTGATTCTTCATCAAGCCACAAGCATTGATCAGTGCCTAAAGAAGTGCATGAAATTAGTAGAGTTCGATCACCATGAACAACTCAGATAGTGACCATCATCAGTAGCAAAATAAGATCATTCGACACATTACAAGAAACTGACCTCAAGTGTATCGAATTGCAGGGAGAGAGTTTCGACACCACCGAGGCATAGGAGCATGTCTGAAAACTGCTCGTTTGCCTCTTCCTTGGCATACTCATAATCCAAATCCGCATAACCCCACAACATTATATTAGCATGCTGTAAAGAAGGAACATCCAAGGACACTTGAATTACTGGAGAAAAGTCAGGAATCACAACCCTGTAAGTAAACGATTCGAGCTTCGGAGCAGAAACTTCGATTTGGTCGAAACCGAATGGGGCATGAATCTCCAGACTAAGCAGCTCGGGTCCGTACACTTCCAGACACTTCTCGTCGTCATCAGGATCATCATCATCATCAAGGCAGCAGCTGCAAGAAATCAGCTTCAAATTCTTCAACACGGGGAAACCAGCAAAAGGGTCACCCTGCTGGTACCAGCAGGAGAAGTCGAAGCAGCAGTCGACCAAAGTCAAATTTGTGAGCACTTTGAAAACAGAACAGGGCACAGCAAAAGCCATGGTGTAAAGCCGGACTGTTTTCAAGTTCAGAGTCTCCAAGGATGGACCGCAACGGGAGATCGACAGGAAAAGAGCAGTCAAGACGTCGGATCTCTCGTCAAATCCAGGGCAATTGAGGACCGATACACGTCGAACCTCGTGCAAAGTGGTGGAACGGAGATACAGAAATCTGTCCACATGTCGCTTGAAGCTCTGTTCGTCGTCGTTGAAGGATTCGCCGTCGAAATTGAGGACGGGAACCGTTTTCCAGAGTGATCTCCACCTGTTCGACAAAATGCCGCTTCGAACCGCCGACTCGGAGTCCACGCAGGAGAGAATGAAGTGCAGAACTTCGTCGGGCAAATCGCTCAACCTGTCGGGGCTAGTTCCCCCTTTGGCCACCGATTTAGGCATCCTGAATCCTCAAAGCAGGGCTGATCGGAAAAAATTAAAATTCCCCGTCAGAAAACAAGCTTCCAAGTTCCAAACAGACGAACAAACAACCAAAAAGATAACAGAGCAAACTTTTGTAACCGCCATGGCCGACGGTATACACGATGGATAAACTTCCGTCAGCGATTGCTGATTTAAGGACTCAAAATCTGGGAAATGGCATAAGAACTGACAGCGTGCATCTTTGACGATCGGACATCTTGCTGTAAAGCAGAGAGAACAGAGTTGCTTACCTCAACAAGAGAGACAAAAGCTTCTAGAATCTGGTTACCGGAAACGGAAAAAGAGAACGTGATTGACAATTTCAAAGGATCGGCGTTATGATCTAGTTGCAGCGGTGAACTCGGCGGCCGGCAACTATCAGGCAACCATCGACGAACAGAATTTCCGAAACCAAGAGAGAAGAAGAAGAAGAAGAAAGCGTTGGAGAGGTAAAGAGGAAGTGAAACGAGAGGAAACTGCGGCGGTAAGAAATAAGCGGAAAATGAGCAGGCGGTGGGAGGGAAAAAGCTTTTGGCCATTTTTGTACTATGCGGAAAGGAAAGGAAAACGGATAGAAAGAAAAGAGAAGGCTAAAAGGTGTAAGGTGTGATTAATTGATGGAATGGTGAACACGTGTAAATTTATCGTTTTTCTCATATTTAAAGTACTGACTCATTTATTTGAGAAATATTTTAAACTCGATATACTATTCGTCATATTCAAAATGGAGATGGATTGTCGTGGATATTTACAATTCTATTTCTCTATGTTGTATTTGCTAAGAATTCATTTATCACATGATTGCGATAACCATCATTGTAAGTTTTAGAAGTACATTTTCATTGTTTTAGACGAGTTAACACACAACAAGAACGAAAAATCTTGTGGCCATATTTCACTTTCTACATCATATAGGTGACTCATCCATTCAGAAATATATTATTTTTCACGATAAATAAGTAATATACATATTAAAAAATAACGATTTTTAAACTAGAAAAATCATTTGTTGAAATTTAACTTCACATACTTCTTGGTGGTTGTTGATTATGAAAAATCATATTGACATTGAGCAATATGATTAGAGATATTAGCCGTTGAACCATCATTAAGGTCAGATATCAAAATGTGTGCCAGTAGCCTTAAAACTAGGTGAGCAGCTCTCCCAACAGCCCACCCAAGCCTTCCTTATGAACTGCAGAACATACCCATGCACTTCTTGGTGACGAAACAAGCTTATACACGCCATAAAAGTACCAAACGAACTCAACAAAAAGGACTGCAACTATGTATTAGCACACACACATATGCAGAGAAAACCCAAGTTCAAATCTCCCTTGATAAAAAACATGTCCAGCTGTCTTCTGTATATAAAGTATAAGGATAACATAAGCCTCTTTCATTGACGGTTCATGCCCTCTGATCGCTATAATGCTTAGAGTCTGCGCTTAACAATCATCCGACGGTTCATCGTCGCCGTCGTTGCGTTTTGCAACGAAAACAACTCGATGGTGAGGAGGAGGAGGAGTTGGAAGTGTTGTTCCCCTAGCAAATGGCCTCAGAACCGGCTGAGAAAGAGGTCCATAGTTCCTGCCACGGCCACGGCTGCCCCTTCTCCCACGGCCACGCCCTCTCTCACTTGTAGAGCTCGAAGTACCCTGAAGATGAAACTTCAGTATATATGCTGCCGCGCGCATTGACCATAAAAGAGTTTTTAACTGTAACTAGATCAAATTGGTGTCGTACCTCAGAATCAACTTGACCTCGTCCTGCCCTTCTCTTGATCTTTCTGGTAGGAAGGTCATCTATTTGGAGGTGTTGTTTGACCTCTATCATAGAACGGAACCTTTTGTTTGTCTCTGGCTCAATGTAATACTGCACCCACATTTATAAAACTAAATAGTATTACAATTTCAAATCCAACGTTTTCATTAAAAGGGAAAGGTTAGTTTAAGACATGAACAAAAAATCTTTATAAGACATCATTGTTTGTAACGTTTTTACGCGCCAAGTTTCATACAAATTTATAACGAGAAAGAAAATGTTCACGTCTTATCAATGAGACGTCAAACTTAGTGACTTAAAACTATTTTGGGCGAGTTTCATATTAAATTTCACTAAACCGAAGTACTCTTACGTGTCATCACCGAACTGTCAGCGGTATGCAAACTGTTTTGTCTATGTCAACACCTGAAAAATCCTTTCGCGCCAAATTCAAAAACAAAGTTCTAACGGAAAAAGAAACGCTCATTTGTCATGCATCAATAGAGTCAGGAATACCGGTAAGTTAGTTAGCCGTGTTGATTTGCCTATGTCGTCAGCGCTTGCAAGGTTATTCTTTTTCCGTTAAATCCAAAATAGTTCGTTAGTTAATTAATTTGGAAAGATATGTTTTTTTTTTGTCACCGTCGATCAAACTGTCAGCTCTGCAAGTTGATTTGCCTACGTCACTAGCCTCTTGAAATGTCTTTTCGCGCCAAATTCAAATTGAAAGTATAAAAGGAAAAAAAAACGCTCATTACTTATTATTCGGGCCGCTACGTTAGTTAAATTGGTTAATCCACGTCACAATCTTAGTATTTAGTTTGTCGAGTCAACAACAAATAAAATTTTAATTAAACAAAAGCTTTCACGTGTCTTAATCAAACAACCCAAACTAGCTTTACAAATTATTTCGCGCCAAATTCAATTCTATCTATAACGAAAAATGCGACTCTCGCATGTTATCATTGAACTCCCGAATCCGGTAAATTAGTTAGTTCACCTCTCAACTTTTGTAATTAATTTAGCGCCTCATCTTCAAATTTATATTTTATTAGACTTGAAACTGTTATCTATCATCATCAAAACTCTATGTGCTCTCCAATTAGATTTACCTACGTCACTACTACAGAAAAAGTATTTTCGCCCACCAAATGCAAATTTTATTTTAACTTCAGTGAAAGAGCATCCATCTTACACATATATGATTTACCAAACACTCCAAATAAAATACCCCAAACTTGGTCCCATCCTCGATCTTCACTGATGAACCCTTGAATTTCAGCCAATTTCAGATTTGAACTTCAAGAACACTCAAGATATATTCCCACAGAGTAATGCATATGCAATTGACACCCCCAAATTAAATCCTCAATCTTTCTTTGTCTAATGGTAATCATTGGCTTAAATCGCAAAATAATATAAGAGTCAAATCATTTAGCAGCTTAAAATTACTCACAGAGGGAAATCAAATAATGAAACTGAACGAATGAATTAAAACAAATAAAAACGAGAGAGGGAAAAGAACCTTATCGAATCTGCCTTTGAGCTTTCCGCTAAGCCTAGGCCTTTCCTCGACCTGCCAGCCAGGAGGCAGCCCAAATTCCTCCCCTGAACTCATCCTCGGCCGCAGATCTTCTTCTTCCACCTCATCACCACCATCAGCCTGTTCATCTTCCGGCGAATGGGGACTCGACGCGTCATCGTCGTCACCACCAACCTCTTCGACGCCCTCCACGTCGACGTCGACGTCGTCGTCGTCGTCGTCACCAGTACTACCGCTCTCATCCGTACTCATAATAACTTGTTCATCTTGCACGCCATCATCACCACCTTCCTTCTCCTCGGCATTCTTCATCCTCCCTCGCCAGAAGAAGTGAAGCCCAGAGATTCTGAAAAAAAAAGAAGAGGAGAGAGAATTTTGTAGAGAGAGAGAGAGGTTGTATTTGCTTTAAATGTGGTACTTATCCAGGTGTTGTGCATGGAATAGGCAACTGCTAACTTTGGTCAGTTTGGTGCGTTACTTATTATTATTATTAATTTTTTTTTCTATTGCAGTCAATCAACACAACCATTGTATTTTTACATTTTTCGACGCGCGCATACGTAAATTCAAGGAATGTTGTGATTGGGTAGTGTATTTAATCCTTTCTAAAATAAATTATGATAAATTTTAAGTAATATATCTGGGACACTTCCTCCCACAACGAATCTATTTAATGAGCTGCCATTTAATTGGTTACTAATCTCCACCTCTATAATTAAATAATTGTCATATATGTAAGTGCAGATGTAGCAATAAATTTATTTTGAAAAAAAATTGTTGTAGATAACCAATTCATAAATGTTTTCCGAATATTCAAATATCTCATACAATTCATAGAACAGTTTTTTTTAGAAAAGCTGTAATTGGTGAAAATTGTGATATAGGTTTTGAATTCAAATAAAATGATCACAAATGTTTAAAAATATTATATATTCATCTATCACGATATAACTAAACAATCATTTTGTGTCTTTCCATCTATATTTGCATGCAAAATGTGTCGTTCGTTTGTTGACTCACTGCTAAAATTAATAAATTGTAGCAAACATCTGCATCAAACCTTAAACGGTTAAAATTATCTTTTATTTAGAGCAAGCAAACTGAAAAATTTAGCTGAAAATATGATGAACTGAGTGTATTGTTATATCTTATATCCATATAACATTTTTCTAACGTTTACACCTTTGTAACCATCTTTATCACTGGCTCAAACCTATTTTTTCACCATTTTAATCACTTCACCCATAAAAATCACCAGAAACTATTTATCCAGACAACGTTATTATATTCTGCGAATGTATGGCTTGTAAAAATCAGGGTAAAAGTGTATCCATAAAAATCATGGTAAATTACCCTGGTGGTAAATAAGTTAGTTCCCCCCTAGGGCACTTCATATATGCTTAGTGTCATAGGTCTCTTCTCTCTACTATTTTTTTCTTTTTTTATATAGTTAAGGACAACACTTGCAAGTTTATATATTTCCTATCTGCATAAGTTTGTATAATCCTTGATTGCTTCATTCTGGTTGTTTTTCACATGCTTAGAATCCTTTTAACTTTCTTTTTTGTTCATCATTCGCACCACATCACATATTATTGTCCCACATCACATATGAATCCTTATAAAAAGGTTCTTTCCTTTCTTTTGTATTAATTTGGCGACATGGCCGAGCGGTAAGGCGGTGGACTGCAAATCCTTTTTCCCCCGGTTCAAATCCGGGTGTCGCCTGATCAACAAAAGACGCAAAATACCTTATTCCCTTTGCCCATATAACTTATTGAATTTGTGCACAACGGAGAAATGCGACGTAATTTGTATTGATGCAAATCATTATAAAACTAGCGGAGCAAAGCATGTTGGAAGTAGTGTTCATATCCAGGGGTGGACTCATTCCTTGCTAAGGGTTGTCAATTGACAAACCTTAAGCGATAAAATGGACCAAATTTAGTATGTTAAAATATATATTGTTGGTGATTGAATTTGAACCCTAACCAATTTGACAATCCTTGAACTTTCAAATTCGAATTTTCATTGCACCACCATCCAATTGGACTAATTTGTATATATTATAATGCCATAAAAAGTAGAATAAAAATAAAAGGTCTACAAGAATATAGTGGGCAGCCTAGATACAATCTGGGCTCCCACTCCCTTAGCGGTAGCAAAGCGAAGTCTAGTGAAAATGTACGCGCCCGCTCGAGCCCCCGCATCCTGAGACACGGAGAATTTATGGATGCGCTTAAGCAAAGCCACAACCGCATCCAACTCCCCCGGCGAAGAGAAAGAAAAGAGCAGGAACCCGTAACCAGCCGCCATGCACAAGTCCCGATACTTAGCACACTTTCGCCGAGCGGTATCAGCTACAACTCGGCCCGATACAAAATCGGTCATCTCAGTCTTAGTCAAAGGGGAAGACCCAGTCAGATCACTACACACATCTCACCCCTATCCCAGGAATAAAGCAGCAAATCCGCAGGACAAAGGGGTCTGTCATGCCCATCAACCAAACCGATATCAACCTTCTTTCCGACAAAAATCCCAGATCTGTAACATATGTCCAGTAAGGTGTCTCGAACGAGGTTATGCCGATACTTAATGCCCACAATACCAACACTGGACACAACATGATCTCAAAGACATCACCATCAAAGACACGGGAACAAGCAGAACATGGCCTAGATACCAAAAATAACGGGACACCCAGTCGATAACTAAGAACACTACGATATGTCCTTCTATTCATAGTCTGGACCAACCCAGCAATAGGGACAACACGCAACCAATCAGACGAGTGCGCACTCTGCTGGGACTTCCACAAAGAAACCTGCCGCGTTGTCAACGAGAAAACAGAGTCTGAAGAAGCAGCAACCTTCGCGAAATATATGTCTGCCAATTTCTTCATAAGTTTTGGTCAGCAACTTTGCTAGGGTCACGTAAGATATCAAAACCTGTAAACTCATTGAATGTGCGTAAGCCATCATCAAAAGTAGGGCCAGGAGAGTGAATACCAGAAGGACGTAGTAGCTTAGCCTGCAACCCAGCAGACTGCAGACGAGATGCCAAAAAAGCACAATGCATCACATCTCCAGCAGCATAAACCCCAAGCCCACCTAAATGAAAAGGGAAGGTGGCAAGTTGCTACTGCCAATCACCGAACCCTGGCCCAGAAGCAGTGACAATACGTTCTAAACTGGAACGAAGGGCTGTGTCAAAAGAGAGCTGGGCCGGCCCAAAAACACGATGGAGCAAGTACGCAAAGCAAAGTAGAGTTTTGAAATACCAGTGCAAGCCTGAAGCAAAAGCAACTCACATTGTGGGTCATCAATCCTCGCAACCAAGTCCATCAGCTCGACGGTCCTGGTAACTCTCTTCGCCATGAGATCAATGCTAAAATTAGGACAAGTACTGACAGGCCCTCCTAGAACTGTGACACCATGAGAAAGTCGAGCAATAGAAACAGGAAAATACCCAAAACTCGACTCCTCGGATCCTTAGTAGGCCAAAAAATCTTCGTCTTAACCACATTAAGGTGAATCCCTAAACCTATTTGCCGAAGCAAATCTCTTTAATTTTTAATTAAAATTTCTTTTCCTCATTGGAGATTAAAAAGTCTTCCAAGTAAAAAAAAAAAAAAAAACTCTCCACCCACGAACGTCGCCTTTGACTCCACAAATTATAAATTATCATTCTCAATTACAATTTTCCAATTTATTGCCAGAACCAATATAGTCAACATCGCTATTTAAAATTTAAAAGTTTATCCTTTTACACTTATGGGTACCAAAATGCTTCTATGTAGTGTCGCACTTTTCTTTACTAATATAATCAAAATCGCACTTAAAACTTAATACGCTTACTATTTATGTCTTACCATTGTTTTTAGATATTATATAAATTTTTATAAAATAAAAAATACGTCGTGATTCACCGTAAAGAAAAATAACAAATTGATGTACTTTATGAAATAAATGAATTAATATTTAATTTTATTTAGATTTTTTATTGAATACCCTTAATAAATTTTATGGGTCCGTCACTGTCCATATCTCAAGTAATGTCTGTCTTAAACAAGTAGAAATAGGTCAGATTACACGAGTCAGATAAAAAATGGTCATTACTACTCTAAGATACTTGAGCACGATTCTAGCTAGGGTTGGCTATTTGGTCCCGGACTGTTTGGTTTTACTCGAAACCGGACCGTATAACCCGGACCAGGACCGGACTGGGATCGGATAGCAAATAATGCAATCTCATATTCGGGCTTAGATTTGAGGTAAAAAATCGGATAAAGACCGGATAAGAGACCCCCAACACCTAAAATCAAGATAAAATTGGGACCGGACCGGGTCAAGACCGGACTGGATCAAGACCGGACTGTATCCAATCCAATATTTGATCCTTATATTCCTGAAAAGAACGAACTAGAACCGGATCAATTTGGTCCAATTTAATCGAACCGGACCGTATAGCACTCTAATTCTAGCGAGGTACTACCAGTGCAGTAAAGATGTGGTTGGCATAATGGCATGCATATATGAAGTCGATCTCCATTAAATTACGGAATTGCACCAACGTGTAGTTTGTTGTTGTTGTGTTGTGTTGTGTTGTTTTGGGTGTTGACTTGTGGTGACAAATGGAAGCGACTGCCAAAGCCAAAAAGGAGCAGTCCATGCAGAATAGACAGCTTCGAAGAAGAAACTGCTGTATTTATGGAAGAGACCACCATGCACAATTGCACATGCACCCTTTTTTTTTTTCCAGAGTTTGTTTCATGTAGTCCAAAAAGCACTGTAAAGTCCGCATATCCAGCTAGAAGAAGACCAGAACTGTTACATGCACTTTAGAGCGTCACGTCACGTGTTAAGTACCACGTCCGCCGGAGAAAAAAAAAATGGTTTGTTTTATTTGTGCTGCTCTGTTGCGTTCAGTTTCGCCATTGATGATGAGTTCCCGCCTGCCTAGTTATTTTGTGAAACGCCATGCACATTTACTTCAAACCGGCCGGTTTTTTATTAGTCTGTTGGAGTTGAAGTTAAAAGTCAGGAAGAGCTATAGTCCCTTCTTAAATATATTTTTAGCTCCGTTACTGTTTGGTAGAGGAAAAAAATCAAATGCTTGTTAACCAATTAGTGAAAGTCATTCCGACTTCCGAGCTTAGTCAGTTTTTAGTTCTTTTTCATAATAAGAAATTTTTTATACGTAATTTGTAATTTTTTTTGATATATTTACATATTATATTTAAAATTTTGACAGGAAACTGGGGCTCTCATGCAAGGCCGGCTAAAAGGGTGTGCCGGCACGCCCTCCGGCATAGGGCCTCCGAATATTAGGGGTCTACATTTAGATTCGTTAGTTATTGATTGTAGGTTGTATTTTTAGTGCATGATTGATTGATTATGAGTATGATGATGAGTTTAATAGATAATTTTAACTATAATAACAATTGAAAATGATCTCATGGATACGAAAAATCAGAGAGATAATAGATAATTTTATTTTAAACAATACAGAAAAATATTACATTTTGAATAATGGTATAATGATTATTTTATTTTTATTATAGTTAAAAGTCAATTTTGGCCATGTCTCGATTTGGGAACAGTGCCTCCACGATACATTACACAACCCCGCACCCACCTCTCGATCAATTTAGACTATTTTAATTTCTCCATTCAATTTTGGTGCTATATCAGTTTTCTAGTCCCTCCAGATTTACTTTCCTCCCTACTAGAGCTTGGAATTTGGTCTTGGTTTCTTGATCAAACTGGAAACGAAATTGTTTATTCCTTTTTGTAATCATTTTCTGAATTTATGTATTTTATAAATGATTTAATAATTTTTATTTTTAATAAATTTATGAAGAAAATTTTTTAAGGCCGATTTTAAAATTTTCGAACAGGGCCTCCAAATATCATGGGACGACCCTGCTCTCATGTTCGAATCCTCTTAATTAGTATCTAAACCACAAAACATAAATCTATATTGCCATTATAATAACAAATTTTCGACGGGAGGCTGAAGCCTCCATAGATTTTCTAACAACACTTTATAATGGGCCGACTTACTGCAGGATTAATTGCCTTTCCGATGGAGCTTTAGCCGAGTGGGTATTGTTCATGGTCAGTTCATTTTTACTTTTTTCTTATGAAGTCGGTTCATTCTTACTTCAGATGTGAATTTTACACTATTTCGTTTAAGCATCATTAACGCATTCTAGACTAGTAAAGTTGTGAGTGAGCCAAAGTATGCTGAAACGGATTTCATTACCAAAGAAAGAGGGGGTGTTGACTTCAGAGACCTATATTCATATAATATCAACACATATTATTAAAGGCGAAAATCAAAACCCATTATTTCATTTCAAATTTTTTGCATCGAGAGTGAAAGTAGGAAAGACATTTTTGTCTTCACAACTACTTTTTTTTCTTATCAACAGTATAATTTATAGCTGAAAAGTAAAACTGCACCTCCCATTCAAAATTTCCTGCCCATAGAGTGATTTTAGGAAGCTGATGTGGCAGAGTGTTAAGCGGAAAAAAAAGGAGTCCCGCCTGATTTCAGAACAAAAAAACTGTCCACTACCCACCTTTTTCTCCTTCCAGGCCCACGTTCTCATTTAATTTGTATTTATTTGCAAAACAACAAAATCCAGAGGCAAAGCTCCTTCCTCTTCCCCTTCGCATCAGTTCCTTTGTTTTTTTCGTCGGCAAAGGAAACTCGGGTATCAGGCGACGAAAGGGGAAGATCTAGGTTTCTGAGTTGCGACGGCCAGAGGTGGGGATTCCAATTTTGGTTCGTCGGTGAGCAAATTCAAAATCTCTTTTGTGTGACCTCGCCTATTGGGGCCTTCTCTACTCGGATTCTCCAGTTCCCGTTCTGGATTGCTCCCTATTGATGGATATAGTCGACGACGCTATTCTCCAAGACTGAGTGAATGGCAACCGAGCAACAGCAAAAGGGGAACCAGCTAGAGGGCCACGCGCTCGATTTTGACGTCGAATAGTTCACAATTCTGGTTGGAGAGGAACAAAGGACAAAGGAGGCTCGCTAACCAGTCACAACTTCATCTGTTGTCGGGATGTTCAGATCCGGTGCTATGAACTGTGGGCATGTCATTCGCTCACCTTCAGTCGATTTTATCTAACCTTTTTCTTTTGCGGGCTTTATTTGTTGTTGATTTCCATCGTGGTTCATTTTTCTATTCTTTTATGTTCAGTTTCTTATTGTTCCTTTTTTGTTGTGTTTCATTTTTTGTTTTGTTCTTTGTATTCTATTCTCCATGTTTGAATTACAGGCATGTTGCACTAATGTTACCCTTTGGAAACCCCACATTCGATGTTCTCCTACTATTCTCTCCGCCCCTGTTTTCGGGAGACCGGGTTGCCCCTCTTCGTCCCAGGATCCCACCACCCCTATTTTCGCTTTTGAGTTTTCTAATCAAGCTTTCGGCTTTAGCCATCGTCGGATTTGTTGGTGCCACTTGCACTGTCTCCCTCCGTCGTGGCGTGCAAGTTGGTACTTTGCTCTTTCCTTCAGCTTTCAATTTGGAAGGTGTCATGACTGGCGCAGACTGTGACATTAGCAGTGGTGGGATAAGCCTTACCATGCTTTACATATTCTCATGAGATGTGCTTTTTTAGTTTGTATTGGTGAGTGGCAGCAGGATAAGTTGTCTCACAAAATAAACATGCGTTTCCTTTTGGTGTTCTTTTTAAATGAGAATGCCCAAAGTTTCCTGCTTCGGTTTTGGGATACCATGGGTTGGCTCACTCTCTGTGAGATACCTTCATTTTTATTGTTCATGACAAAAACTTAGGATTTTCTAGAAATGATAAGGGTTTAGCATTAGTATTCATAAGACAATTAGTGAAAAATTAGAATCTACAATGTTTAGTTTAAAGTTTTGTGTTCTCATTTGAAATTCAGCCTGTTGTTCTCGGAGTTGATAGGCCTAAGTTATGTCTCAAACATAGATCTGATGCATTCATCTTATCATATCATTATGTAGAGTATTCTGTTCCACAGCTGATTTCTCCTCCGGGCCTTTTTTGTTTGTTATGTTCTTGGAAACTAATAAATTTCTAGGGAAATTAAAAGCTGGCCACCAACAAAGGATGAATGCCTTTTGTAGATTCTGTCATGGTGTTTTATTTTGCTGTGTCTATTCTTGATTTGAAGTTTCTCATAGCTTCCCTACATAAGTTTAAGTAAGGAAAAGTAGTACTCAATTGGCTATATAGGTACTTTTATTATTATAATAGAATTAGACAGTGTCAGGGTATGAGTTTTGGTAAAGTTGTTAAGTTATTATTATCTCTACATCTTTGTAGTTTTGCCAAACTTTGTGGCGTTCAAAAGTTGAGTTATGTGGTTTAGTATTGTCACTGTATTGTATATATGTGTTTCCTGAATCTCCATGGCTTAATGAGCTACATATATTTCGTGTTTTTTAATGGATAGGGTGGTTGTGTGGATGTATCAATAAGCTTTGCTCGATACTAAAAATATTAATGCCTAAAGCTCCCATAATATTAGTAGTGAACATGAAGTTGGTGACCTTGATGCTGCCAAATGCACCAAAATTGATCAAGCGAACCATGATATTATATTGCAACACCTTTAGTCGAGTCACTAAAGAGGAAGGTCCATGTGAATTCAGAAAGTGATGCACAGATGATCGAGTTTTTGAATGTTTATTCTCATGAATGTTCAATTAGGTTTATCGATGACTTTATACGCATTATAGCTGAGTGGATTGTGTGTTTCTCTATACCTACACGTTTTATTTTGCTAAGTCACTTTGTATGAATACTTCACCAAGTTTGTGACTCCATTTCTTTTTATGCATGGAGCATCATGCAAATCATCATGCCTTCTTACAATAACTATATATATACACTATCTCTTCCCCTCTTTTATCTATGGCTCTATCTTCTAATCAAGTTGCAACACTACTACATTACGCTACATATTTCCTAGCTCCTAGAATCAGTGGCGGATTCAGAAAATTTTCACAGGGTGTCCTCTTCAAAAATTAAATTTAATTATATAATAAATTAAATAATTCGTATATTAAAAATATCATACTTGTATAATTTTTATAAAATTTTTATTAAATAATAAATTAAAATTCATATTTTGAAAAAATAATATAAATAAACTCCGTGTCTGCACTATTCAAAAAATCTACATATCCTACTAGACAATACTTCACGAACTTATCACATATTCGATTTCTAACATTGTTCTTAATGTAGCTCAAAGTAGAAAAGACTCTTTCAACACTTGCCATGTAACCATACAATCAATTCAAAATTAAGGGTAGCGTGTACGTAGTTTAATTATTAGGTATTGAAAATAGTTGGGGATAAAGAAATAGCGTTTTACTGTTGCATGATGTTTAAAATAGAATAACAAATGAGTAGCAACATAATTGGAATATGTTTGATAATAGTAGTGTCCTAGGTTGGAATAACACGGACTACCACTTATATTTTATTAATCATAAGCAAACTATTATCGAGGGTAGGATAATCATTTTTTCAAATGTTAGGGTGTCCTGGATTACCAATTATATTTTGTATACACATACGAAATTACTACCGGAGGTTGGATAATCGTTTCCCCAAATTTTAGGGGTGTCCCGGGACACCCCTAGAGGCCCATGTATCCGCCCCTTCCTAGAATGCTTAACTTACATAGCAATGTTAGTTGTATATGATGATGTACTGTGGGATCCCTTATTATTTCAGGTATAGTTGGATGGACTTAAATTATTTTTACACTTGACTATTTTCAAATTTAGGATGGTAGAGTTTTGCACCAGTTTCTCAAATTTGCCATGAGTGAATGTCTAACCAGTGGTTCAGATTAAATTGTTGTAGGGGGATTTGTGTACTTTAGTAGGAACTCTACCTAAAATTTGCAATAGGTAATGGGTTTAGTAAAATGTTGGGTGATAAGGATAACAATGATTGTCAGAAAGGCTAGGGATTGATACATTAGTCGTCTACCACTGTTGGCCTAAATGTTTCGTAGAGGGCCCTTCCTCCGCTCCCTTCATCTCTATCGTCGTTCTCCGTCCTCTCCTTTCATTGGGAAGCCAGGATCAAACGGTTGTTTTGCATGTCAGTGGTTGGACGACGTCCAAGTGGATGTCAGTGGGCAAATTCAGTGTCGAATAGGGATTGTGTCGGAGGTAGCTAGATCCACCCATATCCTCCTGCTCTCCATGTCTGAGATTCGACGTCGGCGGCTGTAATGTTCTAACGAAGAAATTGGGGTGTTAAAGTGCTTCCTCTAGAAATGCCACTATCAACTTCTCTCTGTCGAGGTAATTTCAGCTACCAACCCAAGCTCGATTTACGCCAGCAAACGAAATCACCTTCTGCGTTATGCGTATAAAAGGCAGTTTAAATCACACAGACCCACGAAAGCGTTTCAGCGAAAACTCCACTAGCAGCTTCTCTCTGTCAAGGTAATTCTCAGCCATCAACCAGCCAGCTTTTGATATTTGTTTCTATCGGTCTGCCATTTCGCTTCTTTATTTTAGCTATATGCTTCCCTCCTATTATGTTCGTGAAAGGTTTTTGATTTGTGTCTGATGGAGCACGATTGGAAATCTTAAGATGATCAATTTTATGCTTTTGTAGCAATAAGTTAATCCCTTGAAGAAATTCTAATTACTATTTTAATTTAATGCATAATTATTTTAGTTTTGTTTGTATCTAATAGTAAACCAAGTTAATAATACCAATATAAAGAAATAATTTTAAGCAATTTATGATACAATAAATAGGGCAAATTCTTTTAATACGAAACATGTATAGGCCGTAGTGAGTTAGGATAATCTGATTAACAAAAATACATATGAACTAATTGTTATCAATGTCACAATTATCAAGTAGTGCAAAGATCACTTTCGATTATTATGAATTAATGAAAAATAAGATGAAATCATCCGACCAACGGGTCGGGTGAAAGCTAGTTTATTAATAAAAGTATATACATATGAGGATTTGAACCATGACCACTTTTAAGAGAGAGAATGGCTAGAACCAATCACACTACATATATTTGTTGTATCTTTTAAAAGAAAACATACACAAACTTAAAATCTCAAAAATCAGAAAACCTTTTCAGCGGTTAGCTAGCAACTAAATCTCTCATAAGTATTTATTTGGTGATTTGATACTTCGATTATCATATTTTTATTATTTTAATTGTATTTTAACACTTAATTTATATTTCAATGTATATTATAAACAGAGGATAACTTTAAAATTGCAACCCATATATCACTTGGTTGAATATTGCATATAAAATTAGAGTATTAAATAGGTCAACATTTTAAATTAGTTTTAATTTTTAGAATTAACTATGAAGAAATCATATCTTGATGCAGACTATATGGCACTGGGTTTTTTAACGTTTTAGCGGGGTTAACTGCTAAGCTTTCAACATGTTTCTAATCTGGCATGATTAGATCCAATGATCATTGTACGAGATTGAGCTTAATTATTGGTTCATTTCACCACTTTTAATAATTAGTTTATTCACAAGCTCCGTCGATGAATAAGCGACCATTTATTCGCCCGGTTTCAGGTATTCTAATTCACACTATAGACTGTGAATGGAGAAGAAGCATTTCAAACGCAAAATTAGAGAAGTAATTGAGTTGTTTCTAGGTTTCTCTCGATTCCAGGCGGTGAGAAGAAAGAGGAAGGGAAAAGGGGGAGAGTTGTGAGATACAAAGCTGGGAGAGAGATGGAAGAACAAATAGAAAAGCAAAGATGAAAGCAAATAAAGAGTGAGAGGGCACATTTAAAAGAGGAGGAAAATGATGAAGACGTGTGAAATAATTGTTCTTCTGCTTTGATTAGTGGATATTCTTGGCCCTATTATGTTGAGTTTTGATTTATTTTAGGAGATGACATTATATTTGACATATTTTTTCTATTTCAATTTAAAATCCTAAATCAATATTATTATTTGGAAGAATTTTTCCTTAATACGATTATTGTAATTTCTAAGATTTAAGGGGTATTTGATAATGTCAATATTTTAGTGGTTTTTGTTATTTAAAGTTTGTATTGAATGATCGGACGTACTGGCGGTTAGCCCATGAAACTTCACATCATAGGCTAAATCGATAGGTGATATTTAACAATATGAAACGGTTGAACCACAATTAAATTATGGCTTCTGTATAAAATACTCTACTACCAACTTTTTCGATACGATTTTACAATCTTTTGGTTCAAACAATTCTTTTATACTGGTGGAAACAAAAGTTTTAAGGCACATTTTGAACTATCTATTGCAAAAAACCATAAGTCAGTAAGCGATAATGAGAATATGCGATTTCATGCAGCCCAAAAGACTGTTCGCAACTTCTATATTTTTAAAATAAATGTATGCTACTCATACCCTCGCTCATTCATCAACTTAATGAGTAACATATATTTCATGTAATATTATTTTCATAAGTTTCTATTGATTGAATTATTTCATGAAAAAAAAATTGTTGCATGAAAATTACTACATTGTTGCTAGACATGTCTGCGATCTGAGAATAATTTAGAAAGTCCGTACACGACAAATTGTCCAACAAACTATTAGCGACAACTTAGCATCATGTCTTATATATTTCAAATCAAGCAACTTCAGATTCATTACCAACAAGGTGGTAGAAAAGAATGCTCTCTATTGGGAAAAACTTAAAGGACATACTAAACTCTATGAGACATTTTCTTCCATCCTAAGGGTTGATTATGTATGTATTATGAGAGGCCACTATAATATTCAACTATATGGTTTAATTAAGTAATGAATGACAATTAGTTATATTCTGTTTTTCATTCAATAATTATATGTAATGCTTATATTATATTTTTCTCTCTTTTCATAGAGGTCTAAACTATTTATGCATAGGCGGATCACTTTAAAAAATGTTATGTGCATAACTAAAATAGAAAACAATCATTTCATGCATTTCAAA
Organism: Linum trigynum; assembly: GCA_964030455.1. Classification (NCBI taxonomy): domain Eukaryota; kingdom Viridiplantae; phylum Streptophyta; class Magnoliopsida; order Malpighiales; family Linaceae; genus Linum; species Linum trigynum. Next base: position 13,249,754 of record OZ034816.1, read on the forward strand.
TAATCTATTATATCCATTATTATATACCGTATTTTTCAATAAAATTTTTCCGGCCGACGGGCCCGGTCGATGTGATAGTTGACTGTGATCTAACGATGATTTGGATATTAATGATGTAAGAGGGGTCTTTTTGGGTTGTGTGGATAAGAAGGCATAGGTTTAAAAGGAAGACTGTCTGGGAAATGAAAGAATCACAAATGGGATTCTGGCTTTATAGAAAGTTGTTGAGATCAAGGACATGGTTTCAGTTTTGATTGCTGCAGCAAGAAGGAAGTGACTCAGTAAGCTGGGAAGGCAAAAAATTGCAGAGGTAAACATCAAAACTATCTGGGAATCTATCCCACCTAGGCAATCTAAAGTGGCATGGAGCAACTAGCTAGCAAGGCAATCCGGGGGAGTTTGTGGTTCCTAAGTATATAATTATAACTTGGTTGGTAATATTGCATAGAATCAAAGACTTGTGTTCACCGAATCATAATCGTCGATTATTATTTCAAATGACATTGATTTTAGTGTATAAAATTTAGAGAATTTATTACCTAGATTTTAATCTTTAAAAAGGTATAGTACAATATCTCAAAGTCGGTAATCTGATTAGAGTAAGGATTAAAAAATCTTTGCATAAGCTATTCGAGATCGGACAGTGGAACAAAATTAATGTAGGACTCCTTTCGCTAGACAACCAACCACAAGTTTTACCATTAAGCAGATGAAATCAATTTTTTTTTCTTCTTCCATTCATTATATGAAAACATTATTCCTGTAATGAATGTATGACACCAAAATTTTACACAATCCATTTGGGAACCAATAGATTTGGGCCGGGCCTTCCATCCATCCACTGGTAGGTTAGCTGGTCCGTCTTCTTATCAACGAGCTTCACATAAACGCCGTCGTCTTTCCCGATCCAGTAAGTATGGTACTGGAACTCGTACGCCTTGTAGTGCTCTTCATCGAATGCGTCAAAGGCGGCATGGTGGCTGTCGTCGGGCGCCAGGTAGCACCAAAACAGTGTCGTCCTGAGCCAGACATCCAGCTTAAACTTCCACGTGAACTCGGACCCGGCCGTGAGGTTGTGGATTCCAAGGTCGTCGTCTTTTGACTTGCAATGGACCAGTAACACCTTCCCGCCGGTCAGCTCGCTGGAAACGTGGACATGGTGGTTCTTGATGAGGCCTTCCTCGCCGTCGGCGGCGGCCAGGTGGATTGCCATGGCCGCCAATGTCGATACTAGCAGCAAGGCAGCGACTGAGGAGGAGGACCTCATCGTGGTTCTTGTTTGTTTTTTCTTCTGTTTGAGTTGGTCTACTTAGTGCAGGTTGGTGAGTTGGGAAATCTAAATCAAAGGGCTTTATATAGATAGGGTTAAGCCTGTTTTGAATCCTGAGATTCCGCAATCGGTTCCCGGAGATTGTCAAGTGAGGGTACTCGTTCACACCCCTGATGCCATCATCATCCAACCACTCGCAACTCTCGAGGGTTAGATCCCTCAGGTTTGGGAAGCCGGCGAACGGTTCGATCCTGCGGCCGCCGGGGCAAACCAAGATGATGTCTTCCAGATGCAGAGTGGCGACCATGCTGAAATCAGCACGGAAAAGGAATTTCGAGCACGGATCGACGGCGTGCAGGCGTCGAATCCCATGGGAGGCCGCGTAAGCAAAGAGCTCGCAACCAATCTCATTATGTTTAACGTCGTCGTAATCGATTTGGCTGCCGATTTCCACGCTGATCTCGTGGATCGGGGCGGAGTCGTGACGGCTTGAGATGATTCCGGAGACGAATTGGTCGAATTCGTTGATGTTGTTGAAGGATTTGGTGTCTAAATTGAGGACAGGGACGCCTTTCCAGACGGATCTCCACCGCGGGGAGAGGGCGCAAGTTTGGACGGCGAGTTTCGAGTAGAGGAAGGAGAGAATGCGACGGAGGAGATGGTCGGGAAGTTCGCTGAACCTGTCATTCTTCCGAGCTTTCTTCCAACAGCTACACGTAGGGCAGTGGGAGCTGCCGTCGCCGCCGCTGATCATCATCGTAGGTTTAGTACTTGCTCTAATTTTGTTACGTAGATTATTAGTAGTTTTATCAATCAGGAGTGTCGGCTATACTTATAGTAGGATTAGTATTTTTGGAGTAGCGGCCAAGTAAAGTAACCCTTACCGAGTAGGATTAGGACTAGTTTAGGGGATTTAGCCCTCTAAATATGTATGTACGAAGTTAGTTCGATTCAGTCGATGAAGAAAAATATTTCAGTTTATCGTTGTTAGCTACTTTTTTTCATCCTCTTCTTCGTTATAACTATATTTTTTTCGATTATCATATGATTCTTACAGCGTAAATTGCGTGAAAGTTTCTACCGAAGAAATCCACTTAACAAATTACTACTTTCCGCCGATGATACTATAATGCGGCGTAGAGTAGCTGTATGACGCGCGAGGCAAACTGATGACCTTTGAACCCTTTGTATAGTTTGTGCCATTCCAGACCCTTGTCACTTTGGAAAATGATTTGTTTTGCTTCTTAACAGTGGGCGTATTCATGTTAAAATACTGATCTTTTGTTAAATAAATAAGGAATAGTAGTAACTTTGTGGGCAGGAATCAATCCATTTGTTCTCGTAGTGTATAGTTATGAATGTGACCATCACAGCAATGATTACTAGTAGACATGGGTGGACCCATGTGGTAGAGAGGTGTGTCAAGCCGCACGAATATTTTGTGAGAGACCCATGTTTTGTCGGTATAATTTTTTGGATTTTAGGACTTTCGACACACCTTGAATAATTGTTATTGACACACCTTTAATACACTACGATGAAATTAGTGTCATAAAGTTCCCAAAATCCATAAATATATGTTATTTATTTTAAATTTTAGTTAACTTATGACAAATTTGAGGTTCTTTTCATTGCTTAAGCATTTAGATGCAAGGTTTATTGCTCTTAGGTCTTAGGCATGGGTAATCGTAACGAAGTTTTCTCTTTTTTCTCTCTACCTGAATAAGTTTCGTTTCTTCTTGATCCTTGTAGGTTTCACATAGTTGTCCACCTAGTGACAAAAAATGCTCTTTCATCGGGAGTCTGGTTGCATATGGACTACTATCTTATAAAAAAAACTCCAATGTTCCCTTTGCCTCTTTCGATCCCACTTCTCGTTGTGTTACACAGTAAAATATAATTAAATTTATTTTTTAATTTTATCGACTGGCACACCTTTACGAGAATCCTGGGTCCGCCACTGCTAGTAGAGGTGACAAAATAATCGCACAAGATCATCTATATCTACCTGTGATTTTAACCAACACCACGAAAAAGTGAATTTAAGGATGAGTAAAACTTGTCGGTAAAATGCCGAATATCCTCATTGAAATTCATTGTCAACAGAAAAGAAACTCTAGTTATTAGCTTTGCCGTTACAACTCTTACCGACGGGAAACACCATTTGGTCGTTGAAATTAGTACCCAGGGGAGGAGTTTGGTCGTTGTTTTCATTGGACTCTATTTGGTGAAGAAAACATACTTTACCAAAATTGTTCAGCTAGCTCAAGTGATTAGAGTAAGGACTCAAAATCCTTGTGTCGAAGGTTCGTAATAGGATAGTGGAACGAATATTAATTTAGGACTCCTTTCGCAAGACCTCCAAGACATTCAAATTCAACCACCACTTTTACAATTAAGCAGATTCAAATCAAAATTACGAGAACAATTTACTGTTAATCTACGCTGAAAAGACCAATGAAATGGTGGAATGGAGCGAGACATTCAACAGATCAGTGGGCTCTGTACATGAAAGGTTAGTGGGCCGTCATCTATAACAAAGATCAAGAGACACAACGGCCCAATCAACCCTTTGTGTCTCGGCCTAGTGACCGCTGGGCTTGAAATTAAGTACTGGACCGGTAATGGAACTGTGCCCGGGCCAGGCGATCAGTTTGGACGTGCAAGTCATGAGCAAGTTGTAGAACTTGATAGGATTTTGAACATAGTAATATTATGTAGTGTTACTGTGTTAGCTATGTTGCCGGAGGAATGGGATTAGGTGCTAACCCCTATAGGGATTAGCACCGTGATAACTAGCAAAAAACGCTACTAAAAATAACGAAATCACTACGGATTATTATAAAATCAATATAACGCTACTAAAAATAACGAAATCACTACGGATTATTATAAAATCAATACAACATCTAAAAGACAGATTGAGAGCAACTAGCATTAAATTTTACACTAATGCATTTGAATAAAAAAAGGTTATAGGTATAACATGCCCTTCTACTATGACGTTTTATCAAACATGTCCCTATACTATTTTTTACATCAAACATGCCCTATACTTTGGAAAAAATTATCAAACGTGCCCTTATGTTAAGATTTCCATTGATAAAATCGTCAATCATGGTTGAACCGAGATTTAGACGACCCGACATCGGCAAATGGGAGAGAAAATGTCAGTTTGGTCTCCCGTTTTATTTCTCTAGGTCTCTTCAAAGTGAAATTATTTGAATTATTTGGCTATACAAAAGAACAAAAAAAATTCTAAAGTGAAATTATTGGGGATATTTTAGACATTTGTGCCGCCCAAACCAAACTTCGACCTTGGTTAACGGTTTTTGGATGAAAATTTAAACAAAAGGGTATGTTTGATAATTTTTACAAAGTACAGGGGCATGTTTGATGTAAAAAATAGTATAAGGGCATGTTTGATAAAACGTCATAGTAGAGGAGCATATTATACCTATAACCCATAAAAAAAACCTTAAAGTGTTATCTTTATTTGTGAAAGAGATAAGAAAAACTATGACAACTAGGGGTAGGCATCAGTCTCCAGAACCAGATCAAAGGTAGTTATGACTAGAAAAAAATAAAGCAAAAATGAAAATCAGAACCAAACCAAAAATATGTTTGGTTTCATTTGGTTTGATTCGGTCCGATCCAATTCAATTTCTGTTCATTTGTTTTTCATACTTAAAATAATTCATAAAATCAAAATTGAATCGGGATAAATTTGATTCGATCCGATTCAAATATTGATTCGATACAATTCAGTCCGGCGTGAACGTGATTGTTGCGCCCACCCCTACCAACCACTTTTACATTTTATAAAAAAAACAAAAATAAAGCTTTTGTAATCCGTTGTTAAAACTCAAAGACGATATTAAAATATCTTTATTATAATACCACATGATCACATGTTCGTACATCCGCTGATATCATAAGATCTAGCTAGCTAGCTAGCTTTAGGTTGTACTTGTACACTACTTGTAGTTCAAAAGTTTTACAGTTTCCTCAAAACCTTGAGATCCTTCCACCGCGACTCCATGTAATTGGAGTCTTTGTCTTGTGCGTAGACACCACATTTAAAGGTATGAACAGTTCCCCCGCCGTCTTTGGTTTCCAACTTGAGCTCTCCATCGATATAGATCTGAACTTTCGAGGCTCCAACGTCGTGGATCACGTTCAACCGGAACCATTTGTCGTAGATGTTCTCCGCCAGCACCTTCCTCCTGTAGAACACGAGGTTGCCGTCGTAAACTCTCACCATCGCCGACGAGGCACGTGGCGCGGTTGCGCCGAATATCTGCATTATGCACACTCCCGTCGTGCCCTTGGGGACGTAGCCGTAGCCTTCGAATTGCCACACTCCCGATCTGTAGCCATAGCCCTGCAATGCATTCATGTGTTTATAAATTAAGTTGAACACATATTATATTAGATAGGTCGGCGGCAAGCGAATCGATCTATAATTCTGTATACTTACATGGATGCCAATCTCGGTTCTTGGCAGGGTTTTGCTGGCGGGAGAGTGAGGCTTGTCAGTGGAGTAAACCCAGCACTTGTGGACGCCATTGATGAAGCTGTAGCGCTGCTCCAAAGGAATGTCGTACGGCTTCAGGATACGGAAGTTTTCCTTGCGTAGTGGGAGGGATTCGAAGCCGGAGGTGAGATCATGATCAGTACTACAACCAACTGCAGAAGCTGCCGTCATCGTGGCGTTGATGATGATGATGAGATAAGTCAGCAGCGTTATCAGGATGGACGTTTGCTTCTTCACTACTAAAGCAGCCATTAAATTTTTGGGAATGGTTGTTTTATGGTATTATTGGCTGTGGAAATTTTATAGTAAGAAAATAAACGGAAGAAAGGAGATCGATTGCCAATATGATGAATGGGACGGTTTGGAATGAGAGACGTGCGTTGTTGGTTTGGTTAGGATGATACCTGTGTACTTCTATATATAGATACTAATCGTTGTCGGTATTTACCGCCGGCCAGCCGGCCGGCTGGTTTCGATTGATTCCCAGAAAGGAACTTACATGCTTGACCTTCTATCGTTAATATATATTACAGGCTAGAGTTTAATACAATTGCCGAAACTTAATTCAATTGATAAATGCATGCATGGGCCAAACAGAAAAGGACGTAATATCTAGCTAGGTGACCGGACGTAATATCTATATATACCTTTAGATGGACATCATAATTAAACAACATATATTTTGATATTCAATAGACTAAAATCAAAGTAAGTAATTAACACATGCATAGTCATTCCACATTGATTTCAGAACTTAAATATAAATAAATATGGTGTGTACATGTAAGTAGAATTAGGGGTGGTTATACGGTTCGAACCAGTTAAATTGGCCCGAATTGATTCGGTCCCAGTCCGATTTCTTCGGGAATATAAGGACCAAAGATTGGATTGGATACAGTCCGGTCTTGATCCGGTCCGGTCTTGACCCGGTTCAGTCCCAATTCGGACTTGATTTTAGATTGAACCTGTAGGGATTTGAGTTGCCCGAGGACTCAAAGGGTGATGAGTTTATTTAGTTTTGGAGTTGAGATCTCTTATTCGGTCTTTATCCGATTTTCGATCCGGTCCCAAACGGTTTTTTACCTCAAATCTAAGCCTGAAGTTTGGATTGGATTGTTTGCTATCCGGTTTCGGTCCTGGTCCGTGTTATACCGTCTGATTTCGGATAAAACCAAATAGCCCGAACCAAATAGTCAGCCCTAAGTAGAATAGTTATATTTTATAATGTAAATATATTCCTATATATATAAGCTTATTTGGATAATCAAATTGCACTTAGCTATCAGCAGGGTGGCCTTATGATCGATCAGTAACACGTGATTTTGCAATAAGAAAGAAAGATAATAAGAAAACGGCAATGAAATCCTTGTTGTTAACGAATCCACGAAGACATAAAACTACTAACTACTTAACCACTTAGCAAATCATCAGGTGCCTCCGGAGTAGAGACAGAGAAGAGGTAGAATTTACAAGGAATGTATAGGTAGGATAAAAAGGAGAAACTGTAAGAAATTATATTCTAGTAGAAACGGCTACGGAGGAAACTCTTCCGGATGCCTGCCGGCCAGCCAGCCGGTACTCCTGCCACCCGGCCGGTAGCTGGGCCGGCCTGGTAAGTCTATTTGGCTCTTCCTTGGTTGCATATGGATATGATTCTTTTTTTGGTGATTCATATGGATATGATTCTAAGTATGTTTTTTATATGTATCAAATGTTTTGGAACTTCATAAATGATTACACATATTTTAATTATGTTTGAAGTTTACGATAAGGTTCTATGCTAATTAAAGCTTTGGGTGTGCCTACGGTGACATGAATGTCACGGTGACTTGCACTTTCCGGTCGACCTCAGCTAGGATTAGGTCGACCTCATTTAGAATTCGGTCGACCTCATATAGGATCCGGTCGACCTCATTTAGGATTCGGTCGACCTCATATAGGATCCGGTCGACCTAATCTGTTGTTTCAGTGTAAAAACAGTTCACGGTGCTTACTTTGGATATTCATATCATACAATTGGCTAGATGGAAATTGAAGACTAATGACTTGTTTTGAAGCTGGAGTGTCCCTCTACATATTGAAGTGATTGATAGCTCAATAGGAAGTCCAGAAGACCATTTTTGAACCTCATCAAAAGGCTATGCCAAAACTGGGAAACTGCCTAGAAATGGCTAAGTCTGGAAACGTGTTTGTGAAGTCTATTTTGAGCTCAATTCGAGAAGCATGAATGCGAGTCGAGTACAGGAGCCTCTACCACGTTAAATTAGGTATGTTTTTATACAAATTCAAGGAATTGGATGAAAGATTGGATATCTTTAAGGCTTCAAACAAAAGGGTTGAAGTTGCTACGAAGGCTGTTTTTCTGGCAGACTTTGAGCACAAGCAAGCTGCCAGAAAAACAGCCTTCGTAGCAACTTCGAGCCTTTTGTTTGAAGCCTTAAAGATATTGAATCTTTCATCCAATGCCTTGCATTTGTATAAAAAAATACGTAATTTAACGTGGTAGAGGCCCCTGGACTTGACTCGCATCCATGATTCTCAAATTGAGCTCCAAAGTAGGCTTGACAAACACGTTGCCAGACTTAGCCATTTTCAGGCAGTTTCCCAATTTTGGCATAGCCTTTTGGTCAGATTCAAAAAAGGTCTTATGGACTTTCTATTGAGCTCCCAAGTACTTTAATGTGTAGATGGACACTTCAGCTTCAAAACAAGCCTTTAATCTCCAATTTCCATCTAGCCAATTGTAAGATATGAATCTCCAAAGTAAGCACCATGAAACTGTTTTTACACTGAAACAACTGATTAGGTCGACCTGATCCTATATGAGGTCGACCAAAAAGTGCATGTCACCGTGACATGCATGTCACCGTAGCAAAGTCCTAAAGCTTTTTGAATCAATCTACGGCTCATAGGATTGAGTCCATTATGCATTCATGTTTACTTTGGTAAATAACTCTTTATTAATGCTTGCTAGATGCAAAATAATTAATTGAATTCCCTCTACATTTTCCATGGAGATCAAGAATCTATATCTTATCACAACTCTTGATTCTTCAAAGTTTTCTCAAAATCTTAATGTCCTTCCAACAAGTAGGAATAATTGGCATGTGCAAATATATAAACACAACATTTTTTTAGTAATGAAAAATTTGACTATTTTATCCGGCAAGCAAAATAATAATAAACTAGATTAAGCCCGCTCGCTGTCGCTTCGCGTGTGAGCGAGAACATGATATTTTAAATATTAAGAATTTGAATTTTGATCCAAAAATAAAGGGCTTGCCATCTACAACTTCATGTAGTTGAAGTTGCAATGAACTTTAATAAGCGAGAAAGGTCGTCGAGCAATTGATTTCTATGTTAAATCTTTCTCGTAACACTATTGATTAGTTTGTATTCTTTTTGTTTTTTTTTTAATTTCAAGTTCATTCTCAACCAAAAAGAAAAAAGGACACTAAAGAGGATAAAACTCGCTCATAACCCAAAACTTGGCAACATCATGTTCAACTCTCTTTGATATGGATGAACCGAATTTGTAACAAATTCACAACCGACCCTACCAGAAAATTAAAAAAGCGTATAAAACTCACACCCGCCCGAGAAATTAACAAACACTAAAGTGGATAAAACTCGCTCACGATCCAAAACTTGACAACATCATGTTCAACTCTCTTTGATATGATTGAACCGAGTATGTAAAAATTCACTACCGACTTGACCCGCCAATAACAAAGCGAATAAAACTCACTCCTTCCTGAAAGCATGTAAACATCGGGTTCAAGTCATTTTAATCAAGTTAAATTTGGTTGGATACCTATATGTTTGGGTTCTCAACCAAAAGGAAAAGGGTAAATAAAAAAACACTAAAGCAGATAAAACTCGTTCCCCACCAAAAACTCTACACACCAAGTTCAACTTGCCTTAACTAGTTTGAATCGAGTTTTTAACAATTCATAGTCGGCTCAACATGTCAATTCTAAAAACAGATAAAATTTCGCTCTCAATACAAAACTCATAAGCATCGAGTCTTGCTTCAATTGTCATTCTCAACGAAAAGAAAACGGAAAAATAAAATAACATTAAATAGACAATCTCGACCCAAAACTCGTCAAACTGTGTTCAGCTTGCGACCAAGAATTCTATTTTATCATCAATCTAGCTAATCATTGTTCTCGTTTTTTCTTTTTATTATTTAAAACCATATATCATTTTGAGGGCTGCTGTTGGACTCACTGAAGTAGTAGATTTTCGGTTTTGTGCTCATAGCTATTGTAGTACACTTTTTATTTGTCATATAAGATTATAAAACCTTGCAAGAGTTTGTACCAAAAAAATTATAGATCGTATTTTGTATTGAATTTAATCGTGGTTCGACCGTTTCATATTTCCAAAACCGCCTACAAACTTGATTTTTTATAGGCATTTTTGTGGTCCACACGGTAAGGTTTTGATTTTTGAAGAAGTTCGGACCATAATTTTAATTAAGGTAGACGCAATTGAAATAATTTGACAATTGAATGAATCATCACATAATATTGGAAATACAAACACCTACCAGCTCGTATTACGAATATCTACTAGATAAACAACTCGTAGTCAAAGTGGTTTTGTATAACATAAAATCAGAAGCTCGGATTTGGAGCTTCTGCGAAAAGTTGTTTTGAAAATACAATATTATCCTTATCATATTTTAATTTTATTTCAAAAAATATCATTTTTCATTCATTTATATCATTATAAAAATAAAATAAATCATATTATTTAATATAAAAGAAATCTAACAAGATCCATTTTGACAACGTTTTATTGTTTGAAATTTTATTCATATATTATATTATAAACCCTTTATAGTCATTTTACATAAACTCTTATATTGAAAAGCAATTCTAAAAAAATTTCAGCCAAACACTCAACTTCTTTTTTCTAAAAGTTCTTCTCTAAAAACTCCAACTAGAAGCTGCTTTTACAAAAATTACAACAGAGCCAAACTAGTCCATTATGAATAGTGTTTACATTTCAAAAAAATAAGCAAAAAAAGAAACAAGCTAGGACTAGGTTGTGATCCAAGCGAATTAGAGATAGGATCTTTATTCTCCTTTTATTGGGTCGTTACAACTTACAAGAGACGAATCCTTAAACTTAGTAGACTTATTGCCCTTGTTTTTTGGGTTCCCAAAGAAGAAAGACTTCATATGAGACACGTCAAATGGTTCTGTCTCCAAGATTAATATCCTCAGTTGAGTAAATGGAGAAAGCACAACGAGCAATGAAGGATACCTTACAAGCACCTGAATAATTAATGAAACAATAGTTAGCGTTCGAACAATTCAACAAATTGCTCATTGCGCAATGTTGTGAGGATAAAACAGGCAAATTAAACGGACGTAAAATTTTATGTCGTTACCCTAATTGCAATTGAGATTGAAACATTGATAACTTTATAATGAAATTGTTGAAGTTATTTCCTAGATAACATATAAATATGAAAGTGAATTGCATTGATAGTAAACACAAAATATACCTCGACGGTATCGTAATTCAGAACAAGAGTGCTTGCACGGTGCAGCCGTCGGAGCAAGTTCACTAAGTGCGTCGCAAAACGATAGTCACGGCCATCCGTGAATCCGTAAGCCCTGAATCCGACATAAACACGATCGAGGGAAGGTAGATCGAACTCTCCAAAGTCCGGACTCTGATACGTTTCGTAAGAGACGAAGGACTCGAGATTGGGTGCGAATATCTCGACCATAGACACATCATCATCTGACCCTTCAATCCTGAGATTCAGCAATTGGTTCCCGCAGATTCTCAAGCAGATGTCACGGTCCTCCCCGTCCCACTCATCATTCGCCCAGTAGCAGTCCTTGAGGGTTAGATCCCTCAGGTTTGGGAAACCGGAGAACGGTTCGACCAGTGGCTCCGGGCAAAACAACTTGGTGCGTTGCAGATGCAAAGTAGTGAGCATTCTGAAACCAGGTGCAAGGGGAAGGAATCCCTGGTCGTACACGTAATATGAAAATCCATCCACGAGAACCTCGACGGCGCGCAACCGTCGAATCCCGTGGGAGGCCGCGTAAGCAAAGAGCTCGCCACAACTCTCATTAATGTCATACTCGATTCTGCGGCCGTCTCTGTTCGTGTCCTTTTCGATGCTGATCTCGTGGATCGGGGCGGAGTCGTGGCGGCGTGAGATGAATTCGGAGACAAATTGGTCGAATTCATCCGTGTCGTTGAAGGATTTGGTGTCTAGATTGAGGGCAGGGACGCCTTTCCAGACGGATCTCCACCGCGGGGAGAGGGCGCAAGTTTGGACGGCGAGTTTCGAGTCGAGGAGGGAGAGAATGCTGCGGAGGAGATGGTCGGGAAGTTCGCTGAACCTGTCGTCATCGCCATTAATTATCAGAGCTTTCTTCCTACAGGTACATGTAGGGCAGTGGGAGCTGCCGCCGCCGGTGATCATCGTGGGTTTAGGTTCTCCAATTTCTCTTCCCACCGATGATGTTCTGCTGCATTGACGTACGAGGCAAATAGATAGAAGCTGCGGGAATTGTAAGTTGTACCTTTGAATCCATTATATAGTTTGTGCAATTCAAAACCGTTTCCTCTTTGGAAAGCATTATTGATATTAAAATATTGATTTTTTTGTTAAATAAATAAATAATAAAAACTATTATATGAGAGTTAAACATAGTCACTGTTGTCTGTTGGTTGGGCTTACTCAAGCTCAGCGCCCATGTGCCAATGGTCCAATTGAGGGCAGTAAAGGTGGCTGGAGGAGGCCAATCTTGGGCTTTTGGGCCCAATGTCTAGCCTTACTGTTACTCAATGAAGTGCCGATTGCCGGAAGCTGAAAGTGATGCCGACTGAAGTCTTGGACAGAAAGGAAATAGCACCTTTTCTGCGTAATAGTGTTTATGCTTTTTGGGTAAGGAGGATCAAGATATCAGTTGTGCACTGTGCTTCTCACATTGCGCTCCTTGCCGTTTTCCTAACTTGTATATAGAGGCAGGGTCCATGGGACGGCAAGTGATTACAGCATATATGACACTCCCAACTTAATTTGCTCATTCATCCATGTTGTCATTCAGTAATCTAGCACTCTGCGCGAGTTACCTGCACCAGTATAAGGTAGAAATATATGACGTTTTCCCACGAACATCATCAACCATCAGGTCATCATCAGAGTGATGGTGCTTAGTTAGTTTCTATTGATCTAATCAATACTCCTAAGTCGTAACAAATGGGAAAGAGGTACTCAGCGGGACTTTGGAGATATCACCTTGAACTTGGTAGACTTTACTTCTTTGTTGGATGAATTCCCGAGAAAGTATCGCGATATAAGATAAGTCATGTCAATGATTGTTGCTTATACTCTACATTGAAGATCAGAGTCTTCAATCGAGTAAAAGGAGAAGTCTGGAATGTGATTGATTCCTGGATCCTTTCAAGTACCTAGGCAGCAGAAAAATTATTTTAGTTTTTTATTTTTCATAAGATTAATAATTTATTATGTGGCATTGTCAAATATTTGATTTCTTGCCACATCAGCAAAAGATCTCCACCTCATTAGAGTTACTGTCACGTCAGAGTCAACTAACAGTTGACCATACGAAAAGTTAACGTTTTGCTATTAAATTGTATTGAAAAGTTTGGCTATTATTTTGTTTTTTATGAAACTTTTGGCTATTAAATTGTATAGGTGTGGCCGGAGGAAGGTGAGGTGAGAAATTTGATAATGTAATAGGGTGTATAGCTTATTGTTGTATAGTTTTTTTTTTTTTTGGAAATACATGATAAATAGTGAATTTTAGCAAGAAAGAGATATGAATGATGCAACGAATCAAAAATCAGCCTTATGAACCAAAATCAAATACCTGTTACCTTGTGAAAAAATATTGTTTCTGGTAATATGATGAGGTGTGGTAAGTTTTATAGAAACCGAATTCCAGAAAATTGAATAAAAATCTCCTATCCTGCCGGTTTTCTAGAAATGAGCATCTCACAATCGTTGCTAGCTTTTACTCGGCCCGTTGGCCGATTAATTTGTTTTATAAAACTTTCATCTTGTAGTCATTGTTCTTTCTGGTTTTTGCCAGGCCATGATAAAATCTAAAGAAATCAAGAACGGACAACACGATTTGGGATAGGAACCGCCGTTCTTGTATCCCTAGAAAATGGTGGTAAACACGGACTCACCTGCCAAACTGATTTGGATTGAGATTTTTATCGGGTATCAGGGAACCATGTGATTATAAATTAGACTTGATCAAAACGGGCCAAACTTGAAATTCAACCTGTGTTTACCGACCCATGCCAAACTCTAATTATTCTTTACTTTTAAACTTTCTATTTGAAAATAAAAAATAGTGAAAGAAAATAGATGACTGCAATTCGCCATTTGCACATCACTGATTCGGGAATAAAACCATAGAAATTCGAAAGGAAACTGAAAATGTTTACGATCGTTTTAAGGTTAAAAATAACCAAATAGATCTGATTGTTTAGTTTTTTTTACTAACAAATACCAAACGATTCCCTATAATTTAATCATTATGATATCAAATAATTACATAATATATATTTGAAATGATAAAAATTGGACTAATTGGGTTGGTCGAGGTTGAACAATTGAATAACTTTAAAATACATTATATTATAGCCACTAAGATATAAAATAATAGCATATATATATTATGTTAGAGAAAGTAGCTTGTTTTAGAATGGCAAACCTATGGTGTTCATTTGTTTTACTTGATAGACAAATCCCGTGTAGGTCAGGCCCATTCAACTATTTTATTTTATGGCTAGCGGTTAACCCATTAGAATCCATGCATTAGTTTATTGTTAATTTTGTTTTTCTTTTTAGCAATAAAAGGAGTATTCTTTTTGCTTTTTCATATATATTTTACCACCACAGAGAAATAAAAGTGTTTAAAGAAAACAATTTACACTCCTGAACTCGTTTAAATCCGCATGTGTACGGTAAGTTGACCCGTTTCACAGAGAAAAGAGAAAAAATTAACACTCCCTATTCTACCGTTCCTACAAACGCTCCTGGAGCACAAAATTTGAAATGGGGGAATGATTTTTTCCTCTCTACTATTATATGTTTTTAATTTAAAAAGATACAACAAATGTACATAGTGTGATTGATTATGATTCTTGCTTTTCTTTAAAGTGGTCATGGTTCGAATCCCAGTATGTCTCGTTTTAATGAACAAAAAAAAAGTAATTGTGAAGGCCAAAATGTTCTTTTTACTTTCACTCTCGTTGCAGGAAATTTGAAATGGAGCAACAATTTTCCCCTTCCTGCTATTATATATTGTGTAGATTTATCCTATTAAATTTGAATTACTTTTATGAAGTTTGGGGGAAAATGTTATTTGGTAAGAGTTTAAGAAACGTAAAGTTGATAGAAAATGAAAAAAAATTTTATTAATAGAAAAATAGTTGATGCGATGATGAATAATGCATTTAATGATAAAGTTGTGAATGTAAATTGAGAAATAAACCAATAGTCGAACTCCCGATGAGAGGGTCTTTTTATTCCACATGATGGGCAGCCCTATTGAGACAGCGGAGAACAAAACAGTAAGAAACCCAACTAAAGAGAGAAGCCAAGCTCTGAGCATCCTGCAAGATAGTTCGATCCTGATCATGAGCCAAGTCACCTGGCTGAGGAAGTCTCTCCGATATCGGGAGCTCTTCTGCGTGCCCCTAAAAAAAACACACAATTTTCCCCTTCCTGCTATTATATATTGTGTAGATTTATCCTATTAAATTTGAATTACTTTTATGAAGTTTGGGGGAAAATGTTATTTGGTAAGAGTTTAAGAAACGTAAAGTTGATAGAAAATGAGAATTCTTTTTATTAATAGAAAAATAGTTGATGCGATGATGAATAATGCATTTAATGATAAAGTTGTGAATGTAAATTGAGAAATAAACCAATAGTCGAACTCTCGATAAGAGGGCCTTTTTATTTCACATGATGGACAACCCTATTGAGACAACGGAGAACAAAACAGTGAGAAACCCAATTAAAGAGAGAAGCCAAGCTCTGAGCATCTTGCAAGATAGTTCCATCATGATCATGAGCCAAGTCACCTGGCTGAGGAAGTCTCTTCGATATCGGGAGCTCTTCTGCGTGCCCCTACAAACAAAAAACAAAACACACAAGCGTCCCCACTGTAGGACAACTAAGCTCCACCAAATGGACTTAAACAAGCCATTAAGGCTTAGTTGGATACACCGAATTCAAAACTATGTCAAACTAAATTTTTTTTAAAGAATAGTTAAAGAAAAGAAAAAAAAAACGGGCGAGATTGACAAATAAGATGAATAAAAGGGAGGGTAAGTATCAAAAGAAAACAAATAAAAATTACTAATAAATAATGAAGGAAATGTATAGCGATTAATTAAAAAGATAAAGGAAATAAAAAAATGACTAAATTGCAGTAATGTAAAAAAATGGAAACTGAGAAGTCTGTTTGAGTAACTTACCTGGAGCAGGTACGCCATTCCAAAAGGTGTGAAATTGTAATTAATTAAAAAACACAATTACCAATTACTTGCAGCAGATCTCACAAGGACCGATCGTTCAGTTACCCCGGGTAACCGCCGTCTGTCTTCTCTTCCATGCGCCGATGTAACCCTAGACCCCGGCGACTTTGTACCCAAATCGCCGTCGCCTCAAATGCACCGCCGTCTTTCTTTTCGTCAAAATCCTTGATGATGATGATAACTTAAGTAACAGAGGGGTGCCAGGGAAGGCTTCTTCCTAGGTTTCAGACTTAATACCTAGAGAACAAAGGCACACACGAGAAAAGACGACCAAAAAAAGAAATAAAACTCAACAAAACCGCTTTCATTCTATCGTCCCCTCACCGGAATCAGATTGAGAAAAGATAGAGAAGAGAGAAATGGGGCAGGAGGAGGAAGACGAGACTCCGGCGGAACCTCCATCAGCCCACCCACTTCACCTTTTCCAAATACCCTTTACCTTCTACGATTCTTCTCCCAATCCCCGGACACCCCTAAATTTTGGGAAAATGATTATCCAACCCCCGGTAGTAATTTACGTATTGACAAAAAAATTATAATTGATAGTTGGGGACACCCCTAAATTTAAAAAAGTGATTATCCTACTCTCATCTTTTAGTTTGAGTACGAGAATATAAGTCGTAGTTTGGGTAATTAAAACCTAGGACACTTTTATTATTAATAAACATAATTTTCATTAGGCTACAACTCATATGTTATTCGATTTTAAACACTGTGTAATAGTATAATGTCATTCTCTATCTCTAATTATTTTCAAAATCTAACAATTAAACAAATTTCAAGCTACCCTTAATTTGTTTTTTTTTTTTGTCAAAAGATATCATGTATTGATCAAAAAATAGACAGTTACACCCTGGAAACCAGCCAGACCTGGAAATCAAAGAAGCGACTCATAGTCGGATACAAAGAAAGGGCTTTTCTAGCTACCAAATGAGCTACCCTATTGTTCTCCCGACCTACAAAACGCACACTAAAGCCAGGCTGAGAACGAAAATGATGACCAATCTCTTCCAGAACAGCACCCAACCGACTATCTCTTGGGTCGGCTTGGTTAATTTTATCAATAATCACCTTCGCATCGCCCTCAAACCGGACCTAGGACAAGCCTAGCTCCACACGCCACAAAATAGCTTCCCTGAGCACCAGCAATTCCACCACCATAGGGTCATCCAATTGCGAAAACTGAACCCTTAATTTGTATTGATTTATGGTTGTACAACAAGTATTGAAAGAGTCTTTTCAGCTTTGGATTACATCAAGAACAAGTTTAGAAATTGAATATGTGATCAGTTCGTGAATGATTGTCTAATATGATATACAGAGACAATTTTTTTTTAATAGTGTAGATCCCAAGTGTGTTCTACAATCATTTTTTAATATGAAAACACATTGTGAATTTTTTCAAACTGTATGAGTAAAGTATTCTTATTTAAATATTATTTATTTTTTATTAATTATTTTAGAATTATTTGTATTTAATTTGTAAAATTTATAGGTCCGCCACTGACCCTACCCAAACCATCTTCCCCTACCTCCCTCCCCCAATTCATCTTCATCCCCTTATGAGTTGTGGTACCTTCTTTCCCATGTAAGTAACTTCCTTTGTTCCTTCAAAACTCTTAAAACGACACACGATATCTACTCTGTTATACGAAGATTGAAATAGGCTTGAGAATCTAAGAAAATATTTTTCTTAGACAGAAGAGTTGTAAAGTAAAATCATTAATTGTTGTGAGATTGATCTTAGATTTAATTATTACTAGATTTTAGAGTGAATAATAAAAGTGAAAATAAAACGTATCCAACGTTTAAATCCTCCTATAATATATAGCCATTCTTCGGCAAATTTTCTCCATTTTGAATTCCTTGGCTTCTCCTTAATTCTCGCTAGGGGCATTATTGTAACTACATGTCGCTGCTGGATCTCCTTATATTTTATTACTGGGAAAAAGCTTCTGTCAAGGCCCGCAACCGCCGACCGCTGATTTCCCTTCTTCCTCACCTCATACCAGCAATGCGAACCGCCGCTGCCGCTTCTCCCTCGCAAACTACAGAAAGTCCCTCCTCCCACTCTGAATCCCTATTTCCACCCGAAGTGTTACCGCACTGCTGTCCCCTGTCTTAGCATTCCACCTTCAACTCAGCCACGCTTAATCGCCAACCACAGACACTCCCGCGACGAGAAGCTATCTCGGTCCTCTCATCTGGTATTTTTTTCCCGACTGACAAGACCCAATTCCACCGGCTGTAGCGACCGCACTTCCTGGCCTCTGATTCATGCAATTGTAGTGGGTAGAGGTAATGTTTTCCCTCCAGCCAGAGTTTGTTCTTCATCGCGCAATTCAGTCCTAACAATCTGGATGGTTTTTCTCTCAGTACCCGTGTTCATTTGTTCTATGTCTCCTTCCTTCATTATTTCTTTGATTAAAATTTCATTTAGGCTAGAGTTCATTGATATGATTTTAGGGATTTTGTGCATTTAATTGAACAAAGCCTTTTCCCCTATGGTTTGTGATTCTATCTAGGTTTTGTTCTTGAAAAGTACTGGCCGCTTACCTAAGCTGAAGTCTTTCTTCATATATGTTCAGAGATGGGGTTATGTTTGTGCAATATGTTCCTCCAACAACGACTAAGATGCATCGTATGAACTGAAGATCAAATAAGCTAAGCTGGTCTTGAAAAATCATTGGATAAAAAATCATGCAGGGATCAAAACTGTAAACACAAAAACCCGTTGCTTCTACATCATTGACCACATAATAAAAATTATATATCATCGCCGACCCTACTTGAATCCGATCACAGGGAATCACATCCTAAAGCAAAAGGCTACTACAACAAACCCACAGGCCATGGGCAAAGGTTTGCTACACTCAAGCCCAGGATAGTTTACTCAATGGGATGGGGGATTATAACTTATAAGAACAATGTAGATGAACACAACCTCAGCTGATAAAAGCAGAGACTGCTCTGTAGATCAACTTTCTTCTCTCAACTATTTCTTTGTAGACAAATCATGTGATTTAATGGATATGGATTAATATAAACTTTTACTTCATTCTGGTTGCTTCTATGTGAATTGTCTCCTAGATTCTCACTTAATCTCTTTGGTTGTCTTCATCGATGAGGACTACCTTTATTGCTCCGTTATGTGTGAAAACTTTATAGCACCAATATTCGGATTGCTTCGTGAAGATACATTGCTCTATGAGATAGATGAAACCGTTGAGATTCCAATTATAAGTTTTTGGTTCCTGGCATTCGGGGACTTCCCATATGCATCTGGGAATCAGCAGTATCTTCCAGGTATGTGTTATGTGTCCCATGGCAAGTATATACATTGTCTAATGAACTGGTCGAATTAATAACTCAATCTTTAATGTTCTCATATTTGGTTGGATTCGTAATCCGCTGCCAACCCACCCAAGTGTTATACCCAAGCTTGCCGCTTCGGAACAAACACATTACTCTCCAATTGATTGAGTTTTTTTTCTAAATTGTTTCCATTGTCATTTGAAGACCTCAAACTACACATGCATAACTTATCTTATTTTGAATATGTACTAGGGGAGAGATCGCACATGTCTTCTTATGAGACTCAACGAGATAGTTGCCTTCGACGATCTTATTGGTGATGCAACATCTTTAGGCCAGGTGGGGATCTTCACTTTCTTATATATCCAGCAGAACAAGGTTGTTGCTAGAAAGATGATACTGGTTCTTTCTCTGGGCATTTGAAGTACATGATTTGATGTGTTTAAATGGACATAGGTATATATATTATATAATGCTCTGTCATGTGAATAAGATTTTGAGGTGCATCGTATCGTAGCATTACCTTGAAGCCTTTTGTTTGCACTACACTCACAGGCATTTGAGATTAAATGAAACCCAAACAAAATATTGCCTAAAGTTAGAAGTCCCACATATTGTCTGATATTCACTTCAAGTATAATTCATTTGACCCGGTAGAATATGGATCAATTTTAAACATAAAAATCAAATGCATTGTCTTTCTCACAGACGATCATAAAAGTTTTTTGTTCTTTCTGTGATGTACTGCTGTACATATGCTCCTTATTATAGCTCTAATTTCATTTCATCTTATATTTCTCATGTTCTTTTTTTATGGATCTTAGGACAATATTTGTTTGTTGCATCCCGCGCCACTAAGATGTAGTTTAATATCCATATTCCTGAGCTTCACTCTTTCTTAAACCAGTAAGTGTTATAATTCTCTATTCAATTAACTTCCATTTTCATTCCAGTGCTATATATTTCGACTGGTAATTTTCAATTATATAATGTTAGGCAAGCTGAGGTGCACTTTGAAGTGAACTATATGTTTGGAGCTCTATCATAGTAGGAAGCTGTAGCGATATATAAGTTTGCTACCGTTCAAGATCTCAAATTGTTAAAATTTAACATCACTAATATGGTAACCAGGTTTCCAATTTCCACCAATTTGCTCCTAAGGGTTACGTTAATTAATACAGGTTGTCTTTCAATTTTCTGATACATATATAATGTTTATTCTATAGGACAATGCATACATTGTGGCTGGAAAAGTTAACGCAATGGTGATTTCCTGTTCAAGTGAATAGGATTTAAGTCTGGTCCATTTTACTATTGCCGATCCAATTACCAAAGTCGAAGTCACATTCTCCTGTTCCCACCTTAGAGAAATTGCATGCGATGTGTTCACTAGGGATGATACTGATAGGGATCACAACTTTCTCAGCATTCTGCGATCAGTCCGTGCAAACACATACCACGATCAAAGTTGGATTGTGAAACCAGACAGCGAATCACTGCTATTTGCTGTTACAAAAGTTTTTTTTCCCCTGGTAATTTGTTACAAAAGTTGTTTACTGCTTTCGTCAACTAATTTTATGGCTAGGGTCACCAGCTGTCCTTATTTTGCAGCGAGTAGCTATTTCTTTATATGGTAGGAACAAATAGATTGAGGATTTTGTTTAAGCCTTCTTAGTCAGTTTCGAATCAGAATCACACAATGTCACAAACATTAGCTGTACTAGGTTTCCACATGCCTCATCTGTCATGTATATACATTTCCTGTGCTTACCCGTTTTAAATCCATTATGATTATATAGTTTACATAGGAGACCGATAGTTAAAAGAAAAAACCTTCAATTTAAGATAGTTATGTTGGATTTTTCCCTTCTGCTTTTATCATCTTACATCTCCTTTACATTAAAAATTATAATTTGTCTTTTCCTTAAAAGTAATTTTTTTTGCGGCCATAATTAACTTAACTGCTTTAAGTATAAATTCAAGAGCCAACGAAAACTATATGCCTTTTGTTTCTTAATATGTTTGGAATTCGTTCAAAACATCTGCAGTGGAAAAATGCAGTATGCACCGTACCAATTTCCAGGCTCAAATAAAGCTATTCAGCTCAGAACTCTGCTTAGTGCTAAAAATTGCCGCTCCTGAACCGACCTTGATCTTGTTTGACCCACTTCTGAAAAGTCAAGCTATATGATTGATCCGTTCCGTTCCGTCCCTGTTTTTTTTCTTGACTCTTTCTGACCCTTATAGCATATTTATATACTAAATTTTGCGGTCGCTTTTTCCATAAAGGGGGCCACCGATGAACATAATTTTGTGGGATGATATGATTAATGCATTCGTGAATATGCTCCCTGATGCAGTATTTTTTGGACAAGTGATACTATCACCTCTCTATATATACAAAATCATGGAGGTAAGTAATTTACTTATGTATAGATATTATTTAATGAACAAATATTTGATAATGAAGAGGTCATATCACATGTCGGTTTTAAATTGTTATATCGTTCATTGTGCATTGACTTATAATTTATAAGGTCTTTAGTCCTTAATGTGGTTGTCTCTTTTGTCAATTTAACATTTTTTGTCAAATCTAGAATTGGTTCTTCCAATGTTCCTAATTACTTAACCTTTATATCATATTAATTATGTTTTTGTATGTGCATTTGCTTTCACCACATCACTTACTAAGATGTATATGAATCTGAATGCTCTTCATATTCATTTGTTCTTAGTCCAGTAAGTTAATTGATCCTACGAATTTCTAATATATGTGTTGTTAAACTGAAGGGTTAAAGGTCGTCCTAAAAATTACTAATTGTCGTCCTAACTTAATACGTAATTTACAGAATTACCCTTTCTAAAATTCAAAAACAAACCCTAAACAAACAACCCCTTCCCCCACTTCCTCTCCCCCGACAGACAACTCTCCCCCGACAAAAGGAAGCCGCCGCAGGCAGCAGAGCAGCCGCCGCAACCCACCTCGCCGGAGCCGTCCGCCGCGGCAACCCACGCTGCTGGAGTCGCGTCAGTCCGCAGCGAAGTCCGCCGCCGCAACCCACGCCGTCGGAGGGGAGTCGCGCGCCGTCAGTCCACCTCGTCGCGCCGCACTCCACTCGCCGTCGCCATCGTTGCCAACAGCGCCAGCAGTCGCCGTCTTCGCCAACAGCGCCGTCAAACCCCACTCGCCGGAGAAGGTCAGGTCCCTCCTCCCTTCGACGCCCTCCCTTCGACGACCGAAGCCGCCGTTCGGTTGGCCCTCGGTCAAACCGAGGTCAACGTTCGGTTGGCCCTCGGTCAAACCGAGGTCAACGTTCGGTTGGCCTTCGGTCAAACCGAAGTCAGTTTTCGGTTTAGCCATGGTCAAACCGAAGTCAACTTTCGGTTGACCCATGGTCAAACCTTGGTCAATTTTCGGTTGGTTTTGTATTTAAATAATTTTAATGCAATTAATTAATAAAAATTGTTATTAAATATTCTAAATTAAGAAATAAATTGTAGTTAATTATAAATAAGTTGTACAGTTTATAATTAATTATAAAAATTATATTCGAATAGTTTTATGAATTCAATTATGAAAAAAATATTGTGAATAATGTATAAAAAATTATTAAAAATTATTTGAAAATTTTAAAGAGTATTAAAATTCAGAAATATAATCTGTAAATTTGTAATTAATTTAAAAAACATATTAGAAATAATAGGAAAATTAAAAAGTAGCCAAAATTAGA
Organism: Linum trigynum; assembly: GCA_964030455.1. Lineage (NCBI taxonomy): Eukaryota > Viridiplantae > Streptophyta > Magnoliopsida > Malpighiales > Linaceae > Linum > Linum trigynum. Next base: position 13,273,170 of record OZ034816.1, read on the forward strand.
AGAAATCACTAAGAAAGTTGTAATTAATGTTAATAAATTATCAAAAAACTACAAAAAAATTAGAGAAAATTATCAGAAAATGTTAATGCATTTGATTATCATTAATTGTAAATCTTATTTTTTTTTTGAAGATGTCTGGACATGGAATAGGCAAACCGTACATGAATAAGAAAAGAATGGAAGAAAAAACGGAAGGAAGAATGGAAGGTCGTGCTTGTAGACTTACAGCGACCGGTAGAAAAGAAAATGAAGAAAAAAATCCACGTAAGGTTAAGGGGAAGAAGAAGAAGGCGGAAATAGTGCGTCCCGACGGTCGCCCTACTATGGGACAGTTATCTCTTAGTCGAAGTACTACCTCCACCCTTACTCCTAAGGATGCGACGCCGTGGGAGGCTAATTGGAGTGATTCGGTTTCTATGGACGACGACGACGATGATGACGATGTGGCTGTTGATGAGGTTGGGGATGCCCCACCTGAATCTGATGTAGGCATCGGTAAGAAGAGACGAGTTGGGACATCTTCTACAGCTTCTTCGCACTTTCCACAGCGTGGGCTAGATGGACGCTACGTTGCGAGACGTAGTAGTGAGGAAGACGGTGATGGTAAGAAGAGGAAGAAGGGAGTAAGGGGGGGACATGTCATGGCGTCTGACATCGGAGTCTCAGATGTGTTCAGGTGGACCTGTGATTCCCGATGTGATCCCTAGCTTTGGAGGTCACATTGCCTTTGCACTGTGGACTTCCCCAGCACAGGATCGTGGGTTGTTGGATTGTTGTCATAGATCTGGTACTGTGGAGTCTTTGAGGAGGTATGAGTGGAGTTCAGAGGGTTCTCAGAAGGTGGTTGAGGGCACAGGATTGTCCCACTTGGCAGGCTGTATGATGCAGCATTTAGATACAGCTTTGATAACGGCATTTGTGGAGAGATGGCAGCCGGACACGAACACCTTCCATATGCCATTTGGAGAGATGTCGATTCTTCTCCACGACGTGCATCACATTCTTCGTATTCCAGTTGAGGGGGAGCTGATGAGAGATGATCCGGATCCAGATGTTCTTAAGTTAGACATGCATGATCTAGTTCGGGTCCCGGTGGATGGTCCTGTTGGTGGTAAGTGGAAGTCGAAGTGGTTCCTTAATGGTGGTATTCACGCAGAGGGATTGTTGGTGCGTGGACGAGAAATGAAGATTATGGACTTGGAGGTGCAGACTTACTTGTTTGTGTTGTTGGGATCCACACTTTTTGTGGATAAGAGTCGCGATCGCCTCCGTCCTGCGATCAATGTATTTCTGAAGGACCAGCGACGAGTGGCCGGTTACGCCTGGGGAGCTGCTGCACTCGCCTATCTCTACAGACAGCTAGGGATGGCCACACGAGTGGGGAGTAAGAGTATTTGTGGTTGTTTGACTCTGCTTCAGGCGTGGATATATGAGTACTTTCCACTCTTCCGTCCGAGCCAGATTCTCCAGGCTCCAGATGCTCCGCGTGCTTCCTCGTGGGTGTGTCACCGCTTTGCAGGTGGTGATGATGCTAGACAGCGCTTGGTACGGTATCGACAGATGTTGGATGAAATGTCAGGGGAGGATGTGTCTTGGACTCCTTACGGGCGGGATGCTGGCACGGAGGTACTACGCTCTTTGTATACTGGTGTCATTCGCTTTGCTGACGTTGCTGAGGGTTATGATCCTGCACGGTGTCGCCGACAGTTTGGGTACCGACAGACTATCCCCCGTATGATGATGGTTCCCAAGGATGTGTACCGCCCAGCTTCTTGCAGCACCTACATCGTTTTCTGGGAGGGTAGCATGGATCAGTTATGGGGCAACTTGCCGTCTCATTTTCTACACATAGCGATTGATTCTGACTTGTGCGAGTATCCATCTGAGGCCGATGAGGATTACATGGACTGGTACCGGACTCGATCGCACCCACGGATCATCAATCCGGACTCTGGTGGAGTGTCTCTACAGCGGCCAGTGCTAGTCGATGAGGTTAGTTATGTCATAATTGTTCAATTTTTAATGTATTGTTAATATGCTTTTTTTTCCATTCCTGACATTATTTTGTGTATTTACAGTTGAGGAAGCAGATTGTGGAGAAGCTTGGTCCTGTGTTGGCGGTGAAGGACAAGGATCACTATGTGGAGCATGCATCTGAGTACTACGATATGATGAGTGAGGCTCGCGAGTTGTATGAACAGTTAGTCGGAAAGACTCCTTAGTGGAGTGTGGCATTTCTAGATTGTTATCCTTGTACTTTATTTTTATTTGGAATTGCTAGTTTGTTTATTTTTATTTGGAATTGCTAGTTTGTCTTTGCCCGTGAGATGATCTAACTTTTGGAATTTTCAGATGATTGGACTTTGTTTCTTTTGCATTTCTAAAATAGTAAATCAAGAGTTGCATCAAATACAATAACTACAACTACATCTAACCATCAACCGGCTGGGTTTAATCTATCATAAAATTGGCGTTCTTGTGAGAAGAATTGGTCCCAACCATGGACACTAGGATCGTGATAAATAGGCCAAAGCCCATTAATCGGAGGCAATGGCACTTGACCAGGTCGAAAGTCAAGACGCACCCAATGACATCCCGTAAAATGTAGTGATACGATCCCACGTGGTCTTGTTACTCCTGGTGGGGCAATCACAGGTAGCACGGTATAACGACCGCCTTGACTATAGACAGCAATTACCCATGAATGCAATGTGGCAAAGACGAAAAGATCCACATTATCCATCCAGTGGGTAACGCCACAACCACGATTTTGAGTCCACCTGCAACGCCGAAGCCCATTATCTATTCCGTCGGCAATTCCATCATAGTATGGTCTGTAAAGCTCATGTCGGGCTTCAAGCTCTTCTACAACCTCGCGTCTCATCTGCAACCAATTGTTTTGGGACCCGGTAAGTGCTTGTGATATTGCTCGAAATCCGCAATGTCCATCCGGTTCTGGGTTGAACCAACCACGAATGTATGGTTGCACGTATGTTTCCAAACAATACAACCATGGGTAACTCCGCCAACCAGTATTGGGAGTTCTGATAACCCTCCAAGGGGCACCATCTGTCCCAAAATACACAACACAATGAATTAATACAAGAGGTATACAACATCTAATCATCTAAAATAGGGATACTACTTCTAACCTGTATCATTATGAGTATCCGGCTCCGTCTCATTCGTATTTGTGGACTCAAAGTTGGTGTGTGCATCAGGGATACCACCTAATATCATTTACAAAAATAAGTTAGTTGTACATCATATTCTACACAATTGCACATAAATTTCCCAAAAAAGTACAACCTACCTGTCCTCTGGTCATTGTCCGGTGTTGTGGTCGAAGGTATCGAACTTCTCCTCCCCCGTCTCCTCTCCACATGCTCGAAGTGAGAAAGGTTTCGCGTGGTGGATGTCCTCGGGCGACCGGGTCGGGGCTGCCCCCCATGCGGCTCATCAATGCCATCATTTTCAGGATGAAGATGACTCCGAAGTAGGCCAATAGCCCCTCGAATGGTCTCATCTCCCCTATCAAGAACCTCCTGTACTAGACCTTGGAAGACATCACGATGGTAAAGACTATCGTCATCCCACTCTGCCCGAGTAGGAGGTTCACGATAGTTCATAATGGTCCAAAAAGCTAACACCTCAGATGGGGCAATGTCCCTCTTTTCAGAACGTGCTAACTGCATTGCACATCTACATGGGAGACCAAAGGTAGCAGGAAACGTACATGTACAACTTGCTCCTTCCACTGATACCTCAATGAGCATCAACCTCATAGCCTGTAGAGTGACGTTTGTATGCAACTCCCGAAATGGTCTTCCGTCAGCTAGTAACATCTTCTTTAATCTAGAATCCTCTAGAAGCTTTTGGATTTGAAGATGTTGAGCCTCAATATAATCATGGTTCTTCTTATAAACCTACAAACAAAGAAAGAAAATTAGGATACTAGATTAAGTAAAACTTCTAAAGAAGACATAAATGAAAATTTATTAAGAGACTAACCGTGTCGATTGCACCAGTTGCTGATTGAAGCCACTTCTTGAAGGATGAATGAGCAGATTCAACCCGATTTGAGCTTGTATTACCCAAATGTCGCACTTGGTTTGTATAACATGTTGCCCACATGTGCTTGTTTGGTAACCACTCATCTGACAAGTACCTCCAAAGACGTGGATACTGTACTCCCCAACTACGCCTGAAACTGTCTAAAGCTCTATTCATGCCTTCCTCACTGCCGGCATATACAATCCTTTTCCAAGACGCCATGATCAGATCCACTGTCGGTTGGGCTGCATCTATCCCACAATGAGACGTCCTCCTCACCTCCGTTAGACACCGTGCTCTCACATTCCTGTCTACATGCCAAAGGCATAGTATATGAGTCGATGATGGAAACATTACCCCCACGGTCTCAACCAATCCTCCTGCTTTGTCACTAACAAATACATCTGGAGTGATAGGGCCAAGCAAATGTTGCAGATGCGTGAGAAGCCACTGGTACGACTCTTTTGTCTCGTCATACACTAGCGCAGATGCAATGACAAAGTTCAATCCCACCGATGTCATGCCAACAATCTCAACCCATGGAAACTCATACTTGTTGGTCTTGTATGTTGCATCTATCACAATGACATGGTGCCAAGATCGCAACATCAATATTGACTCAGGGTGGGCTAGGAACAAGTGTGTAAGCACGTTACGGTCATCCACATACTGCACATAGTAACCCTTCTCCAGAGCATCTTGAAAAGTGTACTGTAAGGCCGTCCTCTGACCAAGCTCTTCTTTTCTTATCTTATACAATGCGTTAGAAATCTGTCTTTTGTTCACCTTTCCATGCTCCCCTTTTCTCTCGTTCACTGCCTTGTGGATATTCCTTGGGGCGACACCGGCTAATCTCAGTTGTCTGATGTATTGCTTATCATCTTCGGTCAAAACATTCCTCTTACTTGATCCATTCGGAAATAGCTCCAGCGGATGATTGTGAAAACCCAAATTAGCACCAGGATTCTTTCTATTAGCCACTGCTAGTATCAACCAATATCCATCATCTGACCGCTCAATCTTGATCTGAAATTCACACCCCAACTTTCCAGAAGAAGTAAGAGGCCTCCTTTCCTTAGCCGGATCAGAATCAGGATCCTTCGAATTTTTCTTCCTACCATGAGTGCACTTCAAGTATCGTCGCCTACTATCTTCACTTGGATTTTTTTTATTTGATGCCTTCACCAAATAAAACCCAAAACCCTTGGCAATCTCAGTAGCTGCTGCATATGCAATCAAATCTGTATCGTATTTTACTCCATTGACGAATTCTGAGGTGTAATCTTTGCCATCCCCTCCGTAATCATCAATATCCTACAATGTTAGATCTCATGATATAAGTAGGACTCCACAATAATAGAAAATCTAACGACTACATTTAATTTAATAATTATCACAAATAATTTAGCATTCTCTGTATTATCCTAAGCAAAATCCAACATTTAACACGACAAAATTTAGCATTCTCTATTATTTACATACTATACATCTAATGTAAGAATCATATTAATCACATTCTATAATTTTTTTATTGCGTATTATGCATCTAATCTTAATTTTGTATACAAAAACAATCAATTTCACAAATAATTAGGCTCATAAATTTTAAAAATAATATAAACTAAAATTCAATAAACAATCTTATAGACCAAACTATAAATGATAACAATAAAATAGAAATATTTGATATAAACTTAAAAAAACCCAAAAACCACCAATAGAAGCAAATTTTCGGTTCAACCATGGCTAAACCTAACCAAATTTTCGGTTTCACCATGGCCAAACCGAAATAAAGGTTCGGTACCACCGTGGACCAACCGAAAAAAATTTTCGTTTCACCCATGGCACAAACGTAGCAGATTTTCGGTTCATCCATGGCTCAACCGAATGTGATTTTCGGTTGGTCCATGGTTCAACCGAAACCGAATTTCGGTTGGACCATGGACCCACCGAAAATCACATTCGGTTGGGTTTTTTTTTTTTTTTTTAAAAACGAGATTTTTACCTCGTCGGAGTCGCTACTCATTGTTCGGACGTATGCTCGACGATTTCGGCTTCCAAATGTCGATGATGAATTCGAGAGTGTGGGAGAATGAGTGTTTTTTGTTTTCTAAGTGAATGTGGTGTTTGTTTGCTAAAGGAAAGGTAAAGATGTCAAAAGGTTAAAAGTGTAACTTTGTTGTTTTTTAGGACGATCATTAGTAATTGTTAGGACGACCTTTATCAACTCCCTTGTTAAATAGCTGTGTTATTTAATAAATAGTTGTATTCATAGGCATGATGCTCAAGCAACTACCATTTTACATCTTAAAAATGTTATTAAAGCCGAGCCGAACCGCTCGGCCCGACCAGTAAAACCGTCACCCGGTCACAAAATCGGCTTGGAACAGTCTAAAAGCCGCTCCGGTTTGATGTGGTGGTTAACAGGCGACCGAGGCGGTTAACCGATCGAGCCGCTCATCCGGTTTTTTCCATTCAGCAGTTAAATTTAATTAAAAAAATTACAGAAAATTGAAATAAATACAAAACGTCGGGCTCTCAAATTGAATCCTTATTTCCATTTCACAATTTCGAAGGAAAGAGACAAGCTCTGATTAAGAAAAGTCCACTATTTATACTAATAACGTTTATTAGGTACCGATGCTCTAACGGTTTTTAAACGATCTAATTCCGGTTGGACCACTAAAGTGCGAGCAGTTCGCATTACCGGGTCATGCTCCGGTTCGGTTCTGACAACATTGATCTTAACTATGAACTTCTGTTCTGCGAGCAACCGCAGACCTCAGATTGCTATATATGGTACTAGCTTGAACCCGGCCCGTTGGCCGGATAGCTGTTATAAAATACTTCTGGTTGAGATCGGGTAAACCAAATATCAAACTTAAAATTAAAAGGTAGGAACAAAGGCATGTGCAAACTGTATAGATATATTATGGACCGATGAGTTTACTGAAATAATGGGCCTTTTGTGAGCGACCCTCTGTTACAACGAATAGTACCAAAAGCCTAAAGTTATAATTGTATCTACAATTAGTATGCAAGTTAATTAGTCACAAAATAAATAATTTATTATAAGAAAAGTTATTAGTTAAATCACTTACTAAAACGTAATGGAAGAGCTACGCCAATGAAGAAAATAACCAAAATCTAGAAAAGCCCTATGAAGTAATCCACGTTCATTGACAGTAAAATAAACCTCTAAATAAAGTTCTCACAAGCCCAAATGCAAAAGACTTCCAAGTAAATAGTAGAAAAACAAAAAAGACCCTTCACTAACTCTTTAACTAAATAGTGCTTCGACTTGTGAACAACTACTTTCATAAATTTGTTGTCGAGAATAATTTGAGGACCAAATCGCAGTACTCGTGCACATCATTCTACGGCCCGACTTTGACAAACAGTCGATATACATTCCCCATGAGTGACTGGAGGATGCGAATGAAGTCATCATCGAACGGATCTCCATGAGGAAAAAGATCATGAGTGATTCTTCTAAGGTAAGTAGAGGGGGAAAAATGACCTCCACTACAGAACTTATATCCTCAACGGCAAGGTGAATTATGTGTATGCTAGAGTTCGGACACCACAAAGGATAGAAGTCAATTATGCGGCCCTCAAAAAGGTGAAGATTTTCCTTGTATTAATTAGAGAAATACACATGGTTAAACCTTTTAACAAACCTTCGCGGAACTTGGAAATAAGAGGGTTTAAAACATGATTACCATATTCTCCTCCTCCAATTGGTAGAGAATAAGATCAAGTGCTAGACAATGTTCAGCAATAGCAGCAATAACCTCATGCCCTGTTCACTTCCATTTTCGTTTCCTGTTTTCTGTTTTCATGTGATAAATTTGGCAACCGAAATGAGAAAACTTGTTTACTTTTCATTCTGTTTTCTATTCGTTTCCAGCTATGAAAACAGAAAGTGGCAACTTCCTGCTGTTTTCGGAAACGTTAAAATGTTGTTTTCACCTGTTTTCAACATCTGTTTTCTCAAAAACAGGAAACAGAAATGAAAGTAAACAGGCCCTTAATTAGCAATCGTTGTTTAGCATAACTGGATATTTTTTATTTTGGATATACTTAGAAGATTTTCGATTTTGTGCTTGTAGCTATTATAGTACACTTTTTATTTGTCATAAAAGCATTATAAAACGGTGCAACAGCTTGTATCAAAATTTTAAAATTAGTATTTTGTATTGAATTTAATCGTGATTTCATATCTCTGAGACCGCCTAGTAGGGATGGTAATATTATCCATACCCATGGGTATTTTACTATCCAACCCAATTGTGTTGGCCGTTGGGTATGGAATCCAAATAGATGTTAGATGGGTAGAGTTTAATGGATATGTACCCATATCCATTTAATTGGGTTGAGTTTTTAACATATGGATTTGGGTTTGTACCCATACCCAAATGCAAATTAGAGTTTGGTACCTAAACTTAATAGTTATGCATATTTAATACCTAATTTTTTTTTGCATATAAGTCCTCAAAATATCGATGAAAAATTGCATTTTAATACCTAAAATTTTTTGGTCTCACATTTGATGCCTAAACTTTTCAACTTTTACAAATAGGTCCAATTTTTGTATGTGTAGTTAAACCACCCTCAAGTAAATGGATATCCATATCCAACCCATACCCATTTAGATAATATCCATATCTAACCCAAAGCCATATACAAACCTCAAACCCATACACACATCACCCAAACCCTACCCATAATAAATGGGTCTACTTGGGTTTGGGCAAAATTACCCATGGGTGTGAAAATTGCCATCCCTACCACCTGGCGTCTAGGGATTGGAATTTCAATAGGCATTTTTGTGGTTTTTAAAAAATTTAGGTCGTAATTCTAATTAAGGTAGACACAGTTAAAATAATTGGACAATTGAATGAGTCATCACATAATATTTAAAATACAAACACCTACCAACTCGTATTATGAATATCTACAAGATAAAACAATATGAATAGTGTTTATATTCCAAAAAAAAAAAAAAAAGCAAAATGAAACAAGTTGGGAATAGCGAATTAGACTTGCTAGATAAGAGACGAATCTTTAAACTTAGTAGACTTATTTCCCTTGTTTTTGGGGTTCCCAAAGAAGAATGATTTCATTTGAGACACGTCAAATGGTTCTACCTCCAAGATTAAAGTACTCAGTTGAGCAAATGGAGAAAGCCCAACGAGTAATTTAGGACAACTTTCAAGCACCTGAATAATTAAATAAAAAACAGTTAGCGTTCGAACAATTCAACAAATCATCCACTGCGCAATGTTGTGAGGATAAAATAGGCTGCGAGAACCAAAATTATGTTGTTACCCTAATTGCAATTCCAATTGAATTAAAGCAAATTAGACGACATTGATAAGTTTATAATGAAAATTGTTGAAGTTCTTTCGATAAGTAGAAAACATATAAAACTTGAAAGTGAATTGCATTGATAGTGAACACAAAATTTACCTTGACAGTATCGGAATTCAGAACAAGAGTTCTTGCACGGTGCAGTCGTCGGAGCAAGTTCACTAACTGTGTCGCAAAACGATAGTCATGGTCATCCGTGAATATGTAAGCCCAGCATCCGACATAAACACGGTCGAGTGAAGGTAGATCAAACTCGCCATAGTCCGGACTCCAATATGTTTTGTAAGATATGGACTCGAGATTGGGTGCGAATATTTCGACCATAGACACATTATCTGACCCTTCAATCCTGAGATTCAACAATTGGTTCCCGCAGATTCTCAAGTACATGTCAGGGTCCTCGTCCCACTCATCATTCGTCCAGTAGCAGTGCTTGAGGGTTAGATCCCTCAGGTTTGGGAAACCGGAGAACGGTTCGACCAGTGGCTCCGGGCAAAACAACTTTGTGCGTTGCAGATGCAGAGTAGTGAGCATTCTGAAACCAGGTGCAAGGGGAAGGAATCCCTGGTCGTACACGTAATGCGAAAAGACATCCACGAGATCCTCGACGGCGCGCAACCGTCGAATCCCGTGGGAGGCCGCGTAAGCAAAGAGCTCGCCACAACTCTCATTAATGTCGTACTCGATTATGCCGCCGTATTTGTTCGTGTCATTTTCGATGCTGATCTCGTGGATCGGGGCGGATTCGTGACGGCGTGAGATGATTCCGTAGACGAATTGGTCGAATTCATCGCTGTCGTTGAAGGACTTGGTGTCTAGATTGAGGGCAGGGACGCCTTTCCAGACGGATCTCCACCGCCGGGAGAGGACGCAAGTTTGTACGGCGAGTTTCGAGTCGAGGAAGGAGAGAATGCAGCGGAGGAGATGGTCGGGAAGTTCGCTGAACCTGTCGTCATCGTCATTAATTATCCGAGCTTTCTTCAAACAGGTACATGTAGGGCAGTGGGAGCTGCTGCTGCCGCCGGTGATCATCGTGGGTTTAGTTGCTTCAATTTCTCTTCCCACCAATGATGTTCTGCTGCGGTGACTGCCTATATGTGCGAGGCAAATAGATAGAAGTTGCGGGAATTGTAAGTTGTACCTTTGAATCCATTATATAGTTTGTGCAATTCAAAACCGTTTCCTCTTTGGAAAAGGATTTCTTCCCCCTTCTTAACAGTGGTGCATTATTCATATGGAAATATTGATTTTTATTGTTAAATAAATAAATATATTATATGAGAATGAGAGTTAAACATAGTCACTGTTGGTTGGGCTTAAACCAGTACGATAGAATTTCTTAAACCATAATTTTTTCCAACTTTTGCACACCCTCACATTTAATGGAAAAAACCCCTACAAAATAAACACAAAAGGTCAGAGCTTTGTGTGCTCTGCACCAGAGAGGATGAAACTAGTGACCATCTATTCTGTTAATGCACTTGCTCTTTGGTCCAAATGTAGGATGGCTAGCAGACTGGTAGATTATGGTAAGGAAAATATTGGTTCAACAGCGGAGGGCTTATGGGGGCATTGGAGGGAGTTTATAGTGCCGGTTTGAGTTGTAGTATGGAAAGAGAGGTGTCATTGAGTGTTTGGAGCAACTGGGAGACCAGCTGTCAGTAACCTGCTGCAAATCAAAACTGATATTGCAGGTTATTGTGCAAGTTGTATCAGCTTGATCTAATTGATCAAGTAAGAGCATAATAATAAGAGAAAACAGCAATTACCGGGGAAAAAGTCCACAGAAAACTCAATTGATCATCAAGCGTGGGAAAGAAAGTAAGCAGCGAGGAAAATACCACAAGCTCTATAAGGAAATCATCATTTTTGTAACTGCAAGAATGACCCTCGTATTCTCACCTACTTTGTCCAAAAAGAACAACATCCATGACCACAGATTTGACGATTGATATCTTGTGGAGGAATGATTCGGCCATTCAAAGCTGTTGAAAACAAGAACATATCAATAGAAATATAACCCTACCTGCGCGTTCTGGGACACTTCCATTAGCATAGCAAATAATATACTAGTGGTTCAGGTCATAACAAGAAAGGATGGACCTTTCCAATGGAAAGTGACATTCCTTTTGAATCAAAGGCATAAAAGGCCAGAAGCTCCAAGCTCCTTGCTATAGGGCTCGATGTAACAACAACGAACGCATGAAGATAAGAATGAAACGATGAGACAGCGTTAATGACTGTCTAACAATAACGAGGTAAATTGGTATACTTCATCAAAAGTGACTTTTAGTGACGAATTTCAGTTGCCTTCACTAATTTTTGTCTCTAATAACTGTCTTTTTTTAGTGAGCCTATTTTTTTGGGGTTTCTTTCCTTGCGCTACCAAGGAAAGAACGTATCATTCCTTGCGCATATACGGTTTGTAAAGGTTGAACATATCATTCCTTGCGCTACTAAACTCATCATGATCTTACAGTTCTAGACTCTGATACCATGTTAGCAAACTAACCACTTAGTCCCAATTATCGAGTTGTTGGAGAAGGATTTGTTAAGCCTTTTAACCTCTTACAATGACGACGGTACAGATGCATTAGTGGACGATAGGGCTGGGAAATAGTCCGGTTCGGTTTAAACCGGACCGGATTGACCCGGTTTTTTACAACTGTATTGGAGAATTCCACAACCGAAGACGGGATTGGATTGTTACCCGGTTTCAACCGTGACCGGACTGGATTGATCCGGTTTAAACCAAAAAAACGGATCTCCTCTTCCACCCCAAAACACAGCCGTTTGAATGACAAAAAATCAGCCTATCCTACCAAACTTCAATCACTAATCTATTCCCCAACCTCAATCTTTGCCGCTGCTCCTCTCGCGATTCTTCCTTTCCATCTACTTTCGCGATTCTTCTTCTCCTTCTCCCTCTTCTGGATCAAACCAAATACACCCAAGCATCGCCTTCTTCTCCCTCGAGCACTCCTCTGGCTCTCTGCCTATGAGTTCGATAGAAGTTAGAGAGGCGAGAAGAGTTGGAGCTGGAGAAGTGGTTGGAGTCACGCGAGCCGAGAAGGGGAGATTGAGCGAGAAAGGCAGCAGACAAACTTTGGAGAGGCGATGCATGTTGCCCATCGCGTGTCAAGCGATCATATCTCCTCGGTCGCCGTCGCCGTCACCATCGCCATCGCTGGGGATTTGGAGAGCTCCGTCGCCGTCACCACTCACCATCGCCGTCGAGTTCTGGTGGCGGAGTGGCGATGGTCCGCGACGAAATGGAGGCTGGTCAGATTTTCTTCTTCTCCTACTCTTGTGTGGTGGGTCGGCGATTGGAAAAGAGAGAAGCTCGAGGGTCAGAGGGAGAGAGAAGTGAGAACAGAGGAGGCGGCGGCGATTCGGGTTGAGAACAGAGGAGGCGGCGGCAATTAGGGTTTAGGGGGGCGAGCTGGGCTGGGCTGGGGGCGGGGCGGACCGGACTCGTGGGCATTACAACCGTAAACGGGATTGGATTGGTTGAGATCCGGTTTTCAGTTGCAACCGGCACGGTTTAAATTGGCCGGTTTCCGGTTTGACCGAAAAACCGGGACCGAATTTCCAGCCCTAGTGGACGAGTAGCAACATAAGCAGCACAGTGGATTAATGATTCAATTAAGTTAATAAAATATCCATGCAACATTGTTGAACAACGTGTAATTTATTTAGAGCTCCCGAAATCTGAATCATTATGGGTAATGATAAGGTTGCATTGCATCCACTCATAAAAATGACCTGGGATAAATAATTTAAAAAGTGAATAAAGCTTCCATAGACAATACCATTTAGACACTTTTTTTTTCTTTTGCAAAGTCAAGAGTTACAGTCATACAGAAGAAAAAAGAAGAGCGCGAGAGTCAACCAATAGTCGAACTCCCGAGCCTTGTGTGCCACATGATTTGCAGCCCTATTTAATCGACGAGATACAAAACAGAAGGAAACCCAACTTAGATGAGAAGCCAAGCTCCGAATATCTTCTAGTATAGCTCCCCCAATCATGTGCCAAATTATCTCCCACCATTTAGACACTAAATTTACAAACATTTTTTGTAGGCTATTAATATAGTTATGTTCTTAAGGCAGAGGGAAACAATGAATCGTTTGTGCACTATATATGTGCCTCTCAATTGTATACATAGGCAAGTCCATTATCCATATGAAGAGATCATACTTCAAACGACCTTAACCTCATTGATTTAACCCTTCTCATCATTTCCAGTTGTGCTTCTTCAACCATGGGCTGCCATTTGATAGAGTAGCGCGCGCACACCAATATAAGAAAGACAAAACCACAAGCACTTAACATCATTTCCAGTTGTGCTTCTTCAACCATGGGCTGCCATTTGATAGAGTAGCGCCACACCAATATAAGAAAGACAAAACCACAAGCACTTAACATCAACACAAGGTAATTATCAGAACGATGGTGCTTAGTTAGTTGAAATTATCAACTTGCTAATTGAAAGGGAAGAGATGTCACCTTAGGCTTAAACTAGAGATGTCACTTTAAATTTTGTATACTTTGTTTCTTTGTTGGAAGGATTCCCGAAGAAGTAGTGTGACAACGAATAAGGTATGTCAAATAACTTTTGCTTACACTCTACATTGATGACCAAAGTCTTCAGTCGAGTAAAAGGAGAAATCTGGGATTCAAATGATTTGTGAATACTTTCAAGTATCTGAACAACAACAAACAAAAATATAAGAAAAAATGCAAAAATCATACAAATTTCATGACTTGAACAATTAATAATCAATTTAACGCAATAATAATAATAATATATTACTATTAAAAGATGCTCCCTCGATCTTTTGTTGCGTGTTATTGCAGTCAACCTCGTGACAGTCATATTTTTTCATCTCCAAATAATTTATTTTTTAAATTATATAACAACGAATAAGACAACGAGGAATTTTACAATGCTATATAGTATTGGTGCTATAGGTTTTTGTTTTTATGGTACAACTTGAAATTGTACCTTTAACGTTATGGTACAACTTCAGATTGAATTTGTACAAGTTCTTTTATGGTACAACTTGAACTTGTACCTTTATGTGATGGTACAACTTCAAGTTGTAAAGTTGTACCATAACATAATGATGCAAATTCCTTTATGGTACAACCTAAACTTATACATTTAATGTTATGGTACAATTTCAAGTTGTACATTAAAGCACCAATACTATATAGCAGTAGTGCTCTAAGACAACATGTATACTGCATATTATTTACGATTTGTTTGTATTTCTTAAACTTGCTCGCTGCAATTTCAAAAACAAGTATTTACAATTTTATGATTAGATAGTATATAATAGATCAGTTCATCAGTTACTCCTAGGTAAAAATAGATTACCTACCTCGAAGGTATCCGAATGTAGTTCAAGTGTTCTTGCACTCGCCAACCCATCAAACAATTTCATCAACCTCCCAGCGGCCACTCTTACCGGAGTTATCAACCGACCCCCATTCCTATCCTTGGAATTAGCAAGATGACGACGGCCGGAGATTCGGACACAAGCGCGATCGAGGGAAGGCATATGTGCGTCACCAAACCCCGAACGCCACACCACATCCTTGTAGCACAAGGACTCGAGATTCGGTGCGAATATTTCCACCTCTGACGGGACATCCTCAATGGTGAGATTCCGCAATTGGATCCCGGAGATTCTCACGGGAGCCGGCAAGCCGCCGTCATCAACCATCCAGTACCATCGCACCAAGGTTAAATCCCTCAGGCAGGGGAAATCCACGAAAGGGTCGACCCGGCCGCTGAGCGGGCCGGGCAGGCGCCCACCATACGCCTCCAGGTGCAGAGTGACGAGGGTTCTGAAAGCATACGCCTTCGGTACAAAGAACTTCCAGACATTTTCTGGGTCGCAATTGACTGCGCGCAAGCGCAGGAGGTTCCCGTGCGACGCGGCGTAGTCGAAGAGCGTCCCGTACATCAACTCCGCATCGATGAACATCTCGGCCCACTTGTCCAGTTGCAATTGGAAGGAAATCTCCTCGACCCCGGCGGAGTCGTAACGGCTGGAGAGGATGCGGGAGACGAATTGGCTGAAGCTAGGGAAGCTGTGGAAGGAACGTCTGTTGAGATTGAGGGCAGGGACGCCTTTCCAGACGGATCTCCAACGGCGGCAGAGGAGGCTTGTTCGGACGGTGGTTTTGGAGTCGACGAAGCAGAGGATGCGGCGGAGGACATGTTCGGGCAGCTCGCTGAGCCGATCGCCGATTCGGTGGCGAGCTCTCTTCGTAATTGTGGGCCAGCTGCCGTTGATCATCGATCGTCGTACGTGTATTCGCCTTGCCTTCCCGCCGATGATGTGAAGAGGCTTGCTGCTAAACCAGAGGTTGCGGCTATCGCGCGTTGGGGTAAAATATATATAGAGAACCTTCAGACGACACTCCTACAGTTTCTGGAATTGCTAAGATTTCGCTTTGTCTCCTTTTCTATGAATAAAAAAGATTGCCTTATTACCTAGGGCTTACGTTTCAATCTAAAAATCAATTCGATTTCTGTCTTCCCTTCTTGAAAGATATTTGCATGTGGAGGGGTTCAATTCAACAAGTTGAGCTATCGTAATGCCACATTATCATAATGTTGTTGATCCGAGCAATATTGTTAGATAACGTGGATGTTGATTGTCAGTTTGCCATAATAATATATCAACAGAATGCAGCTGACCTAAGAAGTGACATAAACTAGCGGAGCTTATGCTTAACAAGGTGAGCACTTCTACTATGCTATATAGTATTGGTGCTTTAATGTACAACTTAAAGTTGTACCATAACATTAAATGTATAAGTTTAGGTTGTACCATAAAGCAATTTGTATCATTATGTTATGGTACAACTTTACAACTTGAAGTTGTACCATCACATAAAAGTATAAGTTCAAGTTGTACCATAAAAGAATTTGTACAAAAAGTTTAGGTACAATCTGAAGTTGTACCATAACGTAAATGTACAATTTTAAGTTGTACCATAAAGGCAAAATCTTATAGCACCAATACTATATAGCATTGTAAAATTTCTCTAACAAGGTGGGTCTCTCAACCTATCTAGCTATATCTAGCTACGTACGTAACGTGTCTCTTTCACTTTGTTCCTCCCTCCCGTCGATCTCCTCAGCTTTCACGGGAACGCTGCCGTTCTCCGAATCATCACCAACGATGTTGCTCAAATACTTTTATATAATAATGAATGACTCCCTAAATTTCGCTTAGTTTTCAATGAAAGATGAGATGCAGTTAATTTATTTATGAGCTCAAATATACCTCCATACCACTAAAGCTATAATCATTGTGATCTTTAGTTGTTCACTCACCTCTGCCAATGTTTACAGGTTCATATTTTGATATGAAATTTAGATAAAGAAACTTTAAATCTCACACATTTAAATGTAGGGGATGGAAACTATGTAAATAAGTGATTGCAAATTTACTATTTTGAACCCAAAACTAAAGAAATTTAGATATCTCATTTCGCAGTAAATTAAAAAGTCTTATGGGAAAGGGATACCTTAGCGTTGGATGTGGTGGTGAATAAACAACTAATGCCAAACGTGACCTAAAAAGTTCCCTCCACTATGAATTGCAAAAAAAAACATCATTCCCAAATCCAATTTATTACCAGTCAAATCATATTTGGTAATATCACTTGAAGGTCATACCAATAAATGACTATTTAGTTTGAGTCTAAATTAGACCTATTACATTGGCTACAAAAAAATATGGCTTAATTGCAAGTTTGGTCACTCGAATTGCTAAAAAATTTCACGTTTGCCACTCAAGTTAATTTATTCCATTTATAGTCACTCGAATTAGTTGAACAGTTCAAGTTCGGTCACTCTCCGTTAATCTCCGTTAACTTTGACTGACGTGGCGGTCAACTCTGACAGTTGACCGTTAAATGTGTGACGTGCAGTGGCGGACCCAGAATTTTCGGAGAGGTGTGTCGCCGATAAAATAATGTAATAATTAAAAATTATTAAAAAATTAATAGAAATTACTAAAAATTAATTCATAAAGTTCACAATGTCATGTTTACTAGAAATGTCTGTAAATACATTCATTGCTTATGTTGCGAAGCAAATCCTTTTCGATATACACAACTAAACAATGATTCATTAAATTCGTCACTCAACCGATTTCGAAGTTCATTCTTGATTATCTTCATAGCTGAAATCTTTCGCAGCTTTCAATTGCAACAGGTAAAGTCAACACCAACTTTCAAAAGCAAGTAAAACTAAAGGTTAAAAGAAAAGGGAGATGTGGTAGTGGCTCTCGGTAATTAGAAACTAAAACGGGGTAAGGGTGAGTGTTTTATTTTCAATAAAGGAAGGGTCAAGGGGTGGAAACGGTGAGTTTCAAAGGATGGGGTTATGTTTATTTTTTCCATTGTTGGTTTGTGGTAGGGATGACAACCAAACCCGTGGTCGCGGGTACCCGACCTCCTCCGACCCAGTCAATACGGGAATCCCTGCATTGACTGGGTATGGGACGAGTATGGATAAACCCCCCCAAAAAGGTTGATGGGTATGGGGCGGGTATGGTTTTTAACTCTCCAGTCCCATACCCATAGCCAAACCCGCCCTACCAAGGATATTATGTTATATACATAAAATATAAGGAGTGTATGGTAACTTGTCAATCGAATGAAGAGTAATTAAAAGAAAAAATAAAATGTTAAAATGTAATTGATGGCAACCAAACCTTAATTTCATCCTCTTATGTATTAGTTCCATAATTTTGGGTGGGTAGTATCTGTATTTGTCACCATATTCTATTATTAATGGTGAGTAGTTGTTGGGGCGGTATTACCCATGGGTATCAGAAAACCACAAGTATGGGGATGAGTTTGTAAGACCTTTCACTGCATGGGTATGAGACGGGTATGAGTTTGAATATTTGGAAATGGGGATGAGGTTGGTTTAGGCAAACCCGCTCTATTGTCATCTCTAGGTTGTGGTGTTGGTTACTCTAAAACAAGCATACTTATTTGAATTTACTTAATATTGTGTATTACTCATTAAGATAAATAACTTTATAACAAGAAAATCATTCTCGTATAATGAAGGTGTGTCACTCACAATTATTTAAGGTGTGTCGGAAGTCCCGAATTAAAAAAATTTGTACCAAAAATATATAGGTACTTCACAAAATTTCCGGGCGAGGGTGTGTCGGACAACACACCCTGCCCTTTACTAGGTCCGCCACTAGTGACGTGGCAAATAAAAAATAATATAATAATAAATTTTAATTATTTAAAATTTACACCTCATTTTTACATACATTAATCTTTAATTGATGAAAAATCTTTCTTTTCTTCTCTTCTTCACGTAATCCGATTTCTGAAATTCTCCGGCCTCGAATATCTCTTCTGAGGAACTTCCGTCGACGTTCTAGGTGGGGAATTGAACAAAAAAATGCAGCGCTAGCCCCCGCCGCAAGCAGGCGCAGCCAAGCTCCCGCAAAGCCAAAGCCGCCGCCACCATCGAGACTGTCCGTCATACTACTCGACCAAGGAATGTTGACAGTCAACGACAGGTACAACCTTGTGAAGTTCGTGAAGCTGGTTCAACAAGCGGGTCTCTACCTTAATCTCCGGATTGGCCCTTACGTTTGTGTTGAATGGAATTTCGGGTAATTTTGGAAAACCCTGCTCGAAATTCGTCGAAAAGCTAATTCCTTCCCCCTGTTTTTTCAAATGCTCTGTTTTTGTTTTGTTTTGGGGGTGATGCAGAGGACTCCCTGTTTGGCTCAAGGATGTGCCTGGAATCTCCTTCAGAACTAACAATGAACCCTTCAAGGTAGTCGGCTGCCCTTTCTTTTTAGCCTGATTGTCAAAATTCTTTTTAAAGATCATGAGAGCTGACGGTTGTACTATGGGTGGGTCGATGGATTCAATGAAAGGCGGGCAATGCAAAATTTCACAGAGAAGATCGTCAACATGATGAAGCAAGAACAACTCTTTGAACCCCAGGGAGGTTCTAGTGGGTTTTGCGTGCTAGATCTAGTTTCTTTTCAATCGCAACATGCTGGATCTAGTTTGGTGGCCCATAAATCGCACATCGTTATCTTTCAACCCCTTTTTCTTTTCAATCCATACTTGAGCTATCAATCTCCTTCTAGTGGGTTTTGCGTTTCTGTTGCGATGGTGCTTGTGATTTGAATTTGGATTTGGATTTTTGGCAGATAAACACCTGCAATGCGTTTTACTGTTCAAGCCAAACGCGCCATACAAGCCTAAAATGTGGACTGAAGCCTGAACTGCTTGGTAAGTCATACGGGTAGTGAGTGAAAGAGAAGGGAAAGAATGGCGGGTGCTATCGCTATGATTTCAGAGGAAGTGTCGGCTCTGTTTTTCACGGTGAGAAACAGAGCATAGACGAGCTAGGAAACAGAGGAAACCCCGCAGCTGCTGTGGATTCCTCCCAAGCTCTGAAGAAACGAAGTCCCCAGAAGTTTCACGGCGAGCCAGAATACGATCCGGAGAAAGGCCTCGCTCCGGCAGAGAGTTAGAGCAAAGATGTTGGCTATTGGAAACAGAGCAGCTCAGTTTCTCGCGTAAGGGAAGTTTCCGGTGGCGGCGAGGACTAAAGCGAGGATGTTGAGTGTTAAGCAAACTGTGAACAGCCGTTTGTAGACTGTCAACATTCCTTGGTCGAGTAGTATGACAGACAGTCTCGACGGTGGCGGCGACTTTGGCTTTGCGGGAGCTTGGCTGCGCCTGCTTGCGGCGGGGGCTAGCGCTGCATTTTTTTGTCCAATTCCCCACCTGGAACATCGACGGAAGTTCCTCGGAAGAGATATCCGAGGCCGGAGAATTTCAGAAATCAGATTACGTGAAGAAGAGAAGAAAAGAAAGATTTTTCATCGTTTAAAGATTAATGTATGTAAAAATGAGGTGTAAATTTTAAATAATTAAAATTTATTATTATATTATTTTTTATTTGCCACGTCACACATTTAACGGTCAACTGTTAGAGTTGACTGCCACATCAGTCAAAGTTAACGGAGATTAACGGAGAGTGACTGAACTTGAACTATTCAACTAATTCGAGTGACTATAAATGGAATAAATTAATTTGAGTGGCAAACGTGAAATTTTTTAGCAATTCGAGTGACCAAACTTGCAATTAAGCCAAAAAAATATCAACTCTAATGTAATTTTTGCAATTTTTATTTTGTATAACAAACATAAATGTGGAAACACCGATAATGAAGGTGTGAATTGGTTTAATGTGAATAGCTAGATGGTCGATATTTCTTTATAGGTATAATTATATGATCTCAAATAGACTCAAAATATGGGTTCGACCCGAATAAATGTTTTTCTGTCCTAGGTCTCTCCCCCATTCCATAATTAGTAAATTAAAGTAATCTGGCCAACGGGCTGGGTCAAAGCTAGTTTTATTTGGTTGCAATGGAGTAGCTCTGTGATGCTGCTCGTGTGGGTATGCGAAGACGAAGAAGAGGGAGATATGGTTAACGCGGGGAAAAGACGGCCAATCGTTTCTCTACCCCTCGATTTTCCAGAAACCACCCTTGTCGGTGAAGAAACGCTGTTGCAGAGAGAAGGCAAACGTGGATGGAGATGGATTTTTTGTTTTAATTGTATTGCTAAGTGAAAAAAATCTTTGGCCTAAATTCCACGTTAAATGTCACATCGTCGGTCAATTTTGACTGCTAATTACTAACGGTCAAAGTTAACGGAGACTAGATGTTGGGACATAACGAACACATGACAAACATAGGAGGTATAAGTGACAGAAAGTCTAAACTATATGTTATCTTTAGCGGGGTGGACAAGATGCGAGGTTAGATTGTGCAGTGTCTTTCCCCTTCAATTTCAATGGCGGCCTCATTCTGATATGAAAAATAGTATGTGATGATGCGATAATGTGCTTATAATACATGGGCAATTATGATATGAAAATAGTAGAGGGGCATATTTGATAAAATTACATAGTAGAGGGGCATATTATACCTATAACCCCTTTTTTCAAAAGATAATCATATATTGATTCACAGAAAATGCAGTTACATCCTGGAATTCAGCCAAGCCTAGAAACCAAAGAAACGACTCATAGTCGGGACAATGAAAGGGCCTTCTAGCCACCAAATGAGCTACCCAATTGCAACGCCGACCTACAAATCACACACTACGCCCAGAATGGAAGGCAAAATAATGCAGAATTTCTTCAAGAATAGCCCCCATCCGGGTATCACTAGTTTGGCCCGATTGATCTTGTCA
Organism: Linum trigynum; assembly: GCA_964030455.1. Classification (NCBI taxonomy): domain Eukaryota; kingdom Viridiplantae; phylum Streptophyta; class Magnoliopsida; order Malpighiales; family Linaceae; genus Linum; species Linum trigynum. Next base: position 13,294,885 of record OZ034816.1, read on the forward strand.
ATGATTACTTTGGCATCTCCCTCAAATCTAACTTCCTTAAAGCCATGCTCAAGACACCAACAAATAGCCTCCCGGAGGACAAGCAATTTGACCATAGGGTGATCAATACACGGAAACTGAACACCCTTAGCCAACAGAATCTCCCTTGCTGGGGTCATAAGCCTCATCCCTCCTGCCGAGTGAGACCCACACCGGGTAGCCCCATCCCACATGCACACCACCAAATTAGTTCTCACAGGATTCAAGTGATGTGGCGACGGAACGGAGGGAGGAATAACTTGGTCCACCGGCGAACTTATTCATTCCTCATATTGTTATTTAAATTGTCGCATCAAGGTAGGGATCCAAGCTGTTTCCCCTCGAAGACAATCCAGTTTCGAGACCGCCAGATCCTCCAAAAGACAGCAACAAGGGCCCGATATGTAAATTGTAAAGTGAGTGACTAATAAGAAGAAAAAAATTGGATGGCTAATATTAAAAAAATTGATAAACCGAATGACACTTAATCCAATTTAGAGACAAACCAAAAATTGAGGTATAAACCTGCCTCAAAAGTCAAATAACTCAAACCTAATTTAAGCCATACTAAAATGGGTTTGGACAATATTCAAATATGAAGAGATCATACTTCAAACGACCTTCACCTCATTGAGTTAACCCTTCTTCATCATTTCCAATTTTGCTTCTTCAACCATGGGTGGTCATTTGATAGGGTAGCGCTACACCAGTATAAGAAATGCAAAACCACAAGCACTTAACACCAACACAAGGTAAATTATCAGAATGATGGTGCTTAGTTAGTTGAGATTATCAACGGGCTAATTAAAAGGAATGAGATGTCACCTTGAACTATATAGGAGATGTCACTTTAAATTTTGTATACTTTGTCTCTTTGTTGGAAGGATTCCCGAGGAAGTAGTGTGACAATGAATAAGGTAAGTCAAATGATTTTTGTTTACACTCCAAACTGATGATCAACGTCTTCAGTCGAGTAAAAGGAGAAGTCTGGGATTCAAATGATTCGTGAATCCTTTCAAGTATCTGAACAAAAACAAACAAAATCATAAGGAAAAACATAAAAATTCATGACTTAAACCATTAATAATCAATTTAACTCAATAATATTACTATTAAAATATGCTCCATTGATCTTTTGTTGCATCACCAATCAATCTAGGTTTTCAACTATATATATAACAATGAGTAATACGAAAATTTAGACAAAAATTAATAAAATTAGTATGTATTTCTGAAACTCACTTGCTACTACTTTAGAAATTTGTTTAATGATCATTATTATTAAGACAATTTTTTTAAAGTAAATATGCATGTTTCTATAGACACTATATCATTTCAAAAAACAAATATGACTAATTTGATTATCGGAGTATAATTCAATATGAAACTGTGCCATATATATATATATACACCCAAAATAGATAGTATATAACAGATGAGATTCCTTGCTCCTAGAGGTAGAATAGAATAGATCACCTACCTTGACGGTATCCAAATGTAGTTCAAGTTTTCTTGCACTGTGCAACCCTTGAAACAATTTCATCAAACTCCCAGCGGCCTCCCTCACCGGAGTTATCAACTTAGCCGAATCCCGGTTCACCGGAATGGCAAGATGACGATGGCCGGAGATCCGGACACAAGCGCGATCGAGGGAAGGCATATAATGTGCGTCACCAAATCCCGAACGCCACACCACATCCTTGTAGCACAAGGACTCGAGATTCGGTGCAAATATTTCGACCTCTGGCTCGACGTATTCAACGGTTAGATTCCGCAATTGGATCCCGGAGATTCTCACGGAAGCCTTGAAGCCGCTGTCGTCAACCACCCAGTACCACCGCACCAAGGTTAAATCCCTCAGGCAGGGGAAACCCGCGAACGGGTCGACCCGGCCGCTGCCCCGGTCGGTCAGTATCTGACCACCATACGCATCGCACCCCTCCAGGTGCAGAATGATGAGGGTTCTGAAAGCATACGCCTTCGGTACAAAGCACTTCCAGACATGTTCTGGGTAGCAATCGACTGTGCGCAAGCGTAGGAGGTTCCCATGCGACGCGGCGTAGTCGAAGAGCCTCCCGTACATCAACCCCGTCTCGGTTAACGGGCTCGGCCACGTGTCCAATCGGAAGGTGATCTCCTCGATCCCGGCGGAATCGTGACGGCGGGAGAGGACGTGGGAGACGAATTGGGTGAAGGTAGGGAAGCTGTGGAAGGAACGCCTGTTGATATTGAGGGCAGGGACGCCTTTCCAGACGGAGCTCCAACGGCGGGAGAGGAGGTTTGTTTGGACGGTGGTTATGGAGTCGACGAAGGAGAGGATGCGGTTGTAGAAAGTGTATGGAAGGCAAAGGTTGATCGAAAACCCGCAAAAGCCAAACAGCTGCAGGGTTGGTTCGTTTATAAAGGGTTTCAAGTTTTCCTGTGCTCCAACGGTAAATAAAATGGAAAAACAAATTCACCCTGACACGTGATGATTGCTAACAGGCTAATGTGGAACCAACTCCACTTACAAGTAAAACGACGACGCGTTCCAGACAAAGGCTCGAAACGTTTCCCATACAACGAATCGTCTTCGAGTCCGAAACGCATTCTTCAGCTGTTCTTCATTTCCAGTTCTGCTCTGCATCTTCGATTCAATTCAGCTCTGCATCAGTGCTTCATCTTCATGAATCTCAGCTTCATCATCTTGACAGCCTCCCTCAAGCTGGAGTGTACTAACTCCAAGCTTGTCCAACAATTCTCGGATTCTGTATCTGCTTAGAGCTTTAGTAAACAGGTCTGCAACCTGGTCAGCAGTTCGAATGTAAAGCAATTTAATCAATCCAGATTTCACTCTTTCACGAGTCACATGAATATCAATTTCAATGTGTTTCGTTCTTTCGTGAAACACTGGATTCTCAGCAATGTGAATTACTGACTTGTTATCACAAAACACAGAGATAGGCAGCTGCACATTCACACTCAATTCAGCAAGTAAGCCCTTCATCCATTGTAATTCACACACTAGTTGAGCCAAAGCTCTGTATTCAGCTTCTGAGGAAGATCGTGAAACAGTGGTCTGCTTCTTTGCTTTCCAAGTAACAAGCGAGCTTCCAATGAAGCTGCAGTATCCACTAACTGACCTTCTGGAATCTGGACAACTAGCCCAGTTAGAATCACTGTAACCTGACAACTTCAATGTGGAATCACTCTTGAAATAGATGCCCTGATTTGGTGACCCTTTAATGTAACTGAGGACTCTAAAAGCAGCTTGCAAATGCCCTGTATAAGGCTCTTTCTGGAATTGACTGAGCTGCTGCATTGGAAAGGTTAAATCAGGTCTAGTAGTAGTAAGATAATGTAACCTGCCAACTAATCTCCTGTATTGCTCAGGATCTTCAAGTAAAACACCATGTTTGGCCCTCAGTGTAACTTTTGGATCCAATGGTGAAACACAAGGCTTGGCATCCTGATAACCAGTGTCTTTCAACAGCTCTAAGCAGTATTTTCTTTGATTCACTGCAATTCCATCATTGCTTCTAGCAATTTCAAGACCTAGAAAGTACTTTAACTCTCCTAGGTCCTTGATCTTGAAATTCCTACTGAGATACTTCTTAACTTCCTCAACATCTTCCTTGTTGTCTCCTCCCACAATAATATCATCCACATACACCAGCAACACCACAAAACGTCCATGGACCCACTTTGTAAACATGGAATAGTCTGAAACAGACTGTGAAAAACCATGTTGCAGTAGGGAGGAAGTCACTTTTGCAAACCACTGTCGACTTGCCTGCTTTAGTCCATATAGGGATTTCCTTAACCTGCACACAAGCTTCTCAGGTCCATTTCCTCTTGGATCACCTGGTGGCAACACCATATATACTTCTTCTTCAAGGTCTCCATGCAAAAATGCATTGGAGACATCCATCTGATCCAACACCCAACCCTTATTAGCAGCTACAGCCAGCAATGTTTTAACAGTATTAATCTTAGCAACAGGAGAATAGGTATCCAAAAAATCTATACCATAAACCTGTGTGAAACCTTTGGCTACCAGCCTTGCCTTAAACCTTTCAATGCTCCCATCTGGTCTTCTTTTGATTTTAAACACCCATTTGTTACCTATAGCTCTCTTGCCTTTAGGTAGAACAACAACATCCCAGGTGTGGTTCTCCTCCAAGGCCTGAGTTTCTTCATTCATGGCCCTGTTCCAATGCTCACTAGTTGCTGCTTCTTGATAAGAACATGGTTCAACCTCATGTAACACACTCATGATGTAACTTCTGTCAGCTGGAGATAACTGCTCAAATTCCAGATATTGCTCCATGGGATACTTGCTAACACTACCAACCTGGTAGTCCTTAAATTTTACTGGCAACTTGCCTCTATTAACTCGAATAGGCCTGCCCTCAAATTCTTCTTGTACCTCTAGTTCAGGAGCATCATCAACAGCATCAACAAAATCCTCCAGATAGACAGACTTATCATTAGCAGAACTAGGCAAAGGGGAATGACCAGAGGGAGTATTAGAATTGGAAGGGTTGACTGCTGGGGGAGAAGGAGGAATTGAGGGAGAAGTAGAAGTGGATGTACTGGCCTCCCCTGATCCCTCAATTTGAGAAGAATTGGGTTGGTAAACTGGTATACTGTGAGGTGCTAGGGATGGAGAAATGGGAGGGGAAGAAGAAGGAGGTGGTGAATCAGTTGAGGTAGTTCGAAAAGGAAGAATGTTCTCATGGAAGACAACATTCCTAGAAATGAAAACCTTTTTGTTCTCAAGGTCTAAAAGGGTGTAACCCTTAATCCCAGCAGGGAAACCAAGAAAGACACATTGAGAGGATCTGGCTTGGAATTTAGTACGACCATGAACCAAGGTAGAAGCATAGCAAAGGCACCCAAAAACCTTTAAAACATTGAGGTCAGGAGGTTTATGGAAGAGTAGTTGGTAAGGGGAATGGTTTTTAAGAACTGGAGTAGGCAGCCTGTTAATCAAATACACTGAATGAAGTATACAAGCACTCCAGAACTTCAAAGGGACTGTTCCTATGTGGCTCACTAGAACTCGTTGACCATTAGGCAAATAAACAAAGGTATCAAAAATTTCAGTATAAGAAGAAAAATGGTTTAAACAGCATGTAATATGATCTGAGGCCCCAGTGTCAAGTATCCATATAGTTCTCAAGGCTGATTTATCTACAGTACTGTGTGAAGAGAGCACAAACTTACCAGCATGATCGGGAAGTGCAGGTAAGAATGAGACACAGAATAAGCTGTAGGAGTAATCCTTGGTGAGCTACCTGGAGACAAAGGCCCAGTATCCATGCCAAACTGAAGAAGAGATTTGAGGCGATTGATATCGTCAGAGGATAGAGCATTCACACCCTTAGAGGGACTAGGGCTGTCATCAGAGATGCTACTAGTACTGTCAGAAGATGGGGCTGCATTATCTGTGGAGACAGGACCAACAAAACTTTCCTTTTCTTGTTCCTTCTTCTTTAACTTCCAGCAGTCTTTGATAGTGTGATCTGTTCGTTTACAATACCTGCAAAAGAGTTTCCCTGATCCAGCTTCTGACCTCCCTTTAGACCGATCCCTATCATACTGATTACCAACAGCAAGAGCAACAGATTGACTGTTCTTAGACTTAGTCAGATCCCCTTTCAGCTTTTGTTCATATAAAAGCAAATCATCAACAGCAGCGGTAACAGTGGGTAAAGGTTTCATCATGAGTAGTTGCGTCTTTACAACCTCATACTCCTTATTAAGCCCTCTTAAGAAACGAATTAGATAATCAGTCTCTTGCTTAGTTTGGAAAGCAACCACAGCAGGGCAAGGAACAGGATTATTAGGAGCACAAGGACAGGGAACAATAGGGCAAAATTGCAGATAATCCTCCCAGAATCCTTTAATCTCAGTGTAGTACTGAGTAATGGTTCGATCACCCTGTTTGCAAGCATGAATCTCATCCTCCAAATTGATAATACGCAAAGCATTAGGTTGCCCAAACCGTCTTTTCAGTTCATCCCACAGAACACGAGCATTCTCGTGATTCAGAACACTAAGAGCAATTTCCTTCTTCAAGGAATTGACAATCCAACAAAGAACAACAGTGTTACAACCATCCCAGAGATGGAAATGAGCACTACCAGCTGGCGGGACAGGGATAGACCCATCAATGAAACCCAGCTTGTGCTTGGTTTTCAACGCCAGACGCATAGATCGACTCCACATAGAATAGTTAGTAACATCCAGAAGCTCAGGGACGAGTGACTGAGACAAATTCTCGTTGGGATTGAGATAATAAGGGTTACCAAACTGGATCTCACCTCTGCCAGCCTGAGTCTGATCCTCGTGAAAGCTGCCGAACTGAAAACCACCACCACCAGTAGAGACTCCACTGTTAGGAGGAGTAGAAGGAGAGGTGGTAGCCATTGTTGCCAAGGATCAGATCTGAGGCTCTGATACCATGTAGAAAGTGTATGGAAGGCAAAGGTTGATCGAAAACCCGCAAAAGCCAAACAGCTGCAGGGTTGGTTCGTTTATAAACGGTTTCAAGTTTCACTGTGCTCCAACGGTAAATAAAACGGAAAAACAAATTCACCCTGACACGTGGTGATTGCTAATAGGCTAATGTGGAACCAACTCCACTTACAAGTAAAACGACGACGCGTTCCGGACGAAGGCTCGAAACGTTTCCCATACAACGAATCGTCTTCGAGTCCGAAACGCGTTCTTCAGCTGTTCTTCATTTCCAGTTCTGCTCTGCATCTTCGATTCAATTCTGCTCTGCATCAGTGCTTCATCTTCATGAATCTCAGCTTCATCATCTTGACAGCGGTGGAGGAGGTGTTCGGGAAGTTCGCTGAGCCGATCGTTGATCATCGTCGTGTATTTGCCGCCGATCGATGATGTGAAGAGATCTGCGATAAACAAGAGATTGCGGCTCTCTCGGCCGGGTTGGGGTAAAATATATATATAGGAAACCTCAAGAGACTCTCCTTACAGGTAGGGCTGGAATTTCGGTTACTTCGATTATAACCGATAACCGAACGGTCGGTTACCGGTTAAACGAGATGACAGCCGACTCTACGGACAACCGCCCGACAGTCCGCCTCGGTTATCCGACAACCGACCGGTCGGTTACCGGTTAGTTGGTCGGTTAACCGCACTAACCGCACAACACAGTCGTCGGAAAGGAATGGCGCCGGCGGAGGAGATGGCGGGGTTGCACAGGCAACAGAGGAGGACTGCTGGCTGGGCTGCGAGCAGAGGATACCGAGACGAGGTCGCGGCTGCGGAGCGAAGGGGATGGCTGGCGGCGGCTTCGCGTTGGCAGAGCAAGGGGCTGGCGGCGGCGACATCTCTGCCTCTCTGGTTCGTCGTCGTCGTGGCTGCTGGCTGCTCGTGGGCTGGTCGTCGGGGAGGAGATGGCGGAGCAGAAGGGCGCGCGAGTCGGGGAGGGAGTCGTTTTTGTCTTTGTTCGCTTACCTCCTAAAAAGGAGAGGTGAGAGGCCGATTTACAACAGCCGTTGACCTCAGACTTTAAACTCCTACTAGGGGCTGGTCGTCGCTCTCGTGCTCCGCTGGGGCCTCCTGGGAGTGGGAAGAAGAGAGAACGATGGTCTCGTCGCCGTTCAGGGCTGGGCAGGCAGCAGGGAGAGTGGGTTCAGGGCTGGGTATCGTCGCGATGCAGAGAGAAGAGAAGGGAAGGCGGCGTCGATTAGGGTTAGGCTTCGTCGATTTTAGGAAATATGAAGTGGGGGTGGGGCGGCGTCGCGGAATGAGGGGAGGGGGGTTAATTGCTCGGTTAGCCGGTTAACCGACGGTTATCACCGTCGGTTAGCCGGTTAGGTTGCCGGTTAACCGACCAGTTCAACCGATAATCGGCGGTTACCGGTTAACCGACTAACCGAAAAAATCATCCGCGGGCGATTGTCGGTAGCTGGGTTAGCTACGCCGGTTAGTCGATTAACCGGCGGTCGGTTAGCTACGCTGGTTAGCCGGTTAACCGCCGATTATCGGTTTAACTGGCCGGTTAACCGGCAACCGATAACCGAACGTCCACAACCGTTGTGGAATGCAAAGATTTTGCTTTATCACCTTTACTATAAATAAAAAAGGGTTGCTTTTATTACCTAGGGTTTAAGTTTCAACTTCTTGCCTCAATTCCATTCTAAAAATCAATTCGATTTCTGTCTTTCTGAAGATTAAGAGGTTAATTGATACTCCACAAATGACAAAGAGCCAAATAATTATGACTTATCCTTATCTGATGACCGCTTGCGCGATAAGTTGGCATTGCAAGTGGTGCTGCTCGTATGGATCTAGTTGCATCCCCATTCAGATCTTGACAAAACTGTCTTGTCTCTTTATTCTTAGAAACTAACAAAATTGTCCATTTAGTGGCATAAACTGCTCTTTCATCGTCAGTTCAATTAGTATCGATTGACGTTATTTTTACCCATTATAATCATATTTGTCTACTATTTCATCTGACTATCATATAAAAAGTTATGCAGAAGAGTAACTAGGAACGGTCCGGAAAAAGGATGAGTAACGAAGTACTAATTAGGTACGACTAGAAGGAACTATGACAAAGAGGTCAAATACTACATCTTGACAAAATCAATAATGGGTTTGACACTAGAAGAACCTTTTAAGTTTGAACAAGTAATTGGCCACCTTGTAATGTATGTCGTTTGGGTAAAGGAAGTACCATAACAGAACAGAAACCAACTCAAATTCTTGGGGCAACCTTTCAATTTAGATTAACTGCATATCAAAACAAAGTATACCTTGATACCTTGATGATTTCAGAATGCAGCGTCAGAGATGCTACATTACACAAACCTCTGAACAAGGAGATCAAGCGTTGCTTCTCCCATTCAATGGCGTTGCCGTCCTCTTCATCATCGTTGTCATCCAGGGGATGTACCAAAATATCAAGCATGATCAAGGGAAGGAACACTTAAATCTAAGGATTCCAATGATATAAATTTGTGTTCCTTGAAATGGAACGACTTGAGTTTTGGGGCGAACACTTCAAACTCGATAGATTTGAGCAACAAGCTAAGTAATTCTAGCCTTGAAACCTTGAAATGCCTTTCATGCATATCATCAGTAGGCATATTAGTGCCTTGTTCCACAACCACATTTTGAAGGCACGGGAAGGTAGAGAACAGATCAATGTCCTTCTCCTGACCAAAAGACAGCACACAATAGTCCAACTTCAATGAGGTCGGCATCCAAAAACCGAAAAACCTGAATCCACTATCGATGGCGAGGAAACCGAATTCTAAGCTTCTGAGATTGCAATTGGAGGAGCCGAACAAATCATAGACTCGGTAATAGTGATCGACATCCAAACCATGGTCCAGTCCAATCAATAAATGTTTTGCATCATGGAGCAAGCCATACTCGATGACCCTAACGAACTAATCATCATCTGCTTCCTCTGAACAGTCCATCCACCACTCCCTTCTATATCGCTCTGATAAATAGCTCGACTTGTGGACATTAACTGGATAACAAAGTGACAGAACCTTGCCAACATACCTTCAGAAAACTCGAATGTTGCCCGAAGGATTTGCCACAAAAATTGAGAACCGGGACGTGTTTCCAAGTGCATCGTCATACTCAGGACAACACAAAGGTCTGGACGGCCGATTTGGTGTCCAGAAACGAAAAGATGTGATAGATAACAGGTTCTGGGAGACGGGCTGATTTTGTGTCCAGAAACAAAGCTACATTTGATGGAAGAAAGTACGAATCCCCCGGAACTAACAGATCCGGAAATGGTGCTACTTCTACAACTGTACAGCCATCACCATGTACTGGAAAAGCAGGACCAAGAAGGGCATTTCAACAGCTCTATCTGGTTTGCTAAGGACAGCTCCTCTATTGTATATGAACCACCCTGAACCATCACAGGCTCCAATCTTCATATATGATAACGTTGTTCTTTGCTGTACTTAGTTTCCTCACACATTCTGCATCCTTGTGATATCTGCCCCAGAACAATTATTCTCGGATGCAAGACAGTTCGATCGGCTTATCTAATAGATCAAGAGACAGACACAGATTCATACTACAGAAAGGAACAAGTTAAGCTATTACAAAGTGGCAAAGTGATTCAAAACACTCTGTTAATCAAAACAGTGAGTAAAGGGAGACACTGACCAGTTGCATACACGGATGAGAAACTTGGCAAACTGGTCAATTACCACTAGGGCTAGATGAATTCAACATTTGGACTCGTACTAGAAGATCCTTTAAGAAAGTAGTCGACGTGTTCATAACGTACACTCTCAAAATCCAGAATCAATGACTTCAATCTTGTAAAAGGAGATGGCTGATCTTCCCAGACCCCATGAAATTCACTCATTAGCTGCATAGAGAACAGAAACGTCAAAGGTGAGTGATACCATCATAAGGGAACGCTTAACACTTGATATGCAAAGAGTCAAAAGCGCTACCTGAAGGATACCCCCATTCAGCTTCAAAGATTTTGCATTCTGCAAGCATTGGAACATGGAGATCAGCCGAAGCATTATGAGTTCCTTTTTCTCTCCATGTACAAAACCCTGCTTCACCTTGTGGAACCCAATATCAGCATAATCAAGGGACGGTAGGCTTAAATCGGACAACCTTATGCATGCCACGTAATCCAAAAAACTGAATAATTCCAGCTTTGGTGCATATATGTCAATTTTGTCAAACACAGCACATTCCAGTTTCAAGCTAAGCAATTCGAGTCCGTGTATCTTTATACGTCTTTGAGTATTAGTATCACTATCATCACAACAGAGACAATCAGCCACGACCAAATGCTTCAGACAAGGAAAATTTGAGAAAGGTTCAAAGACCACCTCCTCATCACCACAGGCAACAAGACAAGTCACCAGTTTCAAAGTAGTCAGCATCCGGAAACGAGGAGATCTGAACCCAATATCCAGGTAGAATCCTCTTAATTTCAGGGTTTTGAGATTGCAGCTCGAGATCCAGCCAAACAAATCGGAGAATCTGTAGATGTCCAGGGTAGTCAGATCACTTTCAGTGGCAATCGCTAAATGCTGAGTATCATGGGATAAGGCATATCGGATGACCCTAATCACCAGAAGATCGCTTCTTCCATCCCTAAGCTCATAATCGACGAATCTTACCTTATGGAGACTCAGGGGATGACGAAGGCACAAAACCTTGTCCACATACCTGTGGAAACTCGAGTAAATTTGGAAGTAGCTTTGTTGGAAGTTCAGAACGGGGACATGTTTCCAGGCGAATCTCCACAATCGGGACAGCACAGAGGTCTGAACGGCCAATTTGGTGTCGAGAAATGAAAGGATGTGATGAATAACGGGCGCCGGAAGATCGCTTAACCTGTCACAGCGTCTTTCCTTCCCTGTTTCCTTGCTTCCGTTCATTAGGTTTTCTGCCTGAGACCGACTACTGATAATTTCGATTCTGAGAGCCTGAACTGGATAAACTCGAAGGATTAGAACCAGGAAAACAACTCAAATCCTCAGGGAAACTCGAGCGTTACCGTGGAAATAAAAGGGGCGTAGCCAGGATCTCCTTTAGCTGGGTGTCTGGGTTGGAAATGAAGGGATGGATGAATGTAGAAATGAGAATTGTTTCATTTTAAAAAAAGACAATTAAAAATGAGGTAATTTGAATTACTTATTTCCATTCAAACTATTGAAGTTGATTCAAAATGGATCAATTCAAAATATTTTCGTATCCATTTAAATTTTTTGCTATTAAACAATGTTGCTGGCTTCGAGCGCGAAATGCCTGCACCTACTTGAGGTTTCTATCTCCCCAGTTCAGCTGTAAGGCTGAAACCCTAAATCGATTTTGGCCAAGAACAGGTGAAGGACAACGAAAAACTGAAAGAAATGTACAAAGTAAAACTAGTAAAGAAGAGAGATATAATTTGGGTCTGTCTTTCTTAGTGACTGGGCTTGAATCCTTTAGCCCAGTCAGTTATTTGTTCCGGCCCGAAAGTATTGCACTGTCAAGTTACTCTTTCCAAAGCTGTGCGTTTTGAGATTGTAAACCCAACTCCTTCTTCGTGATTCTTCGAGCCAATTCCCCTGTTTCCAGATTAACTCTCTGAAACTTTGCAGAAGCAGAGTAAGTTTCGAACACAAACAATAAGCCATAAAAGATAAATGAACACAGTCACTTTTTACGTGGTTTCCAGAGTTGGGTAAAGAGAATCCCAACTCTGACTATTCCACGGTCGGATGATCACGATGAGGTGATTTCCGACGTTCCACTAAGCTCGAAGTTCGTCGAAGTTATACAAGCATACAGCACCGAAATCAATCAATCCAATCCTGGAAAGTTGATTGTTTCAACTCAACCCTGATATCTTACCTAGGGTTGGGAAACGGTGCGGTCTGGTCCAGACCAGACCATATATACGGTCTATGGTCCAAACCGAGAGGTTAAAGTATAGACCACAGACCAGACCACAGACTATACGGCCCGGTCCAGACCACGCCTGTGCGGTCTGGTTTGGTCTGGTCCAGATAGACCACACTCAAAGAAAAATGAATAATTTGTTTAGTCAACCACACAAAAAATTGCACCAATAACCAAGAAAAATAATTGTTATTTGCCTTAAAACATTAATCTTAACATGCATGAATAATATTGATATCCTAAATCTTAGAAATAACAAAAATACAAAGTAAAAGCATACAAACTTGCACCATAACGTTATACACATTAACATAATGTCATATGGAGACACGATTATCTCTACTCTCTAGTTAAATGTGGTTGTGAATGAAGGAGGGACGAGATTCTCAAAATTAAGGTTGAGATTTGGGTGTCGTTGTGTGAGTTGGGAGGGTGATCGAATGGGCTATTAACACGTATTGACAAGTCGGTTGGGTCCACGGTTTGGTCCGGTAAACCGCGGTCTAGACCAGACCAGACCAAGAGATCAAAACATAAAATAAACCAGACCATACTTAACGGTCTACGGTCCAGACCAAACTGTGCGGTACGGTTTGGACCACGGTTTTTCTAACGGTCTGGTGTACCAGCCCTAATCTTACCAGCTATCCAGCTTCTGTGTTTCACTCAACACAGCCCTAACCCAAATTCTCTCCAGAAGATGAATTAGTCTCTCTTTTCTTATCAATCACACTAGCTATGATCTTAGCTTTCCTAGTATGAGTGACCTCCAGAAAAGTGACGATCTGCTTGCTTCCTTCAGCCTTTTATTCTGCAACTATTGTGTCGTTGCTCCTTGCCTTCCTTTTCTTCCTTGAATTGGTTTATGGTAAGTACTTTGAAAACTTTCCTTCTTGTGTTTTCAAACCGTTCCCAGCATTCTTGTTCTGCACGAAACTTAAGCAAGTTTTAGCTCTTTTTGACAAGCTACTTCCAACAAACGAGTCAATTTGTGACAATCATCTCAAAACGAGACAATTGCGTCAAATTGATCTGTTACAATTCCTCATCCAAACGATTCCGAAAATATATGAATAATCTACTATTCGGAGGAGATTATTGGCCAGGTAGGAGCGGATGTTCAACAACGTCCTTATTCACTGCATTCTAACTACGAATCGGGTTGAGATTCGCCGTTCAAGTTTGGGTCGGATTTTATCCTCCACATGGCAAGTCGGATTGGGATCTGCTTTGCCATCCTTATTAGAGAGAGAGAGAGAGAGAGAGAGAGAGAGAGAGAGAGGATACGAAGGCAGAGGGACTGTTTTACAAAATGAAAATGGGTGGCGGCACTTGGGATATGAATGACAATGGGACAGGTTCGAGACAGGTATCTTGATACCCATACCCGTCCTGTGGCACGTTGGGTCCAGGAAGAGTAATTCATTACAGGACGCGAGTTGGGGCAGGTCGACCCATATGGGTATGTAATTTAAAAAAAAAATATTAGAAATTTTCAAAATTTTAAAGGAAAATTTTCAAACAAACTAAAATATGATAAATGTAGTTAAAATATTCAAGGAATTAAGATTCTCACCTATTTACAACTTCATTATAGCTAAAATATGATATTACAAAAGTAAAATTATAAGTATTTTGAGTAAAATTACATATAATATCGAACCTCGAAAAAGGTCAAACATATCGCCTAAAACAGTCAGGTGAAAATTGACATCCTTGTTTAGGGGTGGAGAGAATATAAGGGTTTCGATTAATGATTATTGTTTTTACCAAATCAACCTTTAATTAATGTTAACCATAAGGTTAGATTGTCATCCTACAGCTAGAAACACAGTTAGCATGTCCAGAGATTAGCACCTAATCCGAAACACAGTTAGCATGGTACTAACCTCTTCAGAGATTAGCACCTAATCCGACTCCGACGAACACAGTGAGACATCAACATTTTTCCCAACTAAAAAGTATAAACAACTCCAAATCTCCAACAATGGTCATTTACTATGTTCAACCTAAGATAACTGATACAACTAACATACATCCTTTAAAAAAAAGTACCCACAACACTACAAGTGACATGATAGCACTCAAGGTTGTTCCATATGGTTATGGTACAACATCCAGAATTCGTTGCCAAGCCTGGATTTGTAGTTGAGCCTAGAAACTTCAGTATGATGGACTTGTTGAATAATGACAGTAGCCATTCGTACAGCGCCAAATCTGCTAAGTAGGGCTAACCTGGAGCTTTCCTTTTGAATCATGACATGAACGCGCTGGCCTCTGGGTACGCCATGCCTTCTTGTCAAAGTCAATAACTGGTTCGGCACAAGATCCTTTAAGAAAGTAATCCAGCACATTGTAAGGTAAAGGTACTTTATTTGAATGTCGATTCATAAATAGATTCACATGCTTCAATCTTGTAAAGGGAGAGAGTTGCTTTTGGAGAACCTCATCAAAATCACCAAGTAACTGCATGAAAGGAAAAGAAAAATAACCAACTTAAGACCTGAGGTAAAATATCGTGGATCAAGTTACACTACATTAGCCACATTCTAAAACCAAAAGAATATATATACCTGGATGATCCCATACAAAGACAGAGTTTCTGCATTATGCATCCCTTGGACCAAGGAGAACAAATTTTGTGCCATCCATTCTTTCTTCCTCTCTTTCATATCACTATGTATGACAAGAAGCTCAGCATGATTGAGGGAAGGAAGATTTACCTCCAAAAACTCTGACGAATGAAGTATATCATCCCTCAAATAGAAGTACTTTAGTTTCGGGGCAACTATTTTGATCTTGCAGAACTCCACATGTTTGAGCTCCAGGCTAAGCAATTGGAGCCCGGAAATTTTCAAACTCCCTGCACGGACGTCACATGGAAGGAGGTCAAGGCAATTTTTCATGATCAAATTCTGGAGACAGGGAAACTTAGAAAAAGGATCAACGTCCTCCTCCTCACCAAAAGCCAGAGGGCAATACTGTAGCGTCAGTGTAGTCAACTTCTGGAAACCAAATGATGGGAATGCACTATCGATGGACGATGGCCACTCGATATAACTCCAACGTTCTGAGATTGTTGCAAATTGAGATCAACCTGAACACATTCGAGAACCTGCGACTTTGTTCTACATCATCATCATTCCACAGGTCAATCACTAAATGTTGAACATCATGGCGTGAGGCATATTCAACGACCCTGGCAAATAAAGGGTTTTCACGATATTCTCTTCCATCAAAATCCGTTTGTACACTATCGATATATCATATATGTCACCTTGTGGATATTACAGGGGTACCGGAGGGACGGAATCTTCTCCACAAACATCTCGAAAGGTTCATAATAGTAGAATGATTCGGAAGAGAGAAAAAGGGCGGGGACATGCTTCCAAGCACATCTCCACGCTCGGGACTATACTGAGGTTTGGACAGCGGATTTCGTCTCAAGAAATGAAAGTATGTGATAGATAATGAGGTTCGGAAGGTGGGTCAACCTGTCTGTAGCAGTAGAATCATTTTCACTATCACGGTGCCTTTTTCCAGCGTTCCCCAACTCGCCGCCAGAGCCGTCGGTCTCCATAACAGCCTTTCTACATTCTACTGGAGGCAAAAGACAGAGAGGATTTCGATTCTAGGAAACCTAAGAAGATAAATGGAATGATTAAGAACAGATATTGAAGCAAGTAATGAATTAGAAGTTCACAACTCTTGAATTCAAGGATAGATTACCGAGCGAGAGACCCTTGTCGTGTCCGAGCTAGAATGCTGAACAAGAAATCGCATCCCCGGCGGCGAATACAAACTGCGATACTGGTAGGGACGAATCCGCTGGAGCATGAACTGGAGAAGACTAGAGAGGAAAGCTACACATTCAGCTGTTCTCCAGTGACATATTTTAGGGTTTCGGTTCCGATGCAGTTCACAGGGAAATGGTAGTTGCAAGTTTTTTTAATCACTTATCCGGGGCCGGGATGATGAATAGGAATGACAATGGGGCAGGTCCGGGGCGGGTTTCTTGGTACCCAGATCCGCCTCGTGGCAGGTTGGGTCCAGGTCGGGTAATTGATCACGGGTCGCGGGTCGGGGCAGGTCGACCCAATGGGTATGCAATTTATATTAAAAATATTATAAATATTCGTTATTTTTATTATAAGACTAAGAAAACAAACAATAATATGACAATTGCAGTTAAATTATTGGAGAAATTGAGGTTTTTACTAATTTACAACTTTCTTATAGCTAAAATATGATGCAATAAAAGGAAAATACTAAGTAATTTGACTAAAATTACATGTAAATTAGACAAGAACGGGTCGAGAATGGGGCGGGTCAGGGCAGGTCGGGTCGATGAGACTACCCATGCACGGGGCGGGTCGGACCCGCCCCGAAACAGGTCAAACAGGTCGGGTAACACGGGTCAGGTCGAAATTGCCATCCCTAATGATGAAGAAGGATTAGTGGATTACTGATCAATTAGGCCCCCGATTTTTGGGTCCTTAGACAATTCACTCCCTCTATTTTAATTTCTAACTAACAAGTCATCTTGCATGTGGGTCACTTTTGCACCCATGCGCGAACTTGGCAGTTGGCTGTGCTTTTGGGCAGTTGGGCCGGCAGTAGGTGTCAAAACATAGCCCGACCCGATTAACCCGCCCAATCAACCCGATCCGCAACCCGACCGCAATCCGAATTGACTAAAAGTCAACAACTCGTAACCCGTCCGACCCGCAACCCGATTGACCCGCAACCCGACTGACCCGTAAGCCGATTAACTCGAACCCGATTGCCGCAACCCGATTAACCCGAACCCGACTAACCCGTAACCCGACCAACTCGACCCGAATTTCATCTAATCCACTTGAATAATTATAAAAATATACAATACATAGTTTTTCAAAATAAAATTTTTCATTCTAAACTTAAGTAAAATTATTTTTTCATTTTGTATAAGAAATTTAAAAAATATGAAACTCACTTGATATTACGTATTTTAAGAAAATTACCAAAATTGAAACATGAAGGTCACTTGAGATCATGACAACATTAATATAATATATAAATTAAAATTTTGGTTAATTTAACTATTCAATAAAATTATCAATTAAATATAAATAAAGTAAAGTAATGTATTTGGTAATTTGATGTTTTTAAAAGAAGAGGGAAATTTTGGTGTATTCAAGTTTTTGGGAAGAGAAAGAAGAGGGAAATTTGGTTATTTGAATTTTTTTAGAAAAGAAACAAGTGAGAATTTTGGTACTTTTTTATATGTGAGAAGAGAAAGAAGTGGGAAAGTTTGATTCTTTTGATTATGAAAGAGAAATAAGGAGGGAAACTTTTGACTTTTCAACTTTTTGTAGAAGGAAAGAAGAGGGTAATTTGGTTCTTTCAATTTTATGGAAGAGAAAGAGGACGGAAAATTGAGTTTTTCTAATGTATGGAAGGAGAAAGAATGAGGGAAATTTTAGAATTTTTGTGAAAAGAAAGAAGGAAACAAATTTGGTGTTTTCAATTTTTTGGTTTTTCATAATTTTAGCTTTTGAAATATGAATCTTTAACTTTTATATGGAAGGCATGACTAGTTAAAATTATTCTTATATGCTTTGAAGGCTAATATGTATATATGTATGTAATTGTTTATGGGCTAATAAATGAATTAACCATTAGTTACAACAATTTATACTAAACTTGATAAGTAATCTTTGATGGTTCGTGGTTTAGGATACGAAGTATATGGTTAGGGTATAAAGTACATATGGTTTAGGGTGTATATGGTTAGGGTATAAGATATTGATGGTTTTGACAGTTCTAAGTTTTTTATTAACATATGTTCACTTGAAGTCATTTGAAGTCTTTAACGGCAGGGGATCCCTTTTTAATTTATGTTTATGGTACGTGGTTATGGTACAAGGTATGTGGTGTACAGTATAGGATATATGGTTAGGGTATAACAATTAGCAAATATCACTTTTTATCTATGTTTTGAAAATCAAAGTATGAATTTCACTTTTAAATTAACTATACTAGCAAAATCACAACTCAAGGACATATGGTTAGGGTATAGGTTATGTGGTTAGTGTATAATGTATTGATGGTTTAGGGTATACAATCAACAACATATACTAACTTAATATTGTTGATTGAGGGTAAGGCTAAGTGTATAGGATATATGCTATTGAGTAAGTTATGATTGAAGTCACAATAATTTTACTAAATTTGATAGCTAATCTTTAATGGTTCAATTTTTAGGATAATTCGAACAATTTTACAAATAACTCGTTTGACAACAGTTTACTGAAGTTATTTGGGCAATGAGTTATTTTGAAATAACTCCTTTTATCACTATGCTTTTGCCAATTACCACACGCCAAATACCATATTTGCATGGTTATACTAAACGAGATACTTTAATTCAATTACTACTTAATTAATACTAAAATATCAAATAAACAATTAACGGTGTCTTTTGGTTGCAAATATTGATATCACCATTACTATTAGCTATAATACTTTACCAATTATGATTAATTACATAACAAGTTTACAAGTCATACAAATCGATTTAAAATTTTGACTAGTTTTTTTGAAAAAAATAAAGTATATATATACGAGGTAGAAATAAATTGGTTAAAAAGTTGAGAAAATATTAAATTAGTGTAATAAAATGTGTAAGTTGGTAATGAGTAATGAGTTAAGTTACTTGATGCGCTGGCCCGAACAACCCGAAACCCGAACAATTCCATTTTCCATATTCGAACTTTGCTTAATATTTATTAATGTTGTTATCTAGTTTCACGTTCCATCACGAGAAGTCCACAAGGAGGTTATTGGGGGGAAATGGAAATGGACTCGCGCCTTCTTTTCGTTTATGAAAAGATGCAATGTAACAAATTCGGAATAGTTCATCACTAATCCCAAGCTAATTTCATCCACGTCACCAATCCTCGTCCAAACAAAACTCTTATCATTGTCATCGATTGAACATCATCTACGGTGGGGACTACTTCTCACTTTGTGGCCCGGATTGGTTATCACAATAGATACCAATTGAATTCTTTCCAACCCATAAATATTTACGGGAAGCTTTCCTTGATTTTTTTAACAACCATTACTATCATTTTAATTAACTCACAATAGTAAAATTTAAAATTTTGTTAAGTTAATCTAAATTATATATCCTCACATCACGTGAAAGATGGAAATATCTAGAGGAGGAAGTGCATATTTACATTTGTTTGGATTGATCTATATTGTCATCCAATTTTCGTTTGGGGTAATTTATATTGCTCCCTAAAAATGTTGAGATAGGAAAAAGTGTTTTTCTTCTTTGCTTTTAGAGTGTTATTTTATTTATTGAATATATGGTTTGTTAATAATGTCTATTGGTTGCAAATGTTGATATCTCCATTGCTATTAGCTAGTTTACTTTACCAATTACGATTAATTACCAATTCATTAGTTCACATTTCACAACAGCCATAAACCAATTAATTACTTCACAGCAGCAGCAACAAGTTGGAGACAACAGAGGCAAGCACTGAAGATGTTTCGAAACATGGCATAGAAGGTATAGGGTATGTGGTTAGTGTATAATGTATTGATGGTTTAGGGTATTCAATCAACAACATATACTAACTTAATATTATCGATTGAGGATAAGGCTAACTGTATAAGATATATGTTATTCAGTAAGTTATGATTGAAGTCACAATAATTTTACTAAATTTGATAGTTAATCTTTAAGACAATTCAAACAATTTTACAAATAACTCGTTTGGCAATAGTTTACTGAAGTTATTTGGGCAATGAGTTATTTCAAAATAACTCCTTTTATCACTCTGCTTTTGCCAAATACCACAAACCAAATACCATATTTGCATGGTTATACTAAACAAGATACTTTAATCCAATTACTACTGAAATAATACTAAAATATCAAATAAACATTTAATGGTGTCTTTTGGTTGCAAATATTGATATCACCATTACTATTAGCTAGTGTACTTTACCAATTATGATTAATTACATAACAAGTTTGCAAGTCATACAAATTGATTTAACATTTTGACTAGCTTTTTTTAAAAAAATTAAGTATATATATACGACGTAGAAATAAATTGGTTAAAAAGTTGAGAAAAATATTTTAAATTAGTGTAATAAAATGTGTAAGTTGGTAACGAGTAATGAGTAAGTTACTCAATGCGCTGGCCCGAACAACCCGAAACCCGATCCGCCCGCAACCCGCCCGACCCAAAACCCAATGAACCCGCAACCCGTTTGTCCGCAACCCGATTGAACCCGAACCCGATGAACCCGCAACCCGATTAACCCGCAACCCGTTTGAACCCGAACCCGATAAACCCGCAACCCGACTAACCCGCAACCCGTTTGAAACCAAACCCGATTGAACCCAGCTCGAACCCGCCCGAACCCGCCCGATTGACACCTATAGGCAGGACTCGAACCCGTTAATTTTCTTGCGGTGTTGGTTCATTTTTAGTTTTGCTAGGTTTGGGTAGAGGTTGAATGTCTCGTGCTTTATTATTAAACTCGTGTAATAACCAATATCTCGTTTGTTTCTACTTGATTTGTGTATCACAATTTGTTTTTTTTTTTTTTCATTACTGGAGGCATCAAGCCAAAGAAGGGAGAAGGTTACAGGGGGAGAGAGACTAAGAGGGGGTAGGAGAGTTCGAAACCACCACATTTATAGAATTATGCTTAGAGATGGCAATGGGGCGGGTTTGGGGCGGGTTTGCTTAAACTATCCCCATACCCATCTTCAAATACCCAAACCCATACCCGCCCCATACCCATGCGGGGGAATGTTTTGCAAACCCATCCCCATACCCGTGGGTTTCGGGTACCCATGGGTAATACCCATACCCGTACATCCAACATTATTATACCTAAAACTTACAAGAAAAGTTCTAATTATAATTCTAAACGAACATATTATATCATGAAGTCAATAAAACACGGTCATTTTTTAATATGGTTCAAAGATTATGATCCTAAAATCACCATTAATACATAATATAGAGTATAATATTTTTCAAATTATTATGTTCTAACTCTGATATATCTACTAAATAACAATTAACTAACATAATCTTGTTGACAAGGGGGAAAGTGAAAGAGTGAAATGAGAATTGAGAGAAATGAATTAGATTTTGATTAAGGTGGTCAATCAATTGCATTTCTACTATTTATTTTCTCAAGTTATCCTCATCATCATTGATAGATTATAATTTGATACACATATTTTTTTTATATATGAAGAAATTATCTCGGTGGGGCGGGTATGGGGATGGGTATGGGGCGGGGGAGGCTAAAACCATACCCGCCCCATACCCATCAAACTTTTTGCGGGTTTTACCCATACCCGCCCCATACCCGGTCAAAGCGGAGATTCCCCGCATTGACTGGGTCGGGGGCGGTCGGATACCCGCGGTCATGGGTTTGATTGCCATCCCTAATTATGCTTCGATAGCCAGTTTGTGACTCTATCCCCTTCCCTATATAATTACTTTGTTGATTACTCTGTTGATTACTCTGCTGATTAAACTCATTGATTACTCTGTTGTGTACTACTGCATTCATCCAATGGTGTTCCGGATATAAAAATTAATTAACCGATACCCTTCATTTTTTTCGAGGAATGAATGGAATTTATTCATCAAAATACAATCGAAGAGTTACAAAAAACGGCTATACAATGTATACAGTTTTACCAACTTAAATCAAAGGCGTTTCAGTCTACAAATGATCCATTCAATACTTGATAGAGTACAAATTTCAGAGGTCCCCATAAAGGCTGGTTCTCAGTTTCCTCAGCAAACTTCTGATTTGGAATGCTCATTGTACTGAGCTTATGGGTTTGAACTTTAATTATGTATATTCTTTTTTACGAAATGAAGAACTTTTCAATTAATTGTGAATAACTTACAATTCAGTCCCCACACAAAATCACATAAGAACAGCACTGAAAGGAGGGAGGTTGTTTCATTGTTATTTATAGTAGCAAGAACCAGCCATTTGTTGTTGAACCTAGTAGTTTGCCTTCAGTATGATGGACTTTTTAAATAATAATGACACGCCAGCCAGGCGCGACCTGCTGTGTACAACAAGCAGAAACTATGGAGATGTGGTACTTCATCTAGCCAAACTCAACTATCGGTTCTGCAAAAGAAGTTCCCTTCAGAAAGTAATCAACCACTGCGTAAGGTACGCTGTCCGAATTAAGATTCAAATGCTTCAATCTTGTAAAGGGAGATGGTTGCTTTTCCAGAACCTGATCAAAATCACTCAGTACCTGCACAACGGGGGAAAACCAACTTTAACACCTGAGGTCAATTTCCTAGAACAAACCAAGTCAGTACAGTACCCAAATACTGATCCCAATACATACCTGGGCGATGCCATGGAGGGTAAGAGTTTCTGCATTATGCAAACCTTGGAACAAAGAAATTAAATGTTGTTCCACCCATTCCTTCTTCTTCGCCCCATAATCGGGATAAACATGAACCACAGCGCTATCTAGAGAGGCAAGGCTCAATTCTGGGAAATCCGAGGAATTATCCGAATCTTCAAAAAGATGGAAGCGCCTGAGTTTTGGGGCAACTATTTCGATCTTGGAGAAGCTCATACTTTGGAGGTTCAGGCTAAGCATTTGGAGCCCGTAAACCTTCAAACACTCCTCACTCATATGATAAGGTAAGACATTGGTGCAATCTAGGATTGACAAATTCTGTAGACAAGGGAAGTTAGAAAAGAGGTCCTCCTCCTCATCAAAAGACACCGGGCACCACCGTAAGCTCAATGTGGTCAGCATCTCGAAACCAAAAGATCGAAATCCACTGTCGATGGCGACAGATTCTAGCACGAGGGTTATGAGACTGCTATTTGAGCTCGGTGAAAACAAATCTGAGAACCTGTGAAATTCTTCCACTTCCAGGTCACTGTGCAGGTCCATTGCCAAATGTTGAGCACCACGGCTCAAGGTATAGTCGAACACCCTGGCAAATAAATGAACGTCTTGTTCCTCCGAATCGCCATTATCAGCGTAGGATACCTTGCGGACACTCAAGGGGAATCGGAGGAACAGAAAGTGGTCCACATATATCTGGAAGCTCGAGTATTGTTCGAAGGAATCACTATGGAGCCTAAGGACAGGGACATATTTCCAGGCGCATCTCCATTCTCGGGACAACACGCAGGTTTGGACTGCATATTTGGTGTCTAGAAATGAAAGTATGTGATGAATAATGGGTCTTGGAAGATGGGTTAACCTGTCCATAGCAGTAGTATCTTCTACTTCTTCTCCTTCTTGACGTCGCCTTTTGCCAGCTTTCGCCAACTCGCATCCAGAGCTGTTGTTGTTCATAGCCTTTCTATTGGAGCCCAACTACGGAGGAGTTCGATTCTGGGAAACCTAAGAAGATAAATGGAAGAATTAAGAACAGAAACTCAACAAGAAATGAATCAGAACACACGAATTCACAAGTTTTCGACGATTGTTACCTGGCGAGAGAAGTTATCGTCTCCGTGCAATGGAAGAATCACCTCCGCTGCAGCGAGCCCAAACTGCGATGAGCCTTGGGGCCGGAATCACCGAAGGCTGAAGCAGAAACGGAGAGGACTAGAGAGGAAATGCGTGCGTTTGTAGGGAGGAAAACCACACTTCAGCCATCGAGATTTTTAGGGTTTCGTTCCGAGGCCAATGGAGTTCAGGGGAAAACGCCCTGGAGTTTGGAGGGGAATGGTTACAAAATAGGATTTTATGAATGACCTCACTTCTATTATTTTTTACATCAAATATATCAGTTATTACATCAAAGTTATTTAAACATGTCAATTTCTATAAAAAATAAATTGTCAGCCGTGATTGAACTGTGGTTAGGATGACCTAACAAGTTCAACACTAGTGAGTCTACACCTGGATCGACTCCCACTTCGACAACCGAACGAGAATAACGATGGGTTCAACACCGACAACCTGATTTTCATCAAAACAGCAAAATCCTCTTCCATGGCAATGATTTGAAGATCGGCAAGCCAATCTCCATGTCAGTCAACTACGACCACATGGTCGGTATCAAGACAGCAAAATCCTCTTACATGGCAATGATTTGAAGATCGGCGAGCCAATCTCCGTGTCAGTCAACTACGATCACGTTGTATCCCCAGAATAGATATGAAAATCAATCGTTGGGACATGTTCCAAAACACATCACCACATTCGCAACAACATAGAGATCTAAAAGATCGATTAAGCGTTGAGCTATCAAAACCCAATAAACGGATTAACATACCAAAGTGATTCATCAAAACATCAATAAACGGATTAACGTACCAAAATGATTCATCAAAACATCTATTTAAGGGAAGGAAGAAAAAAGAGGACTACGACCATTCCTAGATAACTTGAAAAAAGCAAAAACAACAACCCATTGCATTACATTATCAGAATATTTTGCAAAGTGGTCAGTTTACTATGTCTAGACATACTTAACAGTTGGTCTTTCACCAGAAGATCCTTTAAGAAAGTAATTGACGAGTTTGTAAGGTACTCTCTCAGCTTCCGAAATCAATGACTTCAACTTCGTAAATGGAGACGGCTGCTCTTCCAAGACCCCACAAAAGTCGTTCAACACCTACACAGGATATCAGAAACCCAGTTCAAGAACAAATTGCTTGGTACACGCCTGCATAACCGAAGTGATGAAAATTACACACAGACAAATACTCAACGAAAGTGGTAGTACCTTAACACTGGCCCAATAAAGCTTCAAAGATTTTGCATTATGCAAGCCTTGGAACAGAGTCATAAACTGTTGCAGCACTAACTCCTTGTTGTCCTTGACAAAATCGTGCTCGTCGCAGACCCAGATATCAGCATGATCAAGGGACGGAAGTGTCAGATTGGACAATGTCAGGTACTGAACGTCGTGCCAAAGAACGAATCGTTCGAGCTTTGGCGCATAGACTTCAACACTGGGGAACTGCACACAACTCAGTTTCAGGGTTAGCAAATGGGGTCCATTAATCTTGAGACCTCTCTTCTCAGCATCGAGACACTTCTGTAACGGGATGCTATCATAGAGGACCAAATGCTTCAGACAAGGAAATTTAGAGAAAGGATCGAGAACTTTCTCCTCTTCCTCTTACTCGGAAAACAGGAAACAACACTCCACAATCAAAGTGGTCAGCATTCGAAAACCAGCAGATCCGAGCTCACTGTCGAGCGTCACATATCGCAACTCTAGGGTTTTGAGCTTGCATCCCAAGACCTCGTAGAACAAATCGGAGCATCTTTTATGCTGTTTGAACTCGCTTGCTTCCCCAAAGTCGATGGATAAATGTTGGACATCACAAGTGGAAGCATATGCCAGCACCTTGTCGAACACAATGGAATGTTGCTCTTTCCAGGAAGCTCCATCGTCGACGTAGCTAAGCTTCTGGATATTTCCGGGATGTCGGCCACACAAGAATTTCAGAACGTGGATTGCGAAAACCAAAAATCGTTTGAAAGAATCCCGAGTGAAATTAAGGACAGAGATGTGTTTCCAAGTGCATCTCCACCGCCGGGACAATACCGAGGTTTGAACGACCGATTTGGTGTCCAGACACGAAAGTACGTGACAAAGAATCGGGTCTGGAAGAGTGCTTAACCTGTCAATGGCAGCAGTATCTCCTGCTTCTTGTTCTCGGCACCTTTTTCTGCCTTTTCCAATCGCGCCATTGTTGTCCATAGCTTTTTGCTGAAGGCAATCACAGACAACTCCCGATTAATAAGCCACAACGGGCGAAAAGGATGAATAAGAGAATCGGAGAGCACAGGAAACTATGGCAATTTGACCTGAGGAAAGGCAATTTGGGTCAGATGCAATTTTACAGGTTTAGGGTTCCGTTTTGGCGGGAGTCCAGATGGAAAATGCCGGGAAATCAGAGGATTGGGAGATGCAGAACGGTTTTTTCTTTTTAATTTGTTTTGGGCGTGCCCTGTGAGTTAATAGGCCATGACCCATCGGTCCAGACTCCAGAGTCCACACAGTCACGACAGGGATGGCAGTTGGGTCAGATGCATAGTATGCCAGTAACTACAATTGGTAATGGACAAAAATTGATTGGAAAATCATGGACATGAAGTGACCGTCAAAATCAAGGTTGTCAAATCGGTTTATATCGCTACGTCGGTTTGATAAGTAGAATGGTACGTCAGATGATACAATCAGTTTGTGCCGGTTAGTGTCGGTTTAACAAAATGTGTAAAAATGTGAAAATCATTAACATGCAATGAATTTAATCATATGTGAAACATATTTGAGGAGAATTTACTCACAGTCTAACAAATAATGTCAATTTTTTACTTCTAAATTCACAAAAATAAATAATACTTAAACTTTTTTTATTATGTAAATTCACTAAAATAACATCATTTTACTTAGAATTCGTAAATCAATCATGTCGGCTATACCGATAGTGTTCATGCCGATTTCATAACCAGCTTCGGTTGAACCAGGCTGAACCAACCAACGCGACAACCATGGTCAAAATTGATAAAAGAGTTATCAATAGATGTACCCAATTTTCGGTCAATAAATAAGTTTGGAGTGAACAAATTGTGATATGAGTCTAACGTAATTGGATGAATTGAATTGTTCCATATTTATTGAATCATAATTGACATGTATTGTGCAATTAAATGAGCTCCAACAACCATAATTGTATACATGTTGTCATGTTGATGTTGGTCAAACAAGCCCCGCTTTGTAGAACAGAGAAACAAGGCAGCCAGAGTTGACTTCTAGGTTTTCTATGCCCATTCCATGCCTTATTATCGAGACCTGCGAATGTGTGAGGCCTAACAGTTCGCTTTAATGGTTTGTCAGTACTGATATTAATGCTAATAAAGGCACCAAGGCACGAAATTGGTCAAAGTTTGCTACTTCGACCCATACATCTCTTATCTCCGATTATCGCAATTGACATCAAGACTAATGAATGAGCTGATACGAAATTGACATGCACAGTAAATAGATAACAGCAGCAGGCTGTGAATTTCCTTGATAGCAAAATGCAAATGATCTCTTCTAGGCTATAGCATGCATGGTGGGTAAGAACAACAAAGGAACCACATGACCAAAACGATTCTCAAAGCGAACCAATAGTCAACTGACACTTCAGAACTTGCAAACTGAGCAGGTCATACATGCTAATCGGAGCAATCTATCATTAAGAATAACTACTAAGTGACATAAACATTCCTGACTGACCTGAGAAAGAAAGAGAGAAACAGCTAACTCATTGCGTCATGTAAGGAACCAACTCGTTGTATCATACAAGAAACCAAGGCACGGCAGTCGGCTCATCGGATTCTAAAGGAACTCGAGCTTTGGTTCTGGACATGAAGTTCCTTTAAAAAAGCAATTGACCACTGCATATGGCAAACTGTCAGCCTCCACAATCAAGGACTCCAATCTTGTGAAAGGTAGATGGCTGCTGTTCCAGAAGCTCATAATTTTTGCTCAATACCTACAAAGAACAAAAGCCAACTTAGCATGTAAGAAATAATATTCTTGGGAAGGAACACCGGTATTGTCAATATACAACAACATCGACTAAGGAATACCTGAATGATATTGGAATCCAGCAGGAGAGATATCACATTACTTAAACCTCGGTACAAGGATAACACTTGTCGAATCAACAATTCCTTGCTATACATGTAATAGTCAGTGGAATCCAACGAAATATCAGCATGATACAGGGAAGGCAGGCTTAAGTCGGAAAACGTCATCATTCCATGGACACTAAGAAATTTGAGTTTCGGTGCAACTATTGCAATCCTGTGAACGGACACGTTATACAATTTCAGCCTAACCAGTTGTGGTCCAGATATCTTGACAGCTGATTCGTGGTGGCAACCTTCCATGGTTAAATTCTTCAGACGAGGAAATCGAGGAAAGGGAACAAGGTCCTCCGGACCAGAGCTCAGCAAGCAGTTCGTCAGATGTAGAGTTGTCAGCAGTACGAAACCAGAAGATCCAAATCCGCTGTCAAGATTAACCCATTTTAACACTAGAGATTTGAGATTGCAGATCAAGTTTGAGCCAAACAGTTCGATGAATTCACAACTGCGCCCCCATTCCCTAGGGCTTTTCAGGTCAATCAATAGATACCGAGCAGCATGGGATAAAGCATATTCGATTACCTTGGGACACATACTAGCACATCGTTCCTCCTCGGAATTAATACCGTCTTCAGGGTCGTTGTGGTTTTGGTAACTGACCTCCCAGACAGTAAGGTTATGGCGGCGGGACAAAACATCATCCACAAACATTACGAAACTCCAATATTCTTGGAAGTCATCACTACGCAGACTGAGGACAGGGACATGTTTCCAGGCGGACCTCCATGCCCGAGACAATACAGAGGTTTGAACAGCCCATTTGGTGTCGAGGAACGAAAGGATGTGATCAATAATGGGTTCTGGAAGATGGCTTAACCTGTCAGTAACACTAGTAGTAGTGTCTACTTCTTTCAGGGTCCTTTTTCCAGCTTCCCCTAATTTGCATTTGTCCAAGTTCATCGCTTTCTTCTGGATAATTGCAATTCTGGGAACCAAATCAACGAGCAAGAATTAACCTGCTTTTTCGGATAATTACAGGGGGAAAACTGTTCCCGGCGCTTTCCCGAGCTAAGAGTAAGAGATGAATCAGCCCCACCGCCGCAGCGGAAACTCCACATGCAATCGATGGAGGGCGAAGCAGGAAGATAAAGAGGACGATAAAGCTAGAAAAGTTAATTTAACCGATGTTAGGGTTTCGTTGGTACGCCTGACAAAACTCGAAAGAGGGAGGGGAGATGCAGGGGAATGGATTGAATGACAAAATCTTCGGGCTTTTAAATTTTAACTGGCCTACAAAAGACCCAATAAGTCCTCTAACTTCCACAATCTGGTCAAGCCACACCGGTAATTTTTCATTCGGAGGTGTATGTAGAAGTCAGCTCGACTGTGTGCTAATGGTGTTAAATGATTAAGACCATAGAAGAGAGCACGAACCTTCCAACATAATTCACTAGACGTCCTGCACATGGCCCTGCAATCATTCTTGAGGGTCGAGAATTCCAGGCTGAGATATCACTTAGTTCTGCAAATCAACTCCCTTCTCCAAATTTGTATAGTCTATAGAGAAAAGAAGCAATATTGATAAGAAAGTCGGAAAACCGTGTCATTTTAATCCATCACATTGTTCAAAGTGAAATAAAACATTGACATGTATGCAATGGCATGACTCATGAGAGAGGGAAGGAAAGAACTTCAAAGAAATAATGAGCAAGATTTCTTCATTGAAAATTGTAATACAAACCCTTACACCATTGATTGAACTCCAGGCCTACTATAACCAAGCTAAATGAAGCTTTGGAAACATGAGTCAGATGGGATAAAATGGAAGCTAAAGTACATTTTCTACCAACAATAAAACAATAATGGAAGTCGCTTTGATGGATGCAGTAGCAAAGTTACCCAGCTACGAAGTCATCCATGCCATTGATAATTTGATATGTCTGTAGAAAGCAACTAAGGCCACCATGAAAATAAAGTAGCATTCAAACGCAGCAGGATAGAGTTGAAGATTTAGCAATCCTGCCCCTTTTATTGCTCGGGAACTTTCGTACAGACATTGGCGAAAGTGTTGAAGTCAAGAGTCTGAACGCAAAGACATGTGAGCCGAGGGAATGACAATGACACAAAACTTCCAACGCCACAGCAAAACACCGTCAATCATCAGATACAAAGTCACTAGTAACCTCACCATTTTGTGTAAAAAGTACCAGTATGACTAAGACCATAAATACTGAACAGTCAAGAAACCGTACGACATGTACATGTTCATAAATTCCAGTATTCTGGTTCTGTAATGGAATGGCATCCCATCATCATGTTAGAAACTCACCACGCATTCTTCAGACATACAAACTGGCAATACCAGCACATACATATACAACTTAACTTCAGCAGTAGAGCCCACTTTAGAACATAATTCAGTTTACCTGGCACAGAACTAACGTAGGATTAACCTCCCTAAGGGGCACTTTCTATAGAAGCAAAGGCAGAAAAAAGAAACAGCAGCTCCAAGCTCCTTGGCAGGTATAAAGATAAGACTCTAGTTGTCGAAGCAGCCCAAAACAGCTTGCGTCTTTCAGAAACCAAGAGGCATAACAAAGAACCACAAAACAACTCATGGTTATCAAATAAGTCAACAGGTCCATTGAATGAATTAGAACAATCTGTTAAAAGCAAAAATAACTGAGTGTCAGTAAGGAGGATCGGGCCCGGTAGGGAGAGGAGATACAAGATGCAGGTGGAATGGCGAGAAAGAAAGTGGAACATTATCTTGGATGATGCTCTCATTTCGTGGATACAGGGGGTTCTCCAAACTGCTGCTAGAAGTAACTGGAGGATCCCAAAAGGTTGTGTGAAGAGCAGTGGTGGAAGATCAATTCACATTGGTAGCGCAATAAATCGGCAGGGTCAGTACATTCAGATTTCAGAACAGGCAAGCAACGGAAGAACGTTCAAAGAAATTATTCCGGAAGACAGACATCGAAAGGGATGGGCTCCCATTATATTCTTGCTTAGTGAATTCTATAGGGAAGAACTGAGATGGAGAATTCGGAACTCCTACGGGACCATGTCAACTGAGGGCTCGTCGGATGCTGAGTCGGGAAGTGGAAGACATCTCTGGAAATCGTATGCTGAAGCCGTCAAGGGAGGGGGTTTCTATGGAGCGGGGAAGTGCACAATTATGGGACATGTATCAGAAAGGTATATAGATGTAGGAAAGGAGGGCGTACAAGAAAGATGTGAATATCTGGGAAGAAGCCTAATAATCCGGTGGTGTGCTAATCAGTCATTCACGGCGAGTGATATCCCGAGTTTTAGAAGGTGGGCGGTTCGGAATTGGGCGATAGATGATAACTTTGCCATCGAAGACAGATCTGATGGAAGCTGGTTCTTGGTATGCCCAAGCGTGGCCGAGGCGCTGAGAATTAAGAAGCTAAACCATTTGTTCTTCAGAGGTGTGAAGTTGGAGATTACCAGCTGGACAGAGGAGGAGGTAGCTCCATGCGGGGAAGTCACATGGATTCTGGCTACAGATATCCCCCTACATCTTAAGAGCGTCGAATTGATTAAAACCATCGGTAACTTCTGCGGCGATTTTCTTGAGATTGATTGGAATCTGTGGTGTTTCCCTTTTGTGAGGATTAGGATCAGGAAAGTCAGAGTTATTCCAGATAAGGTTATTCTCAAATTTGGAAATCAATCGATTGTGGTCGGAATTTCGGTGCCGCCGGTGAAGAGTCTGTCCCAACGGACGTCTCATTGGGGGAGGCAACGAGGGACACGCATGCATGGAGGGGTGGAGTCCGAGGCGAATCGCTGTTCTCCTCAGTGGCGGCTGCGGAACAGGGAAGAAGGTTATATTTAATGGGCAGTCATAGAGTTACGAAGAAATGGATTAGGAAAGAAGGTCCGCTGTGGGCCGGAAAGTCTACATCCCAAGGGCTCGAGTTAGAGAATAGGGCGGGCCTTATTTCGGAGACCACTGGGCCCTGTAGCCAGTGGACGATTTTTAAACGCCTGGGCCTCTTGGGGGAATTGCTCTATGGGTCACCTTGGAATATTTTCGAGTCTATGAGAATTTCATGGATTTCAAGTGGGCCTAGAGTAAACAACGGACTGGAATTTCACATCAGTTTGCACGGGTTTCGGGTTCTTGTACGTGGACTTCCCATCACTATGAGTTTGGAGGCTGCGCATGAAGGCTTGAAACAGAGAAGAGGGGCTTCTTTTGACTTTGATGAGTTGCCTGTATCGACGAGCGATCAAAGCTCCTCTTTTGAATCCAGTGTTGGGTCGGAAACAACGTCCGAAGCTAGTCCAGATTGCTGGGTATCCCAAACTCCGACGGGTGCCTCGGGGGTTGCGGAAGATTCAATGGCTGAGGGTAGGGAATGGCCATCTCCTTCCTGTTTGATTACTGAGTCGAGACGAGAGTGGGACTCTGAGAAATTCCCATTCGACGAAGTAACTTTGATTGGCGCTTGCAATTCTGTCGGTAGAGTTTTGTGTTTTGAAGGTTCCGAAGGAGATCGAACGGCAGAAGAAGTGTTCTCACAAGCAGCAACAGATATGCATAAGAGAAAGGTCAGAAGTTCAAGATCTAAGTTGGAAATGGAATGTCACCGACTGGGTCCACCGGAGCCATTACCGATGGGTCCGAGGAAGTGCAAAAGAGGAAAGGGTAGGTTCTCGTCCGAAGCATAATTAATGAGTTCTGCTGTCTGTATATGGAACGTAAGGGGGTTGGGTGACGGCGATAAGAGATGCAGAATCAAACGCCTTGTGGGAAGGCATAACCCTAAGATTGTGGGTCTCGTGGAAACTAAGTGGGCTCAATGTTCGGATAGTTTGATTAGAAGTATTTGTATCAGTAAGGACTGCGGTTGGGTCGCGAAAGACGCGAGAGGAAGCTCGGGAGGGATTGCTGTGATGTGGGATAAAGTTTTCTTTGATAAAAGGTCTTGCCTGGAAGGGAAGTACTTCATCGCAATTCGCAATTGAATTGAGAGACTTAAGCTCTCGCTTGGACTGGCAGCTGGTTGTAGTGTACGGTCCGCAGGAGAAACAAGAGAAGTTAGATTTCTTGAGGGAACTTTATACGTTTTGGCAACAGCAGTCGATGCCGGTGTGTATTGCGGGGGACTTCAATTTGGTCAGATGCCACAACGATTATGTTGGTTCGAGACGTAACTCAGAGCTGATGGGGGAGTTCAACTCTTTCATTGAAGGGAATGGGCTCGTTGATCTTCCTCTTGGTGGTTGCAAGTTTACATGGAGTCATGGGTCGAATAGTAGGTTACTCTCGCGGATTGATAGAGTGCTGATCTCTCAGGAGTTCGATCGGTTGTACCCGGACTGTGTGTTGATGGCTATGGAGGGTATCGAATCAGATCATAACCTCCTTGTACTGAAGTGGGGTGATAACAAGCAAGTCAAAAGGCCATGGCGTTTTCAGAATATGTGGCTGGAAGACCCAAGATTTTTCCAAGAACTAGTCAACTGGTTGGGAAAAAACGTTCAGGGGTCAGGAGATATCTTCTTATTTGCAAGAAAGCTGCACTTGATTAAAGCTAAACTGAAAGTCTGGAATAAAGAAGTTTTCGGAAATATTGATAAAAGGGTTGAAGATCTACTATGTAAAATCAAGGAGTTGGATAGGGCCGAAGAGGATAGAATTCTGCAGGATGGGGAAAAAGAAGAAAGAGATAAGTTGGAACTTGATCTGAAGAGGGATATTTTTCTCCAAGAGATTTGCTGGAGGCAAAAATCCAGAGAAGTTTGGGTAAAGTTAGGAGATAAGAACAATGGTTATTTCCATCAAATGGCGAACTACAAACGTAAGGTTAACAGGGTGGAGAAGCTTAAGATTGAGGGGAGGACAGTGGATGATTCGGGGGGGGGGGGGGGGGGGGGGGGGGGGGGGCGGTTGCTACCGGGATTGTTCGGTTCTACCAGAATCTATTCAAAGAAGATATGGTTTCTCGGCCGTTCCCTTGTTGGGTTTGGGAGCACCATCTCGATGACTCGGATAGATCTTTGCTTTGCAGAGAGTTTTCGGAGGAGGAGATTTGGAAGGCGCTTAGGGATTGCGACGGCAGTAAGGCCCCGGGACCCGACGGATTTACATTGGAATTTGGAATTCTACAAACGGGGGTGGGGATGGTTGAAAGGTGAAGTTCTGAAGGTCTTCAAGGAGTTCCATGATACAGGTGCCCTCCCAAAGTGCGTCTCTCATTCTTTCGTTTGCCTGGCTCCAAAGAAAGACGTGGTTGAAGAGATCAAAGATCTTCGTCCGATAAATCTGATCGGTAGTGTCAATAAATTGATCAACAAGGTTCTATCGAAGAGATTGGGGGTTGTACTTCCAAAGCTTATTTCAAAACAACAACACTCTTCAGTAAAAGGGAGGCAAATTGCGGAGGCGGGACTCATTGCGAATGAGGTGGTAGAGAGCAGGAGGAAGAGCAGAAAACCTGGTCTCATGTTCAAGCTCGATATCGAAAAAGCTTTCGATAATGTTAACTGGGGGTGTCTTTTGAAGATTATGGAGTCGATGGGATTTCCGGAATGTTGGAGGAGATGGGTGAAAGGCTCGATGTTCGATTATAATGTTTCCATCCTCGTCAACGGAGAAGCTAACGGTTACTTCCCGGTCTCCAAAGGTCTTCGCCAAGGGGACCCTTTATCCCCAGGTTTGTTCGTGATGGTGATGGATGTCCTTTCCACGATGCTGGATAAAGTGAGAGCTAGTGGGAAGTTCGAAGGTTTCTATATGGACGAGGGTAAGAAGTTAGGGGAAGTGACACACCTGCTTTACGCTGACGACACCTTAATTTTCTGCGATGCAAATCATGACCAGGTGCTGAACATCCTTGCTACTATAGTGATTTTTCAATCGGTGACTGGTTTGAGGATTAATTTGGATAAGTCCGTCATGTATACGGTGGGGGACGTAGCAGAACCGAGTTATTTTGCAGCCATTTTCGGGTGTAAGTGGAGTAGTGACGCTCCGAAGTATCTTGGCTACCCTCTTGGCTCGAAACCGAATGATAGATCGGTTTGGGATAGAATAGTTGAAAGATACCAAAATAGACTTAGCGGATGGGGAAGCAGGAACTTGTCGTCTGGGGCGAGGCTAGTTTTAATTAATGCGGTCCTCTCTGGTTCTCCAACTTATCTATTTTCACTATTCAAGGCTCCGAAGCCAGTTGTTAAGGATCTTGAAAGGTACCAAAGAAGATTTCTTTGGAGCGGGAAGTCGGAGGGTAATAAGATGGCCTTGATGGAATGGAAGTTATGTAAGACGCCGGTTAAGAAGGGAGGTCTTGGAATACATGATTTGGAGCTATTCAATGACGCCATGCTCTCAAAATGGCTATGGAGATTCGCAACAGAGAGAGGAAGTTGGTGGCGCGGATTGATTAATTACAAATATCCGAATGAAGTCTCCTGCTGGCAGACCAAGAGGGTAAGAAGTGGTTTCTCCAAGTCTGTTTGGGCTAACATCAGTAAAGAATATGATCAATTCTGGAATTTTGCTGCGATTGACCCGGGGAACGGTACTCAAGTCTCCTTTTGGCACGACCGTTGGATCCCTGGGATTGTGCTGGCTGCTTCGTTTCCTCGCGTCGCCGCTGCTGTCCTTGACCCTGAAGCTCTTCTATCCGACACTGCGAACATCCATGGTGATTTGGTGAGTTGGAATCTTGATTTCAAATATGATTTGAGGGGTGGGGCAGCAAGGGAGAGGGATAATCTTATGAATCTGTTAAACTCTGTGAATTTGGCATTTTCTTCTCATAGTCCGTGCAGGATCACTTGGAAACAAGAGGCAAGCTCGAATTTCTCGGTGAGATCATTATATAGGGAGCTGGCAGGCATTCGTTCAAGAGATATAGAAGATTTCCCTGTGGAAAAAGTTTGGGTCTCGTGGATTCCGAGTAAAATCTGCTACTTCATATGGCTGGTTTACCACAATAGAGTGCTAACTCTAGACAATTTGAAGAAGAGAGGTTGGTGTTTAGCGAATAAATGTGTTCTCTGTATGAAGGACGAGGAGTCTGTCCATCACATGCTTGTGGAATGCGAATACGTTAGGAACATATGGAGTATGATATTCTGCAGGAGGAGTGGGACACCGAGATGGAATGGTGAGATCGTTCAAATTATAGCAAACTGGCCATCTGCAGATGGAGATGAAATTGAGAAGTGGTTCGATGGATGCATTTTACATTCCATTTGGTGGGCTGTGTGGCTCGAGAGGAACCAGAGGACGTTCGAGGATAAAGCAACATCCATGATGGTGGTGGGAAAAAAGGCGGCGAGGAAGGCCCTAGAATGGATGGTGGTAAACGGGAAGGTGCAGAAAGCAGAGGGAAGGAGATGGCTGTCAGAGAAGGACTTAGTTTAGTAACGGATTAGTGAGGAGGATGTGGGTTCTGGATTCTCGTGTATGTATACGGCTGTTTCAGGGGATCGCGCGGCTCATCGGGGATGAAGGAAGTTGCTAGATCCCTTCTTATTGGGTTTTTCCCGGCGGAGAGTTGGTGCGATGCTGTTTCCGGTGGCTGCGCGAGGGATTTGCTTGTTCTTTAACTGTTTCCTGTGGCTGCGCGGAATCTTTGTTGTCGTTACTGCTTGATGCGGTGGGGGAAAGTATTTGGTTTTCGCGGGCTGAGGTGTTTAGGGGGTGAGCTTAAGGATGGACGGGAGGTGATTTGAGTGTCCGTTGTGGGGGCTGTCTTTTGCTGGGGATTTCTTGTTGCGTTTCGTTTCGTTTTTTTTTTTTCTTCTTTTTATCTCTGTTGACTTGTTTACTTTCTCTCTGAACTGCTTAGGATCATCTCTCTTGATCCTGTTTCCTTGTGTACAGCTGTTCTCTTTTCTAATAAAGCTTCACCATTATCAAAAAAAAAAAAAAAAAACTGAGTGTATGTGTGATGATTCATTCCCAAGTGACTTGAAAAGAATGGAAAAACCAACCTGCTAAATCCAACGATCAAAGACCATGGCAAAGCAGTGAATTCCTACATCCGCAACAACTCAACTTTTGGTTCTACAGTGGGTCCTTCGAGAAAGTAGTTGAGCACTTTGTGAGGCAGATGTTTGGACTCTAGAAACAAGGACTCCAATCTAGTAAAGGGAGAGGGTTGTTCGAGAAATCCATCAAAGTCACTCAACACCTAACCATAAGAAAACAAACTTAAATGTAAGGTTCTACATTTCTTGCAAGAAAACTATTGCATCTGAGTAAACTTACTACAACAAAAGTATACCTGAGTGGTCCAGGAGTGCAGCGCCAGAGATTTTGCATTACGCAAACCCTCAAACAAGGCAGTCAAATGTTGCTCCACTAATACCTTTCTACCCTCCATGGAAGGATCAAAAACTTGAATATAGGCATGATCAAGGCAAAGAAGGTCGAAAGTTGAAAAACCTACAGGTGTCCCATCACTCCAAAGGCTAAAAGACTTGAGTTTTGGAGCAAATATTTCAATCTTGCTAAAACCCATATCTATGAGTTTCAGGCTAATCAAATTGAGTCCAGAGACCATGAGACTCTGTCCAGAGATGCAAAGGCAATCATTCAACACAAGATTCTCCAGACAGGGGAATTTAGAGAAAGGATCAGCATCTCATTTCTTATTATGAGACAGCATACAGCGGTTCAAATCTAAAGTCGTCACCCACCGAAAACTAGGAGATTCAAACCCACGATCCAGGGCAACACCTCCTAGTTCCATTGTTTTGAGAGTGGAGTTCGAGATTGAGTTGAACAGCTCAGAGAATCTGAAATTTTCTTTAGCATAATCTTTCAATTCAATGACTAGATGTCCGGTGTTATGGGAGGCCGCATATTCAATGGCCCTAATCAACCGAATACGGTCTCTATCCTCTGACCCCTCATCGTCTGTGTAGCTGATCTTGCGAGCATTATGGGGATACCGGAAAGATAAAACCTTGCTCACAAATAGGGATGGCAATGGGTCGGGTTGGGGCGGGTTTTTTCAAACCCAAACCCATGGGTTTATCCGCCAAAAAAACCCGGGATAAAACCCGTTGGGTTTGAAAAACTCAAACCCAACCCAACTCGCTGGGTATCCGCGGGTTCGTGGGTATCCGTGGGTTTTTGTGGTAAAAAATTTACAATAACAAGTTTCTTTCAAAATAAAAGTTTAACATTAATTTTCTCATACAAATTATTCATACAAAAAAAAAACACCAATCTAGAGCATACAAGCAAACCACAAATGATCAATACAAATTGTTCAAAATTAAAGATAAACATCTATAAACAATAAGATTAATTGAAAGCTTCTTACTCGTCAACTAAGTTTCTTCACTCTCCACTTCATAATATCAAACTTCATTCTGAACAATTAGAAACAACTAATTATATATGTCTCCACAAACATAAAGAATATTAATTGTTTAAGGAAGATATATCATTCAGAATATTAAATATACCGAAAAAATAATTATATGTGTGTGGGCGGGTACCCATGGGGCGGGTTTACCTAAACCCAAACCCAACCCGACCCGGTGAATAGTGTAGCGGGTTTAAACCCGAACCCGGCCCAAAACCCGTCAACTCGGGTTTTACCCGCGTTGACCGGGTTGGGTCGGGTGGGTACCCGTGGGTTCGGGTTTTGTTGTCATCCCTACCCACAAACCTACGGAAATTACGATATTCTAGAAAGGAATCTCGGCGAAGATTGAGGACAGGGATATGTTTCCAGGTGAATCTCCATGAGCGGGACAGTACGCAGGTTTGAACAGCTGATTTAGTGTTAAGAAATGAGAGGATGTTCGAAAGAATGGGTTCCGGAAGAATGCTCAACCTGTCAGTAGGAACAGTAGTACCTTCTTCTTCACGGTGCCTTTTCCCAGCTATCCCTAACTCGCGGTCGTTGTCCGTCATTGCATTTCCACCGGCAAATTTCTCCAATCTAGGAACCCTAAAAATAGAGGAAATGTGAATATCAGAAACAGAAATTCAACAAAATAAAGAATCCACAAGCGCGAATTCGCAATTCATCACTTTATCAAACAAAGGAAACACCGAATTCACCTGTTCTTGATGATGATTACAAGGAGAGACGCGGGCCGGAGTTTTCCAACCCTAAGACCGATTCGATGAATCAATCCCACAGCTTCATTAGAAACTCCTCACAGTCTGGTGACTGCAGCTTGAATATTGAAGAAGACGAGAGAAGTGTGGACATTTCGCGGGATTTTTAGGGTTTCATATGGAAATAGGCGGGTCTATGGTGTTTAAATGGTTACCATGGTTATAACCAAACCAAATAAGGTTAAATTTCATTAATCATGGAATACAATATCATAATCAAACCGTCCAAACTAATACAACAACCAAATTATCCAAACTAAAGTTTAATCGGTTTGGTTAATTGGTTAACCAGATTAACCAATATAAAATCACATTATCATTGACGATGAAAATTGTCCCGTTAATGCAACAATTCGCAATTTATATCATGAATAAAACACAACAATCAACATGTAGTTTTAGTTGACCCTTAATAAAAATACATGCAACTAAGACAATTATCTTACGATTAGTATAGAAGTATTCACCTAACAAAAATTTATGACAATGGTATGGGTTAATGAATTGTTGTGTTTGTGTAAATTGACTTAGTCTCTTAGCAATTATCATAGGCTGGAAATGACCTTCCTTTCAAGTTTTCATCCATCATAATGTATGAAATTTATCTAAATTAGGCGTTCATATGTTGTGGTCTACATTTTACATGTACAAATATACACTATATGAGCAATATTGAGCTTTATATTTTATGAGTCTAAAAGGGATGAACGTTAACTCTTGAGTGGTTGTGCAAAGTATTAAGTATGTGTATATAATATATGTTAGATATATGACTAATTACTTAACTGGTTAATTTGGTTTGACTGGTTAGGAGTGTCTGAAACCAAACCACCTAAACCGAACAAGCTAAAAACTTTAACCAAACCAAACCAATTATCCAAATTAACCGAACCAAATTATCCAAATAATACCGGTTAAAACGGTTACCATGGTAACCAAACCGTTTGAACACCCCTAGACGGATCAGACCGTCAGAGGAAAAATTCACGGGAATAAGTTTAAAATTAAATTAAATACCGATTTTCCAAATTTACAACTTTCGAGCTATCTATTGTCACTATAGAGCTTGACTTGAATGGCCAAAACAACCAATGGCTCATTCAATTTTCAGGTTTTTCCATAGGGCTCCGATAAATTATCATTTGGGGCAAATCAATCCTTAAAATAATTTAAACTTTGTCAATAAAATTAATAGATATCTTAAAAAAATTACTTACAAGAAATCATAATGTTCTTATAATGATCGGTTAACTCAATCATATTGTAAGGTGTTCGATCCGTACTCATGATAATAAGACTGATCGGGTGACTACAATAACATATCATAAAGGCATTTGCCAATTTGCACTTTAAAATCTTTATTAATTACTTAAAGTTTGAATATAACATTTGTTAACAGTAATGACTGATTTTCTTATTGAGCTCAAAATTTTTAGTGGTTACTTGTGTACCATATACCATCAGGGAATCTTGTTTCCGGCGTACCCATCAAGAAATTCCAAGCAGAAATAGATTGCTTTTCAAGTCAACCACCAAGCATCACTTAATTACAAGCTTGGAAGTTGCTCTTCGATTAGCAGATTTTACCCCTGCAAAGTTGTTCTCATGCTCTCTTATCATTGACATGCTTCCACTTTATTGTCAATTCTCCCTCCAAAGAAATAGAAGTCACATCCTACACAAAAAAAAAAATAATAATAATAATAGAAGTCACACGAGGTGAAAACATCGGTATTCGGATTGCAGAGCCAGATAGAGGTTGATCTAGTGATCGTGAACCTTTTGTTGCAAGCAAGCCATACTTAGAAGATTTGGACAGAACAATGGACAAAAGTTTCGAGGTTCAAGAGCCAGAATGCTAGGAATCGAAGACTTCGAACGTGCAGTAGAAAGGAAACCAAGACTTCATCCCACCAAAGCAAAACATGCTCAATCATCAAGTAGAAAGCCACTAGCTAGCAAACCTCGCAGTTGCAGTGCAGGCCGAAAACAGCACCCACTAAAACGAATTCCACAGTAAACATTCAAATCTATGTACAATATATATATAGACATTCATAACGTTTGGTCCAAACTGTAAATCCAGATAGCTAATTCTGCAACAAGACATAATGGAGTGGCATCACTTAATTACACCATGTAAGATGACACTTCACCGTACATGATCCAGACATTTAAACTGGCTATACAGCAGCTGGCCATCTTTCAACTTCAGCAATAGAACCCAGTTCAGAATAGAAGTCGATTTATCTGGCACCAAAATAAGATAGCATAAGCCTTTCTAGGGGGCTGCATTACGAGGCCAAGGCCGAAAAGGCGAAAACCCAGCAGCTTCAAGCTCCTTGGCAGGCGACAATTGCAACAGCTACGAACCCGCCTGTCCAAAAGATATGAACAAAAAACAAACAACAAACCACAAGACAGCACAAATGATTACCAAATATATAGAGAGATCAACTGGAACAGAACTATCTTTTACTATTCCTAAGTGACTTGAAAAGAAACAAAATACAAACCAACCTGCCGAGGAGAAACTATGGCAGTGTGGCTAACGTGGGGAGAAACTTGATCTTTGGTTCTGCAGTAGTTCCTTTGAAAAAGTAATCGACCAGTTGAGAAGGTATGCCATCAGCTTCCACGATCAGCAACTCCAATCTCGTAAATGGTGAAGGTTGTTGCTCCAGAAACTCATACAATTCACTCAGTGCCTAAACAGAACAACAACAAAAAAAACCAACTTCATATGTAAGATGGAAGGAACCACTCACCTACCATTCGCAGCATTCACTTAGCCAAAGTATACCTGAATGGTCCAGTAATGCAGCTTCAGAGATTTTGCATTACGCAAACCTTGGAACAAGAAGATCAAATCTCGCTCCAGGCGGCTGTGGATGCGATACTTGTCGTCCTCCCTCTTCAAGTTACGGACATGAACTTGGATATGAGCATGATCTAAGGAAGGAAGGCTTAAACACGCAAATCTTAAGACTGTCCAATTATTCCAAAGGCTGAAGGACCTGAGTTTCGGGGCAAATATTTCAAGGTCGACCGGAAACATAAGTAACATTTTAAGGCTAAGCAAATGCAATCCGGAGACCCTCAGACCACTACTGGTGTAAGTACTCAAGACAAGATTCTCCAAACTAGGAAATTTAGAAAAGGGATCACGACCCCCTTTAGAAGTGCATATCAGACTGCTGTCTTGCAAATCTAAACTCGTCAGCAACCGAAAACAAGGAGATTCATATCCACTGTCCAAGGCAACACCTTTCAACTCTAGAGTTTTGAGGTTGGAATCCAAGATCGAGCCAAACAACTCGGAGAATAAAATTGGACGATCCATATAATCCGCCAGGTTGATCACTAAATGTTGAGTAGTATGATCGGAAAGCGCACATTGGACGAGCCTAATCAACAGACCACGGTCTCTAGCACCCGCTCTCTCATCGTCTGTGTAGCTAATCTTGCGGGCATTAAGGGGATGGCGGAGGGACAAAACTGTCTCCACAAAGCTGCGAAAACTCGAGTAATGCTGGAAGGAATCCCGACGAAGGTCGAGGACCGGGACATTCTTCCAAGCGGACCTCCAAGATGGGGACAGTAAAGAGGTCTGAACGGCGGATTTCGTGTCGAGAAATGAAAGGATGTGATCAATAATGAAGTCTGGAAGATGGCTTAACCTGTCAGCTGTAGCTTCTTCTTCACCGCTCCTGTTTCCAGCTTCGCCAAACTCAGTCATGGCGTTTTTCGCAGCAGAGAACAATAGATTGTTTCAAGTTCGGAAACCTAGAACAATGAACCGCATGGATAAGGAACGGAAGCAAGAAGAGGAGTTAAAATGAAACAAAATTTCCAACAGCAAACTACAACAACTGTAACGCCGAAAGGAAAGTGGGGGAAAGGAACCGGAGAGGACTAGAAACCTAGGAGAACATTTTGTTCCAGTGACAGGGTTACGTGACAGCAGGGGAGGGGGAACTTCAGTAGAGAGGGGATAATATCGCTCACTTACTAGAATAAATAGTCTTGTTTTCTACCAAAAAAAAATAGTTATGTTTCCAACTCTACATGAATTTATTACGAAGTAACATTTTTCTATATCGAATCCTGAATAGATTGATAATATTGAAATCCGCTCTACATGTGTATCAATAAATCAAGATGTCTTTTTCAATAGTGCACATTATACCTAATTATTGGGGTTAATACCTTAAGTTGGCCCGAACTATATACATACTTTCTACTTTGACCCGTGGTATTGAAAATTGTTATTCTGACCTTAACTATGTAGCAAACTTCCTCATATGGTCTAGAGGCGGATTTGACCGTTAAATTAGACGGTCAAACTTGTTGACCGTTGGCCCGAACTATATACATACTTTCTACTTTGACCCGTGGTATTGAAAATTGTTATTCTGACCTTAACTATGTAGCAAACTTCCTCATTTGGTCTAGAGGCGGATTTGACCGTTAAATTAGACGGTCAAACTTGTTGACCGTTGGCCCGAACTATATACATACTTTCTACTTTGACCCGTGGTATTGAAAATTGTTATTCTGACCTTAACTATGTAGCAAACTTCCTCATTTGGTCTAGAGGCGGATTTGACCGTTAAATTAGACGGTCAAACTTGTTGACCGTTAGTCAATGTCCACCTCACATGCCATGTCAGCTTCGAGGACATAAATTTTTATTTTTTTTATTTCTGAATTTTGTTTTCTTGTCATTTGCTAAAAATGGGCCCTTTTTCGTTCTTTTAATTAATTTTTTTGATTTATGATTTTTATTAATCGAAAGAAAACAAAATTCAGAAAAAAAAATAATTTTTTATGTCCTCAAAGCTGACGTGGCAGGTGAGGTGGACATTGACTAACGGTCAACAGGTTTGACCGTCTAATTTGACGGGCAAACCCGCCTCCAGGCCAAATGAGAAAGTTTGCTACATAGTTCAGGTCAGAATAGCAATTTTCAATACCACGGGCCAAAATAGAAAGTATGTATATAGTTCAGACCAAACTAAGGTATTAACCCTAACTATTGATGAACATTACTATGTCTAACTATTTATGAATAGTTCTTTTCACGAACATTACTTTTCTAACTATTCATGAATAGTACTATGTCTAAATATCCATCAACATTAATTTGTCCAACTATTTATGAACAGTACTTTATCACAGTTGTTTACTATTCTCAGAGCCTATAGTCCCCACTGCTCAGTCATTATAAGCCGTAAAACACAGTGGAAGGAAGGCACAAGAACCATCCTCCCTTTATTCAAGCTGCATTCTTAAATTTTAACAAGGATGAACTCATGAGAGTGAGTTCA
Organism: Linum trigynum; assembly: GCA_964030455.1. Lineage (NCBI taxonomy): Eukaryota > Viridiplantae > Streptophyta > Magnoliopsida > Malpighiales > Linaceae > Linum > Linum trigynum. The sequence continues at coordinate 13,339,406 of OZ034816.1, forward strand.
TGGAACCTGATCTCCCACAGAATAGCTGCAAGTTAAGCAACCTCTCTAATCTCTATATTGAAACTTGAAACACACATTATTGTCATCTAGGGGCAGCAACAAAAAAGAAAAGAAAAGAAACAGCAGTGTCGAAAGATCCGCCTGTACTTCCCTATTGAAGACTGCAAGTCTGCAATCATAAACCTCAATTAAGCAGTTGTGACATGACTGAAGCTCAAAATATCTAGCATTGGAAACATGTTGCCGAGCCGAAAATGCTATATCCTTCAGGAACGAATAGTGCAGTACATAAAAGAGAGAAGGTTTCATGAATTAACTAGATAAACTCGAGCTATTCCTAATCAACATGGAAAGTAAGAAAGAAAAGACGCCGTACTACTGTGAGAGCCCTATCAGAAGCTATGTCAAAATGGTTAACCAATGCATTATACATATCCGTACTCGACATTTGGTGTCGCCATAGAAGAGCCTTTCAGAAAGTAACCAAGCAGTGCGCTGGGAACAGCGACAGCTCCCACCTTCAAGGACTTCAATTTCGTAAATGGCGAGGTTTGCTGCTCCAGAAACTCGGTATCAATATTGCACAATACCTACACAGAACAGAAACCAACTTAAACCTTAGAGGAAATTGAAATTCGAGAAAGAAACAGTTCCATCACAACAATTATCAACAGGGTAGAATACCTGGATGGTGTAGTTATCCAGCTTGAGAGATGTTGCATTATTCAAACCATGTAACAAGGCGATCAAATGCTGCATCCTGCGCTCCTTGTCAAGCCCAATCGTTTTTTCCTCGTCAGAGACCCGAATATCAGCATGTACGAGGGAAGGAATGCTTAAGTTGGAGAAATTCAGGAATTCCAAGTCATGCACAAGTGCGAAGAATTCAAGCTTTGGTGCACATATTTCGATCTTCAAAGACAACAGACAGTCTAATTTCAGGCTTAGCAACTGGAGTCCAGATATCTTGAAACTCCTGTTACCCACGCCATCAGCAAAATCAGTGTGGAGACACTGAGTCAAGACCAAATTCTTCAAACAGGGAAAGCCAGCAAAAGGATCCACATTCTCATCATCAAGAGAGCAAAGCAAGCACTGCTCCAAATTCAGATCATTGAGCATCTGAAATCCAGAAAAATCGAATCTAGTATCCACCGAGACACGTCGTAGTTTAAGCGTCTTGAGGTTGCAATTCAAGTTCATACCAAACAAATAGCAGAACCTGAAAGTTTCATAGATATACTCTCCATTCTGCAGGTCAATAACCAGATGCTGAGCCTCGTGGGACAATGCATACTTGATGACCTTTGCAAACGGGAAAAAAGTTCTTTCCGGCGACTTCTCGCCATCAATGAAGGATACAGTGCGGACATCCAATCGAAACCGGAGAGACAAAACCCTGTCGACATACTTCAGGAAACTCGAATACTTTTCGAAGGAATCACGGTGAAAGCTGAGGACAGGGACATATTTCCAGGCGCACCTCCACACTCGAGACAATACAGAGGTTTGGACGGCCGATTTGGCGTCAAGAAACGAAAGGATGTGATGTATAATGAAGCGTGGAAGATGGCTCAACCTGTCAGTAGTAGTAGAAGTCTCATTTTCTTCCTCGCGACTCCTTTTCACACCTTTCACCAAATTGTTCATGGCTCTCTACTGAAGGCGACTAAAAAATTGCTTCAATCGTACCCTAAAGTGAGCGATTCAGAGAGTTAGAGACCAAACACACCTGCCTCCGATGACGTATCCCGAACCCAGAAGACTTACAAGCGATCATCTCCATCGCTGCAATCCAGACCTATCATAGCGCGAACTATGATTCAATTAGGGTTTTGCGTTTTTTTATTTGGCGCGGGAACTGGCTAGTTGATAGGCGGGAGAAATGGACGGCTTCACGGAAAATCTCTGTGGAAAATTGGAAATGCGTGAAAAGTAGTAGTGGATTTCTTTTGGGCTGCAAATGGATGCGCAAACAGGCCCAGATAATCGGAGGAATTAAGGAACGTTAACATACCCCTGGATCCGGCCCGTAGACCACATGCACGAAATGATGAGAAGTTATGACGAGTTTGCTTTTTTTTTTTTTTCATTAGATCACTCTTCAGAAGAGGAAATCGTTTAGATACAAGGGGACTAAAGGGGTTATATTCCCCTAGAACGAAGCCAAGAACAGAAGTCGAACCTCGCAAACAATTGAGGCGACAAAAGCAGAGCATGACGGGCTACACAATGAGCCGCTCTGTTACGAATTCTACCAATGAACTGAATATCAACCACATCCATCCCATCCAAGAGTAAAAATATCTCCTGCAACAGGGCACCAATCTTGTTGTCCGCTGCATCTCTTGCCACACATTTGTCAATGATTAATTTTGCATCTCCACAAAATGATATGGATCGGAGCCCACGTCTGCAGCAATCAAGTATACAATCCCGCAAGCCCAGGGCTTCCAACACATAGGGATCACTAATTGCTTCATACCGCCGAGCTGCAGCCCCAATGACTCCACCTGTAGAATCAAAGAAAACAAAACCAACCGTCCCAAAACCACAATTGGAAGTAGCAGCATCAAAAGTAACCCGAATCCCTGGTGTTGCAATCGAGACCTGCACAGGCAACGAAGCTGACAATCTTGGTTCTGGGGTAGAAGATAAAAGAGCCTGCTCCACTTCCTTAACTTGATGAGACCATTGATGAGCAAGAACATCGAGAGAGAGCTGCTTGAATTGAAAAACCACCATACAACGATTCTTCCATAGCCTCCAGAACAAACAAATTACCTGCAGAATGACATAATCTGAATCCGAACCATTAGTTTTGCACAGCGTATTTCTGATAAAACCTGTAAAAGAAAGTTTCTCCGCCCGTCTCCAAAGCTCCTGAAAACCCAGTAACCTCCACAACTTACGGGCCACCAAGCAAGTAAAAAAAAGATGCTCAATTGTTTCTTCTTTTCGTCCACACACCGGACAAATTGGGATTAAGTCCAATCCTCTCCCAACCAAAGCCTCCCTAGTAGGAAGGATTCTATGAATACCCTGCCATAAGAAGAAAAGCAATTTAGGAGGGACTTTCCTATTCCAAACCCAATTCCACAAACTATGATCCATAAAAGAAGCTTGATGCTTGGATGAATAAGAACGGCCCTGTAAATTACTCGCCAAATGATAGGCTGATTTTACAGAAAATTGCCCTGAAGCTTGATGCTTGATGCTTGTTTGTTACAACACCGATTCACCGAATTCTCTTATTATTTAAACAATTTAAACAATTAAAATGTATGATATGATAGTTTTGATGCTATTTAATATCTAAATGATTATGAACAAACAGTGTCTTTAGTATAACCAGGGGGGATGTTGATGAGATGCTAAAGATTTTTTTCAATGTCAAAGTGTAGCTAATAACTCACATCTCAAAGTAATTTAAAATTTTGAAGGTTGATTGTTGCTATTCCATTAACTATATAGATTGGTTTGTTGAGACTAAAAGCCATCATACTTTGATGTGGACGGAATCTTCTAGTTGTGCGAGTGGGTTGAAGGAAGATGTTGAGACCTAAGAGTCGAAATCTAGTAGAAGACTAGGTTCATCAACGACGAAAGTTTTTAGTTTGAAGGTTAAGTGACCAAAATTTTGAATGTACAAAAAACTTAATCGATTAAATGACAGTACCTTATCATTGAAGATTCAGAGTTTGGAATCTTTTGTATAATGATGTCCCAATTGCCATCAAATTGTATTGGTACATTAGTACCCACCACGCAAGCTTGAGAAATTCAAGAACTGCATGTCAAACCCTAGTGTGAAGGATTCGAGTTTCATTGCACATATTTCCACTCTCATAGCCAACAAACAATTGAGGTCCGGAAAGATAGGCAGACACCTTGAAACTCCTATCTTTACGAAAAACAAAATCAGAGAGGATGCACCAAAATATAAGAGAAACAGCAGTAGGGGTGGAAGTTTGGGTTGCGGATTGTGGATAATCCGCAAACCGCACCAACCAGCACCTATTGTGGGTAACCATACCTATAAGCAGGGTCGTCCCATGATAATCGGAGGCCTTGTTCGACAATTTAAAATGTGGCCCCAAAACATTTTTTCATAAATTTTTTAAAAATACAATTATTAAATAATAATAAAAATGACAACTTCAGAATATGATTGGAAAATAATAATATTATCTACGCTTAGAAATTAACTTTTTCAAATTTTCGGGTTGACATAATTAGAACTGGGTGTGTACAATTCATATTTAGGCGTTGGATATTTTTGGGAAGTTGAGAATTTTGGGAAAAGAGAAGAAGATTAAATACCTAACTGTTAGTTTGGATTCAACAAACAAGCCGTAGCTCAGTGGTTGCGTCTTATTTTGATGAAAAGGATAGGTCCACGGTTCGATTCTCCTCCTACGCCTTTGTACTTTGGATTTTTGTGTGTGTGGGCCTCGCCAGCCCAAGGGGTTCGAGTATGGGCCTCGCCATCCCAACGGGGCCTCCGGACTAAGGGTTTGTGTGGCGAGCCCAAGGTAGCATCCATACTCTATGGATTCTGTGGGCATACAGACTTAAATTGATTACGAGGCCCCAATAAAATTGAGGCCCTGTGTTGTGGGTCTGACCAGCACAGGGCCTGGGTCGGGCCTGCCCACAAGTTGTGGGTAGTGGGTTGGGTGTGGGTAGAAAAAATCTCAAAATATAAGCGTTATTAACAAAAATTTCCAAAATACATATGTTATAAAAAAATATTTTCAATCTATATATATTTGGGCTTCTCTGTGGCTGTCAACTTCAGTGAATAACATCACCGCCACTATCAAAAGCGATAAACGCTTCACCGCCACGGTCGGAAGCGGTGAATACTGCATGGCCATTCATCGTTGGTGTCCCAGCCGATCTGAGTAAAGGTTCAATAACTTGTCACTGGATCTGACCCTTAAACCATGACGATAAGGAGTGAGTTGAAGGTTTTCATATTTTTTTTTATTGATTCAAAATTTTCGATTATAAATGTTCGGTGGCAATATGATGATGGAATATTGAAATGGGTGAAATTAAAATTGATAAAATCATTAAAATGTTGAGTGTGCAGTAAATTTAGAGAAGAAATAGTGTTAGTTTTTTACAATGCAATTAAAAGCATAATTCTAATTAGAAGTAATTTGGTAATATGAAAATGTAAAAGCGTAAACTTCTAAATTTTAAAACACGATTTTAACTATATTAATTAGGAAAAGCACGATTCTATGATTTAAGTGTTTTGCTAATTTTTTTTTTTTTTTTACAATAAGCAACCTTTTATTCCATCCGAAATCGGGAAAGCCGTGGTCACAGGAGTGGAGCAATAATATTGACAATTAAAATCCAATCCACTAGTAACGATCCCGCCCTAGCATGTCGTGCCACCCAATCCGCTACCCGATTCAAACGTCGAGGAACAAACTCAACACGAATCGATGGTGCAAGCCCGAGAAGAAGAACCATCCGCGTAATGGTAGCCCGACACATCCAAGGCCATGCCGAGGGTTCCTGATGCAATGCAAGGGAAAGCACCTGACAATCTGTACGAATACAGGTTGGGATGTTATCACGAGAAGCAACTCTGATAGCATTGAGAAGACCACAAGCTTCCGCCTGAATTGGATGAGAACAAAGGAAGTCCCAGTCTTGCCGTCGTACACACGACCCTGAGAGTTAACAATAGTAATCTCAAATGCCGCCGGAGTCGAGTCTGAGATGAACGACCCATCACAGAACATCACTCGGGTATAGGGCGGTGGTTCGGTGATGAAACGGGAACCCCTAGATTGAGAAGGTAACTGAGTTGGTCGGTAGGGAATCGAATAATGTGTCGAAACTCGAGCTTCTTCCCATTCAAGGATATCACGGGCCGACTTAATTACCGAAGAGGCTGGAGAAGGGGCCTTACTGTCAAAGATTAAAGCATTCTTGGATAGCCAAATATTCCACAGACAGTAGACTATCTTCTGGATGTGTGCCTCCCCATGGTGTCTTTCAGATTGAAAAACCATGAAGCAAATGAAGCATGCACAGGCGGCACAGTGACTTAGCTGATTTATAAAAGCGTAAACTTTTGAACTCTAAAGTGTGATTTTAACTATAATTCATATGAACAATTTAAATGTTGGAGAATTCCATCGATTCAAATTATTGGTTTGTCCATGCAAAAAAAATTATTTCATACGATGGAATTTAACACAATTCAACTTTCAACCATCGAATACCTTAGCTCCAAAAGTCCGAAAATGTTGAGTCCTAGAGTTGAGCACAATTCCATCACTAAATCCCTTGAATCAAGTGTCCCAAATCTACAATCTCAGCTCCTTGCCAAATACAAGCCACCGTGGATTCCAACCACTGTGGATCACCAAACTCAGAACGCCAAGCCATTGACAATAAAAGCAGTACAAAGTAGAGGATAAGGAACACGAACCATCATCATAAACTTCAGTTAAACAGACATGATTGGAACTCAAGCTATCCAACGTTGAAAGATGTTGCTGAGTGAAAAAAAAAAATGACAGAATTATTAAGGAACCGACTGTGCAAGACATATTGCAGTCAAGATAAGCAAGTAAGTCTTGTGAATTACATAGACACCTACTCCAAAGATGACCTGAACGCAAAGACGAACATGCCATACTACAGGTTACTCCCAACCAAAAGCTATGTTGAAATAGCTAACAAACACACTGACCGTATCCATACTCAACATTTGGTTTCATACTAGAAGACCCTTTAAGAAGGTAATCGAGCAGAGCGTGAGGTATAGAGATGGCTTCCACAATCAAGGACTTCAATTTCGTAAAGGGTGATGGTTGCCGCTCCAGAAACTCAAAATCGATATTGCTCAGTACCTACACAGAACATAAACAAACTTAAAGCGTAAGGCAGTTAATATTCCCGAAAGAAATTACGACAATATCAACATTAGAATACCTGGACGGTTTGGTAATCCAGCTTGAGAGATGTTGCATTGTTAAATCCTTGGAACATGGAGATCAGACGTTGCAGGATTTGTTTCTTGGTATCCTCCCTCGAAGGCTCCCCATCACAAAGCCGAAGATGAGCATGAACGAGGGAAGGAATGCTCAAGTTTGCAAAATTCAAGAACTGCAAGTCATGCCCTACTTTGAAGAATTCGAGTTTTGGTGCGCATATTTCCATTCTCATAGCCATCAAACAATCCAGTTCGAGGGTGAGCAATTGAGGCCCAGATATCTTGAAACTCCTTTTATCTTCGCGAAAAACAAAATCAGAGTGGATGCACTCAGTCAGGACTAAATTTTTAAGACAGGGAAAGCCGGAAAAAGGATCGACTTCCCCATCAACCTCGGAGACCAGCGGGCACTGCTCCAAATTCAAATCTGTCAGCATCCGGAAACCAGAAGCATCAAATCCTATTTCGATCTTCACACGTTGAAGCTTAAGAGTCCTAAGGTCGCAATTCGAGACCATGCCAAACAAATCAGAGACACAGCAACTTTTAAAGACGCCACTTTTATTGTTCAGGTCCATATCTAAATGCTGAGCACCATGGGATAATGCATATCTTACGACCTTCACAAACAGACTTTCTCTCCGTTCCGCCAACCTCTCGTTGTCAATGTAGGATACCGTACAGACACTCTCGGGGAATCGGAGGGACAAAACCTCCTCCACGTACATCTGGAAGCTCGAGTATTGCTCAAACGAATCCCTACGAAAACTGAGAACAGGGACATATTTCCACGCGCATCTCCACATTCGGGACAGTACGCAGGTCTGGACTGCCGATTTCGTGTCAAGAAGCGAAAGGATTTGATAAATGAGAGGTTTCGGAAGATGGCTTAACCTGTCAGTCGCCAATTCTCCATCATCATCATCTTCTTCTTCTTCTTCTTCTTCTTCTTCTTCTTCTTCTTCTTCTTCTTCTTCACAGCGCGCCCTTTTTCCAGCGCGCCCTATCACGTAGCTGCTGCTGCTGTCGTCGCTGTCCATAGCTTTTCTACTGGATGCAACTACTGATGATTTCTGGAACTCCAGGAACCCAAGAATGATTAATATGAAAGGATGAGAAATGGGAAACATTTAGCAAGAACAGAATCATCGAACGAACACGAATTCATTTGTGTCCCTCGATAAAGGAAGAATACTCACAAGCAATCGCCTCTGATATTGCAATCCAAACTCCAGGTGACCGCAGTCTTTGAAACGCAGAAGCAGAATGCGGAAGGGGACTAGAACGCTATGGGCATTTTGGTCCGATTAACCGATCGTTACATTCTAAACTTCACCGATTTAGGGTTTCGTTTTTAGGCGCGCAAACTGCAGTTCAGGGAGGGAGGTGGGAATTGGGCAGAAATGGCACAGAATTTCTCTCGGGAAAAGCGAGAAGGAGCATGGGCTCTTTCCTTAATTTTCTTTTCGGTTGTGTATGGCAACATAGGCCCATATAAGAAAATCCATGAATCAAATTTGTCGTCTCGTTCTTGTTTGAGGAATTGAGGTTCGACTATTTAGTGTGGTTGCGTTCTAGATACTAGATAAGTGTTTGTGCTTTTCTTTGTTGGACGGGTTCTTCCCTCTAAATAAGAGTGATCGATTGTTATAATTGGGGACAAATATGACTATTATTATCTACAAAATTTAGGATGTAATTGATGGAATGGGGTATTCTATGAATTTATGTATTGTGATAATATGTAATATTTAAATGGGCATATTTGACGAATACACTATTTGGTGGATTTTATTTTTGTAAAAATAAAATAGTAACTTATCTTTTTGGGTTAGAAAGACACATTTTCTCCTCTTCTTACTCCTACCCGATTTTCTATTTTAGTGGAATTATAAATGGTCTTCCCTCTTGTGAATCCAGAACTGGAAGAATACTAGTAGATGAAAATGGATTTTTCGATCGATGAGATTATGGAGGAAGTAGCTTAGAAAGGATGACCACCGAGTCATGTCGTCTCGATTGATGGTGAACATAAGGTAGGTTTCCGACAGAGAGAAGCAAAGGAAGAGGTAAATTTGATGGTCGATGAGATTTCTAGTAATTGTGTTTATTTCCAGCGATGTTTCATTGCAGGGGGGTAGATTCAAAAGGGTTTGTCATCGTTTCTCTTTGTCTGTTCTCTAGTAACTCTGCTTTATCCCACAAAGATTTTGGTCGATGGCGAACAGAATGTAGGTTTTCGGCAGAGAGATGTAATAGAAGAGGTAGATTCGATGGCCAACGCCCAACAAGACTTCTAGTAGCTCTATGTTAATTTTCGACGAGATTTTGATGGTCGGAAGAGACAAATTTGCTCGATAGAGAGAAGCAAGGGAGAGAGGTTGAGGACAAACAAGGAAGAAAAAGATAAGGTTATAAAACTTTCAAACAATCTCAACTTTTGGCTGATATTTATGGATTGTTTGGATATTGGAATTCTATAAATGTATTTAGATAACACAAGCAATCTCATTTTTTAGTTATTTTTACACACCATACATGTATTAGAGTTCTAATGTGATAACTCTAATACTTAGTGATTCTAATCGGAAGTTGCGATAATTTTGTTGAGATTGTCATTATGTATGTATTGTTTACAATGCATCGTTTTTTGTTTTTTTAGCAGACACAATACATGGATTGTTTCTGTGATGTGACAGAAACTATCACTCATTTTGTGTGATTGTTATATCTCAACTTTTAGTTGTGATTGTTGAGATTGTTGAGTTGAGATTGTTTTGTCTCAACTTTTAGTTGATGCGACATACACAATCACACATACCAAACGTTGTATTCTACAATGCATCAAATTCGACAATGCATGTATAATATTATACATGCATTATCAACAATACATCTATTTAACAATCCCAACTTCCAAACGACTCCTAAATCTCAACTAAAACATGAGATTCTTTTGATTGAGTCTTTTTCTTCCTTAATGTATGTGGCTTTTTTACTTGGGCAATGTCTATTTTTTACCCAAATCTTTTCAAAATTCTTATATTTTACCCAAATTTATCAAAAATCTATTTATTATCCAAACTTATTGTAACTGATCAAAGTATGTGTATTCGTTCTATTACTGTTACTTATTTTTGTAACAGAGCTCCACGTAAGCATCCACATCATCACACACATCGGAAATTAATATTAAACGTATTTTATTATTATAAATTTAAAACAAATATATTTATTTATGTAATTAATTGGGTAATACTTACCCTCTATGTTTGAAAATCCAGATTTTATTTACATAGAAAGGGAAGGAAGACGAACATAGGAAGAATCACAACCAGATTAGGAGAGGAAAGCAGGGGCGAATCCCTTCTTCACTCACTGGTTAAGTGAACTGATCTTTCCTTTCACTAGCCCACAACAAGCACAAAAAATCCAAAAATCCCAGAGAACCCAAGAAAGCCAGATCCCATCTCTTCTTGATAAAAAGCAAAAATGCAAAAACCCATAAAAGTAAAAACCCTGTACAAATCCCACCTTTCTTCTCTGTAAATAAACCCAGAAACACAAACCCAGAATGTCGTTCTTCTTCATCTGCCCCACATATCTGACTGATGTTGACCCCTATCTTCCTGCCGTATAGATCGGACCGGACGCATCTGGCCACTGACCTGTTTAAATCCCCTCAAATCCAGCCACCACCACCTGTAACCCCTGCCTTACTCCCTGTCACACAAATCGTCCTCTTCCCTCCTAACATATATATCTTTTCCAATCTCTTCTTCCACACAATCCCAATAATCGAAACCACCAAAAACAAAAATCGAACCCCCCAAACCCATAAATCGAAACCCCTCAACCCAGAAATCGAACCTCCCCTGTTTGAGATCGCCGCCAGATCTTTGCAAGGAAGAAAGCCAGGTTGTTGTCGGTGCCTTCCGCGCCACTGAATCGAACGGTGGCTTGCAGCTTCTTCTCGATTGAGGCTCGGTAAGAGCTCTGCGGAGGGATTCCTCGGATGATGCGTCCATCGAGAGGGAACTGAGGGCGGCGAGTGATGGTGTTGAACGGAGACGGGAAACCCAGAAGGACGGGAGAAAGAATATGTGAATGAGAAGGAATCTTTGAAAAAGAGATCGAAGGAGTGAGGAGTAGTGAGAGGCGGAGGGGGGAGGGGGGAGGGGAGAAGACGTGAGATCCTGTTTTGTTTTTTTGTTTGTTGTTTTTATTAATTTTTTGAGGGAATAAAAAATTATAATTATAATGGTATTCTAACTGCTACGTAGGAAGTCTGTTCATCATAGTCAATGCTTAGTCAGCATTACTAACAGAAAAGTTGACGGAGAGTTAACGTTTGGATAATTATGAGGAATTAAATAGGTTTGGTTAAAATAAAAGAATTTGAAAAAGGTTTGGATAAAAAATAGACATTGCTTTTTTACTTTACATAAAGGTATACTCTCAAGTTTCAACTTCTAATCAACTTATTTTTCAAATACATATATTCAGTCTACAATACACTTAATTAGAATACATCAATTCAATGAATGCATTTATTTAGATAATCTCAACCTCCAAACATGACCTTAGAATTAAAAAAAAAAAAAGTATTAGAGCTGCCAGATCAAAACTTAAATAGATGCATTGGGTCTTCTATTCAGTGAGCTAATAAAAGCTAGGGTTCATTCATCTACATTGGACCTTCTAAAGAAAACAAAATTAGATAGAATGTACATCCAGGACCGAAAATTTCAATCTGGTAGTCATTCCAGACCGACAATTCGTTCCAGGATATGACTTTAAGTTTCCTTTACCAGGTCTTGTGACTGATTATATCTTTCAAGTCACCCAGATTGGGCAGGCAGCAAATGTTTGGGAAGATAACTGATTCCAGAATCACAAAATTAGGCAGAAGAATGAACTTTTCAGGGAAATTTTCCTCCCAAATCAAAGAAAAAGCGTAGAGAAGTAGCAAAGGAGAACAAAGCTGAAGCAATGTAATCTTCAGAAGTCTCATTTGATCTGTCAAGAACGAAGTCCAGAGATATTTGACATAAAAAAGTGATGCCAACGGGGAAAAGTGGTACTGGACTTCAGAAACTAACAGAGTGATATATATACACATATTGCAGCAGAAATAAGCCGAGTAGCTCAAGCATGAACAGGACAAATGTATGATCAAATATTCCCAAGTGACATCAACAGAACAAAAATTTTAGCTTATGCATGCCACAATAAGAAGCTATGTCAAACATGATTTACCAACACCATACTTAACATTTGGTTTAACACTAGAAGACCCTTTAAGAAAGTAATCGATCAGTGAGTGAGGTATAGTGAGAGCTTCCACACCCAAGGACTTCAATCTTGTAAATGGAGAGGGTTGCTTTTCCAGAAGCTCAGATATGTTAGACAGTACCTATACATAACAAAAAAAAAAAAAAAACCAACTTAAAAACATTATTCCCACGATGAACAAGTTCCATCACACAATACGAATCATAGAGAATACCTGGATGCTATAGTAATCCAGCTGGAGAGATGTTGCACTCTTCAAACATTGGAACAAGAAAATCGAGCGCTGCATAAACTGTTCCTTGTTATCATCGTTCATTGCATTCTCCTCGTCCGAGATCCGAATGTCAGCATGAATGAGAGAAGGAACCCTTAAGCTGGAAATTTTCAAGAAATCCAGGTCATGCTCAAGTGTAAAGAATTTGAGTTTGGGTGTGCATATTTCGAGCTTAGTACAATGCAGACAATCCAATTTCAGACTAAGCAGTTGGGATCCATAAATCTTGAAACTCCTGAAATCCCAGTCATTAGCAATATCAGAGTGGACACACTCAGTCAGGACCAGATTCTTCAGACAGGGAAAGCCAGAGAAAGGATTAATGTCCTCGTCATAGTAAGAGACCAACACGCACTGTTCCAGAGTTAGATCCGTGAGCACCGGAAAGGTAGAATTTCTGAAATCAGTATCCACCCAGAGACGTCTTAGTTCGAGAGTCTTGCAACAAAAGATCGTGTCAGACAACAGACTGGAGAATCTGCAACTGGCATAGATATCCTTCCCATTGTTCAGGTCAATCACTAAATGCTGAGCACCATGTGCAACTCCATATTTGATGACCCGGGCAAACAGCCCACGATCTCGTTCCGCCGAGCTCTCATCATCAACATAGCATACCATGCGTACACTCAAGGGAAACCGGAGGGACAAAACCTCGTCCACATATAGTTGGAAACTCGAATACTGTTGGAAGGAATCACTACGAAAACTGAGGACGGAGACATATTTCCAGGCGCATCTCCACACTCGGGACAACACACAGGTCTGAACAGCATATTTGGTGTCTAGAAATGAAAGGATGTGGGAAAGAATGAAGCCTGGAAGTTGGCTTAACCTATCAGGACGAGAAGAATCTGTATCTCCTTCTTCCCGGGGCCTTTTCCCAGCCTTCCTCAATTCGTAGCTGCTTTCGTTCATGGCTTTCTATCTAGATGAATCTACTATTCGTTTCAATCGTAACCTACAACGAGCGATTAAGAATACTAGAAACGAAATCACCTCTTCTCCGATGATCAGCTCTGTTGCCGCCGTATGCAGACCAAAGATTGTTGCAAGGAATCCTCTACAGCGCTTCAATCAGAAATCATCTAGCCGGATGAAGCAATCTTTGTAGCAGAAACTTGAAAGGGGACTATAAAACGATGGGCATCTGATCAATTAGGGTTTCGTTCTTAGGCGCGGGAAATGCCTATTAGGAGTTTAGACTTTAGAGAACTGGCGGGAGGATGCAGAGTGTAGACATGTAGTGAAAACAAAATGGCTTCATCTGATTTGATAAAGCGAGAAAAATACTGGTGGTGGGCTTTTCTTCTTTGCTCTCTAATGGGCCGTGAACTTGTAAATGTAAGCACAGATAATCCGAGGAATTAAAAGTCCCAATAAGTCCAACAAAACAATAATTATGACAAAAAAAAAACAATAATAATAATAAGTTATTATAAAAAAAAAATAATAATAAGTTACTCCTCTTCTATACCACTAGCTTATAACACGGCTCGTTGGCCGGAATGTTTATATTTGATTTTTTTATACTTTTTATGTTACGTTAAAGTCTATCAACCCGTTTAATTTTATTGACAATCTTTCAATTGAGATGAAACATAAAGAAAGAATATATAGGTCGAACATTCAGAGAAATATCATCATCATTTGAGAAAATAAAATATAAAAATGTATAAAACATCTCATTTTCATAATGATATTTAAGCCCAGTTAATATGTTATTAGTTAGTTGATTGTTAAGAAAGATAGAGTATAAAAGCTCACTGGAATTCCCACACGACCCATAGATAGTTTGAAACTGAATCTAAAACCTCACAATCCTACGTAAATGGTTCAATGCTCTCATTTTGGGGGCAATATGCCACTAATAAAAAAGAAATGGAGGGTTGTAGGTTCAAGTCAACTATATACTAACAACTCAGCTAAGAGAGGACCATCAAAACTTGAGAGCAAACGACAAAATTGGATTACCTCCAATATACTAATAGACTCGATCAAAGTAATATGACGCAAAATTAGACAGTTCTTATCTATCAGTTCCAGCATGCTGAATAAAGAATCGACCTACTTCATTAAATCAATCAATAATTACTCCTTTTAAGATAGAATTAGGTTGTGGTAGCTGCAAAAACCATAAACCTAATGATCCAATAGCCACCACTCTCCATTGAACGACCAAATTTTTATCTACTCTATCTTCAATCTCAAGAAGTATATGTTTCAACCAAACATTCACTTTCTAATCCTCCTTCTGCAACTGCATTTTTGCTAATTTGATGGACCTTCTCTCTGCGGCCCTCAATTTCTCTTCCAATTGGGGTTCTTGTCAACTCGCTCTTCAACTCCTCAATCCCCTTCCTGTGTTTTTCCAACTCATCTTCCTCAGGGGCAGTTCTAATAAGTTCGCTAAAACCAAAACTCATCTCCAATTCCATAAATATGCTCATCTCCCCCCTTGCATGCCTTCACCTGCTTCAGCACACTTCCATGTCCTTCAATATCCTCTCCATTTTCATTAATATCCTCATCATCTCTCACTTCTCTCTCTTCAACTGCTCCAGTTTTGCTTCTGCGTCTTTCAACACCCTCCTCAATTCGATCACTACCCTCAGTAACTCCCTTTTCTCTGCCTTAACCTGCTATAGTTGAATTCCCCCCCCCCCCCCCCAACCACTCTCATTCTCAAACTCAATCCTAACTCTTCTACTCCAAGTTCAACATCCCAAACTCCTAGACTGTTGCATGAAAGCTCAATTTCTAACTAATTCTAAAACAATATCAAAATTTGATTAGTGAGTTGGACCATAAGAATAAAAATTAATGAGGAAAATTATGGTTGCTGAGAACATTAGTTATCACAAAATCAAATATGAGTGAAAATATTGTAGTTGAAAAGAAACCTTTTTTTTCTAATTTTGATCTTATTTTATTATTTCAATAGCTAATCAAAGAACAAAAATAAAGTATCGGAAACAAACAACAAAAAATTAGACAGGGCTCTAGGAAAGTACAACTGCCTGTTCTACACAAACATCTCTTTTGCTTACAAACAAATATAGTACCCAAACCATCGTTCAAATTCATTTTCTATATTTTATAAAAATCATTCATAAACAACAAACTTAGATAAATCGGGAAGGAAATAATAGCCTACCAGTTCAAGTCGATGAACCTTATATGAAGATAGAAACTCATTGAAGTTGAAACCTAATAACAGAAAGAGGAGAAATGACGCAGGAGATCCCCCGAGCTTTAAACATCGTATCAGGCAATAAGATCAAAAGAAATAGATATTCTGCATGTTGTGCTCATGAGACAACGTGAAATAAAAGTCGTTTTGTTATTAATCAGAAAGATAAAACCATGAGACATAGAGAAGAAATGAATGACTTACATGTGCAAAGCGATTAACCTTGGCCGGAAACCGAAAACCTATTAAAGGTCAATGCCTGGTATAGGAAGATGAGTAAAGGCGAAAGGTATAACTGATCAAACATTGCCTTCAGCAATAGAAGCAACAAAATAGTTCTTCTGGTAGTACATCGAGGAGAGACAGAACCATTGGGTGATGCCAATGCAGAGGAATCGAGCGAGATAATCAAAGCCAGGCCATAACTACTTGATTGAACTCCATTCTATTCGCCATGGATTGATATGAGAGTTGAAATCTTCTACTTGCCCAGCCTAAATTCCCAAGAATAAAACTCCAGTGCCAAGAGATACCCGAATGTTGATTTTCAAATGCTCCTTATACTGGGAAGTGAAAGCACGCAAACTATTGCACGATGGAGGGAATTTCAGAGAAAATTAGAAAGAGATAAGAACAAAGATAAAAAGGCACAACATTTAAATTTATATTGAAAAATGCAAGGACACAACACGTAATAAAGGAAATAGTTTCTTCCATGTTAGCCAATTACCAATATACCTTTAGCGAAACATTAAGGAGAGAGCATGAATTCTAAAAATTGATAAAATTAAATGAAACTCTACTATGAAAATGAAGTATTAAGCACCATGAAAATACATATGGTAGACTTAGTGCCCTTGTTAATCATGATGAAAAAGTTCTCTGCTTTTCACAGTTTCAATACATGTATGTTTTGTATTAAAAAAGGAACAATAAATACACTTAGTATAATTGGTTATGACTGCTATCTTTGTTTGAAGAGACTCAGGTTCGAGTCTTGATATTGATATTTTTTATGAAATAAATAATTAATTGTAAAGACAAAAATATCCTTCCTACTTTCACTCTCATTGGAGGAAATTTGAAATGGAAAAAAGTTTACAAAACTCTACTATATATTAATGGAGGATTTAAAAAACTTAACTCTTTCTACAAAACAAACACCTTTCTCCTCTAAATTTCTTCTGATCCACATGGATATTTTGTGGAGGTAGATTCAATGGCATTAAGTTAGCTGTCTAATTTTTTTAATAAGGGTAGGAGACAATGTTGTAAATATCGCTTTCAATTTAATATATCAATAAAAGATTTAGCGGTTAAATCCAAATTTTCGACTCTGGAGTTTTGATTTCGACACTATAGTTTGGGGTAAATTACAAGTTTGGTAACTTGAATTACTTAAAAAGTTCACGTTTGTCACTGAAATTAATTTATTATACCTGTAGTCACTAAGATTAGTTCAACAGTTCAAGTTTCGTAACTCTCCATTAGTCTCCGTTAACTTTAACTGACGTGGCAGTCAACTCTGAAAGTTGACCGTTAGATAAGTGACGTGACAATTAAATAATAATAAAATTAAATTAATCTTTTAAAAATTTCACATCATTTATACCTTCATTAGAAAAATGACAAATACAATATTCTAAGATGTAATATCTATTGTTTGAATCAATATATGATTATCTTTTGTAAAAAAAAAAAAACAAATACAATATATTTTCCCCCTTGCTCTCTTCTCTTTCTCATTGTCCTCCCACTCTCCCCCAATCCTACACTAACACGATCCGCCTCCCGCCGACCCAAGCCCAAGCCGAGCTCCAGCTAAGAAAGGAGGCGACTGGATTGGGTGGAGGATCAGTAGAAAACCTATTGTCCTCTCTTTTGGGGTTTTCTATTTATATCAGAAAGAGGGGAGAAGATTACAACGGATAACAAACAGTGTTAACCGTTGTTTGAATTCTTTAAACCAGAGACCGACACGTGGCTTGGTAGGATTCGTTATTTCGTAACTAACACACGTTTAACATATTGAAAGAATAAATAAATCAAAACGACACCGTATGTAAAAGTGCCATTCTAGTTCCAAACTTGTAAAGTCTTCCACTTGAGTCCATCTTGACCCTGCTGACTTCCTTGAATCTTAAGTTGACTAGGATTGCTATGAACAACAGCTGTAGCTGCTGTTTTCCTTGAATCATACCCTCTTGATTCATTCAATAGGCCCCCACAAGTTGGAGAGTATACATCTGTTACTCCCATCTTGCCAAGCAATTCCAATAACCTAAATTTACTTAAACCCTTAGTGAAGATATCTACTAACTGGTCTGTAGTGTGCAGGTGACACAGCCTGATCAGACCAGTCTTGGTTCTCTCCCTGGTAACATGCATATCAATCTCGATAAGCTTAGTTCTTTCATGAAAAACAGGATTCTCAGCTATATGAATGGCTGACCTGTTATCACAATAAACTGTAATTGGAAGTGAAACCTTCACATCCAGTTCTGACAAAAGTCCTTTCATCCACTGGATCTCACAAACCAAATGAGCTAAAGCTATGTACTCAGCTTCAGAGGAGGACCTGGACAATGTAGTTTGTTTCTTACTCTTCCATGTAAGCAATGAATTCCCAAAATAGGTGCAGAACCCTGTAATGGATCTCCTTGTATCAGGACATGCTGCCCAATCAGAGTCACTGTACCCTGTGACAGAATAATCTGTATCTGTTCTGAACATAATGCCCTGCCCTGGTGACTTCTTCAAGTATTTGAGCACCCTCAAGGCAACCTGCATATGTGTGTCCAAAGGATTCCCTTGGAATTGACTTAGTTGTTGAACTGTAAAACATATATCTGGCCTAGTGATAGTCAAATAATGTAATCTCCCAATAAGCCTTTCGTAACACTTTGGATCATCAATTGGAGTTCCTTCTTTGGAGCTCAGCCTTACTTTCATGTCAATGGGAGTCTGTGTTTCTTTTGCTTCTGCATAACCAGTGTCTTCAAGCAGTTCAGTGTAGTACTTCCTCTGATTAACCACAATCCCTTCTCCATTTCTAACAATTTCGAGCCCCAAAAAGTACTTTAATACTCCAAGATCCTTAATTTTAAAGCTTCTCTTCAAATAAAGCTTGACCAACTCCAGATCATCAAGCTTCTCTCCTGCCAAAATAATGGCATCCACATAGACAAGTAATACAACCAACCTACCTTGAACCCTCTTAGTGAACATAGAGTAATCAGAAGTCGACTAGGAAAAACCATTCTTGAGTAAAGAACAAGTCAGTTTGGCAAACCATTGTCTGCTGGCTTGTTTAAGACCATACAATGATTTCCTCAACCTGCAGACCTTCCCTTCACTTTCTTCCAATCCAGGTGGTGGTGTCATGTACACTTCTTCATCTAAGTCTCCATGCAGAAATGCATTGGAGACATCTATTTGATGTAAACACCAATTCTTAGCTGCTGCAACAGCTAAAAGTGTCTTCACTGTGTTAATCTTTGCAACCGGGAAAAAAGTGTCCAGAAAATCTATTCCATAGATTTGAGTGAACCCCTTAGCTACAAGTCTTGCTTTGTATCTTTCAATGGCTCCATTTGGCCTTAATTTTGTCTTATACACCCACTTGCAACCAGTTGCTCTCTTTCCAGCAGGTAAAGTGACAAGATTGTGGATCCAATGATGCTCTTTTGCTGCTTCTTTGTAAGATTGTGGATCCATGAGAACTGTCAGACTCAGTGCAAACCTCTTCTGTTGTGGGGTAAACTGGTGGTAAAAAACATAATTAGCCATGCAGTACTGGCTGATATGATTGACTGATGTAATATAATCCTTGTGCCAAACAGGAGGTTTCCTGGTTTAGGAGGCAATTCATCCTCTTCCAAGTCATCACCTGGTGGAAGTTCTTCACCATCAGTATCTGAGTCCTGAGAGTCAACCTCAGCATCTCTGTAGTCATCTGATTCACTGGAACCATCTTGTTGTGGTTGAGTACCAGGAGAGGGATTGAGGTCAGAAGGACCTTGTGTCCCTGAAGGAGAGTCATCAGCAAGTGGATTTGAAACTAGAACTGGAATGGCCTGACCCCCATGAGCCTGGCTATCAGGAGGAGAATAGATATCAGAAGATGTTGGAAACTGAACAGTAGGAAGGTCTGGGAATGTGGTAGAATCGTTTTCTGAATCAGGTGTACTTGTAGTCTTGAAAGGCTGAATGTCTTCATACAAAACTACATCTCTGGAAATAATGATGTCATGTATGGTTAAGTCAAACAGTTTATAACCTTTGATTCCCATATGGTAGCCTAGAAACAAACATTGTCTGGCTCTGGACTGAAATTTTGTCCTGCCACTGCTCAGACTGGAAGCATAAGCTAAACAGCCAAAAACCTTTAAATGGCCAAGGAAGGGTGGTGTCCCATACAAAACTTCATATGGACTCTTGTTGTCTAGTACAGGTGTTGGCAACCTGTTGATCAAGTGTACTGCATGTAGTATGCAGTCACTCCAAAACTGCAAAGGTATGCCTGATTGGAACCTTAAAGCCCTTGCCACATTCAAAATTTGCTGGTGCTTTCTTTCTACCCTGCCATTCTGTTCAGGAATAGCAACACAGGACATTTGGTGTTCAATCCCATGAAACCACACACATCAATGATACAAATGACCCGAATATCAACATAATAGAGGAAATGAGCAGTTGATTGTAGACTTTTTAATCTTCTGAAGAATTTAAAATAAGAATTTCATAGTAATTATTTCCGGCTTGTAACATGACACACAGTTAAATTACGTCCTAACCAATTGGATCCATACAGCTTCGAACTCCTTATCCAAATAAGAACCTGAGTAGCAACTTTTCAAATGTAAAGTCCTCATCCTTCAAAAGCCACAAGATCCAAATTTACTATCGATGTGGACGTATGTTTAGTTACAGAAACCATTGAGTTCGAAACAACAAGGGGTGGTGGCGCAGTTGGTTAGCGCGTAGGTCTCATAGCTAAAGAGTGATCCTGAGGTCGAGAGTTCGAGCCTCTCTCACCCCATAATTTTTTATTGCTAATTTCCTGTCAATTTATTGCTCTTTATGCATCAACTACATATGCAGCAGCAGTTCACTAAACTCGGTATGATATTGATCATGAGTATGATATTGATCATGAAGGAAGTGGCCATAGTAACTAACACTGAAAATATACACTAGTTCATTGACATGGTCTTAAAATAAGGCAATCAGATGAAGCAGTGAAGTAAGAACTAAGAAGGAAAAAACTACGGGAGCTGAGATTAAAATAAAGAAAGACAGGATTAGTGCCAATCTATTCCACCGAACGTTGTAGATCCCACACCTTCCCATATCTCACCAAACCCTACTTCCTCCGAATCAACACCTTCCATGTCGCAGTCCCACCAACCGGAGCCGTTAGCATCTGGCCAAAGCACAGAGATACAGAGTTAAGGAAACTATGAAATTACACAGGCCTTTTCAGATTCCATGTAGGAAAGACTCCAAATATATGTCATTTCCACATCTACTCACAATGGTTGTAGACCTTTTTCCGCTTTTTCTTGTTGTTCAATCTATCTTCAGCTGCCATGTTTCTGCCATGTTGATCATCCCCTAGCACCAAAGGCAATTTAGGAACAGCAGTAGCATGCTTTATATGCTCACAAGTTTGTAACCCTGGTAAGATAAACATTTGCTTAGTCATGGACCATAAGGAAGGAAGATACAGCTATATATAGGCTTTGACAGGCAAAGTTCATAGCTTTTGAGTCATTCCTTAACGAACACTGATGCAGGCAGGCAAGTAGGATTCTTTAACAACCCCATGAAAAGTTTCAAGTGCAAAAATACCCCACATCAAACTGCAGTAAGCTGTGGCATAAGCTTACTCAAGCAGCAGCTGCTAGCTGGAATAAACTTCAGTTGTAACACTTAACAGAATAGACTCAAATTGCATTCTTACACGGGAAGAGACATGCACTGTGGAAAAGGCAGGTCTGTTAAGTCACAATCATTTACTAACTAAGCTTGAGGACAATTGCATACCAGTGTAATACCACTGTTAAAGCAAAGTGATTGAGAGAGATGAGAGAGAGCGCTAGAGAGAGAGTCGGTGAGGGTCTTCCGGGTGGGGTGTGTGATGTTTCCCTGTTTTGCAGGTCAGATGATGCGCGTTTCTGTGGCGGCGGTGGCCTTCCTGGCCTGATCAGGCGGCGAGTTCAGATGGGGTCGAAGTTTGTCTCAGTTAGCAACACCAGATCAGGGTTTATTAGGCTCCAGGTTGAGGAAAAAGGCAAGCGATGGTTCGTCTTCTTGGATGGTGCTCAGGCTTCTTGGTTGCAAGGGGTCCTTCAAACTGCCTCGAGAAGGGATTGGCTATTCCCCGCGAAGTGCGTCCTGAAAAGCGGGGATCGCACCATACATATTGGTAGTGTTCTGAGCCGTCGCGGTCATCTTCTGCAAGTCTCTGAGTTGTCAAGGACGGGGAAGGTTTTCAAAGTCATCATCCCTGCTGCGAGTAATGGGTTCGGTTGGGCGAGACTGATTCGTCTCCTACAGGATTTCTATGCGGCCGATCTCCAATTTCGCGTCAGCGCCTCCACCTCCAAACCCCTCGTTGAGATCCCCCCGCCTCCTTTGCAGTTTGGTGCAAGAAGCTACGCCGATGTCGTGAGATCGGGAGGGTTCTACGGCGCCGGTAAGTGCTCCATCTTGGGCCGCGGGAAGGACAAATACATCGGTGTGGAGATGGAGGGAGTCAAGGAGCGGCGCGACCTTCTGGGGAAATGCCTTGTTCTCACCTTCCGTTCTTCTTCCAACGAGAGCTTCACTGGAAACCTGGTCTCTCAGTTCCGGCGGTGGGCAAAGAGGTTCTGGGCTGTTGATGAGAATTTTACTTTGGAAGATTGTGGTGATGGGAGGTGGTTTCTGATATGTCCTTCGGTCCAAGAATCCCTTCGTATCTTGAAGCTGAATTACCGGATTTTTCTGGACTTCTCCATCTCCGTTTCTCGCTGGAACGAATCTGCGCCTCTGGCAGACGAGACTTGGATCATTGCCCTGAACATTCCGCTCCACCTGAAAAGCGTGGATCTCTTGGTAGCCATTGGCAATTTCTGTGGAACCTTTATTGCTATTGATTGGGAGTCTTGGTTTCTCCCCTTCGTCAGGATCAGAATACGGCGGTCGGCGGCCCTCCCTGGAGAAATCCCTATCTGGTTCGGCGATCAGCTTTTCCGAATTCAAATCATCTCTCCGCCGGCCACGTCCCTTGGCATTCCATGCAGTCCCGTGTTCGAGGAAGGTTCCCTAGCTCCTAGTGCATGCGTATCGGGACGCCCAAGTGGGGATTATGGCATGGGGCCCACCGGTGCCTCCTCTCTAGGGCAAAAGAGACCCCGTGGCATTCACTCAATCCTAGCCCCCTCTTTGAACCAGGCCCGCCCGAAGCGTATCTGGGTCCGCAAAGCCGGCCCAGTGTGGCTCCCTCCCCATCTGCGGCCCACTCCTTGTTTTTCCCCGCCCCCTTGCGCCGATCCTCCAACTGCCCTCAGCCCAATCACTCCTTCTCCTGGCCCACGTTTTACCCCAGCCCAGCCCCTTCCCCCCTCTGACCCACTTGCTCCCCCTCTCTGGCCCGCCCTTCTACAACCCCCTCGGCCTAGTCCCCTTTTAACCTCAGTTGTTTTCCTTTCACCCGAGATCTTCTCCTGTTTTGACCCCCTGAACTTCCCCTGCAACTCCTTGACTTTTCTTACCCACCTTAACCCAGCCATCCAAAACCCGTCCCTTCTTCCCCCTCATCTTCGTGACCTGGTTTCAATCCCAGTTAACCCCCGTACCCTTCCGACCCTCGCCCTTTCGGTTGACCCCCCTTCGCCCCCATCCCCGGGTCTAGCCTCCCCTGTACACTCTACCCCACCCGATAGCCCGTCTGCCACCGATGAGTCTGGGGCGGTCCCCTCCCAAGATCCAGATGCGCTCGCCATTGTACCCTTCCACCAAATTGATGAGGCCTACCTCCTGGAGTGGCGTGAAGGCTTGGACCTGGAACGGATCTTGGATGCTGGAAAAGTAATTCGCCAGTCTCTGAATTTGGCTCCAGAGGTCTCTAGTGATAAAGCCGATGAACTCTTTGAAGATATTGCTTCCTCCCTCAAATCTAAGAAGAAAAGAGCTCACAGGTCGAAATTTCAGATGGAAATGCATCGCCTTGGCCACCAAAATACTGCTACCCCCAGTCACAGGAGAAAAAATAGGCAGGGTGATCACGCTAGAAGAGTTTCCCCGACTCCTAACCCCCAATGAATAACTCTGTTCTTGCTTGGAACGTCAGGGGCCTCGGTGAGTCCAACAAGCGCGCTCGGGTGAAGTCTATGATCCGTCGATGTCGTGCTGCGGTGATTGGGTTGATTGAAACTAAGTGGAATGAGTGCTCGCAGCGGTTGATTTCGTCAGTCAGTGGTAGCAGGTCTAGCTCGTGGGTGGCCAAGAACGCGTCCGATACCAGGGGTGGTATTGCTGTGTTCTGGGAACCATCGGAATTCTGTCTGCTGGAGTTTTGGGAAGGCCGGTTTTCGCTGGCCATTCGTCTTCGGATCGTTCGTTCGTTGAAGGTCATCGCCATCGTCTTCGTCTATGGGCCACACGAGAATGATGCCAAGTTGGCCTTTCTTTCTGAGATTGATCTCTTATGTCGACGGTATGCGGATCCTATCTGCTTTCTGGGGGATTTCAACATGGTCAGGTCGGACGATGATTACAGGGGTGCCCCGAGATGTAGGGCAATGATGGCGGAATTTAACTCCATGGTGAACCGCAATGGCCTCATTGATCTTCCCCTTCAGGGCGCCGCCTTTACTAGAAGCAGTGGTAGCACCAACCCGAGTCTGTCCCGCATTGATCGTGCTTTGATTAACACAGCCTTCGAAGTCTCCTTCTCGCCAGGACCCCTTCTTGCTTTTGAAAGGGTTGAGTCCGACCACAATCCCATCCGGGTTCATTGGGGACTGGAAGACCGCGTTCGCAGACCGTGGCGGTTCGAAAACATGTGGCTCCTGGAGTCATTCATGCAGAGTCTAGTTGGGTGGTGGAATATCCCCGTTTCGGGCTCGGGACTTCTGTTTCGCGCTGGTCAGCGTCTCAAGCAGAGTAAGCAGCTCATCAAGTCTTGGAACGTGGACGTGTTTGGCAGAGTACAGGTTAAAATTGAGAACTTAATCAAGAAAATCAGTGAGATTGATCTGTTGGAGGAAGCCGGGCCAATCTTAGAGTCTCAGTTCATTGCTAGGAGCTTGTGGAGGTGTGAGCTTGACAAAATCCTGCTTATGGAGGAAATATCCTGGCGCCAAAAATCCAGGGAGCTTTGGATCAAGGTTGGGGACAAGAATTCGGGGTTTTTTCACCGTATGGCTAATTTTAACCGTAGGAGGAATACCATCCAGCTCCTGAAAGTGGACAACGAAGTTATCTCCGATGGCGAAGCGATTAAGCAGGTGTTCATCCAGCACTTTCAATCCAGATTTTCCGAGGAGGTTCATGTTAGACCTTTCCCTGTTGATTTCAAGCACAATCTCATCAGCCTGGAAGAGAACCATCTCCTCACCCTCCCCTTTCAAGAAGCAGAGATTTGGAAAGCCGTGAATTCCTGTGGGGGAGACAAAGCCCCCGGGCCCGATGGTTTCACCCTGCGATTTTTCCAAAAAGCGTGGAACGTGATTAAACACGACATTTTAAGGGCCGCTGATGAGTTTTTTCTGACCGGTTTCATTCCGGATTCAGTGGCGCACTCCTTTATTTGCCTCGTGCCCAAGAAGACTGCTCCCGAAGAGGTTGGCGATTTCCGCCCCATTAGTCTCGTTGGCAGCTTAAATAAGATTCTGTCCAAACTTCTCTTTCTGCGGTTGCAGCCTTTCATGAACCGGCTGGTCTCTCGACACCAGTTTGCTGGCCTGAAGCATAGGCAGATTCACGAAGCTGCCCTTATCGCCAACGAGCTAGTCGATAGCAGGCTGAGGAGTGGCCGCCCGGGAGTCATCTTCAAATTGGACATCGAAAAAGCCTTCGACTCCGTCAACTGGAGCTGTCTCTTCAATATTCTGAAGAATTTGGGCCTCTGCCACCGGTTCTGCAAGTGGTTAAAGGGTATTGTCTGCTGTTCCAAGTTGTCGATCCTCGTGAATGGCGAAGCAGGTGGCTTTTTCCAGATGCAGAGAGGTCTGAAACAGGGAGACTCCCTCTCCCCCTTCCTTTTCAGCCTAGTCATGGACCTCTTCTCGTTCATTCTTCAAAGTACCCATGATTCTGGCCTTCTTGAGGGCTTCTTTATGGATGATTCCAATAGAGTGGACGGGGTCAATCACCTCCTTTACGCCGATGATGCCATCGTCTTCTGTGACGCGTCGGAGGAAGCTATGTACAACTTGGCTGCTGCTTTGGTTTGGTTCCAAACCATAACGGGCTTGAAGGTTAATTTCCGGAAAAGCTTTCTTTTCCCTGTTGGAGATGTTGCTAACATGGATCGTCTGGCGGAGATCCTGGGCTGCGAGTGGAAGTTTCTTCACACCATCTACCTCGGTCTTCCGCTTGGGGCTCCTGTCAAGTCTAACGTCATCTGGAATAAAGTCATTGACAAGGTGGAGGGGAGGCTGGCCGGCTGGATGGGGAAGTACCTCTCTTTTGGCGGAAGGGTTACTCTTTGCGTTTCCGTGCTTGCTGCCCAGGTCAACTATTTGCTCAGTCTTTTCAAAGCGCCCGCTGCTGTGCTGGATAAACTTGATAGACTCCTCCGTGAGTTCATCTGGTCTGGAACTGGGGAGGTCAATAAACTTCACCTTGTTGCGTGGGATAGATGCAAGCTGCCGAGGAGCTTGGGCGGCCTTGGCATTCCTGATCTGAGAGTCAGAAACCAGGCTCTTCTCTTAAAATGGTGCTGGAGGTTTGCTGTTGAAAGGACCTCGTGGTGGAGAGAGCTGATCAAGTTGAAGTTTCCGAACTCCCATTCGGATTGGTCCTCTGGCGACATTCAGGGCCGGCTGGGGTGTAGCTTGTGGGCTGTGATCTCGAAGATGCGTAGCAAGTTCTGGAGTCTTGCCCATGTGGACCCGGGGTCTGGGCACGACACCTCCTTCTGGTTTGATGTCTGGGTCAGGGATCGGCCCCATCCTCTCGCTGTAGACTTTCCCCGTGTTGCTGCCGCCGCCATCGCTCCGAACGCCAGCATCGCTGACCTTGTTAGAGTCAATGAGGGAAGCTTGTCTTGGGTTATCCCCTCTCGTTTTACCCTTAGAGGAGGGGCGGGGAGTGAGAGATCTAATCTTTTTAACTGGCTTAATTCTCTTAATATCTCTAGTTTTACTGCAGGTCCGCCTAGAATTGTTTGGAATGCTGCACCTGATGATGGCTTCTCAACCCAATCTGCTTATGCTGAGTTGGTTAAGGAGAACAGCGCGGCCGACCCGGACTTCCCTTTCAGGTTCGTTTGGCAATCCGTCATCCCTCCCAAGGTGTGTGCTTTCCTGTGGACCGTGTTCTATCGAAGGATTCTCACCCACGACGTCCTGAGAAGGAGAGGCTGGTCTTTCCCCAGTCGGTGTTCCCTGTGCGAATGCTCTGAAGAAACCTTGGATCACCTCTTCATCACTTGCTCTTTTAGTCGGGAGGTCTGGCGGATGTTGAGCGCCTTCATCGATCTCAGATCTCCTTCACAGGATACCACTTCCACTATCAACGGATGGCCCTTGGGTTCTTCTCAAAGCCCTAAGGCTTGGTGCAGCAGAGTGTTTATCCATGCTTTCTTCTGGCGTATTTGGCTGGA
The DNA here is from genome assembly GCA_964030455.1 of Linum trigynum. Lineage (NCBI taxonomy): Eukaryota > Viridiplantae > Streptophyta > Magnoliopsida > Malpighiales > Linaceae > Linum > Linum trigynum. Next base: position 13,366,953 of record OZ034816.1, read on the forward strand.
GCGCAACTCCCGTATTTTCCGTGACGAACACGCCTCCTCCCGTATGGTCTCCTTCAAGACTGCTCGCCTCATTGCCGACTGGTTATGCGCTGGGAATAAGGTCGACAGAAGCACTGCTGAGGCGTGGATGCTCATTCTCAAGACCCGGCTTCTCCCCAGGCCGGCCCCCACTGAGAGTTAGTTTGCGTCCTGTCTCGTTCGGTGGGCGCTGCGGCTTCGTTCTGGCTGTCCTGGCTGATGATTTTTTCCTCTGCTGTTGTCTGGCTTTTCCTCCGTCCTGTCTGTTTCCCCCTGTTTGGAGCCCCAGAGCTGTCCTTTTCTGGTGGTCTCCTCTGTTTCTCTTTTCGCTTTGGCTGTCCTGTGTTTCTTCCCCGTTTGTTTGTTTTTTGGACTTTGCTTGTTTTGTTCTTCCTAATACTATTTCGCCCTTATCAAAAAACTAAGCTTGAGCCCTCGGGGGAAAAGGGTTGTCGAGATTCATTATCTTGCCAGGAGGAGGGGAAACAGATATAGAAATGTATTGTCTCTTGGAGGTTCCTAGCATTTTGACAGCAAAAGAGCTTACGAAGAAACTGAAACATAGTAGATATATTTTGAAACAGTTCATCCAAAAGGTCTCAGTTTTCATGTACCTGTTATGGGCGAGCAATCTGGTTCAGATGAACTTAAACCAGTCGAATTGCTGGAATCAGTTGGTTTCCCGATTGTGCCAAATCTACTCGATGAATCAGCAGCATCATTTCCCTTTTCACCAACAGCAGGCTTCTTAAACAGCTGAAACACTACTTCATCCTCCACTACGACCGAGGAGTTCCTCTCTTCTTTGTCATCCTTCGAGCCCCCACTAACGCTGCTCTCGGTTATACGTCCTAACGGCGATAGAAAAGGCTGGGACTTACCCTGATAACAAAGTCCAGCAGACAGAATTCAAACCTTAACTTCAATTCAATCTCAAATAAGTTTGCAAAATCAAAACCAAAGCAAACCCTAGCGATTCGCCAATAGATAGCAACTGCAGGTGAATTGAGAAAAGGAAGGAAGAAGCACACCTTCAGTGATCTGGAGCGAACAACGGCAGTTTTGTGAAGCTTCTTGTTGAGGAAATCAGAGAGCGACAACTTTGAAGAACTCACCGCACCGTCTTTCTTCAGCTCGCCGGCGGCATCGGAATCCAGAGTGCTGATTTCGTTCCTGAAGTGTACAACAAATGAAATTGTTAACCGCGAACGTTGAACATAAGAATTCCAACAGCCGGAAGTAAATCGACGGCCACTCGTGCTGCTCCGGCAAATCGCTTACCAGCGGTTTGAAGAAGAGGGGGAAACGAAGGAAGAAGTAATGGATCTCTGGCCTATAGCTCTAATTGGACCGTCCTTTGGTTTCATTTTTCGCCCCTCTTTGTGAATGATCTTCCTTTTGCCTCCAAAACCTTTCTGAGCTGCGTCAGTTTTCAAGCCAGTCTGGTTGCAAGGTTTTGCTTCGCTCCGGCGAATTTCATTCCCCCGGCCCCAAGTGCTGGGCTCCGCGCCGGATGAACCTATGAAAAGGAATTTCGAAAAAATCGAAGTTCAAGGATTTCTACTTTTCCCGCATTTCTTCTGATTTAACCACTAAAACTTCCCGCGTATTCGATGGTTTGGCGAGCAAGTAGGGTTGTCTAACCGGTTTATGTCGGTTAATGGTCTGATTATTGGTATGTCATTTATGTTAATTCATGTCGGTTTAGTAGAACAAGTTTTTTTTAGGGCAATGGTGACATCAATTCAATTAAATTAAATTAGTAAAGAAGTTTGGAGTTTTATATAATCTAGGAAGAGGAAAACCCGCCTGAAACAATAACTAATCAAAGAGGCATACAGAGCGTGAAGAACACTCATTCACATCGTGTAGATAGGGATGACAAAAATATCCGTAACTGTGGATATCCACCCGAATCCGGCCTAATCGGGTAGGGTAAACCCGAACCTGAAAGACTTTTAGTGGGTAGTGGGTATGGGTAAAACCCGAACCTGACTATTGCGGGTAATGGGTGGGCTTGGATTTCTCACTATCCAACCCGAACCCGCCCGATTATACACATGTATATGTATTTTGTCTAGAAATAATCATTAATTTTCTCAACATATTTTATAGTTAGCATATAAATATAATATTTTTATGAAATTGTGTTGTTTTAATTAATTTTCTTCATTCTAGTGAATTATTATCGTACCTTTTCTCTTAAGTAATGTGAGAATTAGGGCTGTCAACCGGTCGGTTTATGTTTAACCGAAAACCGATTTCTCGGTTTTCGATTAAACCGAGACCAGACCAGCCCTTACCGCCAACCGACCGGCCCTGGGCATCGGTTATCCGTAAAACCGACCGGACGGTTTCGGTTAATCCACGGTTAACCCGGCGCAACCGATATAGAAGGGGACGGTTCGGTCTGCTGTGGAACCCGACCGAAGACCGACCAAAAACCGAAAGAAAACAGACCGAAGACCGAAACAAAACCGACCGAAGACTGAAAACCGAGAACCAAGACCGAAAACCGACCTTTAATCGGTCAAAACTGATCGGACAGCAAGGGGAAAAAACCTAAAATCGCCTAAAATTAAAATTTCAAACCTACATTTCAATTCTTTTCGCATCGAAAATACATCTAAATTAGCAACTTAATGTCTCACATTCATTAATTCAACAACATAAACTACACAAATCACAATAAATCCTCTAGATAACAACAAATCAACAACACATCACTTATCAGTTATCACCAGCCTTAGAAGAACCAACATCTGCATAACCCTGTTCCTTCAATACGGGCAACAAGTCATGACCATAATCATCATATCCATCTTTCTCATACTCTTCCTCCGGTGCATCTTCTTCACCCTCCTGCTCATTCTCCACTGGAATGTTGAGGCTTGCATCCGCATTGCCAACATTGCCAGTATTCGTTGCACTTTCCATTCTAGTTTGGAAAGTGACATTAACTGAGTAAGAAAAAAAAAAGGAAAACAAAGTGTTAGTACATTCATATATTGAATTAGGTGAAAAGAAGACAAAAAATTGAACAATAAGAGAGTTTGAGAACTCACTATTTTCCAAAGTCAAATTCTCTTCATCATCTTCCTTGTCGTCAATCTCCCTAGATCCGGGATACCTTATCCAATCCTCAGCACAAATCAATGCCTCCACCATTAGGTCGCTTAAAGAGGACATGAATGGACTGAGAATCCGCCCGCCAAAACTGAATGTTGCCTCTGAGGCAACAGAAGAGATAGGAACAGCTAGGACATCCTTAGCCATCTCAGCAACAATCGGATATATTCCAGAGTGTCGAGACCACCATTCTAATATGTCAAACTTTGCATCATCACTCTCTTCATTGATGCCATCAGTTTGGCATTTCAAATAGATGTCAAGCTCAGCAGAGCTACCTCCTGTTTCCAGCAGAAGTGCTTCCCTTTTTCTCTTTCTAAGCCTCTCCTCCAATATCTTAATCCGATCACCGGCACCATCAGCGGAACTATCATCAGCAATGTTATCATCAGTGGTAGGCTGAGATGCTAACTCTGATCCATACTTCCTCTTATAAATCTCAAACATCCGGCGCATCTCCCTTTTAATCGTAGCCTGAATTTCCCATCCTTTGGTATTTCCATAAATCATTACCAACACTTCAGACACAAGATCAAGCTTACTTCTAGGATCAAGCACACATGCTATATAGATTAAATGATTCACCCTAGGATTCTCCTCATTCATGACAAGTGTATCAAACCAATACTTTTGTACCTTTTCTTCAACCTTTTCCGCCATCCTTTTGAGCTCTTCACGCGGATCATTCTTCAATTCTTGAATGATGTCATAAATTGGAACAAGTTTCTTGAAGAAAAGATGGATAGTCACATATTTAGTTCCTGTACAAATTATAATAGAATACAGGAAATTAGACTTAAACGGATCAAATTTGTCAAATGTTCAAATTAATATAAACAAAGTGAGCAAAAATTTCACTTACCAGAGAATAGGAGGGTAAAGTCATTAAAGACTTTTAGATACTTCATCAACTTTCTAATCAGACTCCAATCATGTTCAGTTGGTAGACCACCTTTTGCGTCAATGTAATCCCTGAAGGAATGATCATGTATACTTGTATACAAGGTGGTAAACACTCCACCAAACCTTTCCGCTGCTTCTAACATGACATAGGTGGAGTTCCACCTGGTCGGTACATCCAAACACACCAATTTGGTAGAATCCAACTCCAAAAATTGCATAGCAGTCTTGAACCTTGTCAACCTAGCTGGCGATGACCTCACCCACTTCACACAGTCCCGAATTCTATCCACAGCTCCTCCGATTACCTTCAATCCATCCTGCACCACCAGATTAATGATGTGTGCAACACATCGAAACTGCAGATACTTCCCATCCATCAAATCACACCCCCACTCCTTTAATTTCCTTCTCATGCAATCACTCACAACATCATTTGTAGATGCATTGTCCATGGTCATGCAGAACAAATTCTTCACCTTCCATTCTTCAAGAATTTCAGCAAGCTTCTCTGCAATATCAATTCATGTATGACTTGTGATGGGAACAAAGGAGATCACCTTCTTCTGCAACTTCCAATCACCTCCAACAAAGTGTGCAGTCACACACATGTAATTCTTGTTGTTGTCAGAAGTCCACGTATCTGTGGTGATTGAAACTCTGCCTTTGCTCTTTGATTCAAAAAACTCTATCAAATTCATTTTTTTCTCCAAGAATATATGAAAGCAATCATCTCTTATACCTCTCCTCCCAGGTATCTTAAACAGTGGCTGAACCGTATGCATAAACTGCTTAAACCCGTCTCTTTCCACAAAGCGAAAAGACAATTCATCCATTATAATCATCATGGCTAAGGAATATCTTGCTTTTGCTTGATCAAACTTCCATAAAGCACTTACTTGACTTCCACTACCATCGGCGGCCTGCAAGTTCAGAACAGTCTGATCCTTGGATGCTGCAACCTTAGCCAAACAGGATCTCCGATGGTTATTCATTGCAGAAGTGCCATTCTTGGATGGATGTGCTTTGATCTTAGTATGACAATGCTTGCACTCTCCAAACGGATACTCATCCACTGCCACCTTCGTAAAGTCCTTCCAGCAATCAGCTCCACCCTTTGTCTCCAACCATCTCTCTAGATTAAAGGGATCGTCTTTAGTTTTATTTGAAGCCGGATTAATCGTTGCTGCTGAAGGAGCCTCAGCAGCAGGTGTACTTCCACTACCGACATGGGCGGGAGTCGATGCAATTGATGCTGACGCTGACGGTTCACCAGACTGAACAGGCCGACTTCCTGTACGTCCACCTCCACCACGAGGTCCACGACCCCGATTCTGAGTAGGAGGGGCTGAGGCACCCGCACCACCACGACCTCGAGGAGCCGGAGGTCTCCCACCACGAGAAGCAATCTCAGCGGATGGTGCACCTCGTCCGCCATGTCCACCACGTGGAGCCGGAGGTCTCGCCCTACATCAAATCATCATCATCAATCATCATCAGCAACTAACAATCAATCAATCATCATTCGACATTCATAATCAATCGCCCTAAATTCACAAATTCTAACAAATAAAAACTAACAATGTTGGCAATCCACCAAAATCATCACCAATCCACCAAATTAATCAATCATCATCATCAATCATCATCAGCAACTAACAATCAATCAATCATCATCAATCGCCCTAAAATCATCATTCAACATTCATAATCAAAAATTCAAAATATAAACATCATTATATTAATCACAGAACATCACCAATCCACCAAAATCATCACCAATCCACCAAATTAATCAATCATCATCATCAATCATCATCAGCAACTAACAATCAATCAATCATCATCAATCGCCCTAAAATCATCATTCAACATTCATAATCAAAAATTCAAAATATAAACATCATTATATTAATCACAGAACATCACCAATCCACCAAAATCATCACCAATCCACCAAATTAATTCGACCTACGCCAAATTAATTCGACCTACATAATTGAATTGAATGTTGAATACACTAATTGGCTAATTCGACCTACATTAATTCGACGAGCTGCTGCGGCTGCCTGCTGGCCTGCGGTGGACGATCTGGGACTGCCGCGCCGGAGCTGGGAGCCTGGGACTGCTGCGACGAGAAGGAGGGCGGCGGGGCGACGAGAAGTAAGGCGGCGGGGTCGGAGCTGGGGCCTGGGACTGCCGCGCCGGTCGTGAGGGTGAGGGAGAAGGAGGGGGTCGGGTCGCCGGTCGCGAGGGAGAAGGAGGAGGTCGCCGGAAGGGGTCGCCGGTCGTGAGGGAGAAGGAGTTGTGGGCTGGCGGCTGAGGGACTCGGAGTCGGAGGCTGGGATTGGGAAATGGGAATGAAGAAGGAGGCAAGGAGCTGCGATCTGCGAAGGGCCGAAGAGGCGAAGACTAGGGTTGGGGGTCGTTTTTTCTCACTGACAAAAGGACGTCGTATCGTCGGTCGGTTAGAGACGGTTAGCCGGTTAACCGGCTTTGGTTACTCGGCTAACCGCCGACCCTTTCCACACTGCCGACAACCGACCGCCCCTATAAATTTCGGTTTCCGGTTAGCCGAAAACCGGTGGTTAACGGTTAAATCGGCCGGTTAACCGCTAACCGGAAACCGAATTGACAGCCCTAGTGAGAATATGTGTGAATGTTAATATATTAGTTGGAGTTATGAAAATAAATTATTATCAATGGATAACTGTGAATACCCAAAAGCCGAACAGATATGGGCATGATTTTGATTTTCTACCCATTTCTTATATAGGTATGTGTAAAACCCGAACTACATTGGGTAGGGTAACGAATATGTACTATCCGTACCCGACCCGACTCGACCCATTGTCATCCCTACCTAGAGGAAAGAAAAGTGAGGTTCTTCTCCAAGAAATCAAAAACAACACCGGACAGAGGAGGGGCCGCGGATTGCGGGGTAGCCTCGAAAATGGAAAATCATAAACACTAATTAAGGCATATCGAAGACTAGGAGTGTTCAAATGGTTACCATGGTTATTACCAAACCAAATAAAGCTAAATTTCATTAACCATGGAATACAATATCATAACCAAACCGTCTAAACTAATACAACAACCAAATTAACAGAACTAAAGTTTAATTGGTTTGGTTAGTTGGTTTACCAGATTAACCAATATAAAATCACATTATCATTAAGTGAGAAAAATTTCAGTTAATTTATCAATTCGCAATTTATATAATGAATAAAACATAACAATCAACACATAGTTATAGATTTATAGTTGACCCTTAACATAAATACATGCAACTAAGACAATTATCTTACGGTTAGTATAGAAGTATTCACCTAACAAAAAATTATCACAATTGTATGGGTTAATGAATTATTGTGTTTGTTTAAATTGACTTAGTCTTTTAGCAATTTTCATAGGCTAAAAAGGACATTGCTTTCAAGTTTTCATCCAACATAATGTATGAGATTTATCTAAATTAGGCGTTCATATTTTGTGGTCTACACTCTACATATACTAATATACATTATAGGAACAATATCAAGCTTTATATTTTATGAGTCTAAAAGGGATTAAGTATGTGTATATATTAGATATATGGCTAATTATTTATCTGGTTAATTTGGTTTGGCTGGTTAAGAGTGACTGAAACCAAACCAAACCAAACCACCTAAACCAAACAAGCTAAGAACTTCAACCAAACCAAATCAATTATTCAAATTAGCCAAATCAAATTATCCAAATAGTACTGGTTAAAACGGTTACCATGATAACCACACCATTTGAACACCCCTATCGAAGACTAGGTAGATGTATACCTAATAAGTAATAATTCATTACATATTGCAACCATGATCGAAGAGTAGGTCTTATGAATTAAACAAACCTAAAGCTATGAATTACGACCTATTCTAATCCGCGTACCCGAATCAGAAGCTATATCTATTCCCAAATGGTTTCACCAATACTTTTTACGCGATACAGAGTTGGTTCTACGCCAGTAGTAGACCCTTTAAGAAAGTAATCGATCAGTTGGTACGGCACAGCATCAGCCTCCACGATCAAGGTCTTCAATCTGGTGAAGTGGGAGCGTTGCTGCTCCAGAATGGCCGAATCAATGGTGCCCAATAACTACACAAAGCATAAAAATCATCTTTAAAAAAACCGCAATTAAGGAGATAAAAGTGAACTGTTCCAGATTATATGACGAGATCAACGACAGAATCACCTGGATGGTTTTGGAATGCAGCAGGATACCTTTTGCAGCACTCAAACTTTGGAACAAGAACATCAACCTTCTCGCCATGCTTTCCTTGTCAGCCTCCATCCCATTTGTCTTATCACTTATGTCAATTTCAGCACGCTTAAGAGAAGGTAATATTAAGCTGGAGAAATTCAAGGATCCCAAGTCGTGTTGGAGCCCGAAGTCTCTGAGTTTTGGTGCACATATCTCGATCTTGGATGACGTCACAATCGCCATCTCCAAAGTAATCAATTGGGATCCGGATATCTTGAACCTGGCGTTGACATCCTCGAAATAATCGAGGCCTATACACGCTATCAGCGTCAAATGCTTGAGACATGGAAAGCCAGAAAAAGGGTCGACGTCTACCACTCCAGGCGTGGTCATAAAGGAGTTGAACAGAGTTAACGTTGTCAGCATTCGGAACCCGGCAGATATGAACTGATCACTGTCCAAGATGACGCAACGGAGTGCTAAACTCTCGAGCTTCCAATCCGAGACAGTGTGAAACAAAAAGGAGAACGCACTACTAGGTTGGAATTTCTTACCATTGGACAGGTCCATCACTAAATGTTTAGTATCATGGGTTATCGCATACTTGATGACCTTGACAAACAGATCGCCATCTCGTCCCTCCCTATCCTCATTGTCACTGTATTCTACCACGCTCAGAACACCAGGATGGCGGAGGGACAGTACCTTGTCCACGTACGTTTGAAAACTCGAATACTGATCGAATGAATCGCTCTGAAAATTGAGCACGGAAACGTCTTTCCAAGTGCTTTCTCCAAGCTCGGGACAATACCGAGGTTTGAACGACGGATTTGGTGTCGAGAAACTCTAAGATGTGATGAAGAATGAGGTATGGAAGAGAGCTTAACCTGTCAGCAGTGTCTTCTGCTTCAATGCGAGGTTTTTTTGTAGCTTTCCCCAACTCGCAGCTGTTTCTGTTGTCCTTCATTGGCTTTCTACTGGAGGCAGGGCAATCAGAAAACGGAGCAAGGAACAGAATCAACAGACATGAATTCCGCAGTCGTGGATTATGATATTCAGGGCGTGAGACTCTTACCGCTGTATCACCGGCCCCGGCAGAGTTACGGCAAGTCGCCTCCGCCGTCGCAATCAGCCTCCTCTATGAAACCCTCGTCCAACTATACTGTTACTTTGCTCAAAAAAGAACTATACTGTTACTTGGCCGGCTAACTTAATAATTTAATATAGATAATTACATAGCTAAATCCCAAGTTGCTTCCCGCGGAAACCCCATCCCAGACAATTCCTAAACCTCTAATGATAATGATTAAATATAACCTTTCCAAACTGGAAAAGGTTTGGTGGCCGAAGAAATCCCAGTTCTCACCCCACTTTTATCTTTACCCTTCAGCTTTGCAACAAGAGATAAACAGTCCGTTTGCACAGTTAATTGCCGCAAGCTGAGCTTTGAAGCTTTTTGGACTCCCGTGAGCATGGCTCTGGCTTCGGCTTCTATGGATTCACAAGCTCCCATCTCCAGTCTCCCTTCTCACAAATCTCTCATTCTCATCCTTGATCACCCGCCCCAAGCCAGTTTGTGATGACACTTTCGAGTGATAAGTTCTTGAGCCTGCAATTCGAGACCACATCAAACAGAAAGGAGAAGATGCAACTGGGTTGGATGCTAGCTAGCATATGATTGAACATATCGATCTCTAATTGTTGAGTATCATGGCTCAGCGTATAATGGGTGGCCTTGCCAAACAGATCACCATCTCGTTCCTTCGAAATCTCATTGTCACAGTACTATACCACGTACTCTTGGAAACTAGAATACTGTTCGAAGCAATCACTGTGAAAATTCAGCACGAAAAGCAACTCAAGATATCTGAAGTTGAAGAATGCCATCAAGAGAAAAAAGCAAGTAGGTTGCTTGAATTACTTGCACAAGTTTAAGACCTGTTCCTAATTAACATCAAAACAAAGAAACCACTAAACTACTGCGTACCGCAAATCAGAAACTGGGGCGAGAAGGTTAAACACTACGTTATACAAACTCAATAGCTGTTTCAGTACTAGAAGACCCTTTAAGAAAGTAATTAAGCAGCATGTAAGGGACGGTGTCACCCTTCACCATCAAGGTCTTCAATTTTGTGAATGGAGAGGCCTGTTGTTCCAGAAACTCAAAAGTACTACTCAAATCCTGCAGAAGACAGAAACCAACTAACAAAGTAAGGGTGATATTCAGGGAAGGGACACTTCATTACAGCAAAAAAAAACCAAAACAATACCTCGATGGTAACAGAATCCAGCTGGAGAGTGGTTACATTACTTAAATCTTGGAACAAAGAGACAACACCTTGCCTCACGCTTCCCTCATTACCCTCCATGAACTCGACCTCGTCATTGATCATAATAACAGCATCATCAAGGGAAGGAAGGGTTAACTTGGAGAAATTCAGAGATTCCAAGTCATGCTCAAGACGGAAGAATCTGAGCCTCGGTGCAAATATTTCCATGTTTGAAGACGAGACTAACTCCAATTCCAGACTAAGCAATTGGGGTCCACATATCTTGAGGCGCCTTTCATTCCCGTGCATGTCAATGTCCAAATGGCGGCAATGACTCATGACCAAATTCTTTAGACATGGAAAGTTAGAAAAAGGATCGAATTCCCCATCCTGATCAGAAGCCAGTAGGCACAGTACCAATTCTAGAGTTGTCAGCATCTGGAAACCAGAAGATCCAAATCCACTATCGATGTAGACATGCCCTAATTCTAGGCTCTTGAGGCTGCAATTCAAGATTGTGCCAAACAAATCAGAGAATCTGTAACCGTATTCGGCCTCCACAACATAGGACAGCTTAAACGCCAACTGTTGAGTGTCATGGGATAAGGCATACTTGATGACCTTGACAAACTGAGCGAATTTCTTTTCCTCCTCATCCTCGCCCTCCTCCTCCTCGTGTTCATACACAGCATAGCTCACCGACCGGACACTAAAGGGGTGGCGGAGGGACAAAACATTCTCCACAAACCTATCAAAACTAGAATACTGTTGGAAAGAATCACTTCGAACATTGAGGACGGGGACATGTTTCCAAGCGCATTGCCAAACTCGTGACAGTACCGAGGTCTGAACCGCTGATTTGGTGTCGAGAAATGAAAGGATGTGATGAATAATGAAGTCAGGAAGATTGCTTAACCTGTCAGCTGTAGCATCTCCACCTTCTCCTTCACGGCGCCTTTTTCCATCTTTCCCCAGCTCGGGGCTGCTACTACAGTGGTTGTTCATAGCTTTCCAATGGAGGCTGCTACGACAGATTAACTCAATCTACGCCAAAGTGGGAAACTGGAAGCGATTAGAAACCAAGAAAAATAGAGCAAGAAAGGAATCAACAAACTAGACTTCACCTGCTCTCGATCACACAATTGAAGGAGTCTTGCCAGCCAAAGACCTACATCTACATGCAATCGGCCGTATTAAGGCAGAAAATCAGATGTAGCCTGTAGGAACTACAATTTCTGCATTTCACAGAAATTAGGGTTTCGTTTCCAGAGGCCGGGAACAGCGTTTCACTGGAAGTGAGGAAGTATGCACGGAAATTTAATCTCGGGAGAGGATGCGGAGAAATGGCTTTGAAGCTTTTATTACACGGGATAGCGTCACAACCCCCTTAGGTTGTGATTTTCACATCCCACTTCCCAGCCATTAGATTCACCCTCTCTCTTGGTTTTTCAAATTAACGGTTTAGATTAAATGAAGAATATTTTGGAAGAGAAAAACTTACCACACAGGATCCTTTCTCATTTTCTATATAATCTGATTTCAAAAAAAAAAAAAAAACTCTTCCTCTCTCCCCTCTCTCTCTCTTTCCTCTCCCGATAACCCTAACTACTCTCTGTCTCTCCCTTCCGTTGTCGTCGCCACCGCCCCCTCCCGTCGCCACCGTCGTCGTCTTTCCCTCCCGTCGCCACCGCCACCATCTCTCCCTCCCTCCGCAGCCGTCGCGTCCTCCGCCTCCCACCATCGCAGCCCTCTCTCCTCCCTCCAACTCCTGTCACCGCCATCTCTCTCCCGCCGTCCTCCTCAGCCGCCGCCGCTAGGTAACAACCTCTCCCCTTCCTTCTCCTTTCCTCATTCCTTAATTTTTTTCAGATCTGGGATTTTCCAGATTCCAGATCTTGTTTTTTTATGTTATTCTCTAGTGGTACTGATTTCTGTCTAGTGGTACGCTACCAGTGGTAGTGGTAGCGTTACAGTACTCAGTGGTAGCGGTACCAGTGAATAGTGATACTGATTTCTGTCTAGTGGTACGCTACCAGTGGTAGTGGTATCGTACCACTATTCACTGGTAGCGGTACCAGTGGTAGTGGTAGCGTACCACTACCACTAGTACGTACCACAACTACTGGTAGCGTACCACTAGATGAAAATCAGTACCACTAGCACACTGACGGAGTGATTTTTTTGCAGTTGGCCGGATCGAGTATGATTGGAGGATTTCACCGGAAAAATTCGTCGGCCAGAGAAACTTTGGTGGTCGGAGTGAAGAGGTTACTTGAAAAGAAAGAGAGAGAGATATATAAGCGTATTAATTGTAGGATTTGAATTAAAAAGTATTTAATCTGGGTTTTTAATTCCCAATCTGTAATTAATACAAAAATAAATAAATAATAAATTCTGTTTTTTTTTTTCATACCCAAATTGCCCTTGGATGTGAATCTCACATCCCTCTTAGGGGATGTGACCGTATCCCAACCCCAGCTTTGAGCTTTCTGATAGGAAAACTTGGCAAAAGAGATCGGTTTCATATTATGTTATTTAATAGTTATCAGTATATGACACAATTATTATACATTAGAGAAAATTATAAATGGAACATATTCGATTACGTGCTCAAATTGTTAAAGATCATATGCCCTGAGATATATAATCTAACTAATAAATTTATGTATCATCAACAAGCCAATGATAAATTATTAATCGATTTGTTCATAAGTTACCAGTTGACATGGCTAGCTAGTAATGCTATTGAGTCAGCTCATAATTTACGATTTTAGCTCTACAAACCATCGAATTGAGCTAGTTCACAAGCATTGAGAGCCGAATAAGATTTCACTCAAATTCAACTCGTTAATAAGCGAACCAAATGTCGAACAAGATTTTCACGAGCTGAACGCCTAACTAACTCGTGAGCAATTCGGCTTATTTGCAAAATAAAATCTTTACCATCCAGCAAGCGGTGATGCAATGGTAAAAAAAAGGATGTAGTTTACCCCTTTTGAGCACTCGGTTCTTTTTTTATTCACCAACTATCAACACCCGCCAAATCCAAAAATTGCTTCCTAGTTTTCCGTTTCTCGAACAGAGAAGCAGCACATGGCTCATTCAATTCATATTGCTCTGATAACCTCAGCCCAGAGTGCAGTTTAGCAGGCGCCATAACACACAGCACAAGCCCCAACAGCCGCGAGAGGAAGTTTCTATGGTTCGTAGTCAGACTCGATAACTAGAACATATCCACGTTTCAGGCATTCAATCTGCTATTGCTAGAACAATAAGTTGCCTATCACAATAATATGAATATCATCTCAAGGTGTAAAAACTAAAAAACTGCAGCTAGATTTATAGCTAATGCAACAAGTAAAAAGTTTGGCCAGACACCATCAGTTTGAGAAGACAGCTCACATGGCATCATAAGTCTGTAACTTAGGCAAAAACAAGCTATTACATGCACGGCAAGCAACATTCTCCAACTTCGCGCACATGCTCAAGATTCATCAGCGTTGCTGTACACTTGACAGTTAACCAGAGTCTACTACGAAGCTCCATAAGAGTTGTTAGAACTTAGAAGCAGTAAAACAAGGGAAACACATAACCAATCAAGTGGTATTCCATCAGTACATTTCCACCATCCAAGCATTCAATCTGCCGTTTCTAGACCAGTAAGCGACCTAACATAATGTCATCCAAAAGAAACTATTCAGAGAGACCATTCCAGCTGAAGTACTGTCTTAATAAATCTCAATTAAGCGGGAAAGGTGAGTCCCTCAAACTCAGATTTATTTGACGACCAACAATGTCGCCGGCCCCATACAATGGTATATATATCAGTCAAAACAATTTGAGTAGCTCTTGTGAGTTACTTGCGAAATTCACCTACTGCCTACTGGCAAATGATCTGCTAATAAAGAAAGTCAACCGATTTGCGTACCACAATCAGCAACCATGGCAAAATGGTTCACGGCAGGGCCAGATACACTCAACATTTGGGTTCATACTAGATGGCCCTTTAAGAAAGTAATTGACCAGTTCATCGGGTACTTTGTCTCGTCCTCCAATAGTCTTCAAGATCAAGGACTTCAATTTCGTAAAGGGAGAGGATTTTTCTCCTTCCAGAAACTCGGTAACTTTACCCAGCGCCTACACCGAGCAGAAGCCAAGTTAAAAATGCAAGGCAATATTTCCTAGAAGAAACACTTACATTACAAAAGCATTATCTGGCAAAGGATTACCCTGACGGTGACAAAATCCAGGCTGAGATAAGATGCGTTATTCAAACCTCGGAACAAAGAGATGAAGCGTTGTGCCCCCAATTCCTTGTTGTCTTTCGTGAAATTGGCCCAATCCTCGACCGCGATGGCAGCATGATAGAGGGAAGGAAAGCTTAACTTGATGGATACCAGGGAGTTCAAGTCATGCACAATACTGAAGAATTTGAGTCTCGGTGCAAATATTTCCATCTTGTAACACACCATATAATTCAATTGCAGGCTAAGCAATTGGGGTCCAGATATCTTAAGACCCCTATCATCCTCGATAGAGTTTGAGTAGTCCCAAGGTTGGCAAACACTCATGGCTAAATGCTTCAGAGAGGGGAAGTTAGAAAAGAAGTCAACGTATTGATCAGAAGCCAAAGAGCAATGTCGCAAGTTTAAAGTTGTCAGCACTCCGAAACCACAAGATCCAAGACCGTCATTGATGCAGACGTATGTTAGCTCTAGAGTTTTGAGGTTGCAGTTCGAGATCGTGCCGAACAAATCCGTAAACTTGTCACCCTGATAGATGTCCTTGTATTCATTGTCCAGGTCAATCAGTAAATCTTCAATATCATAGTATAAAGCATATTGGATGACCTCGATGCACATAGCGACATCTCGAAACTCCGAGATAAACGTCTCACTTTCCTCGCCGCTCTGCTTATACCACTCGTAGTTGTCCCTGTAGCTCAGCCTGTGGAGACTAAGAGGATACCGGAGGTCCAAAACCATATACACAAACCATTGGAAACTCGCATACTCCTGGAAGGAAAGGCGGCGTAGATCAAGGACAGGGACATGTTTCCACAAGCGGTTCCATGCCCGAGACAAAACCGAGGTCTGAACCACGGATTTGGTGTCGAGGAACGAAAGGATGTGATGAAGAATCGGTTCTGGAAGATGGCTTAACCTGTCAGCACTGCTGGTATCTTCTTCCCCACTGTGCCTATTTCCCATTTTCCCCAACTCGCAGCAAGTACAATGAATGCTCATCGCTTGTCTATTTGATCAATTCAGTTCTACCCTAAAAATGGAAAAGGGATCACGGGATCACGGGATCAGATACAAAAATTGAGAAAGAATAGAAAGAAGAAACAGGAATCCACCTGTTTTCGATCACTGCTGACGGAGGCTGCCGCCGTATTCCGCGCCAACAGAGTTGCAAACCAATCGGCTCTCTGCTGCGATCCAATAGAGGAGAAACTTGGATGTTAAGTAGAAGGCTATGGGCATTTGATCAGATTAAGGAACGCTGCATTCCACACAACGCAGGATTTAGGGTTTCATTTTTATGCGCCGGGACTGAAGTTTGGGCGACGATCATGGAGATGGGGCTGGAGAATGGAACACTAGAGGTCTAGACTCTAGAGGAGAGAAGCTTTCAGAAAATGCAAGTGATTGGAAAAGCGAGGAAAATGTGGTTATTTTCCTTTTGGGCTGTGAGTAATTGGATCGTGGTAAAAAAGCTCAGTTGTCAAAACTATAAAACTTGAAACCCAAAACCTACAAGCCCAACTCATTTTCCTAACCTTTGCTTGAACATCCCACTAGATTGCGGCCCCGGCCGGTTGGCCGGTTATCGTGTGATTCATTTTTTTTTCCAATTAATTTCTTTTAAAAATCATCAAAAATTACATTATCATTTTAAGATAATGTGCAAGAAATTAAAATTTCTTCATTTAATGAAAAACACATTACAATTTAACAATTTAGTGGAATACAAAGCAACAAAACTAAGTATAAAATGATGATTTCATATTTGAAGAAGTTGTCCTAATGATAATGTGAGAATGTGAACATCCATCACAGGTTGAGTACAAATTTAATTTAGAGTTAACAACTAACGGAAAAAATATGATTCCAAGATAAAAAAAATATAAATTTTATGTAGGTTAAAGTTAGTGATAAAATACATAAACAAAATAAAATGTTAAACTCGCCTCTTGGATAAGAAGGGATTGGTAGGTTATTATCGTTTCAGTTTCAATATTTGAATATTATATCACTCACATTTTATAATTTAAATTCAATATTGAGAGGATTAGAGCTACACATCACTGTCATTGGGCTTAAGAAGAAGGAAAACAAAACAACTCAATCCCATAATACACGATAAAAGTTTTGGTCTTAAAGAGGATCATGGTTATTTTAATTTTGATTTGTTGGTTATTTTAAGTTGGAGGAATTTTACAATGCTATATAGCACCAGTGCTATAGGTTTTTGTCTTTATGGTACAACTTAAAATTGTACCTTTAACGTTATGGTACAACTTTAGATTGTACCTATACTTTTTGTACAAATTCTTTTATGGTACAACTTAAACTTGTACCTTATGTGATGGTACTGTAACGCAATCACAAACGGTAAACAGAAAGTAACAGACAGACCGATTTACGTGGTATCCCTGGAATTCCAGGACTAATCCACGGAAGAGTTGAGAACTCTTCGAGCACCAATTCACTAGACTGATCAGAGTTTACAGTATGTATCGTGTCCCTCTACTGTCGCCCAAAACAAGTAGAAATACTACTCTCTAGCCAACCGAACCCTAGGAGAGGTATCTACACGTACGGCTCCTCTCCTTGCATGGGTTGCATGGGTCTAACCTAAGCCCAAACACAAGCCGTCCAAAGTACATAAGGCCCAGTACATAAAGTACAACAAAGGAAAAGGAAAAACGAGCTATACTCTCGTCTAACAGCCTCCCCCAAATTGATGCGGAGTAGAGAGCATCAATTTGCTAGACAGATACCAGTGGCGACTCGAAGGGAAAGCCTTGGTCAACAAATCAGCAACCTGTTCCTCAGTCCGAATATAATGAAGAGAAATCATGCCATCTCTAACCAAATCACGAATATAATGGACATGAATCTCAATGTGCTTCGTCCTATCGTGAAGAACCGGATTGACAGCGATCCGAATAGCACTGGTATTATCAACAAAAAGATCGATAGGCACTGCACAATCCATGCCCAAATCCGCCAGGAGACGGCGCAGCCAAACCAGCTCAGAAGCAACTTCAGACATAGCACGGTACTCGGCCTCAGTAGAAGACTTAGACACCTTGTCCGGCTTCTTACACCTCCAGGAGATGAAAGCCTCACCATATTGAACACACCAACCAGAAGTAGAACGACGAGTGTCGATACAGCCGGCAAAGTCGGAATCAGAGTAGGCACGTAAACCAATAGATCCATGAGAAGGAAAAAACAGACCAACATCACGAGTACCCTGAAGATACCGAAGAATACGATGAACAGCAACAAGATGATCAGTACGAGGAGCAGACATGAACTGACTGACAAGCTGAACTGCATAGGAAATATCAGGACGTGTGGCAGATAAATAAATAAGGCTACCCACAATGCTACGATAAGTAGACCCATCAACAGGCTGAGTGCCAGAGTCACGGCCAAGCCGTAAATTAAGCTCCATCGGTGTAGTGACCGGTTTGCAATCTGCAAAGTGATGATCCTCGAGCAGATCAGTAATGTACTTCCGTTGATTCAGTAAAAGACCCTGGGAAGTACGATGAACCTCAAGGCCAAGGAAATAAGAGAGATCACCCAGGTCTTTTAGGTCAAAAGAAGCATGAAGACCCTCCTTAAGACGTCGAATACCGGCAGAGTCAGTACCAGTGATGACCATATCATCAACATAGAGAAGCAAAGCAACAATGCCAGCTGAGGTAGAACGAGTGAACAAGGATGGATCACTCAAGCTTTGCCGAAAGCCCAGAGCAGAAATGGTAGACTGAAATTTCTCGAACCAAGCCATGGGGGCCTGTTTAAGACCATATAAGGAACGATTTAAACGGCAAACCTGATCAGAAGTACCCTCTGTATAACCAGGAGGGCATTCCATATAAATAACCTCATCCAAATCACCATGCAGAAAAGCATTTTTAACGTCCATCTAGTAGAGTGGCCAATTCTGTTGAGCAGCAACAGCAAGCAGTGTACGAACAGTAGACATCTTGGCCACCGGAGCGAAAGTTTCATTATAATCAACCCCAAACTCCTGTGTAAAGCCTTGAGCAACCAAGCGAGCCTTGTAACGATCAACTGTACCATCCGGATTCATCTTAATCGTGTAAACCCAGCGACAGCCAACAACTGAGGTACCCGGTGGAGGACGAGGAACCAAAGTCCAAGTATTGTTGGCATGAAGGGCCTCCAACTCGCGTTTCATGGCATGATCCCAGACCGGATCACCCTGTGCTTGTTTAAAACGGGTAGGAACAGAAATAGCCTGAACCCCGTGAGCGATGTAGTCCTGAAATCGCGGTGGTGGGACGCCCTTGGTAACACAAAGGGATCGCCGAGGAGCAGTAGGTTGGGGCGAGGGCGAGTGCTCAGGAGAAGAAGGAGCAGCTGGGCTGGCGGAGCTGTCGGGAAACAAAGTGGAGCCTTGTGAGCTGCTAGCCGAAGAGGAGCTGGCCGTGAACGGAGACGAAGGCTCGGGGGAAGGCAGATCGTGCTGGGAAGGGGTGTCTGGAGGATCGTCGGGAGGGAGGTCAGGCGCATCACCATCAAGGTCATCTAGGACAGGCAAGGAAGGACCAGGGAACGGAATACGGGAAGGAGAGGACTCAATGGAATGATACATGACATGCTCAAAGAAGACAACAGTGGCAGCGATGCGCATACGTTGCAAAGCAGGATCGTAACAAAGGTAACCCTTGTGCACATCACTGTAACCCACAAAAACACATCTGGCTGTCTTAGAGGAAAGCTTAGTACGTTCACGTTTAGGCAGAAGAACAAAGCACAGACAACCAAAGACTCGAAGACGCGAATAATCAGGATGACGAGCATACAGAGCAAAGTAGGGACTGGTATGACGGAGAACATGAGTGATTTGGTAGTTGATCAGACGAACTGCAGTAGCTACTGCTTCAGGCCAAAAGCTACCAGGAACCCGGGAATCTAACAAGAGAGCACGCATAAGTTCTACAACGTGACGATTTTTACGTTCTACAAGACCGTTTTGTTGAGAAATACCTGGACAGGACATCTGACTTAAAACCCCCATAGAACGATAGACATCATGTAAAGGGATAGAACTAAATTCTCCTCCGGGATCCGATCTGATAATTTTTACTGGGCGACCAAACTGAGTTTGAATCATTTTGAGGAACTCAATAGCGACAGAACGAAGTTCAGACTTCAATCGCAGAAAATAGACCCAAGTAAAACGCGTAGCATGATCGATGAACAGAGCAAAATATCTATATCCACGGCGAGAAAGAACAGGAGCAGGGCCCCACAGATCAGTGTGAATGATATGAAATGGTTCACTGATGACAGTATTACTGGGAGGAAAAGAAATACTAGCAGTTTTTGCTTCAACGCAACTAGTACAATAATGTTTGGACGACAAATCAACAGTATTTTTACCAAGCAACGACTGGCGAAACATCATAGCAAGACGATCATTATTAGGATGACCTAACCGAGAATGCCAAAGACTCCAACCACTGTCAGGCTGACTCGAAAAACTGAAAGGAGCAGACAACAAAGACGGAACAGGACTAATGACAGGCCTACGGAAATGACTACTGACGACAGACGAAACTGATGAACCTTGAAGCTCCTCCAGGTGAAAGACTCTCCCTCGTTTACTCCCCCTTCCGATCTGCCTCCCCGTCTTCAAATCCTGTATAACACATCCAGACGGTGCAAACAACACAGAACAGCCGCTATCAGTGAGTTGACCAATAGAGACTAAATTTGGGACAAGGGCAGGGACATGGAGAGTATCGGATAACGATATATGTGGATTGGTGATAGAACCAACCCCTTTAACATGTAATTGCTCGCCATTAGCCACTTGCAGCGCCATGTTTCGAACAGGAACAAGATGCTCAAGATACTTTGCATTAGAGGTCATATGATTGAAACATGCAGAGTCTAAAAGCCAAGGAGATTGGTTACCTGATCCCTGCAGAGTGGCAAAGGCAGCGCCAATAGCTGTAGGTAGAGATTTTTGGAGTGCAGCATTCACCAATTGCTCAATATCGGCTGCAGACAGACTTGCGTGTCCACCATTGGAGGTAGAACCCTCCACTGTCGTGGTAGCATAGGTGGGGCGAGCAGTCCTATCGCCACCACGATCACCATATTCGGATTGCCATGTCCCTCCTGATCGAGATGGGCCGCCAGCAGTATAACCCCCTTCAGATGCAGTACCATTTCGCGCCTCATTCCTCTGCCGACTCCGACATTCCAAGACAATGTGCCCAGGTCGTTTGCAATAAACACAGTAGTTTTTGCGGCGGCAATGCTTCTGCAGATGACCCTTTTCGCGGCAATGATGGCAGATGAGTTCAGATGCTGGGATGCGCTGCTGAAATTGCGGACGATTCACGGCATAGGCAGAAGCATCCCCAGCGGCAGCAATGACGACGGACTCCCCTGCACCAGGTCTCACATCAAGCTGAGATTGGGTTCGCAGCCTGATTTCCTCTCGAACAAGATGCGGCAGCACACCATCAAGCTTGAGATCTTCTTTATTCAACAAAGATGAGCGAATAGATTCAAATTCGGGCCGCAAACGCATAAGAAACGAGAGCAGCCGACTACGCTGTTTCTCCTACAACGCATCTTCAGAAGGAGCTTGCGGACGCAGCGCCATCGAGACGAGGTCCTGTTCAGTCCAAAGCTCTTGAGACAGGTTAAAATACTCAGTAACGGAGCGATCCCCTTGC
The DNA here is from genome assembly GCA_964030455.1 of Linum trigynum. Lineage (NCBI taxonomy): Eukaryota > Viridiplantae > Streptophyta > Magnoliopsida > Malpighiales > Linaceae > Linum > Linum trigynum. Next base: position 13,388,467 of record OZ034816.1, read on the forward strand.
TCTAATCGGGCCAATGCAAGCTGGATTTCGAACTGCTGGGCTGTACTAACAGTTGAATATGTAGAGGCCAGATGCCTCCACATTTGATTTGCCGTCGGAAAAAGACGGAGACTCAAGCATGTCGATGGCTCGACCGATCCCAGCAGCAAAGATCGGACCCGAGCATCGTTCTGATTCCAGGCGGTGATGAGCTGAGCAGCAGCTGTTTCAGGTGGCTTTGGCGTCGTACCATCGAGCACGCCAAGGAGGCCACGACCTTCAACAAAAACGCGGAACTGGAACTCCCACAAGGGGTAGTTCGTGGAGGTGAGACGAACAGTCGGTTTTTCAGATTCCATTGTCGAAAGCTCTGATACCATGTAACGCAATCACAAACGGTAAACAGAAAGTAACAGACAGACCGATTTACGTGGTATCCCTGGAATTCCAGGACTAATCCACGGAAGAGTTGAGAACTCTTCGAGCACCAATTCACTAGACTGATCAGAGTTTACAGTATGTATCGTGTCCCTCTACTGCCGCCCAAAACAAGTAGAAATACTACTCTCTAGCCAACCGAACCCTAGGAGAGGTATCTACACGTACGACTCCTCTCCTTGCATGGGTTGCATGGGTCTAACCTAAGCCCAAACACAAGCCGTCCAAAGTACATAAGGCCCAGTACATAAAGTACAACAAAGGAAAAGGAAAAACGAGCTATACTCTCGTCTAACAGGTACAACTTCAGGTTGTAAAGTTGTACCATAACATAATGATACAAATTCCTTTATGAAACAACCTAAACTTATACATTTAATGTTATGGTACAACTTCAAGTTGTACATTAAAGCACCAATGCTATATAGCATAGTAAAAGTGCTCTTTAAGTTGTTGTTTTTTGGAACAATGTTTCTTCGAAATAGGAGCAAAGGAAGTGAAAAACAGGAAGCTGGCAAGCTGCTGCGGGAAAACTAAAAAAACTAATTAAATACAATTGCCCATATTCAGATGATTGAACAACCCTCTTGTTTTTTTTTTTTACCAAGTAACACTGTAACAGCCCTCTTCTTGATGTACCACAATTCCACAAAAACCGTGATTTGACATTTAGTAGGTGACATGGGTTATTATGATTACATATTTATTTATATGATAGGAAAAGTAAATAAAGCTGGTGGGTGACGTGTCTAGAAAGAGGCAATATCGCAATAACATCAGCAGTTTAGGCGAGGAAGACTCGGAGGAATTGACAAAAAAACCCATCCGAAGTATGCGGGGTGAGCAGTACGGGCTGAGGTGGCAAAAAATTTCTATTGACATTCCCTTATAGTTATTTGTAGATGACCATTCCATTTTGCCTAAGAGGTGTCTTTGCTTTGTTAGTAGTTATTCTAAGCAAGTCACTCGCTTTGCAATAATCTATGATTAAGAGGATGGTCCCTAACAGTATCGTTTCTATGAATTTCATTAGTACTAAACCACAAAGTTCTTATAAGTTACAAATTTGTATCTGTAACAAAAAAAAAAAAAAAACCTGCACCCCAAATACCATTGTTTCATATGTAATCAAAATTATACTCATATTTTGTTGCTCGATGCAACAGCTGACTTCAAAATATGAAGTCAGTGGTTGTTCTAGAACTCATAAATCATCTTATGCACCATCTATAGGAAACAGTCAAACAGAAACTCACAAATTATATGTTTCAAATTTTGGACTCAGCAGAATAACCATGCCATGGCGCTTCTAATTACTTCTTACCCAGCATGCCAAGAGGTCAGAGATACAACTAAATTATCAACACAATTCCATAACTGAGGGAACACCAAACCTTGCAGATATGAAGGGCTCCTGACAAACAGGAGCAGGAATGAAGAAGTTGTATTGAAATATTGGCCTCATTCGCTTCGTGGAATTCATTATGGATTTGGTACGTAAAAACCAAGCATCATGGACTTTGTACACAATTCGTCGTTTGCTTTATGGATTTAGCAAGAATAAATTCCACTTATGCTGACATGACTGCAACTCAACATATCTGAACCTTGAAGTGCAAGAATGTTGCAAAGCGAATGAATGAATGAATGAATGAATGAATGATGGTGCTCTTAAGCAAGCAGACATGTATGAAATATCGAGACGAATGAAAGGCCCAATTCTGAATGTCTCGATGGGGAAGAACCCACCAAAACGGTCGAAAACTGTAGCAAAGAGAATGATGGTATAGTACTATTGCAATTCAAACTCTCTGTCGAAGTCTGACGGACAAGCGATGATTGTTGAAGCAGAAGAGGAGAGACTCGAGAAGACGAGAACTACTAGTGACATTTGAGGGAAGACTCTGGCTCCATTTCGCGGATTTATGGTTTCATTTTGGGCGGGAACTTGAGAGGGGAAAGCGGAAACCTGTGGGTCATTACGATAAGGGTTGTTATTTGGTGTTTGGGGTTTGGCTTGTCAGAAGTTCAGTTTGAGGGCGATGCGAAAGTTATTATTGACAAAATTAATCAAACAGACACAAGCGACAGTCGGTTGGGGGCTGTCCTGGAGGAGATTTGTCAGTTTTTTCGTGTCCATCCTGGGTTTAGTGTACGGTTTATAGGTCGGGAGAACAATAGGGTAGCTCACTCGGTAGCTAGAAAAGCCCTCTCTATGTACCAATGCAACTATCTATTTGTTTGGATCAATATATATTATCTTTTGACAAAAAAAAAATACGATAAGGGTTGTACTTGTACACATTTTGATCCCTATATTATAAAATTGCGCTAAATATGTCCTTTGAATTATCAAAATTATCTTTCAAGTTGCTCAACAATAAAAGATGATCTAATTGTATGCAGAATTCCATCCCATAAGCTAGCTACATAAGAACACATCCAATTCCAAGTAAGCAATTGCGGTCCAGATATCTTCAGATAGATTTCATGCCTGGGAGCATTATGGTTCAAATGGCCACACTCACCAATCACCAAAGACCGAATTATATTCTTCTGATGTGGAAAGTTTGAAAAAGAACGGATACCCCCATTATGATAAGAAAACCACTTTGCAACAGCACAACGTTAAAGTTCTTAGCATTTGGAACCACAACTTCCAAATTCGCTATCGATCCAGAAACTACTTAACTTGAGAGTTTTGAGGTTGCAACTCGAGGTCGTGCCAACTGCCAAATAATTTTGGACAATCCGGATCTAGCTTTCCAACCCATTGTAACAGCTGAGCCACCAAACGTCGAGCGACCTTGGCAAGAAAAACGTACATTCTCCGTTTCACCGGATTTAGGGCTTCATTTCTAGAAGCAGTTAATTCAGACTCAAGAGGGAAGATGTAGAGAAATAAGATTTACAAAATTAAATTTCAGTGAGGAGGTGAGGCCCTCAATGTTACTTAGCTTGGTTATTTGGTTCCATTTTACGATTCATTGCCGGGGTGGGATGGGATGCTAACCCCATACCCTGTTAGCACCTGCTAACCCCAAAACGCTACACACGTATTCATACAAACACTACACACGTATTATTAAAAACTACTACTACCAATATATTGCACCTCAATATTGACGAAACTACATAGTCCCAAGACAACTATGACTAGAAACACTACCATGACTGCACATCAAATTACTACAGACCCTACATATTAACAACACAGGCGATCAATAAAAAAAAACTACCAAAAACTTTCATGCAAAAACACTACCACGACTATTAGGACGGTGCTAACCCCCTATAGGATTAGCACCGTAACTTGTCCCAGACTCAGCACTTGCGAGTTCAGTCACTTGCAAAATGGTAACCTCAGAAATCTTATTCAGTGGTACAAATAACACAGGCTGCAATACTAATGTAAGGAGGTGCTTCCTAGGAACAAGTTATATTGACCCCAAGTCAAAGTGTAGGCAAAAGCAAATTAAGCAACTTTAAGAATTTTCATTCGAGAAAGCTGTGTAAATAGAAGGGCACTCTGGAACAGTGCCTTGAATATCATGATAGACATCTTCTTTCAGACATTCAATCTGCTAAATACAAGCCAATGCACAAACAATATTACCGCGGTTCAAGATTCAGCATTGCTGCAGTCTTTGTTTCATGTTGATCAGCAGCATATTGGATTTCAACGCCAGGTTATTGGCAATCCGTGCTAGAGATGCTCACAGCAACCTTTACATGTTGAACCAAACCATTCTCTCCTAGGGGAAGCAAACAAAAAGAAATAACAAGGTCCCAAAATTTACCATACTATTATTAGACTCACCATTCAGCTTCTGTTTCTGTGGTACATATGCCCAATTCAGGCTTTCAATCTGCAACTAGAGAGTAATTACCCTGATACAACAGTTTTGTTTGAAGAAAATCCAACTTCAACAACACAAGGATGCTACTCCTATTGTTTAGAGTATGTTACCCAATAGAGAAGATACAAACTATTAAGATTTTCCTTCAAGTAGATGGAAAAGGCATGACGAAGATGACCTGGAAAGAAAGGTAATGTAGCCTAACCTACTGCGTCATCAAGTATGTCAAGAACCCGTTGGTCTCAATAACTCGAGTTGTTGGGAGAAGGTTCTGCTGGATCTTATACCACTCTCTAACACGCCCCCTCAAACGAAAGCCAACCCACGAGCTTGAAGTTTGCATAGGCCCACCATACCTTGTGCTTTTTAGTTAAGTGTTAAATTGGGAGTCGTGGAGATTCGAACATACGACCACTTGGCCAAACCAACTCTTATATCATATGTCAAGAACCAGTTGGTCCGAATAACTCGAGTTGTTGGGAGAAGGTTCTGCTGGATCTTATACCACTCTCTAACAAGGTACCCTGTCTCGTCCACTAAAAGTCCTCACGATCAAGGATTTCAATCTCGTAAAGGGAGAGGGTTGTTTTGCCAACAACTCAGAAATATTACTCAACGCCTGCACAGAATTGAAGCCAACTTAAACTTAGGTGAATATTTTCCGGAATGGAACACTTGGCTTATGATGACAGCAACCTAAGATTACCTCGATGCTGCGCAAATCCAACGTGAGAAATGTTGCATTATTCAAACCTTGAAACAAGGGAATTAAACGTTGTGCCGTGCATTCCTTGTGCACCCCCGCATAATTGTACCAGTCATCGAACATGATAGCAACATAATCGAGAGAACGAATGCTTAACTTGATGGATTCCAGGGATTCCAACTCATGCAAAAGAGAAAAGACTGAAGAATTTGAGTCTTGGAGCAAATATTTTCATCTTGGAACATTTCATGTACTCCAATTTCAGGCTAAGCAATTGAGCTCCAGATATCTTAAGAGCCTTATCATCCCCTGTGGAGTTGCAGTCCCAAGGCCGACAACGAACCATGACCAAATTCTTCAAAGAGGGAAAGCTAGAAAATAAGTTCTCTTGTTGATCAAAAGCTAGTGAACACAATCTCAAACTTAAAGTTGTTAGCAAAGCAAAACTGCAAGATCCAAGGCCACTGTCCATGGCTTTCTACTGGATTGGATGCAACTGCCAACCAATTCAATTCTACCTAGAGCGATAGCTGAAAGGGACAAGAAACCTGGATTGACCAAGAACCGAAACAACAAAGAGGAACCTGTTGTCGACTATCATTCAGGAAGTCTTGCCGCCATATTCCGCGCCAAAGAAGTTACAACCAATTGGATCCACCGCTCCATTCGAAACTACTCGTATCCGGATAGAAAGTTATGGACATATGATCGGATACGAATGCTGCATTCTAAACTTCACCACGTTTAGGGTTCCATTTTTAGTTGGGACTAAAGATTGGACTGGTCAGTGAAAAGTGGAGGAAGCATAGAAATGACTTTATAATTTCTGGTAAAGAGCATTATAATTTCTCGTAATCGAGCATTTTTATTTGTAAAGACAAGATAGACTTCGTCTAGATGATATTAAATTATTAATAATATGTTTGAGCTTATAGATAGATTGTATTAAGATAAATTATATAAATGTACAATTTATATGGTATTAATGATTTTCCTCTTCCTCGTATTATTATTTTCAAAACCGGCATAATCAACACATAAATTGGTTGTACTCCATTCGGACGGTGCCATTTACCAGATTGACATAAATACATAACAATATACACCGATTTGACAACCTTGATTTCCTTAAAACAACACATAGAAAGCCACCAATAACTAAGCAACTATGAAACCGTACTCATTTCAGGCACAACTGTAACAATATCACATTATATATTGATGTTCAAAATAATGAATACCTATGTCGCCCATTATTAAGTCAGCCATCCTTGATCCAACAAAGTAACAACCTCAAGTCATCGAACACATCTCTTCAAATGAATTCTTATTTTTTTTTGTCTTTACCTCTTTACCGTTAACAATCGGTCACTTCTAACTAAAATATTTGGTTTCTCACAAGAAGATACTTTAAAAAAGTAATCAATGACTTTTTCGTGTAAATCATCTGATGCCAAAAATAAGGACTCCAACCTCTTGAAGGGGGACGATTGTTGCTCCAGAATCTCACTGACATGATTTAGTATCTGAAAGAAAGAAAAAAAAAAAAAAACAAACATGTACATTAGTAGATTAATATAAAAATTGAAAAACATGATAGTAATATATCTTATCGAGATAACTAGAAACCCAATATGTACATACATTATAAAGTCCAAACATACCTGGATTGTCAGGGAATCTAGCGTCAAAATTTTTGCACGGCGCAAACTCTGGAACAAGGAGTTCAAATATTGTTGTACTTGTGTCTTGTTCAACCCGGGAACATTCGACGTTGTCAGCTCGATATCAGCACGCTCCAAAGTAAGAAAGGCAGAATTGAACAAGTCTTTGGCACTCATGTGACGACAGAGATGGAAGAATTTGAGTTTCGGTGGGAATATTTCAACATTGTCGCTATCAATCCCCTTCAATGTCAGGCTAAGCAATTGGGGTGCATATACCCGGATCCTCTCCACACCTTTTCTCGCGTAACAGTTACTCATGGTCAGATTTTCCAAGCAAGGAAAGTTGGTAGAAATATCAAGATCATGATCAATATCCAGCTTGCAATGATCCACATTCAACGTCGTCAACATTGGAAAACCAGAGCAGGCTGTAAACTGAGGATCGAGGGTGAAATATTCCAATTCTAGAGTTGTCAGATTCCCATTCTCCTTCTTCTTGTTGTTATCGCAGTGCTCCGAGAACATCGAATAGTACTCCTCATCGCAGTACTCCGAGAATATCGAACCAAAGTTGCAGTGGTTGTTGGTAGCCCTCCTCATGCGAAGGACCAAATGTTGAACGCCATGGGATAATGCATAGTTGGTGACTTTCGAAACCCTATCCATAGATTTCCTGCCGTACGCGCGGCCTGCATAATTGTAGTTGTCGACGTAGACAACCTTGCGGAGATTAAGGTTGTAGCGGAGGGACAAAACCTTAGACACAAACTTTTCAAACTGATCCGAATCTTGCAGAAAGGACTTCTTATCCAGGTTGAGGACAGGGACATGTTTCCACGCTCGGTTCCAATACCGCGAAAGCGCCGAGGTTTGAACTGCAAGTTTGGTGTCGAGGAACGAAAGGATGTGATAAAGAATGGGTTCTGGGAGATGGCTTAACCTGTCAGTAGCAGTTTCTTCTTCATCATCACGACGCCTTTTCCCAGCTTTCCCCAACTCGCCGACACAGCTGTTGTCGTTGTTCATAACTTGCAACTAATTCAGAAACTTATGGAGGAAGTCAAGTTCAACGCGGATTCCCCTGTTTTTGGATTGACCGGCTGGCCGGTACAGGGGCTCCGATGATCGTGAGACTCTTTTTTCTTCTCCGGTCCGCCGCTGCAATTCCTAACTCTCGTGCACAAGGCCGAAGACTAGAAAACGGTGGCGGTTTTGGTGGGCTAGCGCTCCACTTATATAGTTAACCTAAATCTTACTTTTCCTCATTTATATAGGAATAACTAGCTTTTTACCCGCCCGTTGGGCGGTGTGTTTGAGTGAGTTCTTTTTTCGCATCGTATTGTCATATAATTTGTTATTGGTTTTGGGTGTTCATAATGGTACTTTTGTATTTGTATTTGTCGTACTTATTTTTGTGTTGCGTTAGTGGTCCTTCCTATTTTAGTGTGTGATATTAGGTTGTGGACTTGTGGTCCTTCCTGTTAGAAGTCATTCCGGAAAATATATTTGTTTAGTAGTTTGTGTCTGACGCATGGTTGTCACACCGACCGGCGTGCCACCGGTTGTATCGGGTTCAACCGGTACCGGTCATAATACCGGCGTGACACCATCGGTATGACCGGCATGATCGATATACGAATCTCTAAGTAAATTGACTTTATTTTAGAGAATTTAATTGATAAAAGTTAAATATTGATGTTATTTGTTGGATTCAAGTATAAATGCTTAGGTATTGACGTTAAATGTCATGTTTAAATATGAGTATTTATAAATTTATTTGTAATATTGACCGGCATGAACCGACACAAACCGGTATGTACCATCGGTTGAACCATTCCACTTGCTAAACCGGCACACTGCATAAACCGGTTTGACAACCTACTCTGACGTTTAAGGTGTTTCTACTTGTTATTGAATTGCAACAAAGTCCAAATTTGGAAGACTCTGAATTTAAAGATCGAGATTTACTTTCCTCTTTCCACATAACAGCTGCACAATATTGACATGTGCTCAAAGGAGGGCCAAGCAAAAAGCATTCCACATGCTTAGAACCTATGTATGTTAAAGAGAACGTTAATTACAAATAATAAAGATGTAGATATTATATAAGAAACAACATATACAACATGTATCAACAATATACCTTTTTCCATCACAATAGGCGATGTTTTTTCCTCCTTTTTCGCAACAATTATTTTAATCTTTCTATTCATGCGTTTAACTTTAGCATTTAGCTTAGCAAGTGAATAGTTGCAACCTGTAATATTGATAGGAAATTAGATTCTGAAAGCATCCCGACCAAAACCCATAATATAAAATATGATGAAATTAAGGTAACTTTAAATTACCTGTCAAGTACCAGAATGCTGGTAAAGCCATCCTCTTTGAACATAACACAATTCGTCGTTTCATTCGTGCTGTTCTAGCAGCTAAGAACTTGGTTGACCTTGATTGTGCTACAAAATAAGCTTTCGCTACATATAAATCAAGAGCAATCAGACTACATACGGGGTACTAAAAAATGTTGACATATTAGTATAGGGGAAAAGAAATACCGTGATCCAAATCCCACAAACATCGTGAAGTATCAATTGTCCGTGCAATTTTGTAGGAGCGAGGAACCTTATTGTCATCCTCATCATCATTCTTTCGCTTCCTCATGTAATCAACCTTGAGAATGTTGTACCGAAATCAACTACAAATATCACTCATCCAATTGTGAAAGATGCAAACAATACAACTAAATTCATTCTATCCTAAAACCGTAGGTCAGAAAGCAATTAGACAAAAAAACAAAGCTTTAATTTGGATTGAGTTAGGCCCAAATGACCACCATAAACCCAAAATATCATTTCAATTGTATAAATGGGAAAACGTCGACAACAACAACCCAAAAAAAACATTATACAAACACACCAGTTTGCGTCCGACAGCTAAAACAGATGCAAAGGCGGCGTTTGACAGTGGGTAAGATTCCCCGTTGTTGGGTCAGCTGGCTCTCCTGTAGCTGTTGAAGTCGAAGGTTAATTCCGGGTTGTCCTGCTTCACCGCGGCTACACAACGGCGATGCTGAGGAGTTCCGGGTTGAATAGCGGGCGCAAGAAGGGTGTGATGCGTTGAGAAGGCCGTGGCGAGAGGGAGCTGGGTTGTCGTCCCACAGTTGCTGGAATTGTCGAAAGGTCCAGGACATACATGCGGGGACTACGGGAAAAATGGTCTCTTGCAACCCCCAAAAAAGTGTTGCGCAAAGCCTTAAAAGAGTTGCAAAATCCTATCGCAACACTTTTACTAGGGTTGCATATAGTGGGGGTTGCAGAAAGTATAGGCAACTATTTTTTCATTTTTTGCAACCAAAATAAAACGGGTTGCATATTCTTATTTTTTGCAATGCCTCTTTAGGCAACACATTACAAAACTTTTGAAATCGAAATTCTACCCTCGTATTAGGCTTTATACCATCGTTAATACTTTTTAGAGGGCTTAATTTTCTCTAGTTGATTGTAACAATTAGTACCAAAATAATAATAAAGTCGTGGGAGCCTCTCCATTAATGTGCAAAGCAACATATACAAACAAATTTAGTATTAGAGATTCATTATTTTATTATGAGAACTACAACTATCCATCTGTTCCTTCATTGCATAATAGAATGTATGGAACTGCAGAAATACAACTCTGTGTGGAGGAAAATATATCACAATCTGATGTCTGAATATAACAAGAGTATTACACACCATCCCACAAGCTCCTTAGATCTTATCTTCATCTTCAAATTCAATGCAATCATCTCCTGTACCTTCATTCACCTCATCTAGGCCTCTCTCATTGGGACGAGTGTTCCTTGGAAGCTCACCATGCGCCATGAGAAGCCTGGTTCATCTGACATGTACTTCATGACATAGAGCCTAGCTTCAAAGCCACAAGCACCACCTTAAACACAAAGCCTTCCTGACCAAACGAAATTCATGGTTGTAAAGCATCCAAAGCCGACAATATCAACCATGTTTTCAAGTAAAAGCCTGTTGCAAGTGAAGAAGTTGGTTGCAACATCAATCTGAATATCATAGACGCCATTTTTCAATTAAAAGTCCACCAAGAAAGCAATAAAACCCAATTGAATGATGTAAAATGAAAAACATAATTACTAATTGGTACAGAGGTCAAATTTGAGGAACTAATCTAGCTGCAATGGATATGAATCAATAATAGGCTTTTCGGTACCTGATGTTGCAGGAGCAGAATGGATTAGTGAAGAGAGGTTAAAAATCGCTTGGAGGGGAGTGGCCGTGACGAAACCGAAACGGATCTGGGGAGGAAAAGAAGGGAGCGGCTGAATATGGAAAATAAAGGACCAAACCTGCAGGCTTCATCCAAAACGAATATAAAACAAAGACACAACGATTAGAGTAAAAAAAGACCCAAATCAGCTATCCTTTCTCTCTTCCATCGGCAGTGACAAGCGTAAACTTTCCGGGCTTCAATCGAAATCATAATTCCGTTCCCACCGCCCACCGCTTGCACAACGCTACATCAACAGCGAGGTCAAACAGGGAACTTGTGAAAGGCAGAGTCGGCTCGGCACAGGGAGGCAGGGGATGCAAAGTAGGCTCGGCGGGGGAGGTCGAAGGCGGCGCGATGCTCAGAGGGTTTGCATCGAGAATATGTGAGAGAAAGGATAAGTAGAAGGAAAACTATTTAACTAACAATAACTCTTTGCCGCTAAGTCCAAAAAATGGGCGGACTTAAAATTTCAAACAAAACATTTGGCGCAAATTAAAATTTCGGCAACCCAAAAGTTATTTGTGATATATGTGTTGCAAATAATATACCAAATGCAACACATAATTAATTTGTGTTGGCTAAACTACATAATATGCAACCCTATGAAAAAGTGTTGCTATTGTACATTTAAGGCAACTCTTTAAAATAGAGTTGCAATCCATGTGTTGCAAGAAGGTCTTTTTCCGTAGTGGGGAGTGTATGGCTCAATGTCGTGGGAATAACTTAATTTGCTGATGAAGAGAGCCCAAGAGACAAAGCCTTCCCAATTTAAGGAAGGAAACAAAATTAATTAAAACTAATAAATGGGAGCATTTCCGGCCGCCCGCAAATGGAGACAAAGCGTCCAAAGGTTATAAAATTAACTTATTCTTACGTTAAGAGAGAATTGAGGGTAGGAAAGAGAAAGAGAGGCGTTAGGTAAGAATAAGTTAAAACTCTCTAGAACCTATTCAAATTGTAACAGGAATTAATAAAGTTGTTTTTTTTCCAACAGTGATGGGTGAGTGGCTGAGAGCTCTTCATATGCTGATGTGGCACAACTTTTGTTTTGAATAGCTATAATATAAAGTAAGGAGATAAGGATAATAATCATCAAGCGCGTTACTTGCTTTTTTCCACCGACAATTGTCATCACTAGAATTTAAACCTCTGTGGAAAAAACAATTCCTCTACCGTCATCTTTGTCATCCAATTTAGGACGCAAATCATTAGTCATTGACTCATTGGGGTGGTTACAGATTGCGGAACTTTATTTCATGATGCTCTGATCTTGAATTCTTGGGTTGCACTTTGAAATTCTGCAACTCCAATGGGTTAATGGGTTTCTCATAAAAGTAGGAACCTTCCTAATTTCGAAGAATCATACAAAGAAATTGATGTTACAGACTTCATGGTGGTTGTGCCTGAGGGTTTTCGGGTTCTGTCAATGAGGTGCGGTTGGCCGGTTGCGGTATGCACCACCTCTTCAAGAAGCTCTAGCACTAACGATACTCTGCATTTGTCCACATCTTTCCACTACATTTAGACTTCAGATTGACGTTTACTTCTGAGACATCAATTGCAAGATGCAATTTTGCAGCAGCATATCAGCAGCCTTATTGCAAGCTTTAATCACATACGCCATCTCAGGAAAGCAAAGATAAACACAGTAACAACAGTTATCCATACATTCTCATAGTCTCATACTTACGAGTTATGATTGGTACACTCCATGATTTGGATATCGCATCTGCCATTGCTAGAGTAAGTTTCATTTTCAAAACCCGCAACTCAAACAGTAGAACCATGATACTGTAGCTCCATTTTGAGCCAAGCATAGGAGTAAGAGGTTTAGGCAAGCGCCACAAGTTGATTTATGCAAGGCACCGCAAGTCCATAACTTTAAAACAAGGAGAACATACCAAAGTCGAGATATCAGACATCAAAACTATATTTGCAACTGAAGGTAAGGATACTATTATCAAGGGACTGAGAAAGAAGTGATAACGCAATAGATATGACAGACTGACGGTCAAAATAAGCTGTTGGGCAGTCATTTCATGAAAACAAACAGCAACAAATTGCACACCATAATCAGAGACTATGGCAAAATGGCTGACCAATATGCTACACAAACACAAATTTCGGCTTCATGCAGCAGTCTCTTTAAGAAAGTAATTGATGACTGTGTAAGGTACACTGTCAGTCACCATGATCACGGAGTTCAGTCTTGTAAATGGAGAGGGTTGTTGTTCTAGAAACTCAGACATATCACTCAGCACCTACACAGAACAAAAGCCAACTTAACTGTCAACTGTCAAGGTAAATATATCATCGACGGGAACACTGAGAGTATGACGGCATTAACAACAGATTACCTTGACTGTATAGTGGCCCAGCGAAAGAAATACTGCATTTTTTAAATTTTGGAACAAGGATATCAAAGATTTCCTCACACATTCCTCATCTTCCTCCAAGAAAAAGTTCATGTCAGTTGCCCGGATATCAACATGATCTATGGAAGGAACACTTAACTTGGTGAATTGCAGATATTCCAATTCCTGCAAGAGACTCAAGGATTTGAGTCTTGGTGCAGATATTTCCATGTCCGAGCATGCCATACCATCCAATTCCAAGCTAAGCAACTGAGATCCAGATATCTTAATTCTACCGTGATACATGCAATGAGCCATGACCAACTTATTCAGACAAGAAAACTTTGAGAAGGGATCGAAGTCCTCGAGCAGAGCAGAATGTAACATGCAATCTTCCAAATGTAAAGTTGTAAGCATACCGAAGCCAGAAGCTACAAATGAGTCATCGATCCAGACAGCTCTTATTTTCATCATTTTGAGGTTGCAATCGGGAATTGTTCCACACAGCTCGGAGAATGTGTAATTCTCGTCCATAAATGTACCCGACGAGTCCAGGTCAACCACTAAATGCTGAGTATCATGAGATAAGGCATACTTGATGACCTTGTCAAACAGACTAAAATCTACTTCCTCCGAATCGCCACTATCAACGTAGCTTATCTTGCTGACATTAAAGGGACCACGGTGGGACAAAACATTCTCAACATACCTCTGGAAACTCGAATACTCTTGGAAGGAATCACTACGCAGATCAAGAACATGGACATGTTTCCAGACGAACCTCCACGCTTGGGACAATACAGAGGTTTGGACAACCGATTTGGCGTCGTTGAGCAAACAATGGATTCAGGAATATGATACACTGAAGGTGGCTCCGGTATAAAATGACGATGAACGAGACTGGCATCAGCTGCGAATTGGGTAGAAATGGGAAACGGGCCCGTGAAGAGGAAGAAGAGGATGCCTCAACTGCTACTGACTGGTTAACCCATCTTCCTGAATCCATTGTTTGTCACATCCTCTTCTTCCTCTTCACGGGCCCGTTTCCCATTTCTACCCAATTCGCAGCTGATGCCATCGTCATTTTATACCGGACCCACCTTCAGTGTACCAATCCCTTGTGGTCTACCTAAAACAGGAATCGAAAGGGATTCAAAGCGAAAGCTGAGCAAGGAATCAACGCCGACGAATACCTGGTCTTCGAAGGTTATTACAGGGCGGGAGACTCTTTCCCGTTCTGACTCGCTCGGAGGGAGTCACCAAGCTCGCAATTGATTGTCTCCGTCGCTGCTATCCGAAAGACTACTCCTCTGTAATAGGACGTCCTCAATCGTTGAAGGCTGAAGCACGACCGAGATACATGAATAATTGGTCGGAGGAAAGCTACAAATCTCAATTTAGGGTTTTGTTAGCAGAGAGCGCGCAATATGACTTTCCGCGGGAAAATGTAGGGGGGATTGGGGAAATGGAGAGGGAATGGTATCAAATTAGTGATTTTTGCGTTTCCCAATTTTTCGTTTGTTGTGTCCGGTTGTGGATGATGGCTTATTGGCCCATATCATCAACAAAGCCCGATTCAGTTGAAGTTGTTGGGCTATGTAGCCACACTCGGATTAAAATGGCCATCTTTTTTTTTATTTTATTTTAATGAATAATGGCCATCTATTTTTCGTATATATAACATTTTTTTTCATTTTTTGCCTTTACTTAGATCATCCTGTCACCCCTAAAATAACTTTTATCCGCTGAAGAGTGAATGGGTAAAATACCTCGGGTAGTACTTAACTTTGAGAATTAGGGCAATCTTACCACTTAAGTTTGAATAGGGCGCCAAGTACCATTAAAGTCTCCAAAATGTGCATCCGTCTAGTTTTCCATCCAACCCAAACTTTTAATTACTTTTTGGTATCCAAAACTTTAAAAAAATCAAAAATTATATTTCAACATCTAATATAAAAATTAGAGAACCTTCTAAACTTAGTACTACTAGAATGGCTAATGAAATTTTTCAATATAATAGATAAAATAGTAAAAATAATAAATGAATATCAAGAAGGAATAATAAATATACTAAAATATTATAATCTATAACTAAAATCAATATTAGAAGATCTATTTAAACTCAGGATTCAATTAAAAGCACTACTAAACTCAATTAAAATAAAACCTTATTGACCATTAATACATCAAGACCAAAGAAGGATAAATGGAACACAATTTGAAAATTAAACATATTTCATTAATTGAAAGAAAATTAGAACGAAAAGAGATAGAAAGTAACCAAGTAATAAGTAAACTATAAAAGCTACAACATTCAGTTTCAAATATAGAAAAGAAAATATGACTATAGGAAAATAATTAGAAATAGTAAATTTAACTAATATGGAACATCTAGAATATAATATTATAGAATTACAAGGAGATTTAAATGAAAAATTAGACAACATCAATATGATGTAAGTGAACTAAATATAACATCCTCGTATTATTTATATCATGATAAAATTCATAGAATATATTTCTTTAGGGAGTAATTCAATTTTTTTATGAATGGTAGAGCTTCTATTTCATCAAAACAACCCGAAGGCAAAAATGTGGCCACAACCCTAGCCATTAGGATAAATAAGTTTAAAAGTGAAAGCTAATAACAATCAACTATCAACTTCTAACTATAGTATATGAGCCAAGAAAAGGGGGAAATAAACCCATAATCATTACTACATAAGACTGTAAAGCAACCTGGAAAATCCGCTTACCATGACAAAGAGCACATCTATCTCTCCATACACCACTTACCAGAATCTGTCAAAGGAGTCTCCCAGCTTTTGCACAGAGAGCAGAACCAGAAAAAACAAAAACAGCCCACTGAAGCTCTGAGTCCCAACTGACCCGGGGGGGGGGGGGGGGGGGGGGGGGGGGGGGGGGGGGGGCTGCAAGTGAACTTACTGAAGAAACAAGAGTAAATCTCAGTATATCGGGTGCATTGTGAGAACAAATGGTCTCGAGTCTCTGCTGCGCAGCTGCAAAAAACACATTTAAAAGCTCTCTGGTATCCCCAGGACATCAATTTATCACACATAGTGATAACCCCTTTCACGATTTGCCAACAGAGGAACTGGTTACTCTTAATAACTGGCTCTTTCCATATCAGCTTGAAATAATAAACATCTGCAGCTCGAGGCCTAAATAACTCCCATACCATTTTAATGGAAAACTTCTTCAGATACTGCCCCTGCCAGTAGCCATCATTACCCCTAACTTCAAGAATTCCATGAACCTTACTTCTTAGCTTGAGGATTTTTCTCTAGAGCCATGATCCAGAGTTACTCTCCACTAGCCAAAAGTCATTATGGTGCAATCTATATGCTCTCATCCAAGCTACCCATAGGGAACCCTCCTTAAGCAGAAGATCCCAAATATGTCTCACTACACATGCTTGGTTCCA
Source organism: Linum trigynum (assembly GCA_964030455.1). Classification (NCBI taxonomy): domain Eukaryota; kingdom Viridiplantae; phylum Streptophyta; class Magnoliopsida; order Malpighiales; family Linaceae; genus Linum; species Linum trigynum. Next base: position 13,405,197 of record OZ034816.1, read on the forward strand.
GCTAAAAAGGTCTCTTATCCCCAACCCTACTTCCTTCTTTGGCAAGCTAAGACCACTCACTCCATGCTATGGAAGCTTTGCTCCTACCCTCAACGTGAACACCCCATAGAAAATCACTACAGAGCTTCTATATTTCCCTAGCAATTTGCTTGGGTAAGATAAAGACAGCCATCCAGAACTGTACTAAACTGAGCAGCACAGAGCTAACTAGCTGCAATTTCCCAGCATAGCTTAACAGCTTCGCCCCCCAACTTTGAATTTTACTCATTATTCTGTCAATTAAATGCCGACATGCTTTAATGGAAAGCTTACCTAGAATCAGAGGGACTCCCAAGTATCTCACAGGAAGAGTTCCAAGTATATACCCTGCCCTTTCCGCCATACTACTCTTCCATTCAGGAGGGGCAATCCTCCACAATGCAATTCACACTTTGCAGGGTTAGAAACCAGGCCAGACAAAACTCTGAATCTCTCAAGCACAGTTTGGATGCAGTGAATCCCATAGTTTGACCCATCCGAGAATAACAACAAATCATCAGCAAACATGATACGAGTCAATCCAACTCTGTTGCACATGGGGTGAAAAGGCATTTTATTTTCAGCCACTGCAACACTCATAAGGCAACTAAACACTTCCATAGCCAATGTGAAAAGATAGGGAGATAAAGGATCTCCTTGACGAAGTCCTTTCTGAGCAGAAAAATAACCAACTACACCACCATTAAACCCAATACTCAACTTAGGAGTGGTCACACACATTGCAAGCCATTTTAGAAACTGGCTAGGGAAACCCATAGCTTCAAGCACAGTCATAAAAAAAGTCCAATCAATAGAGTCGAAAGCCTTCATAAGATCCACTTTTATTATACTTCGGGGAGAAATGTTTTGCCAGGTATACTTTTGGATAAGTTCATGAGCAAGCAATATGTTTTCCCCAATCACTCTACCCTTGACAAAAGCGGTTTGATTCTCACTAATTACACTAGGCAAACACTCACTAAGTCGAGAAGAGAGGATTTTGGCAATACACTTACACAAGGTATTGCAATAGGAGATAGGGCGAAAAAAATTCATTTCCTCAAGACTCTTTATCTTTGGAACAAGAGCAATAAGTGTAGAATTTACCTAAGATGGGAAGGAAGAGTGAGCAAAACAATGCTGTATAGCTGAGATGACTTCCCCTCCTATAATGTCCCAGGTAGCTTTAAAGAAACAAGCAGAATACCTATCCGACCCAGGACTTTTATCACCCTTAAAACCAAACATGACATTCTTAATCTCCTCTGCAGTGACAGGCCTACACAGAACCTCCTCATGGAAGCTACTTAACAATAAAAAGTGATGTTTTTATAAGGATTTTTACAATAATAAGAGTAAAATGACCATTTCCGAGATGTAGAAAATGGAATATTCCAATAATAAGCTGTCAACTTTAACAGAATGCACTTAGCAGTGAACTTAAGTGGTATCGGGTGCACATATAATAGAGTTTAGTGGTACCCGACGCCCTATTCAAACTTAAGTGGTATAACTCTCCCAATTCTCATACTTTAGTGGTACCCGATGTATTTTACCCAAGAGTGAATCAATTAAATCTTTGCTTGGGAAGATGTGCAGTGAGCCAGTAACTCATCTCAAAGGATTGGCATATGCCATATAGGTTTCCTGAGCCACCTCAATCACATTTTTTAGAAGTCTAGGAGATAGGCTCCCGGTTGTTGATTGCAGAAGGATACTGAGTTTCATATTATGAAGCACTCAATAGGTTATTGGCATATAATATAATAAATAGGTTATTGTATATTACTTTCATTTCCGTTTTATGTGATTGTGGTAACACAAAACTAAACATGATGGAAATGAAACTACCATTTTTTAAGAAACAAAACATGAAAATCTAAAAAATGAAAACCTATTTAATTGAAACTTCTGATGAATTATGAAATTGAAATATGAATGATAATAGATTGTTTGAAATCAAAATAAGAAAAATTTGGATGGTCTTACTAATAAAGATGATAAATTAAATGATTAAATATAAAAAGACAAGGAAAATTTATTTTATTAGAGAAGAAATTATATATATATATATATATATATATATATATTTTATGGTGACTTTATGAAATAAAATATAATCTATTTTTTAATATAAATGAATTCTATAAGTTTTTAGGTGTTCATTTTGAAAGGAAATGTTTTTGTTTGAAATACCAGTTAATTAATTTTTAATGGTGAATTATAAGCTAAGTAATAGTAACATTGTTACTTTTCAAACTTCATGTCATGTAGTTGGTACATGCTTTCATTGATTGATTTGAATACATATAACTTTCTAGATGATTTAATTATTAAATTAAGAATACATTTTGAAAGGTTTTCATTTAATTCAACTATAAATGTGTTCCAAACATGACTTGGGAGTTCAGTTCAATTAATTTGTAGATACTTGAATACAACATGTCAAACATCTGAATTCATTTTCAAATGAATTTCTCACCGTTGAATTGAAATGAATTATTAATTCATTTAGGTTCAAATAAATCTTTAATGATTCAACGGAAAAAACAAATAGTCTTTAATGTGAAATTAGTAAGTAGAAAAGTTAGGTAAAAGAGAAAAATTAAAAGACTAAAATAAAATTACTATTTTTTTTTAGTAATGTATTCAAATAATTTACATTATCGATATAAGAAGAAAAACAATTCATTGAAAATAAAACAATTCATTGAAAATATGAGAAAATAGATGGTGGAAACGGATGGAAACAACATTTTTTCATTTTGGCAAATAGTAGGTAGCTATCAATCTTCGTTTTCAGAGCTTAAACAAACCGAAAGTAAAATGAAAATTAAACAGATTTCCTTGTTTCATTGCCAAATAAAGTCGCTTTCGCTCAAGCATGCATGAAAACAGATGATAGAAGGCAGTTCTAGGTGCAAATATTCTCAAGCATATAACTCTGCTCAGCAGAGCTTCTAAGCTCTAGTGTTGACTCTATACTCGACGGGGTTTTTCCCCCTACAGTAACTTCCTTACATAGTTACTGCCAGCAAAATCAAGCATAACAATTGGTTCTTCACAAGAAGATTCTTTAAAGAAGTAATCTATCACTTTCTCCCATCTATAGAATTCGTATTTACTGATTCCCCATCCAATAGACATACATCCTAGTTCTTGTTGTCCTCCTTGATGTTGATGATACATACTCAAATAATTGGCACGAGGATCCACAAACTCCCAACCATTCTCTAGTGGTAGTGCCTACAGAAACCATACAAGACGTTCCAGAAGAAGGGGGAAAAAACCAACAGCATGGTACAAGGAATAAGTGAAAGTACGTAAATACAGTACCTTAACGGTATACCGACCCATCTTTGAAGGTTTTCCAGAATACAAATCATGGAACAAGGACTCCACAAACGGTAAGCCATAGGACGACACAATCAAGGTCTCCAGTCTCGTAAACGGGGACGGTTCTTGATCCAGATAGGACTCCTGTGGTAATGCACACCCCCAACTTTTTAAAAGGTGTGATAGATTGGTACTACGTTAATCAGTCACATTATGCACAACTGACGTGAAAACATACCTGGACGGTAGAAGTACAGGGCATCAAAATTGTATAGCCTTGGGGTTGAAAGATTGGGTTGATAAAGTGTCCATCGTTCAATGGCGCAAACACGGTCTCAAATCCCATAGAGGGGGCCAGTTGTGGATACAAATCCTTCTTCAGAAACTACACAGAACACAGACTAACTTTAGTCCGAACAGAAAGTACGATACTAGTGGTTAACTATAATTAATTAGTTACTGCAGTTTGAGTTACATGAAGTGGAAGTAGTATGTACCTGAACAATAGAAGAATCCAACTTCAAAGACTTTGCATTATGCAAGCCTGGGAACAAGGACTTCAGATAGTGGTGCTCATAAGGAGCTTTTTTGTTCAAATGGATAGTTTGCTTCTGGGTCAAGGCGATATCTGCACGATCTAGGGTAGGAAGAGATAGCTCGATGAACCCTTGCGCATTGTTCACGTCTTGACAAACACTGAAGAAATCGAGTTTGGGTGCGAATATTTCGATCTGAAACTGCTCCGTCTTGTCCAGTTCCAGGCTCAGCAATTGGGGTCCAGATTGTTGGGTATTAGCGGAATTGTGGTGGAAAAATAGGATCAACACAAAGGAAACTTTTGGTGTTTAATCACTCAATTTAGGAAACACTCAAAACAAACAAGGCCTTATTGTTTTGGCCTTGCTTTACATACATACATGCATGGGAGAATTCTTCTTTTGTGTCTCTGACACTTCTTCCTTCTTCCTTCCCATACGTACAACACACATACATTTATATAATTGAAATATAACAAACTAATAATGGAGCACAACCATATACATGGCCCTTGTCTCTTCCACCATTATACATATACATGTTCTACAATAAATCAACCAAGGCCCATGTAATTAATCCATCCATTATTATTGTCTTCAACTTCTTATCAACTTGCTGTCCATGGAGAGTTATGATTTCAGATCCATCATTGGTGGTTATGCCCTCTTTTCATCTTGTCAAACTTGTAGTAGAACACTACATGTTCCAATATTATGGCATATGGAATTGTCCCTTGATGTGATTGTAGGTAGATAAAAATCATAATTGCAAATTACCTTTTAACACCCCCTCTTAATTTGCAATCTGGAGAAGCTTCTTGAACTTCTCGAACTTCTCAAGGGTGACCGCCTTTGTCATGATATCTGTTGGCTGATCATCGGTTTTGATAAATTCCATCACGATTAATCCTTCGTTGACGAGGTCTCGGATGAAATGATGACGCAACTCAATATGCTTCGATCTTGCGTGAAATACTGGATTCTTTGTCATGGCTATGGCTGACATGTTGTCACAGTGAATAATGGTTGGACCATTTTCACTTTGCTGCAAATCAGAAATTAATCTTTTTAGCCATACCGCTTCGCATGCTGCATCAGTAGCTGCGATATATTCTGCTTCCGCTGAAGATAGAGCCACAGTCTTCTGCTTCTTCGAACTCCATGAAATGGGTTTTGAACCCAAACAGAATATGTACCCCGATGTGCTTTTTCGATCATCCAGTGATCCTGCCCAGTCACTATCGGTATATCCAGTCAGCTTGCTTTCTGCTTCTTTCTTGTACATCAGGCCCAATTTCTTTGTACCTTGAAGATACCGCAAAATTCTTTTGGCTGCTGCAAAATGAAGTTTGCTAGGTTCATTCATAAATCTTGATATAAGACTTACTGAATGACATATATCAGGCCTGGTATGTGTCAGGTAAATGAGTGACCCGACGAGACTTCTGTACAGCTTTCCATCGACTTTTTCAGCTCCATCATTGCGTTGTAATTTATCGTTTAACGCCATTGGTGTTGAGATTGGTTTGCACGTTGCCATGTGAAATCTTTTCAGCATATCTTCGGTGTACTTCTCCTGTGAAATAAATATTTCTCCAGGTGACTGCTTCACTTGGATCCCAAGAAAATACTTCATGAGTCCCAAGTCCGTCATCTCAAATTCTCTCATCATGGTACTTTTGAATTCTTCGATCATATGTTGACTTGTACCTGTGTAAATCAAGTCATCAACATATAAACAAACCATTAGAAAATCTTTTCCTTCTCCCTTTTTGATGTAGAGAGATGCTTCACTCGGACTTCTTTGAAATCCGTTTTGCTGAAAATATCGATCGATTCTGCTGTTCCAGGCTCTCGGTGCTTGCTTCAGCCCATATAAAGCCTTTCGGAGACGATAGACTTTGTCTTCTTCTCCTTTTTTCTCATAGCCTCGTGGTTGTTCCACATAGACTTCTTCTTCCAGTTCTCCATTCAGAAATGCTGATTTGACATCCAACTGGTATACTGGTAACTCCAGTTGAGTAGCTAGAGCGAGAACTGTTCTGATGGTCTCCATCCTCGCTACTGGTGCATATGTCTCGTGAAAATCAATACCGGGCTGTTGTGAATAGCCCTTTGCCACCAGTCGAGCTTTGTACTTCTGGATAGAACCATCTTCATTGAATTTGATCTTATAGATCCATTTGAGACCTATAACCGGCTTGTCCTCCGGTTGATCAACAAGCTCCCATGTCTTGTTTTTCTCGATCATGGAAATTTCTGCATCCATCGCCTCATTCCAAACTTCATCTTTGGCTGCTTCTTCAAAAACTTGAGGCTCACAAGAAAAATATGCCACATGACTTGTTTCATAAATTTCTCGCAAAGACCTTGTTCTCAATGGAGGTGAATCTGAGTCTGTTACGATGTCTCTGAAGTTGTCTCCTTCTGGGCTAGGTGCAGAATTTCTTTCTGTACTAGCAACTGGATCTGGGTCGTTGTTGGGGTCTTCTGGAGTTGCTGAGTCCTCCAGAATTTCATAACTTGGTGGAGATTGAGGAGTTGGATTTTCCCAATTCCACTCCGCCATCTCATCAAAGATCACATCTCGGGAAACCACCACCTCGTTCTTTACTGGGTTGTAAAGACGATAGCCTTTGGATTCATCACTGTAGCCGGTGAAGATCAGCTTCTCTCCCTTCTGGTCAAACTTGTCTCGGTTTGGGGTAGAAATATGTGCATACGCTATGCAACCAAAGACTTTGAGGTGATCCGCCTGTGGCCTCTTGTGGTGCCACGCATGTATCGGTGTCTTGTTCCGAACTGCTTTGGTTGGTGATCTGTTGAGGATGTAAATTGTTGTATTGACTGCTTCTGCCCACAAGTTGTTGGGAAGCTTCTTGGCTTTGAGCATACTTCTCGCCATCTCCACAATCGTGCGGTTTTTTTCGTTCCGCCACGCCATTTTGTTGTGGTGTGTAACGGACCGTCAGCTGCCTTTTTATCCCGTTGTTGCGGCAATACTCCATGAACGGAGTATAAATAAATTCTCCTCCACGATCTGTACGGAGAGTTTTGATTTGATGGCCGCTTTCCTTCTCAGCTACTGCTTGGAATTGAAGGAACTTGAGAAAAGCTTCTGACTTTTGCTCCAGAAAGAATACCCACATCATTCTGGTGAAGTCATCTACAAATAGTAGAAAGTATCTTTTGCCGCTGAGTGATTGTGTTCGCGTTGGACCACATATGTCTGCATGTACCAACTCCAGTGGCGCTTTTGCTCTCCAAGATGTCTTTGGAAATGGCAAACGATGCATTTTGCCATATATGCACCCTTCACATATTTTGTCTTCTCTGTTGATCTGGGGAAGTCCCACCACCATATTTTTCTGCCTCAGCAATTTGAGGCCCTTGAAGTTGAGATGACCGTATCTGAGATGCCATAGGAAGGATTGATCCAGATTTTCACTCTTGAATGCTACTTCACCATTTTGTGACATAGCAAGAGAGAAAATTCTGTTGGAAGTCATCGGGACTTTGGCCACCATAAAATTGTCTGCTTTGTTGATAATCTCGCACACGCCATTATCAAACAATAGCTTGTAATTTTTCAGCATCAGTTGTCCCACGCTAAGTAGATTGAGAGTTAGCTCCGGAACATACAAAACATCTCGAATGAGAGTTTTGTTGCCTTCTTCTGTGCATACAATAACTGTGCCTTTTCCTTCCACTTTTAGCTTCTTCCCGTCTCCCAATTTGACTTGAGAGCGGTATTTGTCATCGATGTCGGTGAAGGACTCCAGATCTCCAGTCATGTGGTTACTGCAACCACTATCCACCATCCAGGGAAGCTGTGATTTTTGCTCACCATACAAGCATGACAAGGCCACCATATTGCTTTCTTCATTTTTGGTGCCGCTTGACTCGCCATCTTCTTGCTTGTTCTGGAACCAGCAATCTCTCTGGGAGTGGTTTTGAATTTTGCACTTGGTGCACTTGAATCTGCAGTCTTTTGTTGCATGACCCGCCTTTTTGCAAATTATGCAACTCGAGCCGGTGTAGCCCGATCTTTGTTGTTGATAATTTTGTCTGTTGTTTCCTCTGTAATTGGATCTTCCTCTTCCTCTCCCTTGTGAGTTTCCCCCTCTCTGGCCTTGCTCCGATTTGGCATATTTACTTTCCGCCATGTTGACTTTTGACGAGAAAGCTTGCTCCAATGGCGGTTTGGTGAAGCGGCTCATTCTTTGCTCGTGTGCTACAAGTGAGCCCATCAACTCGCTCATTGGTAGATTTGCCAGATCTTTGGTTTCTTCAATGACAGCAACAATATGCTCGAACTTTGATGATAAACTGCGGATAATTCTCTCCACAATTTTTCTTTCTTCCATGACATCACCGGTGGCTTTGATTTGGTTGACTGTCTCTGCCACCCGCGAATGGAAGTCTTTGATGGTGTCGGTTTCCTTCATCATCAAGTTGTCGAACTGTCGCCATAAACTTTGGCGCCTGATAGAGATTGCCTTTTCAGAACCTTGAAATTGTTCACGCAAGACATCCCAAGCTTCTTTGGCCTTTTTGATGCCATAGATTCTGGGGTAAATTGATTTGCTCACTACTTGCTGAATGATTCTCAAGGCGCTGGCATTTTGCTTGGCATTCTCCTTGTACTCCTTTGTCTGCTTGCCTGATCGTTTCTTCGAGTCTTCATCATCTTCCTGTGGACTTTCATAGCCATCTTGGACTATATCCCACAGATCTTGAGAGATGAAAATTGGCTCCATTTGGGCACTCCAGTACTCGTACAATTCTCCATCGAAAATGGGAATTTGATTAGAAGAGGTAGCAAACATGGTGTTTGAGGAAGTTGTTGCCATGGATTTTTGAGAGGATTGGGTAGGCTAGAAATTTGGGGATTTTTGAGAGGATAGAAGGGTATTAGGTCTGATACCAAATTTGTTGGGTATTAGCGGAATTGTGGTGGAAAAATAGGATCAACACAAAGGAAACTTTTGGTGTTTAATCACTCAATTTAAGAAACACTCAAAACAAACAAGGCCTTATTGTTTTGGCTCTTGCTTTACATACATACATGCATGGGAGAATTCTTCTTTTGTGTCTCTGACACTTCTTCCTCCTTCCTTCCCATACGTACAACACACATACATTTATATAATTGAAATATAACAAACTAATAATGGAGCACAACCATATACATGGCCCTTGTCTCTTCCACCATTATACATATACATGTTCTACAATAAATCAACCAAAGTCCATGTAATTAATCCATCCATTATTATTGTCTTCAACTTCTTATCAACTTGTTGTCCATGGAGAGTTATGATTTCAGATCCATCATTGGTGGTTATGCCCTCTTTTCATCTTGTCAAACTTGTAGTAGAACACTACATGTTCCAATATTATGGCATATGGAATTGTCCCTTGATGTGATTGTAGGTAGATAAAAATCATAATTGCAAATTACCTTTTAACACAGATATCCTCATCCTTCCAACTGTTTTCCGGTCAGAGAGGAAGCAGTTAGAGACGGCCAAATTCGCCAGACAGGGAAAGTTTGAGAAGAGATCAACAATCCCCTCCTTTTGATGACGATCCAGCACCAGCAGGCAGCTTGTAATTTTCAAGGTTGTCAGCATTGGAAGACCAGAGCAGCGCAAGAATCCATCGTCCAGGGCGATCCAGCTCAATTCCAGGGTTTTCAGATTCAAGCTGGAGAAGTTGCGACCACTCATGACGAATAGATTGTAGCTCGGGTACGAATAGAACAACTTGGAGAAGCGGTACATGCGCTCAATATCGTCGACGTAATACATTCTTGCCGTGTCAACCACCAACTGCTGAACATCATGGGAGAAGGCATAGTGGATGACCTTCACAAGCCGCTTCTTGTGATTCTCATTCGACGGGCCTGCAGTCGAGACGTAGACAACCTTGTGCAGCTTGAGGGGGTACCGGAGGGACAAAACCCTACCCACAAAAGTCTCAAAACGACAAGCATATTTGAATGCATTTCCATACAGATCAAGGACGGGGACATGTTTCCACACGCGGCTCCATGAACGAGACAACTTGGAGGTCCGAACTGCAGACTTGGTGTCGAGGAACGAAAGGATGTGATAGAGAATGGGTTCTGGAAGATGGCTTAATCTATCATTAGTAGTTGCAGTAGTACCATTTTCTTCTTCACGACGCCTTTTTTCAGGTTTCCCTAACTCGCAGCTGCAGTTTACACACAGCATCTTCAGCTTCTCGCAACCTGATTAACACAATACAGAAGGCAATAATTGTATCGGTAACTTAGCAAGAAATGGAATGTGAGTGCAACGTGGAGATCTTTTACTTCAAACAATTTTTTTTTGGGTTATGCAAACCCCCAAATTAGAAGTTCAAAGTTGTTGTACCCGTCCCCTTAAATTTCTCAAAAACAGCATGTATCTTCTAGGATTCTACCATAGCGACTTATTCAAAATCATAATAACTGTTTTAACTACATTGTCGGGCTTGAAAAACAGACAAAGTCAATTCGTGTGCATTTTTTCAAGAAGTATTATCAAATTAATAAATGATTTTTTTTAAATCAAATAAGACCAATATCTGAATGATCTAGGGAAAGAAGGCTTAACTAGAAGAATCCTTGTGTTTTTTTGCTCTTCTTATTTCTCGCAGCTCTTGTGCCATGGTGGGTGTACAGCAGCAGTATATTATTCTCTTGGTAGGCGTCACTGGAACCATGCTTGTGCAGTAACTCATCTCAAAGGATTGGCAGAATGGTTTCATTAGCACCCTCAGTCACATTTGAGAGAACTGTAGGAGACATGCCCCAAGCTATTGATTGCAGCAGGATACTAGCAGCTCACCTTTCAACAGATGAGCTATGCCAAGAGAACTGAACTAGAAGAAAGAGAACCGCGTATCTGTCTGTCCAGTGTCATAAAAGAACTGTTGTCATCCGGAAAGGGGGCATCCTCAGATAATCAAGCAGAGAGAGAGACACTAGTAAGTGGTACATATCTCACTGTAGTCCTGTTAGACTTCCACAAAGATTCAACTTTTCCGAACTGCTTGTAAAAGGATAACTGGGAAATCAACTACCAAACAAGCCAGAGGACTAATAATGATAACATCAGCAATAAGAATCGACCAAGGGACAGGTCAAATAGACCTTGTCAGTTGTCATACTTCGACAAGAAACAGGTTACATCCATTACAAACTGATTCATAACAATCTGTTTCAAGAAATAACAATAAAACGGTTTTGAGTATTCCTAAATGATCAGAAAAGAAGGAAAGGAACATTTTCACCATTGTGTAGCACAATTAGAAACTACAGCAAAGTGGTCAAATACTACTTTCATGAATGTTCAATGGCACAGAGCTTTTGCCTTTCTTCATCCTAAAAAAACAGAGGTTTTGCCTTAACGCTCTGACTAGCACTTAAACTTTCTGCTTACAGAATCATAAAAGATAGTTGGTTCTTCACAAGAAGATCCTTTGAAAAAGTAATTGATGAGTGCCTCTGGTAGAAAATCAGACCCCACAATCAAGCACTCCAATCTCTTAAAGGGGGATGACTGTTCTTCAAGAAACTCACAAACATCATCCACTATCTACAGAGAACACAGACAAACTTACAGAGTATGAGAAATTTTTCTCGAATGAACTCTAAGAACATCACCACTGCAAAAAGTATTACCTGAATATCACAACCATGTAGCTTCAAAGATCTTGCAAACCATGAAACAAGGAGGCCAAATGTAGTTGCAGCTGTTCCTGTCCCATGGATTTGTCAAAACCACACCCTACTTTGAGCAGCCCAATATCTGCATGATCTAGGGAAGGAAGGGTAACTTGGAGAATCCTAGAGAGTCCAAGTTTTGCCGAACAGAATCATTTCAGTTTCAGTGCAAATATTTCAATCTTCGATTTTCCAATTCAAGGTTAATTAGTTGACGTCCATATACCCTCAACTCCCTTCCTCTCTTCTGAAAGAAAGGAAGCAACCAGATAATACCAAATTCTTCAGACAAGGAAAGTTGGAGAAAAGAATCCTCCTCCTGATTAGTATCCAGCTTGCACGCCCTCATATTCAATGTTGTCAGCACCCAAAACCCAGAAGATACAAATCCACTGTCGATGATTACAGATGTCAACTCTAGAGTTTCCAGATGATCACAATTCGTGATTGAGGAAACAAAAAGGAGAATTCGTGACCATAATCACGATCCTTGACATTTCCCGTGTCAACATAGATATTGAACCCGATCGGAGAAGGCATATTCGATGACCCTTATCATCGTGCTCTCAAGTCTCTGATTCCAATGGCCTACATGGTTGAGGAAGCTAGCCTTGTTGAGCTTAAGGTCTTAGCGGCGGTACAAAACCATAGACACAAACTTGTCAAAACTACAGAAGCCTCGAAAGGGACAGTTACAAAGATGAAGGACAGGGATATGTTTCCATAATGGGATCTGGAAGATTGCTTAACCTGTCGATAGTAGTAGATGCAGTACCTTCCTCCATACGACGCCTTTTTCCAGCTTTGCTAAACGCCCATCTCGCCCCTACCATAACTTTATATAGGGAGGCAAGGCAACTACAGACACTTTCGATTATGAAAACCTATATACCACCGGAAGGAGCGAAATCAGAAAAATATAGCTAGACCGAGGAATCAAATAACAACACGAAATTTACCTGTTTCCGATTATCAATACACACGGCGATAGAAAGACTCTTACCGCCTCCCCCGCTGCGATTCAAGTTCAAAAATCGTCAAAGTCTGACTGACCTCAGGTTTTGGAGTGACAAGAACATGGCTCCATTCCGGGGGAAAAAATCCCAAGTTACACATGTTTTTAAAAAAAATTCTCAAAATACACACGTTATGAAAATAATTCCCAATCTACGTTAGTTTGAGCCATCACCGCTGTCGACGAAGACAGTGATTGCATCACTGTTGTCGACGAAGACAGTGATTGCATCACTGTTGTCGACGAAGACAGTGATTGCATCACCGCTGTCGACGAAGACAGTGATTGCATCACTGCAGTACACGGCCGCGGTGAAGGCCTGACCTGCATCGAAACTTTAAACAAACGTAACTTTGTGCTCGGTTATCCGATCGTAGCAATTTTTTTTTATTCCGCATAATTTTTCGAGATCTTGCAAGCCACAAATGGCCATAGGCGGTTTGGTCCCGCCTTCGTCTCGAAAATATGTCGTTTGCTACCCCGAACGAGCCTTTTTTCGATTTCGTCAAACTTTGAATGACCATAACTTTGTGCTCCACAATCCGAAAATCATGATTTTTTTTTATTTCGCATAACATTTTAAGGACTACAATTTTTATCATAGACATATTTTCGGAATGTACTTGGATTCCTGAAAAGGAAGGTAAAGTTATTCCCAAAACCCCTTATATCCATAAATAATTCATTTTTTGAAAATTCTCTCCTACTAAATATTTTAGTCCTTAAAAATTTATGCGAAATCAAAAAAAAATTCATGATTTTCGGATTGTGGAGCACAAAGTTATGGTCATTCAAAGTTTGACGAAATCGAAAAAAGGCTCGTTCGGGGTAGCAAACGACATATTTTCGAGACGAAGGCGGGACCAAACCTCCTATGGCCATTTGCGACTTGCAAGATCTCGAAAAATTATGCGGAATCAAAAAAAATTTTGCTACGATCGGATAACCGAGCACAAAGTTACGTTTGTTTCAAGTTTCGACGCAGGTCAGGCCTTCACCGCGGCCGTGTACTGCAGTGATGCAATCACTGTCTTCGTCGACAGCGGTGATGCAATCACTGTCTTCGTCGAAAGCGGTGATGCAATCACTGTCTTCGTCGACAACAGTGATGCAATCACTGTCTTCGTCGACAGCGGTGATGGCCCAAACTAACGTAGATTGGGAATTATTTTCATAACGTGTGTATTTTGAGATTTTTTTTTAAAAAGATGTGTAACTTGGGATTTTTTCCCCATTCCGGGATTAGGGTTTTGTTTTGGCGCGGGAACTTCAGAAAGAAAGCCAGAGCTGTAGTGTAGTATTTACAGCATTCGTCGTCCTAAAACTCATTATTCGCCGTCCTAATTATGTTAAATTTACTTTAATGTCCTTAATTTATTTTTATCTTTCGGAACACTTGAACGCTAAAATTGAATCAATAAAAAAAAATCTCCAATACAACCCGTCCGGGCTCGCCGGCTGCGTAGAAGAAGTGTCGCCGGTAGTGACCAATCATCTACTTGAACTTCTTGGGCTTTATCTCCATCTGGTCACTACTTGGCTGCTTTGTACTTGAAAGAGTTTTCGATCACTACTTGAACTTGGCAGTGAAAGCTTCCCCCTGGACCCCTGCCTCCCATTTCCATATCCCTTTACTTCTTCCTCTTTATGCTCCGTCGCCGCCGCTGTGTCTCCAAAAAGCAGCAGCCGGTCAGTGGGCTGGGGGAACGGTAGCGACGGATTGGGTATTCGATGTTTTTACACACTGCAGGCCGGCGAATTGGGAGATTCGCAGCTGGTGCCCAGCGCTCGGACCACTTCCTCCTGCTTCTTCTTTCTCCTTCCTCAGCAACTGCACCGGGTCGGCGGATTGGGGGAATCGCCACGGGTGGTGCGGCAGGTTGGGTGAACGGTGGCGGCGACGACCTGAATTTTGCTAGTGGGAGGAAGTTAGGGGTTGGGGATTGAAATTGTAAATAAGGGTATAAACGTCAATGTAATATGATTTAGGGCGAAAAAATTTAAAATTTAGGATGACGAATAGCGATTCAGTTACGAAAAGAATTAATTTTGCATATTGATCCCTACCTTATGCAATTGTGCTGAAGACATCCTTTTATTATCAAAAGTTATCTTTCAAGTCCATCAACACTAAACAGCCGACATCTTTGACAGAAAGAGTGTGCATTTTTGGAGTCATGTAAGCTAGCTAAATAACAAGATATAGGATTCTAGATTGGCGTGCAATACTGATAGTTTCATGAATCCTACTCTTTCACTGATTTAAGTTTGTACTGGAGTGAGGGATGGCAAAAATAATATAATAATTGGATATTCTTGAATCTAATATTGAAGATCCTTCTAATAGCAAAGATTGACAACCGTACCTCTGTTTCAACCTTCTTACAAAGTAACTTCTACTAAGATCAATCAACAATAGTCTCTTTAGCTCCCCCTCCCCTCTCTTCTCTTCTATGGCTTGAGCAACCTTTTTATTACAAAGTAGCTAATTGTACTAAAATCAACCAAAACTTTTGGTTCTTTACAAGAAGATTCTTTAAAAAAGTAATCCATAACTTTGTCCCATCGAGCCACACCGTAATCGGAACTCATAATTGGCTTGTGTAGATGCTCCATCAACTTCCAGCCATTTTCCAGCGGCAATGCCTATAGACAACAAAGACGACGTTTCAGAAGAAGAAAAATAGTGACACTTCCATATGTACATTTATGGTACAACCTACATTTTGATGCATAAAGGACAATTTTATCGTTTGTAAATTGTAAACAGAGGTATTACCTTAATGGTATAGCGATCCATCTTCATTCCATTACGAAAATCATCGAACAACAATCCCACAAAAGGTACCTTGCTCCACGGTACGATCAAGGACTCCAAACCCTTAATGGGGCACGGTTGTTGATCATCTAGAAACTGCTTCAGTATCTACATTCACAGAACACAGATGAAATGAAGAAGAATAAAAGGTACGATACCACTTGTTATCGGTTACATTGTGCGCACATGAAGTGATGAAGTGGAAATTATACCTCAACAGTAGAATAATCCAGCTTCAAAGATTTTGCATTGTGCAGACCTTGGAACAGAGCATTCAAATACTGATCATGATGCACGTAAGCTTCCTTTCTATGTATGTGATTCAGCTCGATCTCTGCACGATCCAGAGAAGGAAGCGATAGCTCGGAAAACCCTTGAGAATCATTCACATCCTGACGAACACTGAAAAACCTGAGCTTGGGTGCGAATATCTCAATCCTGATTTTCTCCATACCATCCAATTCCAGGCTAAGCAATTGGAGTCCAGACACCCTGACCCTCAAGAACGGGCGCACTCTCGGATCCTCTAGAAAGTAGCAATCAGAGATGGCCAAATTCACCAGACCAGGAAAGTTCGAGAAAAGATCGAGACAATCCTTTGGCTCATTGGTATAGCTATCGGTACCAAGCAGCAGACAACTCTTCACCTTCAATGTCGTCAGCATTGGAAGCCTAGAACAGAGTAGGAAGCCAGAGTCGAGGGCGACACATCTCAATTCCAGAGTTTTCAGATTGAAGGTACTGTTGGAGGTTTTGCTTCTCGTGACAAATTGATTGCAGGTCGGGTATGAGTGAAACAAACTGGAGAATCTGTAAGCACGGTCGAAAAGTTGGCACCTGCTTCCGGTGTCGAACACTAAATGTTGAGCGTCGTGGGAGAAGGCATACTTGATGACCTTGGCAAACATTCTTGTGTGTGTGTGTGGTCTTCACTCCAGGGGTCGAAATTCTTGACGTAGGTAAGCTTGTGGAGCTTAACAGGGTAGCGGAGGAACAAAACCTTATTCACAAATTTTTCGAAGGGATAAGGATCGTCTCCAAAGCAATCCTGACGTAGATCAAGGACAGAGACATGTTTCCACAGTCGGTTCCAGACTCGGGACAATTTAGAGGTTCGGACGGCAGATTTGGTGTCGAGGAACGAAAGGATGTGATAAAGAATGGGTTCTGGGAGATTGCTTAACCTGTCTTCGTCGTCACTGTGGCGCCATTTTCCGGCTTCTCCTAACTCGCTACTGCAGTTTACGCATAGCATCTCGTAACCTGACACGAGAGAGAACTAAATTGTATCAGGATATTTTAGCAGGAAACGGAATCTAATTAGGCAAAACACTGATTCACCTTTCTTTTCTGATCAGGGATTCACCTGTTTTGGATTGACCGCTGTCCGCTGATCTACTGAGCGCTATCTTCTCCACCGCTGCGAACCTGAAGGACCTCCCGGTCGGCCGCAATCGATCGTCGCTGGAGCAGAAGATGAAGAGGACTACAAAAATTACCGCTTTTACTGTAGATGATAAGTTAACCTAAACCTACATCTATTAACCAAAATTTGATGTAGAAAACGATAGGTTACCAATTGGGCCCAGATTAAAACCGAGTGCCTGGGCTTTGGCTCTGCATCATTCAATTTTGGTCCGCTTTGTTTCTTATGCAGGCTAATAGTCTAACTAGTGTGGGCCGCGGCCAGTGGTGGAAGGTGATGTATGAAATTTAATAATGTAATGGGGTGTATAGCTTATTGTTGTATAGTTTTTTTTTGCGAAACAACTGATAAAAATAGTAAATTTTAGCAGGAAAGAGACATGAATGATGCAACGAATCAAAAATCGGCCTTATGAACCAAAATCAAGTACATGTTACCTTGTGAAACAATATTGTTTCTGATAATATGATGAGGTCGAGTAAGTTTTATAGAAACCGAATTCCAGAAAATCGATTAAAAATCGTCTATCCCGTCGGTTTTCGGGAAATGAGCATCTCACAATCGTTGCTAGCTTTTACTCGACCCGTTGGCCGATTAATTTGCTTTATAGAACTTTCATCTTGTCGTCATTGTGCTTTCTGGTTTTTGTCAGGCCATGATAAAATCTAAGGAAATAAAAAACGAACAACACGATTTGGGATAGGAACCGGCGTTGTCGTATCCCTAGAAAATGGTGGTAAACACGGACTCACCTGCCAAACTGGTTTGGATTTAGATTTTTATCGGGTATCAGGGAACCATGTGATTATAAATTAGACTTGATCAAAACGGGTCAAAACTTGAAACTCAGCCTGTTTGACCGACCCATGCCAAATTCTAATTATTCTTTACTTTTAAACTTTCTATTTGAAAATAAAAAATAGTGAAAGAAAAGAGATGACTGCAATTCGCCATTTGCACATCACTTATTCGGGAATAAAACCATAGAAATTCAAAAGGAACTGAAAATATTTAGGATCATTTTAATGTTTAAAATAACCAAATAGATCTTTTTGTTTAGTTTTTTACTAACAAATATCAAACGATTTCCTATAAAATACACTATAATTTGATCATTATGATATCAAATAATTATATAATATATATTTGTAATGATAAAAATTGGACTAATTGGGTTGGTCGAGGTTGAACCATTGAATAACTTTAAAATACATTATATTTTAGCCACTAAGATATAAAATAATCGCATAATATATATTATGTCAGAGAAAATAGCTTGTTTTAGAATGTCAAACCAATGATGTTCATTTGTTTTACTTGATGGCCAAATCTCATGTAGGTCAGGCCCATTCAACTCTTTTATTTTATGGTTAGCGGTTAGCCCATTAGAAACCATGCATTAGTTTATTGTTAAATTTTTTATGTTTAGCAATAAAATGAAGTATTATTTTTGCCTTTTCATATATATTTTATCACCACGGAGAAATAAAAGGGCTTAAAGAAAAAAAAAATTGACACTCCTGGACCCGTTCAAATCCGCATGTGTACGGTAAGTTGGCCCGTTCCACAAAGGAAAGAGAAAAAAATTGACACTCCATATTATACCCTTCCTACAAACGCACCTGGATCAGGGAATTTGAAATGGGAACGCTCCTATTGTAGGGAATTTGAAATGTGGGAAGGTTTTTTCCTCCCTGCTATTATATGTTTTTAATTTAAAAAGATACAACAAATGTACTTAGTGTGATTGGTTGTTATCCTTGTTTTTCTTTAAAATGGTCATGGTTCGAATCCCAATACGTGTCTTTTTAATGAATAAAAAAAGTAATTGTGATGACCAAAATGTCC
The DNA here is from genome assembly GCA_964030455.1 of Linum trigynum. NCBI lineage: Eukaryota > Viridiplantae > Streptophyta > Magnoliopsida > Malpighiales > Linaceae > Linum > Linum trigynum. The sequence goes on from OZ034816.1 coordinate 13,423,929, forward strand.
TTCCTACTTTCACTCTCGTTGCAGGAAATTTGAAATGGGACTCCCGTTTTTTCCCTTCGGCGTATTATATTACGTGCATGAGATTTAATTCTAGGTTCCTTTCCCAACATCACGTCCACATCCTCAGACCTTTCGTTTTCCTTCCTCTTCGTTACCTCCTGCACTCCCCAAGTTCTCGCCGGCGGTTCCATGATCTTCACCGTAAACCTCTGATCTTGGACATTAACCAGGACCTTATCAGGAATAGCTCTTGTTTTCTTAATTCTAATTCGAATATAAGGAAAACACCACCATGTCCAATCAATCTCAATGAAGCTCCCACAGACGTTCCCAATTGTTCTGATAAGATCAACACTCTTGATATGCAAAGGAATATTGACAACCAGAATCCAAGTATCGTCTCCGCCCCCCTCATAATCCTTCTCGCACCATTCATTAATCAAAATTGGCCTCCCTTGGAATTCCAAGCAATCTAACTTCTTGATTCTCAATGCATCCTCCATGCTCGGACATATCAAGAGCCAGCTGCCGTCGGATCTATCCAAGATCTCAAAATTAACATCAATCGCCACAGTTTCTCTCCGCCCACTCCCTGAATCTTGGAATATCTTCTACCGTGAAGGACCCCAACTTGTCTGATCCCCACTTGATCATTAGACTTCTGCCCAACAATTCTTTCCTTTCATGAATGCCATCAGACTCCACCTCGATATAACTCTCTATTCCATTACTTTTAATGCTACATTTTCCTGCTCCATAGAACCCCACTCCCTTCACAGCATCCGCATAAGACAAACCCGGAGTCATCCTTCTCGGAGCCGGCTGATCCGGAGTTTGAGTCACTATTTCATTACCGAATGATGTCTTGGTCCGCCAGGATAGAGCATTGGGGGTAATACTTGGCTTTGAAAACTTCAGCAACAAGGGAGGTAGCATTTTTGTGTAACTTCCATACATGTTGTCCCAATAGTGTTAAGTTAAACCCATGTAGATCCCTAAAGCCCAATTCCTCCTTCTGATTTAGGTATGCACAACTTTTCCAACTCATCAAGTGTATTCTTCGTTCCTCTTTCTTCCTACCCCACTAGAAGCTTAATATTAAACTCTGAATTTCATGAATCACCCCCTGGGGGATTAGGAAGACTGACATAGCAGAGTTCGCTTGCCCTTGGGCAACGACTTTTATTATAACTTCTTTACCAGCTGTTGACAATAGCATACTCTTCCACATCTTAATAATCTTTCGGACTCTGTCAATGAGCTGGCTAAACCGTACTACCTTTTTTGATCACCAATGATTGTTGGTAATCCGAGGTATTTGTCATGAAATTTAACTTGCTTCATACCTAGGATTGCATCTATCTCGTTTCTTCTGCTCCCTGTCTTGTTTGTGCTAAATGATAGTTCAGATTTCTCCAAACTGGCTTGCTGACCAGATTCCAGTTCATATTGCTTAAGGATTCTCTACAATTGGCAGCCTCCGTGTTAGTATTTTCAAAGAAGAAAATACTATCATCTGCAAAAAAAAAAAAAGTGTTAGTTCTGGCCCGCGAACACTTGTTTTGATTCCATGTAACTCTCCTTGCTCCACTGTTTTTTTTTTTTTTTTTGTAATTGTTGACAAGCCCTCTGCACATAGCAAGAATAGATATGGGGAAATCGGGTCGCCCTGTCTCAGACCGCTCGTTGGTATAATGATTGGTGACTGATGGCCATTTATGAGAGCTGAATAGCTCACCGACTAGGGGTGGGCATACAGGTCGGTAAAACCGAATCTAACCGAACCAAACCGAATTCAAACCAAACCGAAACCGAATAACATTATTTCGGTTCGGAATTCGGAAGAGAAAAGGGTATATTTCGGAAACCAAGGTTCTTTCGACCGAACCGAATTTCCGAATTACGAACCGATTTTCCGAATTACTATAATTGCAAGTTCCTAATGGTGAATTTTTATGTTTGTACTTATTATGAGACTTAAATATTTGAATTATGTTAGTGTTTTATGAGTTATGTGTTGAAATGTTTGATTTTATCATCAATGATGCATTTAATTGCATATTTATTGTTTACATTAGGGGTGAAAAATAATTTGAAAGAGAAAAAATACAAGCTAACCTCACAATTTCGGTTTTTCATACAAAACCGAACCGAATTATAATTCTGTTTGAACCGACCGAACCGAATTATAATTCGGTTCGAATTCGGTTTGAGGTTTGATGGAACTCGGAAATCCGGTATACAAACCGAACCGACCGAATGCCCACCCCTATCACCGACCAAACACACTGCATTATTAAATCCACCCATCTTCTCGCAAAACCTAACTTCAGCACGATTGCCTCTAGAAAAGACCACTCGACGCGATCATAGGCTTTTGCAATATCTAGTTTTGCCGCCACATATTCCTTTTTTCCTTCTCTTTTGTGTTTCATTGCAAAAAAACTTTCAAATGCCACCATTATATTATCTAATATCTATGATGTTTCTGTCGAAAAACAAAGACACTTTGAGTGTCTGTTATCACCTCATTTAGTATCCTTTTGAGTCTGTTTGCAATCACGTTGGAGAGGATGTAGATTGAACATCTATCTATCTTCTATAAAATATATAAAGGCTTTTCCAAAAACTACCTTCACCATTTCAAAATTCCAGCCCTCCTACGCATCCACGTCAGCACCCTTCCGACCAATCAGATTTTTTCTTTAACTCCTTTTTTTTCTTTTAAGTTTTTCTATACCCCAATTAGAATGTGCCACTTAACTCTCTCTCTCTCTCTCTCTTCTTTTTCAATCTCCCCTACTATTCTTAATTGATCCATATTTATTTCGCTTCAACTCCGAATTTAAATATTATTGCGCGAAAAAATAAGATTTTATGTGATCTACACAAGGATACCCATTTTGATATATGTTTTTTTTAAACATAGCCACAATCATATATTTATAAGGCATGTTCCTATTCGATAGTTGCGAAACTATATCAATATCATTCGATTGTACCGCCATAAAGTATATACTAACATAGAAAGCAGAACAAATTTCTTATTCTACTAAGTTACTAAATTATACCAATGTTTAATTTTGTAATATCATAATAATAATGCACAACAATTTCATGGGTGCTAAAATATTGTCGTGCGGTACAAACTAATTTACCTTAAAAAAATCATTTAGCGGTCAACTGGTCGGATTCAAAGGTAGACACGATTCGGAATGAGAGAAGACAATGACAGACTAAACAAAATAGACACCTTAGGAGGAATAAAAATACCAAAATACATATTTCAAACAAAATTTACCCGGCGAACGGACCGGGTACCAAACTAGTCTTTTAATAAATCGTTTAGAAGGCTGGAAATTCAGTCTCGAGTATCTTGTGATATAAAAGCTAAATATTTCCCTAAAAAAGAAAACCTATATACAGTAGTGGGTAGGATTTTTGTGAACCTCCAAAAACCCTAGGTCAAAAGAGCCATGATGGCGGAAATGGGAGAGGAAGAAATTGACAGATTCAGTCATCTTCCAGACAACATTCTTCTCCATATCCTTTCCTTCCTCGACACCTGTTTGAGACTCGATACCCTTCGCCAGACTCTTCGGAATCCTCTCTCGAAAGGCGCCGATCTGCACACACCAACAAGGAGGGGGCGCCTCGGCCGGTTAATCCTCCGACGCCCAAGTTAGTTTCTTAGGACGGGAGAGATGTCTCAAAGCTAGAGTTTTTCCGAGAGAGTCCAACCTGCGTAAATGCTACCAACTGCCTCTATTTATACTTACCTGAGTTCGAGGTTGATCCTCTCTGCCTTCCTGCCTTCATTCAATGCTTTTGTCTCTTTCTGGCCAGACATCCTAACCACCTTGTCAGACTCCTGGCACGTGACAGGCGCCCGCAGGCGCTGGACCACATGACAGCCTGTCCTCCCTTGGCCTCTTGTGCCTTGTCTTCATGTGGCATCCCCTTTACTTGGGCCTTGCCCCCCACTTGGGCTGTTTGGGAGCCCAAGTTTGCTTAGGCCTTGCCCCCCACTTGGGCTTTGCTCATTATACCCCCAACAACACCAAACTCTGCGTTCAGAGCGCCTTGCTATCCTCAAGCTGGAGATCCCTCTGGAAACTGATAAGTACTGCACATAAATTCAATTTCTGTAATTAATTAATGTTATTATTGTTAGTTTGTAACGTCATTAGTATTAGTTAGTGGGCTAGTGGTTCCTACTTTGTAGCTTCAATCTGTTCAAGAGTTGGTACTTAAGCCACTCTCCTCATCAATGCAAAACACGTCTTCCAGCCTTTACATGGTATCAGAGCTACCGTTCTGATCTCCTTAACCCTAAAATTAAATCTATCTCGCCTCTTTCCCTCCTGTCTTCTCCAATCCGCTGCACCAGTCTCTCTTTCTCGTCACCACAATGTCCGGCGAATCTGTGATCAACATCGACGACGCTAATACCGTCATAACCTTGAATCCTGCGTCCCAACTCCCCACAAAGCTCGATGGTGACAACTTTCCCACCTGGCGTGCTCAGCTCTTCACACTCCTCCGCGGCCTCGACCTCCTCAAGTTCCTCGATGGCAGTCATCCTCAACCCGCTGCCGATGCTCCCGCTGCCCGCCGACGCTGGTATCAACAGGACCAGCTTATACTCCATTCAATTCTGGCCTCCATGGCTCCTGGCGTCTCTCCCTATGTCTCAGCTGCTACTTCTTCTCAACAAGCCTGGAACATACTCGAACGTATGTTTGCTAACCAATCACGCCAACGAGTTATGAATCTCAAGGAGAAACTCGGTCGTGAATGTCAGGGTAATCGTTCTGTCTCTGCCTATCTCCAGGCCCAACGCTCGACTGCCGCCGAGCTCTCCCTCATCAACGCGCCTGTCTCCAATGAAGATTTGATTCTCCACATTCTTCGTGGCCTTCGTGAAGAGTATGGCCATTTTTCTGCCGCCATTCGCGCCCGGGACACACCGATTGCAATTGAAGATCTACATGACCGCCTCGTTGATTTCGAAGCAGATTTGGCAGCTGTTCGCATACCTCTGTCGTCGGCACCGACCACTGCCTTCGCCACAAATCGCGGCCGCTACAACCCTTCTGGTCCGCGCTCCCCGCGTGGCTCTCCACAGTCTCGCCTAGGCCCTGATGAATATTACCGCTGTGCTTCCAATCCGCGGCAGCACCGCCGTCCATCTCCCTCTCGTTCTGCTCAACATTCCCATGGCGGTCCATCTGGCTCTTCTCTTCTCGGCCGTCCTCCCGTGGCTTGTCAATTCTGCGACAAGGTCGGCCATACGGCCAAGGATTGCTTCCGTCTTCAGGGCCGTCCTCAAGCGCATCATACCGTTGCTGGTTCCTCATCTTCTTCGGGTTGGTTGGTGGATTCGGCGGCTACAAACCACATCACCCCTGACCTCGGCAGCCTCTCACTGTACACGGATTACAATGGCCCTGATGAGGTGCTTATAGGCGATGGCTCAGGATATGTTACCATGTCGGCGATTCCTCTTTACCTACGGATATGTTACCATTATCTCTTCGTAATGTGCTTTGTGTACCTGCCATCAAGCGTCGATTACTGTCTGTTGCTCAGTTATGCAAAGCTAATCCAGTGTCTGTTGAATTTTTCTCTGACTCTTTTGTTGTGAAGGATCTGGCTACGGGGGCGCACCTACTACGCGGCCTGAATAGGGGTGATGTCTATGAGCTACCGGCGACGTCGCAACCTCTCCGTCTTGCCATGCATGTTGCGGCTAAACTCTCCTCCACCGAATGGCACAAGCGGTTGGGTCATCCTCATCTCAAATTACTCTCTCGTGTGTTACGGAATAATTCTCTCCCAGTAAACTCTATGTCCTCCCACTCCTCATGTGAATCTTGTTCTCTTCATAAAAGTCATAAACTACCATTCTCCGTTTCTAGTCTTACTAGTTCTCATCCCTTTGATTTAGTCTATATGGATGTTTGGGGTCCTTCTCCCATTGTTTCTCATGATGAATTCTCTTATTATCTGGTTATTGTTGATCATTTTTCTCGATACACGTGGCTTTATCCGCTTGCTCGTAAATCTGATGTTCATCATACTTTCACCGCTTATAAAGCAATGATTGAGAATTTTTTTCATACTACTATTCGACGGGTTTACAGTGATGGTGGGGGTGAGTTTCAAAGGCTGTGTTCCTTCTTCCAGTCCCATGGTATCACCCATCTCCTCACCCCGCCTCACACCCCTCAACATAATGGCCTCGCCGAGCGTAAACACCGCCATATAGTGGAAACCGGTCTCACTCTGCTTCATACTGCCAATCTTCCCCTCTCCTTTTGGTCCTATGCCTTCCGTACCTCCACTTATCTCATCAATCGCTTACCTTCTTCTTCGCTTCGTGGTGCTACGCCATATCACACATTGTTCAACGAACACCCCAACCTTCTCAAACTTCGAGTGTTTGGTTGTGTTTGTTATCCCTGGCTTCGCCCGTACTCACCTCACAAACTGGCACCGCGTTCCCGTCGTTGTCTTTTTCTAGGCTACTCTCTCACTCAAAGTGCTTACCTATGCTTCGACCCCATCACCGACCGTATCTATGTTTCGCGTCATGTTCAATTCGAAGAAACCCAATTTCCCGGCCTGCCCGTACCTTCGCCCACTTCCTCTTACTCTTCCCTTGATTGGGTAGCTCTCACCACACCTCCCATCACTCGCTACAACCTTCCTGCTCGCCATCACCCTTACCCCAATCTGCCCGTACACCTATTCCTTCCATTTCTCCGCGCCACCCAGCTCCAGGACATCCCTCCCGCGTGGCGTCCCCTGCTGCCACTTCCTCCAACATGAGTCGGCCGCCACCACCTCCAACAAAGGCTGCCAACCGCCCAGTCACACGCAGCCAAACTGGTACATTTTGTCCAAAGAAATTATTTACTGCTCAGCTTAACTCTCTTGTTGTTGCTCCTCGCTCTGTCAAACAAGCCCTCGCTGATCCACGTTGGAACTCAGCCATGTGGGCTGAGTATAAGGCTCTTTTGGCTAATCACTCTTGGACGCTTGTTCCGCGTCCTCTGCATCAGCATATTGTCGGCTGTCGATGGATTTTCCGGATTAAGTGGCACCCCGATGGGTCCCTTGACAGGTTCAAGGCCCGTCTAGTTGCTCAGGGCTTCACCCAGCGCCCTGGCATTGATTTCCATGACACCTACAGCCCGGTTCTCAAACTGGTCACCATTCGCACCGTGTTCTCTATTGCTATCTCTCACCGGTGGCCTATTTTGCAGTTTGATGTTAATAATGCCTTCTTACAAGGCTCTCTTCATGAGACTGTTTACATGCACCAGCCCCCAGGCTTTCGTGATGAAGCTCATCCAGATCATGTTTGTCGTCTCACTCGCCCTATCTATGGCCTTCGCCAGGCTCCACGCTCATGGTATACGGAACTATCTGGCTTTCTCGAGCACGAAGGCTTTGTGAAGTCCAAATGTGATGCTTCTCTCTTTATTTACCACAAGGGCTCGGTGACTCTATACTTCTTGGTGTATGTCGATGATCTTCTTCTAACAGGAAATGATGCGCGCTCCCTGTCTCAGTTTCAAGCCCGGCTCTCCGCTCGGTTCTCTCTCAAAAGCCTGGGCCCCGTGAGCTATTTTCTTGGTGTCGAGGTCCTACCTACAGCTGCTGGACTGCACCTCTCCCAGCACAAGTTCGTGCTTGATCTTCTCGCCCGCTTTGGGTTGTCGGACACGCGCCCAGCGCCCACACCACTCTCCTCCACCGCCAAGCTCACTCTCGTTGATGGGACACCGCCAGCAGATCCCACTCTTTATAAACAGGCTGTTGGCTCTCTTCAGTATCTCCTCATCACACGTCCCGACATCGCCTTCGCCGTCAACAAACTCTCGCAGTTCATGCATGCTCCCACCCAGCTTCATTGGCAGCATGTGAAACGGCTGTTTCGCTATTTAAAGGGCACCCCGGATTATGGCCTGCGCCTCACTTCTTCCTCAACTCCTACCATCACTGCCTTCGCTGATTCGGACTGGGCCGGTGACCCCAACGATCGCACCTCAACCATGGCGTATCTCGTATACTACGGCAACAACCTTATCTCCTGGAAGTCGAAGAAGCAACGCTCCGTTGCCCGCTCCAGCACCGAGGCCGAGTATCAGGCTCTTGCCCACGCTACCTCCGAAATACTTTGGATTCGTAACCTACTCGGTGAGCTACATCAACCGTTGCGGACAACACCCACTCTGCATTGCGACAATCTTGGCGCTGTGCATTTTTCCGCCAATCCGATCCACCATTCCCGCATGAAGCACCTTGCTTTGGACTACCTGTTTGTTCGTGATCTTGTCCAATCCAAGGATCTCAAAGTTCAGCATATACCCACCGCCAATCAACTAGCGGACTCCCTGACGAAGCCGCTACCCATTGCACGATTTCAGCTACTCCGGTCCAAGATTGGCGTCGTTCCGATCACCATCTTGCGGGGGCGTGATAAGGACTGCACATAAATTCAATTTCTGTAATTAATTAATGTTATTATTGTTAGTTTGTAACGTCATTAGTATTAGTTAGTGGGCTAGTGGTTCCTACTTTGTAGCTTCAATCTGTTCAAGAGTTGGTACTTAAGCCACTCTCCTCATCAATGCAAAACACGTCTTCCAGCCTTTACAGAAACATGCCCCTCGCCTCAATTTCGACATATATTCCTTCCCGAGCGACCCAGATTGCGGCCGTTTCATAAAATTCCTGGACCATGTTCTTGATTCCCGTAGCGATGCTTCCCATATTGTGAAAATTAGCTACAAGTACTCGGAATCGCTTCATAGGGCCGTTCGTAACTACGAGCAGAATCAGTTGTGGGTGCGAGAGCACAGGGAAGGGTTCGAGAGGGTCCTTCGTTATGCGGAGTCCCATCATACGCAACAAATCCGCATCGAAACCGAACTCGGTTGGCCCCTTTCCAGGCTGCGATCTGGAGCTGGCGCGGGTCAGTTTGTACGATGCAGTCGCTTCGATTTGGACTGGCTTCAGCAGGCTGGCAAGTTTGAATCTGGAAGAGTGCCACATATACTCTTGTGGCGACCCGAAATCGGAATTCGATTTGTTTGCGGAATTCCCCTGTTTGAAGAACTTGGTCCTCGTGGACTGCAATTTCATCAATTCCGGCAAGTGTTTCAAGATAACCGGACCGCAACTGGTGAACCTGGAAATCCATGGTGTGAAGAAATTAGGTTGTGCTAGAGTTGAAATAGCTGCTCCGAAGCTCAAATCTTTGAGTTTGGTCTTGTACCTGGATGTTCCGAAATTCTCCAGGTTCAGCCTTCCTTTGCTTGATCACGCCAATTTGGGGATCAAGATCGCGCCTTACTTTCTTGAGGAGAGGAGAAGGGTACTGACTGCCAGTTTTGTCACCCTGTTCCAAGCTCTGCACAATGCAGCTTCCCTGCGATTCGATAATCATATCGTTGAGGTATGATTTACATCCGATTGATGTTTGATTCTCCATGATTGATTGCCCTTTCGGAACCACAACAGCACTGTATTTGATCTACGGGGATTGATCGTTTATGTGATGTGTAGGCAATGAGCATGATTTGTGATGGGTTGAAGCATTATCGATGTCCCTTTACTCGATTGCAATGCTTGAAAGTGCCACGCAGTAGGGAGCCCGAAACTATACCGGATCAACTCATCAGTTACTTCCTTAAGGGTTCTTCCAGTACAAACGCAGGGTTTCTTCAGTTTGTATAAGGTGATTGCAGTTTGATAGTGCTTCATTTATCTGTCCTTTTTCCTGCTGTGGTATGCTATGCCTTTTTTTATTTTGAATGATCACTATGTTGCTTTTTCCTTGACAACCAGCTTATGTAATGCCTTCTTTCTGTCTTAACCTTTTACAATGTGCAGCCTACCTTTGCTTTTGCAACTGTTGCTAACTTGCAGGAGTTAGGCTCTCGTGGATGCTTTACTATTGTTTGCGTGTTTACTCGTCAACGTTTCTTTGCTGTGGTAGGCAGTTCTTATTCTCTAATGACATCTCTTACTAATGTCATGTTCTTGTTTGTGTAGCTCGTCCAATATAACGAACTGTGGATTCTCGTATGCAACCTACAGGTGGAATCTGGAAGAGAAATACAGAGGTGGTTTTCTAGGATTTTGGTAAAATCTTAAATTTTGGATGGAAGGATTAAGGTAGATTTTGTTATTTTGTGTTGGATTTTAGAGATTATTTGTTCGCTTGTTCGATTTATAATGGGTTTTAGTAGAGTAAATTTATGAGTTGATTGTGTTGTATATATGTTCATATCCATTAAAAAATTATGGCAAACTACTCTTTCACGTTCACAGAAAGTCTACATCATACTATGGAGTTCATCCCACTGGGTATTATCCGACCTGATTCTTATTAGGTTTGGTATTCCCCGACCCGTAATAGAGTGTGACGGGACATGAGTTACTACTTTCGACATGTCTCATCTTGGCACTGACTTAACATGTTTTTATCTCACTTTTCTTTAATATCTATTTGTATCTCTCTTATTTCAATAAATATTTTCATCTTGGATCACACAATTTGTGGGTTTAGGTCCCATGATTTCGCTTTACAACGACAAAACGTGATTTTTTTGTAATTCGCTATAAATTCACAAATAGTTTAGTTTTGGAGCGCGACTTGAGGTTGCGATTCCTTTGAGTACTGGTACATAATTCAAACGTCGCATTCGACGAAACACGTTCTTGTCGGTGCTGATTTCCCCTATTTTTCCTTCTTCTGCTCTGTTTTGGTGTACTTGAAAATAGGGGCTTATGAGTTATCATTGACTTGAAGTATTGAGGTGAGATGGAGGCGGCGAGCGGACATGCAGCCCCGGCCGGAGGGAGTGTATACTTAAATCATCCAATTTTTCAAATGACTAAGCCCCTTTTCAGCCCTTACGGAACACAGGCAGGCGAGAACTGATACTGAATTACTGATAGTACTGTTCATCCGAGCCGATGTGCACTATTCCTCAGGGAAGGAGAGAACACGACTGTGGTTTGCAGCACAACATCTCCCCCCCTTTTTCTATGCAGTGAGAAATAAAAATGGGTTAAAAAAGGACAAGAGTAGCAAGCTGGCGCATCAAATTACACAGAGACAAATGTTAAGAATTCGCAGGCTGGACGTGCCATGCTCCATGTGCATGGGAATTGGCATGTAGCCGATGCAATCCTTTTGGTATCTTACACCACAAATTCCTGTCCATACACACCCATCGCCGCTAAACTACACCACTCATCACCTATCCCAATCTCCTCCTCTTTCACAAACCACGTCCCTCAGCTTCCTCTATATAAACGAGCCCAACAGAGCCCAACTGGAAAACGCACCACAGAGCAAAGCTTCAACTATCTCTTATTTAAACTGAAGTTGCCATATTACAGCCTCAGTCCCTAAAAAACCATGGCGGCTGCTTCCAAGTCCTCCATCTTCCTCCTCTTCGCCGTCTTCGTTGCCGTCTCGCTCTCCAACGTGGAGGTTGGAATGGCGGCCCGCCAGCTTCTCCAGCTACCTGACCTTCCTGCCGTCGGAAGCCTCCCTGTCACCGTCCCGACTCTGCCCGTGGTGCCCAAGCTGCCCGTCCCTGCCGGAGTCGTCCCAACCATTCCTGCTGTGCCCAAGGTAGGCTTGCCGCCAGTTGGTGGAGGCGTCGCTGGCGTTCCGGTGGCAATTCCGAACATTCCCGGGGTCACTCCTTCGGTCGGAAACTAACTACTGAATATATGCCAACCGCGCTAGCTACTGGAAGATGGAGGTGTACGAATTAATGTAACGTGTTTGTTTCTGTTGTTGTATTGTACTAAAGTGATCATTTCGTATTCTGTTGTTATTGAATCTATGTAACTTATTTGTTTTATTCGGTAACTTATCCGTTTCCATGCTCCACCCGTATTTGTATTTAACTGGTTCTGTATTTAATTTATATAAATAAAATAGTGTTATTTTAGTTGTTTTTGTAGAGAAAGGAATTAATGTGTGACTTGGACTGATTCTTGAATCAAATCTAGGGTATTTAAACTCTAACTAGGTTTTTCATATAGTTTTCGATCTTGTCTCAATCATGTTATTATTGGTGGACATAAACCGAAAAAATCAAAATCGAATTGACATATCTTACATAAGATTATTTAGTAGGAGAAGCGGGAGACATTATCTAACGGGTACGAAATAGAAAAATTGTGCAATTTTTATTAGGGGCCCGTTAGTTGTGGAAATGTGGTGTGGCCATTGACTTTAGTTAATCAAAATGTAGTAATTAGGTACGTGATTTAAAATATTTATGAGAATTGACAGATAAAAATACTTAAAAAATTATTATTCCAGTGATAAGGTAGAAATGAGAACATCTACTATATTTTAACTTCCAAAGTCGAATTCTTAATACAAAGAAAGTTAAACATATTACACACTAGCATTATTAAGAAAGTTAAACATATTACACACTGGCATGTGCCCGGCTGGTTGGCTGGAATAATTGAGTTTATAATTTTTTAAAATTATCCATTAATTATTAAATCAACAAAATCAACTTGCTATATTGTTTTAACCATACAAAAATAGTCAATTGCTAAATTATTTACCCTTAATGCTAAAATACAAAAGAATGTATTGTACCCCATATCCTGATTTTATAATGGCTAAATAGATAAAACTATTAATCAATCATTTTTGTGAACTCATATAGAATTATTGAAAATCAATGATAGTTGTAGACAATATAGCTTAACCGAGAACGAAAACCACTCCAAAAAGGAGATAACTAAGAATAAACCTAAAATAAAAATGAAATAATAAGAACTAAGATATTAAGAAAACAAAAGTGATTATAAACACTACCTCGTCTATTTAATTTTTTCTTAGTAATATTTATAGTATTAAACCAGCTATGTGATCCATAATCGGATACCGTACTCGATAAGCATTTTGGAGTTTCTACCACACCATTATGTTAATTCAATACTAACATCAAACACAACTTCAATATCTTCTATTAAAAAACTTAACTTGTAGTTATATTTTTTCCGGTGAATTAGTACTTAATTGTCAATTTTTAGCTATATTGATATAGCCATACAAAATCATTTTTCCATAATCGGTTAACAAAATATTTAGAAAAGAAAACTCAAAACAATCCAATACAACACCAAACTACCACACCAAACTACCAGTTCGATAGTTCAATTAGAATACATAATAAAAATTATATTAGTAAAGGGTTACTAATCATGAAAATTAAATGATATTCCAAAAGCATAAAATGAAGGAACGTGTTGTACATTAAAAATATAAAAGGTTTTTTAATTATAAATCTTTTTATATTAATTTAAGAGTTCATAATCAAATAATATTCCAAAAGATATACGAAACTGTTATGTAAAAATATAAATATTTTTTTTTGAAAATGTTAAACATCTTTCATATTATTTTATTCCCTCTAATCTCTTCTCTCTCCCAATTTATTGCGTGCACTACTAAAAATAAGGAGATAATTATTTTTTAATTTTAAAGTCATGGTATAATTACTTTTATATCCTACCTACAATTAAGGAGAAGTCAGAAAATTTGAAATGGGGAAAATTCTGCAAAATTCCACCATCTTATATTCTTTAGTTTAGATTTAGATTTAGATTATATTTAGATGTACAGAAATAAGAAGTTCACGCCACCCTACCCTGTTCCTCTCAAATCTAACCCTCTTTCATGCCTCTCTGTTCCTCACTTCCTCTTCTTCCCCACGACATTTAAGTAGAGAGAAACGTAACAAACTAACAATGACTTCCATTTGTCAACATGATATCTAGGGGCGTAGCCAGGATTTCTTCCAAGGTGGGTCTATTTTTATTATATATTTAAATATTTACGATATAATTTTATGTTTGAAATTTTTTGATAAATAAAAATACATTAGTAGTCGAAACGATCAAGAATATCTCTTTTTGTGTACCAAACAACTATTCATGGTTTAGGTACTCGTTCGCTTTTGAACGATGTTCTTTGTCAAGAACCATTTAGTATCGATAATTTGAGTTGTTGAGAGAGATTCAATGATGCAACTTATATCAAACTATTTGTCATAATTTATTTAGTTGTTCGCTTTCCAATGATGTTCTTGGTCAATAATCGTTTAGTATCAATAACTCAACAATTTAGTTAGTCATTGACTTTCAAATGGTGTTCTTTGTAAGCAATCATTTACTAGCAAACCCCTACGAAAGAAAGCTACCTTATATTAGTTATATGGGCTTGAAGTTTTTATATATATATATATATATTTTTTTTTTTTTTTTTTTTTGCATTACAGGAGGCGAAACTCGCCAAAGAAGAGAGGAGGAGGGAGGCTAAGAGGGAAGGGCAGGGCCGAGCGTTCCGGGAACAATCCGACGCTCGAAACACACCCCCCTAACATCATCCTGCAGAATGGGACCTAGCCCTGAGGGCGGGTTAGCAAGCTCATGCATTCCGTAGGGATAGACGAGACTGTGCTTCGAGAGCCAGTCCGCGGCTCTATTCCCTTCCCGGTACGTATGAGAAATGCTCACCAGCCAGTCAAGGCTAAGCTTCCTCCGAATGGCCAAAAGAAGAGTAGAATAAGGATGGACAGGATCATGTCTTTTCTCAATAAGCTGGATGGCCAGCTGAGAGTCAGACTGCACGATGACAGTTCGGCATCCTTCTTTCCAAGCTAAATCAAGCCCATAGTAAAATGCCCATAATTCTGCCAGAGCCGCGGTTGCCGAGCCAATGCTGGCCGTGAAGCCGGCGATCCACTTCCCTGAAGCATCTCGAAGGAGACCACCCGCTCCAGCTTGACCCGGGTTCCCGCACGAAGCACCATCAATGTTCAGAGCTATCCATCCTCCAGGGGGTTGTTTCCAGCCAATGTTGGCTGTGACACGATCTGCAGGTTGGCGACGGTTACCCGGCATCGGAGAGGGGGCGACCCAGGCCTCATGCCAAAGCTTGACCTTGGCCATGATGGAGTAAGCAAGCGAGGGAGGTGAAAGAGCCTCTTGCGCCCCCCTAAAAGAAGTAGTGCACCTGTTCTTCCACATCAGCCAACCTGCAATACAGAAGAAAGTCCCCCAGGAGGGCCCCATGTCAGTGGAGTCTTCCTTACCAATGTTCTCTCGCAGCCAGGCATCCTGATCCAAGCCAAAAAAACGCCCCTGATCTGCTCCCGGAATCTGGCGGATCCAGAAATAACGTGCCGGCGGACAATCTCTGAGAATATGCATAATGGTTTCTGGAGTTCCCTGGCATCTGGAGCAGAAAGGATTACTTGCGCACTTTCTAGCAAAACGAAGCGAGTTCGTGGCAATTTTCCCCAAGAGAACAGTCCACATGAACGTCCTGATTCTCTCAGGAGTCGGAAGTCTCCAAATAGTTTTCCAAAGCTTCTCGTCCGGATCCTGAGACTCCTGATTTTGCAGGCTATAAGCCGACTTTGCCGAAAAGCGCCCGTCCGCCGAGACTGTCCAAAACAGCTCGTCATTCCCACTGGATAGAGTGTCGACCGCGATGGAGGTGATTTTGTGCTGAATCTCTATCGGCAGCAGCGTGTTGAAGAGCTCGGTCCTCCATCTACCCTCCTGGTCCACAAAGTCTGCTACCCTGGCTTCCTCAAGATCATCCGGGACCTGGCCAAGAGCAACCTCCTTGAGGGGTACCTGCAGACACCAAATATCATGCCAAAATTTAGTGTTCCTTCCATTCTTGATGTTCCACGCACAACCTTTTTGAAGAAGGTTGGACGCTTTAGCAAAGCTCTGCCAGGTAAAGGAACTTCCCTGAATTGGTCGTAGAATGTCCAGCCCATCCCTCTGTCTTCCATACTTTGCCCGCATCACCTTGGACCACAGGGCATCTCTGTCCGTTATGAGTCGCCATGCATTCTTTGCCAGCATTGCCAGGTTCGCTTGTCTGAGGGAGCGAAGCCCAGCTCCTCCTTGAGTCTTTGGAGAAGTCATCTTGTCCCAGGCCACCAAATGCATCTTAGGTTGATTCTCCTCCTCGCCCCAGATGAAGTCCCTATTGATCTTGTCTATGCTTTTGCACACTGCACTCGGAATCATCTCAGTATTCATATGATAAACAGGTATGGAGGAAGTTACCGAACCTGCCACAGTGAGACGGGCAGCCAGCGACAGCCTTCTAGTTTTCCAGGGAGCCAACTTTTTCTGGATACGCAGTACCAAACCTTGATACCTTGACTTCGTGACCCGCCCGTGGATGGCCTCAATGCCGAGGTATTTCCCTAAGTCCGCCTTGAGAGGAATATCAGCTCTTTGGCTCAGAGCCATCGCCTTGGACCTGGGAATGTTCGGGGAAATGTGCACCATCGACTTGTTGTAATTGATCCTCTGCCCCGAGCTAAAGCAAAAATCATCCAGACAGGCCTTGATGGTCCTGATCTGTCTCGATTCGGCTTCAGCAAAAAGTAGGAGGTCATCTGCAAAAAAGAGGTGCGTGAGGGGCGGGCCATTCTGATTAAGTTTCAACGGTTTCCACTGTTTATCCATCACTGCTCTATCTATCAAATGCGAAAGCCGCTCCATACATAAAACAAAAAGATAAGGAGAAAGAGGGTCTCCCTGACGGACTCCCCGAGTTGGGGTGATCGGTTGAGAGAGAGAGCCATTCCAGAGTACCCTCATCCGGTTCTGTTCCACACAGTACATAATACAGTTGATCCATGAACTCGGCAGCCCTATCTCCATCAGCGTGTCCCTAAGAAAATCCCACCTGAGTCTGTCATAAGCCTTTTCCAGGTCAATCTTGAAAATCATCCCTCCTTTCCTCCCCTTCTTCTTCCTGAAAGAGTGCAGAATTTCCTGAACTGCAATAATGTTGTCCGTAGTCTGTCTCCCAGGAATGAAACTGCTTTGTCTTGAGGAGATCAGCTTTCTCATAACCGGCTTCAGCCGGTTAGTCATGGCCTTCGTGATAGCCTTCAGACTGACGTTGTTCAGGGAGATGGGCCGGAGTTGCATCACCGACTCTGGCGTTTCCACTTTAGGAATAAGCACAAGAGTAGACTCCAGAACTGAAGCTGGCAGGGAGCCGGTGGAGAAGAACGACAAAGCCATATCAGTCAAACTCTTTCCCACTATCTGCCATAACTGCTGATAAAAGGCTGCCTGGTATCCGTCCGGTCCGGGTGCCTGGTAGGGCTTCATGTCAAAAACTGCTTGGTGGATATCCTGGATAGTGAAAGGGCGAAGGAAGCATTGCATCTCGGACTGGCTCAACCGGGGAAAAGCCTGCTTGGGCAATCTGTCTTCATAGGAGGGGTTATCCTGCATATAGAGATTAGCAACAGAATCAAAAACTAAGAAAGCCAGTGAAGTGGGATCATCAATCCATACTCCATTGGAGTCCTGTAAGGCTTTGATCTTGTTGCGTCTTCTCCTGATGTTGGCCTGTTGATGGAAGTAAGCAGTATTTCGCTCTCCAAACTTGACCCATTTCTCCCTTGATCGTTGGAACCAAATGATTTCCTCTTGCTCCAACACCTTGTCAAGATCAGCTTCCAACTTCGCGTGCAATTTCGCCAGCCCAGGCGCGAACATGGATGCCAGCCTTGTCTCCACGCCTCGAAGCCTCCCCAAAAGACGCCTTTTACGTTGTTGAATATTTCCAAAAACATTGGTGTTCCAAGTCTGCAACGCTGTAGCCAGCTCGCGAAGAGCATCGGGTAACGGTCCCTCCTGCTTCCATTGCCCTGTTACAAAATCCATAAAATTATTATGAGTAAACCAAGCAGCCTCAAATTTAAAGGGACGAGAGAGAGAGGTAGAATGCCCCTGGATGGCCACCGAGGTAAGGATCGGGTTGTGGTCTGAGTGGAGGCGAGGCAGATGGAGGACCGAGGTATTGGGGAAGGAAGTGTTCCACGCCAGATTGCACAAGCTCCTGTCAATACGACTGGCTTTGAAGTTTTTATATATAAATCTATATATCATGTGTCTAACAAA
This sequence comes from Linum trigynum, assembly GCA_964030455.1. Classification (NCBI taxonomy): domain Eukaryota; kingdom Viridiplantae; phylum Streptophyta; class Magnoliopsida; order Malpighiales; family Linaceae; genus Linum; species Linum trigynum. The sequence continues at coordinate 13,441,944 of OZ034816.1, forward strand.
TAAGGTAATAAATATTAGAACACAAGACTATCAATCAACTATTCTCAATTGAATATTCAATTTATCAAATTTTCTCCCAAGTAGGGTGGGTCCCGCTTCTCCCTCTGCCCCTGATGACATCTGTTGCATATCCTTATCTTGTCAATGGGACCAGGAGATGATGGAACACAAAACATCAAGGTTGTCAATCCAATTTAGTTCTTTGGTGCGGTCGAGTAAGTGGGTTGAGGATTAAAAGTTCGATCGCTTTAGTCCGATTTATCTTAGATATATGAAAAGGTCATTATATTATTCATAAACTTATAAATTATATCAATTCACATCTAACTTAGGGGGAATAACATTATAATATAACACCAAAATAACGTTTCGGGTTTGAATCCAACTTATATTCAAAATTTAAACACTCTCGTATAACATCAATATTGAATATTCAACTTATAGTTAGGCGAGAGAAAAAACTAGAAAAGATGCACATTTCACAAACCAAATGGGAAAACAATGTCGTTTGACCTTCAACTCGAGAACCTTATAGTGGGGCAACCAGCAGGCGCCCGTTTTCCTCATCGGGTCTTGGACAAACCGAGTCAACCTTCAAAACACAAATATAAGTGGTAAAAGTTGTACTGACACAAATATTAATCGAAAAAGAGTAATGGTGAAATACATGGGTACTTTAGCTCAACAACCATACCCGCACGCATATCGATTAAAACTCTAAAATCTCGAATATTGAGCTAAATATATACTCTAAAGGAGCAGGGACCCAGGTACGGGTGGGCATTCAGTCGGTTGGGTTTTTCAAACCCGAACTCGACCAAACTGACTCCAAGCCACACTCCTTTTCCGAGTGGGATTCCGTCCGAACAAGGTTACAGTTCGGTTTGTTCCGAACTAAAATATTTCGGGTTTAGTTCAGATTTGACCAGACTGTCGGCCTAGCACCTTCCTCCTCTACAGTGTCGTCTGACGCCACGCCTCTCAAACCGGAGGAGAAGATTGCTTTTGTCGAGTAGGGATTGTCGTCTCTTTGACTGGAAGGGAAGCAAGGAAGGGAGATGGAGAGATGAGCTCGCCAAGGTAGAGAGGGAGAGGGAGAGGGACGAAGAGATGGAATGGTGACGGAATATGGAACCAAATAATGTTGGTGTTGTATTAATGGGTGATGGGTTAACGATTCAAGAGGGAAGCTCTGTAAAAGCAACAAGAAAGATTGCTCAGATACATGTAAGTGAAACTTTTATGGCTCGTGTTATAAATGCTTTAGGTAAACCTATTGACGGTCGAGGTAAAATTTCCGCTTCGGTGTTGCCATTACCGTCGGCGCTGATTTCACCCTCCCCGAGGCCGTCCTCCGTCAATAGGCCACATGCAACAATATGCCTCCACTGTCGAGACCACAGGCCACTGGGTCAGCAGGGGTTGTTTCGAGCGAAGGAGAAGAGGAGCAACCACTGGTTTTTTTCGATCGAAGGAGAAGGAGGAGTAGTGGCAAGGGGAAGAGTGACAAGGGAGGGCCAATGACGAGGGTAATTTTTTTAATATTAATAATATTATGTAATTCGTCGAGATCTTGCTCAACTTTCACAAATGATTTTTTTTAAAATTTTGTACAAAGTAGAAATTGAGACAAATTTTCACGTCTCTAAATTTTCATAGCCAACCCACTCATAAAAATTAAATAGAAGTACGTAATATGCATGCACAGTTCAGTACTTCCCGGTAGGTTACGTTGAAGGGCGGGAAAAGATAAAAGTTCAATAAAATCCATCGCTTTCCATATTAGAAACTGAGACTCTTTGTTATTGATAAATAAAGTGAGTGAGAAAAATTATTACAGTTGATCGGCAATCAATTTGTATCGAGAGAAGAAGTAGAGAAGAGAAAAAAAAAGCACGAAAAGTCGTTGCAACAGATTGCAACGACTAAAAAGGAAAATTCCATTTTAATACCTATACCAAATACATTTTGACTTGATTATCCGTTACTACAGAATCCAAAACTATGGTAAAACATTCATTATAATTCCATTTATACCTATACCTAATACATTTTGACTCGCTTATCCGTTACTATAGAATCCAAAACTATGGTAAAACATTCATTATAATTCCATTTATTCTAATATTATATTCCAAAGTTCTTCTGTCATTTCACTCATTTGGTACAGAGACCCCGACCATACTCTCGAGTGGAAGTAACGCAGGGATCAATCGGCAGCCTGTTTTCTGCAATTTCTGTGAAGAGAGGCTGTTCTGGCAGCAGGGATGCCTACCCGAAACCCTAACAAGAAAATTCGAATCAAGCGAGAACCAGAAGAAGAGCAAATCCATGTCGACCGATTGAGCAGCCTTCCTGACCATATCCTTCACTACATCCTCTCCTACTTTGACTCCATCAAACTCTCTGCTCAAACTTCCGTCCTCTCCACCAGGTGGAGGTACCTGTGGACGCACGTTCACCGTCTCATCCTCGACACCGATGAGTCCTTCAATCCTACGAATTTCGCCAGGATTGTCAACGAAGTCATGTACAACCGCTCGGAAGAATGTAACATCTGCAGCATTGACTACATTCACATGAAATACAAGCCGGACAAGATGCTGCTCAACAGGGTCGTGAGATTCGCCGCATCTCGCGACTGTCAGCAATTCTGCCTTTGTGTTCCCCATGATGCTGGATCTCTCGATTCAAGTATGTTTGTGCCTCTAGCTAATAGCAATCTCAGGACTCTGATTCTGAGAGAAGCGTGTCTGGGGCTCGAGTTATTAGGATCCACTCGGTTCGCGATGCTGAGAGATTTGGATTTGGACGAGTGCTGGCTGTCCTGTCAAAATGAATATGCGGTCCTAGATCCTTTCGCGAACTTCCCCTGCTTGGAGAATCTGGTACTGCGTGGCTGCATATTGGAGCACTCGTGTCGCTTTAAGATCTCCGGACCGAGATTGGTTAAGCTCGCGATTAGCTTCCTTGATTGTTCTAAGCTGGAGATAGATGCGCCGAATCTGAAATTTTTTGGTTTGTGGGAGGAATTGGAGTACTCCAAGTTGTACCAATTCAACCTTCCTTCACTTGAGCTTGCTGATATCTGGGTGAAATTTCGCGGTCTTGTCGAAAGGAACAAGGATGGTATGATGGCTTGTGCTACCAGTTTGTTGCGAGGTCTGCACAACGCGAGTTCTTTGTTTATGAATTCTGCTTTCTTTGAGGTAAAATGTCTGCTAATCTGTGGGGTTTTGATAGTTTTTTTAACTTGTTACTTTTACCAAACTAACTCTTGTTTCCTCTATGTATAGTTGCTGGTCAGGAATTCCGAGTTTCTGGAGAATCAGTGTTGTCCCTTCACCAGATTGACGTCTTTGACAGTGGATGGTTACGTGCCTGACATGTTACCTTACCATGTGATGAGCTACTTTCTGAGTGGCTCCTCCAACCGTGGATCAATGTATCTTGAATTTGTCTAAGGTAATTCACGTAGTAAATTTCCTGCTTCTGACGATATCAGTTCCTTAATATTATTATCATAGCTTTTTTGCTTGGCAGCATTTGCAGAAGTCGACTATCTAATGTTCCATTCATGTTAACCTAAGCGGAAAACTTTTGTTTTTTCCTGTGAACCTAAGATTGTAGTGTTTCAACTTTGCTTTGTTTATATCAGGGTTCAAAATTACGTAGAATTACGTACGCCTAGATGCGCCTAGGCACTGGGTAGTGACAAAACGCTTTGCTTAGGTCTTAGGCAGACAATTAGATGTTCATAACACCTAAGTAACGTACGTTTAGGCAAAAATAGGCAAATTTAATCAGTGTTAGGCATTGATTAATTGAAGTGAGTTGCGCTTAATTGCATTAGTAGACCAAAGATTAAAAGAATTGTAGCTAATTTTCCCAAAACGACGTCATCTCTAACTTCCCTATATTCAATGCATCCTTCACTCATTTCTCAATTTGGAATTGCAATTCTAGGTCACGACTTATTTTGATTATATATAGCAGAGAGTTAGCTAAATCAATAACATTATAAATTGAACTAAAGTAAAAACGTGCTATAAAATTGTTATTTCTGCTATAAACCGTTACTTTTGCTAAAACGCCTAGGCATCGTCTAGGAAATGCGTAAGCGTGCTATGCGCTAGACAGTTGCCCAACGCCTGCCTAATGCCCAACGCATTATTGAACCTTGATTTTTATAATCCTTCTTAATTTCATTAAGAGGGTCCTTGCACGTCTGCTGATTCTTTTGCCCTTACTTTGAAAGTGAAAACCCTCTGAAATCCTAGTCCTAGGTCAATTATGAGGGTGCTCAAATGAATTATCTTTCCTATGAAATTAAAGTTGGATGTGATTTTAAGTTTTACCACATTATATGCTAGAGAGGAACTGGTTGGAAGCAGTAGCATGATTCTACTGTTGAATTTACAACAACAGTTTGAACTGTATATTTAAGTACTCTGCAGTGGTGCTGCTGCTAACAGCCACAACATCTCTGGGAGTTGCTGCTAGTCAACCTGGCAACTCATGTTGTTGTAAATCTTGAATCATTATTAGACCATAAGGAGAAAGACAAGGCTACTAATTTCTTTTATCTGTACAAAGATCAAAGAAACTAAAACCAGGGAATGAGCGAGATGGGTTTACGTATTGAGCATTAACCTTGTCCCTTTTTACCTAATTGGAATTCTTGAAATTGATTGCACTGACCTTGCACTATACTGTACCAACTGATTGATCACTTCCTTAAAGGCTCTTCAAGCAAAAACCCAGTTTTCTTCAGTTTGTTTAGGTGAATGAAGTCTGCAGGGCTTCGTTTATCTATCTTTTTCCTGCTATGGTATCAGATGGATTCTTATTTTCCTTTTCACCCCTTGAATTTGTCATTGCTACCTTACCGCCTTGTTGTTTGGCATTATGGACGCCTTGCAATGTGCTTGTATGTTTACTTATTAGTTTACACTTGACACTTGACACTTGACAGTCATTCTTTATGAACCAGGATCCGATAACATGTTCTCGTTCTGCAGAAAGTCTGAGTTGCCGTCTGCTGGTGGAACTTGGAGGAGAATGATAGAGAAAACCAGTTTCTATCTATTTCTATTATCAAACAATTATTGGGGGATTCGTTATTTCTGGATTGATTTTGGTACATTTTTCTATCTATTTCCATCATCAAACAATTATTGGGGGATTTGTCATTACTGGATTGATTTTGGTACTTCTTTCTATCTATTTCCCTGATCAAACAATTATTGGGGGATTTGTTATTTCTGAATTGATTTGGTACCTTTTTATTATCGGAGGATTTGTTATTTCTGGATTGATTTTGATACTTTTTTTGTATGATTGTGGTATTTGGGGGTTATTTGTTTAATTAGCAATAGGGGAAATTATGGGTAGTTGTTGGTGAATTATCGGGGTTTTTTAAATGAATTATTGGGTTTATATTCAATGGATAGTCAATGTTTGGTCCGGCTTATAAAAGTGCTTTTCAATTTTAAATGGTGAAACATGGCCAATTATTTCTAATAGCTCGACTTTAAAAAGCTAAAACGTACTTATGTATAACATAAAATCATATTTTCCAATTTAGAACTTCTACGAAAAGTTGTTTTGAAAATACAATATTATCTTTATCCTATTTTAATTTTGTTTCAACAAATATTTATTTCAATTATACCAATTTTAAAAATATAATGTATGTATTTTGCTTGAAAATAATCATTATTTTTCTCCATATATGTTATATTTATTACACATATATAATTTTTTCATGAAATTGTGTTATGTTTAACTCATTTTCTTTACTAAGTGGATTTAAATAGAGAGGGCATTTGTATTCCCGATCTTAGCTAATATCATCTCTAGTTAGAGATAGCAAAAATATTTGAAATCGTGGATATCTGTCCGAATCCGACCTAATCGGGTAGGGTAAAACCCAAACCCGAACGATTTTCAGTCGGTATGGGCAAAACCCGAACCCGAATACCGTTGGTAATGGGTGGGCATGATTTTCTCACTATCTAACCCTAACCCTCCCGATTATACATACCCATATATATTTTGTCTAGAAATGATAGTTATTTTTCTCAACGTATTTTATATTTAGCATACAAATATAATATTTTCATGAAATTGTGTTGTTTGAATTAATTTCTTCATTTTATTGAATTATTATCTTACTTTTCTACTTATATAATGTGAGTGTACGTGTGAATATTAACATGTTTATTGGAGTTATAAAGAGAAACTATTACTCATGGATAGCCGTAGATATTCGAAATCCGAATGAGTATGGACATGGTTTTAGTTTTCTACCCGACTCTTATGTGGGTATGGGTATGAGTAAAATCCGAACTACTTTGGGTAGGGTAACAGTATGCGCTATCCACCCCAACCCCGACCCGTTGCCATCCCAAATAGTTATTGTGCTATTACATTTCATTTTCCAGTGTTGGATTTGAAAATTAAGGTTTTGAGTTTTGAAAACCTTTATATTTATGATGCATATATTGCATTTTGTATTTGAAAAATAACATTATTTATTTAGTTAATGTTAATTTTTTTCCATGTATTTAGTTGATTTGGTATTGGGTCTAAAAAAATTTCTTCCACAACCAAATACCAAATGAAATGTGATATTTGCAACTACATGGGTTCCACGAATTTAGAACAAAAAAAGTGTTCAAATTCGTAGGCCCCACGAATTTGCATACCTTAACAAACAATGCATTTGCCCAAAAACATGATAATTGATATTTGAATTACCAAATACGACATCCAAATCACATTAGCAAACAACACCAAACTTAATCCTTCGTAATCCTACATCATTTACGGTTCAAAGAAATAAACATGGACCTATGGGCTACGGCCCAAAGATGAAACTAAAAGAGGACGAAGTAGTTGGAAGAAATGGCGGGAATGTATATAATTTTTTGGGGTTAATTGTATGGTTGGTCATTGAGATTATAAAAAACGTTCAAATTTGGTCACTAGAAATATTTAAATCCATTGGTGGTACTTCATTTTACTAAAACCGTTCACGTTTGGTCACTCTCCGTCCAAATCCGTTAACTTTTGCTGATGTGACAGTCAACTCTCAAAGTTGACCGTTAACTTAGTGACGTGACAACTAAAAAATTATTATAAATAAAAAAATAAACTTTCATATTTTCCACCTCATTATTACATTCATTAAAAAATAAAAAAATAAAAAACCTAATTTTTTATAGTGTTATACTATAAAAAACCTAATTTTTATAATGTTATACTATAAAAAACCTAATTTTTTATAGTGTTATACTATATAAAACGATTGAACAACCGAAACTACTCCATTCATCCGACAGAGCATCTATGTCGTTCCAGTACAGCGACGATAATTGGCGGTATCGTCGGGGCACGATCGTAGCCAACTACCTGTTCATTGAGAATGTAAAATCCTTCCTCCTTTTCGCTCTGTTCCTTTCGATTTCCAAACCCTAGATTCAGCTTTGAAAGCTTCGATTGAGTTGCTGCCTCCGCTAATCTTCAATTCGATCTGATTAGAGGATCTTTAACTCGGAGATTGTTCTATTGATTGTCGAATTGTGGACATGTTTTGCCAGCAAATGCTTATTCGTTTGATAAACCTAGATAGGAGATATTACTCGTCGATCAGTAACCTATTGTTTTGGGCATATGTGTCGAATGTTTGTGATTATTTCGCCTAAAGGAAAGAACTTGTCTCTGCCCATTGATCTTGTTTTGAGGGTGTGTCAGTTCTACTCTAATACCTTGGTATGGTACTGGCTTGTTAAACGAGACCAGAAGAAGCAGCCTGATTCATCATCATCAACAACAAAATAACAAGGTGGGAGAGTGACGGTGCTGGTGTGAAGTCGTCTCCTTTGGTTTGTGCTGGTTCATTTTGCTTTCCTGGACTTGTTGCGAGTCTGGAATTTTAGTTTGGGATGTATTAACCCTTTTTGTTGTGGAACGATAGGGATGCTCTGTCGGATGAATGGAGTAGTTTCGGTCCTCGCTAATAATTCAATTGCTCGAGTTGATTTTTTTATTAGGTTTTATATTTATTATCATTATAAACCTTATTATAGTGTTATACTATAATCCTCATGCTAGTAACCGCTCATCCTCACTAAGAAATTAGGCTTTTATTTTTATTTTATTTTTTCATGAATGTAATAATGAGGTGGAAAATATAAAAGTTTTTTTTAATAATTTTTAGTTGCCACGTCACTAAGTTAACGGTCAATTTTGAGAGTTGACTGCCACATCAGCAAAAGTTAACGAAGAGTGACCAAACGTGAAGGATTTCAGTAAACTGAAGTACCACCAATGAATTTAAATATTTTGAGTGACCAAACTTGAACGTTTTTTGTAATCTTAGTGACCAACCATGCAATTAACCCAATATTTTTGTCTTCATAGTGAACTATTTGTTTCTCATTTATTCCTTAAAAAAGAAACGCATACTAGAATTTGAACTATGGTCGTCGTTTTACGACAAACCGCGATACAACTAGTATTTAATGAGGCACATTTGATAACTATTCCGATGTGATCCTTTAATTTGTTCATTTAAGTATCTAGCATCACACACTTAGCCAACTATATTACACCAATTTACGGTTTAGCGATTAGAGTTAAGGTTTAGGATTTAGTGATTAGGGTTTAGTGTTTAGGATTTAGCGATTAGGATTTATGGTTTAGGATTTAGGGTCTAATGATTAGGGTTTAGAGTTTATGTGTAGTTGGTATTAGTTTGCGATGGTCAGATATTAATTTGTGTGTGGCGGGTATTAGTATGCGATTGTCAGATATTAATCTGTTTGTGGTGGGTATTACTATTAGTCTGTGATGGACAGATATTAGTTTGTGTATGGTGTGTATTAGTCTTTGATGGCGAGGATATTAATTATGACTGACTATATATTGGTCTTAGACGGTGGGATATTAGTTTGGGTGGTGAGGATATTTGTTATGGTCAACATATATTAGTCTGGGTGGTTTGGATATTTGTTTTGTGTGGATGTGTTATCTATGTTTGTTTGTGTTGATATTTAGTTTAAACAAATTCATAATAAAACAAAGTCGCTTTTCGACAAACCGCAATACAACTAATATTTAATGCCATTCCAACTTGGCAATCGCATAATCTAAATTCCGAAAAAGTACAACCACATATAAAACAAAAAAGGAATAGTTAAAATGTTGTCTTGCATGGCCAAACTCTCGATAATCTTTTTGATCATGTCCCTCCGAGCCCCCCCACGTTTCGATCATGCCACAACGAGGTAGGGATGGTCCTTCTCCTAGTCTCGACCTCTTCGATGTTGTTTTAGTTCTTGCCATTGTCAATATCCCTGGAGCATAGATAAATATCCAAGTATGAATCAACTCATATCCCGACAACACAAAACTAATATAAGGTAACTATAATTCATACATCCATAGTAATATCCGGACAAACCAAAAAAATATCCACCATTCACATACCTAATATCAGGCCATTAAATTACATAATTAATATCCAACATGAAACTAACTAATATCCAGCATGAAATGAACTAATATCTATAATAAAATGAACCAATGTACAACGAACTAATATCCAACATGAAAAGAACTAATATCAAGCGTGATACGAACTAATATGAACCATAAGATGAATCAATATACAATGAGCTAATATCCAGCATGAATCGAAATAATATCAACCATAACACGAACTAAATCCAGCATGAAACGAACTAATATCAAGCATGAAATGAACTAATATCCACCATGAAACGAACTAATGTACAACGAACTAATATCCCAGACCTCCAAACTACAATCCTAGGCATGCGAAATAATATTTTACGGAGATACATAACTAATTTAAGACAACTAATATGCACATCATCATATAATAGTATCCCAGGCCTGTTAACTGATATCACAAGTCTGCGAACAATTGTTCTACGAAGCACATAGAACCGATATCCCATATCCCCCAAATCGAATCCCAGGGAACAGAAAGTGAATCTCGAATCCCCCTACAAGAACCCCAGATCCCCAACCACGAATCTCATATTTAAAAAATGAAGCAAAAGAAAGAACCCAGATCTAGTCGAATCAATGAAACCCTAAATCAAACATATGCAATCCAACATAAGGAGAAAGGGAAGGAGAAGACGCCTACCTCAACGGCATTAGTCGGCTTCTTTTTCTTTGTTCAGCGACAACTACAGTAGTCGAATCCGCCTTCATCGTCGCGTTTCCGTCAAAATCATTGTCGTTGCAGCCCTCAAAGTCGTCATCGTCGCTGCCGTGAAAGCCACCATTGTCGTTGTCCTGAAATTCGTCGTCGCCGGAGAGGTTTTGTGGTGGTAAGAAGGTTTCATAATCGGGAAAGGAAGAGAAGAGGAAGCTTTTTTGGATTTTAAGAGAGAGGAAAGGAATCTATACATAATATTATGGCAATTCAAAAGTAGTTTGTTGCCACATAAGCATTTGGAGAATTTACAAGGTGCCATGGTGTACACTTTTTTTACAACAAAAAAAAGTTAGTTAATGATCAATTAATGTAGCTATATCTATCTTCTTTTAATATTTTCTTTTTATTTTAATGATCATTTATGTAGCTATCTATATCTTCTTTTAATATTTTTTTTATTCAATAATTGTTTTTTGCAATATATATGTATAGCAACAGTATACGTATGTTTGGAGAGTGACATATATTGTAATCTTTTAATAAATATATTTGATTAAATCTGATCAATTAATTTTTATTTTTATTAGAACTTAATACAGTGAAGTTTAGATAATCAACATTTAATAATCAATTGAATTTGAAAAACCAACTATATAATTTTATGTTTTGGTTATCAAACACTATCTTTTTCTAATGTTTGTATCTATTAATGAAAACAAGTATTAAATAGCAAAATGCTTCAAAAGTTGTTTTTCATTTAGATAGAAACTTGACGAAGTCATAATATAGTACCTGATTGTACAAATGAAGGCGATAAAGAAAAACAACTTTTCTTCTCTCTTATAATGCATGCTTCCATACCTTATTTTCTCTTACATTTGTTCATATTTTCCCTTATTTTTCTTAATAGTTTACCTATTTCGGTCAAACAAAGGTGTTAATTACACTTAAAAATACATTAAACTCTTTATATTTATATATGTATATTATGACATACTTTGAGTAAGAAAATGATATCTAGACCTTGAATTGGCTGGAGTTTGGCATATGGTATTATTCTCAAACCCTTCAAGATTAAAATCTAGGTCTTAAATTTATAAATCTCATACCCTAAGATCAATTTAATTCTAAACAAAAATCAACGGTCATGCTTCGTCAAAATATATGCAACAAATTACATGCACAATCTTAGGGGTTAAGCTCTATGATTTAGATAACTAAGACCTAGGGTTCACTCATCAAGAATTAGGGTATAGTATCATGCTTAGATATTGACAATATATGTGGCATTACACCAACAAAATGAAGGTATTAGTATAAGTTTAAGCATATGCATATTTGATAAGTTAGAAAATTATACACCAATGGACCATGTTAAGATTAGAACCCTCGACAGTGTGTGAGTATCTTGGACCGAGATTCTAAACCAACATCTAAACAACGATCATTAGTTGAGGGTGAGTCTAAATTAAACTTCAGGAATTAACAGTTGGTACATATTGTATAAGATATTATATTGAGTGTCTTGATCGACAAATATGATCTTACAATAAGACAATAAACTTTCAATTGGGATGACCAAATTTACCTAATATTGAAGTACCTTTATAAAAACATTCTAACTAAATTGTCGTCATCTGAGCAACATCATTGGTTGAGAGTTTGTTTAAACTCGAGATTCATTGAATGGCATATATTGTATAAGATAAAAAATTTTGAGTATCGTTGTTTTAATTTATAGACGCACCACATACTCACGCATTTGAGTATCGTGATATATCTTTGTGACATGATTTATGATCAGAGAATTGAAACATCATAAGTGAATGTGCTAAGCATTGAGAATTTTTAATTTACAGACGCACCGCATACTCACGCATGAATGCAAATGTAAAAAATGTAGAAGATCCAAAATAGTTTAAACATATAGATAAATTGATTAATATAAATGATAAAATGAAACTCACCGGCCAACGGGCCGGGTAAAAAGCTAGTGGAGAGAATGGTGGAGAGAGAAGTCAAAAAGTGGATTTATTTGAGAAAGTGGATAAAATTTGAAAAAGTGGACCCACTTTTCTTGATAGTTGGAACTGGCTTGGGCCAGCTGAGCCGGTCAGCCTCACTACCCTCAAATTCCGGCGCCACTACTTCAATACCCTCCGATCACGTCTCGACGACGTGGACAACCATTTGCTCGTGTGTGTATATACTCACTAGAAGGGTTGTAAGTAGGATAACTATATTGGGGTCAGCATGGGTTGTTTCAAGCGAAGGAGAAGAGGAGCAAGCACTGGTTTTTTTGCTCGAAGGAGAAGCAGCGGCAAGGGAAAGAGTGACAAATGGATCGAGGGCTGGCAGCGGGGGTAAATTTTTTAATTTTAATAACATTTATGTAATTCGTAGAGATTTTGCTCAACGTTCACCATTGATTTTTTTTAATTTTTTGTAAAGTAGAAATTGAGACAAATTTTCATGTCTAAATTTCCACAGCCAACCCACTCATTAAAATTAAATATAAGTACGTAATTTGCATGCACAGTTCGGTACTTTCCGGTGGATTGAAGGGCGTGAAAAGAGAAAACATTAAATAAAATCCATTACCTTCCATATTAGAAACTGAAATTCTTTATTATTGATAAATAAAGTGAGTGAGAAAAGCAATTACAGTTGATCGACGATTAGTTTATCTAAAAAACAAACAATAAAAAGGCACGAAAAGTTGTTGTATAAGATTACAACGACTAAAAAGAAAAATTCCATTTAAATACCTATACCTAATACATTTTGACTCGCTTATCCGTTACTACAAAATCCAAAACTATGGAAAAACATTCATTATAATTCCATTTATTATAATATTATATTCCAAAGTTCTTCTGTCATTTCACTCATTTGGTATAGAAACTCCGATTGTACTCTCGAGTGGAAGTAACGCAGGGATCAATCGGCTGCCTGTTTTCTGCAATTCCTGCGAAGAGAGGCTGTTCTGGAAGCAGTGATGCCTACCCGTAAACCTAACAAGAGGATTCGAATCAAAGCAAAAGCAGAAGAACATCAAATCCATGTCGATAGATTGAGAAGCCTTCCCGACCATATTCTTCACTACATCCTCTCCTTCTTTGACTCCACCAAACTCGCGGCTCAGACCGCCGTCCTCTCCACCAGGTGGAGGTACCTGTGGACGCACGATCACAGTCTCATCCTCGACACCGATGAGTCCTTCAACCCTACGAATTTCGCCATGATTGTCAATGAAGTCATGTACAACCGCTCGGAAGAATGTAACATCGACAGCATTGACTATATTCACTTGAAATACAAGCCGGACAAGAAACTGCCCAACAGGGCTGTGAGATTCGCTGCGTCTCGCGACTGTCAGCAGTTCTGCCTTTGTGTTCCCCATGATGCTGGATCTCTCGATTCAAGTATGTTTGTGCCTCTAGCTAATAGCAATCTCAGAACTCTGGTTCCTAGAGAGCGTGTCTGGGGCTCGAGTTATTAGGATCTACTGGGTTCGCGATGCCGAGAGATTTGGATTTGGACGAGTGTTGGTTGTCCGGTCAAAATGAATTGGTTGTCCTCGATCCTTTCGCCAACTTCTCCTGCTTGGAGAATACTGGTACTGCGTGGCTGCATATTAGAGAACTCATGTCGCTTTAAGATCTCCGGACCGAGATTGGTTAAGCTCGCAATTAGCTTCCTTGATTGCTCTAAGCTGGAGATAGATGCGCCGAATCTGAAATTCTTTGATTTGTGGGAGGAATTGGAGTACTCCAAGTTGTACCAATTCAACCTTCCTTCACTTGAGCTTGCTGATAATTGGGTGAAATGTCGCGGTCTTGTCAAAAGGAACAAGGATGGTATGATGGCTTGTGCTACCAGTTTGTTGCGAGTTCTGCACAACGATAGTTCTTTGTTTATGAATACTGCTTTCTTTGAGGTAAAATGTCTGCTAATCTGTGGGGTTTTGATAGTTTTTTGAACTTGTTACTTTTACCAGACTAACTCTTGTTTCCTCTATTTGTAGTTGCTGGTAAGGAATTCCGAGTTTTTGGAGAATTAGTGATGTCCCTTCACCAGATTGACGTCTCTGATAGTGGATGGTTACGTGCCTGACAGGTTACCTTACCATGTGATGAGTTACTTCCTGAGTGGCTCCTCCAACCGTGGATCATCGTATCTTGAATTTGTCTAAGGTAATTCACGTAGTAAATTTCCTGCTTGTGACGATATCAGTTCCTTACCATTATTATCATAGCTTTTTCGCTTGGCAGCATTTGCAGAAGTCAACTATCTAATGTTCCATTCATGTTAACCTAAGTGGAAAACTTTTGTTTTTCCTGTGAACCTAAGATTGCAGTGTTTCAACTTTGCTTTGTTTATATCAGGGTTCAAAATTACGTAATTCTATGTATGCCTAGGTGCGCCTAGGCATTGGGTACCTACAAAGCGCTTCACGTAGGTAATAGGCAGACAATTAGTCGTTCATAAGACCTAAGCGACATTTAGACAAAAATAGACAAATTTATTCGGTGTTAGGCAATGATTAATTGAAGTGAGTTGCGGTTAATTGCATTAGTAGACCAAAGATTAAAAGAATTGTAGCTAATCTTCCCAAAACGACGTCATCTCTAGCCGCCCTATATTCAATGCATTTCTCAATTTGGAATTACAATTCTAGGTCAGGACTTATTTTGATTATATTTGAGAGTTAGCTAAGTCAATAACATTAAAAATTGAACTACAGTAAAAACGTGCTATAAAATTGTTATTTCTGCTATAAACCGTTACTTTTGCTAAAACAAATAGACGTCGCCTAGGAAACGCTTAGACGTGCTATACGCTATCTAGGCAGTGGCCCAACGCTCAATGCATTATTGAACCTTGGTTTTTATAATCCTTCTTAATTTCATTAAGAGGGTCCTTGCATGTCTGCATATTCTTTTGCCCTTGCTTTGAAAGTGAAAACCCTCTGAAATCCTAGTCATAGGTCTATTATGAGGCTGCTCAAATGAATTATCTTTCCTAACAAAGATGGATGTGATTTGAAGTTTTACCACATTATATGCTAGAGAAGAACTGGTTCTACAGTTCTACTGTTGAATTTACAACAAAAGGTTGAACTATATATTTAAGTACTCTGCAATTGTGTACTGCTGCTACTAGCCACAACATCTCCGTGACTTGCTGCTGGTCAGCCTGGCAACTCATTTTGTTGTCAAGCCTGAATCATTATTAGACCATAAGGAGAAAACCAAGGCCACTGATTTCTTTGATCTGTACAAAGATCGAAGAAACTAAAACCAGTCAATGCGCGAGATGTGTTTACGTATTGCAACATCAACCTTGTCCCCTTTTTACCTGATTGGAATTCTTGAAATTGATTGCATTGAGGACCCTACACTATACTGTATCAAGCACAAAACCTATTACTCAAAATGAGTGATTGTTATATCTCATCTTTTAGTTTTGATTGTCGAGTTAATATTGTTTTGTCTCAACTTTTAGCTGATGTGACATTCACAATCACAAATAATAAACGTTGTATTTTACAATGCATAAAATTCGACAATACATACATAATATTATACATACATTCATAACAATATATCTATTTCACAATCAACACTTCCAAACCAACCGTTATTCCTTCATAAATTATAATCCTACATTTATGGTCCAAAGATTAAAAAAAAAACTAAATGGCTAAACATCGCTCTAGTTTTACTTCTATCGCCCTAATTTAAGCTATAAGATTACTAAATTACTAGTTTTTACCCGACCCGTTGGTCGGATGGCTTTTATTTTTTTATTAATGTTAAATGACCGATGCTTTGCAATGATTAAGGATTGTCGAAGTAGTTTATAATGATTTGAAAGTTATTTTGTGTTATTAGTTGTTTGTGTCATTAGCGGTAGTTAATTCATAGATATTTTTGTTGATTAGGTACTCAAACTATGATGTTTAAAAAGGTAATATGTCACTCAACTTTCTGAATCTCGCCTTGCTCATACCTTAGATGGTTTCGGTGGGGTGTGATGGAAGTGAAAAAATTGCATAGGAGCATATTAATAATTTATAAATTGCCAGTTGAGATACTACTCGCAATGAGAGTTTGTTGTCGAACACTTTTATGCAAGTATTTCATATGTTGTATTTGTTTTTTATATTTTCGTAGAATTTTTTTCACTTTTTATTGTCAGCATAAATTACTGGAAAATATTTCTTCATAAGATTCAGAATTATTAACTTGCATTTATAATTTTTTCTAACAAAACTAAAATATTTATTCACTAAAGTAACAATTAGAAATCAAAAGGATGGCCTAATGGTAATCTAGAAGGAAAAAATTAATCACATGCTAGGTTCAAACTTTGTGGTAAAAAATCATCTAAAATTATTATAATTAAGAAAGTACAAATGACAATCGATTAGTAACTAATATCTTTGTCAAAAAATAATTGTAGACCTAAAAGTTTCATTTAACTCATGAGGATAGCTCAAGATTATTATAATGACAAAAATGGAAGATCTTCTACACATTTATTTATATTTTTATTAGATATACCACGACGTGTCTCAAACATACGATTACTTGTTGCAAAACATTAGGAATAACACATGCACAGCCTTGACAGTGATTCAGCATCATATTCCATAGGAGATACAAAACCATCATATAGTTCAAGGATGACACTCAAAATAAAGTTTGTCAAACACATGATAGTTCATTCAACTTCCCGAACCAAGATATAAACCACTACACCACATAAACAATTTGAGCATCACAATCCCAAATACAGTCATAGGAATAGATTGACCCAAACAAATTACCAAAGACGCTGGATAACAATACATTTAAACAAATACCAATTTTATTAGTGAAACCATATACATATTTCGATTTCATGTTCTGTTATAGGCATTAAACCTTCTAACACAATTAGGGATGGTAATAAGCGGGTTAAGGGAGAACTTCCACATCCTCATCTCTAGATATTCTAACCATACCCACCATATATTCATGGGAGGGAGGTTTTGCAACTCTATCCCTATGCCTGAGGCTTTCGGCTACTCATGGATAATACGCGTCTGGTATGTTCAATACTGTTATTCCTAAAATTCAACATGTAAAACATCAATAATAACAGTTAGGAGATCTAAAAGTCATGGAATCAACAAAGATACAACCATTATTCATACAACCCAATCCAAATGAAATTTCCTGTCCTACAAATCCATATGCAAAAACAAAAGAGTAAGTCAGAAATTAGGATTACTTTGTAGCAAATAGTCGCAAAATTATCAAATTCATTCACATAATAATATATTAGAAAAAGCATTCATCGGCCAACCCCAAATCAAAGGTTTTGATTGATTGTCCTGCATGGCCGCGTCTATCTTCTTTTTAGAGGAAACTACAAAAGCCTTCGTTGAAAGAAAATCAATCGCCACATGTCTTAAAGGATACAATATCCGCAACCCAGCACATACATAATCATTCCATAGAAAGTTAAAAGAGTTTACAGGAACATTAAAATGAGCAAGAGTGTGCCACTACGTTTGCTTGTATGTGAACAAAGGTCAAACTTCTTACATCAGATTGCAAGCCCATCTGTTTGATGTCTCTGTAAATATTCCAGGATTTTGTTATGCACTCAGTAGTCCCCTGTAGCAAGTCCAGCATCCTCTTGCAGTTTGTCTCCACGATAAGAGGGTCCAACCCCCTTTTTCATTGCTTTGTTCAAACAAAAGAGAACAACTCTTCCCTCAGCATCCTCTTCCCAGCAGCCAATACAACCTCTAATCATAAGCACTCTCTGGACCCTCAATCGAATATAAAAAGCTGGGGAATGACAACTTACTTGGAATCTCAGCTTTCGAAGCGATCTCCGAAGTCACCGGTTAGTGGTGAACGACTCCAACGCTAATCGAGGCATTGAGACCAGTTCCCTCACCCCCTGAACGAAGTTGAAATCCCCCAAGATTTGCCGACCACAACAAAGGATTCCTCAAACTATGTTCCCTGATTACCCTTTGTGCATCAAAGCTTAACCAACCCTTACCCCCCACCCCCACCCCACAGTTTAGCGTTGATTAATAGGAGAGGGTGATTGAAGTGGTTAAAACGATTGGCTAGAGATCAAGACACCTTCAGGGATGGGAGGAACGTAATGACTCAGGTTGAGAAGAACAGATTCTTAATATTCATTTAGCAAAAGGTCATCGAGAAACATACATATAGGTCCAAGCTATGCATAGAAAAACAAAATCATGGCACCTCAATAATCTAAATACTTGCATATGAAATAACAGCAATTTTTTTATATGATTATAGCTTGTTTTCAATCCTAACTGCTATCTATATTTAGCTGGTACAACAGAGTTCCCTGCCTCGGTTTGCTGAAATAACATCAATTCTCACGATCACCAAAGGAAAAGAGTTACCTGGATATATGCAGCTGAGACTTCTTTCAGAATGCTCTCCCATTCCCTTGTCAAAATTTCTTTAATCTGGCTTCAATACACATTGATTTTTACCATCCAAACAATTTGAACCACCTCTAGTCATCAGCTTTACATTTCAATATAGGTAGTAGTTTATTGAGAATCTGAATGCATATATATTGATAGAAGTGAGAAACTAAATCAAACAATATAAATATGATTAAGAGATGAAGCAAGAAGATCAGGTTTAAGAACATCAGACAATAAATGTACAATTAAGCAGAGTTCAAATTTTACGTCTACCAAAAGCAATTGACCCAAAAAAGTAAAACTAATAGAGAACAGAGCTTATATATAGTTGAATAAGCTACATCCATATGTAACTGTAGTACCCTTCGGTAATCAATAGGGAAAAATAATGGCTTAAGATTCTAGCAAATGCAAAATGGAGTCAACTTTGTTGAAAGCGAAAATGTCCACTAAAAGATGCTAGCTCCTACTGGAAAAGAAAAAGATCAGTATCTCCTTCAAATCTATAGAATGATTAAACCCTTCCTATAGAATTACAACCAAACATTCAATTACTTCACTACTTAAAAGAGTAATCAACTAAGCATTCAGCACCAAGCATAGTTAAAGCAGTATCCTTAAGAATGACTAAACATAGAACTTATTTCAGCGAGTTGGCCAACCAAACACATTATGGGTTACCTGCTAAATTTTATGAGTAACATGAACTCTTCATTGAATACTTGCTGACAAACCTGAAACTGGATATAGTAGCTTTTAGTCGAATGGATTTCAATAAACATTATGCACCACCGCATCACCAGTACAACAAACCAGAAAGCGATTAGCAGTGGCTCAAGCAGCCTGAGAAGTCACACCCAAAACTGACCTGTATCTCTTAAGCATGGAATGTCAGATGTCTCATCCAATTGTGAAAGCATTAGACCAAGCAAGTTGGCCAACATTTACTCACTTGTTTGATCCGTGCAAGATCAATAAAAGGAAAACATTTACTCCCTTGTCCCTGTTTCGTGTACTTGTGTACGAATTATCTTATACATCAACCTATAATAAATAGCTTCTCAAAAAATAACAAACAACAGCTTTTGGGGATCCCACTGAATACATCATTTATCATCATGATTAAACAAACAGGAGCTAGAGATCATGGTCAACTTCATAGATCACCAATCTCCATGAAATATTATGCATAATCAAAGAGTCATCCACTAATCAAAAGAAGGAACCTCCTAATCCCCATTCTCCCACAATCATTCACCATAACTCACTTTCCTTCACAACAGGATTGGGCCGTCATTCCCTCCCATTCCCTTTGGGTATGAACAGAAGGAAAAGAATTTGACATCCAAAACACCTAAAGGCCTTAACATTCAGTTCAAGAAAGCACAAATAGATCATCAAAGGTCCTTCTTCCTCTCTCTCAGCAAATCAGAACCGATAACCAAGATTAAGTTCTCATAGACCCCCATGGGAGAGAAGAGAAAACCCGAATCTCATTTTATAGTAATTCGAAAGAAACAGAGGTACGTACCTCCATCATAGATCTAGAAGGAAGTTGGCAGCCGTGTCTTGCCGCCTTGCAGCGTGAAGCGGGGCCAATCAATGAGATCGAACCGCAAACAACACCCAATCTCCACCTCCAAAACCCAAACCCTACTGCCACCATCAATGAATCCAAAATGCAGTCGCCATCATTGATCTCACTGGGGGTACGATTTCTGATCTCTATTAGAGAAGAAGATGGTAGTCACCCATGACCACCTATGTCAGCTTTTCGATTCACAGGAGAAGAGAAGAAGATTGGTCGTCCACGTCATCTCCTAGAGGGCCTTTCTTTCCTCTCTATGCTTCTTTTTTTTCGATCCAGAGCAAGAGATAGGGAGACAGAGACATAAAAGTGACCAAAAACCCTGAATACTAAGAATCAAAAGCAAAAAAGAGATCAGAAATCGGCTTCGCATCCATACCTGATCAAGATCAGCAACTCATTTTCCATCCTGCTCCATCACCCCCTGTTGCAGCCCCACCTTCACCGCCGACGCCGCCAAGAGTAGACTCCAACCCTTCCTTCCTTTAACGGAAAAAGCAAAACCCAAAACCATCCCCACCACCCTCTCCCTGCAGGACGGATGCCTCGCTGCCGTCTTCTCCAACCTCGACTTGAACTCCATCGAGGCCACCTCCCGCAACTGCCTCTTTCTTCTGTCCCTTGCCGAAACCTCGATGCTGATGTACGGGTTTGGACACCCCTCCTCATTTTCTTCTCCTCCTTGTTGCTCTTCTTCTATGTCTTCTCTCGTTTTATGTCAGTGAGAGAGAAGGAGAGATGGACAATCGGTGACCCATCTTGGCCAAGCATCAATCGATCGAAAGAGAAGAAATTGAGCATCTCTAGACGGCGTTAAGAGGCTGGAATGAAGAAATCGAGACAACGTCATCGAGGAGTGTAGCCTGGAATCCGCAGAAAAGTTTGATTGTTAAAGGAGAGTGTAGAAACGACCGTCGATTTGCTTTCCCCTTTTCTCTTCAACGAACGCTCAAAATTTCAGTATCATCTGCCGTATCGAACTCCCTTCACGATCGATACCACGATGGCGATTCCAAAAGGAGAGAGAGAGAGAAGTGTTTACACCAATAGAAAAAGGTAGTGGGAGAAAGACTTATTATCACTGGGCGAGGGATCTGTACATTACTCCCGCCTAAACACTCTGCCACGTCAGCTTCCTAAATTCACTTTACAGGCAGAAAAATTTGAATGGAGTGTGCAGTTTTACTTTTCAGCTATAAATGTTACTGTTGATCCTTCCAACTCAAACCAAATTCAATAAAATAAACCCTACTATATATGCTCGGAGTCCAACCGTCCGTTTGAACGGGAGTGCGAGCAGCATCTCTAATTTCCTATTCCGAGTTCCGACGACGGGGAAAGCAGTCCTTCTGCTGCTCAGTTCGCTGCCTGTTTTTCCAATTCTGACGAAGCCACATCTCCAATAATTTCCCGGCGGGAAGAGGCAGCGACGCAGCAGAATGTCTACCCCAAACCCTAACAAGAAGATTCGCGGAGATGGAGAAGCGGAAGAACGCCAAATCGAGTTCGATCGATTGAGCAGTCTTCCAGACCATATTCTTCACCACGTTCTCTCCTTCTTGGACTGCCCCAAGCTCTCGGCTCAAACCTCTGTCCTCTCCAGAAGGTGGAGATCCCTATGGAAGCGCGTTCCGAGTCTCACTCTCAGCACCAGCTGCCTCACCCCTTCCAGTTTCGCCAGGTACGTCGAGGAAGTCTTGTCCCGCCGTCCTGAAGGTCGTGACGTCGAAGAGATCGTCTACTTGCACTTTGATTTCTCGATGGACAAGAATCTGTTCGACAGGGTTGTGAATTTTGCTGCTTCTCACGGCTGTCGACATTTAAATGTTTGTGTGCCGTACGATGAGGTTCTTGAGCCCGAATTGTTCGTTCCCTTAGCTAATAGCGATCTGAGAATTCTAAGGTTAAGACGAGCCACTCTGAAAAGTGGATTTGGATCATGTGGGCTCAAGATGCTGACCATTTTGGATTTGGATGAGTGCTTGCTGCCTTGTGACACTGGAGCTGACCTTGATCCTTTTGTTAACTTCCCTTGCTTGGAGAATTTGATACTGTGTAACTGTTTCTTGGAAGATAGGGAATGCGGTTTCAAGATCTTTGGACCCCGACTGGTTAAACTTCTGATATACGAACTTGATTGCTCTAAGTTGGAAATATTTGCACCAACACTCACGTTCTTCGATTACATAGATCATTTGAACTCCCCAAGATTGTACAACTTAAGGCTTCCCTCCCTTGATCATGCTGATATTTCTGTGCATGACAAATGCCTTGATGAAAGGAACATGGAAGAGATGAGGGCTTGTTATATCAGCTTGTTACAAGGTCTGCAAAATGCGAGTATTTTGGAAATCAATCATGGCCTCTTTAAGGTATATTTCCTAACTTTGAGATAGGTCTTTTTGCACCAATTACTCTATGGATTAATTTGTCTTTTCACTATATGTAGTTACTGTGCAAGAATTGCGAGTTGTTGGAGCATCAGTCTTGCCCCTTTACTAGATTGAAGTCATTGAAAGTAGCTGTGTCTCGAATTAATTGCCCGTACAGGTTGCCATACCATGTGATAAGTTACTTCCTAGGAGGCTCTTCCACCGGCGAACAAGCATATATTGAGTTTGGTTAGGTAATTCACAAAAACCCACTTTCCTTGTTTTGACTATATCATGTGCTTCGCAATATTATCATCTGTAACTTGTCAACGTTCGTAGTTTGGCTAGGTAATTCGTGTAAGCGTAAGTGGGAACGTTTTTTCGTGCAGTACTTACAACTGCAGTGATTCAACTTCGCTTGTTTTTCGGTCCCTTGCCAATTTCCCCTGAGATCCTTGTATCTTTGCTTGATTCTTTTGGCCTTGCATTGGCAACATTGGTAGAAGTCTGTTATCTTGTTTTTTCCTGCATGTAAGCTTTAAGTGGGAACCTCTTTTCTTTTGTTTGGAGTTATGATGGTGAGAGGAGCTTGTATCTGTGCTGATCCTTTTGCCCTCACTTTGGAAGTAAGTACCCTAAGCATTGTCTCGCCTCAATTATAGGTGCTTCTCAAAATGAATCATCATCTTAACCTTTTGTTTGTCGGACCCTGTTTCTCTCGTGGACCTTTTGCCCTTGGCCTATGCTATTATGGTACTGGCCATATGAATTATCTTTCTAATTTTTGCTGCTTGGATAAGCTGAAATGTGGATGTAGTTTTTACCACTTGATATGATAACGAGGAACTCGATAGAAGCAGTAGCTTGATTCTGCTGCAGAAAGAAACAAAAGAATTAGGCAATTAGTCAGTTCTGTGATATGATGGAGCATCAACCTTGCCCATTTACCTGCACTGAGGAGCCCTGCTAACTCTATACAGTAATAAAGTTCTATTGCTTCAACAAGGGTTCTTCCTGTGCAAATCCAGGATGTCTTTAGTTTGTGTAGATGATTGAAGGCTGAAAATACTTTCATTTTAGGTTATTGCCTTTGATGGATTCTGACTGAGCCTTGCCTCCAGTGTATTTTAAGAATCTTTGTATCACCATGCTATTTTGTCCTGCACAGCTTGCTTACTCATTCTACTTTCTACATGTTATATGCATTCCCCCTTTGCTTTTGCCATTCTTACTGCTTAGCCGTTATGTATTTTTTATGTGCTCGAGTGTTTATTCTTCTTCCTTAGTCTATAGTTGGCAGTTACTCCTTACATCTATGACCTGTGGTACTGATACACTGTTCCTCTGCAGGAACTTGGAGAAGTAGAACTAGGTTCACTTGGATTTGAGGGATTGTACTGCTGTTTTGATTAGATTTCATCTAGCTGAAGCTCCTTTTGAACCTTGAGTAGTCCCAGGTTTAGTTTATATAGCTTAACTTGCTATTTAGACTTCAAAGTGGTACTTAAACTATGTTTTCCATATAACAGTTCTGCAACTGCTAAGCCCTAATTACATTTCCTATAGAAAGTCTTTCATGGAAAATGTCTCCCACAATTATGAACGACTATTGTGCATCTGATCTTATGAACCAGGAAGCTGTTAATCTTATTTTAGCTTACCAATCATGGTTCCCATCTAGATAAAAATCAACAGTTTTGTTAGCTCTTTCTGGTTAATCGGCAGTAGGTTACTGTTTGGTAGTTACCAGCAGCTGCTTTCTATGGGACAGTCGATCTCTGTAGGGTAACGAGTCGGCTTAATTTAAGGTCGTGCAGAAGTCGCAAGATGGAGGTAGAAGAAAAGAAACTAGTAGTACATGTATTTCCCTGAGACCCTGACAATCGTAAGAAACCCATGATAGTATAATGAGATAAAAACATATTTGATCCTTCAACCGAAATCGTAGTATGATTTCGAATCATAGTGAAAAAGAAACAAGTACAAATAGAAGCCACTGCATATTCGGTACATAGCAATAAGTAGGTTTGCAGCATTAGGAATTGGCAGCCCTCAGAATTGAGTCCCTGAAAGCATTCAAAGCATCCGTAGAGGTGATAGGGAAGCCATTCTCAAGCTTGACACTAATGGCTCTTGCATTTTTCTTCACCTCCTCCTGGCGCATTATATCCTCTATGCCTCGAGCAATGTCGTTTTTGCTGACCGATTTTGAGAAATCATCTGTTACAAATTCACCAGCATCCCAATGCTTGACCACAAGTTTGGCATTATGATATTGATCACCTCGAATTGGCCATGCTAGTATGGGGACCCCGCACCCAATGGCCTCCACGGTCGAGTTCCATCCACAGTGCGACAAGAACGCTGCAGTAGAAGGGTGGCTCAAGATCAGCAGCTGTGGCGCCCACCCGTGGATGATCAAGCCTCTCCCCTTCCCCACTCTCTCCTGCAAACCATGTGGGTAAAATCCTTGCTCCGGGTTCTCGTCCGAGTTAAACTTAGAACCAAAAGGGCCGGAACCGAGTTGGATTGTCCAGATGAATGGTCGGTTCGATGCTTCCAGCGCCTCAGCCAACTCTGAGTACTCCTCTATCGTCGGACCCACCTCGCTGCCAAATGATACGTATAGCACTGATCCGGCCGGTTTGCAATCCAGCCATTCGATCACCTCCTCTTCCTTCACATTTGTCTCTCGTTTCACTCGTACTTCCTGATCCCGGAACGCTGAACCCATCCTCGTCGATTTCCAGTATTTGTCTGGCAGCAATGGACCAACGGCCCGAACTGGTTTGCCAAAAGCTTCGTTGAGGTACTCGATGAATGGGGACTCCAGTTCGTGACACGTGTTGTAAAGGTACTGGGCAAATCCATCCATTTCTTGGAACCAATGCGGTTGATCACCGGGCGCAGGTGGACCCTTCCTTCTCCGGCCCATGGGTGGTTTCGGGAGCTCAGATTCTGGGCTAGGAGGTGGCGGCCCAATGGGCTGCGGTGGTGGAGATGGGTGCCGCCTTCCAGAGTGCCCAAAAGGTCTTCTTTTGAGGTCAGATCCCGTTACCGCCATGTGATCTGGTAAGCCGGGAAGCAAACGGCTTTCGTTTCCGATTTCTCCCAAATCAGCCGACCCCGCCTTCCACATCGCGTGCTCCATCGCCGCCGAGCACGCTCCCGATGTGAAGAACCCAATCGCCGGGATGTCGAGCTCGTGAAGAATCGAACCCACCCAGGATTTCAGATGGTCGACGACCGCACAGAGGGGTTTAGCCCCGCGGATCGCGAGTAACTTTTGGAGGCACTCAGCCATCTGGACGCGCTCCAGCTGGATGCGATGGTGGAAATGGTCGCCGGTGTCAGGCGACGGTGGAGGAGGAGGCGGGAGTTGCGGGGTCTCGACGACGTGGAAGAGTTGGTCGGCGGAGAGAGGGGGAGGGATGGAGGAGGAGACGCGGGAGGAGACGAACAGAGTGGTTTTGAGCTTCCGGGAGAGGAATTGCTGGCAGAGTTCGAAGGTCGGTAGGAGATGCCCCTGCCCGTGAAATGAAATTACCCATATTTCCCCAATAGCAGCAGGAGTAGTAGTCATCCTCGTTGAACTTCTCTTGGGTATGATTCAAGTTGCTCTCTTTTCCTCTTTTCGCACTGCAATGAAGTTGGTCTGTTATGGAGGAAATGATCATTTGATTGTTTATATAGAGACATAGGGGAAATGAAAACTTGGGGGCAAAGAAACGGTGATTACGATGTGAACACGCTAATTTGGACTTTCTGACTGATAGGTTGCTTACTCGGTTGGTGAAAGAAAGATTATGGAGAGACTGT
The DNA here is from genome assembly GCA_964030455.1 of Linum trigynum. Taxonomy (NCBI): domain Eukaryota; kingdom Viridiplantae; phylum Streptophyta; class Magnoliopsida; order Malpighiales; family Linaceae; genus Linum; species Linum trigynum. The sequence goes on from OZ034816.1 coordinate 13,468,400, forward strand.
TTGTTCCTTTATGAATGTAGTTTAGGAATTTGGTTGTAGAAGTTCCCAACTCTGCTTACCTTCCTGTCTTTCCTTTCTACTTCGGGGCTTTGATGATATCGTGTCTGTATGAATGCTTTCTTTTCTTTAGTGGTTTTCTGGACTTGGAGTGTTCAGATATTCTTAGATTTGCTCCTATTATGCAACTGCTATGCAATTCGACATGTGGAAATGATCCCTTTTTTAATGGGTTCTCTCGGAAGGAACCAAGAGAACATGTGGAAATTAAGAGATGAATATCTGCACCCATAGTCACCATCGTCCTTGTTTCCAGTGATTATATTGGAGGAAGGAGTCTGATGTTGTATATCGTCAATTTTCTATTTGGATCGTGTAATACTCAGCTCTATTTTCGGCTGTGTCTTAATTGTTGTCTTTACAAGGATTCTCCAAGTTAACCCGCTCGCCTAGATCATGCGATGATTCAGGTATTGTGGTGAACAGGGATCCAGGATGAGCAATCTTCAAGGGACAAGTTTAGATGCAGCAACATTTCGACTTCTGCTCCAAGGTATTCTTTGACTTAATGCAGGGCATCTGAACTTCTCCATAATGAGTGAGTGACATCAAATGGAGAGGTGCACAGTTTGAGAGTTTGAGGGGCGTGAATGCAGGGAGGATTGCATCTACGCTCCACACTTCCCAGAGGGCTCAAAATACTTGGAGAAGGTCGACGGTGTCTACCGTGGTGGGTTGGTCGCCCGGCTGTTTGAGCAGTTCCCTATCGAGAAGCTTCGCACGGCCTGGTCACCGAGGCTGAAGCCCGACTCCAGAATCCTCTGTCTGGAATGGTTGGCAAGATCATAGCTCGCCGATGCCCAGCAGAAGCAACAGCTCCCCTGTCTGGGGGGGGTGTCTGGACTTTCCGGGATGGATTTCAGAACCCTTTCCGGTAATAGTTGGTTAGGCCAGACGTTTAATTTGGTTTTCGGACTTGATTTTCAGCTCAAATTCTCTTTGTTTCTATGGTTAAGGTATCCTAATCCGACTACTTGGTTACTAGATTGAATGGGCAGCTTTACTAGTTTGAATGATTATCTAAATCAAAATTTGGTTTGTTGATGGTGTTAGTAGTTGGGGTGATAGTCGGGTCGATTAGTGGTTATCTGTCGATGTGATTAGTAGTTAATTGTCTATCTGCGTGATGCGTGAGAGAGAACGGTGGTAGGTTTTGTGGATTTAGCAAAAGGTAAGGAGCATAACTGTTCTTTTAGAAAATGTATAAGGAGTGATGGGTAGTATAAATCCCATGGTTCAAAAAATCGCTCCTAGGCACTCGTCTAACCTCGCCTACGCACAAGTCAGAAGGAAAATGTCTTGCCTTGGTAAAAAGTAGTGGAGAAGGCATCAAGATCATGTTGCGGCCTCAGTGGCGCCTAGTCAACATTGAGTTGTGTCTCAAAATTATGCCACGATGTCTTTTTTCTACCTTTTGATACACTACTAGTAAGGACGGTCTTGATTTCTCTATAGTTAGGCTAAGATATAGCTAGAGACGACCATCTATAGAGTAGCTTCTTCTTTCTTTTTTGTGCTTCTTCGCTCTCAATCTCTTTCTCTATTTTTAAGCTTCTTCTTCCTTATTTCTCCACACTATGTTTTATGTTTCACCATGTGTTGTTGATGAAGGTTTAGAAATTAAAGGTAAATGCGATGATATTTGTTAAAAAACTTGTGATTCTGTACAAATGTGAGATATTTTGTTACATTCACATCTAACGCTTAGGAATGTCTAGGCGACGCCTAAGCATGTTAGGCGCAAGACAGAGCCTCAACGCTCGCCTTACACCTGCGCTTTCTTGAACCTTAATAAATCCTAGCCACACTTTCCTTCTCTTCATTCTTGTTTCTCGCCTCTTTCTTTTTCTCTCTGTATATTAAAAAGGAAATTCACTTTCTCTGTGAATCATAAACATAAGAAAATTCACCTTATTCTCCTTCACGCTCGAACAATCGACCCTAGTTGCCAGCTCTTCTCCACTCTTCTTTGTCCAAATAAAATAGAAGAGGAGGGCTTACAATGGCGGCAAATTGAGGCCAACCATCGTCACTTCTCTATCTCGATCATCCTCATGTCGATCTAATATGGAAGCAATAAGAGAGGGTCGTTAGCATGACGATCAATGATCCGTCGTTTGCTGCATAACCTCTTCGCTCATCTTGTTCTTTGTTTGAGCTAAGAAGATGAGTAGATTGGAGTCAGTGAGTGCTAGCTAAGTGATCAAGAGGAAGTTGTTTCCTTTGTTGAATTTAGTATTTTATCTATTTTGAGCGGATAACAATCTTTATCGGTTATTAATCAATTAATCGTTAATCGAGTATTAATTCTTTATGATTTGGTAAACCCTCTGTTTTCAGAACTGGACTGAGGCTGAACTGGAAAAGTTATTGGTTTAGCGTTCAGTAGTTAACCGTGACAAAACCGTTGGTAAATCGTTGGTAGAACCGTTCATGATATATAACATACAAGACTTGTATATTGCACTAACTTAAGAATGAAGTTATCATTGAACATAACAATTTCAAATTCATACCATCATCAAAATATGTAATAAATCATTCAAACACTCTCACAAAAGAAATCATAATTTTTTTAACTAGCATATAACTCGGCCCGTTGGCCGGAATGTTCATATTTGATTACTTGTATTTTTATGTTACATTTAAGTCTATCAACCCATTTAATTTTATTGACAATTCTTCGATCTAGATGATATATAAAGAAAGAATATATAGGTCGAACTTTTGGAGAAATAAGAATATAAAATATAAAAATGATTGATCTCATTTTTATAATGATAATTAAGCCCCAATTAAAATGCTATTGGTTAGTTGATTGTCAAGAAAGATAGAGTACAAAAGCTCATTGGAATTCCCACACGTCATAGATAGTTTGAAAATTGAAACACGATTTTAAACCTCACAATCCTACATAAAGGGTTCAATGCTCTCCTTAGGAACAATATGTCACTAATCAAAAAGAAATGGAGAGTTGTTGATTCAAGTCAACTATATACTAACAACCCAATTAAGAGGGGACCAATAAAACTTGAGAGCAAACGACAAAATTAGGGTTACCTCCAATATGCTAATAAACTCGATCGACGTAATAAGACACAAAATTAGACACTCCGTATCTATCAGTTCCAGTAGGTTGAATAAAGAATCGACCTAGCTGCAAAAACCATAAACCTAAAGGTCCAATAGTCACCACTCTCTGTTGTAGAACCAAATTTTTATCTCAAGAGACATATGTTTCAATAAAAAATTCAATCTCTAATCCTCCTTCTACAACTCCATTTATTGAACTCCATTCTATTTGTCATGGATTGATATCGGAGTTGAAATCTTCTACTTGCCTAGCTTAAATCCCCAATAATAAAATCGTAGTGCCAAGAGATACCAAAAGATTGATTTCAAAGGCGGCCTTGTATTGAAAAGTGAAAGGGGCGTAAACTATTGCACGATAGAGGAAATTTTGGAGGAAGTTAAAAGAGATAAGAACAAAGATAAAAAAAAGAAAATTTCAAGGATACAACACGCAGTAACATAATTAGTTTCTTCTATGGTAGCCAATTACCAATCTACCTTTAGCAAAAAAATTAAGGCGAGAGCAAAAAATTTAAAATTGAGAAAATTACATGAAACTCTAGCTACTATGAAAACTAAAGTATCAAGCACCATAAAAATATATACGGTAGACTTAGTGGGCTTGGTAATCATGATGGGAAATTCATCCAATTTTCAGAGTCTAACTTTGTGTATGCCTTGTACTAAAAAAAATACAACAAATTTGTTTAGTGTAATTGGTTGTAATTGTTGTCTTTCTTTTAAGAGACCCGGGTTCGAATCCTCATATTGATATTTTTATATGAGATAAATATTTAATGGTAAAGACAAAAATGTCCTTCCTACTTTCACTCTCGTTGCAGGAAATTTGGAATGGAGAAAAATTCACAAAACTCTACCATATATTATTGGATGATTCAAATTAAAAATTACGATGTCAGTCGGTAGTGGACAACGTAAAGTCGACATCAATATTGGAAAATGAGAAGAGTAAGCAAATATAAAATTAATAATTATGGTTTGATGGTCTTAGTTTACGTTAAAGTATTTTTTTTTTAAAATATGTGGTTAAAATAGTGAACCAGTGGACCAGTTAAACCGTGGTGGCATCTGGTTTTATGTTGAACCGTGAAATATCGTTTGCTCCATCAATAATCGTCCAAACAATGAACCAGACCACTATCATAACTATTTTGACGATTCTACTGGTCCAGTTGTTGATCCGATTCTGTTTTTATAACCATGGCTAAACCAGCATAACCAGAAGTTGGTGACTTGGTGGCTGGTGCCATGTTAATTTGGGGAACATACGGGCTTATAGATTTTTTGGTAGTCTGCGCTTATATCCAACAGTCGAGCCCACAGATCACAAAGCCCAAAAAAGATTAGATAGGCGAAGCTTCAAAAAATCGTTTATCGTTCTTCTTGTTCAAAATTTGTATAGGCTCGAAAAAAGGTGGTAAAATTTTAATAAACCCCGCAAAAATTGAGTTCAAATCCATTCCCAATTTCCCTGCACATTTTCTATGAAACCCTAAGGTTGGCTCCAACCCAAGGAGCTAAAATGCTATTGGCTTTTTTTCCTCCTCCAACCCAAAAAAAATTGGAAGCAAAATATGGGTATTTGGTTTTTGGGAGTTAAATTTGGCTGGGTTTTGGGATGGGAAGTGAAAATTGGCTGCCAAAAAGTGCATACAACGTCTGCTGGCGGGGGAGGGCGCATGACGCGCGCCTGGGCCCTCCCCCGCCAGCCGACTGTTTTTTTTTTTCTTTTAACTTTTGTTTTTGTTGGTTGGGAATTTAATTGATGTAGTGACGAAAAAACGGTCATATTTTAACGGCCATAAAAAACGGTCATAACGGCCATAAAAAACGGTCATATTTTAACGGCCATATTTTTTCTTATATATTACAGCACTCTTCATAGATTTCTCTTCACTCATTCTCAGAGCATAAATCGCATTCTCTCAAAATTCAATTGTTATCGTCTCTCAAAATAGAAATATGACAGGCAAGAGAGGACCTAATTGGCGTCCGAAGTTTTAACGGTAATATTTTAACGACTAATTTTTAAAAAAAAAAATTATCTCGGAATTAAAAAAAAATTACATCGAAAAATTTGTATTCAAAACTAATAACGAGTTATGAAAAAATTAAAGTGAAATATAAAAATTAGAGGTCAAATAAGTATGGTTTATTGAAATAAATTGAAAAATGGAAATGGGAAGCTAAATTTAGCTTTTTATAGGGTTGGAGTGAAAAGTGGGTTTGGGGAGCTAAAAAGCCATATTTGACCATTTGGGGAGCTAAATTCCCCTTTCAGGGTTGGAGTTAGTCTAAATCAGAGAAAATGTCCATAGCTTTCTAATCCAGTAGCCCCCGACAGCTTAGTTCAGCTTCAGTCTCCAGCGATTGCGGCCGCCGGAGTGAGCAGTTCGGATTTGCAGCAGCGAGCATTCTGTACCCAGCAGAAAAGGCTATGAGGAACAGGGGCAGCTGCGAGTTAAGGAAAGCTGCAAAGAGGCGCCGGAAAAATGATGAAGAAGAGGGAAATACAACTAGTGCTGCTACTGACAGGTTAAGCCATCTTCCACAACCCATTCTTTCTCACATCCTTTCGTTCCTCGACACCAAATCTGCTGTTCAAACCGCTGTATTGTCCCGAGTTTGGAGGTCCACTTGGAAACATGTTCCTGTACTCCATTTTCGTAGAGATTCCTTCGCACATGTTTTGACTTTCAAAAGGTTTGTGCGTCTGGTATTGTCCTCCCGCTGTCAAAATAGTGTCCGTAGGGTTAGCTATGCCCTCAATGCAGAGCCGCTGGATGCTATAGATAAGATCACGTTTGGGAGGGTGATCAAATATGCATTATCCCATGACACTCAACAGCTAGTGCTCGACGCGGGAAATGACCGTTTTTACGAATTTCCCCGTTTGTTTGGCTCAATCTCGAATTGCAATCTGAAAAGCCTAGAATTGAGAGATATCATCCTCTGTGGCAGAGTCAGATCTTCCGTTTTTCCGATGCTGACAACATTGAATATGTTCCGTTGCCATCTGGATACTCTTGATCACTACGAGCCGGATATCGATCTTATCTCAAACTTCCCGTGCCTGATGAATTTGGTTATGAGTAAAATGCGTTGTATTGGTCCACAGCCAGTTATCAAGGTACACGGACCCCAATTGCTTAGCCTGGAGTTGGATGGGATGGAATGTTTCGAGATTGAAATATTTGCGCCGAAACTCAAAAGCTTTCAGTTTATCACACCCCTATATCATGCAGACATTACTGATCCCACGGGTTGGTGGACCGATCGGGAGTACCACAGAGGAGAGGTGCAGCAATATTTCCACTCTTTCTTCCAAGGTTTGCATGATGCAAAGTCTTTGAAGCTAGATACTTATGAAATTCAGGTAATACTTTGATCTTATGCTTGCATTATGTGACTGGTCCCTTTGCGCAGTCATTGCCATACGTTTTAAGTTCATCTATGTTTCTCTGTAGGGACCAAGGAAGATTTCTGGTTTTCTGGAAGATCAGCCATCTCCATTCGGGATATTGGAGTCCGTGATTGTGGACACAGACGGGTTACGGTTCAAAGTTGTCAAGTACTCGGTTAAAGAATCATTTTGTGAAGAACCAAAAAATTTAATTCTTCCTTTTATGTAACTTTAAGTAGAATAGCTTCTTAAGCTGTCAGTGCGAGTCAAACAGAGCAAAGTTCTTTGCGAAATGGTTTCTTGTTTAGTTAGCTGCTGGAATCCTGCAAATGCTCTTGAATGTTTACAGCAGTAGAACATTGATGGTGGCTGCTTTTGTTTTGAGTATGAAGGTTTAGGTTATTTAAACATGATGAGGTTAGGATTCTGGTAATGCTGAACCTAGATGTTATTCACAGAGCTGGGCGACTTGCTCTTTGACATGCTTAATTATCTTCTTTTGGAGTAACTGTCAAAAAGATTGTTAAAAAAATCGTGGACGGCAGGATTCGAACCTGCGCGGGCAAAGCCCACATGATTTCTAGTCATGCCCGATAACCACTCCGGCACGTCCACTAATTGATGTAAAAAATCTCTATTCAAATTAACTAACGACGCAAAATAATAAAATAGACTCAACCATTTTGTTGGGGCCTATCCGAATTGCACAGTGAAGATTATAGAATTGAGCTGCATGGTCTCAGTAGCCAGTTTGGATCTCTTGGTTCCGAAGCTACCAACGTTTTATTTGGAGCATGCCAGGGGTAGGATATGGTGACTACTCTTAAAAGGGTTTGATTTTTTATACCCACTTTTTTATTGGTCCATTTTCCTCAATCATTTGGTAAGTACTAATGAAAATTGTAGAATTTAACATTCACATTAAATACACATTGGGAATTAAATATCCCATATTAATTATTTGCTTTTTTTAAATTTAAACCTATTCTAAACACAATTCTCTCTCTAAAAAAAGTAAATAATCCCTCTTCTCTCCTCCCTCTCATCATGCTTCCGCCGTTATGATTTTTTGATTTATGATTTTTCATATCTGACTTTTCGATTTTTCAGTTATGATGTTTGTACCACTGCACTGATATTTGTACAACTGCACTTAAACTCATATATGATATTTTGTACCAGTGCACTAGTAGCGTTACCAATGCACTGGTAGAGATACCACTATACTGGGAGCGATATCAGTGCACTAGTACAAATATCATATCTGAGTTTAAATGTAGTAGTAGAAATATCAGTGCAGTGGTACAACGTATCACTGCACTGGTACATTTTTTTAATGTATTGGTACATTTTTTAGGGTGGCCGGAGGAAGTCTGCCGGCGGGATTTCACCGGAGAAGTGTGGTGCTCGGAGGCTGCTCAAAAAAGGAAGAATGAGAGATAGAGAGAGAGAATTGTATGTAATGTAGGTTTAAATTAAAAAAAAAGTAATTAATATGGTGCTTTTAATTCCCTATGTGTATTTAATATGAGTATTAAAATATATAGATTACATTTAATATCAAGGGGGTGTCATTTTTCCAACCCCTTTATGGGGTTAGCAAGCTAACTTATCCCGCATGCCAGCTATTTATTGACCACGGAGAGGATTTTGACCTTTTCTCAATCTTTTCATCTGTGATTGCTGTTAGAAGTTTGTGTGCTGGATTGTAATTAGCCTTTTATAGCTTTGATTAATTACCGTCCACTGCTGGCTTAGGGTTTGTAGGCGGCCATTATATATACTAGCTTTCTTTGCCCGCGCTTTGCGCCGGGATTTGAACAAACCATTGAAACAGAAATGGATAATTTCGAAATTTAATATGGCGAATGTGTGCTTAGCTTATACACATGATAAATATATGTAGTGCATGGTTTACTGCATCGACTGTTTTTTTTTTTCATCTGAAGAAGCCACAGAGATGTAATTCCATTGTTTTTATTTATAAAGCCCCCAGGATAAGTGAATTCCATCAGCAAAAAGTGAAGTTCGGTTGTGCTGCAAAATTTAGATGCATAGCTACTTAGAAAATGTACAACCTGATCACCCGTGGGATAGCATATAAGCACAAAATTAGTAGAGGGATGAATCCATGTACAATTGTTCACAACAAATAATTCCAAGCCTTCTCATTGAAGAGCTTCTGATACAAATACAAATCAAGGAGACCACCTTTTAAAAGCAAACACTATGTTCAAACACCTGTATATAAGATACCACAAAATGAGCACAGTTTCAATTGCGGCTCCTGGATTTTATCATAAATTAACACATGAGTCTAGTTACGAACTAATTGAGATCACTCTAAACTTTGCCAATATATCAAATCAAAGTTGTGCTCTATACATGTGAAAACTAAATCTGCTGAACATCCCCAGTAGCCACTAATTAGCAATTCTTTTGGGTGGCTCATTGCAAATCTAAAAGAAAATATGTTGGAACATCCCCAGAGCTTTTTCAAATCCAAATAGAACTCCTACCTGACATCAAGCTATGACCCAACATCTAATTGCATCAGGTTTGGACAGAATAGAAAGGGAGACAAATGGAGTAACCTGAAGAAAGTAAGAGAATATTGTGAAAACAAACTCAGCAGTCCAACAATTACATCTACCAAAATGAACCTACCTATTTTCATTTTTCCAAACCCTTTGGATCCCCCAAATCCATTGATCAACCTAGAACCCCATGCGATTCCACCTGCACCTCGATGAAAATAGGACAAATTACCACCTCTAATATGAATCTGAAGAGGAAAAATTGAGATGATACAGACCTGCTCGTGGTGTGAGGTTGGAGGTGGTGCGGTGGTGCGGTGGCATCGAAGAGATTTAGCTCTCGATCACCACTTAACCAAAGAGAGTCCAGAGCAGACAACACAGCAAGCTGTGAGAAATCAGAGAAAAGAGAAGTGAAATAATAAGGGGAAAAATAGAGGGAGAATCAATTATTAGAATACGATCTCTAGCCTTCTACCCATCTCCCAAAAGCAAAAACAAAACGCACCTATAGCAATATACCTGTGACCTTCCAAATCTTGGGCACTGAACTCACCGCCTGAATCTCCCCTTATAGAAATCAAAGAAGCTCAACCGATGAGAAAGACAGAACTAAACCATTAAACTGCAGTGAAAACAAACGAATCAGAACAATCACCTATAAGTATAACCGAACAGACACAGAGGAAGCTGGAGAACTACTTCTTAGGAGAAGGAAACGTACCAAATAGGACCATTGCTGACCGAGGTCTGGAGAACTGAAACCAAAATCCATAGAACACATAGAGAGGATAAAGTCGTGAAGCCGATGACATGAATAAGAGGTCGAGAGCTCACCGTTTAATCCCACAATTACCTCGACTATTATTGCAGCGAATCTACAAATGAGAGGGGTTCGTTACACCTAGTAGCAGATCTGGGAAGTAAAAATGAACCTTATATCAAATCCATAAAAAACTCATATATGAACCTAAGAAAATAAAGAGATAAAATACCTGGGATTCATAGAGACACTCACTATAGTCATAGTCGCCGATGTGTATTCGGCAGTTCTCTGATGACTGTTCAATCTGGCGAGTTGAGACTTGAGAGGGAAGAGAGAACATGATGAGTAAAAAAGATAATGAAGGGAACTGCAAGAATAGCAAAGCAAGATTAACATAGAAAAGGATGAATAACCTTAAATCAAAGGCACTCTCGGCTGGTCTGGATCTTCTCCGGACCTCTCAAACCTATTGATTGCTTCAACTCCGCCATCTCCTGAGAAGAGAAAAGAAACCAATTGCATTGCACATAGAAAAGAAGAGAGAAAGAGAGAGAACAGACGGGAGGAGAGAAGAAGGAAAATGGGGTAGAAAGTAAAGTTCTGATCTCCACAAGTTCTATTTGTCAAAAAAAAAAGATCTCCACAAGTTCTCTCCCTTGCTCTTGACCCGTCTCTTTGCAATCTTTGCAATTGGGGTAGGTGAAATATGTGGTGGAGAAAGGAGCAGACTTCCCAATCTGACCGCTCAATCCCCTCAAACCCAGAGAGAAAACCCCCCCAAATATCCATGACAACCCCAATCACCTCCATCACCTCGAGCCGCGAACCTGGCACAACTCCCACCTGCAAAAGGAGACTCAAGCACTCGCCCTCCAATTCCTTGGCGACTGAAATCCCCATCCCGTGAAGCTTCCATCAACAAACCAAAAATCATCGGTCCCACAAAGAATCTCGGTGACCAACGCGATTTTCTCTCTAGCGTTCCAGGTCACTCTAACCAAAAGCAAAAGCTATTTCTGCTGCTCGTCCCGTCTCCGATCACTCCCAACAAAATCAAGAAAAAATCGTTTAAACGACGGCAAGAGTACTCAAAGGGTCCACCATAGCCCAACAACCAATCAGAACTAACTGAATAGGAATTTTGAGTCACAATGAATAGGAAAAGCAGTCTGGATGTACAGTAATTGTTGTTTTGAGCTATTATACTTTTAATTAATGTTATGTATGTCGTCTGTAAACCTTAAGGGATTAAGAAGCTACGTAATACGATTGGCTCTGAGAAGTTTTCCCCTCTCCGTGGATTAGTCTCAACAATACGTTGAGGATACCACGTTAAATTCGATATTCTTTTATGTTTTAAGTTCGTATTTTGACATGGTATCAGAGCCTCTTCCTTGCTGATCTTGGGGTTTATTGTTTGGTGTTCTCGTATCGTGGCTGCAGGCTGTGGTTTTCTTGGAGTGGTTCTTGGCGTGATCCTCGCGCGCGTCTCTGCTGCTGTCCGCTGGTAATTTTTGTTGGCCTGGATTATTATTTTGGTTGTTGTTGTGCGCGTGGATTCCTGGTGCTTTCTTCCCCACAACTTTGTAGCGGTGGTTGGCTGGTTCTGCTTGTTTTTTTGCTTACTGTTGTGATGGATCCATCCAAGGTTGATTCCATTGCCATTAAGTTTAATGGCCATAATTATTCCCTTTGGGAATTCCAGTTCCGTGTGTTTGTGCAAGGTCGCACTTACTATCAAACTCTGATTAGTCTCTGGACTGAGCTTGATCTGTTGACCTCTTCTTCGGTTTCTGCTGCGGCTACGACGGAGGTGCTTAAAGAGCGTGCTAATTCCCGTCTTATGTATTTTTGATGAACTTTCGTCCTGAATTTGAGGGGATTCGATCCTCATTGCTTCATCGCAATGTCTCGACCATTGAGGACGTTTTAGGGGAGCTGATCCGTGAGTAGACTAGGCTGCGTAGTCAGGCCAAAATTGATCTCCACTCTGCTGATGCTGCTGGTTCCTCTGTGTTTGCTGTTTCCTCCTCCGGGTCAAGTGCAGCGGCGGCTCCTGTTCCCGCCGAACCTGTTGTTGCGTTTGCTGCCACTGATAAGCCGCGTTTTCTTCGCACTCCTTTAGGTGAGGTTATTTGCCACTTTTGTCGGGAGCCTGGGCATGTGCACCGTCGTTGTCCAAAGCGTATTTCTTGTAATTTCTGCAAAAGGAAGGGCATGTTATTGGCGATTGCCCAATTCTTGCTTGTCGGGGTAATTCTCGAGCTGCTGGCGCCTCCTCGGGTTCGTCTCGGTCTGTGCCCCAGCGTATGCGACCATGCCTACTGGTTCTTCACTCTTGGCTGATTCTCCAGCGTCACGTAAATCTTTACACCAGTTGATGCAGGGGGTTCTTAAGGAAACTCTTCCCTCGGTTTTAGGCTATGTCTTTACTACGGGTATGCCTCTTTCTTCCTCTTCTTCGACTTGGCATCTTGATTATGCTGCTTTTAACCACATGACTAGTTGCTGGTCGTCTTTTACTGGTTTTACGCCCACTACGGGCGTGAGGTTATAGGTGGCAGATGGTACTTGTCTTCCTGCTCATGGTGTGGGTACTATTGAGCAGAATGGGTTATAGGTTATAGGTTGTAGGTTAAGCTTAATCATGCTTTATATGTGCCTAGTTTGGTTCTGAACCTTGTTTCCGTGGGGCAGTTAACAGAAGGGGGTTGCCGTGTTACATTTGACTCGCATGGTTGTGCTATACAGGACACGATGTCGGGGGAGATGATCGGCCAAGGGACTAAACACGGTCGGATATATACTTTGGATTCCTTTGATGATGCTCGACTTTCTCGTGGGAAGATGGTGGCGGTGTCTGGTGAAGGTGCTCGAGGAAGTGTTCAGGATGGCATCTTGGTTGTTGGTTCTTCTATTGGTGCTTCTCGCCCTTGTTATTCAGTTAAACTTTCTAATTGGGAACTTTGGTATCGTCATTTGGGTCATCCCCATTCGGCTAGGCTGTTGGATATGTTTAAAACAAAGTTGTTACCCCGGATCTGTTTCTTCTGTTGAGTCTCGGTAATGTGTTCATTGTGTTACTGCCAAATTATCTCAACATTCTTTCAGTTTGAGTAGTACGGAATACTCCGAACCTTTTGCTTTAGTTCACACTGATTTGTGGGGCCCGCCGCCTGTGAACTCTCGTGTTGGCTTTCGATATTTTGCTTTATTTGTGGATCATACTACGAGATAACGTGGGTATATTTCCTTCGACAGAAGTCCGATTTACTGGGTGCAGTTAAGGAATTTTTTGCTATGGTTCACACACAGTTTGGACGCTCTGTTAAGATCTTACGATCGGATCCAGGTGGTGAGTTTACTTCAGGACCTCTTCAAGATGTTTTTCGTGATCGTGGTATTCTTCATGAACAATCCTGCCCAGGAGTCTCTCAGCAAAACGGATTAGTGGAGCGCAAAAATCATCACGTTTTAGAGCTAGCTCGTGCATTGTTGTTCCAGTCTAGTGTTCCTACAAATTTTTGGGTGGAGGTGATTCATACTGTGGTCTACTTGATTAATCGGCAACCTACTTCAGTGTTAGATCACCAGAGTCCGTACCAGGTTCTTCACCAGCGTCTTCCGAAATATGATTGGTTACGGGTCTTTGGTTGTGTCTGCTATGTCTTACTCCCTCGACGTGAACGTAATAAATTTGCTCCTAAGGCGATCAAGTGTGCTTTTGTTGTCTACAGTGAGAAGCACAAGGGTTATGTGTGTTAAGATGCCACGTGGGTGGAGTTTACAATAGCTGGATGTGCTTTTCTGCATGTGGATTTGAAAGAAACCATATATATGGAGTATCCTCCTGGTTATTCCAAAGGTGATAAATCGATGGTTTGTAGACTTCGGGGCTCGTTATGGTCTGAAGCAGGCTCCAGGGGCCTGGTTTGAGAAGTTTCATTCAACGATCATCGGATTGGGTTTGTTCAAAGTAACAATGATCCATCCTTGTTTACTCGTTGTACTGCGGCTGGTCTTACTGTTATGCTCATATATGTGGATGATATGGTTATTAGTGGTGATGATGAGGAGGGTATTCGGAGATTAACTCATGAACTGCGTTCGGCCTTTAATCTCAAGGAGTTGGGTGATTTATCTTACTTTCTTTGCCTTGAAGTCCATCGTTCGGCGACTGGTTTGATGGTGTGTCAACAAAAATATATTGTGGATTTATTGGAGACATCACACATGGACGACTGTACTCCGTGTGCTACCCCCATGGAACAGAATCTTAAGCTACAGAAAATAGATGGTGACTTACTGCATGATGGATCGTTTTATAGGAGTATGGTGGGTAGTCTTATTAATCTTACGCATACTCGTCCAGATATCTGCTATGTCGTCCAGGTGGTCAGTCAGTACATGCAAGAACCACACACTTCTCATCTGGCGGCGGTTAACCGGATTCTGCGGTATCTGCGAGGCACTCAGGAGGTAGGCTTATTTTTTCCTGCCTCGAGTACTCCAGTTTTAGAGGCGTTCGCTGATGCAGATTATGCTGGTTGTCTCGATACTCGTTGTTCTACGTCTGGATCGTGTGTGAAAATGGGCCAGTCATTAATTTCCTGGAGATGTAAGAAGCAGTAGCGTGTGTCAAAATCATCCACCGAAACGGAATATCGATCTATGTCTGAAGTCACTTCTAAATTGGTTTGGCTCCGACGTTTGTTATCTTAGATTGGCATTGACTGTGGGCATCCTATGCGTTTGTATGGTGATAATACGAGTGCTATTCGGATTGCCACTAATCCTGTTCTTCATGATCGCACGAAGCATATAGAGGTACATGTGTATTATATTCGACAACTCATCTCAGAAGGACAGGTGGAGCTTTCGTATATCACGTCTGAGGAGCAGACTGCAGATTTGCTCACTAAAGCTGTAGCTACTGTTCGATATTGGTTTCTGGCTTACAAATTGATGTTGCGTAAGCTACATCAATTTGAGGGAGGCTGTTAGAAGTTTGTGTGTTGGATTGTAATTAGCCTTTAGTAGCTTTGGTTAATTACCGTCCACTGCTGGCTTAGGGTTTGTAGGCGGCCACTATATATATGTTATGTACGTCGTCTGTAAACCTTAAGGGATTAAGAAGCTACGTAATACGATTGGCTTCGAGAGGTTTTCCCCTCTCCGTGGATTAGTCTCAACAATACGTTGAGGATACCATGTTAAATTCGGTGTTCTTTTATGTTTTAAGTTCGTATTTTGACAATTGCATCATTATGGACGGAGAGTTACCGGAGGGAGTATCTAGGTGCATGGACCCAAATTGATTGTCATCAGACTTTCCCGGTTTCGAGAATGCGAGATTGAATTATTTCGTACACAGCAAAGCAGGAACTCCAAAGGGTTCTCCAAGTTGACACTTCTGTCCCTGGATTGTGTTGATGCTTCGTTGCTCATTGCTCAAGGCACATGTTGAGTTTTGAAGCAATATCTGCACTCCTTGTTCCAAGGTTTGCACATTGCAAAATCGTTGGAGCCGTCGACTGTAAAGGGTCCGAAAATGTACCGTGGTGAGCCATCATTTACATTCTTCAAGGACTTTCCTGCGAAGAACCTACAATTTTCCAGTCTATCCTTTTCATGGGAATCCATGATTGATGATGAGTCCTTTTTGCCATTGTTTGCGTTTCTGCTACACAACAGTTAGTGTTTCCTTTCCATGATCCTTACTTCTCGCTTCCACATTTAAAATGTTCATTGCCCATTAGCAGAGCCTGGTGTTCATAGTGTAAGTAGCATAGTTTTTCCTTGGGGACTGCTGCAGAATAAGACACGAGGGGAGACAAAAAGAATTTCATCATAATGATTGTTGCATATTGTACCACATGAGGGGTTAGTTATTTTCATTTTAGTAGTTGCAAGATTTCTCTCTGCAGCATATTCTCTATTCCGACAATAATATACCACTCTTGAAATTAGCACTCGTGAAGGTTGATTAATTTATCTATGATTAGGTTGTAAGAGAGCCCATTTGGTTATGGAGAGCTAATCCTTAGTTCCCAGGTTGGCTAGTTGCAGATAATTGCAGTTCAGCTGTGGCTTTTTTGGAGGTGGCCTCCCCTTGTCATTTTTCTTACTATGTGCAGATGTTAAGCTCCAGTTGTATGTTTAGTGTTTCAAAGGGATGTCCTGTTGCAACTGAAGGAACTTTAGCCAGAGGAAGTTTCTGAGTTTAAAAACATTGTTTGTCTAACAAGAAACAGCATAACCAAGGACAAGGTGAAATGGTGAAAGCCAAATCCAGTGGCAGTAGATTATGGCTTGTTCTAGTCTAACTACTTTAGCACTAATCCACACTTACAGCCTCGCTATTAGCTATCGCTGCAAAACATGACACAACAAGCACTTGACCAAACTCTCTGTTTTCCAGGCTAAAAAGATGTATATCCTGTCTGATCTGATCTATCACCTCCCTAGTCCCTACACTTTGAGCTCCGACTTGAAAAGCCCTGCTGCACCTTTCACGCCATAAGACTGCTACATACCATCTCTAAATTCTTCCTAGCAATCTGCCTTCTGCTGTTCCTTGCATGAGCAAGGTCACTGATCATCTTCAACCTGCTGCTCCAATCCCCTGACCAGATAATATTGGGGAACAAAGTTGAAAGAATCTCTCCGGCATAAGAACACTGGCAGAAGAGATGATCTCTCGTTTCAGCCCCCATACTACACAATAAGCAAGCATCAGTATCTATCAGTCACCAGCTCTTCAGCTTGTCTTTAGTTTCATAAAGGAAAATTCAGACTGTAGTAGTTTTGATGATCAACACACTTGATTAAAGTCTGAAATGAAAAAGTGGTGTAGAAAACTATTGTTCACTATGTTTGTCAGCAGAGGAAAGTCTAATTTTTTTTCACCAATATTGTTTCTTCTAAAGAGTATGATCTTTGAGTATACATCAAAGCGGAAAGAGTGTTTTCCCGGTCCGCAGAAGAATCGCTTACTCCTCAGAAGCGGAAGTCGCCCCGCCGATGCCTCGACTCCTCTCCCTCTTCTCATCCGACCCTCTCAACAGGGGACGATTCAATTGGACCGATTTCGATGAGCTCATCGAAATCGCTTGCCGAGGAATTGAGCGACGATTTCTCTGAGAAACTGAACTGGAATCCTAGTGGTGAGAGCGTGAGAGAGAGATAGATATTTGGTTTTTTTCTTGATGACTTCTTTTTTTGGCAATTGAGCTTATAGTTAAAAAGGCCTTCGACCTGTACGACGAGAACAAGGACGGGCGCATCTCCGGGTCCGAGCTCCACCAGGTGCTCAACCGCCTCGGGATGAAGTGCTCCGTGGAGGAGTGCTCCAGGATGATCAAGGGCGTCGATTCCGACGGCGACGGATGCGTCAATTTCCAGGAGTTCGAGAAGATGATGGCCACTGCCAACGGTTCCGCCGCCGCCAACTAGCGCTTCCCCCTCACCGCTCGAATTGGAAGTTCCCCCGCCGGTCACGATCCCTTTGCTTATCTCTCTCTGACTGATACTACAAGGAGGGACTACATATCTGAGGCTCTTCCCTTTAGAATTTGAGGTTGCGAAGGAGGAGGCAAGCTCCATAAGCAACATCTTTGCTCAGGCCACAAATACCAGCTGTGTAAGTTTTGGGAACAAAATGGTCGCCGTGAATTTCTGAGAGGTATGATACCCGGGTATAGTAAAACCTTGAGCGGTCGGTAGTTTCGTGGATCGTCGTTCCGGCGATGGGGGTCGTCATTGGCAACCAAACCCGAACCCACGGGTACCCACCCAACCCAACCCGGTCAATGCGGGTAAAATTCGTGTTGACGGGTTTTGGGTCGGGTTTGGGTTTAAACCCGTTCACTATTCACCGGGTTGGGTTGGGTTTGAGTTTGAGTTTTTCAAACCCAGTGGGTTTTACCCTTGGTTTTTTTCACGGATAAACCCATGGGTTTGGGTTTGGGTTTGGCAAAACCCGACCCAACCCGATCCATTGCCATCCCTAGTCGTCATTGATGAAATCGCCGGCGAGTCAAGCCATTGATGAAGACCGCGCTGAATTTGCGTCATCGCTCCCGTATAAGGTAATTACGTTAAAGGTAAGTTTCCGAAACAGAAATGTTTTGAATTAATTTAATTCCTTTCTTAATGATCTCATTTATGATTTTAATTGCTAGTTGTTAGCTTTTATTATTCCCTTAATATACGTTTTCGTCATCAATTCTCTTTCGGTAACAATGATTAGGTAAATATTAATTATTTATTTAATTTATTTGAGCAAGCTCAGTTATATTTTTACTTTTCAGAATTAACTCACTTTCTTCGGACTGAAACCGCATTATTGATGTGGAATTTTCGGTGAAGTCCGACTATATCTCTTGACAGATTTTAATCTCTTCAGTTAGAGATTTTTAGCACCTTGTGGTGCCTTTGTAGCTGGTATCTGTACAGGAAAATTTAGTATTGTGAAGTTATGATCAAGCATTTCCTCAACCTATGATGGAAAGCAAGTCTCGTTAAATGATTTATTCAATTGTTACAAAGAATCTTCAAGGATGTGCAACTGACTCGGTCGGCTTCTCAGGTGATGGAACTATTCCATTTGACTTTCATAATTCTATTATGGTATTATCGATGATCATATCAAATTGCTTGTCTTTAGTGAGGCTATGTGATTGTATCTTACCCTTAATGTATTGATTGTTACATATTGCGGGGTTTCTCAACTGATCAACATGGATCCTACATCGAGGAAGCATTCTCTTCCCAGTGCATGAGCCACTTTCAGGGAAGTTTCTTTTCTCTCTCTTTCTGCCTCTCGTGTCAGTTTCGTGTCTTTTCGCTCCTTGGAGCTTTCTCAGAGCTGCCCACCTAGTGGCATAACATGCTCTTTCATCGGGAATCCGGTTGCTTACGGATTACCGTTCTTTATTATTATATGTTTTTTATTTTGTTGTCCGGCCATGCCTTGGGGCTTATCTTGGATAAAAAAAAAGTATGATCTTTGCCAGGAGTATGGTGATATGTTTTAACTTTTTTATTATACATCTCCTTAATTCCTCTCTGTTGCTGCTTTTCTCTAATGCTCACCCATATTCTTCCCTTTTTCACAAATACTTCTCAAAGACGATCCACATCACACTATAACATTCTGATATTCATGATCACCACTCTCCTCAGTTGCCGTTTACATAGTCTACATGGGTGCCGCAAACCCAACCAACCTGACTGCGAAGGTTCTCCTTCATTGCCAAGTTGTCGGGCCTGTGGCATCAGTGTAGACTATGTTAGCGACATCCGAGAGGCCATGCTGCACAGTCCGGCCCAAATAGACCACCGTAGTCCGCGTGTTGCGGCCATGCTAGTAGCAACAACAATATGAGTGAAGTAGCAATGACGGCCGTAGACAACTACGTTAAGGAGTATTGTTGTACGCCTTGTGTTTTGGAAGGAAGAAGTGTTTCTGGAGAAAAGAAAAGGATGGGTTATGCATTCTGAGAGAGAAGCTAGATAGATAGGAGAAAGCAACTAAAGATATGAGTAATAAGAAAGACTTGCTCAAGAAGCAGTGATATGAAATCAGTTATACTAATTAAACGCTATTTATACTAGAAGAGAGCGACAGATCAGAAGGTAACCTAGCCTAACTTACTCCCTTTTTTCTCCCAGGTACAAAGCGCATGATGCATGTATATATGCAGGTAGTTGGAATGCTTTCTATGAGCTCCAAATATTGTGCCTATATAAAAGAAATATGCTGATCTCACAGGTCCCTTCATGCAATTTTTACCTTTGTTGAAAGTTGAAACTGTGTGTGGGAAACGGTGCGGTTTGGACCAGACCAGACTATATACACGATTTGTGGTTCAGATCGAGAGATTGGAACACAGATTGTGGACCAGACCACATCCTATACTGTTCAGATTAGACCACGTCTGTGCAATATGGTCCGATACGGTCTATACCAGGCAGACCATGTTAAAAATTTTTCACTCTTATTCCGTCCTCCAACCATCCGTTATCTATAAACATAAAAACTTCAGTGACCAATATGCTAGTGTAATAATAATTTAGTGATCATAATTAAAATGAGAATAAATATATGAGGGGAGAGGAAGACTTTTCAATTTTCAAACTCTCTCTAGTCTCTACGGGTCTATCCAGTTTCCAATTAAAAACACATATAAAATAGCCTTGTTTCTCTCTTCCTCTTTGTGCTACTGCTTCTCTTCCTCTCTCGGGTGATCCTGCAGGTTCTCGCGATCGTTTTGAACCACCAAGAAGATCATTTATCTCTCAATAATTTTCTTTGTGATTGAATTTTTCCAGTGTATCTTTTTTATCGACTCTGTAGTCTAGACAATGTTAGTAAATATTATTTATGAATATTTCTTGTTTTTGTGTGGTTTTTTATAAGAAGATAATGCATAAGCGATCATTTGAGCAATCTGTTGGCTCCAAACTCGATGAATAGTCAACTAACTTTGTTCTTCAAATATAGAAATGGATGTTTAATTTAGTGTTATTTTGGTATGAGTTAGTAGGTAGTGTATCACGGTCTGTCACGGTTTACTGTGGTAGATCGCTATCCAGACCACTTTAGACCACACACTAAAAGAGGAGACCATAAACTATAGTTCTGATATTACAGTTCAGACTTCAGACCAAACCATACAATACGATCTAGACCTCGATTCCCAGCCCTTGCACCACCACATCGCACACGCTGCCAAACAGCCCTTATGAAATCCAAAATCTTATATGTTAAACGACCAAAACTAATCAAAGCCCGAACTCTGATACGAATCCATGGGCTTTTGTATTTCCTGATTCTCTCGGCCTATAGCCTACAGTTGAGCCCACATACCCCGAAGCCTACAAAAAGCATTTCTCTTTCGATCGCTTTTCCGGTTCGTAATTCGTATCGCCCAGCAACGGAAAAGGGGATAAAAAATGCAAAATTTGAGTTCCAAACTTCCCAATCCATACCCCATTTTCCCCGCCAAACCCTAAATCGGTAAAAATGTCGCTTCCCATGGCAGTCGAAGGTTCATACATCATAGCTTTCTAATCATCGGCATATGTTTCAGCTCCAAGTCTTCAGCGATTTTGGCCGCCCTACCCGCGTGAGCTGTTTGGATTTGCAGCCTTGGAGGTGATCTCTTGCAATTCCCTTGGTGCTGGACGCTAGGGTAGTAAGGTATGTGGATCCCAATTGCTTAGTCTGGAATTGAAGAAAAACTGTGAGCTTCTGGAACAGCAGTCATCCCCATTTAGGAGACTGGAGTCTTTGATTGTGGCAACCGTCAGGCTACCGTACAGAGTTGTCAGTTACCTTTTCAAAGTATCTTCTTGTGAAGAACCAGATATTTTGATCGATCTTGATGCGTGACTTCGAGTAGAACTAGCTTCCAAATACTAAGTGAGAGAAAACCATATTAAAATACTTGGCAGAAACGCCTAAGCCTACCAGAATCTTGGAAATGCTGTTGAATGTTTACTCGCTAGTGGCTTCTGTTTAATGAATCCGAGTTACTGTGCTTGGTATGAAATGTGCAGGTTATTACTCGCTAGTAGACAGCAGCTTTCTGTTTAATGAATCGAGCTTGTTCCCTCGCTAGTGGGTTTATGTTCGATGTAACACTCTTGCTGCATTGCTAGATGAGGTTTCTTTTCACTTTCTTTCAGATGAGTTCTTCGGTGATGATTTATTTATGACATACACATGATTGATTGACAGATAAGCTGATCTGTCCACTAGTTCAGATACCTTAACTTAGTTCTATTTTGAGGTGAGTACAGCACTTACCATTTCTGCCTGATTTGAATCCCATTGTTTCAATCTTTATAGTTATTTTCGTCGCTGATCTTTCAGTTAAGTTGTGAATACTCAATACCCTGCTCCAATCCGCAACGGGGGACAGTTTTAATGGATTCGATGTTCTCATTCCGTCATCATTGAATACGTGTGCTTTCAGACTGGCTTCTCCTGTTGCTACTCACCTTTTAACGTGTGGAATGCACTCAAGTGGGATAAAGGTTAGAGTTGAAAGCTTCTTGTTTACATTGAATCTTCATGGATATAGTAATGTGTCCTTTGCTTTCCTTCACCTGCAATTTTAAGGAGACTAGTCACACCACACACACCCCTCTGCTTTTATTTCTGTAGACAGATTGTCTCGGATCACTTTTGCATCTTATGAAGCCTTTTAATTCTGAAGTGTGACAGGCCTTCTTGGTCTATTCGACAATCAGTTCCCTTGGTTGAGTCTTCCTGCTGAAATTATCGATATTGGTGCATATGCTTGTATCGATGGCTGAATCGCGGTGGATATCTGACATGAGAAATTGAGAATTGGAACACCAAACACCATTGCGTAATGCCTTCTTGTTCAGCTAGCCTTACTTAGAAATGCTTCAAAATGTTTACAGTACGATATTGTTGGTGGGTGGCTGCTATTTCTGGATCGCCATTGCTAGCTAGCCAGTTACTTTCTGTTAGATATAGACCTGTATTTGTTGCTGTCCAAGGCGCCACGCTGCATGCACGCACAATGCCCTACAAAGCACATGAGGCTTTATATTTTCTGGTGGTCTCGGCCCATACACTGTAGATACTTATGGGCATTAATATTTTCGGATATTCTCGGCCCACAGCCTACAGTCGAGCCCACAACCACCAAGTCCTACAAAATTTAGGAAAAGGTAAAGCTATAAATCATTTCTCTGCCTCTAGGGGCCTTCGTCATGGGGATCCGCTCTCTCCACTCCTGTTTGTACTCTGCACGGAAGGGTTTGCGGCCCTACTCCGAAATGCGATTATGGAGAAAAAATTAGAGGGCGTGAAAGTAGCTCATCGTGCTCCAAGGGTCTCGCACCTGTTCTTCGCGGATGATTCTTATCTATTTTTGCGAGGTTCTCTGCAGGAGTGTGAGAATTTAATTGAGGAGTTGAATGAATATGAGGAAATGAGCGGTCAACGCGTTAATTTGGAGAAGTCGGCGGTGTACTTTAGTAAGAATATTTCCACGCCAGATCAGGAGTTCTTGGCCACGATTCTAGGGGTTGGTGCAGTGGGGGTCCACGATAAATATCTGGGGCTTCCAACTCTGGTTCCTCGATCCAAAATGGTTACGTTCAGATATTTGGAGGATAAACTCCTAGATAGACTTCAGGGGTGGAAACAAAGGACATTGTCGTGGGCGGCTAAGGAAACATTGATTAAATCCATAGCGTTGGCTCTCCCCCTCCATGTTATGTCTTGTTTCCGTCTTCCTCTGGCTCTTTGCCGTCTTTTAGATAAGCATGTGGCCCGCTTCTGGTGGGGTGCTGAGGACGGTTCTCCCAAAATTAGATGGGTGTCCTGGCGTAACATGTGCAGGAGTAAACATGATGGGGGGATGGGATTTCGCCAGTTTGAACATTTCAATCAAGCTCTGTTAGCTAAGATAGGCTGGCGTATTCTCAATGAACCTCAATCACTTATTGCTCAGATTTATAAATGCAAGTATTTCCCTCAGGGGTCCTTCCTGACTGCGACAGCTAGATCTTGTCCCTCTTGGGGGTGGCAAAGTATTCTGCATGGGCTTCAGTTATTGGAGAAGGGTTTGAGATGGCAAGTTGGGAATGGCCAATCGGTCGCCCTCCTTCATGATAATTGGATTCCTAGTTGCCAATTTGATCCCCCAAGCTATAATCCGCGGATCCTGCCAGAGGGGGGGTACCCCTTGGTGGCGGAGGTTATTTGTGAGGGAGGAGGGAGGTGGTCTGATGAGAAGCTCAGTCAATGGTTTGACCCACCTACCTGTAAGGCTATTAAAGTGATTCCTCTCCCTTGTTGGGACGTGATGGATAAGCTTCTCTGGCATTTTACGGGCGACGGGGTCTTCTCGGTTAAGTCGGCCTATCACTTGGCTGTTGATTTGGACAGGAGGAGGGGTGGGTGGCGATCCTCGGTTAGCTGGATGGATAAGCCGAGTTGGATTAGAGTTTGGGAGGCGAGGATTCCCCCGAAGTTGAAGGTTTTTGTTTGGCAAATTCTTAATCGGGCTCTGCCGACGATGGAGGCGCTTATTGAGAAAAAGGTCCAGGTGCTACCTCGGTGTCCAGTTTGTTGGGATGGCCCAGAGACAATGGAACACCTGTTCCTTTATTGTCCGGTTGCCCGGGCCCTCTGGGATTATTCTGGTCTGGAGTACTTGGGGGAGGGTTTGCCTCGGCATACTTTTCCGTTGTTTCTCAAACGTCTGCTGGGTTTGATCCATCAGCCGACAGTGGTTATGGCAGTTGTTGCCATCCTTTGGAGGATCTGGCGATCTCGGAATTGGGTAGTCTTTGAAGGCAAACAATTTGGGATCTCGGCACTCATGCGCCAGTTTAATCAGCAATATGAGGAATGGACGGACCTACCATCGGACCAGGTACCGAGGACGCCGATCCCGTTAGTACAATCTACATCACAAATGGGAGATTCTCATTTGGTATGTATGTGGGATGGAGCTACTAAGGGTGAGTCACATTCGGCTGGTGGGATGGTTCTTTTTGACCCAACGCGGACACTCCTTCTGGCTAGAGGGGTTCAGTTTGCTCACATGGATGATCCTGGAGTGGTGGAGTTGCTTGTTCTGAGGGATGCTATTATGTGGTGTATTGAGCAAGGTTTGTCGGAGGTCCGTTTTAAGGGCGATGCAAAGGTGATTATTGACAAACTTAATCAAGCCGACACGAGAGATAGCCGGTTGGGCGCTATTCTGGAAGAGGTTGCTCATTTTTTGCGTACTCAGCCTGACTTTAGTGTGCGTTTTGTAGGTCGGGAAAACAATAGGGTAGCTCATTTGGTAGCTAGGAAAGCCCTCTCTTTGTATCCGACTATGAGTCGCTTCTTTGATTTCCAGACCTGGCTGATTTCCAGGATGTAAGTCTATTTTTTCGATCAATATATGATATCTTTTGGCAAAAAAAATAAATAAATCATTTCTCGCTTTTCTAGTTTGGAAAAATTGTATTGCTTCATAGAAAAGGAAGAAGTTGTAATCCATTCCCAATTCCTCATTTGTTTCAGGACTGCAGCCACAAGAATCTCTAGTCTCTATGAGCAACAGCGGCAGGTACACCTCAGGGAAAGCTGGACAGAGGCGCCGGAAGGAGGAAGAAGAAGATAATAGTGCAGCTGCTGACATGTTAAGCTCTCTTCCAGAACCCCTTCTGTCTCACATCCTTTCTTTCCTCGACACCAAATCCGCAGCTCAAACCTCCGTACTCTCCCGAGCGTGGAATTCCATTTGGAAATATGCCCCTGCCCTTGATCTTTGTCGAGGTTCTTCACAACGAGCTTCGGCCTTCAAAGAATTTGTGCACGAGGTTTTGTCCTCCCGCAGCCACGTTAATGTCCGCAAGGTTACCTACGTCGATAAGATCGCACGGTGGTCGGATGAAACAGATAAGAGCGTGTTCGTGGAGGTGATCCAATATGCTCTGTCTCATGATGTTCAGCAGTTGGTCGTTGACGCGGGGAGCGACTCAACAGATTTCAGAGACTTCTACAGGTTCCCCGGTATGTTCGGCTCAATCTCGAATAGCAATCTGAAAAGTCTAGAACTGAACTATCTAGTATTCGACACTGCATTCGTATCTTCTGGTTTCAAGATGTTGACATCGCTGTGCCTGGCCAATTGCGCGCTGGCTGGTGAAAAGGGGGAGGACCTCGATCCTTTCTCTAGGTTTCCTTGTTTGACGAACTTGGTCCTGCGTGCTGTCGAGCCTGTTGGGGGAGCGGTAAGGGTGTGTGGATCCCAATTGCTTTGCCTGGAACTCGACGAGATGAAGTCATTTGAGATTGAAGTATTTGCACCGAAACTCAAATTCTTCCGTCTTCGTCAGCGTGCTAGCCCACAGGAACACTTGAGCTTAACCGTTCCCTCGCTGGATCATGCAGAGGTTGCTCTGACCCGCCTATCGTTGAGCGACATTGAGAGCAACTTTACGACGTGGGAAGAATGGATGCGGCAAAATTTCCACTTCTTGTTCCGAGGCTTGCATAATACAAAATCTTTGAAGCTAGATGCCAATGTCATTGAGGTACTGCTCTGTCTTATTGCATGAATAATGTCACTGGTGCCTTAGAGAAGATGTTTCTGTATGGTGCATTGAATTCTGTCTGTGTTCTATGTAGGTATTGAGGAGGATCTGTGTGTTTCTTGGACGGCAGACATCCCCATTTAGGAGACTGGAGTCCTTGATTGTGCCAACAGACAGCCTACCGTACGAGCTTTTCCATTACCTTTTCAAAGGATCTTCTTGTGAAGAACCATGCATTCTCCTCGATCTTTGATATGTGAGTTTAAGTAGAAGTTGTTTCTGAATACTCAGTGGGAGAAGAAAAAAAAGAGTATCTTTCTATCTCTATAGTTATTTTCTTGTCAACTGCCTTCTTAAATTATGGTTATGCATAGTATTGAATCTAGTTTGTGCTTTGGTTCCAATCTACTTGGACTGTTTTGGTTACACAGTCAAATGACTATAATTGACGAGTTTTTTTTGTATTCTTCGTAAAAAGAAGGGAAAATACAATATAATATTCATAACTATTATGGATCGGGGATTTATATCCTCAACTATCAATATACAAATTAATATTCAATCGTTAATTGTCCGTTAATACCCCGTTAGTAGGTCTTTCTGCAATGCTGACCTGGCAAAAAAAAACTGAGATGGAATTGAGAACATGACATCCCTGTGGAATTGATTAAGTAAATAATAACATAAAACGTAAAAAAAAATAAAACAAATATTACCCCTCCCCTCCTCTCACATCCATTCACCCAATTCTTATCCTCAACCCCTTCTTCTCTCATCTGTCCATCTCCCCCTTCGTCTGCAAAGACACGAAGTCGCCGACGAGGATCCACTCACCGTCCTGCAGGCATGGCGGCGAGACTACCATTGCCTGAGTCCCCCCTACCAAAAACCCCAATCCTTCTTCTTTCACTCATCGAAAGTAACGAAACAAACCCCCCATCGTCAATCCAAATCCCCAATCTTCGATCCAGGTCTGGAGAGCTCATTGTCGACAAGAAGCCACCACTGCCTCGGAGTACTGTCACGGCCTTACTCTTGGTCGTGCGGCCCTAGCTCTCAATTCCGTTAGAGATACTAGGCAGCCTTCTCACAAGCTCTCAAACTCACTCAACTCACAAGAACAAGACACAAGAAGATGGGAGAAACTCTATAGTTGTATTGCTCACAAAAATGATGGATGAGTTACAAGTGAGGGAGATGGCTCCTTATATAGGCCTCTCCACATACAAGGCATCAATGCCCCCTCATAATGTCCCTCTACTACATCAATACACCCATTAAGTCCCCCCCATTATGCACTCTATCAATGTCACCATTATGTGACTCATAAGTGCACCATTAAGCTCTACATTAAGGTGGAGAATCCTAGGAGCATCTCTATGCTACTAGTCTTCCATGCATGCCACATGTGCAGCCGCCATGTTGTCACCTTGTTGGCGCCATGTCATCTGCCACATGTGACATCCTCCCCCACCTATGCTCGCGACGCCCTCGTCGCGTCCTTGCTACAAAATGCCTCCTTCGACCTCGAGCAGCCTCTTTCGACTCTTGAGCCTCGTTGGTGACATTCTCCTTCACTCAATCCACGACGCCCTCGTCGTGGCTCTTTGGCAGACGCGTCCCTTGCCTTAGCTTCATTGCTTGCAAGGTCTCGTTGCACCTTCCTCCAAACCAAGGATGGCCTTGGCTCGCTCTCGAGCCTTGTGCTCCCATGATATTGCTCACTCCTCCGCGGTCTTCTCCGTCGCGTCTTTGAGTGTCCCGGCTTCTCGATCATGGTGGCCTTTCCTTGCTTCTCTTGGCAAGTCGAAGATGATACATCCTCGTCTCTCATGGCTCCACGATGTTGTGCACTCCTCCTTCTCGTCCTTCTCCAACGAGTCTTCGAGTGAGTCTCTGCCTCCACCATCGTTGCCACTTCTCGCTGCTCTTGCCTTGCCAAACACCTCTTGTTTGACTCGAGTTGCTCTCTTGTCATGGGAACCGATCTTGCTCCGCCATTGATGCAGAATCTATTGGCGTAGGGAATCGGGAAAGCTTTCTCCCGCACCATGAATTCCATGCCGACGATGACCTGATAATCATCCAACGACACAACCTCAAAGTCTGCCACCCCGGTCCATCCTCCAAGCTTGAGTGGCACCTGGCGCGCTACTTCATGAGTTCTTGTGGCCCTTGAGTTGGTAGCTTTCATCCACCCTCTTTGCTTCTTCTCGTACGTGATGCCTAGCCTCTGCGCTTCACCTACGTCAAGAAGGTTGCAACTTGCCCCAGTATCAACCAAAGCTTTTGTTTTCCTTTGGTTGAGCTTCGCCTCTACGAAGCATTGGCCGTGCTGCTCGGGTTGGAGAGGCTCTTCCGCCCGCTTGATGGCGCTCAATCTCTTCATGCAACCGATCTTCGCGACATGGGGCTCCACTCTTGGAGCCTCCTCTGCTTCCTCTTCCGAGCTCGAGCACTCTGCCAGTACGGCCTTCATTGCCGACAACTTGTGCTTTCTTGGGCAATCTCTCACACGGTGTGGACCATCACAAAGAAAGCAAGTAAGTGGTTTCTCAACCTTATGACTACCTCCTTGGTCCGGTCTACCACGCCTTCGTGTGTCTCTATCATAGTCGCGTCCACCTCCATTGCCTCCGAACTCCGCACGTTCCTCCGGCTCGTGGTACTCGACTAGGGACTCGGCAATCGCCATTGCCTCGGCAAGACTTTGCACGCCTCGCCGTTGTAGCTCCAACTTCGCCCATGGTTGGAGGCCGTCAAGGAAGGTGAACATGGCCTCCTTGTCGGTGTAGTCGGGGATCTCGAGCAACAATTCAGAAAACTCTTTCACATACCCTCGAATCTCTCCTTCGTGAGCAAGCCTCCTTAGTCTCGACCGGGCTTCAAACTCAACATTATCTGGGTAGAATTGCCTCTTGATCTCCCTCTTGAAGTCATCCCATGACTCCATCACGCACGCCCCTTTATTGATATCGCCTTGGGTCCTTCTCCACCACAGCATGGCAACATCACTCAAGTAGAGAGGTGCAGTTTTTACCTTGGTATTCTCATCTCGAATACCCGAAGCTTCGAAGTATTGCTCCAAGCTCCATAGGAAGTTCTCTAACTCCCTTGCATTCCTCGACCCTTGAAAGCTCTTTGGTCTAGGAACCTCCATGGTTGAGGTAGGTTGTGCAATGGCAGGTCCGTTAGCCATGGCTCTCTTCACGAGAGTGACCTCACTCTTGAGGTCTGCAATCTCCTCCTTCACGCCGACCAGCTCAGCCTGGACATGTTCTTTCACAACTTCAATGGCGTTGTTTAAGGATGTGGTGATGGTGTTGTTGATGAGGGCCACAAGCTCTTCTCGTAAGCCATCATTACCAATCTCCAAGCTCGACAAACGAGCATTCATACTTTGAAAGTCGCTTTCGACTTGGGTGAAGTTTGCTCCCAAATCCTCGATGGCACTGATGTCTTCCGCCAACTTCACCTCCATTCTAGAGACACGCCTCTCTAGAGACGTCATAGGATCACGAGTGCTTGACTTGTCACCCTTTGGTTTGGGATTCTTCACGGTATCCCTTCCACGGTGCTTCTCCGCATCGTCGTGGACTTCTGATCCAATCATCTTTGGTGAGGCTCTCGCTCTTTCTTATCTTCCTTCTTGGGGAGTGAGGACACCGGTTCTTCTTTCAGAACCAGGCTCTGATACCAACTGTCACGGCCTTACTCTTGGTCGTGCGGCCCTAGCTCTCAATTCCGTTAGAGATACTAGGCAGCCTTCTCACAAGCTCTCAAACTCACTCAACTCACAAGAACAAGACACAAGAAGATGGGAGAAACTCTATAGTTGTATTGCTCACAAAAATGATGGATGAGTTACAAGTGAGGGAGATGGCTCCTTATATAGGCCTCTCCACATACAAGGCATCAATGCCCCCTCATAATGTCCCTCTACTACATCAATACACCCATTAAGTCCCCCCCATTATGCACTCTATCAATGTCACCATTATGTGACTCATAAGTGCACCATTAAGCTCTACATTAAGGTGGAGAATCCTAGGAGCATCTCTATGCTACTAGTCTTCCATGCATGCCACATGTGCAGCCGCCATGTTGTCACCTTGTTGGCGCCATGTCATCTGCCACATGTGACATCCTCCCCCACCTATGCTCGCGACACCCTCGTCGCGTCCTTGCTACGAAATGCCTCCTTCGACCTCGAGCAGCCTCTTTCGACTCTTGAGCCTCGTTGGTGACAGTACACACCGGGGACTCCCCGGTATGCGACTCGGAGCTGCGCTATGTGCATCGGAGCTGGAGCGAGGTCGGTGATAGTCAACGCCTTCTGCAGTCGACGGCAGTCGCAGTACCGTTGACCAAATCCAGGTCAATAGTCTTGTGACCGTTGACCGAATCTATGAAATCGAGTCCATTTTCTCTTCCAGATCTAGGCTGCTCCTGAGTGGCGACTTTGCTAGAGAGGATGGCGCATGAGCTCTGCCAGTCGGATCTGCTGCGGACGACGCCAGCGGGGCAGTTGACGGAGTCGTAGGAGCGGTGGATGCAGTGGACGACGAGTGGTGCTGCCACGGCGGAGGGATGGCTAGTCCCTATTAACGAGGAGTTGAGAGACAACAGAGGCTGGGTAGGGCGGAGGAAGCTAGGTGACGGTGGAGGAAGATAGGGGAAGAAGAAGAGGGAGACAGCCAGACAGGGGAGGGCGGAGGAAGCCAGGGGACGGTGGAGGAAGATAGGGGAAGAAGAGGGAGACAGGGGAGGGCGGAGGAAGCAAGGTGACGGTGGAGGAAGATAGGGGGAAAAAGAGGGGAGAGTGGTTGAGTTTGTTTTTCAACTTTAATTTTTTATTTTTTTTAATTTAAAAATAAAAATTATATATTTAATTATTTGCTGATGTGGATGCCAATATGGATGCTGACATGGCAGTCTCCGTTACAAATTTAACGGTAGTAACAGACTGTTAGCCATATATTGACCTGCAACTATAGTTATGGATATTAATTTGTATATTGATAGTTGAGGATATAAATCCCCGATCCATAATAGTTATGGATATTATATTGTATTTGCCCTAAAAAGAACAATAAATGTAGAGATATACAAGATCCAACCAGCAACAAATGATGAAATTGATATGAATCATTTCATGTATATAGAATTGCAGTGGGTAAAAGTTTGCCCAGAAGCCTACCCTCTTTTGCCTTTGGGTATGGAATTTGCAGGTTTTCAATCGCTACTGGGTTTCTGTTATTGATTTTTTCTTCTTCTTCTCAATAGATCACTTTGAAAAAGAGGAAATCAAAGGTTTTATTATACAAGATACTTATCTACATACGCTTTGAAGCCTAGACTGTAATTCATGGAGTTCTACATATTTTTTATTGGGCTGCAATTGGTAGCGGTGTTTTCTATTAAAAATGGGATGTATTTTTTCCCTATAATTGGATGTATTTTTTAATCTGCCCGAAAACTCTATCTCGCAGAATTAGGGGTGTCCATAGGGGTTTACCCGAAACCGATCCGATTATATACATTTTCGGTTTTTTGGGTTCGGGTTTGTTTCGGGTTTCGGGTTTTTGGTTTCGGGTTCGGTTTTGCTTTTCAGTTTTTTGGGTTCCGGCTAAAAACCTCCAATGAATAGAACTCAATCCGTATTCTTAGGCGTTCGGGTTTTTGGGTTTCGGTTTTGCTTTAAACGAACCCGAACCCGATAAGGAATTTTCGAGTTTCGGGTAACCGGAACCCGCAAGTCCTTATTGGGTTCGAGTTCGGTTTTAGTGGTTTTCGATTTCGGATTTTCGGGTTTTTTCGGATTTCGGTTCGGGTAACCGAAGCCGACCCGAACTGACACCCCTACGCAGAATTTAGATATAAAATCTATTCCCTTTA
Source organism: Linum trigynum (assembly GCA_964030455.1). Taxonomy (NCBI): domain Eukaryota; kingdom Viridiplantae; phylum Streptophyta; class Magnoliopsida; order Malpighiales; family Linaceae; genus Linum; species Linum trigynum. The sequence continues at coordinate 13,500,237 of OZ034816.1, forward strand.
GATTAGGATATATCAATAGCAAAATATCTTAATTCATAAAAAATAGAAATATATCTAAAATATTTGTACATTTAATTTCAAAAGAATATTTTTATAAGAATTTTCAAATAAAATTAATTTCTTTTTTATAATAAATAAAAAACTTAATTCTTACAATTATTAATTCATTTTTCAAGTGATGTTAATTTGACTCTTTGTTAGCATTAATCCTCTCATAAAAGATTATTAAATCTCCCTTAATTATTATACATTATACGTTGCTTTGTAGCTTTGATGTTTATTCTTAGTCTTAGGTTGGGCTCGCTGCCCATATCTGGATTTGGGGTTTACAAATTTGGTCAACGTTGTTGTGGGTTCTAAATTTCTAATCGTCGCGGCACTACAAGTTTGAGGGAAGATCGAAGAGAAAAGAGAGGTGAAAGACTGGAGATTAGTAATGATGGGTGTGAGAGGAAGATCGGAGGGAAAGAAAGGGGAAGATCGGAGGATGGAGGGAGATTGAAATCCAGATTTGACTTCATCTTCTCCGATTGAAAACTAGATTTCATCTTCTTTTCCCCTGACTTCATCTTCTCGATTGAAACCCAAATTTGACGCTTTCTAGATCCATCTTCCAAAACCCAAATTTATAGCGACAAGAGGAATCGATTGATTGACTTGAGGGAGCACCGGCAACAGATTTCAATTGAACAAGAGTTTCTACTAGGGAAGGGATGGGGAAGAAGAGAAATGAAGAGAGAAAATAAAAAATATTTATTTTATTTATTTTTAGTCTCCACCTCACATTTTTAATTAACTAACGTCGCCAACTCAATAATGTCGTTAGTCCAGTCAACCCGTTACTTGACACCATCAAAGAATTGGATGGAAGTGGCTATTTTTGTATTTTGCCAAAAGTGGCTATACTTGGCCAAACCATCAAAATTTTGGCTACACAAGTAGGGATGACAACAAAACTCGAACCCACGGGTACCCACCCGACCCAACCCGGTCAATGCGGGTAAAATTCGTGTTGACGGGTTTTGGGCCAGGTTGGGTTGGGTTTGGCTTTAGGTAAACCCAACCCATGGGTACCCGCCCACACCCATATAATTAATTTTCTCGGTATATTTAATATTCTAAACAACTAAACTTATTTATGTTTGTGGAGACATTTCTATTTTTTTCTAATTGTGTAGAATGAAGTTGATGTTATCGAGTGGAGAGTGAAGAAACTTAATTCAAAGGAAGAAGCTTTCAATTAATCATGTTATATATGGATAATTTGTGATTTGCTTCAATTTTCTTGAGTTCTCTAGATTGGTGTTGAAAAATTTGTATAGTTAATTTGTGATTTGCTTAAATTTTTTAGAATGGTGTTTTAAATATGGATAATTTGTATTGAGAGATTGATATTAGACTTTAATTTTGATAGGAACTTGTTAGTGTAAATTTTTTACGACAAAAACCCGTGGGTACCCATGAACCCGCGGATACCCAGAGGGTTGGGTTGTGTTTGAGTTTTTCAAACCTAGTTGGTTTTACCCCATTTTTTTTCACGGATAAACACATGAGTTTGGGTTTGACAAAACCTGACCCAACCCGACCCATTGCCATCCCTATACACAAGTGTATTTTGCCTTAAATTTATTAATTCTAACTCTCTTCCTACAGTCATATTTTCTTTTATTGATTTGTTACTGAATGTTGTTACTTTTATAGTTTATTTATTATTTGGTTACTTTCCGTCTCTTTTCGTTATAATTTTTTTTCAATTAATAAAATATGTTTAATTCTTTCTGATTGTGTTCCATTTATCCTTCTTTGGTCTTGATGTATTAATGATCAATTAGATTGTATATTAATTATTTTTAATTGCACTTCTAATTAAATTATGGGTTTAAATAGATATTCTAATATTGATTTTAAATATTTATTATTCTTTTTATATTTGTATATTACTTTTACTAATTTATCTATTTTATTGGAAATTTTTTATTAGCAAATACTATATTTAGAAGGTTTTCTAATTTTTTATTAGATAAATTTTGTTAATATATAATTTTCGATATTTTAAAAATTTTTGGGGAACCAAAATACAATTAAAATTTTGGAATGGATGAAAAACTATATGAATGCACGTTGTAGCAACTTTAATGGTATGGTATCCGAAGCCCTGTTCAAATTTAAATGAACCATCAACCTCAATTCTCTAATAGACTACTTAAATGACATATCCACTTTCTATTAGTGACCTGCTTTAAAAGTTCTACCTCGCGACAAATTAATATCAGTTCGGGACCAAGCTGTAATAGTGGGGACAAAAAATCGTTTCTCGCTTTCCCATCTCGAAATTGTTCACTTCATTCCTCCGTGAAACCCTAAATCGGAGAAACGTAGATGGCTTTCTAATCCAGTGATCCTCCTCGGTTATTTGATAGACTCCGGCCGGCAAAGCTCGGAAATTGAAGTGGTGGAGGTTGTCTATCTTCGCGCGGGCCCGGCGGTGACGAGAAGAGTTCATCATTGGGAGGAAAGGTGAATTTGTAGTCTCTTCGTGATTTGCTTCATCATTGTGGGAAAAGGTAAATTAGTAGTCTTTTCGTGATTCTGCTCTTACTTCATCTTCTCTTTCCAATCGTTTCGTAGTTCCCGGCTTTGGGATTCCCAGAATTAGAAATTGTCTGTAGTACCAGCAGAACAGCAGGAAGTTAGGGAAAGCCCGAAAAGGGCGGCGTGACAGGCTAAGCCGTCTTCCAGGACCAATTATTTATCACATCCTTTCTTTCCTCGACACCAAATCGGCCGTTCAAACCTCTGTGTTGTCCAGAGCGTGGCGATGCGCTTGGAAACATGTCCCTGTCCTCAATCTAGACAAGACTTCCTTCGAGCAGTATTCGAGTTTCATTAAATTTGTGGACAACGTTTTGTCCCTCCGCTATCCCCTCAGACTCCGTGAGGTCAGCTTCATTGACAGTGGGACTTGTGTTGTGGTCAGCTTCATGGACAATGATGGGATTATGGATGAACATGGTGAACGGGAAGAGCATCGACTGTATGCGAGGGTCATCGGATATGCACTCTTGCATGATGCTCAACATATTGCGATTGATCTTGATGATGGAGAGGAGCCCGGGTGCAGTCCTGATTTCTTTCATTTGTTTGGCTCAGTCACGAAAAGCAATATCGAAACTCTACAATTAAGAGCGGTGAGCTTCCGCAATTCTCAATACTCTGGTTTTGGATTCGTGACTACTCTGGATTTGTACTACTGCTGGGTGACGGATCTGGATGTCTTTTCTGATTCTAACTTCCCTTGTCTGGAGAATTTGGTCATGGAGGAGTGTTCATGCTACAAGTATACTCGTACGGAAACCATATCTGGGCTAAATTTGGTTAGCCTGAAACTCTTTCCCGTGCCATCTCAGCGACTTGAAATACGTGCTCCAAAACTCAACTTCTTGAGCCTTGCTTTCAAATTTGAAGTGAAGCTGTTAAAGTCAAGCCTCCCTTCTCTTGAGCGTGCTGAAATTCGACTTAGTTTTTTGTTTAGGTTTGATCCCGACGACATTGAGAAGCTACAGTTTATCTCTTTGTTCCAAGATTTGCATAATGTAGGATCTCTCACGCTGGATCACTTGACCGGGCTAAGATCATGTGACTAAGGAGGGGGTCCTTAGTCATGTGACTAAGTGAATCTCAGCCCTTCCCTCTCATTAAAATCCAATGGCTGAGATTAATTTCTTTTAATGAAGGATATAATAGTAAATACATAATTTATTTATTTAGCAATTAAATTAAACAAAAATAAAACCTATCTAGCGCCGCTTTCACCGACGTTCCTGGGAAATTCTTCCGGACGGGCGACAATCTCCCGAAACCCAACGCCGGCGGTCCTCCTTTTCCTTTCAGCGGCCGGTCCATTTTTATGGGATTTCCCCATTCCCAGCACGCGAGAGAGGGGTCAATTTTATGGGGACTTTTCCCCATTCTCATTCCCAGAGAGAGAGAGAGAGAGAGAGAGAGAGAGAGAGAGAGAGAGAGAGAGAGAGAGAGAGAGAGAGAGAGGGGGAGGGGAGGGAGGGAGGGAGGGAGGGAGAGTTCTTGTCAACTTTTCCGGCGACGGCGGAGCAGTTTTCCGGCGATCAGAGACGGTGGTGGATGATTTTCCGGCAACAGTATTGAGTTCGTGATGTTTGTAATGTTTATATTACTATTTTGTAATGTTTGTAATGTTTGTTTGTCTAGTTTGTATACTTTATGTTATGATTTATACACTTTCTATTCATTGATTTGTATTTGTAACTTTTGTTATTCAAGTTTGTATACTTTTATGTTATGATTTGTATACTTTGTATTCATTTGTTTGTAATACAAGTTTACCAATCTGTATTGTAAGTAGTGATATTCTGTACGTGTAGTATGCTTTGTAATGTTTGTTTGTAATGTTTGTAATGTTTGTTTGCAATGTTTGTAATGTTTGTAATGTTTGTTGGTTTCTTTTGTATTGTTTGTAATGTTTTGTAATGTAGTGATATTCTGTACGTGTAGTATGCTTTGTAATGTTTGTTTGTAATGCTTTGTAATATTTTGTATACATTGTAATGTTTGTAATGTTTGTTTGTCTAGTTTGTATACTTTATGTTATGATTTATACACTTTCTATTCATTGGTTTGTATTTGTAACTTTTGTTATTCAAGTTTGTATACTTTTATGTTATGATTTGTATACTTTGTATTCATTTGTTTGTAATACAAGTTTACCAATCTGTATTGTAAGTAGTGATATTCTGTACGTGTAGTATGCTTTGTAATGTTTGTTTGTAATGTTTGTTTGCAATGTTTGTAATGTTTGTAATGTTTGTTGGTTTCTTTTGTATTGTTTGTAATGTTTTGTAATGTTTTGTAATGTAGTGATATTCTGTACGTGTAGTATGCTTTGTAATGTTTGTTTGTAATGCTTTGTAATATTTTGTATACATTGTAATGTTTGTAATGTTTGTTTGTCTAGTTTGTATACTTTATGTTATGATTTATACACTTTCTATTCATTGGTTTGTATTTGTAACTTTTGTTATTCAAGTTTGTATACTTTTATGTTATGATTTGTATACTTTGTATTCATTTGTTTGTAATACAAGTTTACCAATCTGTATTGTAAGTAGTGATATTCTGTACGTGTAGTATGCTTTGTAATGTTTGTTTGCAATGTTTGTTATTTTGTAATGTTTGTAATGTTTTTTGGTTTCTTTTGTATTGTTTGTAATGTTTGTTATTTTTGTCCACATGTTTGTCATTTTTGTCAAATATGTTTGTAATGTTTTTTGAATCACAAATCAATACATATAAAGTATACAAATTATTAGTACTTACAATACAAAGCGACGTGATTTGCAGCACAAATCAATACATATAAAGTATACAAATTAAGATTACAAAACATACAAACTATACAAACCATACTTACATTTTGTACAAAAATACTAACAATACAAACTAATGTTACAAAACATACAAACTATACAAATCACTGTTCTTCCTTCAGACGATGTCTCTCCACCGCCGCCGCCGCCGTCGCTGCCGCCGACTCTCTCTACAGCCGTCGTTACCTCTGTTTTCCCGGCAACAGATCTACTTTCTCTCTCTTCCACCGCCTCCGTCGCGATCGTCTTTCCCTCTCTCCATCGTCGCCGACGCAGTTGAGATCTCCTCGCCGTCGCCCCCCTCTCTTCCACCGTCGACGTCCTTCTCTCCCCGCTGCTGCTTTTCTCTCTCTCTCCTATGGCCTGCAATGGCGACGTAGAAGAGGATGACTGGAGGAAAAATCGCGATCTCCTTTCCCTCTCTCCACCGTCGTCGGCGCCGTCGAGATCGTCGACTTTCTCTTTCTCTCTCTCATCCGCCGGCGTTGCCTCCTGTTTCCTCCGCCATGGCTCTCTCTCTCTACATCACAAAAAAGGGAAAGTAAGAGACGTGTTGCAGAGGAAAAAAGAATTCAATAATAAATAAAACAAAACTAAAAAATAGGAGTTAATAAATTATTGATAATACCAAAACTACCCTTCTTATTTAATAATAATTAATTGAGTTATCTGAACCATCAGATCAATCCAATGGCTGAGGGGGGCTTAGTCAAGTGACTAAGGACCCCCCCTTAGTCACCAGATCCGGACTCTCACTTGACCATCGAGGTATGCTTTCGTGGTTTTAGTGTGTGCCGTCTCAATTACAAAAGAGAGTTTCTTCTAGCAGATATATGTCCTTCAAATATTTTAATGGTCGAGAGAGGTCTTTTTATGCGCAGGCACTGAGTCAGATTTCTGAGATTTTAGAAGAACAACCCTCTCCCTTCACAAGATTGAAGTGCTTGAAGTTGCAGTCGAACAACGTACCTTATAATGTGGTCGATTACTTTCTCAAAGGATCTCCCAACACAGAACCCCATATCGAGTTTCTTGGCGAAGTAGTAAACCCCCCCTTTCCATATTGACTTCTGAATGGGATTAAGTTGGCAGGGGGGCCAAGGTTCTATCAATATATAGCTAGTGGAAATCAGTTGAATGAGAGGAGATAGGGTTCCTTTGTTGTCATCATTTATCATCTGGTATTTGTGTATGTGCGCTTGTATCTAGTGGTTTGGATGTCTGAATCATTCACAATGATATTTAACATGTGGCATTTGAATCCAAGTTAGTTTCTTTAGCCCCGGACTTGAATCGCAATCTTAAGGCTCTCGATTTCACTGATCACTGTGGAATTCGATGCTCTGGTTTCCAGTCGACGACAGCTCTGGATTTTACTCCGTCTCTGAAAGAAACGGCACTCTCTGGCCCGGTACTTGTCCTGTAACTGCATTTCAGAAACTCCCCTTATTGTCAGGGACATGTTTGTGGTAACTCCCCCACATATTCAAGAAACAGTAGGCAGGCATTAAATAGAAGCATTATTGTAAACATTCGTTATCTGTAGCAAATAGACAGGAGGAGTTCTCGAATCCAAAACACATAAATCTTCCATATAAAATCCCGTAATCTTTGAAGGAGTTACTTAGGAAGGAATGACGAATAAGAGAGATCGTACGCGTTGTGATCGCTCGATGAAAACAGTTAGAGAGGAACTAGCTAGTAATCCAGAGATCCGAACGTCGATGGAGAGACCGCAGACCTGCAATTTACTCTTGCTGCTAGTGTTGTTCCTTCTTGTCTCGGATGAGTTTGTTTTGGGAGCTCATGCGAGTCTCTCCAGTACGTCAATGGCTAATGCCCATCCAAAGGCAGCAAATTCAAGCCGGAATTATTACCTTAGACGAAGCCAATTTCCCAAAGGTTTCCTGTTTGGGGCAGCCACATCAGCTTACCAAGTAATTTTATATTTCAAGTCTAGTTTCGGTTGCTAAATAATTAATTGCATAATAATAACTATATAAATAGTTTTGGTTTGCGATAAAAGATTAATTAGTTGGAAACTAGCCGTTTTAATTAAGTGTTTATTACGTCATTAGATTTCCGTATCCAATTTCAGTGTATATATATATATATATATATATATATATGGTGACTACTTCGGTGCACTCACAAAAATGAGTGCGTTCAATGCACCCAACTCAAAAACTAGACTTAAGGTTTCGGATTTTGAATTTTAATTTGTAGAATTAGTGTAATATGATGATATAACATATAACAACAACTAATTAGCCGATTACTCTAAGCCCTAGACCTTCAATTTTGATTTCTATCCCTAAACCCCAAACTGTAAACCCTAACCCTAACCCTAACCCTAAATCTCTAAACTATAAATCCTTCAAATTAAAGTAAATCTTTAATGGTTTTTGTGCAAATTCATGTGTGTTATTGTTCATCACATCATAAGTGACGATTGACATCATTTTGACATAAATTGCATGTTTAAAATGGCGGTTATGAAGTGAGTGCACTGAATGCACAAAGAAAAGTGAGTGCACCGAAGACGCCACCATATATATATATATACCGAATCCGAAGAATTAGAGGTTATGATATGGAAAATATTTCAAGTTCATCATTTGTTTTTTATTGTAATTCAAGTTTTGGCTCCGATTTTTTTTATCGGTAACGAGCTAAATGTCTCTGTTGATAATGTCTCTGTACCATATATATATATAAGATTGTTAAAATGAATAACGGTTTGAATGAGTTTATGTCGCTGTATATATTTTGGCCGTCGTTTATGATACTTTTTGCTTGCCGTTCGTCCTTGTCTTCTAAAATTTCCATGGTCTTGTAATAATGTATTGCGATTGAAAAAAATTCAACAGTTTGTTAATTGGCTTATAATTATGTGACTAATTATTTGTGGAAATTGGTTTAGCATGAAGGTGCGACATGGGAAGATGGTAGACGTCCTAGTATATGGGATGCTTATGCTCATGCTAATCCAGGTAGGTTCTTGTCTTGTGCTTGCGTCAATTTTTTGCTGCTAAACACTTTTATTAATTATGATAATATTTTTGCTTTCTTTCTCAGGGTACAGATTAATTTCATACTAATCAAATATGCGTAATCATTTGTTAAATCTTAGAATTAATATATTTTAAAAAATTTCTGTAGGTAAAATTAAAGATGGAAGCACGGGCGATGTGGGTTCCGACTCCTACCATCTATACAAGGTACGGTAATATGTCTGGTAAATTAAGACTTATTTTTGCACCCAATAATTTAAGGAGGTCGAAAATAATAAAAAGGATGAAGCTATTTATTTATTAAATTAATTGTGTAGGATGATATAGCCCTTGCAAAATCACTGGGCCTGAATACTTTCAGATTTTCACTCTCCTGGTCCAGAATACTGCCCAGTACGTTCTTCTTCTGTCTCCCCTCTTGTGCTTTGATTCTTCGATCCATTTTTGGTATTAGTTAATTCAATGCAGAATAATAATAAAAAAATTCATTTGCAGGAGGTAAGCTCAGTGGAGGCATCAACCAAAAAGGGCTCCAACATTATAACAACGTCATCAATGAGATCCTAGCACAAGGTCGGTCCTTTGATTTATATTAGGGAGACAATTTGAAATCATATAATTTTGTATTTATATTTTCATATCTTAATTTTAGTTTTTTTAACGAAAAAATCATTCAAATTTTAATTTTGGTATCTAAAAATTTTCATAATGACATTTTAATACTTAAATTTTTCAAAATTTACATATTGGTGCAATATTTGGAGGCCACTTGGGTTCATAATTTCAAATATTCAATACACTAATCCATTTGATCGAATTGATAAATCAATACTATTTGTCACCTTATTGTGTTGTATATGTTTTGATTTTAATATATATGGTGACTACTTCGATGCACTCACAAAAATGAGTGCGTTCAATGCACCCAACTCAAAAACTAGTCTTAAGGTGTCGGATTTTGAATTTTAATTTATAGAATTAGTGTAATATGATGATATAACATATGATAACAACTAATTAGCGGATTACCCTAAGCTCTAGACCTCCAATTTTGAGTTCTATCCCTAAATCCCAAATTATAAACCCTAACCCCAAATCTCTAAACTCTAAATCCTTCAAATTAAAATAAATTTTTAATTTTTTTGTGCAAATTTATGTGCGTTATTGTTCATCACATCATAATGATGATTGACATCATTTTGACATAAATCGCATGTTTAAAATAACGATTATGAAGCGAGTGCACTGAATGCACCCAAAAAAGTGAGTCCACCGAAGACGCCACTATATATATATATATGGTGGCTTCTATGGTACCCCGGGTGAAATCCGGGGTACCGCATACCTCGAGTATGGAAACTCTATCTAGACCTCGAATTACCAGGATTTTTGTGTCTGATATTATACCCTAACCCTTAATGAGTGAACCCTAGGTCATAATTATCTAAATCATAATCTATAAACCCTAAGATGGTGCATTCCTTTTTGTGCCTATATTTGGATGAATCATAACCGTCGATTATTATTTCTAATTAAATTGATCTTGGAGTATAATATTGGGAGAGTTAACACCTAGATTTTGATCTTTAAGTGTTAGAGTATAGTATCGTGTTCGAAAGATCGGTCAATTCAAGGTTTAAATAGTGTTTTCATACTCAAGGTATGCGGTACCCCGGATTTCACCCAGGGTACCGTAGAACTCGCCATATATATTTATAAAACTAATTGATCGAATTGAGAAGATATAGATTTTGTTACAAGAGTGCTATAATTTTTTTTTATATTATTACTTGCAGGACTTACGCCATTTTTGTCACTAGTCCATATGGATAGTCCTCAATGTTTGGATGATGAATACGGTGGCTTTTTAAGCAATCGAATCGTGTAATCCTCTAGTACTCTGTTGCCCTAGCTAGATATATAGCTTCCTTGAATAAATATTTTTCACAAATATTCGACTAAATCTATATATGTACGTCTTATTGTTTGAAACTGGATAAGACAGGACCGACTTTCGAGATTATGTCGATTTGTGCTTCAAGGAGTACGGCGACCGTGTCAAGTATTGGATCACAATAAACGAGCCATTTACCGTCGCTAAAGGCGGCTATTACGCCGGTGACCTAGCCCCCGGCCGGTGCACCAGCCACGGCAACTTTACCTGCGACGAGGGAGAGTCGGGTACCGAGCCCTACTTCGTTGGCCACAACCTGCTCCTTGCTCATGCAACGGCGGTCCAATTGTACAAGCAGAAATATCAGGTATACATGCATTCACCTAATGGTGGATCCTCTCATTTTCATTTATCATAACGTACGTGTACATTCATATATTGAAAAAAACATTCTGAATCACTACAACTTTGTATTTTCAGTTTCTCTTGATTCAAAATTCCGACTTCATCACTGCATGGATAAGAAAACTGATTTATTTGAGCTCATCATATTCGACAACGTTATATATATGGCTAATTGGTTTAACGCGGTGCATTTGTAGGCAACTCAGAAAGGTTTTATTGGAATGGCGATGAATGTGGATTGGTACGTCCCTATGACCTCGAGTGGACGGGATAAAAGTGCCGCGAGAGATGCCCTTGACTACAACTTCGGTTGGTAAGGAAAACTCATTTCCATGATCTGTTGTACCATTAGGATTTAGGGGTGTAATTAATTAAGTCTGGCTCTAAATTTCCACTGGTCCAGTCAGGTCCAGTCTAGTTAGATTTTGAGAGTCGACTTGGGTCAGTTTGTCTACAATGTCAATTCGATCGCGAGTGATCTTTTGGTCTTGTAAGGGTTAGGTCAACTTAGGGTTAGGTCACCTTTGGCTTATGACCCATAAAAACAACTAGTGATTTGAAATTCATCATACAAAAAGTTTGACGTGTTTGTAAAGTTTTATAAGTTTAGGTACTATTATTCAATTAAAAAATATAAAGGTACCAGAAATAATTTTCCATCTGGACCTATTTGTAAAAGAATAAAGTGTAGGTACTAAAATATAAAAACATATATTTGGATACTACAAATAAAATTTTGTTGATTTGGATTGACCCGCTTAATCAACCCGGGCTAGCTTAACCCAACCCAAGTGGGTACATAAGATAGGGTAAGGGAAAATAGGGCGGCTGGACCAGATTGTAGCTTAACCTATAAAATCGAGTATTTTAGGGTAGTTCTAGTGTCAACACTAGGTTTGGCCCAATCTCACTTCTTTGTAGCATCAGCCCCAATTACTTAATGCCTTGAGTACAAGTTTGTTAATTATTAGCCATTTAAAACTACATTATTGATCCTAAGTACTATAGGTGTACTAGTTAATTAATCTCTCAGACTTCCGTAAAAAAAAAAATCTCTCAGACTGTGTTTTCATTTAGGTTCATGGAGCCACTATACCGTGGTGATTATCCAGAGAGCATGAAACAATATGTCGGCGGTCGGCTCCCAAGATTCTCTAAGCAACAATCGAAATTGATAAGAAACTCATTCGATTTCATCGGCATCAACTATTACACGGCTCGATATGTAAAGGCCCTCGACTTATCTGCTAACCGTCACCTCGTTCTCCCTGAGTCGCATGCCGCAGTTACCCGTAAGTTAATATTTGACAACCCGGTTAACATACTTGTTCTCGTATATATGAAATTATTACATAGCTAATTACTCTGAAGCCTACCATTTTGAGGGCGGAAAGCCTCAGTGATCATCGCCAGAGCTAAACCCCTAAAATGGCTTTTTATCAGCTCGTGCGATGCTAAATGAGATCGAGATAGTTTTGGACGTATGTATTTATGTTCACCGTCATCGAGGAACAACACAAATACACCATTAACATTTTTTCGAACATACATATACAAGAATTTTGGTAAGAAATTATCGTGGGAGATTTCTGTTTTGATGAGTAACTAATGAACTATGTTTTTTCTTTAAACAATGTATGCAGTGATAGATGACAAAGGGAAACCAATCGGTCCTCTGGTAATTTCTAGTCTCTCTTCTTCGGATTGATTTGGTTGGTGGTCACCATTGCATTGATTAATGTTGTTAAAACTAATGACGTAAGTGTTTACTCACAAAACTTAATTAACCAAAAATGACATGCGCAGACAGCCGCCGAATGGATGGCCATTTATCCAAGAGGGCTTTGTGATCTCTTGCTCCACATAAAGAACACGTATCAGAATCCTCTTATCTATATCACAGAAAATGGTACTCTTCGATCTCCCATAATTAGCTCTCTTAATCCTTATCAATCAATATAATATAATATAATAAGTATTACTCTACTTGATGATACTAATAATAAATATAATGTGTTGAAGTCCATTGATGATGATATTAGTCACAACGGGGTTAGTACCACCTTATCATCATAAGTGTTTGGCATTTTAACTTCTGGAGTCTGATTGATAATTTGTTTACTCCAGCATCAAATATAAAAAAGTATGTTAAACTTAGTGAATCTTACGCCAGAAAATGTATATATTGCAGGAGTTCCTGATGCTGGGAACTACACGTACCCACCACTTGTAGCTCCACCAAACGATAACCTAAGAGCTTCATCTATTCGAGATCATCTCTCCTTCCTTAGAAGGGCCATGAGGTAATAAGAAATGGCAAATTTAATGATCATCTCCCTCTCTTCAAACATTAAAAAAACAAAAAAACAAAAACACTCTCCATGTTAATTAACACACTATATATGGTTGCAGAATGGGAGTCAATGTGAAGGGCTACATCGTTTGGTCTTTGCTTGATGGGTTCGAGTTGGGTGAAGGTTACAAAACCAAGTTCGGATTGTTCTATGTTGATGTTAAGGATCCTTCCGTCAGAATCCCAAAAATGTCAGCAATCTGGTATCGGAAGTTCCTTACGGGACATTAATCAGATTGATTGGATTAGTAGTTTTGATTAGTACTAATCGGATACTAATAGAGAGGCTTGGAAATAGGATGGATGTTATTAATAACATGGATACTGCGACATGAACGAGTAGGTTTCTTTTGCTTTTTTTTTTCTTCCATAAAACTGTACAATTACACAACGTACCGATCTTTATACCGTTATTTATTTTGGGTGCGGCTAACACTCAAGAAAGTTATAAAGTAAGGGGAAAATATGCTCTCCTATAAGGTCGAAGAGTGACCTGCCTAATCTAAATACTTGTTTTGGTCGCTCGCCATCAATCATGTATGGAATGAGTAATTCAAGAGAGTATAGGAACGACGACTTGCTACCATTTCCCCACAGTTTTTTTTAATTATCTTTCGCCCTTATTAATTGTAGTTTCAATTTTGTTAGTTGTTGAGCTCTTTGCTTTGCTTTTGTTTTGTTTATTTGATGTTATTGACACATGCATAGATCCTAGTTTTGATGGTTGCAAATTTGCTGTGGTTTGATTTGAATTGGTAAATTGAGGAAGAATTTCCAAATTAACAAAACTTAGACCGCTGTGATTGTAATGCAATTCGGTTTTTGATTTTCACAGTTTTTTTTATATTATCTTTCGCCCTTATTAATTGTAGTTTCAATTTTATTAGTTGTTGAGCTCTTTGCTTTGCTTTTGTTTTGTTTTGTTTTGTTTTGTTGATGTTATTGACACATGCATAGATCCTAGTTTTTATGGTTGCAAATTTGCTATGGTTTGATTTGAATTGGTAAATTGAGGAAGAATTTCCAAATTAACAAAACTTAGACCGTTGTGATTGTAATGCAATTCAGTTTTTGATTTTCACAAAATTTTAGAATATTATTAAAAATAAACCTAACTAATATATGGATCAGGACAAACTAGATTGAATTGGTTATCATTATCATTGTTGGATTATCAACAGCCGTGGCCCGGCCCATACCCTATAATTCAAAAACCAACTATGAAATGGGGTCATTTGGATGAAGTATTTATATGAGTTATTTGTAAGTTATCTGGGTTCAAATAACTCTTAGACTCAAATAACTCGTTTGGCAGCATTTTAATTACTAGAATGAGTTATTTGGATAGTGAGTTATTTACAAATAACTCAAAACGAGTTATTTGAAATAACTCATACCCATGTGTTATTTCGAAATAATTCGTTTTACCACTCTGCTTTTACCAAATACCATATATCAAATACCACATTTGCATAATTCAACTAAACAAGATACTTTATTTCAATTACCACTAAAATAACACTAAAATACCACGTGAACAATAAATGAGTTATTTAACTATACAAATACTTGACGCTTTCAAAGATCAACGCTTTCATGTGGCTGGTCGCTCACAAGCGGATCTTGACGCTTGACAATATCCAAAAGAGGGGCTGCTCCATTGCTAACAGATGCTGCCTGTGTTGTAGGGAAGAAGAGTCGGTCGATCACTTGTTCACATGCTGTGAGTTCGGGATGGAGGTCTGGAATGAAGTTAGGAGAGTGTGTGGGGGATCTTTTGCTCCTCAAGAGCAAATCCTCGACACCATTCAATGTTGGAAGACTGATATTCCGGACAATCTGACGGATTGGATCGGGTTCTGCATTCTTCACGCTGTGTGCTGGCAAATTTGGCTCGAGAGGAATAAGCGCGTGTTCCAAGATGCTAGCAAAGGAGCCAAGGAGGTCTCTTGGATTGCAATCAGATCCACGGTGGATTGGTTAGTTGCGAAAGGCAAGATCAGTAGGAATCAGGGGGTGGAGTGGCTTCGCCCTTCTAGCCAGAATTGATCCAGGGGGAGGTTTTCTGTGTGTTCTGTGTAGTGCCTTTGCTTGCAGCCTGTTTCCCGCCTGCCTGCTTGCTCCTTTTCAGGTGCTGGGTTTGGAGGATGCTTCGGGTGATCGGGTTCTGGTTCGGGGCGATTGATGCCGCCTGGCTGTTTGGATGTCTTCAATCCGTCATAACTCACAAGTGATGTTCTCTGCAGGTACTGAAGAAGATCCATGATGAATTGGCTGAAGAACAGCCATCGAAGGGATTGAAGTCCTTGATCTTGATGTCCAACAGTGTATCATGCATAAGAGTTGTCAATCGCTTTCCTCAGGATCCTCTAGTGAAGAACCGGCTTCTAGACATAATTAGTTGTTACTATGAGTATGAACTCAATTTGTAGTGAATGTTTAGTTAATGAATGAAATGAATGTATGAATGTATAGCGGAATCTATACAAATAACTTAATTAATACGTAATTTCAATCGTTGTACTTATATGTGATTTTCAAAATTTTGGGGGGGGGGGGGGGGGGGGGCAAACACCTCCGCCCCTGATAGAATTGTTAAATTATATATCTCACATCATGTGAAGTTTAACATGTTGAACATGTAAGAAAATATGCCGTATTTTTAATTCTATAAAGAAATTATGTACAAAATTGTTTCGATACTATGAAATAACATGATTTGAACTAGTTAAAATTTCTTAACTAAACAATGACACCTACAAGTTATAATATAAGATTAATTAATGTTGAACATTTGAATATTCTTTTATCGTTACATCAATCACATGTATCATACACGACATACAAAATGAATGTATCAAATACGATTTAAGAATTTAGTAAACAAGTCTAGCTCGAACTCGGCTCAATTCGGCTCGTTAATAAATGGCTCAGGCTCAAACTGGGATAAAATTCAGTTTAGCTCGACTCATTTGCAACCCTAGTTAAGTTATCTCCCATACTTCATTATTCATCACATCCTTTCATTTCACGAAAAGTTCCTTACAGGGCATTAATCAGATTAATTTTATTAGTGATTTTGATTAGAACTAATCAAATACTTTTTTTTTTTTGTCGAAAAATGGGACGCTAAAAAGACGCCCATATCTGATACTTACATTAACCGAGTTTGAGCTATACCCATATTGTCATACAAAAGCCAGAATGACAGACCGGGGTCCGTAGGCTCAAAATCAGATCTCCATAGCTTTCTAGCCATCCTAGTATTATTCCATCTTCCAACCTTACGCGTCCGCCGTCCGACTACGGCCAGTTTCCATAGGCAGCTGTGGAGATGATCAATCGCAAATCTCTTGACGGCGCGGCATCCAGCACCAAGGCTCTCTGAAAAAAATCGAAAAAAGGTAGATTAGTAGCGCCTCTTGTTCCCCTTGTCGTTGCGATTTTCTCGCTCTCACCCTAGCTTTGGGAAATTTTCTGTAGTTTGACACCAGTACCACTACCAGCACAGGCCTATGAGCAGCAGCTGCAAGTTAGGGGAAAGGGAAACAGCTGGGAAAATGCGTCTTCAAGAAGAAGATGATACTTCTACTGCTAATGACAGGTTAAGCCACCTTCCAGAACCCATTCTCCATCACATTCTTTCATTTCTAGACACCAAATCCGCTGTTCAAACCTCTGTATTGTCCCATGCGTGGAGATGCACTTGGAGACATGTCCCTGTTCTCGATTTCGTTAGCCTTTCGTTTGAGGAATATGGGAGTTTCGTTAGCTTTGTGGACAAGGTTTTGTCTCTTCGATATCCCCTCAATCTCTGTAAGGTCAGCTTCATCGACAAAGTGGTTCTGAATGATGAAGAACATAATAAGCATTGGAGGTTCCCGAGGGTTGTAGAATATGCCCTCGCCCATAATGCTCAACATTTGGTGGTCGTTATGGAGAGGCCTTGGTGGATCCAGGAGAGTTGTTTGTTTAGCTCAGGCTTGAATTGCAACCTCAAGACTCTAGAATTAACATATGCATTCCTCGACCGCGTTGGATTTGGATCTTCTGTTTTTCAGTCGATGACAACTCTGCATTTGCACGTTTGCTTTCTGCATTCTGAGGAGGATCTCGTATGTGTTCCTAACTTTCCCTGTCTGGAGAATTTGGTCTTGAGTGCCTGCCGAGGCCCCATTCTTCGTCCAGACCATCAGAGTATAAAGATATCCGGGGTCCGCTTGCTCAGCTTGAAACTAACAGGATGCTTTTTTACCAAGATTGATGTATCTGCACCATGTCTGAAATTCTTCACTCTTGACGATGCAATGGTCCCTCTTGGGTTCTCAGAGTTGAGCCTTCCGTCACTCGATTATGCTGATATTCGGATGAACAGAACTGCGGACCTATATTTAATTGCCTTGTTCTTTGGTTTGCACAATGCAAAATCTCTGACGCTGGATTCAAAAACCATCCAGGTATATGCTTTTGGGTTTCTGTGTGTTGCATAGTGTAACTAGTTTCTTGTTGTTTACATTACGATTTTAAGTTAAGAATTCTGTTTGTGTAGGAAGTGAGTAAGTTCAACAATCTGGAACATCTACCGTCTCCCTTTACTAGACTGAAGTATCTGAATGTGCAATCCAGCACCATACCTTACAAAGTGGCCACTTACTTTCTTAAAGGATCACCAGATACAGAGCCAAATATCGAGTTCTTACCAAATGGTAACCACTTTGTCTTGGTTTCTGATTGTGTTGAAGGAGCAACGCAAGAGTCCTGCTGTCATTATTTATCATATGAAAGTGATTCATATGGTGGTTTCAATGTGCTTGTGCTTGTATGTGGCGGTTTGGATGTCTTCAATCCGTCATAAACTCACAAGCGATGTTCTCTGCAGGTACCCAAGAAGATCCATGATGAATTGCCCGAACAACAGCGGTCGAAGGGATTCAAGTCCTCGATCTTGGTGTCCAATAGTGTATCATGCTAAGAGTTGTCAATCGCTTTCCTCAGGATCCTCTGGTGAAGAACCGGCTTCTAGACATAATTAGGTGTTACTATGAGTATGAACTCAATTTCCAGTGAATGTTTGGTTAATAAATGAAGTGAATGTAAGGTTGGAGCATTTCTATCTTTTATTACAGGCAAATCTATAAAAACTCATAGTAACTTCCCAACAATAAGAAGTTTGCTAAGCTGGATTTACTTTCTAGCTCGAATCTATCTGTTACTACGACTTTCTTGCGAGAGGCAAACGATTTTCGGTTAATGCCTAGGATCAAGACTTGCATGAGCTGGCGTGTTACTTTCACTCAAGGAATCTAGATTAATGTAAATTTTGGGTTTGTTTCGACATACAATCCTCTTTATACACTAGACCACAAATGGATCATAAGCACTAGTAGAACTCTAAGAAAGTTGTTAATTAATGAATCTATGTCATGACTCAGTGATTTTGGCTAACGAGCCCTTCTACTATGCTATATAGTATTGGTGCTTTAATGTACAACTTAAAGTTGTACCATAACATTAAATGTATAAGTTTAGGTTGTACCATAAAGCAATTTGTACCATTATGTTATGGTACAACTTTACAACTTGAAGTTGTACCATCACATAAATGTACAAATTCAAGTTGTACCATAAAAAAATTTGTACAAAAAGTATAGGTACAATCTAAAGTTGTACCATAACATAAATGTACAATTTTAAGTTGTACCATAAAGGCAAAATCCTATAGCACCAATACTATATAGCATTGTAAAATTTCTCTTGGCTAACAATAACAATTAACAAAGAAAGTAATCGAGATTAATCTCTGCTGAGAATGGATAAATGCCATATTTGGGGCTTCATTTTCTTGATGGTCTGGGCCTGTTAGTCAAAACAGAAACGGTCTGGACTAGCTTGGGTAACCCGTTGGGAAAGCTACGTAGGCTTCAAATTCTAGATGGCCTGGGCCCAATTTCGACACACAATTTAGAATTAGGATGGAAAGCAAAAATCGTCCACCATTTTCCCCACTAGCTTATAACCCGGCCCTTTGGCCGGAATGCTCATATTTGATTATTTGTATTTTTACGTTACTTTTAAGTCTATTAACCCGTTTAATCTTATTGATAATCATTCGATCGAGATGATACATAAAAAAATAATATATAGGTCGAACATTCGGAGAAATATCATAATCATTTAAGAATATAAAATATAAAAATGTATCATTGACCCCATTTTCATAATGTTAATTAAGTCCCTGTTAAAATGCTATTGGTTAGTTTTTTTTTTCACAGTCAAGAAATATAGAGTATAAAAGCTCACTGAAATTCTCACACAACCATAGATAGTTTGAAACTAAATCTTAAACCTCACAATCCTATATAAAGGGTTCAATGCTCTCCTTTTAGAAACAATATGTCACTAATCAAAAAGAAATGGAGAGTTGTTGATTCAAGTCATCTATATACTAAAAACTCAGCTAAGAGGGGACCATCACAACTTGAGAGCAAACGAAAAAATCAGGGTTACTCCAATATACGAATAGACTCGATCAAAGTAATAAGGCGCAAAATTAGACACTCCTTATCTATTAGTTCCAGTAGGTTGAATAAAGAAGCGACCTATTTCAAACAATCAATCAATAATTCCTCGTTTTAAGATAGAAATAGGTTGTGACAATTGCAAAAACCATAAACCTAAAGATCCAATAGCCACAGCTCTCCGTTGTACAACCAAATTTCTATCTCAAGAGGCATATATTCAACCAAAAATTCACTTTCTAATCCTCCTTCTACAACTTCAGTTATCGATGAACTCCATTCTATTCGCCATGAATTGATATCGGAGTTGAAATCTTCTACTCGCCCAGCTTAAAATCCCCAACAATAAAACCGTAGTGACAAGAGATACGTGAAGATTGATTTTCAATGACAGTCTTGTACTGGGAAGTGAAAGGCGCAAACTATTGCACGATGGATGAAATTTCGGAGGAAGTTAGAAAGAAAAGAACAAAGATAAAAAAAAAAACACAAAATTTAAATTTAATTGAAAAATGCAAGGATACTACAACACGTAGTTACATAATTAGTTTCTTCCATGTTAGTCAATTACCCATTTACCTTTAGCAAAAATTAAGGAGAGAGCGGGAATTTAAAATTGAGAAAATTACATGAAACTCTACTATGAAAATAGAAGTATCAAGCTCGATAAAAATACATACGGTAGACTTAGTGAGCTTGCTAATTATGATGAAAAAGTCCTCTGATTCTTAGAGATTAACTTTGTCTATTTTTTGTATAAAAAACGATGCAATAAATTTGTTTAGTGTAACTGGTTGTGATTGTTATCTTTGTTTGAAGAGACCCGGGTTCAAATCTTGATATTGCTATTTTTATATGAAATAAATAATAAATGTGTAAAGACAAAAATGACCTTCCTACTTTCACTCTCGTTGCAGGAAATTTGAAATGGAAAAAAATACACAAAACTCTATACCATATCAACGGTATCATTTATAGCCCAAAAGTAAAACTGCAAGCCCATTCAAATTTTCCTGCCCGTAGAGTGAATGTAGGAGGCTGACGTGACAGAGCATTTCGGCGGGATTAATGTAAAAATCCCGCGTTTAGGAGTGAGAAGTAAAATTGCAACCGCCGTTCTTCCTCCACCTTTTGTTTTTCAGAAATCTCCTTCCTATTCCTTTCACTTTCTTGCATCAGAATACTCCTTCGTTCTTCCTCTACCTTATTGTTTTGCAGAAACCTCCTTCCTATTCCATTCAGTTTCTCGCATCAGAAATCTCCTCCCGTTCCCGATTTTAAACAAATCAAAATCCCTAATTATAAGGAAATCGACGACCCCACTCGCTGACGGAAGTCCTTGGGAGTCGGGAGATCGCGATCGGGAGTACAGCGGACGATCTCGGCGGCGGAGAGGTTATTGACGAGTGTGACTTTCATCTCCGGCAGCCAACCTACCTTCATCGCAGGTTCCAGATTACCTCCAGAGATTCACTGCTATCTTTTCTATCGATTGCTGCAGCAGACAGTGTACAAATGTCGGACAAGAATAACGATGTCGACATACGGACAGAAGAAACAAAACCACCGAGAGGATATTGATGGTAACTGTAGACACCAGTTTTTGTCCGGGTTAAAATATCCAATTAAACAAAATTTTATTTTTGTTTAAGATTTACAATAGTGAATCTTAAATTACCTTATAGCTAAAACGTATATACAATGGTTGTAACATGTCATATTTTTCATAACTTAATGAGATTAGCAATAGCAAATCTCATTTTGTACAATTATGATCAATGAGTTTAGCAATAACAAATCTCAATTTTTTCAATTTATTAACCACTTGACGATAATGTGAGTTGACCATTGAATTGATCCTTAAAATATTGATTCATGGAAAAATTGGACTTTGATTTCAAAACAATAACAGATAAGTCGAATTAAGGGCAAGGACTAGTATTTTATTAAAATAAATCACAATTACAGATGTCATTACAATTATACAAAATAAAAACATTAAAATTGGCGAAGTCAAAGCCTACAACAAAAGTCCAATAAGTCGACAAAGTCAATCTGGTCAGCTCTAACACAACCAGACCGGTTCAACCCAAAACCATACCGGTACTGTTGCAAACTTGGGGAACAAGCCCCTTTTCCTATAAAAAGAGCTCCTTTGCTCTTACATGAGGGAGGTGTTTTTGGAGGGTTTCTTCTCCTTCTCATCGCTCCCACAGGCTCTCTTCTTCTTCTTCTTCTTCATCTATTGACCATTCCCAAACTGCTACCCTCAAATACACAACACAAAATAAAACAACAACAAAAGGGCTTCTCTTCTTCTCTTCCAAACTTCTTGCCAAAAAACTATTTTCTTCTTCATCATCCCTCTTCTTCTTACACAAACAACACTTCTTCTTCTCTTCTCTGTTGGTTTTTCCTCTTTCAGCTCTTCCTACAAACACAGACAAACAACACTTCTTCTTCTTGTTCTTCTCTTCGTCTACCTAAACACAACAACACAAGCTCTGAAAAAATCTCCTTACTTTGCTCTTCTTCCTCTTAGATACACCAACATAACATAGAAAACGAACAAACACAAACAACAAAAAGAAAACTGCAAACGGAAAGTCTAGCAGGCTAAAAGGGAAAGGAAAGCAACAGAACAGCACCTTCATCGGACATCAAGTAAAAAAGGTGGGTACATCTACTTCTTCCACCGTCATCTCACAACCATTCATACATCCAAGGAAACCTTTTTAAGCAAAAATTGATCCATTCCAAGCAACTTCAAGCTGACTGATTTGCGTTTAAAAGAGGAATCCAAACCAATACTCCAAGCAAATCATAAGATGGTGATAATAACCTTAATCAATGAAAAGATAAATCTATGATTAATTTCATCACTTATTTACGATTTGTCATGTTTAGTTTATTGTGATGAAAAAAAAATCAGATTTGCTTTCCTTTCTAGCTTTGATTGTTTAAGTTTGTTTAGCATTTTCCATCTCTAGTTACATTAAACTAACATCCAAAACATGGTAAGTAAAAAAAAACTAACATACACGACCCAATTAAGACTCGAAATACTTGAAGGACTTCCCCTCTAACCTAAACCCCCTACCCTTTTTGAAACCGAAACCATCCATAGAACTCAAAATTACAAGTCACAGTCAAACGCCCAAATGTTTAGGCTCAACCCCAGGAAAGAATTTACAGCATTCAAATCCACCAACCAAATCCTAAACCAAACAAATTTACCTGTTGTTTCCATCCTCCTTCGCCGTCGGTACGGTTCAGAGTCGCCGGCGGCCTCCATTTTCCCCTTTCTTCGTCCCAAAACCAGCAAAAACGAAAACAAGAAAATTAATCAAAACCCAGACAACATCGAAAATCCAGAATCAAAGTCGAAACTAAATTTAACCCACACCTACCCATCGTGTCAGTCGTCGGCGGTGTCACCGAAACTCGCCGACGACCCTTCTTCTTATCCCTCGGCTCCTTTCCCCGATACCAGCACTACCGAGCTCATCGCTGTCGAGAACCAAGTAGGCATCCCTTTTCTTCTTCCCTCGCGAGAACGAAAACCGCAAAAATAACCAAACACAGTCAGAATCCTGAACCTGAAAAGATCGAGTCTCCAAACAATCCTAAACAACCAAATCGAACCCCTAAATCCGACATGCAAAATAAACAAGCAGAGAACCTTACCTCCTCCGCTGTCGCCGTCGCCAGTATCAACATCGGCGTCGATCTTCTTGTCGCCGTCGTTCGAACCATCATCGGCTCTACAGCCGCCGCCGCCGTTCACTTCTTCCTTTCCCCTCGTCGTTTCCAAAAAAAACGAGGTGGCGATAGAGAGATCGAGAATGAGAGGGGAGGAAGATGGAAGAAGCAGAGAGGGTTTTCTCTTCCGTTTTTTTAGAGAGGAAGAACGAGAGATCAGAAAAGGAGAGGGGTGAACGGCCGTTCGTTTGGAATGGATTAGGTTTAGGAATTTCTTGTTAAAAATAAATATATAATTCGAGAGGCTAGATGACGGTTTTACCCCTAGGGTTTCGCTTTAATTACACTCCCTTGCCACCGCGTTTTTGGCCATTTACCAAGCTGCCCTTCCCCCTTTAGCCGCACCAAAAAGAAAATCGGTAAAAATGGATGATGCGGGTTTCGAACCCACATTCTCGGGTAGAACTTGACATAATACCAACTCAGCCAGTTGGGCTGCTGGCCTTTTATGTGTCATTTTAGTCCTCCCATTTAATTTTATTTTTTAATATCCTTAATACGAAATGTTAAGATGCAGATTAAGTTTATCTCGTTTCTTGTCTAATACATCGAATTACCTCCCCAAATACTAAAATCCTTCCAAGATATAAATTTAAATCTCATTAACAAAATTATAATGCGAAGATTACTTTCAGTGGAAAGCGATAAAAATTACACCTAAAACGAATCAAAGTCAAGAGCCATGATCGGTGGAACGTGGTTAAAATTACTTGCTAAATCATCAAAGTTTTATACCGAACTACGTGGACTTTGATCCCGACTACTCGGGTACGTAGGCAACCAATAGGTTCGAGTCCAACTAACCAAAAACTCTTTCTTTAATTTTGAGAATTACGTCAATAGACGTATGATCATTAATAACTAACTAATTAATCAAATCATAAAATTAAATACATTAATAAAGCCGCAAATAATAATACACCCAACCCTTATCGATTTAAGTAGTACCCATTTGGGGCGTTGTGGGCTGTGAATACACTTCCCCACACGTAACCGTACTCCCGAACCCATAAACTAAATTTTCGCAGACCAGATTTCGGTTCTGACCCTAAGGTTGGAACCGGACCAAATGGTGCTCGACCCACCACAAATTAAGGTCGATGGCGACTCCGATCGTTCGCGACGGGTACCTCGATTTCGAGGTGCGGTTGCGACAGTGGCGACTCCGCTGGGGAACATACTAGAGTCAAACTACATTAATCGTCGATAAGTTTTTTCCTACTTTCTTATAATGGGTGTTATGTGTTTATTACATCAATTTGCGCTTTAAATTTGTTATGTATTTCAATTTTTTGCATCCATGCATAAAGCTCTATTCCCGAGCGGTCCTTATAGCAAAAAAGGAAGAAAGTAGTGTGACTCCTACAATAATAGGGGAAATGCGAAAACTTCCCAACCAGGTTGAACTCAAATCCGAGGATGATTTGGGGTATCATGCTAAAGCTCGAAAGGGTGATAGTGTGGTACAACTTGGGAGACTTATTCCTTAAGATCCCTATCGAGCATATAGTTTACCTAGAAACTACCTAAACCGCAACTTATCCTGAAACCTACCTTAGACCTTGTTGCTAAACCGCTTAAAACCCTAAGTTGGTTTGAATATGATGACGTGTTTATGATTCATGTTTGTTTATGATGTAACGAATTATGATTCGTCGGTTATACATGAATGTCGTGGTTAGATGCTATGCAAAAGTTTATCAAAATCCGTGACACTAGCATTCTTTCGTTAGTTCGTTGTTCACTCGTTTAAAACCAATCATGATGGTAAATGTTCAAACATTCTTGCATCCACAAAAAAATCATCTTTCATACGCACAATCGTACCATTTAACACGAGTATCCTACATTCATCTCATTTAGCATGACAATCATTCACTCATCTCAGTTAGCAACATGTCACAATTTAACCATGATAAGTCAAGGATTCTCTAAAGTTGCTCATTCACAAGGATAAAGTCAACCTTTGAGTACAAGTTCCAAGGTTGTGCTCGTTACGGAGTTCATTCTAGAAGCAATTTGATGACACCAAAAGAAGGTCAACCATATATTAAGAAATGAAATGACAAGTTGCCATGTTCACGAGAAGTTTGTCGAAAATTCAAAGAAGAAGCCAATCGTCCATACATCGACAATGACCCATTGACCACTCATGTGGATTAGTTGGCACGCTGCAAGACGAAGCTCTATTCAATAATGATGTCAATCCTCACGAGCAAATGAGCATGAATGCGTATTACCTTATGTATCAAACAATCTCCTTCATACAGAATAGAATGTAATTTGCATTTCCACCGATTTGGGACATTGTGTGACTACTACCAATTTTGATTTAGAAGTTTGCATAAATGATTCCTTCTCTTTATAAAATGATGGACATCTTTCCAAAAAAAAAAAAAAAACTTTAAGATCAACTTGGTCTCAAGTTAAGCCATGAGATTTTCATATTAAGCCAATATAAGCACCCCACTGGTGTCGAGTGATTTATAAATACTTAGTCGATATCAATAATTTTTGCAGCAGAGTGTGCACACCCTACCGGTGTCGAGAGTTTGAGCACCCCCACTAAACTTGAGAGTATAAACACCCCACTGGTGTCCATAAGTAACGTAAGCTAAATAGTCAAAGGGTGTAACGAGGATACGACATCAGGCTATTTGTAGAGGCCTGTCACTGCCATTTCAAACATCTCTATCAAATAGGGGCTCGACTAGAAAGGGGGTTGAGTTAGCCTAATCATTGTATCAAAATTCTCAAGTTTCTCACAGAATCCTCATGGTTAGAAGGTTGGGAAAGCTGAATGATCCTATTTGATGAACTCGTTGGTGCTCAAAATCAAAAGCGTCAAAATGACACCATGTAGGGGAAATTACAAAGTCAAGTAAGTCCCACACAAAAAAAGAGCAAAAGCAAAAAAAAAAAAACCCAAAAAGCCAAAAAGACAACGAAAAAATCAAAATAAAAAGGAAGACAGAAAAAGCTCGTGGGACTTACACGTTAGATACCCCTGCATGAGAGCTTGAGTCATAAAACTAGTCACGATTGAATGTTATTGACTACCTTTTCTAAAATGCCAAAAGGATGATTTCGAGTCTACCGTCAACATGGTCACAAAAGAGATGTAGAGTCATTCTCTCAACCAACTTGTCTACACACTCTTGCGAGGTCTAGTCATCAAACTAATAACCTATCCAAATGGAGAGTATTCGTCTGCCAACCCTGGAGAAATGACACAAGTAAACTCGAAAAAGATGGGGCACCCAAGAGAAGAATGTATGCCTGATCTAAAATCCACTCCATGATTATCCTCATTTTCCATCACTTGAACTCTCCCTTTCGAGATAAACAAAAACCACCATTATAATAATACCTCAATAGCCATGCCTGCACCACAGAAGGGTTTTACACATTCATTATTTTGACAACCAATGAGAAGTCAAAGCTTGTATCATACCAAGACCTTTATCATCCATCCTTTCAAGGTAAAAAAAAGGGCCCGACAAGTGACAAGATTTCCAGGATCAAATTTCTACTCAAATTACCTAGTCGAGCTTATCCCTCAAAATCAAAATTTCAAGACAAGGGGGCAACCTAAGCCAAAATATACCCGCAAGGATACCCAAGACGAGCCACCCTTCTCGGAAAAAATGAGAGCTCCACAACAAAGATTTCATTTACCCATCAATCAGTCTCATACTTTGGGGCAAGCCAAAAATTCCTCAACAATGGACTTTTTGCCAAGAAATTATCTCGCATATCCATCAATCAGTCTCATACTTTGGGGAAAGCCAAACATCCCTCCACATGGAACTTCTCACGACAAGAAAAGACGATCCCCATTATATATCAACCAGATTCATACCTTGGGGGAAAGCAAAAAATCCTCAAAATGAAGCTGCCTATGACTAAGGCCATATCATAGGATCTTCCTTTACCAACCTCTCATTTGCGACAAGCATAATTTCCATACCATGAGAACTCTTACAGTTGGAGTCATACCGTACAAGAATCACTTTCCAGAAAAGTTCCAGAACTCACATGACGAGACCATACAGAGATTACATGGAATCTCCATGATCATCAACTTATACCTCCGACACATTTGTCCATCAACTTGGTGACAAGAATCTTGATAGTAGCCAAAGTGTCGTATACTCGAAGCACCCATAGGAATGAGTGTGAGCGAATTTGAGCGTGAGAACGAAAGTGCGGATTTATGAATATTCTCATGGCTTGACTTATGCAAATTTTTAAACAATGTGTCAATAATCAATTTATTGCAAATTCCACACATTTCCCCCGATAAGGCTTTGATTTTCACATCAAGTTCTCATTCTACTTTCTCAAAAATATTTTTCAAACATTGTTGCACTCATCTTAGATTAAGGTTGGTAAAAGTCACACTTTGTTCTGAAGAAGCAAAGGCAAATAACGTATTCTCGAGGGCAAAATGGTGCCACCCAGGAAAAAAGTGGCTCTCTTCTTCAACTTAGGAATTCTCAGAGATCTTGAATCATTATATTCAAGCTACTCAAGCAGTCAATCAAACTATCCTTCAACGAAGTTTTTGTACCTCATACCTCCCGGTGAAGTCAATCAAGCATGTCTAGAAAATCGACATCAACAAGACAATACCCTGAGGTGACAAATTCTCTTACCTAAACATGACATTCTCTCATAGTAAGAAGATCAATCAAAATAAAGGAGCACATTATCCCTACACCACCATGCTACATAATCCTCCTACATAATCAACATAACAAACACATCTCATGAATAAGAAGGTCATTTGGCAAACACATCAGCCACTCAAACACTAGTGTCCAAGGTGGAGAAGGAAGAAAAGTACCCACCAACGACATCCATTCTACTCCAGTGCAAGCACAACTAAAGATCAAGCTTACAAAAGGGATAATGGCGTAGTTCCTCGTGGATGATCAATTTAAGAAAATCCTTGACAAAATATCAAAACCATGATTAGGGATTATACTCTTTACGTTGCATATCCTTCAATACATCATCATATGACTCTTCATACAAACTTTTTCAAATGCACTTCAACTCATATCATATGACATCAACAATTTGTCCAAATACGCGTCAAACTTAACATGACATCATTCATTAGATGACTACTTACTAGAAATTCCAAGCCAAATTAGATATGAATCGGTGGGCATACCTTCCCTCGACATACCTCAGCAAATCATATCATATCGTATCATATCACAAAATACCTTGCATTTGCCCATCAATGTGAAGCCAAATACAAATCTCTACCAACACAGGCTATGCCGCCACACAGTAACCCAAATCAGGCTAGCGCCACAAAGAAAAATTCATACCAGGCTATCCGCCACCAGAAAAAACTAGGCTATACCGCCATGGATAAAATCCCAAAATCAAGCTATACCACCATGGGACCAGAAACTCTAAACCAATCTATACTACCACAAGAGCAAACAAACCCAAATCATTGTTGTATCACACTCTCCCCCTCACATATCTTTCATAACACGACATTATCATCTCATGATTATCTCACAAAATACTCATACTCATTATCACCATGCATTAAAATGTCTAGCATGTCATGTCCCGGACAATCTATCGCATTGCCATCAACAAATGTTCAGCCTGTCATATCCCGAACAACTTGACAGCATTGCCATCAATAAATGTTTAGCAGGTCATAACTCATACCCCGAACAACTTGATTGCATTATCTAAGATGTCTAGCATGTCATATCCCGGACAATCCCAGAGCTTTGCCATCAATAAATGTTCAGCTTGTCATATGTCTAGCATGTCATATCCCGGACAACCCCATGGCCTTGCATCAATAAATGTTCATCATGTCATATCCCGAACAACTCGATTGCATTATCCCAGACAACCCCGTTAGTTATGCCATCAATATATGTTCAGCATGTAATACCTCGAACAATTTGATTGCATCATAATTCAATTTGTTTAGCATGGTATACTTCGAACAACTTGAATGCTCTTTTATATCACCTTTCAACTTGTTTAGCTCGTTTTATCCCAAACAACTTGATTGCATTGTCATTACCGTTATAATCAGTAACCCCTACACGACTACAATGCAAGGGGAACAAGTTAGAACCCACTAGAAGGCTACATTGCGAGGGAAACCAATTAGTACTCACAAGTAGGCTACACTGCAAGGGAGCTAATCAGGGCCCATAAGAAGGCTACACTGCGAAGAAAGCTACATTGCGAGGGAAACCAATCAGCACCCACAAGTTGGCTACACTGCGAGGGAGCTAATCAGGACCCATAAGAAAGCTACATTGCAAAGAAGGCTACACTATGAGGGAAACCAATTAGTACCCACAAGAAGGCTACACTGCGAGGGAACTAATTAGGACCCATAAGAAGGCTACACTGCAAGGGAAACCAATCGGGACCCGTAAGAAGGCTACACTGCGAGGGATACGAAATAGACCCACAGGTCGACTACACTGCGGCAGGCGGCTACACCGCAAAGGATAACTACACTACAAACTAATCAGCGCCCTATTTTGGCAACACAGAGTGGGAACTGATCAATGAACTCAATGTTCATAATGCTCTTGGTGAGTTGGTCAATAGACCAAACTCTAAACCGTCACAATATTAGTAAACCGGTCAAAATGGTGTGCTATGATAACTTTGTATACCTCTTAAAAACTAAAAGATATACAAAGGGGGGCAACTGTAGACACCAGTTTTTGTCCGGGTTAAAATATCCAATTAAACAAAATTTTATTTTTGTTTAAGATTTACAATAGTGAATCTTAAATTACCTTATAGCTAAAACGTATATACAATGGTTGTAACATGTCATATTTTTCATAACTTAATGAGATTAGCAATAGCAAATCTCATTTTGTACAATTATGATCAATGAGTTTAGCAATAACAAATCTCAATTTTTTCAATTTATTAACCACTTGACGATAATGTGAGTTGACCATTGAATTGATCCTTAAAATATTGATTCATGGAAAAATTGGACTTTGATTTCAAAACAATAACAGATAAGTCGAATTAAGGGCAAGGACTAGTATTTTATTAAAATAAATCACAATTACAGATGTCATTACAATTATACAAAATAAAAACATTAAAATTGGCGAAGTCAAAGCCTACAACAAAAGTCCAATAAGTCGACAAAGTCAATCTGGTCAGCTCTGACACAACCAGACCGGTTCAACCCAAAACCATACCGGTACTGTTGCAAACTTGGGGAACAAGCCCCTTTTCCTATAAAAAGAGCTCCTTTGCTCTTACATGAGGGAGGTGTTTTTGGAGGGTTTCTTCTCCTTCTCATCGCTCCCACAGGCTCTCTTCTTCTTCTTCTTCTTCATCTATTGACCATTCCCAAACTGCTACCCTCAAATACACAACACAAAATAAAACAACAACAAAAGGGCTTCTCTTCTTCTCTTCCAAACTTCTTGCCAAAAAACTATTTTCTTCTTCATCATCCCTCTTCTTCTTACACAAACAACACTTCTTCTTCTCTTCTCTGTTGGTTTTTCCTCTTTCAGCTCTTCCTACAAACACAGACAAACAACACTTCTTCTTCTTGTTCTTCTCTTCGTCTACCTAAACACAACAACACAAGCTCTGAAAAAATCTCCTTACTTTGCTCTTCTTCCTCTTAGATACACCAACATAACATAGAAAACGAACAAACACAAACAACAAAAAGAAAACTGCAAACGGAAAGTCTAGCAGGCTAAAAGGGAAAGGAAAGCAACAGAACAGCACCTTCATCGGACATCAAGTAAAAAAGGTGGGTACATCTACTTCTTCCACCGTCATCTCACAACCATTCATACATCCAAGGAAACCTTTTTAAGCAAAAATTGATCCATTCCAAGCAACTTCAAGCTGACTGATTTGCGTTTAAAAGAGGAATCCAAACCAATACTCCAAGCAAATCATAAGATGGTGATAATAACCTTAATCAATGAAAAGATAAATCTATGATTAATTTCATCACTTATTTACGATTTGTCATGTTTAGTTTATTGTGATGAAAAAAAAATCAGATTTGCTTTCCTTTCTAGCTTTGATTGTTTAAGTTTGTTTAGCATTTTCCATCTCTAGTTACATTAAACTAACATCCAAAACATGGTAAGTAAAAAAAAACTAACATACACGACCCAATTAAGACTCGAAATACTTGAAGGACTTCCCCTCTAACCTAAACCCCCTACCCTTTTTGAAACCGAAACCATCCATAGAACTCAAAATTACAAGTCACAGTCAAACGCCCAAATGTTTAGGCTCAACCCCAGGAAAGAATTTACAGCATTCAAATCCACCAACCAAATCCTAAACCAAACAAATTTACCTGTTGTTTCCATCCTCCTTCGCCGTCGGTACGGTTCAGAGTCGCCGGCGGCCTCCATTTTCCCCTTTCTTCGTCCCAAAACCAGCAAAAACGAAAACAAGAAAATTAATCAAAACCCAGACAACATCGAAAATCCAGAATCAAAGTCGAAACTAAATTTAACCCACACCTACCCATCGTGTCAGTCGTCGGCGGTGTCACCGAAACTCGCCGACGACCCTTCTTCTTATCCCTCGGCTCCTTTCCCCGATACCAGCACTACCGAGCTCATCGCTGTCGAGAACCAAGTAGGCATCCCTTTTCTTCTTCCCTCGCGAGAACGAAAACCGCAAAAATAACCAAACACAGTCAGAATCCTGAACCTGAAAAGATCGAGTCTCCAAACAATCCTAAACAACCAAATCGAACCCCTAAATCCGACATGCAAAATAAACAAGCAGAGAACCTTACCTCCTCCGCTGTCGCCGTCGCCAGTATCAACATCGGCGTCGATCTTCTTGTCGCCGTCGTTCGAACCATCATCGGCTCTACAGCCGCCGCCGCCGTTCACTTCTTCCTTTCCCCTCGTCGTTTCCAAAAAAAACGAGGTGGCGATAGAGAGATCGAGAATGAGAGGGGAGGAAGATGGAAGAAGCAGAGAGGGTTTTCTCTTCCGTTTTTTTAGAGAGGAAGAACGAGAGATCAGAAAAGGAGAGGGGTGAACGGCCGTTCGTTTGGAATGGATTAGGTTTAGGAATTTCTTGTTAAAAATAAATATATAATTCGAGAGGCTAGATGACGGTTTTACCCCTAGGGTTTCGCTTTAATTACACTCCCTTGCCACCGCGTTTTTGGCCATTTACCAAGCTGCCCTTCCCCCTTTAGCCGCACCAAAAAGAAAATCGGTAAAAATGGATGATGCGGGTTTCGAACCCACATTCTCGGGTAGAACTTGACATAATACCAACTCAGCCAGTTGGGCTGCTGGCCTTTTATGTGTCATTTTAGTCCTCCCATTTAATTTTATTTTTTAATATCCTTAATACGAAATGTTAAGATGCAGATTAAGTTTATCTCGTTTCTTGTCTAATACATCGAATTACCTCCCCAAATACTAAAATCCTTCCAAGATATAAATTTAAATCTCATTAACAAAATTATAATGCGAAGATTACTTTCAGTGGAAAGCGATAAAAATTACACCTAAAACGAATCAAAGTCAAGAGCCATGATCGGTGGAACGTGGTTAAAATTAATTGCTAAATCATCAAAGTTTTATACCGAACTACGTGGACTTTGATCCCGACTACTCGGGTACGTAGGCAACCAATAGGTTCGAGTCCAACTAACCAAAAACTCTTTCTTTAATTTTGAGAATTACGTCAATAGACGTATGATCATTAATAACTAACTAATTAATCAAATCATAAAATTAAATACATTAATAAAGCCGCAAATAATAATACACCCAACCCTTATCGATTTAAGTAGTACCCATTTGGGGCGTTGTGGGCTGTGAATACACTTCCCCACACGTAACCGTACTCCCGAACCCATAAACTAAATTTTCGCAGACCAGATTTCGGTTCTGACCCTAAGGTTGGAACCGGACCAAATGGTGCTCGACCCACCACAAATTAAGGTCGATGGCGACTCCGATCGTTCGCGACGGGTACCTCGATTTCGAGGTGCGGTTGCGACAGTAACTACTGCCGACGTCACGAACCCTACTTATTCTCTCTTCCCTATTGCAGCCTGTCCATAATATGGCTCCAAATCGTTCCAGCTACTCGCATCCGTGGAGGGCGCCCCCATCATTCTCAGGCCATCGATTTTCCCCCTCTTTCTTATTAGCTTAAAACTCATAATTGGTCTTTCTTTTGTTACCTTTGTATGTGATTATCCCTTAAGTTTTGGAGAACTGGGTCTAGACTGTATTGGTTTCTGATGAAATTGGAGGGGGGTATTTGTATCGATTTGGATGTGTGGTTTCAGTTTACTTTTCCGGTCAAACGCTTAATGCTAAGTTCGCAAGTAAGAGTTGATGATCTGGGTGATTAGAGGGCAAAGAAGGGCAGAGTGGAGAAGTACAACATTTTGCTGGACCTTGTCCTTAGTGTAGTTCACAAATTAGAAGAAGGTCTTCCACAGACTCATTTGTTTAGAGTTAAGGTTACATTCTGTTGATGATTTATAAAACGTTTGGTGTTTTGAAAATCTAGAATTTCATTTATCCTTGCTCATTGGTGAACTTAGAGTTCGAGTTTGATTAGTTTCTGATGGTCAAGGATTTTGGTTTCTGTACTAACAGTTCCATTATTTCCTCTTGGTGGCAGCTACAAAATTAACGGGAACGGGTTCATCATCTAACAGAAGCACTATTTCATATTGCCTCCACTTCTTGCAGAATCAAAAGGTCAACTTCCATCCTCCATCTCACACCATTTACTCTTGAACTCAGTAGGAAAAGAAACACATATGACTTGATTTTAAGCATGTCATGCATTTGGCTGCAAGTGTCAACTTATGGGGTCTATAAACACATATGACTTGGTTTCTGCTTGCCATTCGATATGCATTTGCTGTCGGTGATGAAGAAAGCATGATAGGGAAGGAAAAGCCAACGTCAACCTGGCTGGGTAGTGGCGATTCAGATTTGAAGCAAGCACATTTTGATTCATGTTGGTGATTTCCACTTTTCTTTTGTTTTGCTAGAAGTATAGTTTATAATGGTCGCTAGCAATATAGAAACACATTCTGCTTATAATGGTCGCTAGCATTATAGGTTATATGCTTTGGTTTTGTTTGTAGCAAGGGATTTATGGTTTACCCATTAGGTTTGCTTCTACAATTTGTAGCCGATCTACTATGATGTACCAGCAAGGGTAGTGGAACTACAGATTTGGAGGTCTAGCGAAGTATAATGCAACATACGTGAGAATTGCTTCACTCTGGTTTTGACTCAGATCAAATTCGAAGGGGTGGACGCGATTAGAGTGGAAGCTTCTTACACCATGGAGATGAGACTCACTGCTTTTATTGCATTCCAGTTGGGGAATGCCAGTAACTAGGACCTTGAGCTCTCCCATGCAGGTAACCATTGATGCTTGCCTTTTCTTCCTTTCGTATTAAAACTTATGCAATCATAATGGATTTGGCATGTTGCTTATACTTTCATCTTAGTTGATTGAGATGGATGGAAGTGCATGTGAGTCTGGTCAGGATGGTGAGATTCTGCGCGGAAAAGGATAAGATGCTTATCTATGTGTTCATGCCGAACAGAAGCTTGGACTTCCCACTTCTCAGAACTGGTATAATTTCTTTTCATGGCTTCATTGTTTTTTAATTTCAGTATGATCTTAGGGGATTTGTCGATATAATAGAGCAAAGCTTTTCCCTTAAGTATGGTGATTTTGTCCAAGGTTTTGTTCTTCAAAATTGCTAATTGACAGGTGGTCTGAGTTGAAGTCTTCCTTGATATATGTTTTTTATATTGTTGCTAAGGCAGAGTGTATAATTTGATACTTATGCACCACTTTGAAACATAAAAAGCAAGAATGGATCTTTTCCCATGCTTCCTTGGGATCTGTTAACTGTGGTATGTGAACTTCTGGTTATTGGATTGCCTGTTTTCAGCATGGTTTCTTCAGAATAGATCGACTGGAATCTCTACTTTCATAGGTTGGGTTTTGTTTCAAAATTCCCATTTGTCTTCCTCCAACAAGACGAAGATGTATCATTTTGTACAACTGGAGCTGATTAGTTTTTCTAAACCTAATCTTTTACTGTTATTAGAGAAGGTATCCAACGCACCATTCTTTAAGATGAATCTATTAAGGTAATTTAATTTTTAATGTCATAAAGTACAAAGGTTATGTTTTGTTATTGGGACGTTCATTGAGAATGAAATCGGGGTAGGTGAAAAGGGCTAAAGAACGAAGAAGGAAAAAGGACAGGGAAACATAGAAGAAGTAAATGGTTATACAGAAATGAATTGAAGCTGAACAAAAGGAGAGTTACTATTCGTCGCCCTAAATTTTTAAATTTCGTCGTCCTAAACCATACAACTTTACAAAACAACCTTTTATTTAATTTTATGGTTCAACCACCTAGAATTAATGCTCCAACCATCTAACCCAACCCATTTAACTCTTTCTTCCAACACAAAACAAAAATATCAAACCAAAAATTAAAATCAAACCACACAACACAAAATCCAACTACAATCTTCTACATTGATAAATTTTTGCCGGATTCCGGCGAGTTTGCCGGAGGTAGAGAAGTAGTCGGTCTCGATCGTCATAACATGCAGGGACTCGGACTAAAGGTAAGATTTCGTTTGCAATTTTTTTTTCTTCTGAAAAACAAGTCGAGCATGTTGAAAATCTGCCTCGACCGGTGGTCAAGCATGTTGAAACCCTGCGTCAGTCATGGAACGGACGCGTTGTCAACCTGCCCGTTCCATCCTCCAGGAATGCTCGCAACATGCTCGTCCTCCTGTCTTGGCATGTTTTCAACATGCTCGACCCACGGTTCTTTCTTGTTTTTAACATGCCCGTCCCTTGGTCTGGTCTAGTTTTGAACATGCTCGAGTTAATTTTGTGATGTCATGGACCTTTTATAATGAAAATTCACATAAATTATAATATTTATGTTCATTAAGTTTCGTTGTTGATTGTGTTTATTAGGAAGGATGATAAAAATCTTGTGCCACCATCATTTACTAACAAGGAAACTATTATGGATGATTCGGTAAGTAGTTATTTTTTATAATTTAATTATCGTAACATAATTGTTGCACAAGTAAATGTTTTTACCTTGTATTTCTTGTAGGGTGGATCCGGAGTTAATGAGGGTGACAATGTTGATTGCACATCATTGTTTCTAAGTGATGTTTATGATGCCCATGATCAAGCTTGTAAAGCGGCAAAGGAGATTGCCATGAGTAATAGTTTTTCCTTGATAGTGGCATCAGTCAAGAGAAACGTTGGAGAAGGCAATCCGCGGATCTATATGGATTGCAACCATGGTAGTAGGAGCAACTCATATACGTCTGATCCCGCAAAGACAACACGGAGCAAATCTACAACAGGCAAGTTAGATTGTCGTTTCCGAGTGGTGGTACAACAGACAATGTCGATGGGGTGACACCAATGCCATATTTTAGTCCACAATGGACTCATTGTTGGAATATGAGCACAATTCCGCATTGAGATGAGTTATACCAACAGGAGCAGGAATTGTATGCTATCCTTGGAGGACATTATCCACCCACTGACGATGAAGAGAATGATTAAACATTGTTGCCTTAAATTGATTATGTTATTGATGTGTCTAGTGTGTGTTTATGTTTAAAGTTGTGTGGATTTAGGTGCAATTATCAAGGATTGACATTTTGTGTTAAAATGTATGTGGTTTTAGGTGGAATTAATCAATGATTTTGTGTTCAAATTTATGTGGATTTAGTTGAAATTAATCAATTGTGTTCACAATTATTGTTGCTGAAAAAATAGACTAGGCGGGTTGAAAACCTGCCTGCACCACGGACCAAACATTTCACCTACCCATCTTCACCGTGGGTTGAGCATGTTGCACACCCACCTGACGGATGGTGCAGGAATATACCCTTCCAGCACAGGCCGTGGACAAAGCATGTTGTGAACCCGCCTTCCTGGAGGTGAGGGCATATATCCTACCCGCCCTCCCGGAGGTCGAGCCATATTTTCTACCCTTCTAACCGCTGGTTGAGCCATATTCCCTACCCGCCCGATGGTGCAAGTAATTTTGTGTGATCATTAAAAATTGTTGTTTGTTGTGTTTTTGTTAGATATATAAGTAGTGGTTAAAAATTTTAATTAGTATATAAACACTCAAACATAACACATCCAAATGTACCTTAAGAAATATTCAACATCAATCTTAAGAAATATCCAACATCAAAACATAAAATATCCAACATCCAAATGTGATGCCTGGTATCGGCTGGGAAACATGGCTATGAGGGGGAGGATCCACTGCAGCTTGACGACACGAAAGCTTCTCCTGACGCTCCTCCTCTTGAAGTCTATCTGACTCCTCCTGACGTTTTTTCCGCTCAGATACTGTAACGTTGCGTCCGAGAACCCTTGATTTTTCCTTGCCCCTTCTTTCGCTCATTGTTGCCTGCTATCAAGAAAATAAAATTATTTATTTTCAGAATTGTAATTGACAACCATAAATCTTTTAACTATACATAATAATTATTTACAACCATAAAATTTATGAATTCCAATACAAATTATATTATCAAATACTAATTATATTAATCATCACAAACCCTCGTACTAATTCTTACCCTTTCTTTCGCTTATTTTACCAACTATCAAGAAAATAAAATTAATTCTTCTTAGTATTGCAATTAACAATCCTATATTCATTAACTATTTATAATCATTATTAACAATCAACAACTTTTTTAATTCAAACACTACTTATATTGTCAAATGCTAATTAACATCCTCTCATCACACAACAACCGCAACAAACAGATTCTTTTCTTCCTTCCCATTATAAAATGTCATATATTGATTATAATTTACCATTCAAATTTATATATTATTAATTAAAATGAACATTCTAATCATTAACATTTCAAAATGGGTCGGGCGGGTCGGAAAACGGGTCGGACCAAGGTTCGGGCGGGTCGAAAAACGGGTTGGACCAAGGTCAGGGCGGGTTGGAAAACGGGTCGGACCAGGGTCAGGGCGGGTCGGAGACCGGATCGGACCAGGGTCGGGGCAGGTGGGCTACCTGGCTCCGCCGGATCCGCGCGGGCGCCCTGCCTGCGTCTACCACCGGCCAAATCGATCGCCCTACCTGCCTCTAGCCACTGGCGACGGGTTTTCAACCCGCGACGTCGGCGCAACTCAACCAAACGAGAAGAGAGGGAGAGAGAGATCTACCTCTGGCGGGTCTGAGCAGAAGCAGAGGGCTAGAGGCGGACGATGATTTGGAGGCTTCTCCTTCCTCCTCGGCGACAGTGCGGCGGATCTGGGCTTGGGCGAAGATGCTGGCGGCGACGGGTCTCGGTGGCGGCGACGGGTCTTGGTGGTGGAGGCGAGTCTGGGTGAGGGTGGCGGCGACTTCCTCTCCTTCTGGATGGCGCCGGAGCTCTGGGCGAGGGGTGAGGGTGGCGGCGACTTCGGCGACGACTTCCTCTCCTTCTGGATGGCGCCGGAAAACTGGGTGAGGGGTGAGGGTGGCGGCAGGGTCTGGGTGGCGGCAGGGTGAGTCTTAGGCGAAAATAGGGTAAGGAAAGGGTGGGTCAATTTAGGGTTTAGGTTAAATGAGGGGTAAATTCGTCCATGTATGTAAGTTTAGGGCTATAAATTCAAAAACTTAGGGCGACAAATAAGAATTCAGGAACAAAAGAGCTCAAGTTGCAGTTTAGTCGAAGAATATCAGTAGAATCATCTTTCAACATCTGGCATATTTTTATCTTCCATTGTAAAGAATATAACTAATTATATCAATTTGAGTATGCAAATTTATAAGGTGCTTAACCAATGGTGGACAATTGAAACAGATAGCAAAATACGAATGAGTGTCTCCATAAACTTGAAACCCAAGATCATGCTAAACATTGACATGTATTCTTTTATCCTACTTGCAACGAATGAGTTTATACGATCATTTCAATTGATTATAGAAACATAGCATTCAAACTATAGGTGCATTGTGTTCAAATTCTTACACTATGTTTGGGAAGGGGTGTAAATGGAAGGGGGTGCAAGTTTGGAGGGGTAAACACAAGTTCCAAGGTGTTTACCCCCGTTTGGTTATTTTGTAACAGTAGGGGGGTGCAAAACGTGAGCGTAAATTCACTGTTTCGGCTTACCCCCCAAATTGGGGTGCAAGGGAAGGAAGGAAGGGAGGGGGAAGGGGGAGGAGGGGAATTATGAATTTTTAATTAGACTATAATTACATAATAATTAATATTATTAATTTTTCTTATATCTATATTAGTGTAGAAGTTGTTTGGGGTTGACCGTTTGACTCAGAGAGCAAGTTTGTCAATGTTCGCCTCGTCAAATCGATATCTCTTAGTTGACCCGAATTTGCATTGAAAATTAGAGATAAGAAGCATTTGTTGAAAAGATAGAGAGGAACAGTTTAGTTAACTCGATTTACTTTAATAAGTAGTTAAAGCTTACAGATTCGAACGTGTTTGACTAAGTTTGACCATATTCAATTTAAAGTTAGGCACGAGAACCCCCTTAGGATGACCAGTTACGAGTTGGATTTCGAGTTTCGAGGTTGCTCGACCAATGATTATTATTGTTGTTATAAATAATTATATTTGAGCATTATTATATAATAATTATTTTTATTAAAATTATTTTTATTTATTATTTTTATTATTATATATTGAATTTTCATGTTTGTGATAATATTTTATAAATTGATAAATCTATTTTATAAAAATATAATTACTTACTTTTTACTCTATTTGCACCCCCCTACTTTTTCATCCAAACAACAATTTACCCCTCCACTTACACCCTCCACCAAGTTGCACCCCCCAACAATTTACCCCTCAACTTGTACCCCCCTCGAACTTGCACCCCCCTTGTTGCCAAACATAGTGTTAGTAATCCACCCAACAAGCTGGTGCACTTACCTAGCTTACTTTTAATGTGGAACGGAAAAAGAGGAAGTCCCATTTTAAAATTCCTGCATCCAGAGATAAAATTGGAAGGATATTTGTCACAAGAAATTAGTTATAATCATATTGTTATTGTGAATTTTGTTAAAATATGATAGTACTACACTGATTAATACACACATATTGCAAAAAAATGTATTTATACAAATATTTTATATGGGTCACAAACAAGAACTAATGAGAAGTAACAGATGTTTGAGATTGGTGTACGTAGAACGCTTATGTTATGAATTTTATCTATGGCCAACTTCCTTTCACCCTTTGTAATATTTTTATACTTTAAATGTTTATTGTGCCATTCAAAAAGCTGTGCAGTAGGATTTTCTTAATGGTTGTGGGAATTAGTTAATAATCTACATAATAATTTATAGTAGAATTAG
Organism: Linum trigynum; assembly: GCA_964030455.1. Lineage (NCBI taxonomy): Eukaryota > Viridiplantae > Streptophyta > Magnoliopsida > Malpighiales > Linaceae > Linum > Linum trigynum. The sequence goes on from OZ034816.1 coordinate 13,541,016, forward strand.
AAAACTATCACCGCCATTTAATATTTTTTGGATGGAGAGTGTTTTTGTGGACGAGCAATTTCGAAAGCCGAAATGCTTCTGGTCTGCGTTAGCGCGGATGTTAAACTCTCTTTGGATTTTAGTAGGTCCTAACACTCATCCGGCGCACCAAGAAGTATGCTATCTTTGCTACTGCCTTCCTTTTTATCCTGCAACGGTAACTACATTGCCAAAATTTGCTCCCTTCAATTTCTGCCGGTATCTTTATTTGGTTTCAATTTAAGTACTCGGGGTTAGGTTTTGTGAAAAAGTCAAGTTATATATTGGGTAATCAGGAAGAAGAGTAGATATAATATATGGAGGGGTTGAAGAGAGGGCGGAATATGCAGCAATTATCAATTTTTTGGCGAAGGGACCCAAACAACTAAAATATTTGGAGTTCTTTTATTTTTCACACCACCTTGCAGCATGATGAACAGAAGGAACATGTTCATCTTCTTCCTCTCCCGCTGAGTAGCAAGGAAAGCTGTTGATCGGCAGAGGAATCAGTTCAGACAAATATTACTTTTAAATTATGTTTAAGTTTCCGAGAAGTCCCAAATTATTTAAAATATAGATAGTTAGTTAACATAATAAGAAATGAACTCAAATCAATCGATCAATGGGTGGGGTAAAAGTTAAATTTTTTACTTAAAATCCACCCACCCATTGTTTTCGTTGTGGGTGGGTGACAATGAATGGTGGGTGAATTTGACGATTTTGGTGGGTCAAATAATTTTTAAATAATTAAATAATGACGAGTCATAAAAATTTGCATAAAAATAATTTAATATCAATACTACATATTAAGAAAATTTAGAAATATTAAACATAGTTTATTGCATATATAACACCTATTATCTCATTTGCGAACACAAATTATTTTATTGATAGCTTTCATATTTAAAATAATCAAATTTATAGTATACATCAAGTAAAAATTATAAAGTTAATTGTAATTTAATTGAATCAGTCATGATTAAAGTTTTGAGATAAGAAAATATAGTATATTATTATAGAATGTGGATTAACGACTTAACATATCATGTGATTTTGCAGGTAATGACCCACCCGCCACCCGCCCAAGTTTAGTGAGTGACAAAAAAGTTGACTCACACCCATCCACCACATCAACCCAAACATGTAATGGGCGGGACATAATCGGGCGGGTTCAGATGGGTTTAGCGGTTGATCAGCCCATTGCCCATCTCTAACAGGTAGGCAAGACCATTGATTTATTGGGAGAGAACATGGTTTTGTTTTCTTTGCAGGTTTACTGTTGTGATATGTGGAAGTTGTTGGTGAATTAAATATCATATTTTTAGTATTGGACCTAACTTTCATCAGCTAACAAAGAGTGGCAAAATTAATAAATTGTTCATCTTAGACCTGCGTAGTTAATTCATAAATAATTGAATACTTTCATTCTCCGCCCAATTTATTACTTCTTTTTCATTTCCTCTTTTATTTTCTTTATTTTCATTAAACACGAATATAAGCATGGCACGAGCACGAATAAGCACGGCACGATGAAAATCGTGCCCGGGCCTAGCAAAATCAACAAATGGGATGACACGGCACGACACGAAAACTGACAGACTGTGCCAAGCACGACAGGAAATATACGGGCCCGAAGCGTGCCGGCCCAAACCCGGCTCAACGCCCATATACTCCCCAAGCCAAACTACTCGACTTGCCATCGTACAATTTTAAGTGATTGAGAATTGAGAACGAGGCAACGAAAATACAATTTAATAGGATATAAAATAAATAAAAAAGTTACCAGCCAACGGGTCGGGTAAAAGCTAGTATTAATGGAGGATTCAAAATTCCTATTTAACCTCATTCCCTTCCCATTCCCCCCTCGAAAGTTTGGACTGCCCGCCTACAAACAAAACCCTACAATCGGCGATCTGTGCATTTCCTCCTCCGACCAATTTTCCATCGCTCGCCCTTCCAGAGATTGCAGCAGCGCCGGAGGTGATCTATTGACCAATAGTCTCTCGCCAGTCGCCGGTGGAACTATCATCCGAAACAGGTGGACTCCTGTTTTCTAGATTCCGTTCTTGATCGATTTTTAGTTTCCAATCCCTTTTGATTTCCTGTTTTAGGTTGAATTGAATGGTTGCGTCGATTAGAAAGCCATGAACATTAGCAGCAGTAGCTGCGATTTGGGGAAAACTGTAAAAAAGTGCTGTGAAGAAGATAGTACTATAAACACCACTGACAGGTTAACCCATCTTCCAGAATTCATTATTCATCATATCATTTCGTTTCTCGACACAAAATCCGCGGTCCAGACCTCCGTGTTGTCTCGAGCATGGAGGTCTACTTGGAAACATATCTCTGTTCTCGATTTCGAAAGTTATTCATTCAAAAGTTATTCGAGCTTCGGTGGGTTTGTGGAGAATGTTCTGTCACTTCGCTGCCCCTCTAACGTCGTCAAGGTGACATACTATGACAACAATGAGGACGAGGAGGTGGAGGAGGAGGAAGGAGAAGGTAGTTTGTGTGGCAAGATCATCAAATATGCATTATCTCGCGATACTCAACATTTGGTGATTAGCCTTCACTATATTATGGACGTCGAAGACAGTTACAGATTCTGTGATTTGTTTGGCACAATCTTGGACTCCAAGCTCAAAACTCTAGACCTCTGCTCGGTCCAAATCGATAGTGGATTTGGATGCTCTGGTTTCAGATTGCTGACAGCATTAGAGGTGGGACATTGTGTATTGGCTTCTGATCAAGATGGGGACTTTGATCCTTTCTCTGGCTTTCCATGTCTGCAGGATTTGGTCCTGAGTCATTGCGACCATGATGGTCGTGGCGGTCTCGAGCCTGGAAGGCTCAAGGTATCTGGGGGGCAATTGCTTAACCTGATGTTGGAAGAAGTTTGGGCTTATAAGATGGAAATATTTGCACCAAGACTCAAGTTCTTCAGCCTTCAGCATGACTTGAACTTGCTGAAATTCTCCAAGTTAACCTTTCCTTCCCTCGACCATGCTGTTATTCGGATCAATGACAGCTTCGGATTCCTGGAGGGTAACAAGGAATGTGTGACACAAAGTTTTATCTGTTTGTTCCAAGGTCTGAGTAACATAAGTTCTCTCAAGCTGGACCCTTTCACCATTGAGGTACTTACTGTTCGGTTTATATCTTGGTAACAGAATTTTTTTGCTTCTAGGAAATATGGCCTTGCTTTTTTTCCCCTTACCCTGGTATCTGTTTATGTGCAGCTACTAAGCAATACTTGGGAGCTTCTGGAGCAAGAGCGTCCCCCCTTTACGAGATTGAAGTCCTTGATTGTGCGAGCTGACAATATACCTTACCTACTGAGCAATTACTTGCTTAAGGGGTCATCTAGTATAAAACCAATATTGTGTTTGAATAACGTATTGGTTGGTCATCTTACCATAGTTTCTGATTGGGGTGGGCAATATTAGGGTAAAATACCTCGGGTAGCACTTAAGTTTGAGAATTGGGGTAGACATACCACTTAAGCTTGAATAGGGCGTCGGGTACCACTGAACTCTATTATATGTGCACCCTGTACCACTTAAGTTTACTGTTATGTGCATTGTGTTAAAGTTGACAGAATATTCTTAGAATATTCCGTTTTCTAAATTTCATTATTTGTCCTTCTACTTTTCTTATTGTAAAAAACCATTTGGACTTATGGAAAACATAATTTTTTATTGTTTAATTAGAATCCTCTTTTGAATACTTGATAGCAAATCAATAATTCAATATAAAATTTAGAATCAATTATTGTTATAAGTATTTTTAATCATCATTATATGTTCATGTAAATTATAATTGAATAATTTTCTAAAGCAAATATATTTTACGAATTCTATCTCGATATAAATAATCTGAGAATGTTATATTTAGTTCTCTTACATCAGAATGATGTTGTGTAATTTTCCATGTTGAATTTTCTTTTAATTCTCTAATATTATATTTGTAGATGTTTCATATTAGTTAAATTTAGTAATTCTAATTCTCTTCCTATAATCATATTTTATTTTCTATATTTTTTTACTGAATGTTGTAGCTTTTATAATTCATCTATTACTTGGTTACTTTCCGTCTCTTTTTGTTCTAAATGTTTTTTTAATTACTGAAATATATTTTTATTCCTTATGATTGTGTTCTATTTATCTTTCTTTGGTTTTGATGTATTGATGATCGATTATGTTCTATTTTAACTATTTCTAATGGTGCTTCTAATTGAATTAGGGTGTTTAAATGGATATTCTAATATTAATTTTAAATATTTATTATTATATTCTAGTGTACTTATTATTTTTCTTATGTTCATTTAATATTTGTACTAATTTATCTATTTTATGAAAAATTTCGATTAGCCATTTTAGTAATAATATGTTTAGAAGGTTTTCTAATTTTTATATTAGATAAAACTTGTTGAAATATAGTTTTGAATGTTTTTAAAAATTTTGGGTACAAAAAAGTAATTAAAAGCTTGTGTTGGATGAAAAGTTGACGGATGCACATTTTGTTGACTTTAATGGTATCCGACGCCCTATTCAAAATTAAGTGGTATGTCTACCCCAATTCTCAAACTTAAGTGGTACCTGAGGTATTTTACCCGGCAATATTATGGTGAATTTCTTCTTTCCAGGTCATTTGGGAATAGGTCTTCAGTCAACTGACAATAATCAATTTTGAGCTAGCTTGCTGTAAAATTTCAAGTTAGTACTTGAGTTTGCCAAGTCGTAATTCACTCCACTATGTTCTAAGTATAGCTCAGAGCATATCTTATTGGAAAACTCTGTAAGTAGTATAAAGTTAAGATTATGTCGAGTATGCTCTGTGGTTGTAACATACCCGATTGTAATTATGTGAGGGTCCAATACATAACAAGTAACAACTAATAACTCACTAATCTTTGTACCCAAACAGATGGTCAGGTGAGTTTCATTCTATCATTTATCATAATTAACTTATTCATAATATAGAGGCTCTTTAACCTTTTCATGCATTATTTAGAAGTAATTTTATACTTATTCAAGTTTGTTGTATTAATAATAGTTTGTCTACCGGTATTTCATCATAAACTTTGATGTTGTTTTTGCCGTAAAATTTTATGACGAAATTATTACGTAAAGGGCGGGATCAAAGCTAACTGCAGAGTGGTTGGTTGACAAATGACTGGCACCTTTTTATGGATTTATGAACTTTCATTAAGATCACATGCAAGAAACTGCAAATCACTTTTAAGGTTGTATTACAATATAAAGAAGCACAAATACTTTCTGAAAATTTGTTGGAACAATATAAAATATATAAATTACCAAAAAAATAAAATATAACAGACCAAAAATAATTTACATTAATAAAATTGACTAATATGAAAAAAACCCACCCGCCCAAGGGCTGGTTCAAAGCTATTTAAATTAAATGAACAATCTACCAATATATAATGATAGAGTTGAGAGATTTCAAATTTCTTTCAACAAGAGCGCAAGTAGGAAGAGTATTTTTTTTTTACGCCTTTATAGTTATTTGTCTTATTCATAAGGGGAAAATCAATTGTAAGATTTGACCCATGATCAATTTAAATAAGAACATGAACTTGATCAATTTAAATAAAAAAATTACCAATTACACCACAAAAACTTGATCTATCTTTTTAAACTAAAAACATACAAAAATCTAAAATCTTGAAAACTCATGAATTTTCCACTACGGTTAACTAGCCGACAAACTCTTTTCTAAGTATTTCATTGGTATTTGATACATTAATTTTATATTTTTATTATTCTTTTTAATTCAATTTTCACAATTAATTTAGCTGCTGGATAGAAATACGCATTTCAAATATTTTGAAAACTTTAAAATATATATCATAAATACTTCATATTCAAATGACATTCCAATCAACGAGTTGTACACTAAACTAGTTAAAATAATAGATATCAAAGGCAATCCAGAAGCGCAACGTCCAAGTAAACGAAATGATACTTCAATCCATTGTGCACACTTTGCTTAAACAAAGCACCCTTGTAGCCCTAAATTCTTAATTTGTCAAAACTCTCCACCTTTCGCTTGTCCATGTTAGTGTTGTGGTATATGATCCATGATTAAATCTCTCCCAACAACTCGAGCTATTGGGATCAACTGGTTCTTGACATGGTATCAGAGCCTTCTGTGACCGAGAGGTCTTATATTCGATTCCCGGTGACCCCCATTTGTGAAGCACATGGTATTCTTGTCTTCAGACATGTGCAAACTTCAAACCCTTGTGAGTGGCTTTCGTTTGAGGGGGGCGTGTTAGTGTTGTGGTATATGATCTATGATTGAATCTCTCCCAACAACTCGAGTTATTGGGATCAACTGGTTCTTGACAATAATGTGTCCAACTAATGTGAACCAAGAGTAGTTATAAAAGTGGTGCATAACCTTAGAATCATACCCCAAATCTATGACCATGATTCCATTCTCAAAACATAGTTGATCCCCTTTCGGAAGAACACAAAAATTGACTTTTATTTGGAAAAAAAATGACTTCTTAACTAAGCTATACGATTGATTTTCTGCACAACGACAAATTAATTTCATCTACTTGCGAAATATATGATTATCTTTATTTTAATTAGGGTTTGAGATCCCTCTGGAAAGAACACAAAAAACGACTCCCTGTTTTTATTTGAAAAAAAAAAAGACTTCTTAAGCAAGTTGCGATTGATTTTCTGCATAACGACAAATTAGTATCACCTAGTTGCCAAATGTATAATGATCTTTTTATTTTAGGTATATGCATGGATCAGATTAGGATAGAAGCAACTAATGAGACTGATAGCGCAGCTCTGTATAGTTTCTGGTGGTTGAGGTAACTTTTTGATAATAACGAACAAAGCTAACCAATAATAATAATAATAATAATAATAATAATAATAATAATAAACACACACATGGTAGCGACATCGTAGAGAGCTTCTTCAAGTAGCAGTAAAGAGAACAATCATTCAAGTTACATATATACAACTTATTAATCCAACAATCATTTTACCAACAAATATGGACTTTGTCTATAATCTTTATGAATGTGGGATTTTGAGCCAAAATCTTTGACTAAAATAGCAAGAGCAAATGATCTTTTAATTTCCACCATTGCAAGTGTGTTTGAATTGCAGTGGTGTGTGAGATAATTGCAAAAGTGGTTGAAGTGGCAGCAGAGGTCACACTTGAAATTGCATAACAATGTCATTGTTGGAGATGCTCGCTAAGACCATCTGCAACGGCTTTCACTTTCTTATTTCATTTTGACGTGGCAGCTTGCTTTTCCTATTTCATGGATGTAGATCCTATTTCACGAAGTGAAAGATTTCACTAAATGAAATAGCATATGACAGAGTGAATGGGTGGGAAGTGGGCCCCTTCCCACTTTTTGCTCCTTGGTTTTTTTTTTTTGATTATTTGAATTGAAAATTGTGTTCTTTTGTTTTAACTACTAATTATTCTTTGTTGATTATAATTTAAGACAATTTTTTTAACTATACTAGTTAAATTTATTAATTTTTTATTAATTAATTTTTTGAATTACGAAAGCGCAATACGAAATCAAATACACATACACATAGGTTTGATCATTTGGAGACGATTAGAAGATAAGAAGTACGATGATTAATCTATTATCGTTTTTATGTATTTTTATTACATGTGTTTATATGAAATAGTAATTGTGTTATGCACGTGTGTTTATTTGAAATTGTGATTGTGTTATGTAATTTATAATTTTTTATGTAATTATTTGATACCACTTAAATTGGTAAGATAATATAGGTTAGATAAAATGTATAGTTGTATTAAAAAATAAGTTGGGTCCACCATATGAAATAGATAGTGGATTTCATTGATGTAGAGTAGATGGAAGTGATATGTAATGGAATAGAAAAGGTTGATGATGTGGCAGGAGGGGCTACATATGAAATAGAAATAGTATTTCATGGATGTGGATGGTCTAAGTAGCATGCATGTTACTTCAATAGTAAGAATTACTACCCATGTAACATTCGTGTTAGGTGGATAGTAAGAAATGTGACATCAATAGTGATATTTTTGTTGCTCCATTAAATTATATATCATTTTGTTTCTCAAAATATATCAAAATAAATATCATTGATAATAATTCATGCAATTTAATGTGCAATTTTTTTTCAATTTAAAATTAAGATGAAGAAGATGCAATGCAAGATGATTAAAATAAACAGGAAACTAGAAAAGATATTTTAATCTCAACCAATGAATTGATGAAAAAACTAAAATTTAGTTACAAAGTGATGAATATCCAAAGATTATACAACCCGACCAAACATGGGTCGATTACACACTAACGGAGCTAGCTAGGTGGTCTATTTTGGGTCCATATGAACCCCATTTAGAAAGTGAACATTCACTAATTAAAAATGTCTGAACAAAGTAACGTGACATCAATTTTGGACCACACTAAAATATATTTCTGGTTATGCAACTAAAATGACACCAGAACAAGGTAAGGTCACATCAATTTTGCCACATTCTAACACAAATGTTTTCTTTTATTGACTGAGCGTGACATGACGACGAAAAGAAAGAAACTTCAAGCAATAATTTCGTAACAAAACAAATAATCTTTTATTCTTCATTTTGGACAACGGACGGCCGGCTGGCCGACGTTGAACTTCGATGTGCTCAGCAAAGCAACTGTGTGTTCTTTAATATTTGGCGTCACGATTACTTAACAAGCCGGGACTTGGTGAGAGCAATAAATCCGTCAGCAACTGTGCGTTCTTTAATATTTGGCGTCAGCAATAATCCGTCACGATACCTCCTGAAAACCTCGTCAATGACATCCCCGGGACCGAACTGGCTCACCAGCAGCGGCTCCGCCACCTCCCTCATGCAGTTCGCCACGTTGTACCCGCTGTCTCTCCGGACTTCACGGGAGCGGCCGTTGAGCTCGCCGCCGTCGGCGTAAGAATCCCAGCTCACTTTCGATACTGGCGCCAGGCGGTCGACGGCGAAGGATCCCTCTTTGAGGACTTCCGCTTCCACTTCCAACGACGACGGCGTATACTGTGGGATATTGAAGCCGTCCAATTTCTTGTGGTCTATATCTCAATCCCTGCATGGTAATTGGTACGTCAAACTTCAGTGAGCTAACTTTGCGACATGAAACAACTTGCACGACATTCACCCCGTATAATAATTAAACATATTGTTGTTATTATTTGACCTAATGACTCCTACGTGGTTTCTTCTTTAAGTAATGACGCGTATGCTGATTAATTTGTTAATAAAAATATATCGTAGTGGTATGGATATATTATAATGGTATGGTGGTAAACATGACCCCGAAATTTTGTTATTGAAATTAATCAAAAGTGAATATTATATTTGGATAGTGAATATTGATTGTGATCTGTAAAATTATATGCACAACTAAGGTTGTCAAACCTTTTTTCTGATCATCTATACGGTTGGAATACACTCTGATCGGATGATTCAGAAAAAATCAAAATTGGGTTGAATTCAACCAGCTAAAATCGGAGAGTCTGACGAGTCAAAAATCAAAATTGAGTTTGAAAGATGAGAATTGATAATTTTGTAATATATATTCCTTTTGAAGTAATAATTTGGTAACATATGAATGTAGATTGGTGAGAATGTTTTGAAATATGGCAAATATATGCATGATCTATTTAGTATTAGAGATTTTCTCACATATTATGTTAAAACCGATTTGAACTTGTTGAACCTGTTCCAACCATTAGACCTCGAACCACTTGTCAAATCTTTTTGATGACTTACTCCGTGTTTGACAACTTTGTTCACAACTCTTCTGAAAGCTTATTTCTCGAAATTTTTCTCGAATATGTCAATAACTCAGTTAAACTTTAATATCAGCTAGAGAACAACAAAATTAAGGTCACTACTCATGAAAATAAATCACGAATTTAAGGTACCTCGGATGCCGTCTGGTTGAGGGCCATGGACATGAGCTCCCAAATTTTAGGTACTAAATATTAATACCTATTAAGTTCGGGTACCAAAACTATTATTTGTAAATGGAACATGCAAAAGTAACATAAGGAATAGTTTATTTCGTGTATTTGAAAAATGATGATTTTGGTATAACTTGGATTTTGGTAAATCATGGATATATGAGGGTTTTGGGTTCATTATGGATTTGAAAAAGATCATTGTTTGTTTCATGGATTTCATTATGGATTTTGCTAATTAAATTTGTATCTGTGAAGTGAACTTTAACTATATTGCTCTCAATGATATAAGAAGAGAAAGAAATATGAGGGGTAGGTTGGTAAAAAATGATGGACTTCAAAGTTTATGATCAAATTTGGGGACCGTGGGGCCACAAATTTGGACCCTCAAAGTCCATTGGTCCCATGGATTTGGTACCTCTAACTACTAATTGAAGCAAACAATGAATTTTGAACAAAGTCCATCATGAACCAAAATCCATCAACTAATCATTCATCAAATCCATCAAGTAAACAAGCCTTGAATGAAAGGGGAAGGGGAAGGGTGAGGGCATAAATAGTATAATGCATTTAATGAAAGTGTTAGTATGAATAGTGATATGAATTTGTATTTTTTTATTATTATTATGTGGTGTTTTTATTTATTTGAATATGTTATTTTCATATTGAAATTAAAGTCGGTGATGATATCATCAGACCAAATTTAATTAGTTTATGGTAAAATAATTTTATTCGATAATAAACTTTCAACCTAAAGAAAGGAAATAATTAAATGACTTTAATCATCATATTCGAGAACTTTTACCTAAGATCAGGACAGAACAGAAGACATCTTATCAGACATTAGTGGCAGAAGGAAGGCAAGGTCATGAATACCCAAAGATTATACTAACCCGACCAAACCTGGGTCGATTACACACTAACGGAGCTAGGTGGTACGAGTATTATGGAGCCATGCATGAACCCCATCTAGGAAGTGAACAAACATTCACTACAAATGTATGAACAAAGTAATGTGACACCAATTTTGGACCACGCTAAAATATATTTTCTGGTGATGCAATCAAATGACACCAGAACAAGGTAAGGTCACATCAATTTTGCCACATTATAACACAAATGCTTTCTTTTGTCGTCTGAGAGAGACATGACGAAGAAAAGAAAAAACTTTAACCAACATTTTTTTTAAAGAAAAACAAATAATCTTTTATTTCTTCAGCCGGCCGGCAGACGTTGAACTTCGATGCATGCGATGAGCAATATGCAACTGTGCATTCTTAATTATTTGGCGTTTACGATTACTTAACAAAGCCGGGACTTGGTGAGAGAGACAATGACGTTGACGAATTCCGTCTTCTCTTCGGCCATCCGCTCCGTGACGATGGCTCTGTACCTCCTGAAAACCTCGTCGATGACTTCCCCGGGACCGAACTGGCTCACCAGCAGCGGCTCCGCCACCGCCCTCATGCAGTTCGCCACGTTGTAGCCGCCGTCTCTCCGGACTTCACGGGAGCGGCCGTTGATCAGCTCGCCGCCGCCGTCGGCATAGGAATCCCAGCTGACTTTCGAAACCGCCAGGCGGTCGACGGCGAAGGATCCCTCCTTAAGGACCTCCGCTTCCACTTCCAACGGCGACGGCGTGTACTGTGGGATGTTGAAGCCGTCCAGCTTCTTTTGGTCTATCAATCCCTGCATGGTACGTCAAACTTCAGTGGGCTAACTTTGCGACAATACTAATGACAACTTGCACCACATTCACACCATATAGTAATTACACGTGTCATAATAATATTGTTATTATTATTTGACCTAATGACTCCTACGTGGTTTCTTCTTGACGCGTATGCTGATTAATTTATATGATATAAAAGTATGAGAAATTTTACCATGTTTTAAAACATTGGTGTTTTAGTTTTTTTACTTATAATATAAATTAAAATTGTACCTTTAATGTTATGCTACAATCTCGAGTTATTTCTATACTATTTGGTACAAATTTATTTATGATAAAAATTGAATTTGTAAATTTATTTATTGAAGTTATACCATAACATAAATATACAAATTTCTTTATGGTACAACTTGAACTTGTGCCTTTAACGTTATGGTACAACTTCAAATTGTAGGTCGAAGTACCAATACTTTAAAGTATAGTGGAAGTGCGCTCATAAAGTATATCAGAACAGTATGAATATATCATAGTATATATGGTGGTAAACATGATCCGAAAATTTCGTCGTCTCAAAATTAACCGAAAGTTACCGTTTTGGGATCGTAAATATTTGTTGTGATGTGCAAAATTATATCCATGGATCTTCTGAAAACTTATTTCTCGATTTTTTTTTTAATATCAGTCAGGAAAAAAAAATTAAGGTCTCCACTCATGGAAAAAAAAAACTACGAATTTTAGGTACGTACCTCGGATGCCATCTGGTTGAGAGCCATGGACATTAGCTCCCAAATATAACAACACTCCTTGCTGGAAGCCTCCTCACTCCTCCTTCCCAGGAAAGTCAGCACCATTCTTCCTCCCGCCACAACCTCCGCAGCCCTGCACCTCAAGAACAGCGAAAAATCCCTCTGAAACTGCGCATAATACGCCTCCAGAACCCTCGGAGGACTATTACCAGCCATGTAAATATTCCCCTTGTTCTCCTCCACTATCCCATCGGGAACCTGAGACAGCCACTGCAGGCTGTACGAGGAGTGGACGAAGTGGAGGCTGTCGGCGGCGAACAGCCTGCCGTAGAAAGAACCCGGCACCCCGTTGACGAAGAGAGTCTGGTCGTTCTTCTTCAGGTTATTCAGGTGTTTCTCCTGGAAGCGCTGTACGGACCTGAAGATGGTGTTGAAGTCGTTTCCAGGGAGATCGTTGAGGAACACCTGGAATTCGGGAGCTTTACGGCCGAGCTCCCCGCTGAGTTCGGTCACGGCCGTGATAAGCTCCGACACGGCCAGGAGAGCGTTGGGCCCTGAAGAGCAGCCCAGATCTGCTATGGCTAGGCTCCTAATTGGGAGGGTTGTGCTGTAGAGTTTTGCGATGGCTTCCTCTGTTATGGGCTTTGTCATCAGTATCACCTTTTTCTGCAAAATAATTACCAAAATATAGAGATAAAAAAACTCATGGAAACCCTTTTCAACAATACGAGTTATTTGAATTAAGTGGTTTGTTTGTTAACATGGTATATAACAGAACCTTCTACAAGAGAGGTCATGAATTTGAATCGTCATGATGATCTCCAATACAAAAAATTAATGGTTTTGAGAACAAAGAATTTCAACATGAGAAAAACGAAAAATCAATGAGTATACTTTCACTTGAAAGGAGTGTAAGAGATTAAAAAAAAAAACATACACACCATTTTCCAACAATCCGAATTATTGGGACTACGATGAATTTGACCAACAAGGGACATATATGTAAGCAAAGCTTCTATTTAAAGATGGAGTATGTTGATTACCTGAACCAAGGAGTTCATAGCGTAGCTGGTTTCTCCCATCCCGCCGTTCATGTGAAGCACCTCTGAAACCTCCTCTATCGTCATATCTCTTAATTAGAGTACGAGTGGTACGAGTAGTATGACGCTAATTCCCTCTTTTGTGTTGAACTTAATTACAACTCCCGGTGATATAGCTCTCTCGAGTAGAGTTTTTTGCAGGAGTAGCTAGTGTGTGAGAAACTGAGAACAATCGCGGCTCTATTTATACAAGGCGCGAAGGATCAGTTACCACTTACCAGGCACAATGACGTGGTGGGGATTACACACGCATGAAAGAAAGGAGATGACGTGGAGCATGACATGATACGTTAAAAAACATATATACAGGTGGGTTGTTTTTATAAAACTGGGGTTGAAGTTTTGGTTGCTGCTGTCGTAATATGCTAACCAATAATGTAAGGGGAGGAATACGCAAAAACTCCAAAGCTAAGGTTGTTAGACGACCTATATTATATGCAATACTAGAAGACCATGAGCTTGGATGCATGGTTTGTGTTAGTTTTTAATCATTGGAGGATCCTCGTATTTGACTGAGTGCTGCCGCCATTAGTTAATTACTGGTCAAGTGGTCATAATGATTGTACTTTATATATAGTACTATGTTTCACAAACCAAGTGGGGGGCTTCATTTTTATTTGCCACTAAAATAAAAGTTCAATTCTGACCAGTCACCAGAGTCATCTTTTTTTATTGAAATATAAAAGTTCAATTATATTCCACAGCTTTCACCAGCTTCAGGAAATCATTAAAAGTGCATTCTTAAAAAGTCGGGAAATAATTGAATGAATTTAAATTATTTATTCAGAGTAAGTGATATGAATTTGTATCATTATTATTATTATTATTATTATTATTATTATTATTATATGCTATTTAAATTATTTGAACATATGTTTTACCCAAGAAATAATTGACAGAATTTAGTCATTATATATTCGAGAACTTTTACCTAAGATCCGTTCAGAACAGAAGACCTCTCATAAAAAAAACACAAGTAGAAGGCAAATATTTTTTATTCTTTCCAGAAGCATAATTTCAAATATGTTATCGAAAATCGCCTTGGTTGAATGCTTTCGTTAGGATTTTATGGTGAAGAGAATCATCGTACGCGTCAATCGGTTATGGGACATTAAATTTTGTAGCCACATAATTCGAAAAGGCAAATTTCACATCATTAATTCGAAAAGGCAAATTTCACATCATTAAAAACATAAATTCAATGAACAAAAAATTTGACAACGACAACACTACCAAATTTCACGTGATATCAGAAATATCCCCCTTCAAAATCAAAAGGTACTCTCATCAGGTGAATGACTTGAAATCATAACGGGCCAATATAGTACTCTGTTTCACATCCAAGCTGCTTCAATTCTTATCTCCTTGGTTTGCCCTTGTAGAAAACCCAAGGGTGTGGTTGTTCAGATTTGACGCAAGAAAAGTGTGCTTAATGAGTTTTTGCTGGGAGATCAAACATAAAGACAGTGAAAATACTAAGGTAGTGACTCTACAGTAGTGGAGATATTTGACCCATCGTCCACATCGTACGTTGTTAGTTTGAGTAGGGTCATTTTTCTTTGATTGGGGCCACGCCACTATATTGCATCAGATATCAGGAAAGGCCATTGGGAATGTTTATGGTGTGATTCATGGAAATGGAGGGAAGAGGGAAAATGGAGCTTAAAGCTCTTTTTATTTTATTTTATCACTTTTTTTTTAACAGTATTTCATTTTATCACATTGATGAATATGGAGTTGGAATTATGAGTATTTGGGTGGGAAAGGGAATGAGCTCTCGTGTTGCGTTGTTGCTCGATTTGAACTTTGGATTTTAATTCAGTCAACTAGATTTCATTAACAATTTTGGTACTTGATCGGATTGAATTTTCTAACTAACTAGAACAGAAACGAACCAATTTGGCTCCGGAAAATTGTCACTGCCGAACTGATGTGCTACTCACTAAGGGTGGCTATACGGTCCGGTCCGGTTAAATTGGCCCAAATTGATCCGGTCCAGTCCGGTCTTTTTGAAAATATAAGGACCGAAGATTGGATTGGATATAGTCCGGTCTTGATCCGGTCCGGTTTTGATCCGGTCCGGTCCCAATTCGGTCTTGATTTTACATTGAGATTGTGGGATTTGAGTGGTCTAAGGCCTTAAAGGGTGAGGAGTTGGTTAAGTTTTGTACTAAGTGCAAAGGTTTGTGATCGTTTATGCAAATTACCCTTAAGTTTTGGGTGTTGAGCTCTCTTATCCGGTGTTTATCCGGTTTTTTACCTCAAATCTAAGCCCAAACATTGGATTGGATTGTTTACTATCCGGTCCCGGTCCGGTCTCGGTCCGGGTTATACGGTCCGGTTTCCGGTTTTTAATCCGGTCTCGGTCCAAATAGCCACCCCTACTACTCACACAGTCTCATGCAACTGTCAGACTATTCAGTTGAACCGCCCAACTACCAACCCAAACCAGTGACATTTTTTCATATGTTCTCTAAACTAGGGGTGGTGACCGGTCGGTTTCGGTTTAATCAAAAATAAAAAAACTCGATTATCGGTTAAACCGAGACACACTAAATGGACACCGGCCACCGATCGTGCAAGAGTCACGGCTAACCGACCACCGACCGGTCGGTTATCGATTTTTGGTTCGGTTAACCGTGGTAACCGACTTATGGCTGTCAATGACAATAAATGCATATATAAAACGGGCTTTTCCGGCCAAAATTAACTACGATGGTGGGATTTAGAAAGTTATTAATTAAAAATTAATTAATTATGAATTTTTTAATGGTGGTTACAATTTACCAAAGGGGAAAGACGTGAATTGAAAAGGGGAAGGAAACTCTCTCTCCCCCCAATCAATTTTCCAAAACTAACCCAATCCCCTCATCTCTCTCCCCCACTCAATTCCCCTCCTCTATCTCTTTCTCTCTCGCTCTTTTTTTTCCGATGAAACTCTCTCTCTTTCTTTCTCTAAAATCAACAAGCAAATGCCAAAAAATCTTCATAACTTTTCTTCTTCCCCTCCTACTCTCACTCGATATGCCTATCTCCTTCTCTCATGGCCTCGTTTGGTTCGCTGGGGCGGGGGCGGTGGCCGGCGCGATCAAACAGTTGGGGCGGGGAGCGGACGGCAACTCAGGGAAGGAGAGCCGGGAAGCGGAGGCGGAGGTTTCTGGGTTTCTATCTGGTGGGGTGGTGGATTAGGCGGCAGAAGGGTTGGGGTTGGCGAGAGGGCTCGATTGAGACCGGTTAATTTTGACTAGCCTATTAACCACAGTTAATCATTATCTGTTAGTCGGCTAGCCGAATACTCCCTCGGACTAACCGACCACCGACCGACTTTAATAATCATCGATTTTCGGTTAGCTACTAATGACGGTTTTCGGTTGTTAACTTTCTATAAATACTTTCAGCCCCTCTCTTTTAGACTTTAGTACACGTTTTTATAAATCAATAAAACACAAAAATTTATTTTTTGGATCCTTTATGCTCTCTTCCAAAAGTCAGAAACAGGATTAAGTTGTGGTTCTCTCCATTTGTAAGCTCGATAGATTTTTGGGGTTCAAGTATCAGTATGACATAAAAAAAGTACGTCAATTCTATCATGGAATGAATATTTCTATAATCTTTACTGAGAGGGAACTAAAAAAAAGTGCATTATATTGGATTGGATGTAGTGTATAAATGTATATTATGCATGTGTTGCATGATATTTGTCATTATGTCTAAATTTATAGATATGTATGTATTACGAATGTTATTACAGGGCCGACCCTAGGGGTGTGCCACTAGGCCGTCCGGCACAGTGCCTCCAAATTACGGGGGCCTCCGAAATTCGAAAAAAAAATGATTATTAAATTTCGATAGTATTTTTTGTATGAGTAAAAGAAATATTTAAGTAGCATGACACCTCTAAAATTTTGAAAATAATTATTAAACCCCGATAGTAGTTTGCCTATGCGTAAATAAAATATTTAAGTGGTATCCTATGTGATTTGAACTTGGGTCACTGCTACTATTAGTAAAAAAAATTCCAGTATACTTTGTTCTTTCATTTTAAATCCAAATAATAAAAAACTATTCTTTATTTCAATTATTTTCAAAATCTAACGTTTAACCCCAATTATGGACTCTCATTATCTAGTAAGATAAACCGAGAGAGATTGATAGAGCAGTGTTAGAGACTGTAATAAGGCAAAGCTTAGTAACAGTTAAAAGGGAAAAGGAAGTAAATCAATGGTAAATAGTTTATAAATTTAGTTTTAAAATTATAAGCTTCTCTTATCTAATATATTTTTTTTTCATACTCTTTGATTCATCTAAAATTATTCTTCTCTTCTACTCAATTTAGTTCATCACCTATTCACGTGAATCTAGTTAATCGACTAATTGTCAATTTAGTTAGTATTTGATTCTGATCTTTTATTTCATCTTTCTATTTGAACTATTATCACTCAATTTTTTACATAATATTATAATATTATTAATTAATAATTAATTTATATTTTATTAGATTTTGAAAATAAGTTGGGCCTCATATTATTTATAGAATAGGGCCTCTACATTCTCAGGGCCGCTACATATTGATCATTCTGTCTATAGATATGTAACTTGTAGAACAAGATAACTAACTAAACCTAAAGTTATAACAAAGGCTTTGTATCTTATAATCAAACATGCAGCAAATTACAAAGTTACTAACTAAATAACGAAAGCAAGTAACATAAATTAAATTCCTAATGTTATTGATCATAGAGAAAAACTCTATTTATAAATTTTTTTTTATAAGGGTGATATAGGTTCATTTTGTTGCTATTAAGTAGGGGTGGGCAAACGGTTCGGTTAACCCGAACCGAAACCGAATTAAACCGAACCGAAACCAAATTTATGCTATTCGGTTCGGAATTCGGAAGGAAAATATTGATAGTTCGGAAATCAGCGTTCTTTTAACCGAACCGAATTTCCGACCGAAAAATCGAAATACTATAATTGCAAGCTCCAAATGGTGAATTTTTATGTTTGTAGTTGTTTTTAGACTTAAATATTTGAAATGTTTTATGACTTATGTGTTGAAAAGTTTGATTTTATCATTGATGATGCATATAATTGATATTTATTGTTTATATTAGGGGTGAAAAATAATTTAAAAGTGAGAAAATACAAGTAGCTTCACAAATTCGGTTTTGGGTGAAAAACCGAACCGATCCGAATTATAATTCGGTTCAAATTTGGTTTGAAGTTTGGGAGAATTTGGGGACCCGATATTCATAATTTCGGTTCGGTCGAAACCGACCGAATGCCCACCCCTACTATTAAGATACTACTTAAGGGATTCGAACAAGCCCTTGTTCGTGTTTATAAATTTACTTTAACCAACTGGAATTCATTTTTCATCCCTTAGATTAAATATTCACACAAGCATCTGCTAATTCTATTTCAATTAGAAAAAATATAATAATTAATATTATCCCAAATAATAGTAACTAAACACGAATAATAAATAAAAATACACAAATTCAATTTCTTTGAATTGCTATATCGACTCGATATCGTAACATCCATAAAACCTCTAAGCACTCTTACGGTGTAATCTCTGCAATGTACGCAGACAAAACCTAACATCTGTGAACTATATATAGCTAGACTGTTAATTGCCAGGCTTCTACGTACCAACACAATTCAGTAGGTCTTCAGGGCACCTACATAAACTGAAGAAATCCTGCTGAATTCATAGTGGCAGAATCCTTAAGGAAGTAGCTGATCAGTTCATCCGGCAAAGTGTAGTGCTCCTCATCAGTACTGATCAGCGGCAATTTCAAACACTCCAATCGGGTAAAGGGACAAGCTTGACGCTCCAAAACATCACTAATCTCACTCATTGCCTACACAAACATCAATCGATCGAGAATCAAAGATAAGGCACTGATCACAAGTACGTTTCGAAACAAACTGTACCGAAACCCGAATTGCACCCCCAACATACATACCTCAATGACGTGATAGTCAAACCTCAGAGACCTAACATTGTGCAGACCTCGGAACAGGCTGACAAAATTTGCAGCCACCATCGTTCTCGTCTCTTCACCAGAATGAGGCGCAAACCTGCTGCCTACGTACGCCCGATCGAGGGAAGGAAGGCTCACCCTGGAGAATTTCGGGACATTGGAAAGCAACACCAAGCTGAAGGATTCGAGCTTCGGCGCATCTATCTCGACTGTAACACCTGCCAAGTTCAATGTACCACTGATCTCCAAATTAACCAGTTGCGGCCCCGATACCCTGAACCACGTCCTTCCAGAGTGAACCAGATCGCAACCAGAAAGTACCAAATTCTTGAGGCAGGGGAACTTGTCGTCGAAAAAGTCGAAACCCTCGTCGTACCACTCCCAATCGAACGAACACCCTTCCAGAACCAGATTCTCCAGAATCCTGAACCCCCTCCAATCGTTCCTGCTCCGGAAACGAACCAGACCCAGCTCCAGAGTACCCAGATCGGAGTCGAGAAACGCCGCGACCAGGCTCGAGAACCGCAGCATCTCCTTCTCCTCTGCCCCAGCCCCACCGCCGTGGACGCAGATGTGCCGAATGTGACGACGGGAGTCCACATACTGCATAACCAGGTCGAGCTGTCGCAAGTGGTCCAGCCGCCAGAGCTCTCTGTCTTTGTAGGTGAGCTTCGCGATGCGGGGGGAATCGGTACCGTCGCCGAAGGTGTCGAGAGCTTGTTTCAGGAAGGTCTTGAAATCGGGGTAAGTCGGGAAGGAATCGGCGTCGAATTGGAGGTGTGTGACGTGTTTCCAGAGGGATCTCCACATGGTGGAGAGAACAGAGGTCTGGACGCAGTGTTTGGTGTCGAGGAAGTGGAGGGTGTGGTCGCGAACGTTGTCTGGGAGGTAGCTTAGTCTGTCTTCTTCATCATCGGAGTACTCCATCTGTGATTTTAGAGTGCTGTTCGTGATCAGAAATAAACCCTGCAACTTGGGAAAGGGAAACTCTGCCACAAAGGAAAGTTGCAGAGAGCTTAATTGGTTTGGAATGGCAGGCACCGTACTCTGTTTTATTTTCATTTCAAATTTCGGCTGTTACGTGATTAATTAGTGGGGGGGATTAGTGCGGGGAGTGGGGTTAGTTAGCGGTAACCAAAAATTATTTAGGACAGTGAAATGTGAATTAGTAGTTGGGAATCTCACGTTTACACGACCCTAGTGTTTAGTGATTTTAACGGGATGAATTATGAATTATTACCCCATTTCTGTACAGAAACTTCCAAATTGGTCCTCAAATTTGTTCTTCAGCTCAAATATTGCTGTTTCTTCCACTTTCAATCCTAAATAAACAGGATTACCCATGTATAGGGCTGAAATTGGGGTAGACTCGTCCCTTACCCTCTAAGTAAGAACTTTGGTTGACCCGCCTCGATCGGCAGAATCAATTTATAAAATTGACTCGCCCCAGTACTCAAGCTTTCTCAAACTTCAATCACTTAGATAAACTGAAGGAATCTCGTTGGGTTGTTACTCAGAAAAACCCTCAATGAAGTAATTGATAAGATGAGGTGGTGCAGGGATCCACATTGTGAGGAAGTTTCAATCACTTCAATCGAGAGGAAGAAGGTTGGTGCTTTAACTCGTTAGAATTCTTACTTGTTTTTTACATGCCAGAAACACGAATAATCGAGGATCAAAGATATGACTGTCCCTAGCTAATACGTTTTAAGAGACAACGCAATCCAAGTTTTTATTTTATTTTTATATAATGGTGATTTTATTAAAGAAAGCAAACAGAACAAAGTACAAACAAACACGAACAAAGGCTTAGGAGGACTCAGATTACAAAAAATATTCAAGTTTGGTCACTCGAAATATTTAAATTCGTTGGTGGTACTTCATTTTACTGAAATCGTTCACGTTTGGTCACTCTCCGTCCAACTTTGTTAACTTTTGCTTACGTGGCGGTCAACTCTAAAAGTTGACCGTTAAATATGTGACGTGGCAATTTAAAAATAATAAAATTAAAATTTTCAAAATTTTCAAAATTGCCATCTCATTAGAGAAAGGAGGAAAGAGGAGTATTAAAAAGACTAGTCAACGTTGATGTGACGTATGACTTGTAATTATAAATTTTAATTTCTATTTATTTTCATAGCAAATGAATAAAATAAGAAAAATAAAACCATGCCTCCCGTCTTCGCCTTTAACCCTCTGTCGCCGCCACCGTCGGAGCTTAAATACTCCTCCTGTCCTTACCTCTGCCCTTTCCCGCACTCGCTCCGGAGCTTAACTGGTGTACATTGGCTTCTTCTTCCTCTCTTTGTTGCTCCCCGAATTTCTTTCAATTTCACAAGAGGGGTAGTTGACATTTACTTGGGTGGAGATAGAGGGCTGGAATGGTGACGAGGAAGGCCTTCAGGCGAGACAAAGCGTCGACGCATCTGGACTCATCAACAGCAGCAGCTTCGCCACCATCATGGCGGCGTCGCCTCCCACCCAGACCTCCGCCCTCCATCGCCGACGAAAGCATCGAGTTAGGCTGGGGCGAAGCGTGGAGCGGCGAACTGTGACGAGGAAGGCCACTTAGCCTCATGACCCTACCTCTCTTCTTCCACTTTCTCGACTCCAATAGGCGAGCATAGTCGTATCAGGTCCAGGATCTGGCAAACGAGATCCAACAAACGACGAAGGGCTAGCGGCGCTCCACTGCCTCGATTTCGAATGGTGAAGGACGAATCCGCTCCCTTCACTGCCCCTAATCTCGGTTGCTTCCTCAACTCTCATCTTTCTCAACTCCGAATCGGCTCCCTTGTTCGAACAACGAAGGGAGAACAACGAATCGGGTCCAAAATCTGGTGAACGGGATCTAGTGAATGGCGAAGGTTGAATCGGCTCCATGCAACACCGGCCTCCGCTGATCTCCACCGCTCCCTCTCTCGTTGCATCCTCACCCGACGCTAATCTCCCCCAAATCCATTTGTCGCTTTCCTAGTGCGCCGACTTCCTTTCTCTAATGATATGGCAATTTTGAACATTTTAATTTTATTATTTTTAAATTGTCACGTCACACATTTAACGGTCAACTTTTAGAGCTGACCACCACGTAAGTAAAAGTTAACGGAGTTGGACGGAGAGTGACCAAACGTGAATAGTTTCAGTAAACTGAAGTACTACCAATGGATTTAAATATTTCGAGTGACCAAACTTGAATGTTTTTTTGTAATCTCAGTGACCAACCATACAATTAATCCAAAAATACTAAAGCGGATAAAACTCCCTCATGACCCTGAACTCTCAACACTACGTTCAACTCGCTTTGATTGGGTCGACCCATTTTCAACAAATTCACAATTTAAAATTGAGGAAAATGAGAAATAAAAAATATTAAAGCATACAAAACTCGCTTTCGATCTAAAAACTGGTTAACAACGTGTTCAACTCGCTTTGAACAATTTTTTTAATAAATTAACACTTGGTCCAACCTGCCAACTACAAAAGCGGATAAAGGTCGCTCACAATACAACACTTGTCCATACCTTAGATTCGGGTTGACGGGTTCAATTGTCTTCCCAACCAAAAGAAGAAAAAAAGGAGAAATTTATTAATGCTAAAGTAGGTTTCAAGTCGCTTTGACGGGATCGAATTAAGTTGGATACCCTTGGATTTTGGGTTCAATTGTGATCATGCTCAACAAAAAGGAAAAAGTGAAAGAAAAAAAATACTAAAGCGGACAAAACTCGATCCCGATACAAAATTGGCCAACATTGAGTACATATGGTATGGATTTTCAGTAGCGACATTGGAAAACGGCGGGGGAGGGACAACTTAGGATTCCGTTGATAGTGTTTTGAGAAGGTTGTGAATTGGTGAGCGATGTTGAGGATTAGGCAGAGCATATCTAGTATGGATCTTTGATCGCGGCCATGGCCATGGCAAACGGTGGAAGACGACTACTAAGGATTCCACCGACAGTGATCGAGTTGGGTTGCGAAAAGGTGAAACACAATGGACAATAGATGTAAACCTAGCGAACACCCATGTGTTTGCGTTCAATTGTGATCATGCTCAACACAAAGAAAAAAGAAAAAGAAAAAACACTAAATATGATGAAACTCGGTCCCGATACAAAACTCTTGGTATCGGCCTTGGGAAACAGTAGTGGTGAACACCTTAAGATTCCACCGACAATATTTCGAGATGGGCTACAAAATGATTGGCAAAAGCAATGATTGTGTTAAAGTTAAGATACTAATGTGTTTGGATTCAATTGTGATCATGATCAACAAAAAGGAAAAATAGAAAGAAAAATTACTAAACAGGATGAAACTCGGTCCCGATACAAATTTCGTGGTAACGACATTGATTTGTGTGGTGGGGAACAACTTAGGATTCAGCCGACAGTATTTCGAGATGAGCTGCAAAATGATGGGCAAAGGCGATGATTTGTGCAAAAAGCCATAGACAAAAAAGCTAGCAAATAATAACTAAACGCAAAAGCGATGATTTGTGCAAAAAACCATAGACGAAAACCTAGCGAACAATAACTAAAGACAAAGGTTGTAGAAAAGAGTGGGGTAAAAAAAGAAGTTTGAACTTTCCCACTTGTACGTTGAGGAGTGTGAGAGTCACTAATAAATAGTAACCTACAACCTTGCCTTTTATATGTTAATAATTAATATTAACACAACAGACTATTCACACTTCATACTTAATGTATTCACACAACATATATAAACATGAGCTGTGAATATTCATGTGTTATCTAAAAAAATATGTCCAAAATATATACAATAATAATCTTATTAAATGATAAAAAGAGGAAATTTCCACAAAATTGTTTGGAAACAAAATCACTAAATAAAGATGTGCAAATAAAAAAAAAGCACAAGCACTTCTTTACCAAGAGGAATTTTATAATGATGGGCAAAGGCGATGATTTGTGCAAAAAGTCATAGACAAAAAGCTAGCAAATAATAACTAAACGCAAAAGCGATGATTTGTGCAAAAAACCATAGACGAAAACCTAACGAACAATAACTAAAGACAAAGGTTGTAGAAAAGAGTGGGGTAAAAAAAAAAGTTTGAACTTTCCCACTTGTATGCGGAGGAGTGTGAGAATCACTAATAAATAGTAACCTACAACCTTGCCTTTTATATGTTAATATTAACACAGCAGACTATTCACACTTCATACTTAATGTATTCACACAACATATATAAACATGAACTGTGAATATTCATGTGTTGTCTAAAAAAATATGTCCAAAATATATATAAATAATAATCTTATTAAATGATAAAAAGAGGAAATTTCCACAAAATTATTTGAAAACAAAATCACTAAGTAAAGATGTGCAAATAAAAAAAAGCACAAGCACTTCTTTACCAAGAGGAATTTTACAATGCTATATAGCATTGGTGCTATAGGTTTTTCCCTTTATGGTATAACTTGAAGTTGTACCTTTAACGTTATGGTACAACTTCAGATTGTACCTGTACTCTTTTGCCAAATTGTTTTATGGTACAACTTAAAAGTGTACTTTCATTTGATGGTGCCACAACATAAGAATACAAATTCCTTTATGATACAACCTGAACTTATACATTTAACGTTATGATACAACTTTAAGTTGTACATTAAAGCACGAATTTTTTATAGCATAATAGAATTTCTCGTTTACCAAACATCTAAACTGCAAAAAGTTCTCTTAAATTGATGGGGAAATATCACTATTCCCATCTAGAAATATAGAATTTGAGATCGGTTACCAAACATCTAAACTGCAAAAAGTTCTCTTAAATTGATGGGGAAATATCACTATTCCCATCTAGAAATATAGAATTTGAGATCGGTAGACAGCAATTAAACCCCCAACCGCTGATTACCGAAAAATACCCATATCGCTAATCAAATTGCGCCCGCGGACGTCACGATCCAACAGATTTAGATGGGCGGTTTTGATTGGGTGAGCCACCTACTGCTGCCTACTCATTCATGTTCCATACCAAGATAAGCCACACAGCCTCTGTGGATGTCTGGTGATTTCCCTCTTCTCCAGCTCTGGACACAACTCCATAACCCATGGAAGCTCTCGGTTTCACCGCATCATTTACCCCTTCCCTTCCCAATTCAATCAACAGTTCCCGCCTCTCCCATTTCAGATTCTGCTCTCAACCCATTTCTCCCCTTCATCCCATCCATGGAGACGCGTCGAAAAGGTCAAAACTTGTCTTCACTACCTTATCCTCAGCATCGTCGTCATCCACGGCTTCAACAACAACAGACCCGATTCTGGACTCACCCGTGAATGAAACAGAGGGCGAAGGGGAGAAGTTCGATTGGTTTGCACAGTGGTACCCTGTAATGCCGGTTTGCGATCTGGACAAGAGAATCCCACATGGGAAAACGGTGATGGGTCTCAATGTGGTCGCGTGGTGGGATCGGAACCAGAATGATTGGAAGGTGTTCGATGATACTTGCCCCCACCGATTGGCTCCGCTCTCCGAAGGAAGGATTGATCAGTCCGGGAGGTTGCAATGCGTTTATCATGGGTGGTGTTTCGATGGCTCTGGCGATTGTAAACTCATCCCTCAGGCTCCGATCGAAGGTCCTCCGGTAATTTGGTTCTCCGTGCCAACCATGTGTTTGTTTAAAATCCTCAACGAATTGTCAACGCCTTCTCGTCTACTATACTAGGTGCATCCAATAAGTTTTAGAATGTTTAGCAAAATGAGTCTGTTTCTGTATTTAGCCCACCTTATTTATGAAGTTCACAACCTTGTTCAGGTACACACAAACAAGAGAGCTTGTGTAGCAGCATATCCAAGTACAGTGCAACATGGTATCTTGTGGTTTTGGGCGAGTAGTGATCCCAAATACAGAGATATTCTATCAGTTAAAAAACCGCCTTACATTCCAGAGCTAGATGATCCTTCATACACTAAACCAATGGCATGTAGAGAGTTCCCTTTCGGGTATGTGAACGAACTTTCTACTCCTTTCTGACCATGACAAGTTGATTAGAGACTCAAGAGTATTCTTTGAAGCTTCAGAACTGAATCCTGCTTTGTAGTTGCTGCTGACTTCTGAGTTGTCTTCAGCAGCTAGGTGTGTTCATTGCAGTTCTCGCTTGCTGTAGCTAAAATGTAGTTTCTTGGTTGCAGATACGAGATCTTGACCGAGAATCTGGTCGACCCTTCTCATGTTCCATATGCACACTATAATCTACTCCCGAATCCAACACCAAAAGATAGTTGAGAACTTCTTTACGATAAAATCTTGTTTCATGATCTTGTCTTCGATTTGTGTTCTTGTGAAAGCTACTACTGACACTATATGTTCTTTCTCTAGAAAGGGTTGATAGAGAAGGAGGCACCCCAGTAAATATGCGAATACGAAATTTTGATATTAATGGATTTGATACTGCTAGATTTGGAGGGGCTAGCCAGTTCATTGCACCTTGTGTATACTATTCTTCTGTAAGTGTGTCAGCTCTACGAGAACTTGCTAAAAAAGAAGGCGATGGATCAGCATCTGCTCCTAGTAAAGTTAAGGTGGGACATAGTCAGAACGCTTTGGCTTTTTGTGCTTGACTCCTGGTACATCTTTGCATTGTTCATGTTCTTTCCCTTTCTGTGTTTTGAATTCTTCAGGATTCATCATCTCAAGCACCAGAGAAGAAAGTGCTCCTTGTTTTCTTTTGTATTCCAGTTGGTCCCGGCAAGAGCAGATTAATATTCACATTTCCAAGAAACTTTGCAGTTTGGGCAGATAAATTGGTTCCGAGATGGATTCTTCATGTGAGGCAAAATCTTGTTCTTGATTCTGACTTGTATCTTCTTCATCTCGAGGTAATACTAATACATCATCTCATTACCTCAGTTAAAAGACACCTCACATTTACTTTAGATTTCCTGAAAACAAAATTCCATTGCCCCATTATCCTTCAGGAGAGGAAGATATTGGAAGCTGGCCTTTCCAACTGGAGTAAAGCTTGTTTCATGCCAACAACAGCCGATTCCCAGGTAGTTGCTTTCAGGAGATGGCTGAGAAATTATTCTGGCGGGCATGTTAATTGGGGAACCAAGTTTAGTGGCGTACTTCCTCCTACTCCTCCCAAAGAGCAGTTGATGGACAGGCAAGCATTTCAATATGCTAAATGACAATCTCCTTCCAGAAAATACTTCATGTGAGCTGTCGATTTTCAGCTTCTGTTTGCTAATTGTTTCAGGTACTGGTCCCATGTTGTTAACTGCACAAGCTGCAATCGTGCATATCAAGTTCTGCAAGCCGTCGAGATAGCGTTGCAGATCATTGCAGTTGGTTCCATTGCAATTGCTGCTGCTATGAAGCAATCGGTAACTGTGAGAAGTGCACTTGCTGTGGCTGCAGTGCTCTGCTTTGCAGCTTCAAAATGGTTGGCTCACTTCATTTATAAGACCTTCCATTTTCATGACTACAAACATGCCCTTGTTTAGAAAGCAGTATTATTACTCTTGAAAATGGAACACCACAAATTGTAAGCGAATATACACAGGACTATATTGTGCACAACGTGCTAACCTGAAAGCAACATTGATATATGTCGGTGATGTGTGTCAAGAGACATTGCCACATAAACGCTATGTAACTAATTTTGTTGGAATTTGGAAATCCTTAGAGAATGGTGGATAGATTCTGTTGCTACTCACCATGTTTGTGTCTTCCTATACTTTGGCTGAACCGGACGAAAAGTTTATGAGGAACTCTTTAAGAGCCTAAGGCAGGGGAAGTGAGAAGATTGTCTTGACGATCACATTGGGCAAAGGCGTGACCCTGAACTACATGGTCCATGTTTCTGAAATCCGCAAAAGATTGGTCTCGCTATCATTTTTGGGCAAGAATAGGTTTAAGATTGTTTTTGTTTGTGATAAGGTTGTCATTATTAGTAAAAGTAAAGAGTGATATGTAAGTGAGAAAATGTTATTGGCATTTTCAAGCTCAATATCATGAATGTTATTAATAATACTAATAAGAATGGTTCTTCCAGTTCCAGGTACTAAATGCATTGTGGTACATTTATTCTTCATATGCCTCCTGGCCACTAGATTGTAGACTTTATTGGGATTGAACAACTTTATTGAGACCGCCCAGACTGTTAACTTTAGTCTATGATGGCGACATGTCATGGTCTCTGAGACCTCTCCATTCCACATTCTCCAATGCCTCTGCTTACTCTGGAGAATCTGGAAGTCTAGAATAAAGTGACATTCGAATTTTACTAACCTCATGTCCGTTCCCTAGCCAGACAATTCTACAAACAGATCTTTTGACATCTCCAATCTTCTCCTCCCTCCTCCACCTCGCAGTTCTCTACTCCTTAACCATCCTGCCACCACTTGGATCCCTCCGCTAGAAGACTTTTTGAAGATCAATTTCGACGCTGCTGTTTGTGCCACCGGGTGTTCGTCTGGGCTTGTTGTCCGTGGGTAACCAAGGATCGCCGAAAACCCTAACTGACTCCAACTCCAATTTGCCACTGTAATCCTTTCAACAAAAGATCCCTGCCAAAAAGAATGCTACGCCAACCCCAAGAAGCATCCCCCCTGGCCGAAAGAGAGAGGAAATTTGAACCGAAAGAGTATCGAGCACGATAGATTCTCGCAAGAAGAGAATTAGGTTCCCGAAGGATACGCCAAGCTACTTTAGCAAGAAGAGCTTGATTAAAACACCCAAACTCTCGAAACCCAAGGCCCCCTTCAAATTTACTAGCACATAACCCTCTCCAAGCACGCCAATGAATGCGACGTTGAGTCTGCGAAGCCCCCCACCAGAACCTTGCCATATGCGCATTGAGCCTACGAATAAGTTCAGAAGGAAGGCGGAAACAAGATATCACATAAATCAGTTATGCTGAGGCTATTGTTTTAAGAAGTACTTCCTTCCCCGCTGCGGATAAAGCCCGCTGTTTCCACTCTTGAAGCACCTCTAACAATTTCTCCCTAACGAACCGAAAAGTATCAACCTTGGATTGACCCATAAGCGATGGCAATCCAAGATACTTGTCTTGCAATCCAAACGAACCAACCCCAAGCACAAAGCTTAACTCCTCTTGATGTGGCTGAAGAATATTAGAGCTGAAAAAGGCTGCAGACTTATGAAGATTCACTCGTTGTCCACTTAAAGATTCATACTCATGAAGTAAGTGAATCAAAGCAGTGCAGTCCCGCCTGGATGCCCTTAAAAAAAATTAAGAATCATCTGCAAACAAAAGATGAGAGATAGGAGGACAAGATTGGTGGATCCTGATTCCATGAATCTCATGTTGATGTAACGCCTGCTTAAGCATTGCAGTAAGATCTTCTGTACAAAGGGCAAATAACAAAGGAGAGAGAGGATTCCTTGACGAAGTCCACGAGTAGACTTGAAAAAGCCAGATGGTTGCCCATTCATCATCATCGAAAATGACCCAGTAGTAACACATTCACGGATCCAGCCAATCCATTGAGGAGCAAATCCCAATCTACTGAGTAACGCAGACATATAAGGCCACTCGATTCAGTCATAGGCTTTCTCCATGTCCAATTTTAGAGCCATGAATTTTTCCCTCCCCTAGCGTTTGTTCTTAACAAAATGCGTGACTTCATGAGCAATCATAACATTATCAACAATTTGTCGATCCCTAACAAAACCATTATGCTCTTCAGAGGCCAAAGAAGGAAGCAAAGATCAATAATTTTAGTGATAACCTTGTAAAGAAATTGACAGAGACTGATTAGTCGTAGTTGCGAAACACGATCCACAACCTCAACTTTAGGAATCAAAGTCAACATTTTATTTCTGATAAGGCCACAAAACGAAGGCTATAAAAAACCTTTTGATATGAAAGACTTGGAGGCCCATTCGCCAGCCTCCCCGAAGAACATTCCGGGCCCGAAACGGGCTAACAAATTGAAGCTAGCTAAGGCATCCGTTCCAGAATGTTGGGCCAAAACAAAATCAAAACCCGACTTTGAGAAAAAGAAGTCGCAGCAGCCAGCAAGTTAATCATTTGTACACGAAAGGCATCCTTCTGATCCATTTGTTTGACGTACGGCACAGACATTAATTCCTCTCCTTTGAAAAACCACAACAGTACACTGTACATACAAACCAAACCAAAACAAAATGATAGACGTTTTACTTATTTGGGATTTATGTCGGTTTGAATTATTTAGTTCGGGATTATTTTGGTTATTGGGAAATAGTTGGGGAATTAATAAGTTGGGGTAGTTAGTCGGTAATTGTGTTTTGGTATTTAAACTATTGTTTTACGTAGGTAATGGCAAGCAAGAATAAACCTAAATCCTAATTGCTCTTCCTCTCCCTCTCTTCCCTCTTTGGCCGCCGAGCCTTCCCTCTCCCTCTTTCAAGCTGCCGATCGGCAGCAGCCCTCACCCCACCTCTTTTCTCATTCCAACTCCCTAAATTCTTCTATCCTCAATTCCCTAATTCACCGGATCAATCCCTAGTTGATCCCTAATCCCCAATCTCTCGATAGAGCTTAATCCGGAGCTCTATCATTTGGTATCAGAGCCCGGTTCTTGGGTTCGAATACAAACGAAGAAAGAAGAGCGCAATGGTGGCAACGAAATCGATGCAGGCCGCTGAGAAGGCTGCCAAGGCGGCGGCGCAGGAGCAAGCCTCGATCACGGCCTCGACGGGACTGCCGGAGGCTGGCGACGGCGGTCATGGGGTCTCCGATCCGCGGGACGGGGAACTGGTGGACGAGACAGAGAAGCTGGAGCTGATCCAAACCACCTTGAATCGCCTAGTAGCTGAGTTTGAGAAGGAGCGCGAGGAATGGCGGGTTGTCCGGCGCGAACAAGGCGAGCAGCGGCGCACACAGGAGGAGGAATCCCGGCGAGTTTGGAAGCGGTTCGACGAGGTGCAGAAGGTCGTGGAGGCGTAGCCCGCCGCGCACACAACCAGGCCGAAGAGCAGCGGCGGCGGCGGTGCAGGGGGCGGTAGTCTGAGCGGGGCGGGCGAATCGCCGGCGGACGGAGGCGCGGAGGCTAGCGCGGCGGCGGCGGCGGACAGCGCGCGGAAAGGAGCGGTGGTGGCGGAAGCGCCGCCGGCGACGGCGGCCGTGGTGGTAGAGGCGGCTGAGGTGGTGAACGCGGGCGGCGGGGGTAACCTGGCCGGCGCAAGCGAGCGAGTGGGCCCTGGCCAGCAAGGACGCAGTGGCGGACCTGGGCTGCTACCGACACCAACGGCCCAGGAATTGGCGGCCCGCAAGGGCAAGGCCAAGATGCCAGGGTATGACAATGGGACCCAACCAACTGGGTATGGGCCACCTAGGCTAATGGGCCGAGCTGATATTGTGGGCCCTTATCACGAGCCCAGAGGGCTAGGGTGGCTGAACATGGACCCAGAACGGGTCGAGGAGGAGCTCAGCCTGGTGGACCAGAATGCATCGTGGGCCGACCCGGCTGGTGCTGAAGATTACTTGGGCCCGGGCCCGAAAGGGGGCCGAGCCGCGTGGAGTGGGCCGTGGCAGGAGGATCGGCTTGGGCCGGGTGGGTGCGGATTGGGCCGAGGAGGCGGGTCAAACCGTCGGGTCGAGCAGGAGCCGACCAAACCAGGCTGGGGCGGAACCGGGCGGGGCGAACCAGGGCGAGTTGACCCGGGCCAACCCAGAAGACCGAACCGGCTCGGGTCGGGGTTGGTTAGATCGGCCAGCATGGACCCGAATATGTGGCAAGGGTCGTATGGAGCGGGAAATGTGACGGGTCCGATGGGGAGTGGTGCCGCAGGCAGTTTTGGGCGAGGAAGAGAGTCACCGCTCTACCAGAACCAGCAGGGTGATCCGGGTTATGACAGGTATGGTTCATATCACCCTGCCTATGATGGAACTGAAGGGATGGTCTTTAGGGCCAAGCCCCCGACCATTGAGTTTCCCAAATTCAACGGTCAGGAGGATGCCGGGTTGTGGTTGTATGCAGCAGAGAGGTGGTTCAGAAACCACCCCATACCGGAGGAGAGGAAGGCACATCTGGCGTCCTTCTACTTAGAAGGAGAAGCTCTGCAGTGGTGGGAATGGATGGAGAGGTCATATGGGGCGGTGGGAACCTTGATCACCTGGCCGCTGTTTCAGGAGGAGCTGCGTTACCAGTTCGGTAAATCGGAGGGATGGGCGCCGGAACAGTTGGCCAAGCTTAAGCAGACCGGCTCAGTAGCGGATTACCGTGCGGAGTTCTTCAAACTGGGCAATCAATGTCATGGGGTTTCGGAGGAGACGTTGGTGGGGCTGTGTATGGCAGGCCTGAAGCCGGAGATCGCTGCTGCTGTCCGGGTCTTTGAACCGGATTCCTTGAAATCTGCTTTTCATCTTGCAGGGTACAAGGAAGAGGAGCTTGCGAGTTGGAGGAGCACCATAGGCCGCTATCCGAGGGCTAGTGGTGCCGGGAGCAGTAGTGGGGTCGGCAGTGGAGGAGGAGGAGTGGCAAGAGCCACGGCTGGAGCTGGGGGATCCACGGTAGTGCAGGCGCCAGGAGCGGCGGCAAAGGGTGGGGTGCGACCGCCACCGAAGGGGTTTGTGCGCCTATCCCCGGCAGAGATCGAGCAGAAGAGGCGGGAAGGGAAGTGCTTTAACTGCGACGAGAGGTTCACGACCGGTCATAAGTGTGCACGTACGGACTTGATGATGCTGGTCGGAAGGTGGGAGGACGAGGCTGAGGATGAGGCGAGGGAAGGAGAAGATGCAGGAGAAGGCTATCAACCTTGAGGACAAGGTTGTTTTGAAGAGAGCGGGAATGATAGACGTTATACTTATTTGGGATTTATGTCGGTTTGAATTATTTAGTTCAGGATTATTTTGGTTATTGGGAAATAGTTGGGGAAGTAATAAGTTGGGGTAGTTAGTCGGTAATTGTGTTTTGGTATTTAAACTATTGTTTTACGTAGGTAATGGCAAGCAAGAATAAACCTAAATCCTAATTGCTCTTCCTCTCCCTCTCTTCCCTCTTTGGCCGCCGAGCCTTCCCTCTCCCTCTTTCAAGCTGCTAATCGGCAGCAGCCCTCACCCCACCTCTTTTCTCATTCCAACTCCCTAAATTCTTCTATCCTCAATTCCCCGGATCAATCCCTAGTTGATCCCTAATCCCCAATCTCTCGATAGAGCTTAATCCGGAGCTCTATCACAAAATGGCATGTTTATTATTAAAATAATGAGTCCTATCGTCTCCGGAAGCTGAAATACTAATGATGAAAACTTAATTGCTTGGACTGATCCTCGCTCAACTAGCTGCGCTCTGGTGCTGAACCAACCTTGTTCTTTTCTTGGACAGACTAGGCCGTTCGTTTCCGCGGCTGGTGAAACTGTTTAGCTAGCTTAGGAAAGTTGAGGCAGGCCGGTGAAACAAGCATATGATCAGATAAATGGAGAGGAAACAGGAAAGAGTGTGGATTTCTGTGGTTGTGTTAATTAAGGCTGGCAATCGGTCGGTTTCGGTTTAATCGAAAACCAAAATCTGGGTTTTCGGTTTAACCGAGACACAACCAGCTGCTACCGTCGAGGGGAAAATACATCATTATCACATAAGTAATAAAATAACATTAGTAAATTATTTCAATTTTTTTCAGAGTACATTGTTAAGATGTATAATAACATTTTTTACACTTTCCTCGGTTTTCGGTTAAACCGAGACACGACCCGCTGCTTCCGTCGAGGGGAAAATACATCATTATCACATAAGTAATAAAATAACATTAGAAAATTATTTCAATTTTTTTCAGAGTACATTGTTAAGATGTATAATAACATTTTTTACACTTTCCAATATATTTTTTCCTTCCACTCTTTTCTTTCCATTTTTCTATAAAATAACATTTTCTCTTATCAACTTTTCATTCCTCAAAAAAAAAAAAAAAAAAAAAACACTTAAAAAATTCACTTCCCCTCCTCATTTTCCTTCCTTCCCTTCAAAAACAAAGTACAAAATTGTCACGAAGCATAGTCAGTCTGTGCAAACGCTAACGGATTTGACTGGAAAGCTGTTTAATTTTAATATCTAAAAAAAGCCCAATACACGTACGGGCCAGTCATGAAGTTGCTAACCCATTTCAAAGTGAGACCTTTTTCCAAATTTCAACTGCTGATCTAGATTCTAGATGTTGCTGCCTATGAATTGAGAACTTCTTCCGAACCCAATGACCAAGTTACTGTTCAACAGATTTCAGAAACGAACACCGTTTCATGATCACCAAATATATTGTGAGATTTTAATTAAATGGTATAGAGAAACAGGAGCAAGCCAATTAACTGAAACAGTAACAAAAGTCATAGTCCAAAATAATCAAAACCAATGGGCTCTATAGCTAGCTCTCAATTCTCATGCATATACTTCTATAAATACCATCCGATTCAACCCTATTCCATAGCTCTTCATATCCATTATCCACATATATATATCTCCCTCTCTTATACATTCCACATCTC
Source organism: Linum trigynum (assembly GCA_964030455.1). Classification (NCBI taxonomy): domain Eukaryota; kingdom Viridiplantae; phylum Streptophyta; class Magnoliopsida; order Malpighiales; family Linaceae; genus Linum; species Linum trigynum. Next base: position 13,575,992 of record OZ034816.1, read on the forward strand.
ATCTCTCTCAATAATCCATTTGCGGCAATTTGACATAGAAATAATGAAGGGTTTGTTTCTCGGTCTATCGGTTTGCCTGTTGGTGGCGCTTCTACCAGCTGCATTGGGTCATGATCATCCTGAGCCTAAGAAAGGCAGAGTCGCTTACTATCGCATGTCCAACGGCTTAGGAACGCCAACCGGAGCTTGCGGCTATGCCAAAACTGGTGTAACTTACAACTACGGCAACGTCGCAGCGGCATCTAGCAAGCTGTGGAAGAATGGAGCTGCCTGTGGCGCTTGTTATCTAGTGAAGTGCGGGATAAAAGGCATCTGCAACAATGAAGGAGTGAAAATAGTGGTGACGGATCGCGGAGACGGAGACAACACCGACTTCATCCTCAGCTCCCACGCCTTCGAGACCATGGCTCTACCGAACAAGGCTTCCCAGTTGCTACCCAAAGCCGTCGTCGACGTCAAATACGAGCGAATTCCGTGCAAGTATCTGTTGATTGGTAATTTGCAATTAAAAAATATAATAATAAATAAATAAAAGGTGGAAGGTTCCAAGCTTGGTACAGGAACACTACATAATTCAGCCTACCTAAGTTGACAAACTTCACATGGAGGAGTGCTTTACCAACAGGACATTGATAAGAAAAGCCACCTAATGTATTTATACTAGAGACATGGCATGCTTGGGAGATTCTCAAATATCATCATGTCTCCAATCCCATCTGTGAAAGAAGAAAAAGAAGGCAAGAGTTAATGCATGGGCCAATGGAATTAAATTTGTGTTTCCATCTTCCACAAGTGGCAACGTGGGTGGAGGAAATAGATGGCCATTTGTATTAATTGTAGTATTAGTTTCTCTTTCAATTGCAATTATATATATGTATGAAATGATATGGGATGGGTAGAGAAGAGAGTGTCAGAGAGACATAAAAAAAGAAAGAATGGAGTCTCTGTATCTATGTGAGTTGTAAGAACAAGTGCCAAAAATTAAGGCCTTGTTTGTTTGAGTGTTTATTAAATTGAGTGATTAAACACCATTGTTTCCTTTGTGTTGATCCTAATTTCTACCACAATTCCGCTAATCCCCAACAAATTTGGTATCAGAGCTTAATACCCTTCTATCCTCTCAAAAATCCCCAAATTTCTAGCCTACCCAATCCTCTAAAAAATCCATGGCAACAACTTCCTCAAACACCATGTTTGCTACCTCTTCTAATCAAATTCCCATTTTCGATGGAGAATTGTACGAGTACTGGAGTGCCCAAATGGAGCCAATTTTCATCTCTCAAGATCTGTGGGATATAGTCCAAGATGGCTATGAAAGTCCGCAGGAAGATGATGAAGACTCGAAGAAACGATCAGGCAAGCAGACAAAGGAGTACAAGGAGAATGCCAAGCAAAATGCCAGCGCCTTGAGAATCATTCAGCAAGCAGTGAGCAAATCAATTTACCCCAGAATCTATGGCATCAAAAAGGCCAAAGAAGCTTGGGATGTCTTGCGTGAACAATTTCAAGGTTCTGAAAAGGCAATCTCTATCAGGCGCCAAAGTTTATGGCGACAGTTCGACAACTTGATGATGAAGGAAACCGACACCATCAAAGACTTCCATTCGCGTGTGGCAGAGACAGTCAACCAAATCAAAGCCACCGGTGATGTCATGGAAGAAAGAAAAATTGTGGAGAGAATTCTCCGCAGTTTATCATCAAAGTTCGAGCATATTGTTGCTGTCATTGAAGAAACCAAAGATCTGGCAAATCTACCAATGAGCGAGTTGATGGGCTCACTTGTAGCACACGAGCAAAGAATGAGCCGCTTCACCAAACCGCCATTGGAGCAAGCTTTCTCGTCAAAAGTCAACATGGCGGAAAGTAAATATGCCAAATCGGAGCAAGGCCAGAGAGGGGGAAACTCACAAGGGAGAGGAAGAGGAAGATCCAATTACAGAGGAAACAACAGACAAAATTATCAACAACAAAGATCGGGCTACACCGGCTCGAGTTGCATAATTTGCAAAAAGGCGGGTCATGCAACAAAAGACTGCAGATTCAAGTGCACCAAGTGCAAAATTCAAAACCACTCCCAGAGAGATTGCTGGTTCCAGAACAAGCAAGAAGATGGCGAGTCAAGCGGCACCAAAAATGAAGAAAGCAATATGGTGGCCTTGTCATGCTTGTATGGTGAGCAAAAATCACAGCTTCCCTGGATGGTGGATAGTGGTTGCAGTAACCACATGACTGGAGATCTGGAGTCCTTCACCGACATCGATGACAAATACCGCTCTCAAGTCAAATTGGGAGACGGGAAGAAGCTAAAAGTGGAAGGAAAAGGCACAGTTATTGTATGCACAGAAGAAGGCAACAAAACTCTCATTCGAGATGTTTTGTATGTTCCGGAGCTAACTCTCAATCTACTTAGCGTGGGACAACTGATGCAGAAAAATTACAAGCTATTGTTTGATAATGGCGTGTGCGAGATTATCAACAAAGCAGACAATTTTATGGTGGCCAAAGTCCCGATGACTTCCAACAGAATTTTCTCTCTTGCTATGTCACAAAATGGTGAAGTAGCATTCAAGAGTGAAAATCTGGATCAATCCTTCCTATGGCATCTCAGATACGGTCATCTCAACTTCAGAGGCCTCAAATTGCTGAGGCATAAAAATATGGTGGCGGGACTTCCCCAGATCAACAGAGAAGATAAAATATGTGAAGGATGCATATATGGCAAAATGCATCGTTTACCATTTCCAAAGACATCTTGGAGAGCAAAAGCGCCACTGGAGTTGGTACATGCAGACATATGCGGTCCAACCCGAACACAATCACTCAGCGGCAAAAGATACTTTCTACTATTTGTAGATGACTTCACCAGAATGATGTGGGTATTCTTTCTGGAGCAAAAGTCAGAAGCTTTTCCCAAGTTCCTTCAATTCCAAGCAGTAGCTGAGAAGGAAAGCGGCCATCAAATCAAAACTCTCCGTACAGATCGTGGAGGAGAATTTATTTATACTCCGTTCATGGAGTATTGCCGCAACAACGGGATAAAAAGGCAACTGACGGTCCGTTACACACCACAACAAAATGGCGTGGCAGAACGGAAAAATCGCACGATTGTGGAGATGGCGAGAAGTATGCTCACAGCAAAGAAGCTTCCCAACAACTTGTGGGCAGAAGCGGTCAATACAACAATTTACATCCTCAACAGATCACCAACCAAAGCAGTTCGGAACAAGACACCGATACATGCGTGGCACCACAGGAGGCCACAGGTGAATCACCTCAAAGTCTTTGGGTGCGTAGCTTATGCACATATCTCTACCCCAAACCGAGACAAGTTTGACCAGAAGGGTGAGAAGCTAATTTTTACCGGCTACAGTGATGAATCCAAAGGCTATCGTCTTTACAACCCAGTAAAGAACGAGGTGGTGGTTTCCCGAGATGTGATCTTTGATGAGATGGCGGAGTGGAATTGGGAAAATCCAATTTCTCAATCTCCACCAAGTTATGAAATTCTGGAGGACTCAGCAACTCCAGAAGACCCCAGCAACGACCCAGATCCAGTTGCTAGTCCAGAAAGAAATTCTGCACCTAGCCCAGAAGGAGACAACTTCAGAGACGTCGTAACAGACTCGGATTCACCTCCATTGAGAACAAGGTCTTTGCGAGAAATTTATGAAACAAGTCATGTGGCATATTTTTCTTGTGAGCCTCAAGTCTTTGAAGAAGCAACCAAAGATGAAGTTTGGAATGAGGCGATGGATGCAGAAATTTCCATGATCGAGAAAAACAAGACATGGGAGCTTGTTGATCAACCGGAGGACAAGCCGGTTATAGGTCTCAAATGGATCTATAAGATCAAATTCAATGAAGATGGTACTATCCAGAAGTACAAAGCTCGACTGGTGGCAAAGGGCTATTCACAGCAGCCCGGTATTGATTTTCACGAGACATATGCACCAGTAGCAAGGATGGAGACCATCAGAACAGTTCTCGCTCTAGCTGCTCAACTGGAGTTACCAGTATACCAGTTGGATGTCAAATCAGCATTTCTGAATGGAGAACTGGAAGAAGAAGTCTATGTGGAACAACCACGAGGCTATGAGAAGAAAGGAGAAGAAGACAAAGTCTATCGTCTCCGAAAGGCTTTATACGGGCTGAAGCAAGCACCGAGAGCTTGGAATAGCAGAATTGATCGATATTTTCAGCAAAACGAATTTCAAAGAAGTCCGAGTGAAGCATCTCTCTACATCAAAAAGGGAGAAGGAAAAGATTTTCTAATGGTTTGTTTGTATGTTGATGACTTGATTTACACAGGAACAAGTCAGCGGATGATTGAAGAATTCAAAAGTGCCATGATGAAAGAATTCGAGATGACGGACTTGGGACTCATGAAGTATTTCCTTGGGATCCAAGTGAAGCAGTCACCTGGAGAAATATTTATTTCACAGGAGAAGTACACCGAAGATATGCTGAAAAGATTTCACATGGCAACGTGCAAACCAATCTCAACACCGATGACGTTAAACGAGAAATTACAACGCAATGATGGAGCTGAAAACGTCGATGGAAAGCTGTACAGAAGTCTTGTCGGGTCACTCATTTACCTGACACATACCAGGCCGGATATATGTCATTCAGTAAGTCTTATATCAAGATTTATGAATGAACCTAGCAAACTTCATTTTGCAGCAGCCAAAAGAATTTTGCGGTATCTTCAAGGTACTAAAAAATTGGGCCTGACGTACAAGAAAGAAGCAGAAAGCAAGCTGACTGGATATACCGATAGTGACTGGGCAGGATCACTGGATGATCGAAAAAGCACATCGGGGTACATATTCTGTTTGGGTTCAAAACCCATTTCCTGGAGTTCAAAGAAGCAGAAGACTGTGGCATTATCTTCAGCGGAAGCAGAATATATCGCAGCTACTGATGCAGCATGCGAAGCGGTATGGCTAAAAAGATTAATTTCTGATTTGCAGCAAAATGAAAATGGTCCAACCATTATTCATTGTGACAACATGTCAGCCATAGCCATGACAAAGAATCCAGTATTTCACGCAAGATCGAAGCATATCGAGTTGCGTCATCATTTCATCCGAGACCTCGTCAATGAAGGGCTAATCGTGATGGAATTTATCAACACCGATGACCAGCCAGCAGATATCTTGACAAAGGCGGTCACCCGTGAGAAGTTCGAGAAATTCAAGCAGGTACTTCAAATTGCAAATTAAGAGGGGGTGTTGATTGGTAATTTGCAATTAAAAAATATAATAATAAATAAATAAAAGGTGGAAGGTTCCAAGCTTGGTACAGGAACACTACATAATTCAGCCTACCTAAGTTGACAAACTTCACATGGAGGAGTGCTTTACCAACAGGACATTGATAAGAAAAGCCACCTAATGTATTTATACTAGAGACATGGCATGCTTGGGAGATTCTCAAATATCATCATGTCTCCAATCCCATCTGTGAAAGAAGAAAAAGAAGGCAAGAGTTAATGCATGGGCCAATGGAATTAAATTTGTGTTTCCATCTTCCACAAGTGGCAACGTGGGTGGAGGAAATAGATGGCCATTTGTATTAATTGTAGTATTAGTTTCTCTTTCAATTGCAATTATATATATGTATGAAATGATATGGGATGGGTAGAGAAGAGAGTGTCAGAGAGACATAAAAAAAGAAAGAATGGAGTCTCTGTATCTATGTGAGTTGTAAGAACAAGTGCCAAAAATTAAGGCCTTGTTTGTTTGAGTGTTTATTAAATTGAGTGATTAAACACCATTGTTTCCTTTGTGTTGATCCTAATTTCTACCACAATTCCGCTAATCCCCAACAGTATCCGGGCCACGATGGTCTCACGGTGAAGGTAACGGAGCAGAGCAGGTTTGCGGAATACTTGTCAATTGTGTTACTGTACCAAGGTGGCCAATACGACGTTTTAGGCATCCAAATCTACGACGGAAGTGTGAAGCAATGGAAGGACATGAGGAATGCATACGGCGCCGTTTACGATCTGCCTAACCCACCAAAGGGAACGATTTCGTTGAGGCTGAAACTCAAGAATATTGCCTCCGGAGGAGCAGTGAAACTCGTCAAGCTGGATGACGTTATTCCTCGTTTCTGGAAGGCTGGAGTTGCTTATGACTCCAAGGTTAAGCTTGCTTAAGTTAATATAATTTAACCTGGCACAAGTGGGTTCTCTCGTCGCACTGTTTTAATTTAATTGTGTTTCAAGCAATAAAAAAGGTGAATAAACTTTGAAGACAAGCATTGTTACTATATATAAATTTGAAGCTGGGTTACTGTTGCCTAAGAACTCTCTCTGATTGGCCCATTAGTAATAAACTAATAATGATGATTTAATCCTATGAGAAAAGAATTGGAGCGATGAGAATTTCCTAAAGTTAATTAAATTACTACTTAGTTACTATAATGGACATTTTACATTTTGATATCCCAAATTTAATTTTAATGTTAATTTATTGAATCAATCCATGAATCCAATCCACCATAACATGAAAGTATAAATTTAGTTTGTACCACACAAGATGATGTATCACTCAATTGTAGGAGAAGATTCAACCATTTTATATTTGTTCATTACGTGAAACATTAAATAAATGATAAAAGAGAGACGACTCTAAAATATTGCAAGAGAAAATTTATAAACTCATTTAGTACATATACGGGGAAACAAACTTCTACTAATTACATGTAACAAAATATGCGACATCTACATAAGCAAGCGTCAATAAATTGCTACGGTGAAAATGGTTGACTGTTGTATTGACGGCCAACTAAAAGAATTGGTCAAAACATTTTCATCATCTACTTCATTTTCGTTTGATTTTTCACTCACCTTGCATAACCTTTCTTTATTTCTTTCTTTCCCATATTCGTCTAACCCTAATTAGTATACTATTTTTATGTATTTTAATCAAAAGTATGAATGAGTCCATACGCGACTGGCCAACACTTTGGAGAATTAATAATTTAACAATGAACCACTATATTTTTTCAGCTCAATGTCGAGTCCAATTAAAAATAAATATAAATGGTTATTACTTATTAGAAAGTCGTCATTTTCCACTATGAGAATTGAAGGCGTGAAATTTTAAGCGAGTTCCAGTTTATATTCTTTTTGGCTTCTCTGTAGAGTCTTTCTTTTTCACCCAGGCTAGAATTTTCAACAATTATACATATAAAATAAATAGTTTCCTATTTTTCGATAAAAAAATATAAATAATTATCATCTTAAATACATCACCATAAAAATAATTAAGCCTCAACTATGGAAATTACAGTTTGGTAACTAAACTTAATAGATATTTAGATTTATAATCTAAATTTATTTTTTGGGCATATAAGTCCTCAAATATTGATGGAACATACCATTTTAGTACCTAAAATTTTTTGTATTACATTTTAGTACCTAAACTTTTGAAGTTCTACAAATAGGTATAATTTTTGTATGTGTAATTAAAACACCATTGAATAAATGGGTATCCATACCCAACTCATACACATTTAGATTATGAAGGTAAATATCTATACTCTATCCAAACTCATCTACAAACTTCCAACCTCATATATACGTCCCCCATACCCTACCCATAATTAATGGGTTTACTTGGGTTTTGGTAAATATCATTTATTAGCCAAAATTTTCAAAAAAGTTTAAATTAGATATTGACCACCATATATCTCTTCTCTGTCAATATCATATTGTCAAGTCAATATTACTAACAAAACTGCTAACAAAAGATTAATTTTAGACTAATAATAGAAACAAAACACTATAACGGGCCACATAATACATGTCAATATACCACCTCCGCCACGCGACAAGGCGCAACATCACCACATAGTAATAATAATGATGCAAGTAATAAGCATCTTGTTTGTAATATTTCTTTCTCGCTGTAAATAAAACCATATATGTGAAGTGAATGCGCAACTGACTGTAATGTTTTTCTTTCTCTCGTGATTTTGAATACAAATTCAGAAATTCTATCTCGTCATTTTTATTTATTTTCTTTTTCGTCTTATTAGTTTAAGAGCACGAGTGAGCTCAAACAAAGCTTCTCCAAAATGTAAATGAGTAAATCGGCAGTTTGTTTTAGTAAGAATATAGACCAGGAGGACCAGGTTTTTTTGGCGGCAGTTATGGGGGTGGGAGCAGTGGGGTACATGATAAATACCTAGGGCTACTAACTCTAATTGCCCACTAAAAATGGCGACCTTTCGCTACCAGGAGGAGAAATTGCTTGAAAAACTACAAGAATGGAAGCGGCGTACATTATCTTGGGCAGCTAAGGAAACTCTTATTAAATCCATTGCATTAGCATTGCCTCTCCATGTAATGTCTTGCTTCAAGTTGCCTTTGTCCCTTTGTAGATTGCTTGACAAACATGTCGCCAGATTTTGATGGGGTGGGACAAATGATCAGTCACGAATCCGCTGGGTCTCCTGGCGGAATATGTGTCGTAGTAAACATGATGGGGGATGGGTTTCCGCCGCTTTGAACAGTTTAACCAGGCCTTACTAGCTAAAATCGGATGGCGCATCCTCAATGAACCCACCTCCCTGCTGGCGCAGGTATATAAGGGTAAATACTTTCCGACTGGGAGCTTTCTTCAAGCCATTGCACGCTCCAGGCCTTCATGGGGCTGGAAAAGTGTGCTGTTTGGGAGAGAATTGCTTGAGAAAGGCCTTCGGTGGCAGATTGGGGACGCGAAAAAAGCGTCACTACTCTGGTCGAATTGGATTCCACAAATTCACCCTGACCTCCCGGTGGCTAACCCACAGGTCCTTCCGGTGGGGGGGTGACCCTCGAGTGGAGGAGGTGATGGATCCGAATGGGGGTGGTTGGTCTGATGCCAAGCTGGGCCAGTGGTTTGATCCCCCAACCTGCCGCCGCATCAAGGCTATTCCTTTGCCAAGGCACTCTGTGGAGGACAAACTTATTTGGCATGGTACGGCTGGCGGCACGTTTACTGTTAAATTAGCCTATCATCTAGCTGTTGATCTGGATAAAAGAAATGACCTTTGGGGGTCTATGGCCAACTGGATGGATAGAGCTAGCTTGATTCGACTTTGGGAGGCTAACATCCCTCCCAAAGTTGAAGGTGTTTGTCTGGCAGATCTTTCAGCGCATCCTCCCGACTACGGAAGCACTTATTGAAAAACGGGTCCCTGTTCTCCCTCGTTGTCCGGTCTGTTGGGGGGCATCGGAAACGATGGAGCATTTGTTCTTTGACTGTCCGGTGGCCCAGGCCCTGTGGGACTACTCGGGGCTGGAGCATCTGGGGCAAGGCTTGCCCCACCATACTTTTCCTTTCTTCCTCAAGAGGTTGTTAAACACAATTCAACAACCCTCGGTTTTTATGTCGGTGGTGGCCATTCTCTGGCGGATTTGGAAGTCTCGGAATTGGGTTGTCTTTGAAGGCAAGCAGTTAGGATTCCCGGCCTTGATGTGCTAGTATCACCAGCAGTGTGAGGAATGAGAGAGTGTGATGGGTACCAGGATGTCGCAGGTTATGCCTCCAGGTGTTCCCATAACAAATCACCAGGTGTTGATTCCTTCGATGGTTTGTATGTGGGATGGGGCTACGTGGGCGGGGTCTCATTCGAGTGCTGGAATGGTTTTGCTTGATACGCGCTGCGAGTTACTTTTGGCTCGTGGATGCCAATTCCCTTCGATTGATGATCCTTTGGTAGCAGAAGCTCTTAATCTTAGAGAAGCTCTCTTTTGGTGTGTACACCTTGGTCTCCAGAGTATTTTGTTTGAAGGTGACGCCAAGATTGTTATCGACAAAGTCAACCAAGCCGAGACCAGGGATAGCAGGATTGGGGTGGTTCTGGAAGAAATTGTGTAGTGTTTGAGGAATCATGTGGATTTTAGTATTCGATTCGTAGGTCGGGATAGTAATAGGGTAGCCCATACGGTGACTAGAAAGGCCCTTACTTTGTACCAGCTCATTGTCGATTGTTTGATTTTCAGGCCTGGCTTCGATCCAGGATGTAACTATCTTCTTTTTGATTCATTATATGATTATCTTTTGTCAAAAAAAATCAAAGCCAAATCAGGCCGAAGAAGACACGGGGAGAAAAAAACGGGCCTACCTTGTTACTCATGGAATAATTTCGGATTCAATGCGTGATGTACATATTTATTTAATTGTTTCAAAGTAATAATCATCAATACTACCAACCATTCACGCAACTTCACCAATCATTCTAATTGTATATTTGTATGATTATATGGGGTAAGATATTATAATCACATAAAGGACTATTCTTCATTTTTTAAAGGCCAAGGTTAGGTGCTAACTGCTAATGGGAGGGGTTAGGATGCTAACTCACATTTTGTTAGTATGATATGATGCTAATCAGTGGCGGATCCAAAAACTTTTTATAGAGGTGTCCTCGTTCAAAAATTAAATTTAATTAAAAATAAATAATTTAATTAAATAATTAATAAATAAGAAAATATTCAACTAGTACAAATTTTAAAAAAAGATCATGACGTGTTTTCAGATTATAAAAAAGAATATAGAATAGACACGGTGTCTACACTGCTTAACAAATCTGTATATCATACTAGAAAAATTCACGAACTGATTACATATTTGATTCTAACCTTGTTTTTTATGTAACTCAAAGTTTAAAAGACTCTTTCAACACTTGTCGTGTAACCATGAAATTAAATCAAATTAAGAGTAACCTGTAATTAGTTTAATTGTTAAGTTTTCAAAACAGTTTGGGATAAGGAATAATTTTTACTATTACATAGTGTTTAAAAAGGAACAAAAAATGAGTTGCAACCTAGTGGATAATACGTTTAATAATAGTAGTGTCCTAGTTTTGAATAACACAGATTAACACTTATGTTTTTAATCATATGCAAACTACATGGATATGATAATCGTTTTTTCAAATTTTAGTGGTGTCTCAGATTATTAATTATATTTTCTTTTATTTATACAAAACTACTACCGGAAATTGAATAATAGTTTTCCTAAATTTTAGGGATGTCCCGGGACACTCCTAAAGTCCCATGTATCCGCCCCTCCTGATGCTAATACTAGTTCCAACTAATTGACGAGAGAAGAGGTAACAAAGGTGCACGCTGATAATTATTATGAAAAATTGGGAGATGGGACCAAACACGTGTGTGCATTAAGTGGGGAGCGGGTGCATAAATTATGTGGATTTAGAGATGGCAAAAATATCCGTAACCGTTGATATCCATCCGAATCCGACCTAATCGGGTAGGGTAAAACCCGAACCGAAGCGTTTTTCGTGGGTACGGGTAAAACCCGAACCCGAATGTTGCGGGTAATGGGTGGGTATGGTTATCTCACTATCAAACCCGAACCCGCCCGATTATACACATGCATATGTATTTTGTCTAGAAATAATCATTATTTTTCTCTAGAATATTTTATATTTAGCATATAAATATAATATTTTCATGAAATTATGTTGTTTTAATAAATTTTCATCATTCTAGTGAATTATTGTCGTACTTTTCCTCTTACGTCATGTGAGTATATGTGTGAATGTTAACATATTGGTTGGAATTATAAGGAGAAATTATTACCCATGGATAACCGTGGATACCCGAAACCCGAACGGGTATGAGCATGGTTTTGATTTTTTACCCGTTTCTCGTATGGGTAAAGGTATGGGTAAAACCGGCCCGAACTACATTGAGTAGGGTAACGGATATGCACTATCCGCCCCGACCCGACTCATTGCCATCCTTAATGAGGAATCACCAACCACAAACACACACACAAGAAATCACACCACAAAAAACACGCACCCAAAAAGTTTACAAACTAGAAAGCATCCCACAACCTCAACATACCACAAAAGTCATAAACCACACCACAAAATTAATAAAGCATATTAAGTAGGACTGGCTATTTGGTCCGAACTTTTTGGTTTTATCCGAAACCGGACCATATAATCCGGACCGAGACCGGACCGAGACCGAATAGCAAACAATCCAATCCAATTTTTGGTCCTAGATTTCAGGTAAAAAAACCATTTGGGACCGGAGCAAAAATCGGATAAAGACCAGATAAGAGGGCCAATACCCAAAATTTAACCTTCGCATCATTTAAGGCCTTAGGCCACTCAAATCCCCACAAGCTCAATCTAAAATCAAGACCGAATTGGGACCGGACCGGATCAAGACCTGTATCCAATCCAATCTTTGGTTCTTATATTCTCGAAAAAACAAGACCGGGATCAGATCAATTCGGGCCAATTTAATCGGACCGGACCGTATAGCCACCCCTAATATTAAGGTTTGATAATATACCACAACCTCATCACACCACAAGTCTCCTAAATCATACCAAAAACCTCATAAGCATACCACAGGTTCATTAAAGCATACCATAATTTTATTAATGCACACCACAAGTTTCAAAAAGCATATCACAAGTTCATTAAAGCATAACACAAGTTCATTAAAGCAGACCACGAGTTTTTTAAAACACACCACAAGTTTTATGAAGCATGTTAGAAACCTCACATAAAACAGACCACACGTTTTTTTAAAGCCTAATACCAGAAAATAGTCTATAGTTTAGCCTTTGTATCATTTGTACCCTTATGTTTATCCCGTGTCAGTTATGTCCCAACGTTTTGAGTCTCCATATCAATATTAACCTCCGTCGTTTCATTTACTGTTAGACTTAACGATCAATTAAACGACGATCAACATTTTGTGGACTTTGTGCCAACATGTATGTCATGTCATTGACACGTTAGAGAATCATATTTTAAAAAATTTAATTAAAAAAATAAGAAAATATACCCACAGCACATATATTCCTTTCTAACCTAAATTAATAAATCCAAAAAAACCCTTTACTTATTTTATCATTCTTACCTGTACACACAGACAATCGGAGAAAACAAAAACCATGCGCAGGACCGAGATTGGGTGAATTGGAGACCAACGACGATCGATGTCTTGGAGCAAGGGTGCGGCAAGGAGTGGGTGGATTGGAGAACGATAGCAATTGACGAACTAGAGCGGATCAAAATAGGAGGCCGAATCTAGGTTTCTAGGTTGAAGCTCGGAGGTCGAATATGGGAACTTGAAGCTCGCCTTCGTCCTCTATCTTTCAATCTCTCTGGCTTTCAGTGGCGGCGATACGTGATCGGTTAGCTGAGAAATAGACGGAGCGAGCAGTACCGAGAAGGAGGCTAGACTTCGCCGTCGATTCGAGCGCCGACTCCGCCTTGTTCTCGTTCGTCATCGATTTGAGTGCGGACGACTCCCCTTTTCTCGATCGCCGTCGATTCATTCGGATGGAGAAATCGAAGATGCACGAGCCTTTTGGGGAAGCCTTATACCATTTGGCTTTTAGACTGTTGACATTATGTAAATTTAGACTCAAATTCTCCAAACGTTGTCTTACTCTTTCAAGTGAGTGGGACGCTTAATCTACATCGTGAATTGTATTCGATAAGATATTGCTTCTGCAATTAGTATACTAAGCAAGGTTGTTAAACCGTTTTATACTGTTGTACCGGTTTGGTAAGTGGAACAAACCGTGGTACAATCAGCTTGTACAGATTCATGTTGGTTTAACAAAATATGTAAAAATGCAAAAAATATTAGCATCCAATGAATTTAATCATATATAAAATATATTTTTGGACAATTTACTTACAATCCAACAAATAACTTCAACTTTTGACTTTTAAATTCATGACATAAATAATAAATTAATTTTAATTGAATTCACTAAAACAACGTCAGTTTACTTAAAATTCATAAGTCAATCATGCGGATAATACCGGTGGTGCTCATACCGATTTCATGACACACAGGTTGAACCAGGTCCAATCGACCGACATGCCACCGGCATGACAACCATGATACTAAGTCTATACCAATAAAAATAATATGTATTGGATGGTAATGAGACGTATTTTGGAATATCTATCTACAAAGATTTTCCTTTGTATTAGAAAACTTATCCAACATTAGTTGAAGAATATATTGATCTCAATTTTCTATCACTTAATCAAAAGAAAATCCACTAATGAATATGGGTTTATGATTTATTGGGGGAGCAGTGTCTAAACTAAAGCTGTTCAAAGCAAACTTGAGTTGCCCATTCACCTATGAGTTCATAGCTTTGGACTTGGTCTTTTTTGTTTTTTTTGTTTTTTTGCCATTAGATCTTCTCTAAAAAAGAGAGAGGAACAAAGATCTACAATTTTACAAGGAAACCTGTCTACAACAAAAACAAAAACCAAAGTCAAACCCCGAAAGAATTCGGAGTGACAAGATCAGAGCCAAAACGACCACCAAATGAGCCACTCTGAAACCATTACACCCAACGAAACCAAAAGGATCCCTCCCTACCACCAAGCCAAGATGTAGAACAACTGCCACCGTCCAAGTCCAAAACAAACAGAACCACCATCTCGTCCTCCATGGACATAGCCACATCAAAGAAACCCTGCATAGGAGTGGAAGACGTTGCATCCCCCTCAAGCTGAAACCCTGCAACCAACACTTCCTTCTCATCCATTCTACAAAGGGTCTTGATTGACAATTCAAGAGGTATATCTGAAAACCAAACAAACGCACCATAACACATGACAAATAGGGGCAAACACCAACCCACAATTCTGAAGCACAAACAAAAGAACCGAACAATCACCAACACAACATATCGAACACAGAGACATCAACCTACTGCCAAGTAGTGAAAGAAGAACACAATAAAAAACAAAACGAAATGAACAAACAATAGCTACAAAACTACTACAATAAAAGAGACGCATAAACAATAAAAAGGAATGGTTAAGTCGATAACCTAGACCTTTGAAAAGATTGGAACACCAGAGCCGAACCAAAACCCAAACAAGTCCACGAAGGAAAATTGAGAATGAACACTGAACACGAGAAGGGAACACGAAACCAAGAAATATAGAATGAAAAAACTGAACAAACAACGAGCACGACACAGGATCTATATGCGCGGGGGATACACACGACTTCCTTAGATACTTGGAACGAGGTGATGGTGGCGACTGAATATGCATGATCTCCAAACCGATTAAGATGGGAACCATTCCAGCACCAATTACGTGCAAGAAAACCGAAATTAGTCAACCATACATACATGGGTGATACCCACGACTACTAAATTACCCACAAAGCAGAACCGGATCAAGTGACAATGGAGAATTGCCCCATCGTCGCCAACTGCGCATCGGGAACCACCTCCATATTGCTTGAAACCGCTCGGAACTGCTCTATCTCAAGAGAGAAGACGTAGCGTTTTTGGTCGCCACTAGTTTTCTCCAAAAATAAAGGCCCAAACCCACAAATATGAGTAGATCTACGTCTCGGAAACCAATCATATGCCTCTGGAGGCCCATTGGTCAGCCTCGTCAAAGAACATTCCGGGCCTGAAATGGACTACAGTTTAAATTGAAGCTAGCTAAGGCATCTGACCCAGAATGTTGGCCTGAAACAAAATTAAAACCCGACTTTGAGAAAATCAGCACTTTCATTTCCAAGCAAGTTAATCACGTGTAGACGTACTCCACATTTAGTCGTGTACACGTGATTAACTTGCTTCGAAATGAAAGTGCTGATTCTGTTATCCCTCGGGGAAGGATTCCAGGGTTTGGATGGACACTGAAAATGGAGCCTATTCTGTTAAGTCGGCTTACAAATTCATTCGAGGCAACCAACATGTCACGTTGAACCGGCTTCACAATAGAAGTTCGGAGGACCCTGAGTTCTGGAAGTATTTGTGGAATATTCAGATTCAACCTAAGGTTCGTATCTTTCTATGGAAGGTGAGTAAGAACATATTACCTGTGGGAGTGAACGTGGAGGAGTGGATTGAGAGTGCAGCGCCGAAATGCCCCTTCTGCAACCTTCCAGAAACTCAAATCCATGCCCTTCGAGAGTGCGAGTGGATCAGAAGGAGATGGAAAAACTGTGAAGAAAAGGAGCTATATGAGATGGAAGAAGGAAAGTCTTGTATTGACTGGTTGGCACAAAATTTCAAAACTGCACCGATGGAGAGAATCCAAAGGTTCTGTGCTATATTGTGGTTCTTATGGAAAGTGAGATGTAATCACAAGTACAACAATTTGAAGCTGGATGAGAAAGGGATCATACCAAAAGCGCTAGGGTGGCTGTCCTCCTTCCTGGAAGCTCAGTCTTCTCCATCCTCGACAATCTCTACAGGTCCGGCCAGGCACACAATCGCTAGAACAGATCGATGGCTTCCCCCCCCCCCCCCCCCCCCCCGAGGGAGTCTTCAAGATGAATTGTGATGCAGGAGTGATCCAGCAACAAGGAATTGGATTGGGATCTATTATTCGCAACTGGAGGGGTGAATTTGTTGGGGCGATGGTGAAGAGAGAAAAGGGGATCTGCAGGCCTATTGTTGCTGAAGCAAAGGCGATGGTGATGGGATTGCGTGAAGCTCTGGTGAATCAGATTGTCAAGCTCTGGTGAATTTGCTGGAAAAAGGCGAGTCAGATTATACTGAACTGGGAATTTGGTGCGAAGAGCTTAAGGAGCTAGCTTTGGTGAATGAAAAGATGTCAAGTTACAAGATCAGATGGAGGTTCTCGTCGAGGAAAACAAACTCTTTGGCTCACTGGTTAGCTCATTCTGGGTCGGGTTGGAATCATCAGGTGGTTTGGGTGGATAACTCTCCGATTAATTTTCTTTGTATGGTGGAGGCTGATTTGGGTCTAGGTCCTATGGGCCAGAACTAATCTTTCTAATAATATTGACCAGATTGCCTATAAAAAAAATCACGGTCAAAATCGCCAAACAATCCCCCAAGCCGTGTCCGGTCAAAATCCTCGCCGGCGTACTAGGCGTGGTGGCCAGGAAGTTCCGTGAAATTGATAAACCGCGTTGATAAAATTAAATGGGATTTTGAAGTTTTTGGAAAATGAAAAAAATAGATAGCCAATGAGGAAATGACATGTGAAGGGGTAGCAGAAGCAGGCGGCAACCTAGGTTGCAGCTAAGTATTACCCTTTATATTATACATATGGAGGTTGCATTGCATGGACACCCAATTCTATCTAAGTTGTTTGACCGTTGACGTACGGCACAGTAATTCCTCTCCTTTAAAAAACCACAATAGTACATACGAACCAAAACAAAACAAAACAAATATTTATTATTAATAATGAGTCCTATTGTCGCCGGATGCGTGCAACAGGAGAGGAGAGTAAAGAAGAATGTCAACGATACTAATAATGAAAGCTTAATTGCTTGGACAGATCTAGCTCTCGTTATCTCTGGTGCAGAATCAACCTTTATCTTGCCATCGTCAATAGCTAGGTAGGCGCTGTTTATTTCTTGGACAGAGTAGGCTGTTTGTGTCTACGGTGTGTATCTCCATTAAAACTAGTTTTGGAAACCGAAAGCAAGATAGCATAACGATAAAACGGTTGCAACAGTAAAGGTTTGTGAGTTGCAGATCCCAGGTTCGATCCAAGATATGAGGTTGTTGGGAGCAAAACAGTTGAAGATGAGTTTACTAAATAATAATAAATAAATAAAAACTAGTTTTGGAAGTGGAGGCAGGCTCGACCTCCCTATAAATAACATCCTTGCTAGCAAGCTATACAGTCTCGTCCCAAAACCTGAAACAATCCTAAATCCTTCCTTCCTGTGTTGGAAAAAAGGGAAAAACAGGAAAACAAATGGAGAGGAAACAGGAAACAGTGTGGATTGCTGTGGTTATGTTAATGGTGTGTTGCCTAATAGCATTTGCTCCAACAGTGACTACTGCTGCGTCTCGACCCTCCACCGGGATTGCGAACCCTCCATTGCTGTCGTCATCCTCCAACAGTGATGGAGGCGCCTCTTCTCCATCGTCACCTCTTATTCACAAAAGTAAATCGTTTGTTGATTCCTTAATTTCCATTTAATTATGCTTTAGTTTTCAAGAAGGAATTACTTTTTTTTTTCTCTACTAGCTAGCGAGCTTGCTTGTCGACGTTGATCCGGGATTAGCCATGCGATACAAGACACAAGTAGACTTCAATGCTTGCAAGATTTTCCGTCGGTGATAGAGACATGAATTTTTTTTAATTGGATTTATCTTTTCACTACTAAAGAATTAATGACATAGCATAATCCTCTCCCGATTGAATTCCTAGGTATTATTTTTTGACTACCATCAACCGAATCCCAAATGAAATGTAGGTTTTGCAATCCGAATGGTTACTACGAGTTTGAATCTAAAAAAGTCCACCCAACAAACAATTGAGTTCTTCAAATTTATGATACTTTAGGATTTGGGTGTCATCATCCAAATCTCACAACCAAACGACTCCTAACTGTCAATGATCACTAATTTTTTTCTTCATAATATTGTACAATGGTTATGCATATTTTGCGGATTGAACACATATGCTTGTAAAGGACCAATAAGTCCCAATAACTCGAGTTGTTGGGAGCAATGTAATAAAAATTGTGTTTTTATGTAGAAGCGTTTGGGTGACCTAAAAGCGTGAAATCAAAGACTTTTAATCTTTAAAGTGTAAATTTTGAGTACAATTGTAAGTGAAACGTGCAATTCTACATAAAAGCGTTTTGGTGACCTATAAGTGTAAAAGCGTAACCTTTTATGTTTTAAAACACGATTTTGACTACATTGGTTGGGAGAGGTTTAGTTGTGGATCATATATAATTTATTAACACACCCCTTCAAACGAAAACAGAGTAAAAAAGGCTTGAAGTTTGGACAGGTTCAATATTGAGTGCTTAACTTAACAAATGAATGTTATTGCAATTTGAACAGAAGATCTCTCGATCACGTAAGGATCTGATACTATGTCAAGAATAAGTTAGTCATAATAACTCGAGTTGTTGGAAAATGTTAAATTGCGGATCATAAACCATTTATTAACAACGGTATGCCGTGCCAACTAGGTGATGATTCAAGTATAAAAGAGGTATATCGTGCGACACACCTCCGCCCGGATTTTTTTTTTGAGAGACCCAAGTTTTTTCATTAGAACAATTTCAAATTCAAGATCTGCGACACACCTCCAATAATTGTATGTTAATGAAATTTATAAATTCGCATGAAAAAAACGAAATTTATAAACGTTTATTTTAATTTTTACTTAATATGGCTTCTACTCTGCACAAAAAAATGGTAGTGTATTATGCACCAATTCTAAATAGTGATGAATATATTTTACAAACCTTTCCTAATATGAAATTTTTTCGTGACTCTTTGTGGAAAAACAACCAAATAGTGAATTTATTAAATTAATATCTTATTTATTATTGAACATAAATCATTTTTATCTTCAACATACCTATTGAAAATTCTTGGACCCGCCACTTATGCCAAGAATATCTTACTCACTTGAATCACTCAGCACGAATGATGATTGCAATTACAACAATATATATACATAACCCCACACAACATTAGTTTTCTGTAATTGATATGAATGAGCTCCAAATTTAATGGTTGGATGTAGGTATTTGATATTTTGTTGTTGAAACTACTACGTGCAGATAGCGACGCCGTGGTGTGCTGCTTCGCCAACTTCTTCACTTGCTGCACCAGCACTTGTTGCTGATGCACCACAATATTATTAGCTTGATCCAAGTTCACGGAGGCAGCTTCTAAATGGGTGGGTGGATCCTTGGACTCACTTTAGCTCGAGAGAAGAATAATAAAAAACAATATTAAGCGATTGTTTGTTGCTTTTTTGTGTATGTTAAATTCATGTACTGTAATGAATAAAAGCTATAGTACATGTACCGATGAAATAAGTATAATTAAGGATACAATCTAATATATGATACAACTTTTGGTGATGTGTTCGAGAACTTAAACCTTTGACTATATGATAATATATACATCAATTTTTCAACCATGAAACTCTAACCAATTAGCTTGAAATAACTTTGTCGTTCATAATATATATTCATGAGGCAATGTAGTCTCCGCAAGGTTAAACCTATCTAACTATTATGTTTTGTTCTTTCAGTATATTTATTTATCAACTAGTTTTCTTGATGTCAAACGCCACTTCAACCAAGTTAGACAATAATTTTTTGCAATGAGGTAACAACAACACCGTTTAAATTTGAATAAATTAAAAGATAAATTAAAAGACCCCGACTACCAATCGTAACGGCTGATAGTCCGATTCAAGTCACATGAACTTAATTTCATAATAAATAATTTGTACATTATGAACGTAAGTTGATGTTCTCTCTATCAAGTCAGAACGTAACAAATCCAGATGATTATAAATTGGCTCGCTCGCTCTATATAAGTTGTGGTCAACTTTTATCCTTATTTTTGTCCACTATGGGAGGGAATGGATTAGTAACGGTCGGGAAATGAAACGATAACCAGGATAATATAATATTCTATCTAAATATAATAATATGCATATGTCAAAGGTACGTACGGCTCGGTAATTCCTCCAATGAAACACACCAATGTAAACCTCTCTTGCATGCAACCAATCTTTTTTTTTCCCGAGAAATGCCAAAAACATAGTTAGAAAGAACCACTACCCACAAACCCTTCCCATCCCATTTACAAGCCAACCAACAAAGTCAAAAGAAACTAACTCTAGCCGGGACAGCAGCAGGGCTTTACGTGCCACTCTATGAGCAGCCCAGTTGACAGTCCGCGGAACTGCCCTAAAATCTATACAAAAAGAACAAGACTCAAGAAGAAAACAACAATCTCGAAGAATGGGGCCACCAATCGAATCCTCCACCAAACGAAGCTTGAGCTGACGGATGACCACTTCTGCATCGCCTTCGATGATAACCGGAGACAAACTTCTAGAACTTGCAAGAGAGATTGCATCCCTGGCTGCAAGGAGTTCTGCAAGTTAAGGATCCGAGATACCATAATGTTGAGCACCCACGGCAAGAAGCACATGCCCATCCGAGCCGCGTACAACCAGGCCAGACGAGGAGCCAGCACTTTGGAGAGCAGCATCAAAGTTAATCTTCAAAGAGCCTTGAGGCGGGCAATCCCAAAGAAGAGGTCTAGCAGAGGCAGGAGCACGAGGAAGGGGAGACGAGTCAGGCTGGGCAGAGAGAACCTCGCGGATTTGGAAAGAGAATTGGCGGGCTAACGAACGGACATGAGGCTGGGTATTTTCAAATACCACTTTATTTCTTGATTTCCATATTCTCCAAAGGAGACACACTATCTGGAGAATATGGGTTTGGGACTGCTCATCTAGCATAATTTGACGCCACCACAAACTAAAATTTTCCCTTGGGGCCGAGTTCAGTAAATCACTTAATCCCACAAAATACCAAAGTTGGATGGCAAGGGGGCAACAAAAAAACAAATGTTCTATACTTTCTTGGAACCTCCAACAAACAGGGCAACGACTTAGACAGTTAACCCCGCGGGATTTGAGAGCCACTATTGTAGGGAGGACCACTTTCAAACATTGCCAGATGAAGAATCTGAGTTTTGGAGGAGTCTCGATGACCCACGTCTTTTTCCAAATGGGAGTATCAATAATATGAGCCAATGATTTTCTATTTGGAATCAATATACCTTCTAACGCCAAATGATATCCCGTCTTGACTGAATACTTACCATTTTTTGTGAAGTGCCATACTCTGGCATCTGGTTGAGCAGTCCGCGGAAGAGCCATCTTACAAATAAGGTCAACTGATTGGGCATCAAAACAATAGTGGAGACGCGGCACATGCCACTCCCCTATTCCTTCTCTTATAAAAAAGGACACTTGCGGAGCAGAGTTAATGGTACCCAACCTAATTATAGGGCTTTCGGGCTTTAGAGCTGGGATCCATAGGTCATAGAAAGCGTTGATATCATGGCCATCTCCTACTTGCCAACGTAATCCTTGAAGGAGGAGCTCTCGCCCATAAAGTAGACTTCGCCATCCCCATGATGGGTTGGACCCCACCCGAGCCTCTAGAATGGACGAAGAGCTAAAGTAGCGGCCTTTATAGATCTGGCCTAACAGAGATTCTGGGTTAGTCCAGATACGCCAACATTGTTTTGCCAAGAGCGCTTGATTAAACGCCTGAAAGTCCCTAAATCCCAAACCGCCATGGAATTTACTTTGAGCTATTCCCCTCCATGAGACCCAATGAATAGGGTGTTCATAATTTGTAGAGGATCCCCACCAAAACCTGGCTACTTGTCCGTTCAACTGACGACAGGTTTCTTTAGGAAATTTAAAACATGACATACCATGAACAGGCAAGTTAGTCGCAGATGTTCTTATAAGTGTATCCTTGGCTGCTTTGGATAGAGCCCTTTGCTTCCAAGCATCAAGTTTCTGCCGGAACTTTTCCTCAATGAATAGAAAAGCATCTCTCTTAGACCTTCCTAAGACGGAAGGTAACCCAAGGTATGAGTCTTGCTCTCCGATGCTACCAACCCCCAGTTGTGTTCCCATTGACTGTGCAGCATCCGGAAGGGTATTCCGACTGAACCTTACAGCAGATTTGGCCAGATTCACCCTTTGCCCACTGAGCCCTTCATACACTTGCAGAAGAGAAATCAGAGTTGTACATGACGAAGACGAGGCTTCGAGGAACAAAAAGGAGTCATCTGCAAAGAAAAGATGGGAAACCATCGGGCATGTAGGTCGGATTCGCACTCCTTCCAAGAATCCCATAGACACAGCCTGACTCAACAAGCCAGAGAATCCTTCTGAGCATATAGCGAAAAGCAGAGGAGAGAGAGGATCCCCCTGTCTGAGTCCTCTAGAAGGTCGGAAGTACTCGGTTGGGTTACCGTTAATGATTATAGAATATGAGACTGTAGTAACACATTCCTTAATCCAGGCTATGAACTTGGGGTGGAACCCTAATTCCTTCATCATTTCCAACATGAAAGGCCATTCTATGCGGTCATATGCTTTCTCCATATCCAATTTCAGGGCCATCCACGTCTTTTGACCTGCAGATATGGTTTTCAGGTGATGAGTGATTTCATGACTGACCAAGATATTATCAGTAATCTGACGCCCCTTGATAAACCCATTTTGGGACCCAGAGATTAGTCGGGGCAAAACCAGACTAAGCCTATTAGCCAGGATTTTTGAGATTATTTTATAAAAGACTTGGCACAAGCTAATTGGACGTAGATGCTTCATGGTTCGCACCTCCGCTACTTTAGGAACAAGGGATATCCACGTACGATTGAAGCTCCTTAGGAGGTGTCCAGAATGAAAGAAAGCAAGTACTGCTTGGACGATATCGGGGCCAACTATGTCCTAGTATGCTTGAAAGAAGCCAGCAGTGAAACCATCCGGTCCGGGAGCTTGAGTTTTTCCCATACTAAAGACCACCTTCCTAACCTCTTCCGGTGTGACCGGTGCAATCAATCCCCTCCAAGCTGTGGCTTTGGAAAAGGTCTTTATAATAACTCAATGCTATATCGCATTTGCCCCCCTCTGTCGTGGTCCATCTTCCCATACTATCCTCCAAACCCCAAATAAAGTTCTTTTGGCGTCTTATTGCATGCAACCAATCTAAGAAGGACAACTATATATATGGTGCATTCTACAGTACCCCGGGTGAAATCCGTGGTATCGCATACCTTGAGTATGAAAACACTATCTAGATCTCGAATTAGCAGGATTTTTTGGCATGATACTATACCCTAACCCTTAATGAGTGAACCCTAGGTCCTAATTATCTAAATCATAAACTAAAAACTCTAAGATGGTGTATTACTTTTTTTGCCTATATTTGGACGAATCATAACCGGTGATTATTGTTTCCAATTAAATTGATCTTTATGGGTTAGAGTATAGTATAATGTCCGAAAGATCAATCAATTCAAGTTCTAGATAGAGTTTTCTTACTTAAGGTATGCAGTACCCTGGATTTCACCTAGGGTACCGTAGAACTCCACATATATATATAGTTTATGAATGAGAATGTGCTAGCAAAAGGATGAACGATCGATATAGACCCATATCTGACTGTCAGGATCCATCTAATGGTATATGAGAACTGGCGTAAGACATTTTCGGAATCAGCATTGCATTCGGTCCAATTTGGTTCTATCTCAATGTCATTTTGGTAATTTCTTTTTCAGTATTTATAAAATTATGAGTGCAAAAACCAAATCATATTATATTCGATTCGATCCAATCCAAATGTCAATTGTACGAAACAAATCATCACACACCCCTACAAAGCTAGCTTCTATCTCTCCTCTACACGTCCCTTCTTGTTGGTGTTGGACCTATGTCAAGTCAGAATTGACTCCCCTCCTTCCTCGACCGTTTCTAATTTGAAGGAAGCTTCATTTCAGAAAGGAAAAGTGAAGATCATGGGAATTGACAGGATCTTCTCCAACGGCTAGTCTTGGCTGTCTTTTTATACTCTTTTCCAGAAGCATTGGAAGGCACTTTTGAGGAAGAAAAAACTGAGTGGAATAGGGCTTGGCTTGCAAAAGGGTAATATTAGAGGGGTAAAGGTTCTCTAGTGTTGTGGCTGTTCAGATCAGTGTTGAAGTTCTTGTTGTTTTTCTATTACTGTATGATTGGTTCTTTCGTTTAGAGTCATAAACTGAAAAATCAACAAAGGGTCTCCCATACTGTATTCTGGGACGTGGAAGTACACCATTGCACTTGGGCGAACCACGTTAAAAATGTCCTGTGTATTGTGATTTCTTTCTTTCTTCGTCTTCTTCTTCTTCCTGCTCTGTTTCTTCCCCTACTTCGTCTCTGTTCTTCCTTCCAAGAACTGATCTGCAGACAATCAAGTAACATATCTGAGATCTTGGTGTGGGCCGAAAGCCTGAGTCTTGCGAGTTTGGCTTGGTCCAGCAGATCAGTTGTGTGTTCGTTTTGGGCCCAGATTAGTTTTGGCCCATTCATTTTATTTGCTTGTGGAGTCTAGTTCGGTTGCCAAAGGAGAAGTCAGTCAATCTTTCTTCTTTGAGCTCCTCTCGTTTTTGTTCCTTCTTTCTTTTGGTTAAAATCCCTAAAACCCGATTTTAAGTGGTATCAGAGCGGTGCCTTGACGAAGCTCACTGCTGCCAAGGTATCCGATTCAATGGCGTCGGGGTCTTTTGAGCAAGCTACTCTTAATCATCCCCCTATCTTCACTGGATCGAACTACACTGCTTGGAAAAAGCGGATGAAACAGTTCATGTGGGGAGTGGATGAAGAGCTGTGGCTAATCGTCCAAAACGGGCCTATTCCAATGAACATTGATGAGCAAGAAATATGGTCATCAGCTCAAAAGAAGAGTGCTAAGCTAAATCAGAGGGCGATGCACGTGCTGCAATCATCAATGAATCCAGATGAAGCAGATCAAGTCAAGAACTGCGAAACTGCGAGAGAGATCTGGATTACTCTAGAAAACACGTATGAAGGTACTTCTAATATCAAAGAATCTCGTATTGATCTTTTAATGCATGATTATGAGACTTTTAACATGATAGATGGTGAAGGAATACATGAAATGTACTCTCGTTTCACTGTTCTTATTAACAAATTAAAAGGTCTAGTGAGAAATTTTCAAGTTAAAGATCTTAATCGAAAAATTCTTAGGTCTTTACCTAAAGAATGGCTGCCAAAACGTATTGTTGTTGAGGAAGACAAGAATTTGACTACTCTTCCTATAAATGAACTAATAGGCTCCTTACTCAGTCATGAACATGTAATCAAACAAGTTGGTCAAGAAGATGAGAAACGGAAAAAGAACCTTGCTTTTAAATCCAAGGCTGTGAATTATGATTCTGATAGTGAGAATGACTTCGACAAAGAATTTTCCTTGGTTAGCAAGAAGTTTCATCGCATGTTAAAGAATAAAAATGAACAAAAAAGATACTCTGATGATGTGAAGCATGTCTTTTATGAACGTAACAAACCTGGTTATCAAGATAGGCCGCTGCAACAGCAGACCAGATTTTCTGAGACAGGTCAACAGGAAAGGGAACCTCATGCGTGTTATAAGTGTGGAAAGTTTGGACACATAAGGGCGCACTGTCCACAAAATCTGAAGGCAAAAGAAAGGGCGATGAAAGCTTCGTGGAGTGACTACGATTCAGAACCAGAAGTCTCTAAATCAGATGAAGAAGCATTTATGGCTACTGAAATAACAAAGACAGAAGAGGAAGTTGCCTTTCACTCGAAGCAACCAGATCTGGATGAGAGGAAATGATATTTAGACAGTGGTTGTTCTCATCACATGTCTGGTAAGAGATCTCTGTTCGCTTCTTTAAAACCTATGAATGGTGGTAAAGTTTTATTTGGTGATAATGGTCATGGGAATGGGAATATTATAGGGTGTGGCACTATAGGTCAACAACCCTTACCCTCTTTTCGTGATGTCTTACTTGTTGATGGGTTAAAGCATAATCTTTTATCTATTAGTCAACTGTGTAGCAATGGGAATCAAGTTGCCTTCAAGGCAGATCATTGCACAGTTGAAAGAATAAAAGATGGGAAAACTTTATTTATCGGAAAAAGAATAAACAACATGTATGTCATTGACCTAAATGATTTAAGTGTCTTCAATGAAACATGCTTTGTTGTTTCAAGTCAGCAGGAGCTGATTTGGCACAGAAAGATGGGTCATATTAGTCTTCCCAAAATCGTTGAGCTAGCTAAGTCCAACTGTGTGCATGGTATACCGTCTTTGAAAGATAAAAATGATTTTTTTTGAAACCTGCATTGCGGGTAAACACAGGAAGAAATCATGTAAACTCAAGCCTGATATTACTACTAAAAGAACTTTAGAATTAATCCATATGGATCTGTTTGGACCTTGCAACGTAACGAGTCTAGGTGGAAAAAATTATGTCTTTGTGCTTGTAGATGACTACTCTCGCTTCTCTTGGGTGTATTTCTTAACTCATAAGGATGAAGCCCTAAGTAAATTCAAAATCTTTGTCAAGCTCTATAGTGGACAAATTAGAACTATTAAGAGGGATAATGGAGGCGATTTCTGACGAGTTTGAGATTATGTGTAATGAATCAGGGATAACTCATACTTCTTCAGCTCCTAGAGCTCCTCAACAAAATGGGGTGGTTGAAAGGAAAAATAGAACCATTATAGAATGTGCTCGAACTATGCTTCTTGAATACTATCTGCCCAAATATTTTTGGGCAGAAGCAGTAAGCACAGCTTGCTATGTGATCAACAGGGTTCTAATTCGTAAGGGTTTGGGAAAAACTCCTTATGAATTGATGAAAAACAGAATCCCTAATCTGTCATATTTCCATCCTGTTGGGTGTCCTTGTTTTACTCTTAATACTAAAGACTACTTAGGAAAATTTGATGCTAAGTTAGATAAATGTATCTTTCTTGGGTATTCTATCAAAGGTCAAGCTTATTGAGTGTATAATAAGCGGTCTAAGAAGGTTGAGGAATCGGTGCATGTCATTTTTAATGATGCTAATGGCTATAGTGAGAATTCTGAACAGGACCTCTTAATGTATGACATGCTCGAGCTTACTCGAAGCCTTGAAAATGAAAAACATGAAGAAGAAGCCAACAGTAGTATCTCTGAAGCTCAGCCTGAATCAAGAACTGAAGAAATTCAGAATGCTACCTCAATTCAGACAACTGCTCCTCCTCATATACAGAAAAGGCATCCAGTGGATCAGGTCATAGGTGATCTAAACGACAAGCTTCGAACTAGAGGTAAGTACATCCCTGGTCAATATGCTTTTGTGTCTCAATTTGAACCTAAATCTTATAAGGATGCTTTATAAGACGAGGAATGGTTACTTGCTATGCAAGAAGAACTCACTCAGTTTGAGTATCTTCACGTTTGGGATCTAGTTCCTCGTCCTTTAAATCAAACCATCATAGGAACTAAATGGATATTTATAAATAAAACTGACGAAGAAGGAATTATTACTCGTAATAAGGCACTCTTAGTTGCTCAAGGTTATAGTCAAGAAGAAGGAATTGACTATGATGAAACGTTTGCCCCCGTGGCACGTTTGGAGTCAATTAGACTGTTATGTGCTTATGCTTGTTATATGAATTTTCCCTTGTTTCAAATGGACGTCAAAAGTGCATTTTTAAATGGGGATATTCATGAAGAGGTATGTGTCCCAACCTCCCAGGTTTATCAATAGTGAATTCCAAGATCATGTTTTCAAACTTAGAAAAGCCTTATATGGGCTCAAACAGGCCCCACGTGCCTGGTACGAGCGGTTAACCTCTTTTCTTCATGAGCAAGGTTTCAAACAAGGATCTGTTGATAAAACTCTCTTTACTAAGCGAGAGTCACATGATCTGTTGCTTGTTCAAATTTATGTGGAGGATATTATTTTCGGCTCTACAAATCAAGATATGTGTGTTTTATTCTGTGATTCTATGAAGCAAGTTTTTGAGATGAGCATGATGGGAGAGTTGCAATACTTTCTTGGTCTCCAAGTTAAGCAGACCATGAATGGTACTTTTATATCCCAGTCCAAGTATGTGTCCAACATGTTGTCCAAGTTTGACATGGTTTCATTGAATTCTGCCCCTTTCCCTATGGCTGCTAACACTAAGTTAGACAAAGACGAGACTGGAATACCAGTCAATGAATCAAAATTTAGAGGGATGATTGGCTCTTTGTTACACCTCACTGCCAGCAGACCTGATATTCAGTTCAGCGTGTGCATGTGTGCTAGATTTCAAAGAAAACCCAAAGAAGTCATCTAAGTGTTGTAAAACGTATTTTTCGCTATCTTAAAGGCACTTTAGATGTAGGATTATGGTACCCCAAGCAAGACAATTTTGATCTCATAGGTTACAGTGACTCAGACTATGCTGGTAGTCTTACTGATAGGCGTAGCACAACAGGGAGCTTTCAATTTGTTGGCACATCCCTTGTTTCCTGGTCCTGTAAAAAACAGGGGACTGTTGCTTTATCTACTGTAGAAGCTGAATACATAGCTGCTGATAGCT
Organism: Linum trigynum; assembly: GCA_964030455.1. Lineage (NCBI taxonomy): Eukaryota > Viridiplantae > Streptophyta > Magnoliopsida > Malpighiales > Linaceae > Linum > Linum trigynum. The sequence continues at coordinate 13,604,937 of OZ034816.1, forward strand.
CGTGCACTCAGCTTCTGTGGCTTAAAAATAAGCTCACTGACTATGGTGTCAACATATCTTTAGTTCCACTCTTTTGTGACAACACCAGTGCCATTTGCATCTCTAAAAATCTTGTTTACCATTCTCGCACTAAACATATAGACATTAAGTATCACTTTATTCGTGAATTAGTGCAGTCTGGCTCCATAAATCTCCAATATATTAGCACATAATATCAACTTGGTGATTTATTTACCAAACCTCTTTCCACAAATCGATTTACTTCTCTTTGCTATGAGGTTGGATTGAGATCTGCTCAATTTATTCCTAATTGATTGTGTTACCTTTCTCCCGTGTGTTGTTTGCTTTCTTTCTTTGTTTTATGTTTCCTTGTTGTGTTTTGTGTTTATTGCTCCTTCCTTGTCGAGTTGTGTTACCTTTTTTATTTCTGTCTATTTAAGTGTTTCTTGCTGTAGGGTTGGTTGTCTCTCTGTGTGTAGCTCTTGAGTGTTTTTGTGTGTTTAGAGCCTTTTCGTCTTCTCATCATGGCTTACTCCTTTGCCCTTACCTACTATAGTACTTTTTTCCATGAGCCCACCTACTTGAACTATCATCGTCATTCCCAGTCCTTTGTTTTTCGCCCTATTGCTCCACATCTCCATATACCTTATCCTGGGTTAGAAGATCATAGCTTGCAAGTTCAGCACTGGTTTCACAATCTTGGGTGGGGGTTCCTCCTTGAAAATCATTCGCCCCTTATCTGTCCCAAAGCTGTGCGTTGTCTCCAATCTATAACCCTTCTGACCTTAGTATTTGTACACTTGGTTACTCTGCCTGTCCAGGATCTAGGACGTCTGCTTGATATTCCTTCTGTTGGCGAAAACCTTGCCCACGAGTCTGAGCTGCATCTGTTCAACTTCAACATTGTGGAAGAAGCTGTTAATCTGACTGGCCACCATCCTAATGAAGACCTCTCGCTTCCTGTGTCGATTCTTCTACCATCTATGAGGGTTTTTCATTACTGCTTCACTAGATCCTTCTTGCCTCGTTCTTATCAGCTTGATCGAGTTCTTCCTCTGGATCTTTGGATTATGGCTCATGTTGTTGCCGAGGTACCCTTAGATTACTCTCCTCTCCTGTTTGGGGCTCTTGTTCCCTTTTTTGATCATACTCATGATGCCCCCCCTTCCTTTTGGAGTTTTGATCACTCGCTTATTGCTGCCCTCCCTATCAATCTCAACTCGTTTCTGTTTGAATCTCCTTCCCATTGGCTCACTATTGATCTTATCCTGGCGGATTTGGATATTGCGATTGAGGGAGTGGTGAACCTGATTTGGATTAGTGACTCTGATTCCGATGATTCTGATTCTGATGACTCTGACGCTGGAGGGGCTGATATCGTTCCTGCTCCTGCCTTTGTTGAACCTTTTGTTGCTGCTCTTATAGAACTTTATGGATCAGATCATGAATCAAGCGTTCACTCTGGATCGGAGGCTGATGCTGCTATCGTCTAGTGACTTGTTTAGATGATTAGCTCTTCTTGTTTCGTGAGCAGAGGGTTTTCTGTTGTTTCTATTCTGTTGGTTCTGTTTTGAGTCTTTTGGATTGGTGAATATTGTTGTTTGGTTTGGTTTGATCTCATGGAGAGATCTGACGCTGTGGATGTTTGCTCTCAGGGAGAGCTTTAGGACCAGTGTTCTTCTTTCGATTCTTTGGTCTATGTTCCTTGTTTGCTTGTTGGAGGTTGGCTGCTGGTTTTCCTTTTGCAGGTTCAGGGCAATCGTCAATATCTGACTTAGGGAGAGATTGTTGGACCTATGTCAAGTCAGAATTGACTTCCCTCCTTCCTCGACCGTTGCTAATTTGAAGGAAGCTTCATTTGAGAAAGAGAAAGTGCATAATCATGGGAATTGACAGGATCTTCTCCAACGGCTAGTCCTTGCTGTCTTTTTATACTCTTTTCCAGAAGCATTGGAATGCACTTTTGCGGAAGAAAAAGACTGAGTGGAATAGGGCTTGGCTTGCAAAAGGGTAACATCAGAGGGGTAACGGTTCTCTAGTGTTGTGGATGTTCAGATCAGTGTTGATCTGGTTGTTAGTGTTGAAGTTATTGCTGTTTTTCTATTACTGTATGATTGGTTCTTTCGTTCAGAGTCATAAACTGAAAAATCAACAAAGGGTCTCCCAGACTGTATTCTGGGACGTGGAAGTACACCATTGCACTTGGGCGAACCACGTTAAAAATGTCCTGTGTACTGTGATTTCTTTCTTTCTTTCTTTCTTTCTTTCTTTCTTTCTTTCTTCTTCTTCTTCTTCTTCTTCTTCTTCTTCTTCTTCTTCTAGCTCTGTTTCTTTCCCTGCTTCGGCTCTGTTCTTCCTTCCAAGAACTGATCTGCAGACAGTCAAGTAACATATCTGAGATCTTGGTGTGGGCCGAAAGGCTGAGTCTTGCGAGTTTGGCTTGGTCCAGCAGATCAGTTGTGTGTTCGTTTTGGGCCCAGATTAGTTTTGGTCCATTATTTTTATTTGCTTGTGGAGTCCAGTTCGGTTGCCAAAGGAGAAGTCAGTCAATCTTTCTTCTTTGAGCTCCTCTCATTTTTGTTCCTTCTTTCTTTTGGTCAAAATCCCTAAAACCCGATTTCAGTTGGTGAAAATCAATTTCGCTCTTTTTCCAAGTGGAATTTCCAAGAAGCCGTGTTGTTGGTTGACGGTGTAAACGTGGGATTAGGAAATTCTGGATTTGAATTCGGAGTGTGCAATGTAACGGCTGTCGAGAACTTGACCTCCACTTTCATTGATGGCGGAAGCAAGGTTTGGAGATTCAAGAGGAAGAGAGGCGGATGGGTTGGCCTTTGGAAGCTTCCGAGGAGTTTGAATTTTGTAGGCCCTCTAGTAGTAGGTTTGGTTGGTATTTTCGAATCGAGCTATATTCAATTCGAGTTCGATTTCAACAACGAAGTTGATAAGGGTATCAGTATGCTCTGGTTTGATTTAGTTTTAACTGAACCGAATTGATGTCCGCTCCTGCTCCACTAAAACAAACCGAACCGCGGCATATTCTAGAGTATTGTTAGAAACCAACTACTAATCAATAAGGGGTGGGATTCGGTCGGTAAACAATTTACCGTTTACCGAATTTACCGGTTTCGGTATATCAAAGTTGGCCAAACTGATTACCGGTTACCGTTACCGGTTTGTAACTGGTTTACCGATTACCGAATTACCGGTAAACGGTTACAAACCGGTATTACCGAATTATCGTGAGAAGCGATTTCAGGCGGTTTTTCGGTCGGTTTACCGAATATTTACCGAACCGAATTTCTGGAAGTGAGGTAATGTTGTAATATTTTCATTTTTTTGTTTTTTTTTCATCATTTTTGTAATTAATAATTTATTATTAACTATTATTTACAATATTTTTTAGGCCTATACTTACATTCATGTATGTAATATTTTATATTTTTGGGGGTAAAGCAACAAAACGCAGGGTAGCACTAGGGAGTAGGGAGGGGAGATTCGGTATCGGTAATACCGATTTACCGTCGGTATTTACCGATACCGTGTCCGGTAAACCAACTCCCCCAACTTCCCGCTCGGCTATCGATACCGCCGATAAACGATTTACCGTTTATCGCCGGTTACCGGTTCGGTAAAACGGTAAATCGTTTATCAGATTACCTTTACCACCCCATCAGGACAATCAAATATGCGCAAATAGCATTTGCAAGAATGCGTCGGGCTCTGGATTATTCATTAACAACTAACAAATATGATTCCTTAGTTTGAAGTTTGTGCGATCGATAGCAATTAGGAAACATTAAACCTTTCATGATCAGAAAGTAAAAACAAATGAATAGCCACTAGAGTAATTGAGGCAAATGTATTATTTGCCTCTAAATAGATACAGAGCCAAATAGTATATTTATAGAGGCCAATTCCCTTAGCCGCTATATATAAATTTTGTTGTAAGACATAAAATTACTAAAATATAATTTTCCAACAATCTCTTAAAGAGTTATATGATAGACAATTTTTGACTGCAGGTTGACTTCAAATCGAGTGCAATACAAGTATACACTTCATAAAAGAGCTGCTCCTGCTCAAATCGAAGAAGCTTCCATATGAAATTGATCGAAGCAAACCTGCAGCAGTGGAAGACAAACAAGCGGTTTGGCCAAGCTCATAGTCATCCCTAAACCTGCTTCCATCTTCACACCCTCTTCCCCATTCGCAAACTTCCACTCAAAGCACTGAACCATGGCCGCAACCGCATAACATATGACCGTGAACGCCAAGTTCGAACCAGGACACATCCTCCTTCCACCACCAAATGTAGCGAAGCCATTCGCCTGAAATCCCTTCTCGACCTTACCCTGAAGAAACCTCTCAGGAGAGAATTCGTCAGGATTCTCCCATACATCGGGATCTCTGGTTATGGAGTATACATTGAGCGCCACAGCCACGCCTTTTGGTATGTCGAACCCTCCGACCCTGCAAGCTTCGCGACAAACCCTAGGTACCGCCATTACTGGAGGGTGTAGCCTTAATGCCTCTTTCACGACGGCTTGTAAATAGTAGAGGTTTGGAATGTCTGTCTCTTCCACCAACCTGTTGTTGCCGCTTCCATTGGTTAGATCGTGAATCTCTTGCCTCACCCTCTTGAATATGGCTGGATGGTTCAAGATCTCTGCCATCGTCCACACCATTGCGTCTGCTGTTGTGCTGGTACCGGCAATGAATATATCCTGTAGGTGCATGACGACATAAATTGCATTTGTAAGCTACTTGGGTTGTACCCTAAAATGAAATCCAATTCATATGTGATTAACAAATAAGAGTTATCAGGAATCCAACAGTCAACAGAATATCTTTCGATCATAAAAAAGCTAATACAATGTCAAAAACCAATTGATCTCAAATTTTTGCCAGAAGTTCAATTATGTGAATTAGCAACGTACGTACCAAGAAGAAGGCCTTGATATTCTTTCTGGTGACCTTGATATCGGCCTCTGGATCATTGGACACTCGTAGAAGAATATCCATAAAATCAGGGTTCGTACAGTCGAAGCTGGGGCCATCATCATCGTCACTTCTGTAGGCAGCTGATGATGCCGATCTTTCTTCATGCTCCATGAGGATTCTCTCGAGCATCTCGTCGCACCTCGCCGGGAATTCCTTTGCTTGCCGCCGAAGCAAGAAGTATCCCACTCTCTTGAAAGGTCCGAGCATATGCGCCAGCAGCATTTTGGCTGTCAGCTCATTTGACTCGTTCACCAACTTTCTGCACCTCTCTGCTTCGTTGTCCTCGCCGGAACACCTTGTGCTCATCGCCATCCTGTGACAAAGCACGACCCAAAATATTTTGAGATTTGTGTCAGCCGATAAAAATAAATAAAAAACTATAAAACTCTAAGTTATGAAGTGCAAAATTTTATGGTTATTTATGACGAGGTACAACGACTTTTTATATTACGAGAAGGTTGTGAAATACATTCATTAATTATTTTGCAATCCAAATATTTTTCAATGTATACAACCCAACAATAATTGACAAATTGATCACTAAAAGGATTATGAAAATCTTTCTTGATTCACTTCATAATAAATATAATCATTTCACAATTTGTAGTTACAACAGACATCAATTAAAATTTTTGAAGTTGTGTAATAAATATTAATTTTATTTTTCTTTAATGGCGAGATATGGATTTTTCACCGCAACATATATCATTTAATTTGGAGCATAAATTAATTAAGGCAACGCATACAAATTAGTTGACTAACTCGATGACACAACTAAGTCGTCATCATACACAAATATAGATAAAATTTTGTTTTTGTTTTGAATTAGGTTGTTTTGAAGGATTTCAATTACTGTTTTTAATTACAAGAATTTTCGCACACATAAAATATCCATGAATGGGTCGTCACAAGCTTTAGTTAGCATACGTGATTGTTACCTGCATGTGACGTTATTCGTCAGACTCATGAGCTCAACGCTCAAGTCCGCGGCGGCCTTCTCCTCGCTCTTGGCCACTAATTTCCTGAGCAGCCGCTCCACTTCTTCCCGCCTCACGCTCCTAGACCGGTCCAGCTGGCGCGTGGAGAGCAGCTCCGTGACGCACAGCTTCTTCACGAACTTCCAGTAGTCCCCGTAGGGAGCGGTCACGAACCCCGAGTCACCGTACAGCAGCCGGTCCTCGAGCGGCGAGTCGGGCTTCGCCGCGAAGCTGACGTCATGGGTGCGGAAGATCTCGGAGGCGAGGGACGGCGAGGAGACGAGGACGACCGGGTAGGAGCCCAGGCGGAGGTAGAGGAGCGGGCCGTACTTCTGGCGGAGCGCGTGGAATGTTTTGAACAAGGGTTGGGCCGACGCCAGGTGGTGGATGTGGCCGATGAGCGGCAGCGCCGGCGGGCTCGGTGGCAGGCGGAGTTTGCGGTTGTTCGCCGGAGATGGGTTTTTGTTGAGTATGAATATTTTGGCGAGCCTTAAAACGAGTAAGGTGGCGGTGGTGGCAATTATGAGGATGAAATAGTGAGCTTGATCACTCGAGGAAGCCATGTTTAGAGCCGCGGGAGAGCTTATTGTGATTTTGGAAGTATGAGGATGCAGAGAACGTCTGATTCATATATAGCAGGGGCGGAGCTATGTAGGCTATCGGGGGCCCCGGCCCCCCGAGAATTTTAAAACTTACGTATAAAGTCCTAGGAAATTCCGAGAATTACGTATAAACTCAATCAAACAATTATATAGAATTCGAATGAAATATTCTTAACAAAAAAGATTTCCAGTCTAGCAGAGAAGCGGTCCAGTTGTACCTACAAGGTTCAGGGTTCGACCTTGATACACAACACTACTTTTATAATTTTAACAGTTTTTTTTCCAGTTTAATCCTTTAATTTTTCTATTTTGTCTTATAAATCTTGTAATTTTAAATAAATTCAGTCAAGTTCTTAACTTTTACATTCATATTTTCAAAGATTGTTTTTGGGTATGTAATTAATTAATTTTTAAAAACAATAATATAATCATAAATTCATATTCAAGGTATAAACATGTTAAAATGCATGATAATTTTTGGCCACGGTATAAACATTTATTTTGAGTATAACATACTAGCAAACTTTAAATTATTTATATTTTGAGTTTTTTTTAATTTAATTAATATATGTGTCGTTATTATTTATTTTTATCTTTGGATTTTCAAAATAATTTATTAAATAAATCCGGCCCCCCGAACTTTCAATCCTGGCTCCGCCCCTGATATATAGGATATGAGATCGACGGCCAGATATTTGAATTATTCTACTACGTACGCCGTTTATGTCTATGGTATACATAATCCATTCGCTTTTTTTTTTTAAGTCTTGGATAAGAATCTACAATTACTTGTGGCATGAAATGTTATACCGCCCGTAAAAGGTGTCCGTGATTGATTTCTCCGACGTGCATGTTGTTAACTTGTTTTTTGTTCAGAGTGGCAAGTTGAAATATGGACTTAGGATAGGGTCACTAACCAATAGTTACTAATTTATGAGTAACTAAATCTGGACCTTTAAATTTAAGTGGGTCCAGAAAATTCAGATATAAGGGTTGTCAATTAAAGGCATTTTATTTTCCCTAGTTTCTTAATTGGCTCTTATCTTCTTCGTTTTAACTCGTATTTCAAAAAAAAAAAATTTGCACAGATGGAACGAGTTCGTTGTGCTCTACAAAATGAGATCAATTTTCAATATATTTCGAGAAACTTTTTTTTACCAACTACATACCATATGGTAACTTCTTCGTTTTTAAGTCCTTTTTGAAAACGTTTGCTCAGAAGGAACGAGTTCATCATGATCTATTGGATCTATAAATTTCTGGGTGAAAAAATACTGGATAAAAAATTACCATACTTTACCACTATGGTATGTGATTGGTAACTTGTAGTAAACAATGATGAAAGTCGTAAATGACAGTTAATATACTCCTACTATCAAGTATTCAACCTTCTTACCATATTGGTATGTTCATACCATCATGGTACGCTTTCTTACCATATGATATTAAATTGGAGCATACCATATGGCAATGACTGGTAAAAAATTATTCAATTTTTTTTGTACTAAAAATATATCAAAGTGGATATCATTTTGTAGAGCATTTTTAATCTGATTTATCTGTGAAAAAAAAATTAAATTTCGACTTAAAACGAGAGAGAAATCGTCTGTTAAAGATTAAAGGGGAAAAGATAAAAGACTTTCCAGGAGAGAGAGGCTACTGATGTCATGTTGATGTGGACAGGTTATTCATGGTTACTGACCATAGAGTTATTGACCTGATACGCTCTCGAAATATGACTTTCGTCATTCTCAAGATATACCTATGGGCTCTGGAATATTGAGTCAAAGCAAACCAGCTGGGGAAGACAGACGAGTGGTTTGGCCTAGGTCATGTTGACACATGATTTTTCGCACTTCTACTATGTTATAAAGTATTGGTATTTTAATGTACAAATTAAAGTTGTACTATAACGTTAAATGTATAAGTTTATGTTGTACGATAAAGGAATTTTAACCGTTATGTTATGGTACAACTTCAAGTTGTAGAAATTATATCATTACATAAAGGTAAAAATTCAAGATGTACCATAAAAAAAATTGTACAAAAGAGAATAGGTACAATCTAAAGTTGTACCATAACTTTAAAGGTACCGCTTCAAGTTGTAACATAAATGAAAAAACTTATAGCACTCATACTATATAACATTATAAAATTCCCATGACATTTGGCTATTAATTGCAACTAGGGCTGGCAGAACGGTTTTCGGTTAGCAGTTAACCGACCGGTTTCAACTGAACCGGCCGGTTTTTGGCTAACCGAAAAACCAAATATAAAGGCAACGGTCGGTTGGCGGTGGGGAAGGGTAGGGGGTCGGTTAGCTGACTAACGGGGGTCGAAAACCGGCGGTTAATCGGCTAACCGACCCCCCTTCCCTTTCCCCAATAAACGACGTTGTTTCCGCCCACTAACCCTAAGCAGCCGATCCTCCTCTCCCAATTCCCAAATCAATCGACCTTCCCCCCCTTACTGTCGCAATCTCGCGCAGCCCTTCCCCTTCCCCCTTCTCGCAATCTCGCCTAACAGAGACCACCATCGTCAACGTTCCACCGGTGCCCCGCCGCCTCCACCTCGTCGCCCCGCCGCCTCCACCTCGAATCCCAAAATCTTCTTCTTCTTCTCCCATCAACCATGTCCAATCCACAGAAACCACCACCACTCCGCCAGCACCAGCCGCCGCCCTCCCCTGCCTCCTCCGCTCACCCTCCTTCCACCGCCACCACAACTTCCTCCACGGCCATCGTTCCTGGTTCCGCCGGCGTGCTCGCGGTGAAGAAGCCGCCTTTGAAGGACAGGCACCGGGAAGACTCCGGCGAGCTTCTCCACCGTCTCCGCCTCCGACGACCTCCTCCTCCCCGACGCCGCGCCTCGCCTCGACGACCTCCTCCTCCCCGCTGCCGCCCATCACCACGCCTCGCCGCCCATCGCCGCGCCTCGCTGCCCGTCGCCGCGACCCATGCAGATTTGTTTCCATGGAGAAAGAAGGTGAGAGAAGAAGAAGGAAGGAGAGAGAATAGGTCTGGTGGAGGAAGGAAGGAGAGAGGAGGAGATAAGGAAGGAGTGGTGGAGATTCTTTTGTTTTATTTAATTATTTTTTTGTTTTTTTTTTAATGTATTTTTTCGGTTGGTCGGCTAACCGAACCTAAAACCAAAACCGATTGGTCGGTTGGTCGGCTAACCATGACCTCTCTTCGGTCGGTGGTCGGCATCTATAGAGGGTGGCTTGATTTAACCGATAATCGGATTTTTGATTTTCGGTTAAACCGACCGACTGCCACCCCTATTTGCAACTGCAAATTGATTGTCAAATTTGATGACCATAGATTGTATTTGCTTGAATGTCAAAATTTTCATAATATTTCTTAACCAAACTGGGTGATTCATTGCTTCAATACAAGCAATGTAGTCTATTGTAGTAATTGACTGAGCTACAATGCTTTGCATTTTTGAACTTCAGGAAAAGAAAAATGATCCAAGTGTAAAAGTGAATATAGAAGTGCTTTTCATGTGAAAATATTATCATCTAAATTTTACAAACACCAAGAGTCACCGAAATACTCTATTCTATATTTCTAAATTTAACTATTTAAATATTGCTATTTAATATAATTTTATCTTCATGAATTAAGATAACTCATATTAAGAAAAACTATATGTGAATGGAGGAGGGAAAATTCTTCCACTCAAAATTCAAAATTGAAAAGACAAAAAATTATAGTCATAAAATTTCTCTCCACATATGTCATTTAATTATGTCATTTTCCTCCTTCAATCTTTCATTTATTTTAGTTGTGGAATATAGCCCTTTATTATAATTAGTAGCTTTAAGGTAGAAAAAAATCTACTAAAAATTGCTTGCAAAATATTTGGTTTTCCATTAGTGCAATAACTAAGGATTAAGAAGTAAGGAACTCAATGGGTTGACCCGAACATGCCAACCTGATTGTAACTCGAACAACTGCAAATCGATTGACCCATAACATGTAACTCGATTGATTTACAATCTGACGAGTCTGAATTACTCGCAACTGACTCCATGACATAACTAACTTGCATTTTCGATTGAACCGAATCCACACCGGATAGATGGACACTTCTACGGCTGCCGGGTGGCGAGGAATCGATTAAAATAATGAAGACACGCATAGCCGGAAAATCTTTATAGGCTGCCGGTGGCGAGGATTAGATTAAAAAGAATACACACAGCCGGGGAATCTTTAATGCTATGTATGGAATTGTATTGAGAACCGTTGCCGGCCGCCCGGCCCTTCGTATATGGCACTCCAAATGACCATAGGTTGAGATTCAGTCAATATTTTATTGTGTTTCCTAGCTAGTTGTGTCCTTCTTACAGCCGATATTCGTACCAAGACTCAATTATATTAAGAGTAATAATAGACAACGTTATCTACCTACAATTGGATAAGCTTATTTCCTAAATTGAGAAATGGTTTAGATTTCAATACAAAATCCTTTTTATATGTAGTACTACAAAATCATATCCAATGCTTATAATTTGTAAAAAAAAAATTATACTTATTCATGTGGGTCTAATCGTAATCCAATATGGTAAAGGAAACGGTTACAGACCAGACCCAAAACTGATAACCAAAACGTGTATCGACACATACACAGCGAGACCCCGTGACTTCCTGTCGTAGCGGTTGATAGTTCGATTCAAGTCACATCAACAATAGTAAAGCAAATTAGGGAGAAGAAGTTGAAGACACCTAACCTTATGGTAGCACTGCGTGTCGTGGTGAGGAAGACGGTACTCGTTCATGATCCAGCTGGACCTCACCTGCTTGGGCGCCTTCCCGGAGTAGAACACCAGCGTCTTCTTCAGCCCGATCGACCTCGAGCTCTTGCTCCGGATCATCCGGTCCTCGAGTTATTAGTAAGGAAACGAATAATTAGGGACGCCCTTACATTATTATATAGTTAAATGTATTTTGAATGTGATGTATTGTTTAAGAACCATCCAACAGACACTGACCGGATGTATTTTGAAGTGAAATTGATGAGTTTTTAACTGTGATGCACAAGAATTCCGAGCCATCGGGATTTGGGGATACTTTGGCCACTAGAAGTTAAAGTAGTGGAAAAGTTATTTGGTTTTAAGATTTTAGCTTTTTGTGTGTTTTTAGCTGTAAAAGATACATTAAGTTCGTTTAGTGTAATTGGTAAGGTTCATGTCCTTATTTAATGAAATAATGGTTCAAATATCAGGACTGATCTATTTTCATATGAATAAAAAATAAATAATTGTGAAAACAAATCTATCCTTCTTATTTTTGCTCTTGTTAAAGAAAATTTAAAATGTTGAAAAACTACTATTAACTCAAAGCTGCTCTGTTTTATATTTTATTGACCCGAACATGTCAATATGTATGTAACTCAGAGCAAGTACAAGTCGATTGACCCATAACACATAACTCGATTGATTTACAACCTAATGATTTTGAATTACCGGCAACTGATCCCATGACTCAACTAACTTGTGACCCAAATGAACCCAAATTGACACTTCTACGTACGGCTGGCGGTGGCGAGGAATCGATTAAAAAGAAGACACACATAACCGAGGAATCTTTACACAGCTGCCGGTTACGAGGAATCGATTAAAAAGAAGACACACATAGCCGAGGAATCTTTACACGGCTGCCGGTTACGAGGAATCGATTAAAAAGAAGACACACATTGCCGAGGAATCTGTACACGGCTGCCGGTTACGAGGAATCGATTAAAAAAAAGACACACATAGCCGAGGAATCTTTACACGGCTGCCGGTTACGAGGAATCGATTAAAAAGAAGACACACATAGCCGGAAAATCTTTAATGCGATGTGCAATGTACTGAGAACCGTTGCCGGCCCTTCATATATGGGCTATGGCACTCCAAATGACCATAAGTTGAGATTCAATTAATATTTTAGTGTGTTTTCTAGCTGGTTGTGTCCTTCTGTATAGCCGATATCCGTACCAAGACTCTGTTATATTAAGAGTAATAGTAGACATAGGGTGGCTATTTGATTTAGATTTTTTGGTTTTACTCGAAACCGGACCGTATAATCCGGTCTGGGACCGGATAACAAACAATCCAATCCAATTTTTTGGCTTAGATTTGAGGTAAAATACCATTTGAGACCGGACCAAAACCGGATAAGAGAGCCCAAGACCTAAAATTTAACCTACTCCTCACCTTTTCAAGTCTCAGGTCACTCAAATCACCACAAGCTCACTCTAAAATCAAGACCGAATTGAGACCGGACCGGTTCAAGACCGGACTGTATCCAATCCAATATTTGTTCCTCATATTCCCGAAAAGGCCAGACCGGGACCGGATCGATTTGGGCCAATTTAACCGGATCAAATCGTATAGCCACCTTTATGTATACATATCAACCTACAATTGGATAAGCTTATTTTCTACAGTAATATATATATGGCTTAGATTCCAATACAAACTCTTTTTATATGTAGTATTACAAAATCAAATCTATTGTTATAATTTGTGAAGAAGAGATTTCATGATCTATATCATAAAAAAACGAGGTAAATAAATTATTTTGGGGACAACTTATAAAATTTTTTAGGCAGTTGATCGAATTTTTGGAAGTTGATGCATATATCTAGGTGTCTATTAAAACTTTTGGAGGCTGGCTCATATATCTAGGTGTTCAATTAAAACACTTTTCAAATATACTACAACATTTTATGGGAAGATATGTCATTCATTTTACATAGAATTTAAAAATGTTTTGCGTTAAAAAGATAAGAATTTTATGAAGGGATCGTTTTCATATCTTGGCTGCTCCAAAATCCCGATGTCGGTCAGCCTTCGCAAGGGAAACACCCGACTTCCGCCGGAGGTGAACCGCGTGCTCTACGTTCGCAACCTTCCGTTCATTGGTTGAAGGAGAGGAAGATCGACTCGCCGATTAGCACGGCGGCAGATGAAGAGATCGAGAGGTGCTCCCCGTACCCTAGCGCGACGGCGGCGGAGGTGGAGGCGGAAGTTGATCGTCTCGGCTCCGAGTTTCCTGCTGCTCCAGTAATGGATCGACCGAGGGAGCGTTTGAATTCTCCGTGACAAACTAAGTACGAAGAGTACGAGCACAAGGTTTAACGTGGTTTCCCTGATCTACAGGACTAGTCCACGGGAGAGCCGAAACTCTCCAAAGTCAATCTTATTCAACGTAATAATCCTCATACACGGTTACAACCCATATATATAGAGGTTCCTAATCAAACCCTAATAACTAAGGCATATATGTACAATTACAGAATGGTACCTATATTTTAACACCCTCCCTCAAATTGATGTTGGGTGCGCAACATCAATTTGGATGAAAGGTACCAATGCCTGCTAGACGCTAATGCCTTAGTCAAAATATTAGCGGTTTGATCTTCTGTTAACAGATGATGCAACTGTATTCTCCCTTCTGTCACCAGTTGTCTAATGTAGTGGACATGAACCTCTATATGTTTTGTTCGATCATGTAGAACAGGATTAAGTGCAATCTGCAAGGCACTCGTGTTATCACCATATAGCTTCATAGGAGACTTGCACTCAAAGTCCAGTTCCTGCAGTAACCGTTGCAACCAAACTAGCTCAGAACTAACCTCTGACATAGATCTGTACTCTGCTTCTGTTGAGGATTTGGAGACGCGATCCTGCTTCTTGCACCACCAGGAAACAAATGATTGACCAACTCGCACACACCAGCCTGATGTTGATCGTCGAGTGTCTATACAACCAGCGTAATCTGCATCTGCAAATGCTTCAATGACCGGATCACCTGCGGTTGAGAAGAACAACCCAACGTCCTGAGTCTGCTTTAGATACCTCATAATTATGTATACTGCTTCCAAGTATTATGGTCGCGCCACCCCCATACATTGACTTACCACCTGCACCGAGTATGCTATGTCAGGACGTATGTGCGTCAAGTAAATCAAACTTCCCACCAGGCTGCGATACAGTGACTGATCCTCAAGAATATCTGTGCTGTCCCTGCTGAGCTTAACATTCTGTTCCATGGGAGTCGCCGATGGCTTACAATCCGTGAAACGAGCTGTCTCAAGCAAATCCCGAATGTACTTCTTCTGTGAGACCAAGATGCCACCTTTTGACCGCTGAACTTCTAATCCAAGGAAGTAAGAGACATCTCCTAAATCTTTTAAATTAAAAGCTTCATGAAGCGAGGCTTTTAACTCCTGTATACCTTGTACATCACTTCCTGTAATAATCATATCATCTACATAGATGAGCAAGACCACCACTCCATCAACCGTGTTTCGAACAAAAAGCGATGGATCATTCTGGCTTTGATCAAAACCCAGCTGAACAATTGTACTATGAAATTTCTCGAACCAAGCACAGGGAGCCTGTTTAAGGCCATACAATGAGCGTACCAACTTGCATACCATGTCCGGGGAGCCTTTCGTATACCCAGGTGGTCGTTCCATATATATTGTCTCCTTTAAATCTCCATGCATAAAGGTGTTCTTGACATCCAACTGAGTAAGAGACCAGCCCTGTATAGCAGCTACTGCAAACACACATCTCACTGTCTGCATTTTCACTACCTGTGCAAACGTCTCTTCGTAGTCTATACCATATTCCTGTAGAAAACCCCAAGCTACCAACCTTGCTCTATGACGCTCTATTGTCCCATCCGGATACATTTTAATGTTGTAAACCCATCTGTTACTGATCACTGACATATCCGAAGTGCGGGGCACGAGATCCCATGTGTGGTTTAACTCCAATGCATGAGTTTCTTCTTGCATGGCCTTTTCCCACTCTGGGTGACCTACGGCTTGTGAATAAGTTGTGGGAATAAAAATGTGAACGGCTATTTGCCGCCAATCAAATTGCTATTTGCCGCCAACTAAAAAAAAAGAAAAGAATTCAAAATTTGAATTTTCTATTCCTTCCCAATGCCTCCGTCACCGGTAAAAAAAAAAAAAATTTAAATTTTGAATTTTCCCTTCCTTCCCAGTGCCTTCGTCGCCGGCACCGTTCTTCCGTCGTCGGCTAACCTCCCGTCGCCCTCAATCGTCGGAAAACAAGTAAGTTTACTTTTTCCGGCCAGTTTTCCAGTTTTCCGGTAAGTTTTCCAGTTTTCCGGCGAAAAACACGGCGGGCCGAAAAAAAATTGTGGCCCGAACGTCGCCGAGCCGAAAAAAATTTGTGGCCGGGACGACGGCCGGCCGAAAAATTCTTTCGGCCCGGCGACGCCACGGCCGCAAATTTTTTTCGGCCGGTCGCCGAACACGCCGGCCAAAAATTTTCCGGCGGCGTGTTCGTCGGCCGGCCGAAAAAAATTTGCGGCCGTGGCGTCGCCGGGCCGAAAGAATTTTTCGGCCGGCCGTCGTCCCGGCCACAAATTTTTTTCGGCTCGGCGACGTTCGGGCCACAATTTTTTTTCGGCCCGCCGTGTTTTTCGCCGGAAAACTTACCGGAAAACTGGAAAACTGGCCGGAAAAAGTAAACTTACTTGTTTTCCGACGATTGAGGGCGACGGGAGGTTAGCCGACGACAGAAGAACGGTGCCGGCGACCGACGATTGACTTGCCTCGCGCCCGATCTTCGTCCAATCGACCCCGAACTCGCTAGAAATCCATAATGAAATTCATAAGTTCATAATGACACTAGGGTCATTAAAAATACAACTAGAAAAACAACAACATATAAATAGAGCATTGCAACACGACACACGATTTACGTAGTTCACTAACACGAAGTATTTATAGTACTTCTCCATGTGGGTCTAAACCTAATCCAATATGACAAAGGAAACGGTTACAGACCAGGCCGTAGCGGCTGATAGTCCGATTCAAGTCACATCAACAAAGGGTTTAGGGTTCAGGGTTCACTTAGGGTTTAGGGTTTGAAACACATGGTTCGTGTAGCACTTTGCCCACATTGTCTGATGGTTAGTGATGATTCATGGATGCGTGTACGCATTATATGTCGAGGATAGGCTTTCCCGATGATTTTCCGACGACTTTTCCGGCGAGCGTTGAATTTTTCTGATTCAATACGTTCTCTGAAAGTTGGATATGTTGTAGATTGTGAAACTCCTTAACCAAAGATGTATATATATACATTTTTTTTCATCGATGATTTTCCGGCGACTTTCCGGCGACTTTTCCGGCGAGCGTTGAATTTTTCCGATTAAATACGTTCTCTGAAAGTTGGATATGTTGTAGATTGTGAAACTCCTTAACCAAAGATGCATATATATACTTTTTTTTTTTTTTGGTTGGCGGCAAATAGCAATTTGGTTGGCGGCAAATAGCAAGCCCCATAAAAATTGGCTCCACCGTAAAACCCACATAATCATTTAGTCTTAATGGTGGCTGTCCCAAATTACTTCTCGTTGACCTGCGCAGAATAGGAGTTTCAATATCAACTTCCTCCTCGCCTCGGCTAGACGAGCTGCCGTCATTAGAAGTAGTAGCAGATTGGGATCCCCCCGAGTGATATGTAGATGAAAACGAGTGATCGGAGCTAGACAAGTGGGATGGCAAACTGGTGCTTGAGGAGGACTCCATCATACTCGATGGGGACATGCTACTCGACGAGGACGTGCTTGAAGATGACGATTCTGACGAACTTGAACTCCCTCCCTGATCGGCCAACTCCGGAGGTGATAGGTGACCAAATGTATGGAGCGAAGAGAGAAATCCAAGAGAGTCATTAGCTAGCTTATCATCTTGACGATTAATCGGGTAGTACATAACCTGTTCGAGAAAGAGGACATGAGACGACGTACGCAGGCGTTTCCCAACCGTATCATAGCAACAATAGCCTTTGTGTTTGTCACTGTAGCCAACAAACACACACTTCGCCGTCTTGGGAGACAGTTTGTGACGATCTTTACGAGGAAGGAGGACAAAACATGTACATCCAAAAACACGCAGTCGTGAATAGTTCGGAATCCGAGAGAACAAAGCCTGGTATGGAGATTGCTGATGCAGGACGGGCGTAACCTGGCGATTAATAAGATAAACTACTGTATGAACTGCCTCGACCCAAAATCCTGTAGGCACCCGTGAGTGAAATAGAAGCGCTCTAGTCAACTCAAGCACATGCCGGTGCTTACGTTCCACTAGTCCATTCTACTGTGACTCTCCTGGACAAGAAAACTGTGACAAAATTCCTTCCGATTTGTAGAACGCAAGCAATTCATGTTTCGTAAATTCACCTCCCTCGTCCGCCCTAATAATCTTAATGGTCTTCCCAAACTGTGTCTTAATCAGCTGCACAAACTCCTTAGCCAGGTCACACAAATCGGACTTCTGGCGAAGAAAAAACACCCAACAGTACCGAGTCTTATGATCGATGAACAAAGCAAAGTACTTGAATCCCATTCGCGAGGTTAACGGTGAGGGTCCCCACAAGTCTGTGTGAACCAAATCAAAGGAATCCTTATACTCTGTATTGCTAGAAGAAAATGAATGTTGGGAAGCCTTTGCTTCTATACAGCTCACACAACTAGATTGTGACGCAATAGAAGAATCAAAATTACCAGGAAAAAGCTTTTGTTTAAACATTGTCAATAACCTTGCAAAATTCGGATGCCCCAAACGGTAGTGCCACAAATCCAAACAGAAGCATTCTTTGAAAATTTCAATCCGACTGACTTAACAAAATCTCCAAAAGATAAAGGATTCAAAGAGTTCAAATTTCTAGTCTCGTCCCGTCGATCCAAAACAGCACCCACCGACGGATCCACCAAGTTGCCTACTCCAATCTCCTGCACACTAGGTCCAGCTTGCTGCTTCAACTCGTCGAGAACAAAACTCCTACCCTGCTTACTTCCCTTCCCGATCACTCTCCCCGTCCTCGTGTCCTGAATTACACAACCATTAGAAGTAAATGTGACAACACAACCATCCTCCGTTAATTGCCCAACAGAGACCAGATTAGGAAGTAAGCGAGGTACATAAAGAGTATTGGGAAGCATAACAAAGCTGGTTGTAGAAGTCCCTCGGCCTATAGCCGCTAGTTGTACCCCATTAGCCACCCGCAAGTTCAAGTTGGGCACAGGTTGTAAACGATCAAAAGTAGAACGAGCACATGTCATGTGATTGAATGCGGCGGAATCTAATAGCCATTGACATGACTTACCCGAGACAGCACCTGTGGAAAACGCAGAAGTCAAGGCTTGAGGAAGAACCTCCTTTAAGGCATCTTGCACAAGCTTCCGCACCATATCGGGAGAGAACGATGGCCCAACATTGTACCCTACAGCAGCAAGAGATGAAGGGGTTGGAGTCACAGCGTATGCAGCACTAGAAGAACGAGCTGCCACAGACCCAGCTTGGGACGAGGTGCCTGAAGAAATTCCATAGCTAGGAAATCTAACTTTCCCACGTTTGCTTAAGGTGGGACACTCAAGCACGATATGACCCGCCTTCTTGCAATAATTACAGTAGTTCCGTTTCTTGCAATGAATCTGTATATGACCGGACTCGTGACAAAATGACACTGGACCTCACCCGATGGAGAACGACCAAACTGTGGCCGAGTGGAATTTCCAGACCGACCCACTGCAAAGATAGAATCCGAACTCTGATTATCAATTTGAGCCTGACTCTTAATCCTTGTTTCCTCGCGGATGAGTTCAGCCACAACATCATCCAACTCCGTAACACCACGATGAATCAAGGAAGCACGTATGGGCTCAAATTCAGGCCGCATTTTCATTAAGAATTGCATAGTACGGGTGCGCACACGTTCGCGATGAACCTCGACCGAGGCATCGCCAGTCAAGAGCGAAGCCGTAACAAGATCATATTCCGTCCATAGATGTAAACAATGTTTATAATATCCTCTAACGTCTCTATCGCCTTGTGTGATACCCGAGATGGCCAGCTCAAGTTCATACAGTCGAGAGGGATTTGCTTGGGAATACGTACCTTGGATGTGTTTCCACATCTCAGCGGCGGTACCAAAGCGGCGGAGACTTAAGGCCGTTGGAATATCCACAGAGCCTAACAGCCAATGCACAACCTGGGCATTCGATGCTGCCCAGTCCTCCCTTTGCTTGTCGGTAGCATCGGCCCCAGGCTTCTTTGATTCACCTGTCAACACCGATGAAAGACGTTTGCCCTCGATGAAGGTCCGAAAATGGAACTCCCATAATGGGAAATTAGTTCCATCAAACTTCACTGCAAACATATCCATCTTACTGGAATCCATTATGCAGCAGCCAAATACCAAGCGAAGTGATCAAATAAACAAGCCTACGCTGGAGCAAACTTAGGGCTTCAAAAATGGCCAAGCTACGAGCAGAAGCAAACAACCTAGCCACGCACGAAACCAATCAACAACCCAGCACTACACGATCACGCGATGCAAACCAACCCTTGATTCAGACAAGCTCTGATACCATGACAAACTAAGTACGAAGAGTACGAACACAAGGTTTAACGTGTTTTCCCTGATCTACAGGACTAGTCCACGGAAGAGCCGAAACCCTCCAAAGTCAATCTTATTCAACGTAATAATCCTCATACACGGTTACAACCCATATATATAGAGGTTCCTAATCAAACCCCAATAACTAAGGCATATATGTACAATTACAGAATGGTACCTATATTTTAACACTCCGATCTGCTGCAGGAGGATGAGGAGGAAGTTGAAATCGAATCGGCGGCGAGAGAGAAAGACCTCCGCGAATATCTTCTTCGACGCCTGCCCATCGTCCGATGGGTGGTGTCACGGACCAACTCTTGGCCGTGCGGCACTTAGCACTCAAGTCTCGTTAGAGCACTAAGTCAGCCTTGCTCGTATTCACTCAAACTCACAAGTTGGGAGAAAAGCTCTAGAGATGGAAAGCTCTCTTATTTCTGGATGAATGAAAAATGAAGGAGAGGGATGCTTATATAGGCATCCTCTCCACTAAGTACAATGTACATGGCCGTCATAAATGAACGAACCTAGAAGTCCCCCCATACATGAACTAGCCTCATACATGAATGTAATTAATAAGGTGAATGCATAAGCACTCATACATGAATCATAATAAATGGGTGCATGAATAAAAGATAGGAAAGGGGGGATGTATGTACATTGGTGCATGAATTGCAAGATGCATGCATGTACCTACATCCTTCTAGAATGCTCTAGAATCTTCTTCGTATCATTCTCCCCCACTCAATCTCGCGACGCCCTCGTCGCGGACTCCGCATGAAATGCCTCGATCAAGTCTTTGTGACGCCATAGCGAAAGCTCCTTCTCCCAAGTGATGTCGCTTTCTGGCCGCCCCTTCCACTTGACAAGATATTCCGGGTAGCTTGGGTGAACACCACGCCTAGGCACAACACGATGAGCCAAGATCTCCTCCACTTCGTGCTCATGTGTTGTGGTGATGAGAGTTGGTGCCCTCGTCGACTCCTTCCACGCTCCATCTTCCTTGTCTTCGTGATATGCCTTCAATTGACTCACATGGAAGACGGGGTGAATCTCCAAGTGCGATGGCAACTCGACTTTGTATGCCACCGTGCCAATCCGCTTCACAATCGGAAATGGCCCTTCATATCGTCGCAGCAGCCCCTTGTGCACATTTTTGAGGTGCTTGAATCGATGAGGGAAGAACTTCACCATCACCAAGTCTCCCTCCTCGAATTCCAAGTGACGCCGCTTCTTATCCGCCCACTTCTTCATCTTCTTCTTTGCCAGAGCGAGATAAGACTTCGCCAACTCCATCTTCTCGTGCCACCCTCGTGCAAACATGTAGGCCGATGGGATATTGCCCTTGTACCCCATCGTCACCGTATTAGGTGTCAACGGCTGCTGGCCAGTCGCCAACTCGAACGGACTCATGCTCGTGGCTTCACTTCGATGTAGGTTGTAGGAGAATTGGGCTACATCCAATAGCTTCACCCAATCCTTCTGGTTGGCACTCACATAATGCCTCAAGTAGACCTCCACCAAAGCATTGACCCGCTCAGTTTGCCCATCCGTTTGAGGATGAAAGCTTGTGGAGAAGTTGAGATCGGAGCCCATCATCTTGAACAACTCCCTCCAGAACTTGCCGGTGAAGCGGCCGTCTCTATCGCTGACGATGCTAACCGGGATGCCCCAATACTTCACAACGTGCTTGGAAAGCAAGGGGCTGCATCCTCGGCCGTCATGTCTTTGGGCCCCGCGATGAAGACGCCATACTTCGAAAATCGGTCGACGACGACCATGATGGAACCACACCCTTCGACTTTGGGAAGGCCGATTATGAAATCCATGCTCACGCTTTCCCAAGGCCGTTGTGGAGTGGGTAATGGCTCCAACAATCCCGCCGGACGTCGCAACTCCATCTTGTCTTGCTGGCAAACAAGACAAGTCTTGACGTAGAGTTCCACGTCATCCTTCATACGAGGCCAATAGTAAGCCTCCTCTATGAGAGCTTGTGTGCGCTCAATGCCGGGATGACCAGCCCACTTGGAGTCGTGGCACTCCTTCATGATCTCCCTTCGTAGTTTGTCCCACCGCGGCACGAACACTCGCTCCCCCTTAGTCACGATGAGCCCACCTTTCATCCAAAACCGTCGAGTCTTCCCTTGCTTGATGTACTCGACCACGGTTTTGGCGAAGGGGTCGTGGCTAAGGTCTTCTTCAATCCTCTCCTTCAAGGGGAATTGCGGCTGGCTGATTGCGGCAAGTGCGCTCTTCCGGCTAAGAGCATCGGCAACAAAGTTGGCTTTCCCCGGCTTGTACTCCAGCACAAAGTCGAACTCCACGAGGAAATCTTGCCACCTTGCTTGCTTGGGCGTGAGCTTCTTCTGTGTGAGGAAGTAACTCGTTGCCACATTGTCCGTCTTTACAACGAACTTCGACCCAAGCAAGTAATGCCTCCACGTCCTCAAACAATGGACCACCGCCGTCATCTCCTTCTCTTGCACCGCATATCTCCTCTCTGCCTCATTGAGCTTGCGGCTCTCAAAAGCAATTGGGTTCCCCTCTTGCATCAACACTCCACCGATTGCAAAATCGGAAGCATCCGTCTGCACTTCATACGCCTTGGTTGGATCGGGAAGCGCTAGCACTGGCTCCTTCGTCACCGCATCCTTCAAGGCTTCAAATGCTTCGCGGCACCGATCTGACCACTCCCAAGCCTTGTTCTTCTTTAGAAAATCCGTCAAGGGTGCTGCAAGAGCGGAGTATCCCTTGATGAATCTCCTATAATAGTTGGCCAGGCCGAGGAATGATCGCAACTCGGTGACCTTCGTTGGCGGCTCCCATCCTTGTATCGCCTCCACCTTTGCTTCGTCCATCTTTAGCTTGCCTCCGCCAATGATGTGGCCGAGGAAAGGAACCTCCGCGGCTGCAAAAGTGCACTTCTCCTTCTTGACGTAGAGCTCGTTGTCTCGAAGGACTTGAAACACTTGTCGCAAGTGCTCGGCATGTTCATCGAGTGTGTTGTTGTACACCACGATGTCATCCAAGTACACCACCACGAAGCAATCCAAGAACGGCTCGAAAACTTGGTTCATCAAGGTGCAAAAAGTAGCAGGAGCGTTGGTTAGTCCAAAAGGCATAACAAGGAACTCGTATGAGCCATACCTCGTGACGCAAGCGGTCTTTGCCTCGTCACCCTCGGCGATCCTCACTTGGTAGTACCCCGAGCGAAGATCAAGCTTCGTGAACCACTTTGCTTCTCCGAGTTGATCAAACAAGTCACCAATATTGGGGATGGGCCACTTGTTCTTCACCGTGAGCTTGTTAATAGCTCGATAATCGATGCACATCCGCAACGAACCATCTTCCTTCTTCTGGAACAAAACGGGTGCTCCATAGGGGGATTTCGACGATTGGATGAAGCCAGCATCCATCAACTCCTTGAGTTGCTTCCTCAATTCCTCCAACTCAGGAGGGGCCATGCGATAAGGTGCTCTCGCTGGTGGCGTCGCCCCTTGCTCAAGCTCGATCTTGTGATCGACTTCTCTTCTTGGCGGGAGCTTCTTTGGTAGTTCCTTCGGCATGACATCCACGAACTCCTCCAACACGCCTTCGATGAGAGGTGTCGGCGCCACCGAGCCTCCCTCTTCCTTCGCTCGCAAAGTGACAAGGAACGTGGGTTCCTTCCTCTTCATTCCCTTCACCAATTGCATGGCCGATAAAGCTCTCTTCGGCCCTTCTTCGTGCAA
Source organism: Linum trigynum (assembly GCA_964030455.1). Classification (NCBI taxonomy): domain Eukaryota; kingdom Viridiplantae; phylum Streptophyta; class Magnoliopsida; order Malpighiales; family Linaceae; genus Linum; species Linum trigynum. The sequence continues at coordinate 13,628,683 of OZ034816.1, forward strand.
CATCTTCACCGCGCAAAATTTGTCTCCCTTGTCAAGGCAAAGAGTGTTGGACTTCATTGCCATCACCGCACCTTCTTTCTCCATGAAGTTGACGCCAAGAATGACCGGATGGTCATCCATAGTGATGACGCTAAAGTCGGCAGCACCTTCCCATCCTTCGATCTTCAAAGGCACATTCTTGGCAACGCCATGGATGGGTATTGCCTCCGAGTTGACGGTCTTGAGCGATCCTTGCCTCTTCTCGTAAGCGATCCCCAAGCGCTCCGCCTCCTCCACTCGAAGGAAGTTGTCGGTCGCACCGGTGTCAACCAATGCTTTTGACTCGCCTCCCTCGAATTGGGTGATCACAAAGAATCTCCCCTTTCTAACTTCGTTGGCGCCGGACTTCGCCGCGCCTAGCCTCCGCATGGAGCCTATCTTCCCTTCGTCTTCCCTAGCATTCTCCTTGGTCTCCCCTTCTTGTTTCTCCAAGGCTGCTAGCTTGCTCTTCTTTGGGCAATCTCGCACCTTATGTGGACCGTTGCAAAGAAAACAAGACATGGGTTTGTCAAAATTACCAGATCTTGCTGCCTTGCTCGAGCCTCCATGTTGGTACGAGCCTCTTCCTTCTTTGGAGTGCTGCCGATGATCTCCTCCTACTTTGCTCTTCGAGTTCTTCGACTCGTTCGGCCTCTCATTCTTCTTGTACTCCGTGAGAGCCTCCGCCGTTGCTAAGGCAGTAGCAAGATCTTGCACTCCACGCCTCTCGAGCTCCAACTTTGCCCAAGGTTGCAATCCGAAAAGGAAGCCAAACAAAGCCTCCTTGTCCGGCAGATCGGGGATCTCGAGTAGCAATTCCGAGAACTCCTTGACATACTCACGAATTCCGCCGGTGTGGGTGAGTCGTCGAAGCTTTGCACGAGCCTCCATCTCCACATTTTCCGGGTAGAACTACTTCTTGATTTCTCGACGGAAATCCTCCCATGTGTCGATCACACATGTGCCTCTTTCTACATCGCCTTGCCTCCTTCTCCACCACACCATGGCCATGTCGACCAAGTAAAGGGAGGCAGTTCGCACCATGACTTCATTATCGTTGATGCCAGAGGCCTTGAAATACTGTTCAAGGCTCCATAGGAAATTCTCTAATTCCCTCGCGTTCCTCGACCCACCGAAGTTCTTTGGCCTTGGAACATCAACTCGTGGAGTAGATTGAGTCGCGGCAGGTCTGTTAGCCACGGCTCTTTTGACGAGATTGAGCTCTCCTCGAAGCTCGTCAAATTCTTCCCTCACTTCGTCTACCTGGCCTCAAACGGTCTCCCTCAAGGAGTCGATGGCGTTGGTGATGATGGTCACAAACTCGTTTCTGAAAGCTTCCAACCCCACCTCCAAGCCTGACATTCGAGTGCCCATGCCTTGCATGTCGTCCTTCGAAGTCTGCACCTCTCCGCTTACTTGATCGAATTTCGACTCCATGTCTTTGAACAAGGTTGTATGCTTGGCAATCTTTGTCTCCGCTCATTTGAGCCTCGTCTCGATTGCCACCAAAGGCTCTCGAGTTGATCCATCACGATTCTTCTTGCTGTTTGGATCCTTCTTCTCCTCACGACCGCGTTGTTCATCATTGTCGTGAACTTCGCTTCCGGATCCAGCCATCTCCTCGAGGTTCTTTCTCACTTGCTGAGCTACGACCTTGGCTCTGATACCACTTGTCACGGACCAACTCTTGGCCGTGCGGCACTTAGCACTCAAGTCTCGTTAGAGCACTAAGTCAGCCTTGCTCGTATTCACTCAAACTCACAAGTTGGGAGAAAAGCTCTAGAGATGGAAAGCTCTCTTATTTCTGGATGAATGAAAAATGAAGGAGAGGGATGCTTATATAGGCATCCTCTCCACTAAGTACAATGTACATGGCCGTCATAAATGAACGAACCTAGAAGTCCCCCCATACATGAACTAGCCCCATACATGAATGTAATTAATAAGGTGAATGCATAAGCACTCATACATGAATCATAATAAATGGGTGCATGAATAAAAGATAGGAAAGGGGGGATGTATGTACATTGGTGCATGAATTGCAAGATGCATGCATGTACCTACATCCTTCTAGAATGCTCTAGAATCTTCTCCGTAACATTCTCCCCCACTCAATCTCGCGACGCCCTCGTCGCGGACTCCGCATGAAATGCCTCGATCAAGTCTTTGTGACGCCATAGCGAAAGCTCCTTCTCCCAAGTGATGTCGCTTTCTGGCCGCCCCTTCCACTTGACAAGATATTCCGCGTAGCTTGGGTGAACACCACGCCTAGGCACAACACGATGAGCCAAGATCTCCTCCACTTCGTGCTCATGTGTTGTGGTGACGAGAGTTGGTGCCCTCGTCGACTCCTTCCGCGCTCCATCTTCCTTGTCTTCGTGATATGCCTTCAATTGACTCACATGGAAGACGGGGTGAATCTCCAAGTGCGATGGCAACTCGACTTTGTATGCCACCGTGCCAATCCGCTTCACAATCGGAAATGGCCCTTCATATCGTCGCAGCAGCCCCTTGTGCACATTTTTGAGGTGCTTGATTCGATGAGGGAAGAACTTCACCATCACCAAGTCTCCCTCCTCGAATTCCAAGTGACGCCGCTTCTTATCCGTTCACTTCTTCATCTTCTTCTTTGCCCGAGCGAGATAAGACTTTGCCAACTCCATCTTCTCGTGCCACCCTCGTGCAAACTTGTAGGCCGATGGGCTATTGCCCTTGTACCCCGTCGTCACCGTATTAGGTGTCAACGGCTGCTGGCCATTCGCCAACTCGAATGGACTCATGCTCGTGGCTTCACTTCGATGTAGGTTGTAGGAGAATTGGGCTACATCCAATAGCTTCACTCAATCCTTCTGGTTGGCACTCACATAATGCCTCAAGTGGGAGGTTCATAGCCTCTGTGCGATGTAATATTATTGTAAGTGTTCCGGTACGCAGAGCCGCAATAGTTCTCCCTTGGGTAATTAAGATACCCTTTAATTTGTCCTATTGTTTTTCTTTGTTGATTGATATATGGCTTTCATCTCTGTTCTTGCCTAAGCTTTTCTCAATGACTGGCATGGCTGGCGACAAATCTTCCTCCAATAGAAGTATTGGAAGTTGCGACGGGGCGGTTAAGGTGAGTGGGTGGGATGTCTATCCAATACCACTATTCCATTTACGGGTTTTTAGCCCTTGGCTCCACGTTACGCGCTTTGATTGTGGCTTGTGGGGTGAAAAACTCCTGTTTTTTCCTTTAATTCAAATTGTTTTCACTCTCTTTTATCGAAAATTTTATTTCTTATTTTAATTTTTTTGTTTTTAATTTTAGAAATTTCTTTTTTATAATTGAAAAGGTTTTATTATTTCTTTGTCCTTTTCTCTAATGTTAAATTTTTATCTTTCTCTCACTAAAAAAATGTTTCTATATTTTTTGTACTATTTCTTTCTTGTTTTTTTTATTTTTATTCTGGGTAGTTTAGTTGTCCTTTTTCACTTGATTTGGCCTTTTGTTCTCTTTCTTTAACCCCCTGTTGTTTTGCAAGGGAAAATGACGGAAAGGAAAGGGAAAGGGGGAGAGTGCGGGTTCCAATAAATTTTCCCCCGTTTCCCAAACATTAAACAGTATCTAGGTGAGGGAAAAGATAAGGGCCGGACATTGTTTCACCAATCCCTCCAAATTGGAAGGAAAGAAGAGAAAAGAAGAAAAAACTGGCCATTTTTATTTTTCTTTTTTGTTATATCTCTCTTGCATCATCTCTCTCCTCCACCATCTTCACAATTCATAACCCATCAAAATAATATAAAAATATTATCAAATTATTTAATTCTTACATACCCAATAAAATAATATATCCATTACAATTCTCAATATACATTTTCCTTCCCACTTTCCTCCATAAAACATCATTTTCTTTCCAATTTCCTTAACCTCCTAATCATCCCTCCCCTCCTAATTCCCTTCCCCTCCCCTCCATTTTCCTCCCTTCCTTCGGAAACAGAGGGTTAAATGCTTAATTCCTTGCAGTTGACAGTGGTATTGGGCACCTTTGATATATCGTAGACTCGTGGTTCTACGCATTATTATCTTATTAAAATATTGTACATTATTTTGATCAAATTATTTCCCTTCGAAGGATTGTGTTTATGCCACCTTCCTTCTCGAGCCTAAATGCTTGTTATGTTCATCTATGGGTTCATGGTCAATATACATCATTGTGGTATACTGGTATTTGATTTTTCGGGTTGCCTTTTGTAGGGAGTTTGTGCTCTTTTTGTTTTGCAGGATCAACATAGATGGGCTATGGTGACGGGATTAGCTTTGCCTGTTCCTATAATATTATCATCATATAATATATTAATATCATATTATTACAAAGCTATTATCCGTGTTTCATTTGATATGAGGGGCGCTACATTTAATTCAGGTTTTAATCATGATCAACAATTATGTCAAACAATGTTGTAACTTTATCACTGTTTGGAACATATTATTCATGACCATTTGATCTTTGATTGACCAACAATTTTCAACTTCATAAGTTGAACATGGTTTAAGCTAGCGTACGCCACTTTACCGCACTCCTATCAAGGTTTGCTATTTAGGCCATGAATTAACGGAGATTGGGACATGATACTATACGATAGTCTCTAATGGGTGAACCTCAATCTCTAATTCTCTAATCTAAATCGTACGATTCATTTAATGCAAAAATAGTATCCAACGAATTTTATTTGTCAAAATATATTAAAGTATAACTAATAGGTATGAATGAAAGTGTATATTACACCTCCAGCGGCGCTCTACTCGGCAACGGCAGCGCCTGTCTCTGCGGCGTCGGCGCCTCGGTCCTGGGCGACAGCGCTTGCGGCGGCTGCTCTGGTTCCGGGGAGGGGGGGGGTGTGTGGTGGAGGAGGGAAGAAGAAGAGATAAGGTGGAAGAGGGGCCTGAGGGTTTGTCAATTTTTTTTAAAAAAAAGAGAGTGAGGCGGGGGCGCTGGAGACTCGGGCGCCAGCGCCTAGAACTGGGTAAAAAAAAAAGGTGAGGCGGGGGCGCTTGAGACTTGGGCGCCAGCGCCCAGAACTGGGTAAAATATTTAGAAACCGCGGCCCCGCCAGAGTCTCTGGTGGTGCCGCCCCAAACTTTACTAAAAAACACAATATTTGTGTCAATTCTTTTTAATCCGCAATATTTGTGGCAATTTAAAAAAAAACACAATATTTGTGTCATTAACCCTGATAGTTACAACATATATGACAATTACAATTTTTAAAAATCAAGCCATTAGGCCATCACTTAATTCACCACTTACCAACATCCATGGGCCATCAGCCAAAATTTTCAAGGCCTAGTGGACCATCTCCCCAGTTCGGGTGTTAGGCCTTTAACCATGTGCCATTAACCATCACTGAATTCACCACTTCCAACACCCATGGACCATGGGTGTTAGGCCTTTAACCATGGGCTATTAACCATCACTGAATTCACCACTTCCAACAAACATGGACCATCTCCCGCGGTATCGGGTAGGGGTGGCTATTTGGTCCGGACTTTTTGGTTTTATCTGAAATCGGACCGAGCCGGATCGGAATCGGATAGCAAACAATTCAATCTCATCTTCGGGCTTAAATTTGAGGTAAAAAACCGTTCGAGATCGGACCAAAAACCGGATAAAGATCTAATAAGAGAGCCAAACACCCAAAATTTAACCAACTCCTCACCCTTTGAGGCCTCCATTTACTCAAATTCCCACAAGTAGGGCTGGCTATTTGGTCCGGGTTTTTTGGTTTTACCCGAAACTGGGTCATATAACCCAGACCGAGACCCGACCGGGACCGGATAGTAAACAATCCAAGGAAAATGACCTTTCAAAAATCCAAGGAAAATTACCTTTCGAAATATTCGCCTAAAAATTATGCAATAGCACTCCGAAAATATTCGACCAAATTTCCGAACGAATCGGCAATTACTAGACTTCATCGTTGGTAGAGAGTACACTAAGGCCGAATCTGTGATCCGTCGAATTCAAAATCCAAGGAAAATGGCCTTTCCAAAAAATCGCCCGAAATCGGTGATGGTACCCCTTAGGAATCTGCCAAAATTTGCCCCGGAAATTTTGCGCCCGAATCTGCGCTTAATACACTTATTCTTCCCTAAACAATAGCCTCAGTCTGAATCCGTGATCTGCAGCCTTCAAAATCCAAGGAAAATGACCTTTCGAAAAATTCGCCTAAAAATTACGAAAATGCCCTCCGAAAATATTCGACCAAATTTCCGAACGAATCGGCCATTACTAGACTTCATCGTTGGTAGAGAGTACCCTAAGGCCGAATCTGTGATCCGTCGACTTCAAAATCCAAGGAAAATGGCCTTTCCAAAAAATCGCCCGAAATCGGTGATGGTACCCCTTTGGAATCTGCCAAAATTTGCCTCGGAAATTTTGCGCCCGAATCTGTGCTTAATACACTTATTCATTCCTAAAGAATAGCCTCAGTCTGAATCTGTGATCTGCAGCCTTCAAAATCCAAGGAAAATGACCTTTCGAAAAATTCGCCTAAAAATTACGAAAATGCCCTCCGAAAATATTCGACCAAATTTACGAACGAATCGGCCATTACTAGACTTCATCGTTGGTAGAGAGTACCCTATGGAAGAATCTGTGATCCGTCGACTTCAAAATCCAAGGAAAATGGCCTTTCCAAAAAATCGCCCGAAATCGGTGATGGTACCCCTTATGAATCTGCCAAAATTTGCCCCGGAAATTTTGCGCCCGAATCTGCGCTTAATATACTTATTCTTCCTTAAAGAATAGCCTCAGTCGTAATCCGTGATCTGCAGCCTTCAAAATCCAAGGAAAATGACCTTTCGAAAAATTCGCCTAAAAATTACGAAAATGCCCTCCGAAAATATTCGACCAAATTTACGAACGAATCGGCCATTACTAGACTTCATCATTGGTAGAGAGTACCCTATGGAAGAATCTGTGATCCGTCGACTTCAAAATCCAAGGAAAATGGCCTTTCCAAAAAATCGCCCGAAATCGGTGATGGTACCCCTTTGGAATCTGCCAAAATTTGCCCCGGAAATTTTGCGCCCGAATCTGTGCTTAATACACTTATTCATCCCTAAAGAATAGCCTCAGTCTGAATCCGTGATCTGCAGCCTTCAAAATCCAAGGAAAATGACCTTTCGAAAAATTCGCCTAAAAATTACGAAAATGCCCTCCGAAAATATTCGACCAAATTTCCGAACGAATCGGCCATTACTAGACTTCATCGTTGGTAGAGAGTACCCTAAGGCCGAATCTGTGATCCGTCGACTTCAAAATCCAAGGAAAATGGCCTTTCCAAAAAATCGCACGAAATCGGTGATGGTACCCCTTTGGAATCTGCCAAAATTTGCCCCGGAAATTTTGCGCCCAAATCTAAGCTTAATACCCTTATTCTTCCCTAAAGAATAGCCTCAGTCGTAATCCGTGATATGCAGCCTTCAAAATCCAAGGAAAATGACCTTTCGAAAAATTCGCCCAAAAATTACGAAAATGCCCTCCGAAAATATTCGACCAAATTTCCGAACGAATCGGCCATTACTAGACTTCATCGTCGGTAGAAGGTACCCTATGGCCGAATCTGTGATCCGTCGACTTCAAAATCCAAGGAAAATGGCCTTTCCAAAAAATCGCCCGAAATCGGTGATGGTACCCCTTTGGAATCTGCCAAAATTTGCCCCGGAAATTTGGCGCCCGAATCTGTGCTTAATACACTTATTCATCCCTAAAGAATAGCCTCAGTCTGAATCCGTGATCTGCAGCCTTCAAAATCCAAGGAAAATGACCTTTCGAAAAATTCGCCTAAAAATTACGAAAATGCCCTCCGAAAATATTCGACCAAATTTCCGAACGAATCGGCCATTACTAGACTTCATCGTTGGTAGAAGGTACCCTATGGCCGAATCTGTGATCCGTCGACTTCAAAATCCAAGGAAAATGGGCTTTCCAAAAAATCGCCCGAAATCGGTGATGGTACCCCTTTGGAATCTGCCAAAATTTACCCCGGAAATTTTGCGCCCGAATCTGCGCTTAATACACTTATTCTTCCCTAAAAAATAGCCTCAGTCGTAATCCGTGACCTGCAGCCTTCAAAATCCAAGGAAAATGACCTTTCGAAAAATTCGCCTAAAAATTACGAAAATGCCCTCCGAAAATATTCGACCAAATTTCCGAACGAATCGGCCATTACTAGACTTCATCGTTGGTAGAGAGTACCCTAAGGCCGAATCTGTGATCCGTCGACTTCAAAATCCAAGGAAAATGGCCTTTCCAAAAAATCGCCCGAAATCGGTGATGGTACCCCTTTGGAATCTGCCAAAATTTGCCCCGGAAATTTGGCGCCCGAATCTGTGCTTAATACACTTATTCATCCCTAAAGAATAGCCTCAGTCTGAATCCGTGATCTGCAGCCTTCAAAATCCAAGGAAAATGACCTTTCGAAAAATTCGCCTAAAAATTACGAAAATGCCCTCCGAAAATATTCGACCAAATTTCCGAACGAATCGGCCATTACTAGACTTCATCGTTGGTAGAAGGTACCCTATGGCCGAATCTGTGATCCGTCGACTTCAAAATCCAAGGAAAATGGCCTTTCCAAAAAATCGCCCGAAATCGGTGATGGTACCCCTTTGGAATCTGCCAAAATTTACCCCGGAAATTTTGCGCCCGAATCTGCGCTTAATACACTTATTCTTCCCTAAAGAATAGCCTCAGTCGTAATCCGTGACCTGCAGCCTTCAAAATCCAAGGAAAATGACCTTTCCAAAAATTCGCCTAAAAATTACGAAAATGCCCTCCGAAAATATTCGACCAAATTTCCGAACGAATCGGCCATTACTAGACTTCATCGTTGGTAGAGAGTACCCTAAGGCCGAATCTGTGATCCGTCGACTTCAAAATCCAAGGAAAATGGCCTTTCCAAAAAATCGCACGAAATCGGTGATGGTACCCCTTTGGAATCTGCCAAAATTTGCCCCGGAAATTTTGCGCCCAAATCTAAGCTTAATACCCTTATTCTTCCCTAAAGAATAGCCTCAGTCGTAATCCGTGATATGCAGCCTTCAAAATCCAAGGAAAATGACCTTTCGAAAAATTCGCCCAAAAATTACGAAAATGCCCTCCGAAAATATTCGACCAAATTTCCGAACGAATCGGCCATTACTAGACTTCATCGTCGGTAGAAGGTACCCTATGGCCGAATCTGTGATCCGTCGACTTCAAAATCCAAGGAAAATGGCCTTTCCAAAAAATCGCCCGAAATCGGTGATGGTACCCCTTTGGAATCTGCCAAAATTTGCCCCGGAAATTTGGCGCCCGAATCTGTGCTTAATACACTTATTCATCCCTAAAGAATAGCCTCAGTCTGAATCCGTGATCTGCAGCCTTCAAAATCCAAGGAAAATGACCTTTCGAAAAATTCGCCTAAAAATTACGAAAATGCCCTCCGAAAATATTCGACCAAATTTCCGAACGAATCGGCCATTACTAGACTTCATCGTTGGTAGAAGGTACCCTATGGCCGAATCTGTGATCCGTCGACTTCAAAATCCAAGGAAAATGGGCTTTCCAAAAAATCGCCCGAAATCGGTGATGGTACCCCTTTGGAATCTGCCAAAATTTACCCCGGAAATTTTGCGCCCGAATCTGCGCTTAATACACTTATTCTTCCCTAAAAAATAGCCTCAGTCGTAATCCGTGACCTGCAGCCTTCAAAATCCAAGGAAAATGACCTTTCGAAAAATTCGCCTAAAAATTACGAAAATGCCCTCCGAAAATATTCGACCAAATTTCCGAACGAATCGGCCATTACTAGACTTCATCGTTGGTAGAGAGTACCCTAAGGCCGAATCTGTGATCCGTCGACTTCAAAATCCAAGGAAAATGGCCTTTCCAAAAAATCGCCCGAAATCGGTGATGGTACCCCTTTGGAATCTGCCAAAATTTGCCCCGGAAATTTGGCGCCCGAATCTGTGCTTAATACACTTATTCATCCCTAAAGAATAGCCTCAGTCTGAATCCGTGATCTGCAGCCTTCAAAATCCAAGGAAAATGACCTTTCGAAAAATTCGCCTAAAAATTACGAAAATGCCCTCCGAAAATATTCGACCAAATTTCCGAACGAATCGGCCATTACTAGACTTCATCGTTGGTAGAAGGTACCCTATGGCCGAATCTGTGATCCGTCGACTTCAAAATCCAAGGAAAATGGCCTTTCCAAAAAATCGCCCGAAATCGGTGATGGTACCCCTTTGGAATCTGCCAAAATTTACCCCGGAAATTTTGCGCCCGAATCTGCGCTTAATACACTTATTCTTCCCTAAAGAATAGCCTCAGTCGTAATCCGTGACCTGCAGCCTTCAAAATCCAAGGAAAATGACCTTTCCAAAAATTCGCCTAAAAATTACGAAAATGCCCTCCGAAAATATTCGACCAAATTTCCGAACGAATCGGCCATTACTAGACTTCATCGTTGGTAGAGAGTACCCTAAGGCCGAATCTGTGATCCGTCGACTTCAAAATCCAAGGAAAATGGCCTTTCCAAAAAATCGCACGAAATCGGTGATGGTACCCCTTTGGAATCTGCCAAAATTTGCCCCGGAAATTTTGCGCCCAAATCTAAGCTTAATACCCTTATTCTTCCCTAAAGAATAGCCTTAGTCGTAATCCGTGATATGCAGCCTTCAAAATCCAAGGAAAATGACCTTTCGAAAAATTCGCCCAAAAATTACGAAAATGCCCTCCGAAAATATTCGACCAAATTTCCGAACGAATCGGCCATTACTAGACTTCATCGTCGGTAGAAGGTACCCTATGGCCGAATCTGTGATCCGTCGACTTCAAAATCCAAGGAAAATGGCCTTTCCAAAAAATCGCCCGAAATCGGTGATGGTACCCCTTTGGAATCTGCCAAAATTTGCCCCGGAAATTTGGCGCCCGAATCTGTGCTTAATACACTTATTCATCCCTAAAGAATAGCCTCAGTCTGAATCCGTGATCTGCAGCCTTCAAAATCCAAGGAAAATGACCTTTCGAAAAATTCGCCTAAAAATTACGAAAATGCCCTCCGAAAATATTCGACCAAATTTCCGAACGAATCGGCCATTACTAGACTTCATCGTTGGTAGAAGGTACCCTATGGCCGAATCTGTGATCCGTCGACTTCAAAATCCAAGGAAAATGGGCTTTCCAAAAAATCGCCCGAAATCGGTGATGGTACCCCTTTGGAATCTGCCAAAATTTACCCCGGAAATTTTGCGCCCGAATCTGCGCTTAATACACTTATTCTTCCCTAAAAAATAGCCTCAGTCGTAATCCGTGACCTGCAGCCTTCAAAATCCAAGGAAAATGACCTTTCGAAAAATTCGCCTAAAAATTACGAAAATGCCCTCCGAAAATATTCGACCAAATTTCCGAACGAATCGGCCATTACTAGACTTCATCGTTGGTAGAGAGTACCCTAAGGCCGAATCTGTGATCCGTCGACTTCAAAATCCAAGGAAAATGGCCTTTCCAAAAAATCGCCCGAAATCGGTGATGGTACCCCTTTGGAATCTGCCAAAATTTGCCCCGGAAATTTGGCGCCCGAATCTGTGCTTAATACACTTATTCATCCCTAAAGAATAGCCTCAGTCTGAATCCGTGATCTGCAGCCTTCAAAATCCAAGGAAAATGACCTTTCGAAAAATTCGCCTAAAAATTACGAAAATGCCCTCCGAAAATATTCGACCAAATTTCCGAACGAATCGGCCATTACTAGACTTCATCGTTGGTAGAAGGTACCCTATGGCCGAATCTGTGATCCGTCGACTTCAAAATCCAAGGAAAATGGCCTTTCCAAAAAATCGCCCGAAATCGGTGATGGTACCCCTTTGGAATCTGCCAAAATTTACCCCGGAAATTTTGCGCCCGAATCTGCGCTTAATACACTTATTCTTCCCTAAAGAATAGCCTCAGTCGTAATCCGTGACCTGCAGCCTTCAAAATCCAAGGAAAATGACCTTTCCAAAAATTCGCCTAAAAATTACGAAAATGCCCTCCGAAAATATTCGACCAAATTTCCGAACGAATCGGCCATTACTAGACTTCATCGTTGGTAGAGAGTACCCTAAGGCCGAATCTGTGATCCGTCGACTTCAAAATCCAAGGAAAATGGCCTTTCCAAAAAATCGCACGAAATCGGTGATGGTACCCCTTTGGAATCTGCCAAAATTTGCCCCGGAAATTTTGCGCCCAAATCTAAGCTTAATACCCTTATTCTTCCCTAAAGAATAGCCTTAGTCGTAATCCGTGATATGCAGCCTTCAAAATCCAAGGAAAATGACCTTTCGAAAAATTCGCCCAAAAATTACGAAAATGCCCTCCGAAAATATTCGACCAAATTTCCGAACGAATCGGCCATTACTAGACTTCATCGTCGGTAGAAGGTACCCTATGGCCGAATCTGTGATCCGTCGACTTCAAAATCCAAGGAAAATGGCCTTTCCAAAAAATCGCCCGAAATCGGTGATGGTACCCCTTTGGAATCTGCCAAAATTTGCCCCGGAAATTTGGCGCCCGAATCTGTGCTTAATACACTTATTCATCCCTAAAGAATAGCCTCAGTCTGAATCCGTGATCTGCAGCCTTCAAAATCCAAGGAAAATGACCTTTCGAAAAATTCGCCTAAAAATTACGAAAATGCCCTCCGAAAATATTCGACCAAATTTCCGAACGAATCGGCCATTACTAGACTTCATCGTTGGTAGAAGGTACCCTATGGCCGAATCTGTGATCCGTCGACTTCAAAATCCAAGGAAAATGGGCTTTCCAAAAAATCGCCCGAAATCGGTGATGGTACCCCTTTGGAATCTGCCAAAATTTACCCCGGAAATTTTGCGCCCGAATCTGCGCTTAATACACTTATTCTTCCCTAAAAAATAGCCTCAGTCGTAATCCGTGACCTGCAGCCTTCAAAATCCAAGGAAAATGACCTTTCGAAAAATTCGCCTAAAAATTACGAAAATGCCCTCCGAAAATATTCGACCAAATTTCCGAACGAATCGGCCATTACTAGACTTCATCGTTGGTAGAGAGTACCCTAAGGCCGAATCTGTGATCCGTCGACTTCAAAATCCAAGGAAAATGGCCTTTCCAAAAAATCGCCCGAAATCGGTGATGGTACCCCTTTGGAATCTGCCAAAATTTGCCCCGGAAATTTGGCGCCCGAATCTGTGCTTAATACACTTATTCATCCCTAAAGAATAGCCTCAGTCTGAATCCGTGATCTGCAGCCTTCAAAATCCAAGGAAAATGACCTTTCGAAAAATTCGCCTAAAAATTACGAAAATGCCCTCCGAAAATATTCGACCAAATTTCCGAACGAATCGGCCATTACTAGACTTCATCGTTGGTAGAAGGTACCCTATGGCCGAATCTGTGATCCGTCGACTTCAAAATCCAAGGAAAATGGCCTTTCCAAAAAATCGCCCGAAATCGGTGATGGTACCCCTTTGGAATCTGCCAAAATTTACCCCGGAAATTTTGCGCCCGAATCTGCGCTTAATACACTTATTCTTCCCTAAAGAATAGCCTCAGTCGTAATCCGTGACCTGCAGCCTTCAAAATCCAAGGAAAATGACCTTTCCAAAAATTCGCCTAAAAATTACGAAAATGCCCTCCGAAAATATTCGACCAAATTTCCGAACGAATCGGCCATTACTAGACTTCATCGTTGGTAGAGAGTACCCTAAGGCCGAATCTGTGATCCGTCGACTTCAAAATCCAAGGAAAATGGCCTTTCCAAAAAATCGCACGAAATCGGTGATGGTACCCCTTTGGAATCTGCCAAAATTTGCCCCGGAAATTTTGCGCCCAAATCTAAGCTTAATACCCTTATTCTTCCCTAAAGAATAGCCTCAGTCGTAATCCGTGATATGCAGCCTTCAAAATCCAAGGAAAATGACCTTTCGAAAAATTCGCCCAAAAATTACGAAAATGCCCTCCGAAAATATTCGACCAAATTTCCGAACGAATCGGCCATTACTAGACTTCATCGTCGGTAGAAGGTACCCTATGGCCGAATCTGTGATCCGTCGACTTCAAAATCCAAGGAAAATGGCCTTTCCAAAAAATCGCCCGAAATCGGTGATGGTACCCCTTTGGAATCTGCCAAAATTTGCCCCGGAAATTTGGCGCCCGAATCTGTGCTTAATACACTTATTCATCCCTAAAGAATAGCCTCAGTCTGAATCCGTGATCTGCAGCCTTCAAAATCCAAGGAAAATGACCTTTCGAAAAATTCGCCTAAAAATTACGAAAATGCCCTCCGAAAATATTCGACCAAATTTCCGAACGAATCGGCCATTACTAGACTTCATCGTTGGTAGAAGGTACCCTATGGCCGAATCTGTGATCCGTCGACTTCAAAATCCAAGGAAAATGGGCTTTCCAAAAAATCGCCCGAAATCGGTGATGGTACCCCTTTGGAATCTGCCAAAATTTACCCCGGAAATTTTGCGCCCGAATCTGCGCTTAATACACTTATTCTTCCCTAAAAAATAGCCTCAGTCGTAATCCGTGACCTGCAGCCTTCAAAATCCAAGGAAAATGACCTTTCGAAAAATTCGCCTAAAAATTACGAAAATGCCCTCCGAAAATATTCGACCAAATTTCCGAACGAATCGGCCATTACTAGACTTCATCGTTGGTAGAGAGTACCCTAAGGCCGAATCTGTGATCCGTCGACTTCAAAATCCAAGGAAAATGGCCTTTCCAAAAAATCGCCCGAAATCGGTGATGGTACCCCTTTGGAATCTGCCAAAATTTGCCCCGGAAATTTGGCGCCCGAATCTGTGCTTAATACACTTATTCATCCCTAAAGAATAGCCTCAGTCTGAATCCGTGATCTGCAGCCTTCAAAATCCAAGGAAAATGACCTTTCGAAAAATTCGCCTAAAAATTACGAAAATGCCCTCCGAAAATATTCGACCAAATTTCCGAACGAATCGGCCATTACTAGACTTCATCGTTGGTAGAAGGTACCCTATGGCCGAATCTGTGATCCGTCGACTTCAAAATCCAAGGAAAATGGCCTTTCCAAAAAATCGCCCGAAATCGGTGATGGTACCCCTTTGGAATCTGCCAAAATTTACCCCGGAAATTTTGCGCCCGAATCTGCGCTTAATACACTTATTCTTCCCTAAAGAATAGCCTCAGTCGTAATCCGTGACCTGCAGCCTTCAAAATCCAAGGAAAATGACCTTTCCAAAAATTCGCCTAAAAATTACGAAAATGCCCTCCGAAAATATTCGACCAAATTTCCGAACGAATCGGCCATTACTAGACTTCATCGTTGGTAGAGAGTACCCTAAGGCCGAATCTGTGATCCGTCGACTTCAAAATCCAAGGAAAATGGCCTTTCCAAAAAATCGCACGAAATCGGTGATGGTACCCCTTTGGAATCTGCCAAAATTTGCCCCGGAAATTTTGCGCCCAAATCTAAGCTTAATACCCTTATTCTTCCCTAAAGAATAGCCTCAGTCGTAATCCGTGATATGCAGCCTTCAAAATCCAAGGAAAATGACCTTTCGAAAAATTCGCCCAAAAATTACGAAAATGCCCTCCGAAAATATTCGACCAAATTTCCGAACGAATCGGCCATTACTAGACTTCATCGTCGGTAGAAGGTACCCTATGGCCGAATCTGTGATCCGTCGACTTCAAAATCCAAGGAAAATGGCCTTTCCAAAAAATCGCCCGAAATCGGTGATGGTACCCCTTTGGAATCTGCCAAAATTTGCCCCGGAAATTTGGCGCCCGAATCTGTGCTTAATACACTTATTCATCCCTAAAGAATAGCCTCAGTCTGAATCCGTGATCTGCAGCCTTCAAAATCCAAGGAAAATGACCTTTCGAAAAATTCGCCTAAAAATTACGAAAATGCCCTCCGAAAATATTCGACCAAATTTCCGAACGAATCGGCCATTACTAGACTTCATCGTTGGTAGAAGGTACCCTATGGCCGAATCTGTGATCCGTCGACTTCAAAATCCAAGGAAAATGGGCTTTCCAAAAAATCGCCCGAAATCGGTGATGGTACCCCTTTGGAATCTGCCAAAATTTACCCCGGAAATTTTGCGCCCGAATCTGCGCTTAATACACTTATTCTTCCCTAAAAAATAGCCTCAGTCGTAATCCGTGACCTGCAGCCTTCAAAATCCAAGGAAAATGACCTTTCGAAAAATTCGCCTAAAAATTACGAAAATGCCCTCCGAAAATATTCGACCAAATTTCCGAACGAATCGGCCATTACTAGACTTCATCGTTGGTAGAGAGTACCCTAAGGCCGAATCTGTGATCCGTCGACTTCAAAATCCAAGGAAAATGGCCTTTCCAAAAAATCGCCCGAAATCGGTGATGGTACCCCTTTGGAATCTGCCAAAATTTGCCCCGGAAATTTGGCGCCCGAATCTGTGCTTAATACACTTATTCATCCCTAAAGAATAGCCTCAGTCTGAATCCGTGATCTGCAGCCTTCAAAATCCAAGGAAAATGACCTTTCGAAAAATTCGCCTAAAAATTACGAAAATGCCCTCCGAAAATATTCGACCAAATTTCCGAACGAATCGGCCATTACTAGACTTCATCGTTGGTAGAAGGTACCCTATGGCCGAATCTGTGATCCGTCGACTTCAAAATCCAAGGAAAATGGCCTTTCCAAAAAATCGCCCGAAATCGGTGATGGTACCCCTTTGGAATCTGCCAAAATTTACCCCGGAAATTTTGCGCCCGAATCTGCGCTTAATACACTTATTCTTCCCTAAAGAATAGCCTCAGTCGTAATCCGTGACCTGCAGCCTTCAAAATCCAAGGAAAATGACCTTTCCAAAAATTCGCCTAAAAATTACGAAAATGCCCTCCGAAAATATTCGACCAAATTTCCGAACGAATCGGCCATTACTAGACTTCATCGTTGGTAGAGAGTACCCTAAGGCCGAATCTGTGATCCGTCGACTTCAAAATCCAAGGAAAATGGCCTTTCCAAAAAATCGCACGAAATCGGTGATTGGAATCTGCCAAAATTTGCCCCGGAAATTTTGCGCCCAAATCTAAGCTTAATACCCTTATTCTTCCCTAAAGAATAGCCTCAGTCGTAATCCGTGATATGCAGCCTTCAAAATCCAAGGAAAATGACCTTTCGAAAAATTCGCCCAAAAATTACGAAAATGCCCTCCGAAAATATTCGACCAAATTTCCGAACGAATCGGCCATTACTAGACTTCATCGTCGGTAGAAGGTACCCTATGGCCGAATCTGTGATCCGTCGACTTCAAAATCCAAGGAAAATGGCCTTTCCAAAAAATCGCCCGAAATCGGTGATGGTACCCCTTTGGAATCTGCCAAAATTTGCCCCGGAAATTTGGCGCCCGAATCTGTGCTTAATACACTTATTCATCCCTAAAGAATAGCCTCAGTCTGAATCCGTGATCTGCAGCCTTCAAAATCCAAGGAAAATGACCTTTCGAAAAATTCGCCTAAAAATTACGAAAATGCCCTCCGAAAATATTCGACCAAATTTCCGAACGAATCGGCCATTACTAGACTTCATCGTTGGTAGAAGGTACCCTATGGCCGAATCTGTGATCCGTCGACTTCAAAATCCAAGGAAAATGGGCTTTCCAAAAAATCGCCCGAAATCGGTGATGGTACCCCTTTGGAATCTGCCAAAATTTACCCCGGAAATTTTGCGCCCGAATCTGCGCTTAATACACTTATTCTTCCCTAAAAAATAGCCTCAGTCGTAATCCGTGACCTGCAGCCTTCAAAATCCAAGGAAAATGACCTTTCGAAAAATTCGCCTAAAAATTACGAAAATGCCCTCCGAAAATATTCGACCAAATTTCCGAACGAATCGGCCATTACTAGACTTCATCGTTGGTAGAGAGTACCCTAAGGCCGAATCTGTGATCCGTCGACTTCAAAATCCAAGGAAAATGGCCTTTCCAAAAAATCGCCCGAAATCGGTGATGGTACCCCTTTGGAATCTGCCAAAATTTGCCCCGGAAATTTGGCGCCCGAATCTGTGCTTAATACACTTATTCATCCCTAAAGAATAGCCTCAGTCTGAATCCGTGATCTGCAGCCTTCAAAATCCAAGGAAAATGACCTTTCGAAAAATTCGCCTAAAAATTACGAAAATGCCCTCCGAAAATATTCGACCAAATTTCCGAACGAATCGGCCATTACTAGACTTCATCGTTGGTAGAAGGTACCCTATGGCCGAATCTGTGATCCGTCGACTTCAAAATCCAAGGAAAATGGCCTTTCCAAAAAATCGCCCGAAATCGGTGATGGTACCCCTTTGGAATCTGCCAAAATTTACCCCGGAAATTTTGCGCCCGAATCTGCGCTTAATACACTTATTCTTCCCTAAAGAATAGCCTCAGTCGTAATCCGTGACCTGCAGCCTTCAAAATCCAAGGAAAATGACCTTTCCAAAAATTCGCCTAAAAATTACGAAAATGCCCTCCGAAAATATTCGACCAAATTTCCGAACGAATCGGCCATTACTAGACTTCATCGTTGGTAGAGAGTACCCTAAGGCCGAATCTGTGATCCGTCGACTTCAAAATCCAAGGAAAATGGCCTTTCCAAAAAATCGCACGAAATCGGTGATTGGAATCTGCCAAAATTTGCCCCGGAAATTTTGCGCCCAAATCTAAGCTTAATACCCTTATTCTTCCCTAAAGAATAGCCTCAGTCGTAATCCGTGATATGCAGCCTTCAAAATCCAAGGAAAATGACCTTTCGAAAAATTCGCCCAAAAATTACGAAAATGCCCTCCGAAAATATTCGACCAAATTTCCGAACGAATCGGCCATTACTAGACTTCATCGTCGGTAGAAGGTACCCTATGGCCGAATCTGTGATCCGTCGACTTCAAAATCCAAGGAAAATGGCCTTTCCAAAAAATCGCCCGAAATCGGTGATGGTACCCCTTTGGAATCTGCCAAAATTTGCCCCGGAAATTTGGCGCCCGAATCTGTGCTTAATACACTTATTCATCCCTAAAGAATAGCCTCAGTCTGAATCCGTGATCTGCAGCCTTCAAAATCCAAGGAAAATGACCTTTCGAAAAATTCGCCTAAAAATTACGAAAATGCCCTCCGAAAATATTCGACCAAATTTCCGAACGAATCGGCCATTACTAGACTTCATCGTTGGTAGAAGGTACCCTATGGCCGAATCTGTGATCCGTCGACTTCAAAATCCAAGGAAAATGGGCTTTCCAAAAAATCGCCCGAAATCGGTGATGGTACCCCTTTGGAATCTGCCAAAATTTACCCCGGAAATTTTGCGCCCGAATCTGCGCTTAATACACTTATTCTTCCCTAAAAAATAGCCTCAGTCGTAATCCGTGACCTGCAGCCTTCAAAATCCAAGGAAAATGACCTTTCGAAAAATTCGCCTAAAAATTACGAAAATGCCCTCCGAAAATATTCGACCAAATTTCCGAACGAATCGGCCATTACTAGACTTCATCGTTGGTAGAGAGTACCCTAAGGCCGAATCTGTGATCCGTCGACTTCAAAATCCAAGGAAAATGGCCTTTCCAAAAAATCGCCCGAAATCGGTGATGGTACCCCTTTGGAATCTGCCAAAATTTGCCCCGGAAATTTGGCGCCCGAATCTGTGCTTAATACACTTATTCATCCCTAAAGAATAGCCTCAGTCTGAATCCGTGATCTGCAGCCTTCAAAATCCAAGGAAAATGACCTTTCGAAAAATTCGCCTAAAAATTACGAAAATGCCCTCCGAAAATATTCGACCAAATTTCCGAACGAATCGGCCATTACTAGACTTCATCGTTGGTAGAAGGTACCCTATGGCCGAATCTGTGATCCGTCGACTTCAAAATCCAAGGAAAATGGCCTTTCCAAAAAATCGCCCGAAATCGGTGATGGTACCCCTTTGGAATCTGCCAAAATTTACCCCGGAAATTTTGCGCCCGAATCTGCGCTTAATACACTTATTCTTCCCTAAAGAATAGCCTCAGTCGTAATCCGTGACCTGCAGCCTTCAAAATCCAAGGAAAATGACCTTTCCAAAAATTCGCCTAAAAATTACGAAAATGCCCTCCGAAAATATTCGACCAAATTTCCGAACGAATCGGCCATTACTAGACTTCATCGTTGGTAGAGAGTACCCTAAGGCCGAATCTGTGATCCGTCGACTTCAAAATCCAAGGAAAATGGCCTTTCCAAAAAATCGCCCGAAATCGGTGATGGTACCCCTTTGGAATCTGCCAAAATTTGCCCCGGAAATTTTGCGCCCGAATCTGTGCTTAATACACTTATTCATCCCTAAAGAATAGCCTCAGTCTGAATCCGTGATCTGCAGCCTTCAAAATCCAAGAAAAATGACCTTTCAAATTTTTTTCTTACTTTTAATTACATTTTGGTACCCTAAACTTCTAAAAACACCACTGTTCGTGACCAAAACATTTTGGTAGCATAATTGGTCACTATAGCTGCATTACGAATGCTATTATAGCTGCGTTACGAATTGCTATCACAACTAGATATCCAACTAATCCAATCCATTTGGTACAAACATGGAATGAACATCATAGGTTATAATTAAAATTTAAAACATAGAAAATAAGAACATAAAAAACAGAGAAATAGCGAAAAAAAAGATAAAGAGAGTGACACAATTTTTAACGTGGATCGCCAATCTATACATTTTCTATGACTCCATGTCCTCGCTATAATAAAGACTACTCGTTGCTCGGAGAGGATCCTTTAATATTATTAACGAAAATGAACACTAACAAACACAATGAAAAGGCAAAGAGAAAAACAACTAGATCTCAACTGGACCTGTTGTTACAACATTAGAAAGAGAATGACATGGTAAATTAAAATAGATGGGCGACATAGTAAATCCAGGAATCTTGAGTACTTACATAAAGTACTACCACGACGCAATCCTGAGTACTTATTGAACACTTAATACATTATTCAATTGCCAAACGACCAGTTGTCTCCAAATCAAATCTTGCACAAAGTCCTCTTTTAGAGCTTGATAGCTGGGCCACGCCCAACCTATGTGCTGCCTAGTAGAGTCCAAGGATCTAGCCACATTCCTTGTGGACTGTCCTCATTGTATTACCCTAGGAGATTGTAAAGACGGGTATAAAACTAATGTATGGCCGCCGTGAGGATACACTCGCCCCAGAAAGGAATCGGTAGGGATGCTTGGAAACGTAAGGCACGTGCTGTCTCTAGCAAGTGGCGATGCTTGCGCTCGACAACACCATTCTGCTGCGGAGTATCTGTGCAGGATGTCTGCAAAAGAATGCCCTCCTTGGTGTAAAAGTCACGCAAGACAGTGGTATTAAACTCTGGTCCATTGTCTGCCTGCAGTTTATTGACCTGTTTACCAAACTGCGTACGAACCATATTGCAAAAGAACTGTAAATAATGACCAACATCAGACTTAAACTTTATGAGATAAACCCAAACCGCCCGACTAAAATCGTCAACGATGGTCAAGAAATAATGAGCACCGCTAAGAGAGGGAGTGGGATAACCACCCCAAATATCCAAGTGCAACATCTCAAAACAAGCAGAACTTCGTATCCCACTGACTGGAAAGGGCAGGCGAACCTGCTTAGCTCTAGAACAAGAATGACAAAGTTCATCTCTGGACTCCAAAGAAACTGAAATAACATCACGAAGCTTGCCCATGACTGCACCAGAGGGATGGCCTAGACGTGCATGCCACAAGGCTTCTGACAGCGCCGGACCCTTGGCCGCTGCATTAACACGAACCTGACCTCCACCAAACAGACATAAGAAGTAAAGACCATCACGTATCTCCCCCTTCCCAATTACAGTCTTGGAGAGTAAGTCCTGGATAATACAGAAATCACCAAGAAAGATCAAAGCCACATTATTCTCCTGACATAACCGGCTGACTGATAAAAGGTTGCAACGAAATTCCGGGACGAGCAGAACTCATCCAAGTTTTTTTCTGTCATTAAGCTGAATAGACCCAATATGTTTAACAGGGATGCTAGCTTCGTTGGGTATACGAACGGGCTGACTAGGCAAACCTGCAGTACGAGATGAAAAACAAGTATCGTCCATCAAAATATGCCCATTGCATCCCGAGTCAATGAGCCACTCGGGTGCATAAGAAAACAAACCCGCCATGTGACTTGTCAGGTCAGGGGCAGCGGGAATTGAGCTGCCGAATAGTTGTTTGAACTGTTCCAGCTGCTTAAGTGTGAAACCAGATGGCATAATTTGATCAGAGTCCGATTGTGAGACTTGAGAGGCTTTCGGCTCCCTATGTCCGCCACGAGTCAGGCTGTTGCTTCCCGTCCTGATTCCCCAGTGCGGCGTCGAAGCAGGTTTATCGGTGGACTTGTCGTGAGGAGGCCACCCGATTAATTCAAAACAGGTCTCATGGGGATGACCCGTTTTGCCACAGTGACTAGAAATCGGCCGCTCCTTGTCACCCACACCAGCTCCTCGTTCGCGTGAGCCACGGTGCCCAGCAGGCGCACGATCAACATCTCTGCGAGTTGCAAACGCCGCGACTTCAGGTATCGGCTTCCGATTCTGAGTCAGGTTTCTTTGCTGCTCCACATTGTAAACAATGCGGAACACTTCTGGAAGTGAGGGTGTCACTGTCATGGCGAGAATTTGACTGCGAACCGTAGAGTAAGACTCATCATGCCCCAACAAAAAATCAAGAAGCCGCATACTCTCATTTTGATCGCGACTACGACGACCACAGGAGCAAATCGGCGGCGGAAGGATGGTTTGGGTTTCTTCCCAAGCCTTGCGGAGCTTGGTATAGAAGGCAGAAAGCCAGAAACTGACTGCTTTTCTTGTTGAAGAAGAACAACATGACGGCGCAGCTCATAGGCGCGCATGAGATTACCCTTGCTGAAACGATCGCGCAAGTCTTCCCAAATCTCTTGAGCAGTCTTGGCGTGCATTACACTACTGCGAATTTCGGCATCCATTGCCGTGCGCAACCAGACTTTAACGAGCGCGTCACAACGCACCCACTGACAGACATTGGGAGATCCGGCATCAGGTCGAGGCACGCTCCCATCGTCGAAGCCAATTTTATGCTTCATGACCAAGGCATCGGTCATCTCCAGTACCCCATTCGCCGTAATTTGAGGGCGTGAGGAGACTGCTCACGTGAAGATGACCCGTGCTATCCGATTGATGAATAAACAATGGACAAAGGGAATCTGTACCTGATCCGCCCGAACCACCAGAACCATCAATGCCGCCAGACTTGGACTGCAGCGTCTTCTCCGTGAAGACAGACTCTTCTTCTCCCGCCATGGAAGAAGGAAAGAAAAACATAGCGGAATGAACGTCGCTAGAATGCGGAAGATGAGCTGGACCTACAGCTCTGATACCATAATAAAAACGTAAAGCGAGTAACGAACAACACAGGATTTACGTGGTTTCCTCGAGAATCGGGACTAGTCCACAGGAGAGCTTGCTCTCCAGATGAAGTTTTATTTATTCTTGATTGATTTTGGCCGGCGGCCATACATTAGTTTTATACCCTTCTTTACAATCTCCTAGAGTAATACAATGAGGACAGTCCATAAGGAATGTGGCTGGATCCTTGGACTCTATGCAGGCAGCACATAGGTTATGCCTGGACGGCTGGGCCTTGCCCATTAGTTAGTATTATTAATTCGCCAGTTTTGCTTAAGGGGTCCAGTAGGCCGCGGGCAGGTGTACCATAAGCCTCCTGCGACCCAATCCCACAAGATTTTTTGCGCCCAATTATTTGCTTCTGCTCTCCAATCTTTCCTTGGTCTCCCAGCATAGGCTGACTAGCGGCGACGCAAGTTCTTCCCCTTCGGTCTTCCCGGGTGTATCATTGGAATTCGATCTATATCGGTTGCCTCTCTTTCTATCCCACCGGAAACATAGCAAGCAAGCGGTCCGGATCACCGCAAGTCCCGAGCGCCCTCTTTCTTTCATTTCGAAATTCCCATTATCGTTTGTTTCCTTCTCATCATTGTCCTTCCTCTCCAATTGCCCATCCGTGATTTCCCCCGTCGACCGACTGGCGATTTGACCTGTTGGATCCCCTGATTTTATCGTTGTGCTCCTCCCGTCTTCTGTTGGTGGCTGGCCAAATAGCAGCTATTTCCCTTCCGAATTCGTAGAAGCAGAGTCAATCGATAGAAGCAGAGGCCAACAGAGAAGTGCCCTGTGTATCGTACTGATTCTCTTCTCTGCGAAATCAAAGCGACCAAGAGAGCCTAAGTGGTAAAGAGTCTGAACAACTTCATACCGGATCATGGATTCCCAAGTCCCAGCCATTTTCATACGGGTGGTTTAATTTATGACTCTGCTTTTCCAATTGTTCATCTGTGATTTCATCTCCTTTCACTTTTGCCCCGATCGAAAGATGGCGGTGTTTGAGATTTGATTAGTCCAGATGGATAGAAAGAGAAAAGGGTGGTTGTAGAAAGATTAGACTGTGGTTCAACCAAATTTGTTGCTCCTCTTAAAACTTAAGAGCGTTTGTTATCTAATTTGGTTCATTCTAACCTCCAGTTGTACATAAATATGTGCATGAACGTTGCACCAAAAACTTGACACTTGGGCACTTAATTACCAGCATGGAATCATTTCCTTATGATACCTTTTTTATTTTGGATCAGTTAAAATAAGATGCTATGTTTCTTTCTTCATTAATTCTTTTCTTTCATCTTACCATAATACCAATTTCATGGTTTTAACTTTTATCTAATGAATGATACACAATTGCTATGTAAATGTTTAGATTATTATTGAGTTCGTATACGTTCGATTGTCTAATATATATGTTCCCGTTTTCATTCGTAGACCGTAGTATTCCAACTTGAGGGAGAATTTGTACTCTTGGTCCAATCGAGGTTCTTCACCACAACTGATAACTTGAGTAGCGAACTTTGGAGTTGTGTTTACTCTTCCAAATCAAGCATTGTTGGGCATTCAAGAAGATAATCGGAAATGAACGAAAATGGTCATTCGGAACGTTGTAAACAAATTAACAAATTTAAAGGATATTTCTATATATATTTCGTAACTAATTAAAATTACACCAAACAATACTTTTAGATCTTTACCAGACAATACTTTTAGACCTTTAGTAGTCACACGCTGCTCATTCCATTTATATTTTGCGACATACCCGCCGCAACGCGCGGGGCATTATTCTAGTTATTGGTAAATTGTAAGTATGAATATCTTGGTGAGCCATAAAACGAGTAAGGTGGCGGTGGTGGCAATTATGAAGATGAAATAGTGAGCTTGATCACTCGCGGAAGCCATTGTTTAGAGCCGGAGAGGGTGAACGTGATTTTGGAAGTAAGGAGGATGCAGAGAACGTATGATTCATATATAGGATATGAGATCGACGGCCAGAAATTTGAATTATTCTACTACGTACGCCGTTTATGTCTATCTATGGTATACATTCGTTTTTTTTTTTTTTTAAAGTCTTGGATAAGAATCTATAATTACTTGTGGTAAATGTTATACCGCCCGTCAAATCCCAAAGGTATCCGTGATTGATTTCTCCGACGTGCATGTAGCATGTTGTTAACATGTGTTTGGAAAATTCTTGCGTCCAACTCCTAACCTGCCATTTGGCTCCATATTGCCCAACCAACCTTCCGTTTTCCCTTATTTTAATTATTTTTTATCCTTTAACATTAATCAAATTACGAATTAAAAATGAAAATAAAAAAAACTTGGACGGAAACTGCAGAGAGACGGAAGGAAGCTGGGAAGGCAACTTCTAGATTATAATTTTTATGTATGTTGTATAATTTTATTTACTACTATTTTAAATTGATGTCAATTTTTCTCTTTTTTGCAGGAAGCTTAGCAATAGCAAATTCTCATTTTGATGATGAAAATTTGTGACAAGATTTATGTTTCAACCGCTATAGATTATTGACTTTGTTTCTTTTATTCGGATATTCTATTTATGTTGGCACTGTAATAGTAAGTATGGTGTTCAAATTTTTGTCAAATTATTTATGATATTGTGAGATTTTTTTTTGTATTTTGTACAATGGTCATATTAATTTGAAATTGTCAAAGTATTTCCAAATTTGAACGCATAAGTATTTCAAAATTGGTTCTAGTGCACGGGCAATTTTTCGTATTCTGTTTATTTTGTTGGAGCCAATGTTTTCTATAGAATACATATAAACCTAAGATATACCTGATTAAATTATAATCCAGAAGTTGCCTTCCCAGCTTTCTTCCATCTCCCTGTAGTTTCCGTCCAAATTTTTTTTTCATTTTTTATTGATAATTTGATTAATGTTAAAGAAATAAAAAAATAATTAAAATAAGAGAAAAAGGAAGGTTGGTTGGCCAAATGGGACTGCCAAATGGCAGGTTTGAGCCTCTAGCTCCAACGGGGTTGGACGCAAGAATTTCCCTGTGTGTTTAATTGGTTGGGAGTGGCAAGTTGGAATATATGGATCCCAGGGCGGGCATGAAAATTGAAATATGACTTTCGTCATTAACGAAATATACCTCTGGGCTCTGGAATATTGAGTCAAAGCAAACCAGTTGGGGAAGACAGACGAGCGGTTTGGCCTAGCTCATGTTGACACATGATTTTTAGCACTTCTAATATGTACAATTTGAAATTGTATCATAACGTTAAATGTATAAGTTTAGGTTGTACCATAAAAAAATTTGTACCATTATGTTATGTCATACAACTTCAAGTTGTATACACTACAAGAGAATTGGCCTAGCACAGGGGTTTTGACGGAATGGGTGATACTTTTGTAATTTTTTAAAACGATAGTAGTTTGAGAAAAAATCCTCATATATAGGCTATGTCACTCCAAGTGACCATAAGTTGAGATTCAGTTAATAGTTTAGTGTGTTTTCTAGCTAGTTGTGTCCTTCTGTATAGCAGATATTCATACTAAGACTCGATTATATCCTAATACTAATATAAAGAGATTCTCTATAAGATGGTGCTTAATTCTAAATTTTCAGCCTTTTGAGTGAATTTAGAAAGGATATTTTTGCCATTTTAATTAAAAAATACCTTTCATTAATTATACTAATGGAAAAATGAAGATGTCGTTGGAAACTTTTATAAAACCAATTATTATATTAATAAATTTCTTGTTATTATAAGGTTGTGCCGTGGGTGTCTATATGTGATTTAGTTTTTTTTTATAATAAGATTAAGTGTTTGAGGCAAATTCTTATATGTGTGACTTTGCTAATTAACTAATTCTTAATTACTTAACTAAATAAATCAAATACTTTCAATTATAAATTTGGATTTGAGGGTTTTCATGAAAATAAAAAAGTTCAACGCGTTAATGAGAATTGATAATAGTGAGGAAGTTTATGAATGTAATTATCAATGATTGTTTAATTAATTATTAGTTTATTTCCAATTCTTCTTTTAAGTATTGGTTTTCTTTTATAGTGATGAAATGTAAATCACAATCTCTATATATATAGACTAGAAGTTCAAAGTTTAAAACCAGTAGCTATATAATTTCTTTCTCGGGTCCTTTTTTGGGGAAACGGTAAAAAATTCTGAGATCGTACCACCTTATATCTATGTTTGTGTCATATCACATAGTAGAAAACTAATAACTCAATTTTCTTACCTTTTACATCACTTTGCTTGGTTTTGATCAAATATTAGTGAGAGAATTATAACTTGCTTGTTTTGAACAAATATTAGTGTGATGATAATTCTTATCAAAACTTGCTTTGACAGTAACATATTATTTTTTATGTCATAACTGCTTTAGCATTATTTTACGTTTTTAAGTCAATTCATACTATTATTAAGTACTATATTTATTGATTCTATGCCTAAAAAATATATTCACCTTGGAGAATCATCTTACTGACAAAATAGTGTTCCAGTATGATCTTCAAACAATCAAGTAAAAAGGACGGAATTTTCGTGCATAACCTCCTTTAGTTACAAGTGGCTCAAATCTCAAGAGCTATTGTTAAGAGGCTTTCAATTTCTCTCAAATTTAGCGGACTATATCTCATTCATTTCAACTGATTTTAAATGAGTCAGAAAACCATATTAATTGTAACTTGCCAAATAAAAGTTAAAGAAGACTATGAAGAGCAATTTTATAAGAATTATACAACAACACCAAAGACAATAGGAGTTAGGTACCAATCTACCTCTAGCTACTCGTTAATTGTTTTTAACTTCAAGTTCATTCATTAGAGAGAAAACAATGTAGCCTTTATAATATAAAGTTTTCTACCAAATAATGTATCCCAATTGTTGTTATTTTATAGATTCAGTATTAGCTGAGAGTTCTAGACAATATTTGTTTAATCTAACTTAGTATCACGAGGAAGCTAGAGTTTTTGGGCTGATTGTTGAGAAACTACTCAAAAATAGTGACAAAATGAGAGAACAGTCACCTCCTCCTCTCATACAAACCGAGCATGAAATTAAATTTTTGTATGAAGCTCATCAATTACAACATCGCGAACCCCATAAGTGGGTACAGTGTTTTGAAGATAATGAAGGATGAAGAAGCACAATCTCGCGCAAAGTTCATGACATGTATTAGGTAAATTTAAGTTCTTGAACATGGAGTTCTCATAATTAAAAAAAATTGGCATTAAAATTTTGCAAGAGAAGAAAGAAGAATATGCTAATATCAGAGGTAGTGAATTCAGTAATGGGGATAAGGACGTTATTGAGATTAAAAAAGAGATTATTGATGGTAGATATAGAAATATTTGTGATAGGAGGAAAGAGCGAATGTTTGAAAAGATGTTTCACATTTTCAGACATTTTACAGTTAAAATATTTTTCTAAATGAAATGCAGGAGAAGAAGGAATAGACTATTGATGGTGAATATAAAGTTTCATTAATGAAGATGAAGTTGTGTGGAGAAGATGCTTTGGATGGTCGGAGAAATCAAAAAGAAATCCAAAAGGAAAATTGTAGTAACTTCTAGCAACAAAGAGTAAATTGAAATACATTTTGAATATTAAATTTTTTAAGAATCAGTTACCTCAATAAGTTTGTTTACTTTTGCTAAGGACTTTTGTCCATGAATGATCAGGATGTTGTAACACTTATAATGTATATATATATATTTTTTTATATTTAGTTATTGAACAATTTAGACTCTTTCAGGTACCAAATAAATTATTCGTATAATTACTATGAGTGTTTATACTCTTGATATTCATCCGGCCAACAGGCGAGCCCAACTCTAGTTAAAAGTAATAATAGACAACTTTATCAACTCTAGTTAAAAGCTTTTTTTATATGTAGTATTACAAAATCAAATCTATGGTTATAATTTGTGAAGAAGAGATTTCATGATCCATATCATAAAAAACGAGGTAAGTAAACGTTTTGGGGACAACTTATAGAATTTTTTAGGTAGTTGATTGAAATTTTTGGAGGTTGATGCGTATATTTTAAGTCTTACTAAAATTTGTAGGGAGAGGAATATTACAAACAAGTATTTGCATCACTATCACAAAGGGTTGTCTGCAAGTGTTTACCCAGACTTCTTATTTACAAACAAGTGTTTACCCAAACACAATTAAATAAACTTACTGCAACTATATGAAATGTAGTTAGGGGTGAATTTATGCGGAAAGCAACAGAAAAAGAAAGAGGGATATCAAATATGTATTGGGATGAAGAACGACTAGAGTGTATTTATTTATAGATGGGAGGGAGGGCTGCTTGCTATTTGACTTTGTGTATTGGTATGGCTTCAGAATCCATGGGTTTAAATTTGTGTGTCTATTGGGACTATATATGGCTTTTGCCATTCCAGTTGGCTGAGAGCCTGAGACACTGTTTATTTGTCGAAACTATGGATAGTTTGAAAGAACGGAATTTCTATTCCATGGGTTGCGACTTGCATGTAGTCATGTAGATGACCAGTTAAGAGATGTTCCATTGTTTTAATTAATTGACCAGTTAATAAATGTGGCCCTCCCTTTGTTAATTAAAACTAAACCGCACGCCTAGCGCGTCATCGAGTTATTAGTAAGGAAAGGAGTAATTAGGACGCCCTTACACGCTTATATAGTTAATGTATTTTGAATGTTATGATAACAACCATTCAACAGACACTGACATGATGTATTTTGAAGTGAAATTGATGAGTTTTTAACTGCGATGCGCGAGAATTCAGAGCCATCGGGGATACTTTGGCCGCTAAAAGTAAAAGTAGTGGAAAAGTCATCTGATTTTAAGATTTTAGTTTTTTGTGTGTATTAGTTGTAAAAGATATATTAAGGGGTTGTTTGGAAGTTGCGAATGTCAAATCGTTGCATTGTAATGAATCACCACAAAATAAATACATGTATTGGTACAATGGATACATTTTAATAGTATATTGTTTGGTTGATGAGATTATACTTTATGTATTGACTACATAAAGTTAGTTTATGTGAAAATGTCACATTTATCCTCAACTTTTAGTATAAGACAAAAATTAATAGGAATATAAATGGAAAGAAAAAGTGTACACAAATATAAAATCAACAATCTCAACAAAAGTTGAGATTGTATAATGCATTATTTTTTGTGATTGTTGGTGGGATTGGGACCTACCTAAAACAATACATGCATTGTTTTACATTTTGACACTTCCAAACATTGTATTGTGGACAATGCATGTATTGAATAGACACAACTCTAACAATCACAACTACCAAACGACCCCTAAGTTCGTTTAGTGTAATTGGTAATGGCTCATGTCCTTATTTAATGAAATCATGGTTCAAATATCATGATTGATCTATTTTTATATGAATAAAAAATAAATAATTGTGAAAACAAATCTATCATTCTTACTTTTGCTCTCGTTAGAGAAAATTTAAAATACTCAAAAACCGCTATTAACTCAAAATTGCTCTGCCATCCACTATGGTTGGCTGGGAAATTTAGTAGGTTAGAGGGGAAATTTGGGTTTTTTGGGTTTGAGGGTGGGAAACCCCACAATATTTTTGTCACTTTAGTTAAATAATTTGATTGTTCTTTTTATATAAGTAGTAATAATTAATTAAGATGAACATTGTGATATAAGTTTTTTTTAATTTGGACTTAAATATTTTTCGTCATTAATTAAAATATGATTGTTTATGGCTGTTGAAAAATATATTTATTGTAAAATATGTCCGTTGGAATTCAATTCTGATCATTAAATCGCATTGAAAATGATCTACGGTTTAAAAAAACACAAACGTAAACAAAAAGTAAAAAACAACTTTGGCACGCGGGCCCCGCCAGTCCACTCCCCATCCTTCTTTTGTCCTGTTGTGGAAAAAAACCCACTCAAAACCACCCAAAAAATCCTTCTTTTTCTCTTTTACAATCCCCACTATGAGCCCCATTTGCAAAAGACCCTTCTTTTCCTTCATCCCACCCCATAGTGGGTGGTCTTATATATTTGTAGACATGGGCTATAAAGGTTATCATGGCCTGGAGCCCATAGTCGGCTACATCAACATCAAAAACATTTTACAAGCCGTTTTTGATAGATAAATTTCTGGCTGTAGACTGCCTTCAAATAAAGTGCAATACAAGTATACAAATACAACCCTCTTCACATACACTTCAAAAAACGAACTACTTCTGCTCAAAGCGAAGAAGCTTCCATCTTGAACTGATCAAAGTAAACCTGTAGCAGGGGAAGACAAACAAGTGGTTTGGCCAAGCTCATAGTCATCCCTAAACTTGCCTCCATTCTCACTCCATCTTCCCCATCTGCAACCTTCCAGTCAAAGCACTGAACCATGGCCGCAACCGCATAACATATCACAGTGAACGCCAAGTTGGAACCTGGGCATATCCTCCTTCAACCACCAAACGCAGCGAAACCATTCGCCTGAAATCCCTTATCGACCTTACTCTGAAGAAACCTCTAAGGAGAGAATTCGTCAGGATTCGCCCATACTTCAGGATCTCTGGCTATGGAGTACACATTGAGCGCCACGGCCACGCCTTTTGGTATGTCGAACCCTCCAACCCTACAAGCTTCGCTACAAACCCTTGGTGCAGCCATTACTGGCGGGTGTAGCCTTAATGCCTCTTTCACAACGGCTAGTAAATAGTGAAGGTTTGAAATGTCTGTCTCTTCCACCAGCCTGTTGTTGTTGCCGCTTCCAATAATTAGGTCACGAATCTGTGCTTAATACACTTATTCATCCCTAAAGAATAGCCTCAGTCTGAATCCGTGATCTGCAGCCTTCAAAATGACCTTTCGAAAAATTCGCCTAAAAATTACGAAAATGCCCTACAAAAATATTCGACCAAATTTCCGAACGAATCGGCCATTACTAGACATCATCGTTGGTAGAGAGTACCCTAAGGCCGAATCTGTGATCCGTCGACTTCAAAATCCAAGGAAAATGTCCTTTCCAAAAAATCGCCCGAAATCGGTGATGGTACCCCGTTGGAATCTGCCAAAATTTGCCCCGGAAATTTTGCGCCCGAATCTGTGCTTAATACACTTATTCATCCCTAAAGAATAGCCTCAGTCTGAATCCGTGATCTGCAGCCTTCAAAATCCAAGGAAAATGACCTTTCGAAAAATTCGCCTAAAAATTACGAAAATGCCCTCCGAAAATATTCGACCAAATTTCCGAACGAATCGGACATTACTAGACTTCATCGTTAATAGAGAGTACCCTAAGGCCGAATCTGTGATCCGTCGACTTCAAAATCCAAGGAAAATGGCCTTTCCAAAAAATCGCCCGAAATCGGTGATGGTACCCCTTTGGAATCCGACAAAATTTGCCCCGGAAATTTTGCGCCCGAATCTGTGCTTAATACACTTATTCATCCCTAAAGAATAGCCTCAGTCTGAATCCGTGATCTGCAGCCTTCAAAATCAAAGGAAAATGACCTTTCGAAAAATTCGTCTAAAAATTGCGAAAATGCCCTCCGAAAATATTGGACCAAATTTCCGAACGAATCGGCCATTACTAGACTTCATCGTTGGTAGAGAGTACCCTAAGGCCGAATCTGTGATCCGTCGACTTCAAAATCCAAGGAAAATGGCATTTCCAAAAAATCGCCCGAAATCGGTGATGGTACCCCTTTGGAATCTGCCAAAATTTGCCCCGGAAATTTTGCGCCCGAATCTGTGCTTAATACACTTATTCATCCCTAAAGAATAGCCTCAGTCTGAATCCGTGATCTGCAGCCTTCAAAATCCAAGGAAAATGACCTTTCGAAAAATTCGCCTTAAAATTACGAAAATGCCCTCCGAAAATATTCGACCAAATTTCCGAACGAATCGGCCATTACTAGACTTCATCGTTGGTAGAGAGTACCCTAAGGCCGAATCTGTGATCCGTCGACTTCAAAATCCAAGGAAAATGGCCTTTCCAAAAAATCGCCCGAAATCGGTGATGGTACCCCTTTGGAATCCACCAAAATTTGCCCCGGAAATTTTGCGCCCGAATCTGTGCTTAATACACTTATTCATCCCTAAAGAATAGCCTCAGTCTGAATCCGTGATCTGCAGCCTTCAAAATCCAAGGAAAATGACCTTTCGAAAAATTCGCCTTAAAATTACGAAAATGCCCTCCGAAAATATTCGACCAAATTTCCGAACGAATCGGCCATTACTAGACTTCATTGTTGGTAGAGAGTACCCTAAGGCCGAATCTGTGATCCGTCGACTTCAAAATCCAAGGAAAATGGCCTTTCCAAAAAATCGCCCGAAATCGGTGATGGTACCCCTTTGGAATTTACCAAAATTAGCCCCGGAAATTTAGGTCACGAATCTGTGCTTAATACACTTATTCATCCCTAAAGAATAGCCTCAGTCTGAATCCGTGATCTGCAGCCTTCAAAATCCAAGGAAAATGGCCTTTCCAAAAAATCGCCCAAAATCGGTGATGGTACCCCTTTGGAATCTGCCAAAATTTGCCCCGGAAATTTTGCGCCCGAATCTGTGCTTAATACACTTATCCATCCCTAAAGAATAGCCTCAGTCAGAATCCGTGATCTGCAGCCTTCAAAATCCAAGGAAAATGACCTTTCGAAAAATTCGCCTAAAAATTACGAATATGCCCTCCGAAAATATTCGACCAAATTTCCGAACGAATCGGCCATTACTAGACTTCATCTTGGTAGAGAGTACCCTAAGCGACGCCCCCGTGCTTCTGTCCTTCACATAAAAGAATCAGCAAAGAATTCAATCGAAACGGGGTTAGTACTACAATGTTTGGCAACCGAGATAAGACATTTCTTAAGAGCAGTAACACAAAAGAATGTCCTTAAGACTGAGGGGACAGTTTGACGAAGATGGCAAACAAGAAGAGCTAATGTGGGTGATATGCAAACCTGAACCATCACCAAATAGACTTCATGACGTCCATTGTAGTCCAAATAAAGAGCGAGATTGTCAAGGTCAGGAGTAATGTGATGAGTGCCTTCTCGCACTATTAGCAGTAGATACGAGCACGACGTGGAGCGCCATTAGGATCAGTAGGCGGCGGAGACCAAGAATTAGAAGGAGCTGAAGAACCAGAGGAAATGCAGCTGGAATTGGAGGAGAGGTCGGACCTACGGCCGGGGACAACACCTCGGCAACCACGATGGGCGCCGGTACCGCGTTGAGTAGCGAACGCAGTGGTAGGTTGATCGCGACGTCGGGCAGCAAGATGAGCTTCCAAAGCCACAAGCTGATACAGTAAATTCTCAAGAGATGGAGGGGTCTCATGAGCACGAATCCCAGCAGAGAATTTGGCATAATCATCACCAAGACCGCGAAGACAATAGGTGACAAGTTCATCATTGAGGACGGGTGAGCGAGCTAAAGCCATCTCGGAGTTAGTGGAGCTGAGGGAATGAACAAAGGTGTTGACAATACAATCGCCTTTCTTCTCAGCAATCAGGCAATCTCGGAGAGTCGTGATACGAGATCGGGAATTGCTGGCATACAGACGAAGCAGAGACGCCCAGACCTCAGCAGAAGGAAGAGACAAGCTATTAATGGGCAGCACAACCTCAGAGTTAGAAGCAAAGATTTCATTAAAGTTAAACGTGGTCGATGTGAAGTAGTGCAAGAATCGGTGATCTCTCGAGAATCACTATAATGCTTCAAAAAGCAATACTGTAAGTGAATAGTTTCAAAGCGGACAATATCTTAACCAGAAAAGAGATTGAGATGGTTGAATGAAAGTCATTCCCCCATAAGTGTGTGGCTCTGAGAGCTGCCAGTTTTCTGGTTATCTCTTGTGTGATTTCCCGTCTTCCATTGATCGAGTATGTTGCGTCTCTAGAGAGAGTTGAGGACTGGTTTCTACATTGCTTCCTCATTTCTTTCTGGCTTGGCAAGTGTTGTGTGTAAAGAGTCGGATGATTTTTAATAGGTTTGCTACTCATAGACTTGAAATTTGCATAAATCTACTATATTATGTTCGACATTAATTGTTAATGTTGAGATTCATGAGGACTTGAAGACGATATATACTTCATTGTCAAATCATTTATGATATCACGTTCATTATTGAAAAAATGCTAATTATGAAACTTATAGCGTTTTTTATGCAGAATCAACTATATAGTTTATTCACTTCAACCATAAAGAAAATGAATTTTACAAACAGGATCTGCGTTTATTTTTCGCATCATTATTACAAAGGCTTGTCATATCAAAGTGTACCCACCTTTTTATTGCATCGAAACACAAGTAAATTAAAACAGATCAACTACAGAATCCACTTGTGCCAAGTTAATTTTTATTCAACTTAAGCAAGCTGAACCTTGGAGTCATAAGCAACTCCAGCCTTCCAGTGACGCGGAATAACATTATCCAGCTTAACGAATTTCACAACTCCTCCTAGTAGTCCAGCATCCTTGAGTTTCAGCTTGAGCGAAATCGAACCCTTTGGTGGGTTAGGAAAATCATAAATGGCACCGTCTTCATGCTTCATGTCCTTCCATTGCTTCACACTTTCACGGTAGATTTGGATGCCCAAAACGTCGTATTGGCCACCTTGGTACAGCAAAACAATGGACAAATGTTCTCCAAATACACTCTCCTCCGTTACCTTGACCATCAGGTTGTCGTGACCAGGATACCGACATGGAACTCTCTTGTACTTCACGTCGAGGAGGGACTTCGGAAGCAATTTGGAAACCTTGTTTGGTAGAGCCATGCTTTGCAAGGCGTGCGAGCTGAGGATGAAGTCTCTCTCCTTGTCCCCAAAACCGCGATCTGTCACCACTATGTTCACTCCTTCACTGTTGCAGACGCCTTTTATCCCGCACTTCACCTGATAGCACGCACCGCAAACAGTGCCGTTTTCCCAAAGCTTGCTAGAGGCGTCTGCGACATTGCCATAGTTGTAAGCCGCGCCGGTTTCGCCATAGCCGCAAGCTCCGGTTGGAGTTCCTAAGCCACTGGTCATGCGGTAGTAAGCGACTCTGCCTTTTACGTAAGACGACGAGGGAGGTGCGGTAGCATGAGTCAGTTGTGCTGACAGAACCACCGACACGCAAACGATTGCTAGGGTTAGACCCAAAAAGCCCTTCATTTGCGAAGTTACTCTAACTGTGTTAATGATGTTTAGGGATGAATGTAGAAAGCTGTAGAAAAGAAAGACCAAATCTGAAGTGTATTTATAGAGATGTGAGGAACGTAGCTAGCTAGGTGGTAATGGTAATTACTGATGGCTGCTTGCTATTTGAGCTAGTGTATTGGTTTAAGCTTTAGAGGCGCCCATTGGATTTGATTAATTTGTGTCTTTAATTTGTGACTATGGGTTTTGCCGTTAGAACGTTAATCCATTGTGCTTTCTTGAATATTTGATCTTGCACAAACTGTGTGTTCATTTGCGGAATTAATTGAACAATTTGGTCACTCGCTCTTCCTATTTGTGTCTCTAGACACATGTTTAATTTGACCATATATATGTGGGCTGCTTTTCTAGATTAGCCTATACGTAATACGTGTGGCCTTCCATTTTATTATTAAATAAACCGCCATCCTGTCCAATCCGGATATCTAGCGCTTTTTTTTTTTTGCCATAGATATTCCAACCGGAACAACAAGATACGAGTATATACAAAATTCGACCAAAAGTCAAAAACTAAAAAACAAGCAAGGGACGCCGGTCAACCAGAAGTCGAACCCGCGATAAGAGGGCATCTTTCGCCACGATATGGGCAGCCCTATTGTACCTCCGAGGTGCGAAATGGAACGAGATACGTTGAAACGAGGCACTGAGGACGAGCACCTCATTTATGATGGCTCCCCCCAACCCGTGTGACGTATCCTTCGCGTTGACCATCCGAATGACCACCCGCGCATCACCAAAGAACGTCACATTAGTTAGTGAACGATCGAGACACCAACGTAATGCATCGCGCAAAGCCATGAGTTCAACAATGAAAGGGTCGAAGATGAAGTCATAAAATCGTCCAAATGCAACCGAAATGGCGCCTCCTGGACCAAACCCCACAAAACCAATTCCTCCACCTACTGCAGCCTTAGTGGCCCCATCAAAATGAACTAAAATTCCATTCGCAGGGCACGAAGGTGGAGAGGTAGCATCGCCAGCAGTTCATGTACCAATCCGACCGCCCGCCCGCCGAATCGATGAACTGTTCTGCACGAAATCCCATCCTGCCAGCTGTGAGTCAAACTGTCGCACTAGGGTGGAAGGGAGAAACACCATCAGATCATAAGCCGCCCAACACCGCCCTTTCCAAATACGCCAGAACACGAATACTATTCGAGTAATTGCTTGAGCCGTCAAACCTGCATAAAAAAAGAGCCACCTCCAACCAATCGCAATATGGCCACTACGTAAGTGAGAAAGGATGTGGCCCAAGTCCAGTAAATTCCAGACCGCCTCGGCCAACCTACACTCAAAGAAGCAGTGAGATAAGGTCTCAGGAGCGGATAAACAAATGGGACACAAAACCCCTTCCTCGTCATCTTCGGGGATGATTTCTTTGTCACGAAGAATGACACGAACAGGTAGGAACCCATGGATGAGCCTCCACAAAAAGAAACGGAGCTTTGGGGGCACTTTCAGAGACCACAAGTAATTCCAAGCCTTAGTGTCAAATATAATTGGAGTAGTGGAGGGGTTAGCAATGAAATCAGCAGATGCAAGATGGTAGCCAGATTTGACAGAGTACTCACCCGTAGTCTCATAATGCCAAACTAACCGGTCAGAAACTGGAAACCTCGGGAGCGGAATGCTGCAAATGAGACGCACCGTGGCAGCATCAAATAAATTGTATAGAAAATCTAAGTTCCAAGAGCCAGTACCTTCAACGATGAGGGAAGAAACGAAAGGAAAAGGTGGAACGGCATTAGGCAGAAGTTGAGGCCGGGACGGAGGAGTCGTGGGTAACCAAACATCATCGGTAATACGCACTGATGTCCCGGAACCGATACGCTAGCGCTACCCTTTTAACAGCAAGTGCCTACCAGCAAGGATTCCCTGCCATGCCCAAGAAGGGCGGGAACCCGGCGAAGCAAGGAGGAAAGTGGTATGGGGGAAGTACCGACACTTGTACGTTGTAGCAAGAAGACCATCCGGCTCCTGAATGATTCACCATGCTTGTTTAGCTAACAGTGCCAAGTTGTTGCTATCAAAGTCCCGAAAACCCAAACCACCATTGCATTTGGGTCTGCAGAGAGAACGCCAAGATGTCCACCGCATACCTGAATCCCGGTCCTGTTGAGCCCACCAAAAGCGAGACAAGTGACCATTCAGCCGCCGACAAAAGGTTTGAGTTAGTCGAAAACTTGACATGGCATAAATTGGGGATGCAGTGGCCACTGATTTCAAGACCACTTCCTTGGCAGCAAGAGTCATCGATTTTGCTTTCCAGTGCTGCAATCGCTGAACCAGCCGGTCTTCAATAAAAGCAAACGATTCTTGCTTAGAGCGAGAAATACGGGTTGGCAGCCCCAAGTAGAAGTCCTGCGGAGTACTAGCTGATACCCCAAGAATGGAAATCAGAGAATCCGCCTCACTCTCTGTTACATTGGCACTAAAAGAGACGGTAGACTTCTGCAAATTAACTTTTTGCCCGCTCGCTTGCTGGTACTCATGCAGAAGCTGAAGCAGATGATGACACTCTGTGGAGGATGCACGAAGAAAGATATAGGAATCTTCGGCAAACAATAGATGGGAGATCGGAGGGCACAGCCGATTAATTTTCAGACCATGGAGGAGCCCCGTCGCCACTGCTCGCTTGATGCAGCACGTAAATGCTTCTGTATAGAGTGCGAATAATAGAGGGGAGAGGGGATCCCCTTGCCGAATGCCATGATGAGGTTTGAAATACCCGTGTGGTGCGCCATTGAGCAGAACCGAGTACGCTACTGACGTCACACAGGCCCATAACCAGCTCAACCATCTTTCACAGAAGCCCAGGTGTCGCATAACGCCAAAAAGAAACTCCCATTCAACCCTATCGTAAGTTTTCTCCATGTCGAGCTTAAGAGCCATCCATTTCTCGTGACCAGAGGTTTTTGTTTTCAAAAAATGAAGCACTTCTTGGCCGATCAGCACATTGTCAGTAATGAGCCTTCCTTTCACGAATCCGTTTTTGACAAGGTGAGACGATCCTTGGGCAGT
This sequence comes from Linum trigynum, assembly GCA_964030455.1. Taxonomy (NCBI): domain Eukaryota; kingdom Viridiplantae; phylum Streptophyta; class Magnoliopsida; order Malpighiales; family Linaceae; genus Linum; species Linum trigynum. Next base: position 13,668,375 of record OZ034816.1, read on the forward strand.
GGCGGATCTAGGGGGTGGCCACCCCGGGCCCCGGCCCAGCCCTCCCCTGATCCATAGTTAGTATAGGCCTTATGAATTTTTCGATTTTAGATATTCGGGTCGTTGTTATTTTAAAATAAAATTGGGTATAATCAGAAAAATAATTCAGATGAACATATTCAAAATCACTACTCTAAATTTAGCTTATAAATTCTAACCCCAAAGGTTATTCATCTAAAAAGACAATGAAACCTAAAAATTCAAAAAGTTTAAAACGTAAAAGACTAAAACATATATGAGGTTTGTTACCTTGGAAAATTTACTAGAGCAGCTGGTGGATATAGGGATGGAAACACAATGCAAATTGATTAGTAGATTGATTTGTCTAGTGTTGATGTTGCTCGTTTCAACAGCTAATACGAATAGAACCTTTTCAACAACGAAACATGTGAAAATTGATTTGCGCAACAAAATGAGCAATGAATTTCTAGTCGATTGCTCAAGTATTTTATTTGAAACAATGTATACTATTGGTATGGATGTGGACTCCATTATTAATGCATTCGCTAAATTAAAATACCGTCGTGTACAATTTACATTGTAAAAAAATTATAATCGTTATATTTTTTTACTAATCTAATTTTCTAATAAAATGCGACCCAGTACACTTCTGTGTTCTGGATCCTCCGCTGTCCTTGGGAGGACATCCCTGAGCCTTGAAGTGAGCACTTTGGAGATGATCTTGTAGGGAACCTGACACAAACCAATTGGACGCATCTGACGCATCATCTCAGCATTCGGAACCTTAGGAAGAAGGGTAATCCAAGTATGATTGAAATTGGGAAGGAGGTGCCCTGAGTTGAAGAATTCCAGTACAGCAGAAGTCACCAAATCGCCGACCAGACCCCAATAAGTTTGAAAGAAGATACCGGTGAATCCATCCGAACCTGGAGCTTGATACCCACCAATGCTAAAGACTGCAGCTTTTATTTCCTCCCGGGTAACAGTAGTAATCAAGGCTGAGTTCATAGAATCAGTCACAAGAACTGGCAGATTAAGGCTGGCCACAAATGAGAGCTCCTCTAGCGCCTCTGATGCGAAAAGATTGCCAAAGTGAGCCACTGCTACAGCGCCCTTAGCATCCTCATCAGTATGTATCCCACCAACGTCATCCCTAAGGAGTAGGATGCGATTCCGTCGCCGCTTTTGAAGGGTAGTCAGGTGGAAAAACCTCGCATCCTATGGCTATTAGTATTTAATAATTATTGAGGAAGGACATTATTATACGATCTTATAACAGTTAAACGAGGTGGTTATAATTTTTTTTTATAGGATAACGATATGGTGATAATTTCGTAAACAATTACATTAAAAAAGTCAAAATTTAGACCTTGAATTGATCAGATTGTAGTATCATAGACCTTAAACCCCAAAATGGTAAATGAAATTTTTTTGCATATATTTTAACAAATCATGACTATTGATTGTTGTTTCTAATCAAATTGATTTTAATATATGAGATTTATAAAATTAAGATGCAGACTTTCATCTTTTAAGGATAATAATACAGTACCATGTCCTAAATTCCTATCAATTTAAGGTCTAAATAACTTATTCTTACTTAAAACTATAATACAGTACCCCTGCGTATTGATGCATGCTCACCGTGAAGAAACTTCCATACTCTGGAACATTATATTATATCGAGTCGACGCGAACCAGCTGGGGCAGACAGACGAGCGGTTTGGCCAAGGTCATGTTGAACCCTAACGTCGTTTCCATATTCACACTCTCCTCCCCGTTCTCAAGCTTCCAGTCAAAGCAATGAACCATGGCCGCAACGGCACACTGTATCACGTTGAGCGCCATGGCGGAACCAACACACATCCTCCTTCCCCCGCCAAACGGGATAAAGCCGCCATGATGCGATCTTTTGCTTCCGTCGTCAGCAGAATTCAGGAATCTTTCGGGAGAGTAGTCGTCAGGATTGACCCAAACCGCTGGGTCTCTCATTATGGAGTAGACATTGATGGCCACCGCCGTGCCTTTCGGTATGTCGAACCCTCCGACGTTGCATGTCTCCCGGCAAGCCCTTGGTACCACCACCACCGGCGGATGTAGCCTCATCGCCTCCTTCACGACGGCTTGCAAATAGGGAAGGTTGGGAATGTCTGTTTCTTCCACCAGCCTGCCGTTGTTGCTGCTTCCGATTAGGTCGTGGATTTCTTTTCTGACCCTCTTGAATACTTTTGGATGGTTGATGAGCTCTGCCATCACCCACACCGTTGCATCTGTTGTAGTGCCTGTGCCAGCAAGGAATAGATCCTGAGAGAAAAGCAAATGAATTGGATTAGCCATGAAGTTTGATTAAACGAATATGTTGCTAGGAAGACAGATTATATGCCAGGGGTCTTAAGGTTACGTAGTCTGAAGAAAGTGTTATATATATTTTCTCAATCTCTGTAATCTATAACTTTTTAAGGATAGTGAAACTGATATCTCTAATACATACACATCGTATTAGTAAATTTGTGTGTGTTTTTTACTTTCTTGTGCTTCTTCTGAAACTGATCAAACTTTTTCCTGATAGCATCTGGTGCAAACCTTTCATGAATCCACAAATCCATTTGATCCAATCCATGAATCCACCAATCCATTTGATCCATGGATCCACCAATCCAATCCACGAATCCACGAATCCGATCCAATTGCCACCTCTAGGTTTCTTATTGTCGTCCCAGGAGAAGTAGAAAGATGGAAATTGGAAGGAGAAATAGAAAGAATGAGAGAGAAGGAAGACTTGGGTTGTGATGAGAGAGAAGGAAGATTTTGGAATGGCGTGGGGATTGGGGGGTTAGTGATTTTTTGTGTTCAAACTTCAAACGGCAGTGTTTTGAGATGGAAGAAGGTGATCCGGTTTTTGGGTTGAAACCGGATTCAATCCAGTCCAGTCACGGTTTAACCGTGTAATAATCCAATTCCGTCTTCGGTTGTGGAGTTGGCCAATACGGTTGTAAAAAACCGGGTCAATTCGGTCCGGTTTAAACCGAACCGGACTGTTTCCCAGCCCTACATGCTACGTCTTTTATTTTGTTGGATGAGGGCATGCGAATATGCAGTTGATTAATTACCAGGAAGAATGCCTTGATGTTTTTTCTGGTGACGTTGACCTCAGCATTTGGATCCTTTGACACTCGTAGGAGAATATCCATCAAATCATCACAATTGGTTTCATCATCAGCGCCACCACCACTTCTTTCTTGGTGTTTCTTCAAGATTCCTTCCAGCAACTCGTCAAACCTGGCCGGCACTTCCGTGGCCTGCTTGCGGAGCATGAAACGTCCCAGTTTCTTGAAAGGGCCAAGCATACTTGTGAGGAGCATTTTGAGTGTCAGGTCGCGTGTAGCGTTCACCAACGTCCTGTACCTCTTTGCTTCGTTGTCTTCCTCCGAACATTTCATGCTCATGGCCATCCTGCACCAGCAAAACATGCATGTTTATACTAAGATAATGATAACTGAGTCGGCTCACCGTTAATCAATTCATAATTAGTTTGTGGTTCACTATTGACAAATTCTTTTAAATATTAGCTTATTCGCCAAGTCTATACGATTGACTAGCTTAGTAAGTAACTTACGGGTCCATCAACGTCTATTGGCCAAGCTTATTCTTTCTGATAATTTTTATTAGATATTGTATTGTAATTTTATCAATATTTTTTTAACTTATTTTTTAAAAAAACGTTTAGGTATTTAATCGTAACAAATTTAAGATTTGATACCAAACTACAATTTTGAAATTAGTATAGGCAAAAAAAAAAAAAAAAAAAGTCGAATCCATGGGTGAAGACACAAATCAATACATTCCAAATGACCATAGGGTATGAACCCATCAAACTTTACATATCTATAATATATTTGATTTTGTATTCAAATCCAAATTAGGACAAAAAGAATTATTTAACAGTTAATTGGATAAAGTAGTGGTTAACCGTTAACGGATTTGTCAATTAGCAATTAACCACTAACCAAAAAATTCTTCTATCGGTAGTCAACCCTCCACATCAATTAAGCATATGATATAAGAAGATTCCCTCAATTTTGTTGAATTCCATAGTAATATTTGGTATTTCTAAGAAAAAAGGTACCTGATGCAGGCCAGAGGAAGCTGGGGTTTTCCCCTTGTTGTACCATTTAGCGACGGGTAAGTTATGGACAGCAGGGTCAACAAAGGACAACTGCTCGGGGTCAAAGTTTTTAACGACGGTTCGTTCCGTCGCTAAATAACAATAAAACTGGCGCTAACTCAACTCCTTTCTTGTAGTGATCCTAGTATTTATTGATTTAACCGTTGAGAGATGATTAACGACGGTTAAGTTAATGGTTAATCTGATAACCACCTAACCAGCTATCATTCATATGAAAGTACATCTGAATTTGAATCAACGAGATTGATGTAACGGAATTAGAATAATATAATTTATAGTTTGTCTCTAATGGATTATTTTTTTAAAATGAATGTTATAACAGTTGACCTTATACCATTCGCTAGAGCTCGAGTTTTTTCGATGAGTTGACTTTTGACTTTAATTAGAGTTAACAGTTGATAAGCCAATTAAGCAAAGAGAGTTAATTACACAGCACAGACCTGCAAATGATGTTATTGCCGAGCGTCAGTAGCTCATCCCTCAAATCCACGGCGGCCGTTGCCTGGCTATTCATCGCCAGCAGCCTCAAAAACCGCGCCAGCTCTTCACGCCTCACGCTCCTCGACCGCTCCAGCTGGCGCGTGGAGAACAGCTCCGTGACGCACATCTTCTTCATGAACCTCCAGTACTCGCCGTAGGGCGCCGTCACGAACCCCGAGTCCCCGAACAGCAGCCGGTCCCCGAGCGGCGACTCGGGCTTGCCCGCGAAGCTGACGTCATGCTCGCGGAAGATCTCGTCGGCGAGAGGCGGCGACGAGACGAGGACGACGGGGTAGGAGCCCAGGCGGAGGTAGAGGAGTGGGCCGTACTTTCTCTGGAGCGCGTGGAAGGTTTTGAACATGGGCTGGATTGATGCGAGGTGGTGGATGTGGCCGATGAGCGGCAGCGACGGAGGGCTCGGCGGCAGGCGGAGGTCGGGGGTTGTTTTCCGCACATGTTTTCTTTTGGCAAATATAAACAGGCGTAGAAATATCAGGGAGACGACGGTGGTGGCAATTAGGATGATGAAATGCTGAGCTGATTCCGCCATTATTTCTCTGAGCAACGGGGAAGATGATCAGTTTTGTTTATGATGGTCTCATTCATTCATATATATATATATATATATATATATATATATATATATATAAAAGATTTATTCTTTACTGTAATATTTATTCTTTACTGTATAGTTTTTTCATTATAATAATTCATTTTTAGAATATGTCAACGGTGCATCCAGGTGGAGGGAGTTGAGCAACCAAAAAGCAAATGTATAATAATATTGAGAGCATTTTTTAATAGAAAAGTGACATCGGTTTTTAATTTGACAAGAAGGAAACAATATACAAAAGATTTTACCAATATTTTTTCTTGCTCTGAAGGCCTTGATAGTATCAGTAAGTGCCGTCCAATAAAATGCGCCGGCACTGTCTTGATATTAAAATGTGGCCCCATTTTGTAAGCATAATAAAACAAAAAATGTTGATAACATAATTATTTAAATAATAATTTGAAATAGATTTATCTATGAGCTTTTAAACTGTGAGAAATTATTTTCGATCATCATCGTTAATCTATTAAGAATCTCTTGAGTCATTTTATAACCACTTTTCATAATTTCTTAATAGTGTAATTACTTGATTTTTTTTTGCTAAAAAATAAATTGGATTAATTGTACACTACAATGTAGTAAACCCAAGAGTAAATCTGTTTGTCGAACTGCTTCAACTCAGACCCGATATGACAATTAGACGACACAAATCCGGTAGAAAGTTTGTCAATAACTCATCAAACTCAGAGAAACGATCAGTTTGACCAACTGCCAATGGATATTTCAAAACCAGTTTCAAATATAAATCCACGTGAATGACAAAGAGACAAAGTCAAAATCTCATAAAACATTAACATAATTTCATGCGGAGATGTGACCATCTCTATCCTCTGCCAAAGTGTGATTTATTATGAATGGAGAAAGGGATGAGATTTTCAAAATTAAGAATTGCGATTTGGGTCACGTTGGGGGGAGTGGAGAGGCAGGTCAAGTCACAAGTATACAACTAACACGAATTAGAAAGTGGGTTGGGTCAAGCTCTGATTTTTATAAACTTTGATCTGGACCAGATCAGATCAAAATATCAAAATTCACATTCGCTAATAGATCAAGATATCAAAACTCGCATTGTCAATGATATTACCATATTGAGAATATCAAGATACTATAGTAGTAAAATAATATGAAGTTTTTTTGCTTTGAAAAATATAAAAATGAACATCATCATGTAGAGCATAAAAGAAATTCTAAACAATTTTTAAAAATTTGAATGTAAACGAATGAGATATTTTCTATTGAAAATTTGTGAAAATTTTGAAAAGTGAACCAGTAACTTCTAAATTTCACTTAACTATCTCCAAAACTCCTAAATTTTCCATTTGTCCTCTTATGACGTGGACCATCATATATCTCTCATTTTCCGCTTTACATATAGAAGAGGTCTTGTATTGTAACAATATTTATTATTATGTTTGGATACTAACCATCACTGAAATTGAGATTTTGGAATATTAGTAATAAAACACTTCCAAATGGAGAAAGGAAAATATACTTTTCTCATCACTTCCAAATTTCCAATCCCAACGAAATATTCCAAGCAACCGTATGACTTGTCTCCGTTGAAGTGAGGATTCCTCCGACGAAATATTCCAAGCAACAATAAATTATCTTCTTTTGGCCTGGAACTGGAATACCGTATATATCAGTAATAAAATGGCTTGGATTGGAAGAGCCGGCGACGGTTTCGGACGGAACTGACAATATAATTAATATGTTAGGTGGTGATGCCGCGAATTGTCGTAGGGCAAAGATGGTCTACGGACATGTATTATGTGACCGTTATGATGTTTTGTTTGTATTATTAGGCTAAAATTAATTTTTTCTTAGCATATTTGTTAGTAATATTGACTGAAAAGAGATATATGACGGTCAACAAGCAATTTAAAAAATCTTGAAAATTTTGGCTAATAAATTATATTTACCTAAACCCAAGTAGACACATTGATTATGGGTAGGGTATTGGTAACGTATATATGAGTTTGGAAGTTTGTAGATGGGTTTGAGTAGTGATTAGAATACATAAAATAGTATACTAATTAGGGTTGGACAAATAAGGAAAAGAAAGAAATAAAGAAAGGGTTATGGAAGACCAGTGAAAGATGAAACAAAGAGGAAGTAGATGATGCAAAAATTTTGACCAATTATTTTAGTTGGCTGTCAATACAACAATCAACATTTTTCATCGTAGCAATTTATTGACACTCGCTTATGTAGATGTCGCATATTTTGTTACATTTAGTTAGTAGACGTTTGTTTAGTACCCCGTAAATGTACTAATGAATTTATAAATTCGTTGTTGCAATATTTTAGAATCGTCTCGCTTTTATCATTTATTTAATGTTTCACGTAATGATCAAATATAAAATGGTTGAATCTTCTCCTACAGTTGAGTGATACAACATCTTGTATGGTACAGACTAAATTTATACTTTTATGTTATGGTGGATTGGATTCATGGATTGGTTCAAAAGGATTGGTGGATTGGATTCATGGATTCAAGTGAAATCTAAATATTGAACCAATATGTAAATTTGAAAAATTGTAAGTATGAAAATCTCATATAATTTGGATACAAAAATATAATTGTTCAATCGTTTTATATTAAAATTAAATTTGAGGTATTAAAATGTAAAAGATATATTATAATGACTATTAAGTTTGGGGTATCAAAATGTAATAATCTAGACAACAGTAACCTTACTTCAATTTTATATATATTAATATGGTCTCAGTTATAGTACTCTTCTCCTGATATATACCACCTGCAAACGATATATTCAAAAGCTCCAACCAAAAATTGGAAGAACGCTTCTTCGTCTGGCCGGCAACAGGTGTGAGTTTAAGGTGTGGTTTGAAAGTTACGCATTGTTAAATAGATGTATAATTGTGAATGCACATATAATATTATACATGTAGTATCGAATTTGATACATTGTAAAATACAATGTTTGGTATGTGTGATTGTGTATGTCACATTACATCAGCGAAAAATTGAGACAAAAAAATCTCAACAATCACAACTAAAAGCTTATATATAACAATCACTTATTTTGAGTCATAGTTTCTGTTACATCACAGAAACAATCAATGAATTGTTTATGCTAAAAAATAAAAATAAAAATAATACATTCTAAATAATACATGTATAGTAATAATGTCACTAAAACAACCACAACTTCCAAATGATCCCTGAGTAAGAATAGTATATATATCACCATAATTTCTTAATGGTCTATATCTCAACTATTTGAATTCGATTTTTTTTTACAAAAATTAATTGGGATTAGTTGTATACTGTTGTTAACCCGTGAGCGGATCGATTGGTCAAACCGCTTCAACCCGGACCCAATATCCCAATTAGGCGACATAAATCCAGTAGAAAGTTTGTAAAATACTGGTCAAACTCGGAGAGATGACCTATTTGAGTGGCTGACTGATAGATATTTCCAAACAAGTTTCAAATATAAACTGATGAGAATTAGGACTGGGAAACAATGTGGTTTGGTCTAGACCGGATCACATACACATTTTATGATTTCAATCGACGAGTTGAACCACAAATTATAGACCAAGATAAATACTATACACAGTTCAGACCATATCACACATGTACGATCTAGTTCGGAACACACATATCATGTTGAACAAAAAATGAACAATTTGTTTGACCCGCCAAACAAAAAATCAAATCAATAACCGAGAAGAATTTTTTTGTTTTATAATCTAAATTCTTAAATTCATGCATTATTTTGATAAATATGGATATTGTCATTGGTGTCGAATGATACACTTATGTGATGATACAAGTTTAAGAAAACATATTTTGTGCAAGAATGGTCATTAAAATAAAGAAATTAAATTCACTAGATAATAGGGTAAAAAGTCTTAAAACTCAAATTTGCCTACTTCGCTCCCTAATATTTTGGGACAAGAACGGAGCGACATGTAGTTGAGAAGGAACTACAACTTGTCAACTTCCCTCCCTAATATTTTGTTTGATGATAATATATCTACTAGTTTTTTACCCGCCCGTTGGGCGGTGTATTTTGTTTGGTTGTTTTACAATTCGTTATAGTATTCTAATTGTTATTATTATTTATGTTTACTAAGGTAATATACATGGAATTGTAAATCCCACTTACCTTATTTCAGGTATTATTTTATACTTTTATACCTTTTGTTTATTTATGAACATTTTAATTTTATTAACTGAGCTCTTTGTAGACGGTTCTTTATTGATTTAGATTTTTTTTTATCGAACTCGCCCTTTAAGATTATAAACATAAGAGATTATTCATTCTTTAGCACAAAATTGTGATAAAGAAGTTAAAAACTTACGGCCACAAAAGAAGAATTTAGAATAAGAAAATGTGCTTCAATTAATAAAAAAAATAAGCGAAGAGCTTTTTATTTTCTCTCCCTTCTCATATGTCGGTATATGATAATAGAGAATATTCTGTTCTAAATCCCATGAATATCATGTATTATCACTTGCACATACAATTTTGGAATAATGAGGAAACTCATTAGAATCCACGTCCATCAATCTTCCACGTACTTGTTTAATTACCTTGAAATGTTCTAGCAAAACCAACCACAAACAAAACTATCAGCTGTCACTAACTTATTAAAGAAATATTTTCAGCAAATTAAACTGCATATAATTAAACATAATTTATATATTGTAGAGAGCTACATATCTCCTGTAGAAAAGAATTGTGCTTTATTACCTAATAACGACATAGACAAATAATGAAAGGAGCAGTTTTCAATACAACTCAATTCATATTATCATTCAGATTCCTCATTTGTGAACTGAATATATGCATCAATCCAAATAGTAGTTTGTAAGAAAACAATCATGTCAAAATCAATCTTTAGTTAGGGATTCAATGCAGAAAAATTCACCTTAATGAAACAAACAAATGTCACCGCAAACATGTAGAAATTAAAAAATCATCAAAATAGACAACCGAGAAACCACCATTATCATTTTCTTTCTTCTTCGCGACCTTTATAAAACCCCAATTATGTTCCCTTCTACTTATAACCCCTTTGCTACCTACTTATTACTAACCAGATCATCATTGTATAGCTAGCTAGTAGTAGCATGTCAATCATGAACATAAAATATAATAAACAATCATCACAACTCTCGGGTTGCAATAGGCATTCAAGAAAAACGATCAATTATTCAACCAAAGGAGGTATTCCCTAAGTCCAACCAATTAACCCTTCTAATTATATTTTATATACATGAAAGTATATGGCGACCCTTCTCGGTAAAAAAACAAAGAAGAAATATATTCACTCATCGAGAGTGGGAAAATTTACCATCCAATAGTCGTAATTTGGAAGAAATTAAGAAAAGAATGGGGAAAAGAGTATAATTCGGCCAGTCAACCGCAAACAATAACATATCGCTGAGAAAGTGAGACCAGTTGCCAGCTTTAGATCAAGGAGGAAGAGGGAGCAGTCGACAACCCTCGCCTTGGTTCACCTCATTTTCTCAATGATCATATTAACTTTTTTCGTCAACAGGCAAAAATATGTTACAACTGCTCAAAATTTTGTCATCTTATCGTTGTATCGTGTAATTTCTGCCTCCTATTCTCATACAAAGAAAAAAAATCGTATGCATTACCATTTCCTTCTCTATAAATTATGAGAATACAAATATTAGAAATCTCAAAAAAATTAGCAACTAATAAGAGAGCTTTGTTTATTTTTATGGTGGTTGACATACTTTCTTGATTTCTTATTTTCAATGTTGGATTTTATTTCTAGAGAGACAATCAAAATGGGGAAAGGGATAGAAACAAATTAAAAGTTTGCATTAATAATTAATATGTTTTCATTTAATCGAAATAAATAAGAAGTTTTAAAAAAAATAACAATTATTGCTCTGTCAAGTTTATATTAAGACATTTTGCTATATAATTTATACTTGTTTTATTTGATAGGTATATACATAAGAAAGAAGTGAGTGTTTGATAGCAAAAAATATATAGTCATATCGTTCATTTCTCAAAGTCGATTGATTGTCAAACGTTTATTTTCTATTAGATTATCGTTTATATTTTGTATTGAAAAATATTAATATTTATGCGTGTGCTTGTTTTTTTTTTCTTCATCAAAATGTAACTTATTATTAAGTTTTAGTAAAAATGAGTACAAAATTTACTTAATCAGATTTAATCAGCTTGGGTTAAACAAATACAATATATGTCACTCTCTGTTTCCATCTTTATAGTTTGTTTAATCGAATTTTTTTTATTACTTAGGTGTGTGTTTTTTGTTTAAATGTTTCCTAAAAAAATTAATATATTTTAATTTTAGTAAAAATGAGTAGAATTATTAAAAGAAGAGAGAGACAACTTCATAAATAGATCAATAAATAGTTTTTTGTTTGAAAAAAAATTGTCCACCTTGGCAACTTGTGCATTCACCAAGTGCTTATGTGGCAAGAAGTTAATTTTGAATAGCCATAATATTTAGTATAGATAGATAGATGTAATGAATTGAATATAATATGAGTCGTGTCAAACAGATAAAAAAGCAAGTCAGCATGGGGACCATTTCATAAACGAGACATTTGGCTAATGTCTCATATTATCAAATTAGTCATTTAACATGAGTAAATTTGAATTATCTTACCCTATTATGGGTAACTGAAATCTCAAAATGGATCAAATTCTTGAAATTTGTCTAGAATAAATTGATCCATCCAATTTTTTTTTACTGACAAATACGTGATAAGTCAACTTGGTCCAATTATCTTAAACGAGACAATTAAATCGCATAATTTATTTGTTACAATTTATCATCCAAACTACCCATAAACTTGTTGGGGAAAATGACCGAATGAGTGGTTTAGAAAAATGACATAGTTCTACAAAAAAAAATGGCATGCCTCAGGGATTAAAACATAGATTTCATAACATAAGAAGTTGTTTGAAGAAACATAGTTCATGAGCCTAAAGGGCCCTATATGTCATTTTTACTTGTAGTGAAATAAAGAGAAGTAATGAAGAGAAATTTAAGCAGGATCGATGCTTATTATTTGTAACATTATTACAAGGGGCTTCAGAGTGTACCCACCTTTTTTTATTGCACGAAACACAATTAAATTAAAATAGATCAACAAGAGAAACCACTTGTGCCAAGTTAAATTATATATAACTTAAGCAACCTTAACTTTGGAGTCATAAGCAACTCCAGCCTTCCAGAAACGAGGAATAACGTTCTCCAGCTTCACGAGTTTCACTGCTCCTCCTGATGCAGTATTCTTGAGTTTCAGCTTGAGCGAAATCGGACCCTTTGGCGGATTAGGATCAGGCAGATCGTAAACGGCGCCGTATGCATTCCTCATGTCCTTCCATTGCTTCACACTTCCGTCGTAGATTTGGATGCCTAAAACGTCGTATTGGCCACCTTGGTACAGTAAAACAATTGACAAATATTCCGCAAACTTGCTCTGCTCCGTTACCTTCACCATGAGAGCATCGTGGCCTGGATACTTGCACGGAATTCGCTCGTATTTGACGTCGACGACAACTTTGGGCAGCAACTGGGAAGCCTTGTTCGGTAGAGCCATGGCTTCGAAGGCGTGGGAGCTGAGCATGAAGTCCGCGTTATCTCGATCTCCACGGTCCGTCACCACTATTTTCACTCCTTGGCTGTTGCAGACGCCTTTTATCCCGCAAGTCACCTGTTCATCATGTCGAGGATTTGTCAGAGTGAACATCTTCAATAAAAATCGACTACGTACGTACATATATACTCGGGCATATCTGTATAATAATACAATGAAACTAGGGGGGAAAAAAAGGCGGAAGTTGCTGCATGTAATTAACTAATATGACCTTATAGCAGGCACCACAAGCAGCTCCATTTCTCCAGAGCTTGCTGGAGGCGGCTGCGACGTTGCCGTAGTTGTAAGTTATGCCAGTGTCGGCATAGCCACAAGCTCTGCTCGGAATTCCTAAGCCATTGGGCTGGCGATAGTAAGTGACTCTGCCTTTCTTAGGGGAAGAGGGGACAGGCACAGGATCGTGACCAAATATTGCAGCAGGCAGAAGCACCAACAGGCAAACAACTACGCCAAAAAATAAACCCTTCATTTTGAATGAATATATTGTTATAGTTGGGAGATTGGTATGAAATGTGATGGATGAGTAATGAGAGTGGGGGATATGGAGAATGGATGAAGGGTTATGGTATTTATAGATGGGAATTGGTTGATTATTATTGGCTAATTGTTAGTATTATTCGATGATTATATGGGTAATTAAGTGAGTACCTTTGGAACGTAACCCATTGGTTTTGAATTTTTTTTTCCCCTGTTTATCTAACTTAAAGCACTTGACTTTTTGTGTTCATGTCTTTGGATAATGGTACAGTTGTTTATTTTATTTCTAGTTCTCTCTTCAAAGTTAATTTTGACCATTTGGTTTCGACTAAAAAAATATATTGTCCATTGGGTTTGAAATAATTAAGGTTCAAAATCCGTGGGTTGTGTATGCATCCGTCTGTGTGGTCCTTTTATGTGTTTTTAATTTGTTTTTTCTTTACGCGACCTAGCTAGTTTCCACCATGCACGTACGTTGTTTTGGAAAAGTTCCATGCATGCACAAGTTGGTTGTTTTCCACGGCTTCCCTTACGATTACCATGCGCATTGTTATTGTTACGTTTGTTCTGGAAAGAACCATGCACAAGTTAGTTGTTTTCAAACAGCACACTATTTAGGAGTTTGGAGCTAGCTATTGCTTCTTGTGGAGGACCGCAAAGGACGTAGTCTTTGCCAGTAGGGGTGGAAAACGGTACAATCTGATTTAACCGCACTGGATTTATCCGATTTTTTGGATGAGATTTGTGTCAATTCTACAATCATAAATTGAATTGAATTGAATACGATTTTGAACCATAACTGGATTGGATTGAATACATGTTGGTCCGGTTTTAACCAAAAAATCGAAAATCTTCCCATTCTCCAAAGTGACTGTTTTTTAGCTATATTGAAAAACAACTGAAAAAAAATCACATGAGTTCCCTACTTGCAGACCGATTTAAATGATCCGGTTTACCAAAAAAATGCGTGACCGAATTCACAGCCCTATTTGCAGGCAAGATAGTGACAACTGAAGGCTTCCAATTACACCGACATGACTAAATGTAATGAGGAATGTCTTGATTAACTAAGGATTGGCCTGATACAGGCCACTTCACGGTTCAATAGCTACTGAGATGTGCAGAGCTCAAAGCAGTCAAATCGGGATTTTATCTAAAATAAAAAATTAGGGTAAAATTGAAATTGTAGAATTACAGAATTTTTATTACCAAATAGAAATTAACATATAATAATATTAATAAGGTAAATAAAACATTTAAAGTGATAATTTTCAAGATTAATGCTTCAAAATCATCATTTTAATTGTTATTTAATGCGTAACTCAAAATAATTTATGAGGAAGGGATAGAGCTCATGGGGTTTGGAAAAGTTTTTCATGTTGTGTCTAGGTATAGTTTAACTCAAAGTAGTATTCTGACATCGTCTACTAATTAAACATGATTTAAAACTAAGAATAGGTGAACTCCAATAAAATAATTAATGTCATTGGTTTGGTACAAATATATTCATTAATCAAATAATTTGTTAATAATGATGTTAATTCTTACGTACTTACAATATTCTGACAATTGTTTTACCGATGCGTTAAACAAGGAGAAGGGAAAGGGGTTGACCGAACCCTAATTAGTTTTTTTTTCAAATGTTCTTTTAATAGGAAAAATATATGAGAAGATCTCGTCATTGCCCTTTCCACCGAAACAGTTCCGCTTCTTTTGAATTGGCTCAAGCTCCCTATTTTGTTCACATAGGATCAGAATCCCGATTTTGGTACGATTTATGATTTTAACGATTTTAATCCCGATTTTGAACGATTTTAAGATCCACCGATTTTATTGTAAAATCAGAATCGGAATCCCTAAGTAAAATCCTACAATTTTACGAGCAAAATCTTGATTTTGACTGCATTGTGCAGGACAAGATTAAGAAGCCTCTTCGGCTCTTCCCCTATTTTGTGAAGTTAGGGTTGGTTTGATTTTGGTGATAGTTAAATAGATGCATTGTCATCAATGCATGAATAACAATATACATATATACGAAAATTGGTGTAATGTAGTTTACATCGTTTAGTTTTTGTGATAGTTATTGTGTTATTTAAATAAGTTATATCACTTTTTGGGTGAAATGTCAATTTTACCCTTTGTTTTTTAATATAAAAAATAGTGTTATTAAAGCCGAGCCTAGCCGACCGGCAAAACCGCCACCCAGTCACAAAACCGGCTCGGAACAGTCTAAAAGCCGCTTCGGTTTTATGTAGCGGTCGAGGCGGTTTACCGCTCGATCCGATCGAGCCGCTCGTCCGGTTTTTGTCATTCAGTCGTTAAATTTAATTAAAAAAATTACAGAAAATTGAAAATTGAAATAAACCAAAAAATTAGGGCTCTCAAACTGAATCTTTATTTACATTTCACAATTTCGAAGAAAAAAGACGAGCTCTGATTAAGAAATGTTCACTA
Source organism: Linum trigynum (assembly GCA_964030455.1). Lineage (NCBI taxonomy): Eukaryota > Viridiplantae > Streptophyta > Magnoliopsida > Malpighiales > Linaceae > Linum > Linum trigynum. Next base: position 13,684,239 of record OZ034816.1, read on the forward strand.
TTTATACTGATAACGTTTGTTAGGTACCGGTTCTCTAACGGTTTTTAAACGGTCTAATGCCGGTTGGACCACAAATGTGCGAGCCGTTCGCATTACCGGGTCATGCTCCGGTTCGGTTATGACAACATTGATAAAAAAGCAACACACATAAAAAGGTAGGGACATAATTGGAAGAGGAAAAAAAAAATACAACATTCTCACAAAAAACTTGAGATTTAACTATCACCCATATTGAGTGATAGTTTGTTAAAATCAAGCAAACAATACATATATCATTTGTCCAGAAAATTCAAAAAAACAATGCATTATGCACAATACATACATTGTAACTATCTTAACCAAACAACCACCAGCTCGATTCTTGGAAAATCGCAAACTTTTATTACTCAAAAGTTCTGCACTTGGTTAGACGAGGGTTTCGGCTAAATAATTATTTTCCACCTCACAATTAGAAGTTGCGTGAATGGTTGTTAGTATTAATGATGCTTGAAAAAATTAAATAAATTTGCACTCGTACATAGAATTCGAAATAATCCAACGTTTGTTACTAAGCTTGTTTCCCCCGTAATTTCGTTTTTCCCTTGTCTCCTTCGGCCTGATTTGGCTTTGGAATTCTGCCCACTTACACATCTCGGAGAAGCTCCGTTTGAGCTCCCTCGTGCTCTTAGTAAGACGAGATATAAAATAAATAAAAAGCACGACATAGAATTTGAATGAAAAAACATGGGAGAAAGAAAATACACATAGTCAGCTATTTATTCACTTCACATGTCACAGATATGGTTTTATTTGTAGGGGGGAGGAATATTACAAACAAAGATGCTTCTTATTTGCATCATTATCACAAAGGTTTGTTTTCAAAGTGTACTCACTTTTTTTTTATTACACGACACAACACACAATTAAATTAAAATAGATAAACGAGAGAACCCACTTGTGTGCCAAGTTAATTATCTAACTTACGCAAGCTTAATCTTGGAGTCATAAGCAACCCCAGCCTTCCAGTAACGTGGGATAACGTTATCCAGCTTGACGATTTTCACTGCTCCTCCGGAGGCAATATTCTTGAGTTTCAGCCTCAATGAAATCGTTCCCTTTGGTGGGTTAGGCAGATCGTAAACTGCGCCGTATGCATTCCTCATGTCCTTCCATTGCTTCACACTTCCGTCGTAGATTTGGATGCCTAAAACGTCGTATTGGCCACCTTGGTACAAAACAACAACGGACAAGTATTCCGCAAACCTGCTCTGCTCCGTCACCTTCACCGTGAGAGTATCGTGGCCCGGATACTTGCACGGAATTCGCTCGTATTTGACGTCGACGACGCCTTTTGGTAGCAACTGGGAAGCCTTGTTCGGTAGAGCCATGGTTTCAAAGGCGTGGGAGCTGAGGATGAAGTCCGTGTTGTCTCTGTCAAAGAGCTTGTCCAATTCCCAGAATGCAGAAGAAGAGAAGGTGTCTTGAAAGCTGATCTGATATGCAGAGTCGAATGAAGAACAAAGGAAGAAGAAGAAGAGCAATACGTTGTCGTTTGATTTATTAGCCGTTTGGCTTCTATTTACTGCTTATGGAACAAAGCCACGTGTAGGCTGTTGTTTGTCTTATTTTGAATTACAGTTTTAAACGTTTTTACTGTAGTTGTTTACTGAATATAAAAAGCAGCAGGGTGGATCATTTTTCCCTGCGATTCTAGCTCCATTCATCGCCTCCTAGAGAGAGCTTTCTCTTCTCTTCTTTCTCTGCTGCTAACCCTAGCAGTCTCTAAACTTCTTATGGTATCAGAGCGGTTCTAATCCGTCTTCCGCGTCAAAATGTCTGCTACTCCACAACCACGTTTTGGAACCTTCAACTCAGGAGGATCTGGTGGAACTGGTGGATCTGGAGCTACTGGAGAGCAAGGATTCAATCAGCAACATGAGAACCAACAACAACCTGGTAATATGAATGTGGGTTTGATGTTTGGTAGTCCCTATTATATCAATCCTAGTGAAAATCTAGGACAATCGATTGTTTCTGAGGTTCTAGATGGAACCAATTATCAAGTATGGCAGCGAGCAGTTTGTATGGCTCTGAAGACCAAGCATAAGCTGGGTTTTATTGATGGCTCTCTACCTATGCCTGCAAGAGATCATGCTAATTTTCTCATGTGGGATGCATCAAATACCATGGTTCTGTGCTGGCTTCTAAATTCTGTTCATAAGGATATTAATAGATCTGTTCTACAGCATGATATAGCTAAGGATGTATGGGATGAACTAAAAAGGAGATTTGGGAAATCAAATGCTCCTAAGTTGGCTAATCTGCAGGAAGATATGAACAAATGCAAACAAGGGTCTATGAATGTAACTCAATACTACACTGCACTAAAGGGTTATTGGGAGGAGTATCAGCAGTATGCTCCATTAATTGATTGTGACTGTGTTGTCCAGAGAACACGACCCTGTCAGCTGTAGAATCTTTTAAGGAAAGGCTCAACACTGAGTTTCTTATTAAGTTTCTGCGTGGTCTACGTCCAGAATATGACCTTGTTCATAGTCAGTTGCTCATGATGAAACCTCTTCCCTCAATTGATGCTGCACTGGACGATGTACTACAACATGAACAGAAATTGAAAGGTGAAAAGGGAGGTAGTGCAAGAGGGGTACAGTCTGTAGCACTTGCAGTTCCAGGAGACAAAACAAAAGGGTTTGATGGTAGTAATTATGGCAGAGATACCAAAAATGTGCAAGATGCAGATAAGAAGTTCTGTAGGTACTGCAAGAAAGATGGACATGTTAAGGAAGAATGTTACAGGCTTAAGAACAAGAAGGCAAGAATGAATGAAGGAAATACAAATGCACCTTTTGCTGGTTCTGTGTCCCAGTCTCCTTCACAAAGCAGTGATTCTGGATCATCTGTTAGTGGCTCCACACTTGACAAGTCACAGTCCTCTACAATCAGCTTCACTGATGATGAACTTGCCAAGCTGAAGTTTCTCCTGAATCATTCTGACAGCATGAGTCCATCTCCACCTGCCTCACCATCTATCAAGCATGTTGCTTTCTCTGTCTCACATCACCTGCCTCCTCAACCAAATTTTTCTGGTAAATATGTGCTTACCTCTCACTTGCAGCAAGGTTTATTAGCTTTAGCACAGAACTGGATTCTTGATACGGGAGCATCTAATCACATAGCATGCACATTGTCTAGTTATACTAAGGTCATTCCAGTATCAGGCCAATTTGTTTATCTTCCAAATGGTTCTAAAGTCCCAGTCAGCCATATTGGTTCAGTAACACTGTTTCCAGGCTTAACACTAGATGGTGTTCTGCTAGTTCCTTCTTTCACCTTTAACCTTGTCTCTATCAGTCAGCTTACACATCAACTTCCCATTTCTTTGCACTTTGAATCTGACTCTTGTCATATTCAGGACCTCTTAACCAAGAACCAGATTGGTTTGGCAAGACAAATTAAGGGTCTCTATCACCTCCTTCCTACACCAAGTATACCTCAAGTAGCTGCTACTTACAACTTTCAGCCTCAATCCATTCAGCTCTGGCATTGGAGATTAGGCCACCCAAGTCAAGCTAGGGAACAACAGATTCTTGGTTGTAATAGGGAGATTGTCAAACATTGTTCTACTTGTCATTTGGCCAAACAGAAAAGGCTTCCCTTTCCTCTTAGTGATAGCAAAGCAAATTCTCCCTTTGACTTAATCCATGTAGACATTTGGGGTCCTCTTGCTGTGAAGTCCCACGATGGTTTTTCCTATTTTCTTACCTTGGTGGATGATAATACTAGAAGTGTATGGGCGTATTTGATGAAATCTAAATCTGAAGCCAGTGAGTTTCTCCAGCAGTTTTGTGTTATGATCCATAGACAGTTTAACACTGCAGTAAAAGCTATCAGAAGTGACCAAGGAAACGAATTCCATATGTCTGAATTTTATGCTTCCAATGGAATTGAACACCAAACTTCATGCGTGGAGACACCTGAGCAGAATGCAAGGGTAGAAAGGAAGCACCAACACATTCTCAATGTGGCACGAGCCCTTAGATTTCAATCCAACTTACCTCTTTCTTTCTGGAGTGACTGCATTTCTCATGCAGTGTATCTAATCAACCGTATTCCTTCTCCAATAACCAACAATCTTTCTCCTTTCCAATTACTCTACAAGAAACCACCTTCTCTCAGTCACCTTAGAGTATTTGGCTATTTGTGTTATGCCTCTACTCTCCTTCGAGACAGAACCAAGTTTGATCCTCGTGCCAGGCAATGTTTATTTCTTGGTTATCCTCCTGGTGTCAAAGGGTATAAGTTATTTGACTTAAACTCCCATCAATTCTTTCTCTCACGAAATGTGGTCTTCTATGAACACATTCTCCCTTACAGACCCTCAGCCCAATCATCTTCATCCATTGCACCAGTTTCTGATCCTATCTTTCCTATTACCACCCCACTTCCACCTGATTCCTCTGTTCCTTCTTATCCTTCTCAGAATGCACCCTCTGCTTCCACTTCTCTTCCTAGTCCTTCAACACCTTATACTTCTCATCCTAGCCCTTCACCTTCAACACCTTCTACCACTCAATCTCCTACTTCTAATCTAGGGGCTGAACCACATGAGATGTTTGGTGTGCATTCTGATGGGGAGGAGGATACTGAGCTTTGTGTTCAAGAAGAAATAGAGGAAGGGGTTGAACCTGTGATAAGGAAATCTGATAGATTAAAGCAGGTTCCATTTTGGCACAAAGATTTTGTGTTCACTGGTACTGTCAGCAAGCATTCTATACAACATGTCTTGTCTTTTGATCATTTACCACAGTCTCACAGGACATATGTATTGAATGTGATGAATTCAGTTGAACCTACCAGCTATGAGGAAGCATCTAAAGAGTTGTGTTGGAGGAATGCCATGACTGCTGAGTCTGATGCATTGGAGGCTAATCAGACCTGGGATTTGGTGATACCACCTCCTGGAGTTAGACCAATAGGTTCTAAGTGGGTATATAAGATTAAACACAGGTCAGATGGCACTATTGAAAGACATAAAGCAAGAGTGGTTGCAAAGGGATTCACTCAAATATATGGTATTGACTTCTTAGACACGTTTTCTCCTGTGGCTAAGATTAATTCAGTGAAAGCACTGTTAGCAGTTGTTGCTTCTAAGGATTGGCATATCCACCAGATGGATGTGTCCAATGCCTTTCTACATGGTGATTTGAATGAAGATGTGTACATGAAGGTACCCCCTGGAATACCAGTACCAGATAAGAGGATGGTTTGCAAATTAAAAAAATCTTTGTATGGTTTGAAGCAGGCCAGTAGACAATGGTTTGCCAAACTGACTGCTTCCTTATTGAAGAATGGCTTCTCACAGGCTGCTTCTGATTACTCTATGTTTACCAAAAGGGTTCAAGGCAGAATGCTAGTGGTACTTGTCTATGTTGATGACATCCTTATAGCTGGAAGTTCATTAGGAGATGTTGAGCAGGTTAAGATTTATCTGGGAAGAGAGTTTAAGGTAAAGGATTTGGGGGAGCTGAAGTTTTTCCTGGGATTAGAGGTCTACAGAGATCACAGAGGTATCTTTGTAAACCAAAGGAAATATTGTGTTGATCTCCTGGATGATGTTGGTTATATGGAGGCCAAAGATTGTGTGTCACCTGTGGATTATAAAGTGAAGCTCTCTGCCAAACAAGGAGAACCTCTACCTAATCCAGAAGTCTACAAAAGACTCATAGGTAGACTCCATTATTTAACCATAACGAGACCAGATCTTACTTATGCTGTTCAACAGCTCTGTCAGTTCCAGAAGGACCCTTATTCTGAGCATCTACAAGCTGCATTTAGGGTGCTAAGGTATCTTAAACATGCCCCTGGCCAAGGTTTATTGTTTAAGGCAGACACCAACTTAGAGATTCAAGGCTACTCAGACTCGGATTGGGCCAGCTGTCCCGACACAAGGAGGTCAGTGACTGGATATTGTACTGTTCTTGGTGATTGCTTGCTGACATGGAAATCAAAGAAACAAACGACAGTTTCCAGAAGTTCTTCTGAAGCAGAATATAGAGCATTAGCTCAGTTGGTCTGTGAATTGCAATGGATTAGAAGCTTGCTAGCTGAAATGGGGGTCAAAATTCCTCTTCCAATTGAAGTGTTTTGTGATAACAAGTCAGCTATTCACATAGCTGAAAACCCTGTCTTCCATGAGAGGACAAAACATATTGAAATTGATTGCCACATTACCAGGGAACGTCTAAAGTCAGGGTTGATCAAGCTGAGTCATGTTAGGACTGATGATCAGTTAGCTGATTTGTTTACCAAGGGAGTAACTCGTTACAGGTTGGACTATTTACTTCGCAAGTTGGGAGTTACTGATTTACACTCGCCAACTTGTGGGGGAGTGTCAAAGAGCTTGTCCAATTCCCAGAATGCAGAAGAAGAGAAGGTGTCTTGAAAGCTGATCTGATATGCAGAGTCGAATGAAGAACAAAGGAAGAAGAAGAAGAGCAATACGTTGTCGTTTGAATTATTAGCCGTTTGGCTTCTATTTACTGCTTATGGAACAAAGCCACGTGTAGGCTGTTGTTTGTCTTATTTTGAATTACAGTTTTAAACGTTTTTACTGTAGTTGTTTACTGAATATAAAAAGCAGCAGGGTGGATCATTTTTCCCTGCGATTCTAGCTCCATTCATCGCCTCCTAGAGAGAGCTTTCTCTTCTCTTCTTTCTCTGCTGCTAACCCTAGCAGTCTCTAAACTTCTTAGTCTCCGTCTCCGCGATCCGTCACCACTATTTTCACTCCTTCATTGTTGCAGATGCCTTTTAGCCACAAGCTCCGGTTGGCGTTCCTAAGCCGTTGGACATGCGGTAGTAAGCGACTCTTCCTTTTTTAGGCTCAGGATGATCATGACCCAATGCAGCTGGTAGAAGCGCCACCAACAGGCAAACCGATAGACCGAGAAACAAACCCTTCATTATTTCTATGTCCAATTGCCGCAAATGGATTATTGAGAGAGATGAGATGTGGAATTAATGTATAAGAGAGAGAGATATATATGTGGATAATGGATATGAAGAGCTATGGAATAGGGTTGAATCGGATGGTATTTATAGAAGTATATGCATGAGAATTGAGAGCTAGCTATAGAGCCCATTGGTTTTGATTATTTTGGACTATGACTTTTGCTACTGTTTCAGTTAATTGGCTTGCTCCTGTTTCTCTATACCATTTAATTAAAATCTCACAATATATTTGTTCAGTCAATTAAATGAAACAGTGTTCGTTTCTGAATCTTCTTTCTTTTTTTTTAACAGTATATCGTTTCTGAATCTGTTGAACAGTAACTTGGTCATTGGGTTTGGAAGAAGGTTCTCAATTCATAGGTAGCAACTTCTAGAATGTAAGATCAGCAGTTGAAATTGGAAAAAAAAGTTCCAACTTTGAAATGGGCCGCAATAACATATGGGTTAGCATTCATGACTGGCCCGTACGTGTTAGTTTCTTTTTTAGATTTTAAAATTAAACGACTTTCCAGTCAAATTCAGCTAGAGTTTGCACAGGACGGGGCAATGCTGCTGCGTAACAATTTTGTAAACTCTGATTCTCAAAGAAAGGAAGGAAAACAAGGAGGGGAAGAAAATATTTTTAGTGAAAGAAAATTTTGAGGAAAGAGAAACTGATCAGAGAAGATGTTATTTTACAGGGAGATGTAAGAAAAAAGTGGGAGGAAAATTTTTATTGAAAAGTGTCAAAAATGTTTAAAAAATTGAAATAATTTACTATTGTTATTTTATTAATTATGGGTTATGACGTTTATCCATGGTTTCTAAAATATTTTTTAGCTTCTAAACACTAAATTCAATTTTATTCTTTTAAATTCGTTATGTTTAGAATCCTGTTTGGATCGAATCATATAGATTTTACCGAATCAAAAGCTCATTTAACCGTGAATAGCCCGGAATGCGGCTCTTGAAGGGGCATGAGTTGGTTTCATGTAGCATTAGATGGGAGGTAAATCCAGTCAAGCATATATGAGTGAGAGCTCTGCTTATGAAAGCTTATCATTTTGCTAGCAAGGTCTCTTTGATCATAATTTGCATTGCATTTAAGCTAGCTAGTTTCTCCTTCTTAATTTCTTTGGATGCAACAAGGTACTCTACTGTTGTTTTTTCATTGAAGGAATGACTGAGCCGTACGTAGTCGTACCTTTGACATTTGTATATAGTGGTTGACCTAGAATAGATAGTAATATATATATTCTTCCCTCTTATCATTTAATTTCTATTCCGTTACTAATCCATTAACTCGAATAGTGGACAAAAATTAGGATAAAATTAAGGTTAAATACACTTGTATATCTAAAACTTTCATGGTTGTGCCAATAATATCCAAATTTTCCGAAATACCACTTATATCCAATTATTTCACATTCTTTAACGGTGTTTTTGGATATACAAGTGTATTTAACCAAAAATATATTGGGAAATGGATAGATTTGGCAAAGAACAACTTTAAAACATGGATATAAGTGGTATTCCGGGAAATTTTGATATTATTGGCACAACCGTGAAAGTTTTGGATATACAAGTGTATTAAACCTAAAATTAATAACAACTTATATAGGGCTAATATACCTCATTTGGGGTTTGTTACTGTTGGGGGTGTTACTAAATACTCCAAGCGCGGACTAAATAAGGGCGCGCTCAATCGGTAACGTGCTCGGGACGAACGCCACTACGAAGTATTTAAAGGCATGAAACTCCCCATTGAAAGGGACTTTTGGGCTCTCCCTCCTCACTTTCCATTTTCCATTATCTCTCTACACATTATCTCTCTACCTTGTTCTCTCAACTTTCACCTTACAAAGAAGCTGACTTGATCGTTGGAGCTGAATCCGGGGGGCAACCCCGGCTCTTTCACAGGTTCTCTCCCTCCCGCCGAGATCCGACGAACGGATGACGAGTCAACCCACACCAACAAATATCATTGTTCATACCCGAGCTAGTAGGTTCAAACAATTGGCGCCCACCGTGGGGCTTGACTTCTACATTCTGTTCATCTGGTTTCTAAAAGAGGAGGAAATCTATGTAAATGAAAGATGAAGAAGCTTCATAAAAAAAAAAAGAGAATATTGAAGGAAAGAAAAGAAAGAAGTTGGTCGCAGATGAAGAAAGGAAGAGCTTTTCCTCCGCACCTACCTCCGGCAACGACAACAACAAATTGATCCAATATTTGCTTCCTACAACGGATCGACACGTGAAATGGAAAGAGTCCGAAAATTCCAGAAGTAGAGAAAATTCCAATGGACAGCAGCCACACTCTCTTCCCCGACTGCGCCTCCTGCTCGGTCCCAAAACCACCGCACGACGACAGTAACGGCTACGGAGAAAGATACCCAAGGAAGCCAATCAATATATATAAAAAAACAACAACGAACAGATTTCGACCGTCGGAGATTGATTTGGCTTAGGAGCTCCGACGAGAAGAGGAAGAAGTCCGGTAGTCTCCATTAGCTGTCACGTCGTCTCCCACAGCTTTTCCCCAGAAAATGGGTTATTGTTGTTGTTTGAACCTAACTGAGTGTAGGAGTGAGGTTCACTGTAATGGGTCAAGAAGAATGAACGGCTTGGTCGAACAAGAACTATGAGACAAATGAGAGGAAAGAAAGGGTTGAGAGTCTTTATTTTAGTGAGATAAAGTGATGATCTTAGAGGTAGAGTCTCCAAAATCCGATCCCCTCACCCACCGGAGTAAATGCCATATTTATAGGCTACATGGTGGTGGGTGAGGTACACAACGGTACAATGATGTGACTACCATGGCAGGGTGACATGACCTCTGACACGTCATGAACCAATACCATATCCCTAGGGACGACAAGACCCTTAGCCATGACTATACCTAGGACTATGATGTTGACTACTCTAGGACTTTGATGGTGACTACCCTTCGGGTGACGCGGCGCCGCTATTACACTTCTCGTTGAGGGCCGTTTGGAGCTTACGCGCGAGCTTTCCAGGCCATTCTCCGTACTCGCGCGCCGGCTTTGGCGCGGTCGTCTTTGGCGCGATCATCCTTAGGTATTTTCGAGTCACATCCCCAACAATTGCCCCCCATCAGGGGGTATTCCGCGAATGCCACCTGTTTGATCTTCTTCCGAGTGACTCGGACTTGCGCGACTCCGCCTGATGATTATGATTGACGCGACACGGGTACGTTGGCGTTTGCTATGGTCTTCGCGTGATCGTCGGTGGCGTGTATAACTGGTGTTTCCTTCGCCCGAGATCTCTGGGATTGGTTGTGCGCGACATCTTCGCGTCGCCCCCCATCGGTTGTGTTCCGCGAGTGTCCGAGATCTGCTGGGTTGGTTGCGGGTGAGCTTCTGGTTTCGCGTTGCCCCCCTGTGGTAATGTTCCGCGAGTTCCCTGGGTTGGTTGTGCGCGACGCCTTTCTTAGTTGGTATTTCTTGGTTGGTATTATTTCTGGGCGTGTTTTTTTCCTTTGTGGGCGTACCCTGCCCCCCAGGCGCTGTGCGGAAAGCATGACGTCAGCGTCTAGTGCCTAGGGGTGGTAGGTTGCCACGTGTCCGGGTGCGGTTGGTCGGTTGTGGCGGCCGTTTTGAAATTTGAAAAGGCTCTGACGGTTGCGATTCTCGAGGTAACTTTAACCCTTCGTCTTTCCATTGTCGAGTATAAATACCCCCTCTCTGCCCAGAAGTCGTACTCACTCTGCTTTCGTAAAGGGAAAATTCCGTCTGTTTCTTGTGCTTTCTTGCTGTCTCTGGGATTCTTCTCCTTCTTCTACAACCTCGACTCTCTTCTTGCTGTTGCTAATTCGGAGTATCGCAATGGATAGCACCAACATTCACGAGACCGAGGTCGTGCAGGGCGAAGAAGGTAATCCCTCTTCTTTTTCACGTGTTTCTACTGATCCCTCGCTGGATCTGGATGATTCTGGGCATGGGGACGGCGGCGGAGCCGACGGTGGTGATGTGGTTTCGACGGCGTCGCCGTCGCTCGACGTCGATGATGACTGGGGGCCCGACGAGGGGATCGTTGCGTCCGGGAGTGGTCAGTCTAGAGCCGGTGCGCGGGGTGTCTTGATTGTTCGGCGGCCTCGCGGCGGCGCATCTGGGATGGGTGACTCGGAGAGACGCGAAGGATCTGACACTCAGTCAGAACCGCAATGTACCGCGCGTACTACGGAAGCGATGAGCCGCTTGGGCTTCCGAGGTGTGGGCGCGGCGTATACCGTGATTGACTGGGCAGAGATGTGGGGTGATCAGCCCGCGCCCAGTGACAACCTTCTTAGGGGGCCTGATCACGCGTCCATTTACGGGTATCAGGACGTGCTGAGAATAGTGCGTGGGTTAGGCTTGCCCCCCCATTGGCAGTACGCGGTCCCGTCCGCGCGAAGTATGGTTGGGAACTGTCACGCGGGATGGTTTGGGGTATATACCGAGTATTGGGTGATGGGGTTCAAATTCCCCATCGACCCCTTGCTCTGCGCCCTGTACCGGCGTCTCAATTGTTCAGTTGGGCGCCTCTCTCCGTCGGTGATAATGCACGCGAGCTGCCTCCGTCTCGCGTGCAAGAGGCTTAAGATCGAGCCGACCTACGGCTTGTTTCGTAAGTTTTATAAGATAAAGGATCCTACGAGGAGGAGCGACTGCCTTTCTATCAAGCGGCGCGACAAGAGACCTGAGGGTTTCGTGTATGGATCTCCCAAGTTGAAAAAGACTTGGTTTGAGCGGTTCTTTTATGTTAAACCGACTCCCGGGGAGTGGGCGAGCGAATTTGTGGCGGAGCCGACGGAGTGGAAGAAGGGCGGCACGCATGGGTATGAGTCGGACCTGGGGCATTACGCTGAGCTCGATGATGAGTATGAAGCGTGCATGCACCAGAGGTTCAACTTATACAATGGTGGAGTCCGCGAAGCTTGTTTAGAAGAGCTTTTTGCCGATGGTTAGTTGTGCTTCTTTCGTTTTGCATTCTATCTTATTAACCGCCCTCTTACGGCTTATTGGCGCAGGTGTTGATTTTTCCAGCCTGGCTATTATGATGTCGGTTGATGACATTGTGAAGGCGCCTCGCGCCGGAAGGAGGAAAGGGAAAGAGGGCGCGCGGGTCAAGAGCGCGAAGAGGAAGGAGGTTGATCAGCCCATGGTTGCAGAGAAACCTGCGAAGGCTGCTCGCGTGGTTGAACCGACTGGGCGGACGCCGCGCCAACAGACGCTTGTAATTGTTGAACCCACGGTACCCGTGGACAAGAGCGCTCGGCCGGCAGGTAGCACGGCTGGTGGTTCGTCTGGGGCTACGATTCAGCAGAAGTTGCCCCAGATGGCTGGTGGCGCGATCAACTACTTCCGCGATCTGCGGATCCACACGGGTGCGGCGTGTAACGTTGCGGCCGCGAACAACGCCCTCCGGGTGCTGGGACCCATTCTGAGTGTCCCGCCGCGGCTGGAGAAGTCGGATCCGCTTCAAGACCTTGCGCAAGTGCATTTCGCGGTAAGATTGGCTTGGCTGCAGGAGTTGTTCCTCTACTCTTCTTTTTATTTGTACTAAGTCCTGTGGCGTTGTGGGTACAGGGTTTGCTGGCCACCTTCCGCGCTCAACAGGAGCGGAGCCGGGAGCGCGCGAAGATGAAGGCTGAAGAATCGAAGATTGTGCAGCTTGAAGGGAAGCTGGCTGGAGCTGAGGGTCGCGCGGAGTTGGCTACCAACAAGGCCAACGATGCTTTGGAGCAGCTGGGCGTTCTGCAAAGCCGGCTGGAAGAGCAATTGGGGGCAGTGCGGACTCGGGTTCGAGGGGAGTTGCGGGAGGAATTTGAGGGGGAAAAGAAACGTTTGGCGGAGGAGTGGGAGCGGGAGAAGAGCCAATTAGAGAAGGATCATGCTGAAAAGATGAAGCAGGCTTTGGAAGATTTTGAGAAGGAGAAGAGGGATTTGGTTCAGCTTCATGATGTGGCCAAATCGGAAGTTGTGCGTGAAGCGCAGGTCGCTGTAGTTCGCCAGTACAAATCTTCATCCTCCTTTGGAAAGATATTGGCAGATGCGATGACCAAAGCGGTTATCGCAGTTGGTAAGAAGGTGCGGCCGGAGGTTCCAAGCTACTGGTGGAACAGTCGCAACATGGTGCAGCATGTGCAACTTTGGCTGCGTGAGAAGAGATCACTGGAGCTGGATTCTGAGGATGATGAGGAAGAGGATGATGAGGAAGAGGAGGACGAGGAAGGCGGGGATGAGGAGGGTGACGGCAGTGAGGCGCGTAAGGGAGATGCCGCTGCCGCGGAGGATAAGGAAGATGCAGGCGCGGAAGCGGATGTGGATGTGGCCGTCACTACCGCTGATACTACTGCTGAGAAGTCTTCCTCTTAGGTTTCAAGTGCAGAAGCGCTGTTTTGTGCTTGTCTGCGTGCGCGCGTTTTTTTTTTTTTTTTTTTTTTTTTTTTTTGGAAATCCAAGGTGCTTCTATTTTGTTCATGTGTTGGCCCGCATAACTTTTGGATATTGCCTTTTAGCGTGAATGACCGTGGCGCGATTGACTCTCAGTCATTGTTATTGTTACTTCTTTCGGACTGTGAGGGCGCAGATAACTCGTAGTTATTGCTAGGTTTCGTTCTTTCGAACTGAGTGGGGCGCGAATAACTCGTAGTTATTGCTATTTTCTGTTCTTTCGAACTGTAAGGGCGCAGGTGACTCGTAGTCATTGCTATTTTTTGCTCTTTCGAACTATGAGGGCGCGAATAACTCGTAGTTATTGCTATTTTCTGTTCTTTCGAACTGTAAGGGCACAGGTGACTCGTAGTCATTGCTATTTTTTTTTTTTTTTTGCTCTTTCGAACTATGAGGGCGCGAATAACTCGTAGTTATTGCTATTTTGTGTTCTTTCGAACTGTGAAAGTGCGAGTAAATGGAAAGTCATAAGTGTTATTGCTGATCTCTTGCGGCCGTATTACATTAACTTGGACAGTGGTATTTTCTGAGATTCTGCGCGTTCCATGTTCTTGGGATTTTGTTGCCCCCCAATTCGCTGAGCTTAAAGGTGTTGGCACCCACAATCTCCCGGATCAGATACGGGCCTTCCCACGTTGACGCAAGCTTGCCATGTTTGGGGTCGGGACGGAAGTTTCTGCGTAGCACTTGATCTCCGAGCGTCAGCTTGTGTGGGACCAGTTTCGCGTTGTAGTACTTGGCCACTTGTGCTTTCGTTGCGGCCAGTTTGATGGCCGCCAACTCTCGTCGCTCTTGTGCTAGCTCCAGGTCTAGCAGGCGTGCCTCGTCGTTATCTGTTTCGTTATATGCCATGACCCTATATGTTGGGAAAGTTACCTCGATTGGTATGACTGCGTCTGTGCCATAGGTGAGCGCGAATGGGGTTTCGCCCGTTGCCGTTTTGTAGGTGGTGCGATGCGCCCACAACACCGTGTTGAGCTCATCCGCCCAGTTGCCCTTCGCTTCGTCGAGCCTCGTATGAAGGCCGTGCAATATCGATTTGTTGGCGGCTTCCGCTTGACCGTTGGCCTGGGGGTAGGCAACCGATGCGAACCTCGCGATGGCTCCCACCTGGTCGCAAAAGTCTATGACTTCCGCGCAGTCAAATTGTTTGCCGTGGTCGAAGATGAACGCGCTCGGGACTCCGTAGCGCGCCAGGATATTGCTTTTTAAGAAACGGGTTACCTGGTGCGCCGTTATGGAAGCCAACGCTTCCGCTTCGATCCACTTGGTGAAGTAGTCCACCGCCACTATTATGTATTTGCGTTTCCCTTTTGCCGTTGGGAATTGGCCCAGGAGGTCAACTCCCCATTGCGCGAAGGGCCAGGCGCTCAAGTTGCCTTGGAACTCAGTCGATGGTAGGTGATGCTGGCGAGCGTGTAATTGACACTTGTTGCACTCATCAACATACTTCTTTGTGTCCTTTTTTATCCGTGGCCAATAGTACCCATGTAACAATATGGTGCGCTCCATATTGCGCGCATCGGCGTGCATTGCGCACATTCCTTCATGTAGCTCTCGCACCATGTCGTGTGCCTCGTTGTTTCCGATGCATTTGAGATATGCCCCGGAATATGACCGCCGGTACAGGTCTAGGCCAATCATCGTGCAACGGGCCGCCTTCTGCCTCAAGGTCCATGCTTCCTTGGCGTCTTCTGGCACCGCGCCATCCTGTAAGAATTTTATAATCGGGGCTCTCCAGTCATCTTCCACGATCTGGGTGGTGTTGACCGCGGCTTCTTGGTTGGCTTCCTCTTCCTCCTTTTGTACTGTCACTAGGCGCGTAGATTTGAAGTTTGTTGCTGTTGCCAGTTTGGATAGCGCGTCGGCGTGCATGTTTTCTTCCCTTGGTATTTGCACGTACGTCACCGCCTCGAAGGCGGTTGCTCGTTGCTTGACGCGCTTCATGTAATGCGCGAGTGCATCCTCTTTGGCATCGAAGGCTCCATTCAGTTGGTTGACGGCGAGCGACGAGTCAGAGAGTACTCTGATTGTTCTAGCGCCCAAGTCGTTGGCCGTTGACATTCCCGCCAAGATGGCTTCATATTCGGCGGCGTTATTTGTCTTCAAAGCTCTGAATCGGATTGCTATTTCGTGTACCACGCCCGTGGGCGTGCGCACGACTACACCCGCGCCGGCCCCGTGCTTGCTTGCCGCGCCGTCTACATAAACTTCCCACACCCCTTCTGGTGCCGTTTCCAGGGTTACTCCTTCTGCGATGAAAGCTGCCAGGATTTGCGCCTTTATCGCTGGGCGCGGAGCGTACTGGATGTCATACTCTGACAGTTCGACGGCCCACTTTATCATCCGCCCCGACACCTCCATTGAAGTTAGAATTTTTTTTAACGGGTGGTTGGTTAGGACGGTGATTCTGTGTGCTTGGAAGTATGGGCGTAGTTTTTGCGACGCGCTGACCAGTGCTAACGCTGCTTTTTCAATGGGTGAATACCTTGTCTCTGCGCTGACCAGAGTTCGCGACGTGTAGTACACCGGGCGCTCGGCCTGACCGTCTCTCCTGGATATTAATACTGCGCTTACGGCTCTTGTGGACACAGCAAGATACAGAAAAAGTTCTTCATTAACTTTTGGGGCAGTCAATACAGGGGGGAAACAAGATAGGCTTTGAGTTCTAGGAAGGCCGCTTCGCATTCTTTGGTCCATGCAAATCGCGCGCCGTTTTTCAGTGTCTTGAAGAATGGGGCGCACTTGTCAGCTGACCTTGGGATAAACCTTCCTAGCGCCGCAATTTTCCCGTTCAGGGACTGAATCTCCAATGTGTTTCTTGGCGCGCGCAAGCCTTGGACTGCGTGATTTGCTTTGGGTCGACTTCGATGCCGCGCTTGGTGATCATGAATCCCAAGAATTTTCCGGCTTCTGCTCCGAACACGCATTTCAGCGGGTTCAAGCGGAGACTGTGTTTGCGGAGCGCTTCGAATGTCTCGCGCAAGTCATCTAGATGTGACTTCTCTGCTTTGGTTTTGACGATGAGGTCATCCACGTATGCCTCGATATTGCGTCCCCTTTGCTGCGCAAACACTGTGTCGATCATCCTCTGGTATGTCGCGCCTGCATTCTTCAGCCCAAATGGCATTCCGACAAAACAGAAGTTTCCGAACGGCGTCATGAAGGCTGTTTTCTCTTCGTCTTCGCGCGACATTGGGATTTGGTGGTATCCCGAGAACATGTCCAGGAAGGACAGTGTTTCATGGTCGGCTGTGGCGTCTATCAGTTGGTCGATGCGCGGCAGCGGGTACGGGTCCCCTGGGCACACCTTGTTGATCGTCGTGTAGTCGACGCACATTCGCCAAGCTCCCGAAGACTTTTTTACCAACACCACATTCGCCAGCCACTTCGGGTATTTCACTGGACGGATTAATCCCGCTGACAACAGGCGCGCCACTTCTTCCTCAATGGCTTTAAGTTTATCTCCCGTAAAGCTCCGCCGCGCCTATTGTCTTGGCGTCGCGCTCACTGGGACACCAAGGGAATGTTGGGCGACATCTCTTGGTACGCCCGGCATGTCTTCCGTGCACCATGCGAACAATTCCTTATACTCCTTTAGCAGTTTTATTAGCGGTTCAATCGCGTCTCCGGGGACGTGAGTTGAAACGCGCACCTTGTGGGTTGGCTCGCTCGGATCAAGGGCGACCTCGAAGTCAGAATCCATTGATTCCGGGCGAGGTTCTTCCGCCCTTGTGTCAACGATGTTGGTCTGGCGGATTTCTCCTGTCTTTGTTGGCTCCCACGCTGTCCCGCACGCTTCTCCGCTCCCCTCCTTGGTTGGGAATTTGAGTTTCTGGTGACATGTTGACGGGAGAGCCATGAATTTTGCCAAGAGTGGGCGGCCAAAAATTCCATTGTGGGGGGACCTGCAGTCGACTATCGTGAATTCGACTTGCTTCGAGACGCGTGGCTCTTGGTCCCCCAGCACGACTGGAAGGGTGACTACTCCGATAATTGGGACCCTGGTGCCGGAAAAACCGACCAAGTTCCCGTAAGCGGGCTTGATTAGCCGCGGGTCGATGTCCATCTGGTCGACCGTGCTTTTGAAAAGGATGTCCGCCGCACTGCCCCCGTCAATCAGTAGGCGGCGAACTTTGCAGGCGGCGACGAGCGCGGTGATGATGAGTGGGTCCTCCGAAGGGACCCCTCCGGGGAGTTCAGCGTCGTCGAAGCTCAGGTTGCATTTCTGCGTAGCTACTGCTGCCGCGCACTCTATAGCGCGGTCGCGTTTGGTTTTTTTCTTCGGACGGTCTCCTTCTACGGTTACCACCCCTATTTCCTTTCGTACTACGTACGAGCCCGAGGCGTCGTCATAGTCCGCCTGTGGTGGTGGTGGGGGTTCCACAGGGCGCTCCACCGGTTCTTCCGCTCCGCGAATGAACTCGCTCAGCAGTCCCCTTTGTATGAGGCCCTCGATCTCGTAGCGCAATTCTCTGCAGTTTTCTGTCCAGTGCCCCGTGTCTCTGTGGAATTCACAGCGCTTCTTGGGATCGCGCATGTGTGGGAGTGTCTTCATGGGGGCGGGCCAGTTGATCTTGTACCCCTTCTCTCGTAGAACGTGGTAGACGTTCTTGACCGTGTCGTTGAGGGGAGTATAGTTTGATGGGCGCCTCTCTGGTGATCGTCCTCGATGGGCTTGTTCTGGAGGAGGTGGTGGGCGTCTGGCGCCGCTGTGCGCTTGCAACAGCTGATCCCGCGGCACGGGGAGTTGCCTACGAGCTTGCTCTTCTTTTTGCATTTTGGCTGGTTCGAAACGTCGGATGGAACCCGCGCCTAGCGTTTCTTCCAAAGTGATGGCTTTTTCAATTTTGACTTCCAGCTCAGTAGACAGTGTAATTGGTCTCTTTGCTAGCGCTCTCTTGAGCTCCATGCTAGTAGTGGCGTCCATGAGGTGGTGGGCGGCGGTTTCCGGTGTGAGATCCCTTACAGCCATTGCCACTCTGGACCACCTGGCGTAGAACGCCCGCAAGCTCTCTCCATCCTTCTGGCGGATGTCTATAAGCGCCTTGAGGTGGAGAGGTCTCCTTTTTTGTGACGCGAACTTGGTTGTGAACAGAAGTATGAACTCTTCGAAGGAGCGGATGATTCCGTTCGGGAGGCGGTTATACCAGTCGAGGCATATCCCGGAGAACGTTGATGGGAACGTGCGGCATAGTGCCGCGTTGGAGTTGGTTTGAAGTTGCATCCGTAGGCAGAAAGTGCTGACATGGTCTTCAGGATCGGTGGTGCCATTGTATGTGGGGAGGGTGGGTGGGGCCCCACTCAGGTGTTCCGCCATGATCTCCGCGCATAATGGTTGATGTAAGGCCTTTCTGGGCGGATTGGGGCGGAACTGTGGGGACAGGTGTTGCTCCAAGAAGCTGAGGTCCGCTCTTCCTGGTGGCTCGTAGCGCTGAGTTTCAGGAGCGGCCAACTCGACCACTGTCTGATGAGGTGGCGCGACGTGGCCTGATGTTCCTCCTTGCGTTAGTTGTAACGCGTCAGACGGCGCACTCGGCGCTGCCGCAGCTTCTCTGCTCATCATGAGCGCCATAACTTGGCTCATCTGTTTTTGCATACTGGCGATGACGTCGTTTTGCTTAGTCATCTGTTGCCTCATCTCTTTGGCTGTCAGTTCGGGCTCTTCTTCCTCAATGAGTACCGCGTCGCGGTTGCTGGCTTCCGCGAGTCCCGCGAACACCCTAGGATCCGTCATCGCCTTGATGGGGGTTACCTCGCCGGGTATGTTGGAGTTTTGTTCTGACATTTTTTCCTCAGGCCCCACGGTGGGCGCCAATTGTTTGAACCTAACTGAGTGTAGGAGTGAGGTTCACTGTAATGGGTCAAGAAGAATGAACGGCTTGGTCGAACAAGAACTATGAGACAAATGAGAGGAAAGAAAGGGTTGAGAGTCTTTATTTTAGTGAGATAAAGTGATGATCTTAGAGGTAGAGTCTCCAAAATCCGATCCCCTCACCCACCGGAGTAAATGCCATATTTATAGGCTACATGGTGGTGGGTGAGGTACACAACGGTACAATGATGTGACTACCATGGCAGGGTGACATGACCTCTGACACGTCATGAACCAATACCATATCCCTAGGGACGACAAGACCCTTAGCCATGACTGTACCTAGGACTATGATGTTGACTACTCTAGGACTATGATGGTGACTACCCTTCGGGTGACGCGGCGCCGCTATTACACTTCTCGTTGAGGGCCGTTTGGAGCTTACGCGCGAGCTTTCCAGGCCATTCTCCGTACTCGCGCGCCGGCTTTGGCTCGGTCGTCTTTGGCGCGATCATCCTTAGGTATTTCCGAGTCACATCCCCAACAGTTGTCTTCACGCCATGTCAGAAAAGTGATGGACACATATATCGAAGCAAGCACAGTCCCCGAGGTAAAAGAAGAGCGTAACGCTGGTCGTCGCGCAACGAACCACCGATCGCCTTCGTCGATGCCCCGCCAATACAGCCGGTAGCGCCACCGACCGCCACCCGACCAAATCACCTCTGTCAGCGCCGAGAAAGAAGACGCACTTTTCTACAGCAGCGCGGCTAGAGGACGACGCACCCTCCTTCCAACAGCAGCACGACAAGCGGTGTCGGCTATCCCCGCAGCCGCCAAAATCCTTTGGCGGCATTGCGCCTCTTGCTTCTCCGCGCACTCCGCGCACTCCCCGCACTCCGCTTCTCTGCGCACTACGCCCCTCCGCCGCCATCGCTAAAGCCAAGCCCAAATCCGGCCGAGGCTGAGGCACCCAACCCATCCTCCTTTGCCGAACTCCTCTCTAATGGCGATGCGCTTTCAGTTTTCCGCCCGTGCTTCAGCTTCTCATCAACCGCAAATCGCACTTCTAACTCCGCGCAGCGATTTTATCAATTAAAGCGAAGAAATTCCAACTCTTGCCGTGACTGCTCTAGTCGAAAACGGAAAAAAAAAAAACAAAAAAGAGGTCTTCTCCCTCGGCGGTTGAAATCCGCTCAATTACCACGGGCAAACACACCCAACCAATGGTCAACCCGCCACTGTATGGGCCAGACCCGTCACACGTGAGCAGAGCCCACCACGACCGCTGCAGTACAACCAGGCCCGCCGCCCTCACAGCCTGTCCAAGACGCGACATGAGAAGCCCAGTTCGCGGCCCGCCACAACTCAGCCCGTCTCCGCCCCAGTGAAGCATCCCAAAAAACGCTCGCGGGTGTGGGGATTCGAACCTTGGTTCGACCATCCGCGTGCATGCAAATGGAACCAGTGGACTACATAACAACAATTGATCAGAAGAGCGAACGATACCAATTTATCTTCTTTCCCCTTCCCATACCAAGCCGCTCAAGCTTCTCATCTTACTCACGCCATACAAGCCCGCCGGCGAGTGGGCCCGACACCAGCTCGCGGCCCACGTCTTCGCTTCTGACCCGCGTCTCAAACCTGTCGCGGTCCAATATTTCGAATCCGCCTCCATTCCGCTCCGCCAGACCCGACCTTTGAAGCCCAAGTCTCTGGCCCGCCAAACTACAAATGTAACGCCAACGCGTCCCCAACGCTCGCGGCCCAACTCCCGTTTCTCCCGAGCACCAACGTTCGCGACGCCCAACCAAGTCGCGGTCCGTGCCGCGCACTCCACCAGCCCGCGTCGCACCAGGCCCAATCCTTCATGCGGGCTCGCGTCACGCATCCAACAGGCGCCCCATCAAAAATAATTGTTGTCGCCGCGAGGGTTCGAACTCGCACCACTCCTCCGAGTGGGTAAGCAACATCACCAGCAAGCTACAAGCCTTTAGTAATACTAAAGCGCGCCGCACTATATCTATTCACTCATTCGGCGGCCCAATTCACTCAGCAACGCGCAACATGGGCCGGCGCATCCTCAAGCCCGTTTGACAGCCCGTCGTATTACATGGGCTCGCTTCTCGTTCACAAGCGCGCGACAAGGGGAGCCCACGCACAACTCGCGGTCCACTTCACCTTCAGCCCGCCGGACACCGAACCCGTCGCCGCACTCCACAATCCCGCATCACATGTGCCCGCAAACCCAAACGCGCGGCCCAAATCATCTCCCGCGTTCAACAGACAAGATTCCTCAAAAAAGAAATTGTTGTAGCCGCAAGGACTCGAACCCGCGCCACTCCACCCCTAGACAAGCAACATCACCAGCAGGCTACATGCACGCTTGGTGATCATTGGGCGCAGTACTCTCATATCAACGAACCCGCGCCATCACCAACTCCCGTCAAAAAAAATTGTCGTCTATCCCTTGGTGATCATTCTGCTCCAAGGGCGCAGCGTCTGCATTTTAACAACTCTTCGCGCCGCTTCGCCAATAGAAAGCTAAGTACTCTATCCCTTTATCACTATCAAATATTGAAATATTTTATTTGAAATATTTTACTCTCATGAGCGTTAATGGCGCTAAGGGAGAGGGCACATTGCCTCGAAGACTCCAAACTGAGGGTTAAAAACCCCGACGAGGAGGGCTCCAAACTGAGGGTTAAAACCCCCGACGAGGAGCCACAAATAAGTCTCAACGAAGCACACAAATAAGACTTCAATAAGAGCATCGAAGACTCCAAACTGAGGGTTAAAAAACCCCGACGAGGAGGGCTCCAAACTGAGGGTTAAAAACCCCGACGAGGAGCCACAAATAAGTCTCAACGAAGCACACAAATAAGACTTCAATAAGAGCATCGAAGACTCCAAACTGAGGGTTAAAAACCCCGACGAGGAGCCACAAATAAGTCTCAACGAAGCACACAAATAAGACTTCAATAAGAGCATCGAAGACTCCAAACTGAGGGTTAAAAACCCCGACGAGGAGAACTCCAAACTGAGGGTTAAAAAAAAAACCGACGAGGAGAGCTCCATGAAGAATCTACAATGAGTGAAGGCTACACACCTTAATGAAATACACCAACTGGGGGGCAAGACGCAAGAAGCTGGCACCGCGTCAGTCAAACGCGCCACCAGCTGGGGGGCAACTGGGGTACATAGGGCTCCACCCAAAATTACCGACGAAGATAAAAAAAAAAAGTAATAAGCTAGCGATGAGTTAAGACTCACCACCAGCTTGGGGGGGCAATTGTTGGGGGTGTTACTAAATACTCCAAGCGCGGACTAAATAAGGGCGCGCTCAATCGGTAACGTGCTCAGGACGAACGCCACTACGAAGTATTTAAAGGCATGAAACTCCCCATTGAAAGGGACTTTTGGGCTCTCCCTCCTCACTTTCCATTTTCCATTATCTCTCTACACATTATCTCTCTACCTTGTTCTCTCAACTTTCACCTTACAAAGAAGCTGACTTGATCGTCGGAGCTGAATCCGGGGGGCAACCCCGGCTCTTTCACAGGTTCTCTCCCTCCCGCCGAGATCCGACGAACGGATGACGAGTCAACCCACACCAACAAATATCATTGTTCATACCCGAGCTAGTAGGTTCAAACAGTTACATTCCCATATGAGAGAAATTCCTTGAGAGCATGCATATGGGGAAATGAAGTAATATTTCCCATATGAGAGAAATTCCTTGAGCCAATTAAGAGGACCAGTGATCAATGGTGTAGTGAGGAATTCGTTTACCCTAGGTTAATACACATAATATATCATGATGTTCTACATTTATGTATTTATTAATTCATATATTCATATTTGTTAGGAAAAGTTTTTAAATACGTTCATCCTCCAAACTATAGAGGACGTAAATGTCACTGTATGTGTCAAAATAATTATTTTCAATTTGGTCTTTTATTCAAATTTGAACCATTAGACAGCAAGAAAACTAGTTGACAAATAAATATAACATAATAGGAGCATTTCTACTATGCTATATAGTATTGGTGTTTTAATGTACAACTTAAAGTAAGAGTTTGTACAAATAGTATAGGTATAATCTAAAGTTGTACCATAACGTTAAATGTACAATTTCAAGTTGTACCATAAAGACAAAAACCTATAGCATTGTAAAATTTCTCATCATAATAGTTCAGGTTTAACCTTGCCAAGACTAGATTGTATCATGAATATATTATAGACAACAAAGTTATTTCAAATATTTGGTTCGAATTTCATGGTTGAAAATTCGATGTATATATTATTTTAAAGTCAAAGATTAAGTTCTCGAACACATAACCAAACACTGTATTATATATTAAATGATCTCTTTAATTACACTTATTTCATCCATACAATATACTATAGTTCTTATTCATTGCAATGCATGAATTTTTTAATTTTTTTTTTTTTTGGTAAGACAATGCATGAATTTAGCATAGGCAAAAACCAAACAATCATTGAATACTATTTTTTTTTTTAATTCTTCTCTCAAACTAAGTTGAGTCTTGGGATCCACCCATTTAGAAGCTGCCGCCTCCGCCCCTGCCAGTGATCACCGCCGAGCACTTGGATCATCCTACTAATATGTAATATTATATGTTGCGTCAGCAACAAGTACTGGTGCAGCAAGTGAAGAAGTTGGCGAAGCAGCACAACGTGGCGTCGCTATCTGCACGTAGTTTCAACAACCAAAATATCATTACCTACATCCAACCAACCATTTACTTTGGAAGCCCATTCAATTACTTTGAATGCAGGGTTTAGTGTTTGGTTCGTTGGTCGGCGTAGTAATAGGGTAGTCTATTTGGTGGCTAAAAAGGCCCTTTTTTTGTACCCGATAGCGAGTCGTTCTTTTGATTTTGTAGTCTGGTTAAGGCAAGTGGTGTAATGATTTATTCTTCAGTATCAATATATGATTATCTTTTGTCAAAAAAAAATAATTTGATTATGGAAGTAATTTTCTTTCTTAATTAAATGTAATTATTCCCACGAAAGATAGAATATTCTAAATTTTTGTTTTTATAAATAAAGCACTTTCTAGACCCTCTAATACAAATACAAATATACGAAGAGCAGAAACACGAGAGAGAATTAGAGTCAAAGAGTCTTATTTTTGCACAAAACCATCGAGCAAACCAAAAGAGTGGTTTTGAATTTTATCCTGGAGACGAATAGCTGGCTGATAGTCTATTGTGTACAATACGAGGCATCAGTTCCGCAAACGATTTAAAGAGATAGACTTAGTCCGCGACTCAACCAGATCGGTAACCCTATTTTTTCGTTCCATTTATAACGGTAATTATATACCTAGGACTTGGATCGGGAGAGAGGATTTATACTATATATGTCCATTCCTTTCCTTAGTAGTGAAAATGAAAGATAAATATAATTCAAGAAATACTCTCGCATCTCTCTCAATCTTGATATCGTCAGAAAATCATGCAGCATGCGTACGTTGAAGAACATCAACGACGTTGACAAATAATCAAGTGAAAATTAAACTACTCAAGGAATCAACAAACGATTTACTTTTGTGAAAAAGGGGTGATGGAGATGAGGCTTTTCCATCACTGTTGGAGGATGATGGCAGCAATGGAGGATTCGCAATCGCGGCGGAGGTTCGAGACGCAGCAGTCACCGTTGGAACAAATGCTATCAGCCAGCAGCTGCAACAACACACCATTAACACAGCCACAGCAATCCACACTCTTTCCTGTTTCCTCTCCATTTATCTGATCATATGCTTGTTCGTTTTCCTCTTTTCCCCGGTAGCAGCTAGCAAGGATGGTATTTGTAGGATCTGGAGCCTGCCTCAACTTTCCTAAACTACTATTAATGTTGGTTGGTTCAGCACCAGAGCTAGCCGAGCAAGGATCTGTCCAAGCAATTAAGCGCTCATTATTAGTATTCCAGATTCTGGAGACGATAGGACTCATTATTAATTAATAATAAACATGCCATATGTTTTGTTTTGTTCCAGATTTGTATGTGCTTTTGTGGGGTTTCAAAGGAGAGAAATTACTGTGCCGTACGTCAAACATTGGATCGGATGCCTTACGTGTACAAATGATTAACTTGCAGCGAGATGAAGTACCTCTTTTCTCAAAGTCATCAAAATAAATTATTCATATTAATTGAAACTAGTGTTAGCATACTAACAAAAAAGGAGAGCGGATCCCATGATTAGGGGGTCCTTAGTCACTTGACTAAACCCCTCCTAGCCATTAAATCTGGACACTTCAATCCAATGGTTAAAAAATGGGAAGGGCTATTTAATTCATGACAGGGGTAGTTTGGGTATTATGAAAAATTACGAAGTATACAAACTGGATTTACAATCAGTACAAACCATACAAACATACGAACAGTACAAACTAGAGCGACAAAACATACAAACAGATTTACAAACATTACAAACGTGTGAACTGTACAAACAATACAAACTAGACCGACAAACAATACAAACCATACAAAAAGAAAAAACAACCGGGTTGACTTTGGAGGCTCCATCCCTATATAGAGGGGCTCCTTCCCAAAGTCAACCCGGGTGTTTTTTAGACATACAAACATGGTGGACAAAAATGACAAACTAGACCAAAAATTCATACAAACTGGAAAAACACCCGGGTTGACTTTGGAGGCTTCATCCCTATATAGAGGGCTCCGTCTCAAAGTCAACCCGGTTATTTTTTAGACATACAAACATTACGAACATGGTGGACAAAAATGACAAGCTAGACCGACAATCCATACGAACTAGAAAAAACACCTGGGTTGACTTTGGAGGCTCCATCCCTATATAGAGGAGTTCCATCCAAAAGTCAACAAGGTTGTTTTTTAGACATAAAAAAACATTACAAACATGGTTGACAAAAATGATAAACATGGTGCACAAAAATAACAAAGTTTACAAACATTACAAAAAAACCCGACAAACATTACAAAATAACAAAGCGTACAAACATTACAAAATAAACCTACAAACAGTACAAAGCATACTAACAGTACAAAATGTCACTAAAAATGACAAACAATACAAACCGAATATATACAAACATTACAAAATAGCTCTCTCTATCTCTCTCAGGGGAGGGGGAAATATAATTATCATCCTCTCTCTCGCAAAAAAAAAAAAGAAGAAATGGTGCCCTGTGGAATTCAACAAAGGCCCGCCGAGAATAATTATTCCCCCCTCTCTCTCTTCGTAAAAAAGCCACCGTCAAGAAAGGCCAGCTATGGGCCCAACATATTATTATTTTTATTTTAATGATTAAATAAATAATTTATATAATTACTACAATGTCCTTTATTAAAATGGATTAATCTGAACCATTAAATTTTAATGAGGTGGAAAGGCTGAGATTGACTTAGTAATGTGACTAAGGCCCCCCTCTTAGTCACCTGATCCTAGCCCAAAAAAAGAGTTAGCGTCCTAATCCCTTCCTTTAACACCTAATTCCTAACCTGTCCTTTTTAGGAAATGAAGAATCGTCCTTTATGTGATTATAATATTTTTACCTCACATAATCATACAATTAGAATGATTGATGAAGTTGCGTGAATGGTACAGATGATTATACTTGAAACAATTAAATAAATTTGTACTCGATCATGCATATATAGAATGCGAAATTATTTCATGAGTAACTAGGTAGGCCCGTTTCACATATATGGTCTTATTTCTTGGGAGAAAGTAATATTACAAACAAGATGCTTATTATACTTGCATCATTATTATTACAATGCTTGTCTTCAAAGTGTATTCACCTTTTTTATTGCTTGAAACAGAATTAAATTAAAAAACAGTGTGACGAGAGAAATTAAACCACTTTTGCCAAGATAAATTATATTAACTTAAGCAAGCTTAACCTTGGAGTCATAAGCAACTCCAGCCTTCCAGAAGCGAGGAATAACGTCATCCAGCTTGACGAGTTTCACTGCTCCTCCAGAGGCAATATTCTTGAGTTTCAGCCTCAACGAAATCGTTCCCTTTGGTGGGTTAGGCAGATCGTAAACGGCGCCGTATGCATTCCTCATGTCCTTCCATTGCTTCACACTTCCGTCATAGATTTGGATGCCTAAAACGTCGTATTGGCCACCTTGGTACAAAACAACAACAGACAAGTATTCCGCAAACCTGCTCTGCTCCGTTACCTTCACCGTGAGAGTATCGTGGCCCGGATACTTGCACGGAATTCGCTCGTATTTGACGTCGACGACACCTTTTGGTAGCAACTGGGAAGCCTTGTTCGGTAGAGCCATGGCTTCGAAGGCGTGGGAGCTGAGGATGAAGTCCGTGTTGTCTCCGTCTCCGCGATCCGTCACCACTATTTTCACTCCTTCATTGTTGCAGATGCCTTTTATCCCGCACTTCACTAGATAACAAGCGCCACAGGCAGCTCCATTCTTCCACAGCTTGCTAGATGCCGCTGCGACGTTGCCGTAGTTGTAAGTTACACCAGTTTTGGCATAGCCACAAGCTCCGCCTGGCGTTCCTAAGCCATCGGCCATGCGGTAGTAAGCGACTCTGCCTTTCTTAGGGGAAGTGGGGAGAGATTCAGGATGATCATGACCCAATGCAGCAGGCAGAAGAACCAACAGGCAAACAACGAGACCGAGAAACAAACCCTTCATTATTTCTATGTCAAATTGCCGCAAATGGATTATTGAGAGAGATGAGGTGTGTACGGTATGGAGAATGGATAT
Organism: Linum trigynum; assembly: GCA_964030455.1. Classification (NCBI taxonomy): domain Eukaryota; kingdom Viridiplantae; phylum Streptophyta; class Magnoliopsida; order Malpighiales; family Linaceae; genus Linum; species Linum trigynum. The sequence continues at coordinate 13,712,244 of OZ034816.1, forward strand.
GAAGAGCTTTGAAACAGGAGTAGACGGTATTTATAGATGAGAGCCTGGTTTGGATTTTGGAGTATTTTGCTGTTAGTTTGATGATTAATTATATACGGATAAGTACGTTTGGATTTTGGAACGTACGTCAGCCAATGGTTTTGATCTTTCGTGTTGCCTAGCTCAAACGGTCAAACCATGACTGGGAAAGGAAATGGTACACGTTTTTATTTCTGAATCACTTCACGATAAATCTTGGTCATTGGATTTGAAATGAAATGTTGGGTTGCTTATAATCAAGAAAAATTAATGGGCCGCGTGTGGTTTTTCATGATTGGGCCGTGTTGTTTAGGAAAGTACCTACCATTACCATGCACGTAAGCACGTTGTTTAGGAAAGTACCATACATCACATGGTCCAAAACCTGAGTCCCGAATCGGAGGAATAAAAAAAAACACAACGAAGTCGGATGGGAGAGGTTATGGTGGATACTTAGTGGTAGTAACCATAGTGGTTACTAGGGATAAGAAGGGTATTTTGCTTCCATCCTAATTCAGAGTCAAACTATCATTTTAATTACGCAATTAATTAGGAAAGGATAATTATGGTAATTAATTATTAGGTAGTTTAATTAGCGTAGGGTTTTTTGAATGGCACGTTTTTTGGCCGGCCCTATTTCTGCCGCCGTGGACTCTTCGAAGTCCTTCTTTTTTTGCCGGAGTTGCATCATCGCCGACCTCCGACGTTGCTTCAATGGCGACCGCCGACGTTGCATCATCTCCGGATGTGGTAGAGCGTAGAAGGATGGCAATGGAAGTGTTGTTCGGAGAAAGTCCTATTTCTGGTGGCGAGGAAGAGGATATGGGGATCCAAAGCGACGACGGTAAGTATCTAAACCATTCATGATTGTATGCTTTTGCTTGAATGGCAAAAAATTAACATCCCTTTTGGTCGGAAATCCTTGCAAAGGGTCTGGTATCGTCGGAGATCAATCTGTGGAAGAAGGCTTTGTAGGCGACGCTTGTGACAATTCCGACGAAGGTGAAGGTGAATTTTTCCATGCAGTGGTAGTCCTTTCATGCAGTGGTAGTCCTTTCATGGAGTGGTAGTTTTCTGCATACATGTTTCGGATTGGTATTGTTACGTACTTGTTTAGGAATAATGGTAGTCCTTACATTGGTATATGTTGGATTGCTATTGGTAGTTCGTATCGCATTGGTATTTGTTTGATTGGATTGGTATTGGTTCTGATTTTTGTATTAGCTACTACAATGGTAGTTATTTTTTGGCATATTTGGAACAAATGGTAGTGCTTTGTTAGTTGTAGTATGAGTTATTGGAATGGTAGTGATTAATTGTTGATTTACAAATTGCAGATCAGGTGTATAAAGTTGTCCCGGCCGACAAATCGACATGGCAGCATTTGAGATTTGAAAATAGGGAAGCATTTGTCAAGTTCTACAAAGACTTCGCACACTGGAGGGGTTTTGGAGTAAGACGTATTGGAGCACAGACTCGAAAACCCAAGTTCTTTATTAGTTCTATCCTTGCATTTGTTATACCATTCTCGACAATTGATATAATCGATGCGGGGCTGCACTTCTTCCCAGGTGGTTTAGATTTACCCATATCCTTCTGCGACACAGCTTCATCAATAGAGTCCGAGGTTTGCCCACTTCCAACTTGAACCTGACGACTGCTGTAGGTAACAGGTTCCTTGTGTTTTGAGCCCCTACGACTGGGGTTCTTGGTTCTTACCATTCCTAAAATTGGAAAAATGGGAGGTAAGTCATTTAACATTAATCAAGCATCACAACCGTTGCATGGGAAAAAACAACCAATCCAAATGAAGACTACCAATCCACATCAAACTACCAGATTCACAAGTATGGAGAAAACTACCAATGCATGAAAGGAAACCACCATTCAAAAAAACTGAAAAACTACCATTCGAACAGATCAGTGCCAATCCACATCAAATAGCACGGTTTCACATGTATGCAGAAAACTACCAATGCATGAATGAAAACAGTAAAGAACTACCAATCCAAATGCAGACTACCAATCCAACATGACACAACAATTCAAAAGAGTAATAAAACTACCAATCCAAATGAAGACTACCAATCCACATCAAACTACCAGATTCACATGTATGGAGAACAGAACAGTACCAATCCACATAAAAAAAGAACGGTTTCACATGTATGCAGAAAACTACCAATGCATGAAAGAAAACAGCACAAAAGAATACCATTCCAACATAACACTACATTTCAAAACAGCAAAAAAACTACCATTCCAAACATAACACTACCATTCCACATCAAAAAGCACGGTTTCACATACAGGTGGAAACTACCATTCGACAACCTGAAAGCTACCATTCTAACAGGAAAAAACTACCATTCGACAACCTGAAAGCTACCATTCCAACATAACACTACAATTCAAAACAGCAAAAAAACTACCATTCCAAACATAACACTACCATTCATAGATTGACAAGTATATATATCACTACCAATGCACTAGAACCTACCAATCCGAACAACCAAAAACTAAATCACTACCAAAAACAATACAAAAACAAGAAGAATACCAAAGCAAACAAAACCAAATCCATGATACGTTTAAAATTGAAGATTAGAGTTCTGGCGGGAGACGAACCTCAGATCAGTAGCTCACAGCCGACAACGGGAATGGATGCTGGAAGAGCTAAGATGAATGTCGCCGCCGGTGAGACGCCGAAAACGCTCGTTTACCCACCAACAAATAAAGAACCAGCCGCCGACAACCCTCGCTAGAAAGGAACGACGGCGGCGGCGGTCCAGAAAACCCTTCCCTTCTCTGTTTGCGCGAGGGAGGGATGGTAAAGACGGAAGATACCACGGCGTCGAAGAGAGACCACGCCGGACAGAGAATGCGGCGGCGGACAGAGAATGCGCCGGCGGCGGACAACGCCGGAGAGAAATCCGTCTTTACCAGGGGAGGGCGGCGTCGGACAATGCGGCGGCGCCAAAGAGAAATCGCGGACAGAGAAGCTTCTGCTCTCTGCAAAAGGGAAAAGGGAAAAGGGAAAAGGGTTTTGGGTTTGGGAGCTGCGTTGAGAAGGAAAGAAACAATAAAGAAGGGAAGCGTGGGGCAAGGCTTTGATTTCGGGCCCAGTAATGATTATGTGGTCCTTTCCGTAAACACCCTTCAACAAAATGGGCCCTTAGATTGAATTTCTCTAATCTGTATGGCCATAAAGGAGGTAGCCATGATGGCTACTTAAAAAAAAGGAACCAGGCTAACGCATTCCAAAATCACCGTTTACATACCCCATAAAATTTGGGAATTTATAATTATGTTAATTAAATTCTATGCTATGCTATAGAGTGTAACATACACACCCAAAATCAAGGGTATATATATGGTATATGCATCCTTAATATAAACCCATGATCGTGTGCCTTGTTTTTTTTTTTTTTTTTTTGATGAATAAGTTGTGTATTCATCAAGAAAGAACGGCAAAACACCATTCTAACTGGTACCAAGCTACAAAACTGTCTGATTACAGAGACTGTGGCAAACACCCTGGCTACAACTACAGCAACTAATCAACAACAAACCTGTCTAAAAACAAGAATCAAACAAAATGTTACACTATACTGATTATCTCTGCCTCACTGACCACTGAACTAACTTGAGGAAAACCACTTCTTAGTAAAAGCAGCATCCGTTGCAGTTTCTTCAGCAGTTGTTCCTCTGTTAGAGTCTCACTACCATACAACCTTCGGCACCGCTCTCGCCATAATTCACTCACCACTGTCAACCAAAACAGCCTGCCCCTGTCAGAATTTGGTGAAGTTGTTTTAAACCGGCCTAAAGCAATCGCCAAGTTCTCATCCCAGCTTCTTCCTATTTGGAACCTCGAGCGAAAGACAGCCTGCAAGACCTTTTGAGAATAAGGGCAATCAAAAAACAAATGACTTCTTGACTCTGATGTAGCTGTACATAGGGGACATATGTTGTTAACAGAAGGATTCCAAGCCTGCACCTTGTCTAATGTGCTGATCCTGTTGAGGATAATAAGCCACCCAAGAACTTTATCTCTAGGTGTACATAGAGATTTCCAGATTAATCCATACCAAGGAACCTTATCATATTTGGGTCGAAGAGACTCCCAAACTTTCTTTACTGAGTACTTGCTCATAAGCTGGCCATCCCAATAGACCTCAGAATGCCTAACAGAGAGATGATTTTCTGCATAGTCCCTTTGCATTAAGACCTTCCTCCATGCCCAAGAACAGTTTATTGAAGATGGAATGTCCCATATAGATGTATAGGTGAGCTGATACTGACGAACCCAGTGAGCCCATAGAGAGGAGGAATTTGAAGCCAGTGCCCATAAATGTCTGATAAGACAGGCAGAATTCCAGCTTCTGAGATCCTTGAACCCCAAACCTCCCTCCTGTTTTGGCCTAGCCACATATTTCCAGTTTACCTTTGCCTTTTTTCCCTCCTCCTCAGCATTCCAAAGAAAATCAGAGCAGAGTTTTTCAACCTGCTTGATCACCTTGACAGGCAGGGTAATAATCCCCATCCAATATTGCGTTATACTGGAAATAACAGCTGTAACTAATTGCAGTTTCCCAGCATAGGAGAGAGCTCTGACATTCCAACCCTTAATACGAGCAGTTATTTTTTCAACTAAAGCAGCACAATCAGCAGTATTTAACTTCCCAGCAATCAGAGGGACTCCCAAGTAACGTACTGGAAGTGCCCCTAGTACAAACCCAGTTCTCATAGTGATTTGACCCTTAGTTTCAGCATCTATCCCAGCACAGAAAACTTCACTTTTTGTTGGATTGCATTTCAGTCCTGACACAGTATAGAACAGGTCTAGGATCTGTTTTGTGGTCTCCACTGCCTCACAAGACCCTTTAGTAAAAATGAGCAAGTCATCCGCAAAACAAAGGTGGGATAGGGCTATCCTATGTGTTTGGGGGTGTGGGGGAAGAGTTTTGAGTACATAGGCCCTATTCAACATACAAGACAATACTTCCATTGAGATTGTGAAAAGGTAAGGGGACAAAGGGTCCCCTTGCCTCAGCCCCTTCTTTGAAGAGAAATACCCACAAAGGCCTCCATTAAAGCTAACACTGAGCTTGGTACTGTGCAGGCATATACTAATCCATTTTACAAACTGACTAGGAAATCCCATTGCCCCCATAACTGTTTCCAAGAAGTCCCAGTCTACACTATCGAATGCCTTCATTATGTCCACCTTTAAAGCACATCTAGGAGATACAGATTTCCTGTTATAAAGCCTAACCATCTCATGAGCAAGCAACACGTTATCACTAATGAGTCTCCCTTTAATGAAGGCAGATTGGTTTTGACTTATAACTAGGGGGAGAACCTCTCTTAATCTGTTAGCAAGGACTTTAGCTATGCACTTATAAAAGATGTTACAGCAGGAGATAGGCCTAAACTGCTTCATGCAGTCAGCATTTAGCATTTTAGGTATAAGAGCCAGGTAGGTGGAGTTTACCTCTGTGAGGAGCTTCCCTGTCCTGAAGAAGTCCATAATAGCTGTTGAGACATCAGTCCCTACTATCTCCCAATTATGCTGGAAAAAGTCCGCTGTAAACCCATCAGGGCCTGGGGATTTATCACCATTCATTGAGAACATGGCAGATTTTATTTCTTCATAGGAAACTTGAGTACACAAAGAGCCTCCCTGATCTGAAGACAGACGGTGAGTGAGCAACTGAGTGAGCAGGTCACTAGAAACAGCTCTTACTGCCTTATCCTTAGTCCCCAACAACCTTTTATAAAACCGAACAGCTTCCCTACTCATATCTTGAACCTCTGTAAGAATTGTGCCATCCTCAGCTACTAGTTTCTTTATGGTAGATCGAGATTGCCTTGCTTTTACAGAATTATGAAAGAAAGCAGTGTTCAGATCCCCTGTCTGCACCCAAATCATCCTTGATTTTTGTCTGTAAAAAGATTCTTCCTCAAGAAGTAAAGTATTAAGAGCTGCTTGACACTCATTCAGGTCCTGAAAACTTGAAGCAGAAGGAGAGGACAAAGCAACCAGATGCAAGTTCTCCAACTTCTTTTTCATTTCCCTTACCTTCTCTGAGATCTCAGAATAGAACACTCTATTTAATTTCTTCATGCCTCTTTTTACTTCCTTAAGCTTCTGACATACTACAAACATAGGAGTGCCCTTAAGAGTTTTCCCCCACGCATCCTTTATGAGTTGCTTGTACTGAGGGTGAGATTCCCAGTGCTTGAAATACTTAAAGGGCTTTGGTAGGGTAGAAACAAGAGAGTCAGTAGTTACCAGCATTCCACAGTGATCCGAGAGCCCTGGAAGAAGCAGTTTGACCACATAATTTGGGAATGCAGCTAGCCAACTAGCATTGACCAATACCCTGTCTATCCTCCGAGCAATGGGATTTCCCCCTTGCCTGTTAGTCCATGAGAACCATGGCCCCTCAAATCTGCTATCTTCAAGTTCCATGTCTTCTATCCAGTTTCCAAAAGACTTCATGCTATTGTTTGGGCTAGGGCTGTTTGAGGCTTCAGAGACAGTCTTTATAGCATTAAAATCCCCAAGAACCATCCATGGGAGTGCATCAGGTTTTAGAGTTGGATGGCGATACATTCTAGATCTCTCCCCTACGTCATTTGAACCATACACAAAAGTTACCCTTGCTGAAACTTCTCCCCTGACTTCACCATGAACAAACTGATCAGTTCTTTCCAACACAACAAAGTCTAAATCCTTCTTCCAAAACACCCATAATCGGCCTAAATCTGAATACTCATAATTGTGAGCAAACTCCCACCTTCCAAAAACATTGCTAACAATCTTTTTTGAGTTTTCTTCTTTGACCCTTGTTTCAAGAATTCCAAAAACATCTACATTATACTGATTAACTACATCTAAAACCTGCTTCTGCTTGGCGGGGTGATTAAATCCCCTGATGTTCCAAGCCAGCACTATCATTTCTTATTCTTAGGTTTGGCAGGGCGCCCTGGTCCCTTCTTACCCTGCTTACCTTTTTCCAACACCCCCACCTCCAGCACAGGAAACTCCTCCAGGTTACTCAGAACTGGACTACCAACAACCATTGGACCTGCTTTGTTAGCTACACTATTATCAGCTAGGACTTGGAATTTATTCGCCACAGGTGTAGAGACCCTTGCATCAGACTGTCCTTCTATAGCTGAGTGGAACTCCTTATCCGAAGGCAGCACAGATTCAGCATTTCTCCATTCTGAAAGTACTCCCTGCTCAATGGACTTAACCAAATTTGCAACTTCAGGTTATGACAAGCAGATTCCGCTGATGCCTGTGCAGATCCCCTGGAAGCAAGTATAGAATCCAAGATAAGTCTTCCAGCACCCCCTTCACTCACTGCCCCAACCTCTTCAGTCACTGGCTCAGCATGCTGCACCAAATCAGAACCAGTTGCCTCTTCCCCTTGAGGTTCAGCACACTGATGACCAAAAACCCTGCACTTCTGACACCCCAGAGGACGATTGCAGTACTCAAGAGCCACTGAGAAAGCTGGTTTCCTGTCTGGGACCAACTTGACAGAATCTGGGAAAGGGGAATCAATAGACATCTCCACACAAACCTTAGGAAATCCCATTCTCCTGCCTAACCTAGTGGATTGATCGAACCAAAGGGGTTTTCCAAGCATACTAGCTATCCTCGTCAGTATTCTACCAGTAGCATACTCAACCGGAATATCCTGAAAACAAACCCAGATAGGGATGGTAGAACTGCAATCCACTGCTCTGATACCCGGAGACCATTTGCAAAGGAAACACATATCTCGTTGAAATGCCACGGCCCGCTGGTGAAAACCCAATCGGCAACTTCAGAACTTGGGAATTGGAAAACCGTCAGCTGCTCGCTTAGTCGAGAAACCCTAACCCATCCTGATTTCCCCCACAGTCGATTCGCCCAACTCTGAAGCTGCTTCACAGAAGGGGAGGAGTGCAAGAATTGCCCCACCAGACTGTACTTCCACCTCTCTTCACCTTCCTGAACAAGCTCCTCCGGAATGCGCAACCCTCCGTCTACTATCTCTGGTTCGATGAAGACCAAACGATTCGCCTCAGCGATGCCAAACAGATCAGCCCAAGATTTAGCAATGGACGTCATCTCGGCCGGAGTAGAGGGGAGAGGGAGACGCAACGAAGATGGAAACGCTACCGGCAGAGCGCAGCTCGCGCACCTGCCGCCGCCGGCGAGAACGGTGCGAAAACGACTCTAACGGCTTAGAGAGAGAAACGACTCTATTGCACCCTCATGTTTGGCAGAGCTTTGACCATCATTTCATAAAGCTTGTGCCTTGTTTTACTATATATAACAAGGTTTATCCATTAAATTTTTACGTTTGATAATATATATATACATGATAATTATAGTGTTAGAAACAGATGCGTTATATCCATAATGACGTTCTCCTTCTTTCCATTTAAAATATTTGCAGTTTCATTCAAAACATAAGTTTGTCTTGCTCTCCTCACCTTTAAAATGGCTAATATCATCAAGTAATAACATACCAATGGATTAGCGAAGAGGAAAACTAATTACCACAAGATAATTTTTTACCTCAGAAAATGGTGATGGTGAAATCTGAGATCATCATGAATCTACTTTTGTTCTTAGCTTTAGTCACCACATTAGTTACGGACACATGGAGTCTCCCGTTGAATAATCTAATTCATAAACCACCATCGAATTCGAGCCGCAAACATTCGATAAAAAGACGTCAGTTTCCTCCGGACTTCAAATTTGGAGCATCGATATCAGCGTACCAAGTAATTTCTCGATCTCGTCCTTAAAGAGATTAATAATATATTGGAATTATTTATTATAAATTTCTTAATAATTTTTTTTTTCCCCCTTTGGAATTGTTAGCATGAAGGCGCCACTTGGGTTGATGGTAGACGTCCAAGTACATGGGATGCTTTTAGTCATGCTCATCCAGGTAATTTAAGAAAAAAGTTTCCGTCGCTATTATGTGGTAATGCTAATCGTTCTCGTCGCTAAATTAGATAGCGGCGAATGCTGAGGAGATAAAATAAAATAGAACATCACAACAGTTGGTTCATCTTACAACTTGTTGGTTGATTGAATGGCAGACAGAATACGAGGTCGAACCAACGGTGATGTCGCAACCGATTCTTACCACTTATACAAGGTATGAGATATTTAATGACGAATTATATATTGGACAATTAGCTAGAGGGGATTGATTGATAGGATGCATAATTGCATATACTAATTAGTTGAAATGATTTAGCGGTTGTAGGATGACATATCGCTTGCCAAACAACTCGGTTTGGATACTTTCAGATTCTCACTCTCATGGTCCAGAATATTGCCATGTAAGTCGACCCTTATGCACATTTAATCTCAAATTTTGGCACATTAACATAAAATTATGTCATTAACCAAAGTTAACGGAGTAAAAGGATTAACTATGACCAGATAAACTAACTTATTACCGTTTGATCCTCGTCACCTTCAGATGGGAAGCTCAGTGGAGGTATCAACCAAAAGGGAATAGATCATTATAACAACGTTATTGATGAGGTCCTAGCACAAGGTTCCTACCTATAATTACATCTATTTTAATCAGTGATCTTAATCTGATTAAATATATATATAGCTTAATTTTCATGCAACTTCTTAACTTAATGCGATTAAATTAGAAAAATGTAATTTTGGATGAACTTACGGAGTATTATAATAAACAGAATAAAGTGATTCATCAACTTATTTGCCCACAATCAATGTCAAGGTGACAGAAATGAAGTTGAATGAATGCATATTTTATCGTTTTTCATGACACATGAGGTCTTGTTTTTGTTCTAGTAATATACATCTCTGATTCTCGCAATTTAGTGGTATCTGATATATTTTATTTTATTTGCGTCTCAAACCCGAACCATTGCCAACCATATGTTTGTGCAGGATTGACGCCATTCTTGTCACTCGTGCATTTGGATTACCCTCAAATTTTGGAAGACGAATACAGCGGCTTTCTAAGCACTCGCATGGTGTAATTATGCCCAAATCCAAATTGATTCTACCAACAAAACCGCTACATATAAATCCAATAAAATATCAAACCAACGTAAAAGACAATATAATAATTTGTTTGGAAATTTCAGGGACGATTTTAGAGATTACGCTGATATTTGCTTCAAGGCATTTGGTGACCGAATCAAATATTGGGTCACTATAAACGAGCCGAGGACTCTGATACTAGGCGGCTACGACGTCGGCGATATGGCGCCGGGACACTGCACCAGCCTTTCCAACTGGACTTGCGACGCCGGAAACTCCTCGACGGAACCCTACATTGTAGCCCACAACCAACTTCTTGCTCATGCCGCTGCCGTTCAGCTGTACAGACAAAAATATCAGGTTTATAATCAACAATTCCACCGACCAACTTATCCCTTTTCTGGAATTGTTTTTTTGTTATTAAGGAATGGTAACGTTAGAGATTTGTTTGAAATTCATGTATAGGCAACTCAGAAAGGAATCATCGGAATATCAATGAATGCGGACTGGATCATCCCCTACAGCTCCAGTAAAGGCGACATTCAAGCAGCCAAAAGAGCCCTTGATTTCACTTTTGGATGGTAAGAAGCTTATAGGTTGGAAAACGTTTAGTTTGATTGTCATATTTTTGCGTTGGTCTAAGTTGGAATAGTTTGTCCCATTTGGAAAACTAGTCTGGGCCCGGATGAAGTAGTTCTGCCGCAACATTTCCTAAATCGTTTATGACGAAAAAGTGCTGTATTGCAGAATCTCACAAAATTTTCTGCGACGACTTATCTCATCGCGTAAATCTAAAAGACTATTGTAAATTCATCGAGTCGGCATGTCCTGAAAAAATGTAGACAATATGGAAAATATAATCTTATCGCCACAGAAAGCCGGGTTTTAGCGATGAATTTATCCTCTGTAGCAAAATTTTGGTTGCTAAGAGTATGTTTTCTCTAGTAACTAAACATGATTAACTATGATGGATATTGCTTAATATTAGGTTCATGGACCCAATATACAAGGGTGACTATCCAGAGAACATGAAACGATATGTTGGGGATCGATTGCCGAGATTTTCGAAACAAGAATCGACATTATTGAAAGGGTCTTACGACTTTCTTGGAATCAACTATTATACTACCCAATACGCACTTGATCGGGTTGACTATAGCGATCCTCGTCACCCAAATGGCTACGATGCTCATGTCCAACTTTCTTGTAAGTTCAAATTGCCAAATTGATCTCTTATACTACTTATTGTCATAATTAATTCCATACAACTTGATTTCTTGTCATTTGTTCATAAAAAAAATTAGTTAATTAGTTCATCAATTGCAGCAAACTTACGAGATCTTTAAGCAAACCCTTTCATCCTTATTAAGAAAACGACATGATTTTAGCGACGGGGGATACGTCAACCAAATGCTGAGCTCTGATTAAATGTGTCTTTTGGTCCCCTAAAATTAGAATTGATTAGAAAGTATATCTATCGAAACCATACTTTTTGAGTCGTCATCTAAAGTTCGAATATATAATCGTCATTAAAACTTAGGTACTTGAAAAAGAAATTAGGTAATCCTCTGTTAATATGGTTCTAAAAGGCGCTAGGTGTAAGGCAGGCGCTCGGCTCCTAACTTGCGCCTTGCCTGATTAGGCGTAGCCTAGGCGCGCATAGGCGTTCAGAGCATAAATGGAAAAATTTCTCAAATATTTTTTGTTTTCTGGAATAATTCATATAATCCAAGTGCATATAAAATTAGCAATGCGTAGTTCTTAATAGTAAACACTTAACATAACAAATAACAAGTAAATAGTGACCACTTTCTAGAATCACAAGTTCATCCAAGTAGGTCCGTCCAGACACCACTTCATCTTCATCATCCTCAAAAGCAATCTCCTCACCATCCTCCTCCTCTTCCTCCTCTTCAGACACTAATTCTTCATCATGGAGCTCTCTCACTCGTGCACTCCTGCGAAGCTCACTCTGTTCACCCGCCATTGCATCTGTAACAGTACTCGAGGGTGCACAATATGATTCATCATCCTCATCTACGAATACATAAATAGCATGGTCATCCCCTTCCCGTGTTTCTGATTTTCTAGGGCAAGAGGCAATTTTCTGATTTTCTAGGACAAAACGAAAAGTATTGGGTTTAACCTCCTAAGCTCGCCCAGGAATGCCTTCTCTCCACTAGGCGCAAACTAAGCGCTATCAGCGCCTTTTACAACGCCTATAGCCAAGTCAAGGCGATCCTCCACCGCCTAGCGCCTAATTGAGCCTAGGCGTGCGCCTAGGCGCGCCTTCTTGAACCCTGACTTAATATTAGTTGTTGAATTGACTAATCATACCATCTACAAATATGAAATTTGTCAATAGCTTTTGCTAAATCTAATCCTTTCTTATTATCTGAATTAACACAGTTGTAAGAAATGGACAAGTAATTGGACCTCAGGTGAGTATGTTACTTATTCCCCCTAATTCATTTTAATTGCATGTAATGATAAATTAATGTAGTCATGCTCTTGAATCATGTAGACAGTTACACTATGGATGACCATCTATCCTAGAGGACTTTATAATCTCTTACTCTACATAAAAGACACCTATCAGAATCCTCTTGTCTATATTACAGAAAATGGTGGGTGATTCTTGCTTCTGGTTAAAATACCTAATTTTAAGATCATTTGACTAGTTAATTTCAGTAGAAAACCAATCTAAATGTTGCACGGATTTTGCAGGACTCCCTGACTCTGGAAACTACACTCATTCACCACTTGAAGCACCACCTGATGATGAATCAAGAATTTCATATCTTCAAGATCATCTCATATCCCTCAGAAGAGCCATGAAGTAAATGCAATAAAACTAGTGAATTCGAATTCATCCATAATCTTGCTTGCTGTAAAAACTAAAATGGGCTACATTTTCCAACAAGAGAGCTAATGAACTAAATATATTTGGCGTCGAAAATTTTGGTTGCAGAAAGGGAGCAAATGTGAAGGGCTATATGGTGTGGTCATTACTTGATGGGTACGAGTGGACCGGTGGTTACGAGTGGAAATTCGGATTGTACTACGTTGACCATTTCAAAGCCCCTTCGATCAGAATTCCAAAGATGTCTGCAATTTGGTTTAGAAAGTTCCTTAAACGAATTAATTAATTAGTCGTTGATTTTCTTAGCATACACGTGATACGCATTTGTGCTGCAGAAATGTAGTCAACTTTACCATGTGTTGAAATTCTTGAAAACCATAGGGTGAGAACTGAGAAGTATATGCATCGTACAAAAGGAGAATGTATTCTTAACCGGCTTCGATTATTTAACTTTTGAAGACGACTTTTATCTTCAGTTATATAATAATGACAACTTTACCATTTGACTAATTTATTAATGAGAAGGAAGAGTGTATCACTGATTATTAATAACGAATACTGGGCATCAAGTCCATGTTCTAAAGATGAAACTGCGGTTTAGAGTGATCAAAGTCATTAATAATCTTCCTAAATCTCAATACGTACATTGTACTCCAACTTGAGGTGGAAGTGTTGATCACTGTCATTCACCTTCCTTCTCTTCCTCGTCGATTCGTTCGCTCTATCTATAATTACTAATTTTTTGTAATGACTAGATAAGATTTTGAATCAAGATAGAACTACATAGTTACCCTGTTATTCAATCTTTGTGTGTCTGATGTTGTAATTGCTTCTATCATCTTTTACGAGTTTTAATTTTCGCATCTTACCGCCACCATGTATACACATCTTCAATCAAACATTTAGTAGATATCCAAGTAAAATTATGACTAAAAAGAAGTCTATCGAAACAGGTAGAAAACGAGATGAATAACACCATAATAATGCAGCCCTTCTCCCTCGCATTCTGTTGCAAGCAAGTTTGGATAGTCACAATAAGAACCCCAGATACAGAGTACATAAGGTTGCCTTATTAAGAGTGATGGTAGAACTAACAAACATTTAGTTCCATAACCAAACTACCCGATTTGATTCTGACCTTTCGCTGTAACATGCAGAACCAAAAAAAGACAATTCTAAACCGAACAAAAGGGTTAAGAAAATAAAAGTCGAGATAGAGCACCAATATTTTTCTTGGCTGCCAAGCTTGCGGCACCCAGCTTCAGTCAGCTGCTATAACCAAACATCAACCAAGGACGAAGCAGAATTTGGCTGCGAAAATGGGCACATAAATATTCCTCTGCCTAAGCTACTTCAACTCTAGGAAAAGAACCTAACTGAGGGAATAAGAATGTGTGGATTCTTCACCGGAAAAGCTTCCTAGAGCAGGTACTTTTCGACCACTGTTCGGCCAAACTTCTCTTCGACGTCCTTTGGAGTTTCAATCTGTAGAATAATCGAGCAGTTTTGGAAAGTAAATGTCAATAAGGCAGTAGAAAAATACTTTGAAAAGAAGAATCCTATGAGCTCTCGTTGCAGGACTTGGCCACTTACTGCATTCAGGGCTTTGAACAGAGCCTTGACAGTGTTGTGAGGATTCCGTGAACCAACAACCTGACAAGAGAAGGGATAAAATATGAAGATGGCAGGTCTGATGGATTACAAGAGAAGTGACCGACGGCCAACCGATTCCAGTTAACCAGAAGCTGAACAAGTTAAATGGTAACTAGTAACCGTCCTAGTACAAACAATTTTTGTTCCGTGGCCATTCCGTGGTTGTCCGGTTACATGCTGGAAACCATAATGTAACACAAAACCAGTGAACAAACTGGAAACTTTTTAACTAGATCACCAAAAACAAGGAAAAATATTATATTTCAACAAAAGTGCCCCATAAGAACATGAAAAAACAACCCATAACAGTCATTAAGCTTGGTTCAACTGCCAGTTACGAATTAAGGTTAACGATTCGGTTGCCTATTGGCTACTCAACTACAATTAAGGTTTCAGTTATTTAATTAGTTTTGGGTTTTTCCAATTCGTTGGGTTTGATTCTTGAACAACAAGCGAGTGCCAGAACAATCTTTTACCTTGGATTTTACATTCTTGAAGCCAGCCAGATTCAGAATTGTTTGGACGGTTTTCCCTGCTTTCATACCTGTTCTAGTTGGCGCCGGCCATAGATAGACCTATGAAATAAACAGATAATTTAGGGCACCAAATAGGCAAGAGGAGAATAATATCGGAGAAGAATAAGTGATTATACCTTGGTCTTTTTATATTCAGTTTGTATGGTATGTGCGATTGTGTGCTCCTCATGTCGTTCTATGTAGTGGAGATTCTGAAAACACTTCTCGTATGCCTGCTCATAAAATCCAAAAGGGGGACATGCAAAATCGAGAATAAGCATTTGCTAATGAAAACCACAGTGACTTGCACAAAGAAGGAAAAATCAACTCACTTCCTCTTCTCAACATAAACTAGGCTAACTAAGACTAGACAAAGTCCAGAGAAGCTCGAAAGCACAGCAAAATTACCTTCTGGAGAGCAATCGGGATGGCAGGTCCTTTGGCTTTAGCAAACCCAACAACACCATGATAGTTCCCACAAGCTAATATAGCAGTGTATTTGACAACTTGCCCTCCCTTACAGAACATACACAAGGACTTTAGAAAATAACAGGTCTTGAAAACACTTGCAACGAAAAAGAAACACAGTGGCAAGATTATAATACCTTTGTAACTTTACAAGTTCGATTCACGTCGATCAACTTCACATCAAAACCCTGTCAGTATTTTATAAAGTTTGGTTAATACATTGATTATATCATTGTCACACACAACAAGCATTACGAAAAGGTGTCCTAAGAAGAAGGAAGTAAAAGGGTGAGTTCCCATTTCCTCAAGAGTAAGAGCAAACATCCAAATGCATATCGCCACCATTAACATGGCAGTTGTAGCCCACCATTGACATCAGTTAATCATATACATGTGTAACTGATGCCATAAACAAGTATATCGGTTCATTAATATTATGTTATACTTCTCCATCACAACATTGTGGTGCATCCTCAAAGGAATAACATGCTACTTTTGCTACTTACAGATCAAGAAAAGATCAGAGAGATGATTTATTCAATATCAACCAGATCAAATGCATCATCAACTGAAAGGAAACCTTTATTTTCAAACTGGTACTATATTTTCAAGCCAAGGTCCATAGTCTAACTCACAACCAAGAGTCGGCACGAAACTGTATCATCATTGTATTGAAGAAGGGTAAAACAATAATAGAGACAGCAGAGCTTTTTTATTTGGTATAAAGACAGAAGATTAATACACTAAAATGTCAATTGTTTGATCATTAGCAGAATTCATTATTCAGTTCTACTTGGTGCAAGAACTGTCCACCAGCTAAGGTGGTAGACTTTAGAAAACAAACTTTTGGCAATTTTAGTAGAGATAAGAAAGATAGACATACCTTTCTATACATTGGTTTCCTTTTCTTTTCTGTCAGAGCATTTCTCTCCACAGCGAGATCTCTAATCTCCTCCTCAAGAGCCTTGCCTCTCTTTCCAAATGTATAATCCAACTCCGCAAGCTTCTCCTCAAGTGTCTTATCAAGAGCATTCAGCTTCTCTAATAGTATATCATCTCTTTCCTTCATGTCATCAAACTCCTCTTCCTCATCACTATCTTGGACTGTTTCCTTCTCATCCTTCTCATCATCACCATCAGCATTTTCAATGAGATCGACGTTAGATCCCACTTGAGAATGTTGAATAACTCCAAAATTAGCTGGATCATTAGGATCATAAGCTTCCTTCCAATTCACCATCCTCAACGCCCTGTTGATCTTCTGTTGCAGGATAAATTTTTCCTTGCCTTCGGATACCTTTAGACGATTCATCAACTCACCAATGACCCGGTACTCTGGCCGAAGCCTAAAATGCTTTTGCTCAAACTTGTCAATTCTACTCATCCATTTGAAAGCCTCGTCGAGTGTCTCTGCAATGAAGAATAGAAAGAAAAAAATACATTACATCCATTGCCAAATACAGAAATTAACCAACTCTCTTTCTGTCATTCACTACATACCACTCTCAGTGAAATTGTCAAGCAACTCTTTATGTCGTTTGTGCTTCTTCTGAAACTGATCAAACTTTTTCCTGATAGCATCTGGTGCAAACCTTTCATCATCTTCATCGCTATCTGAATCAGAACGCTCCTCATACATAAGCAGCTTGTCACCAACTTCTTTCAGCTTCTCCTTCTCTAACTTCTCAATCAGAGGCCCGACACCCATGTAATCCTCTTCATCTTCTGCATCAAGATCTTTAGTATCCAACCCTGCACGCTTCCGAGCCTCTTTTTCCCTCTGCTTCTCACGCTCTACTTCTACCAGAATTTCCTGCACTTCACGAGATGTTGCAGCAGCTGATGTCGAGTAGCAGCTACCAGAGGAGTAGGAGAATGTGGGTTTTTGGGTGATGCAAAATCGCTGCGAAGATTGTATATTGGGGCGAAATTGAGGGTTTGGAACTCTTATCAGAGTTCTTATGTAACGATGGAAAAGGGTCCGAGTACCATGCATCTTTCTGGACAAACACGGACAGATACTGACTGGAGATAAAGACACCCAGACTAACTTAGTGGAGATCACAGGATTCCTTGATACCCAGACATGATAAAGGGTTCATCAAATGTGTCAGTTCTTTGCTTGGCTTCTACACTGCAATCTGCCGCAAAAGTTCTGGCAAAATTAGAACTAGTAGTCTAAGAGAAAGAAGTGTCTTCAAATTAACTAGAACTAACAACTGAAGCAGCATCCTCAAAAACCACCCACTCAAACCAACCCAAGTTTCACAAAATATCAACCGAACACTCAATGAACGGCGATCCCTAAATCTCAAATCAAGTTATTTCCAAATGAAATCAAATGAACGCAATTTCGAAATCAGCAAGAAGTAGCAAGAGAGAGAGACCCATGGAGCTTACAAGAACATGGGAAGCAAGGGGTCGATCGAGGATGGGAACCAAAGTCCGGGAGAAAGAGAGAAGATGGCCAGTCGAGCAGCGCGGAGATGATATGCAGTTTCAAAGATGAAACCCTGCGTGACGAATTTTAGCCGAGATGAGAGATTGTCGGAGATATACGGTAGTCGGAGAAGAGCGACGACGAGGTGCTCGGCGGAGGGAAGGGTTTAGGGAGGAGTGAGGAAGATGGGAGGGTTTGTCCAGTTCAAGGTTGTTAAACCCCTATCGAACCCCCCGGTTGGACCCGGTTCAATCCGAGTCGGGCTTCAAAACGGCCTTCAGAAAACCCCTCGGTCTGACCCCTAAACAGGGAGCAAAAGAGAGGAAAAGGAAAGAAGGAAGGGAAATGGTAGGTGGATCATGGAAGTTAGGTAGATTTATTTTGTTGAAAATAAGTTTTTAATAGATATATGTAAGATAAATTTTATTTCACTCATTAAATTTTTAATTACTACTTTATTTGTATATATATTTAGAAAATGTCTAAAACGGCTCAAACCGGCCGGACCCCGATCAAATCATTAAACCTCAAACTCCTTGACCGGCTCAATGACTCAAACCGGTTTGACAACCTTGGTCCAGTTTTTCCTTAACTCCAGATTATTATTTTCAATTTATTTAATAGGTCATTCACCGAAATGGTCACTTAACTTTGGGACTGTACCCAAATGGTCACGTAGCTTTAAGAGTTCACAAAATGGTCAAATTGTTTTTTTGCAATAACAAAACAAAATAATATCATTTTAGTGAATTTAATCAATAAGAATTAATTTTTGACTTATTTCATAAATTCAAAAGTTGAATGCTGATATTATTTGTTGGATTGAAACATAAAAATTTCGGTGTTAAGGTTAAATGTAGTATTTAAATATGTATATTTGCAATTTTGTTTCGAATGTTGTATTTTATTTAAATATGAATATAGATTATAAGTAAATTATCTTCAAATATGTTATATATACTTAAATTCATTTGAAGTTAATGATTTTCATATTTTCATATTTTATTAACCTGGTATGGTCCACACAAATCGATTTTGCCATTGATCAAACCATACCACTTGCTAAAGCTACGTAATGGTATAAACCGATTTGACAAACTTGGTTGTAGGATAACATGAACATTCGAACTTGATTTTGATAGACGTGATTCCTTCTTAGGAGGAGCCATTCATCGAAGTTGATCATTTTGACAGGTCTAGTGGCATCTTATTAGGAATAAATAGTTGTAGAATTTCACAGACACCACAACAGAGTCACTTAAATTATAGGCAGCTTAGTTCTCAACCAAATGACCAATGAATGCCTTGACCCTTGCCCTCTTTAATCTCTATCATGAGGAGTAACCCAATTCCGCGTCACAATTGCAGGAGCAGAAGTAAAGGAAAAAAGCGCCTATTCCATTCCAGCTAGACCTGCCAGCACACTCTGCTGTCCAAACTCTGTTGTATATCTTCCTCCATGTTCCTCTGTTCTTATTCAAACATCTGCTGCACTTGAAATTAAGCTCATCAGCCATCCTTTTGCCACCTCTCTATCCACATTTCTTGCCGCCACCAGCCATTGTGAGATTATCCTCCCAATCTTTCCACATATTATTACTTTTGCTTTGAGACATTGGACTTTTCCATTGAATTCCTGATTTGAACTTTACTAGCTTGTCAGAAGCACAATCAGCAAGGTCCCCATTTCAGGACCTTCTCGTAATAGCTCGAGTTGAATTGCAATGTGAAGTCTATATAGGAAGTCTATGTCATTTCGTAACTGTAAATGAACTAAATATAATATATTGGAAACAAACCATGAACCTCACTTTCTCCTAGAGTACTCTCAGATGTGGACTTGTGAGATTCCAACTGCAATCAATCTACAGAGACATGCACAACAGCAAAATCATTCCTTCTGATCAGGCCAGCAAAAAAATGTGACTCGCTACAATGAAGCAAGAGGGCAGCTTGGGAACTAAGCTGCAAGAGTTTCCGCACAAGTAGACAGACAATCATATCCAATCAATCGTCTTGCCGAAAGCCTATGCTCGAGTAATTTACAATAAAAGATAAGAATATCAACATGCACGATGTGAAGGTGCAGAAACCTTTTCAACCACCATTGACTTCAACCAATCGTCTTGCCTAGAGCCTGCTCAAGTAAATTCCAATTCAAGGTTGAATCAGATTGCCAACATGTACGACGTCACACTGCAGAAACCTTTTCAATCACCATTGAGTACCGACAGAGCCATTGTATTAAGCTTCTCTTTGCATCAATCTTATTATTAATACTCAATAATCATATGAACAGTACAACAGTAAAGCACAAATGCTTTCAGAAGATCCCATCAAGCATGACACAGTCATGTGGCTAACTGAGTAAACCTTCTATTTCCACATTAGGCCATTCGAACAAGCAAAATTAATAGACAGACATCAGGATCAATCATCATAGTAAAGGATCATATGGAAAGTACGACATCCAAAAACAGAATTTCTATTATAATTCCTAAGTCACATCATCATAGTCAAACCATCATAGGTCACGAGTCTCGGTACTTGACTACATAATTGTCATATCAATAGCTTCAATAATGAACCAACAAGGATGAGATGTTTTCTTGCTTGATATATATAGCAAAATACACCTTCATCCACGAAGGACTTAACTGCACAATACTTCTAAAAACTGGAATAGAGGGCAGCTGCAGCAAATGTACTATCAAGTAATCATGTCTATCTTAAACATAACAAATAGCATTTTCTTGGCATTCCAGTTGGATCATTCAAAATTTCCCATATATGACGATTTAGGACTTTCAATACGGTCTTTATCGAAATTGAGATGGAGCAGAGGGGTAACCGATGACGATCATCTCAGAGTAACACACAAAGGGACACAACGGTTTGATAAACCATTACCTGACATCGCGGATAGTAATTCTTTGTATTTATAAACATAAAGGACAATGTTTTCTAGTATTCTAGATAGATCATTCAAAAGTTCCCCTCCAGGCCTCCAACTAAGGACTTTTGCTACTGTTAATCTTAAACATGAGATGGAGCAGAGGGGCAGCAACTGATTATGATAAAGAAAAGAAACAGAATATTTTGATAATCAGAACCTGACATAATGGACAGTGGTATTTTGCTAAAATCATTCAAAGTTGCCCTCTAGGACACCAATTAGGACTTCCAGCATAACAACCTGTCATTGAAGTTGAGATGGTGCAGAAGCGACAACAATTAATGATCGTCTCAGAATAACACACAATGGGTTATAAACAACGGACTCAATTTATGACCTTGTCTTCGACAAAATGGAGCATAAGGGCAAGTGGAATGGTTAAGTAATAGCTTGGACAAACAGCGTTCTTACTCGAACATAGCCATCAATCTATGTATTTTCTCAATCAGTATTAATCATCACAAAGTTCCCATATAGGACTCTATTTAGGGAAGTCAATGTGTATGATAGAGCAGAAGGGCAACTAGAATAGAGATAATTTCAGTTGCAGTAACAACATAACACAACTTTCGGTCCAACTTCCTCACTCTAACATGGCCACCATGCCATTTTATAAGTTGAGTCACATCCAGGACTCTAGCTGAGGCATTCGGACTAGGATAGAGCAGAAGAGAAACTGGAATGATCATAGATTATTTCAGTTGTAGAAACAATGGGACACAACTTTCCTACCAACTTCCTTTCTCAAACATGGCCACCATTACGTGTCTTTACCTGTTTGAATCTCCCCTCTAGGACTCTCTTTATAATTCTCACTTAATAGCATAGAGCAAAAGTGTAACTTGAAAGGTTATATAGTCACTTCAAGAGAAACCAACATGGCCACGGATATTACTTTGTGTGTCACCAGATTAACATAGGGTCAACAAGGAGACTGTAATTGAATGGAACAACCAAAACTGTAAGTTCATTCTAGCTATGGGACAAGCAGTAGGATACATAATGCAGTTTGCAAAGCTTGAAGAAATTTAATAATTGCAAATGGGGCCACCAGAGGGCAATAATCGGACAGCCGCATTGAGCTACTTCAACAAAAGATATCCATTCACATCTTATTGCAGCAAGTTCATTGATGAGAAAATCAAGGCAATTCAAAGATCTTCCATCCCTATTCAAGATTCTAGCAACAGAGAAGGGACATTAAGAACCATATCACAGCAAGGACCTATCCACCAAACAATGAAAGATCGGCATGGACATTCAACCTTTCCAGCCTCTATGTATATATCCTCATCATGCCATTTGAATGGGAAAAATAAATGAAGGGGAGGCAGGATAGATTACCAAAGAATCTGCATCTTACCAATAGTGGACGGACATAAAAGAAGACCACCATCTTTCCGTCAGGAAGTATCACCAGAACTACATTACAGGAATGCAGCCAGAGCTTCTAACATAGAAAAGAAACCCAGGAAGTATCACCAAAACTCCATTACAGGAGTTGCAACCAGAGCTTCTATCATGGAAAAGAAACCCAGGAAGTATCACCAAAACTCCAATACAGGAATGCAACTAGAGCTTTTAACATGGAATAGAAACATGGGTTTCATAAGCTGGAAACAAAGTCGAAGGTCATCTATCAAATAAGAAATGAACAATCATAAGGCACGTAAGACCACCAGAAAACACAGTTTCTATTCTTCTTTCAAGCGGCAACATCATGGTCACACTGTCATGACTGGTGTGTCTCTGCTATTCACCTCATAATCAGTTTACATTATTGTCATATCAACAACTTTATCTATGAACTAACAAGGATGGACTATTTTCTCGCTATAGCATAAGTACTATTCATGAAGTTAAATTAAGAAAACGAAACTATAATGAATAAGTACTCATGTCAATTTTGAACGTAACAGATAGTACTTCCAAGTATTCTTGTCATATCATTAACCCCTAGGATTTCAATTTAGGGCTTCCACAGTTAACATTGGGACCGAGCAGAGGGGCAACCGAATGTTATCATCTCAAAATAACGGGCAAAGGGACACAACATCTGGAGCAACAACATGGTAACCAATCCATATCCATCTCGGTTAGTATCAGTCACTACAAAGTTCCATTCTAGGACTCCATTTATGACTGTCTTCACAAGATAGAGCAGAAGGGTAACCGGAATGATTAAATAATTACTGGAATTTCGGACAGACAACGTTCTTACTCAAACATGGTCACCAATCCTTGTATTTTCTCATTCAGTATTAATCATTTCAAAGTTCCCATCTAGGACTCTAGTAAGGGCATCACCGAGTAGGATAGAGCAGAAGGGCAACTGGAATGATTCAGGACAATTTCAACTTTAGGGACAACGGGACACTTGCGGACCAACTTTCTTTCTCAAACATGACCACCAATCAATGGATTTACTTGGTTTCAAATAAGCATTCCAGAATCCCCCTCTAGGACTCCAGTAGTAGTTTCCACTTTACTAGATAGAGCAGAAAGGTAACTATAGTGTCTAAAAGATTGATTCAACCAGCATCAACATGGCATTAGATAACCATTTGTGATCACCATACTACAAAGGGTACACAAGGTGACATTGATTGAATGAAACATTGCAGAATTCAATTTTACTTTATCAATTGCAATCTGCAGAACTTGAATGAAGGAAATCCTCAGGTGAAAGAATATGGTGCATGCAAATGGCAACATAAATAATAATAATCAAACAGCCATAATCAGGCATTGTAGACCAACAACAAGATGCAAGATAATCATTCACATGCTATTGCAGTAAGCGCATCATTGAGCAAATCAAGGCGCAGCTCTTAGATTTTCCATCTGGATTCAAAAAATATAGGCAACAGGGAAGGGCAATAGGGATCATACCAGATAAAAGATTTCCCCACCATGCCAAACATGGACCATTCAACTCATGTAATAGATCGTAGTTGGAAAACACCTGGCATTCCCCATCAACCCTCCCGACGTAAATATACCTCCAAAATACTCACAAGGTTATATACCTTAACGAGTGCACAATCATGGCCCCACCCAACCCTAACTGGGCTAATCAAACTAGAAGCCCTAACCTCCGACGTTGTGACTGTTAAAGAACCCAACCAACAACCCGTATATGCAAATCACACCATCGATTACCTGCGTTCTTGTCAAATTTTGCAGATTCCCTGGATGCACCACCCACAATTTCCAAATTAGAAGAAAAAAGAAGGATCCACAACTTGAATATCTTAAAACCATCAGAATTAGGGCAATAGGGCTCATGAAGCAAATAAATAGCAGATTCTGAATCCTTTTACCCACGCAACTAGATCCAACGATAGCAAAGAAAAAATTTCATCAAGCAACAAATGGGTCTCCGCAAAATCTGGATAAGCACATGGCTAGAAGAGGAAAGACAACGAGCAATAAGAAGAAGAGTATAACGATTCCCTCAACGATAAACACCACGAAAACCTACCGTGGGACATCCGCCGCAAAATACCAACACCGATAGAGCGGAGACGCGGTCTCGTAGTCAGAGAGGCACCACTACTCTCTACTCGTCACTAAAAACGATCCCAAAGAAGCAACCCGCCGGCGCCCCCTTTTGCCGCAATATCTCATGTCGGACGCGCGTTTAAACAAGGAGGAACTCAGCAAGCAGCAGATGAGAGGTTACTTAGTTAATGAGATGCTGGTTGGTTACCTTACCTATATATAGCAATGGCAAATTGGAACGTTAGATGCTGGTTGGTCAACCCGCTTGCGCTACACGTAATTAGCGAACTGAGCACTAGTTGGGCTCTTCAGGTTCACAAAATTGGGCTTCAAAATTTAAGGGAAATAATTAGGCCCAATGTTATCTTTTCCTTCACAGCCACTCCACCCTATATTCCACATTAACTTTCGCTGTTTTTTTTTTTTTTTTTTTCATAGATAGATGAATAACATAGTCAGAGAACAGTACACAACCAAACGCGCCAGTCGACAAGTAGTCGAACTGCCGATGAAAGGGCCTTTTGTGCCACTAAATGGGCAGCCCTGTTGTACCTGCGAGGAGTAAAAGTACAAGAAAACACCGAAAAAGAAGACACAGCCACCCGAATCTCCTCCATAATTGCACCACCCCGTCCATGTGCAACATCTCTCTCCCGTACGGCCCGTATCAACATTTGGCAGTCCCCGCAAAAGTTCACCACAGGAAAACCATGCATTAGACACCAGCTTATCGCGTCACGTAATGCCAACAGTTCCATGATAAAAGGGTCATCAATACCTAGGTAATGTTTCCCTAGAGCAAACATTAGGCTTCCATTAGCTGTTTGAGATCAAGATAACAAATATTTTCTACAAACAAGTATATCCTAAATATAAAAAATTCCTTTGCATCAGATATAAGAAAACAAAATATTTTAATTGATTAAAAATAGAAATTTTCAAATTATATTTCTTGAACTATCTACACAATAAATAAAAGCCAAATGAGAAAACTTGAAACTCCATTTCAAATTTCCTGCATTCAGAGTGAAAATAGGAAGGAAATTTTGGTCTTCACAATTACTTTTTTTTATTCATTAAAAAAAATTACTAGGATTCGAACCATGACCAATTTAAAGAAAAGCAACAATTATAACCAATCACACTAAGTACATTTGTTATATCTTTTTAAATTAAACACATATAATCGCAGAGAGGAAAAAACCTTTCCCCCATTTCAAATTTCCTGCTCCATGAGCGTTTGTAGGAAGGGTAGAATAGGGAGTGTCAATTTTTTTTCTTTTTCCTTTGTGGAATGGGCCAACTTACCATACACATGCAAATTTAAACAGTTCCACGAGTGTCAATTTTTTTCTTTAAGTCCTTTTATTTTTTTGGTGGTAAAATATATATGAAAAGGCAAAAACAATACTCTTTTTTATTGCTAAAAAGAAAAAAAAAATTAACAATAAACTAATGCATGGATTCTAATGGGCTAACCGCTAATTATAAAATAAAAGAGTTGAATGGGTTTGACCTACACGGGATTTGCCCATCAAGTAAAACAAATGAACATCATGGGTTTTCCATTCTAAAACAAGCTATTTTCTCTAGCATAATATATATTATGCTATTATTTTAAATCTTAATGGCTAAAATATAATGTATTTTAAAGTTATTCAATGGTTCAACCTCGACCAACCCAATTAGTCCAATTTTTATCATTTCAAATATATATTATGTAATTATTTGATATCATAATGATTAAATTATAGTGTATATATTATAGGGAATCGTTTGGTATTTGTTAGTAAAAAACTAAACAAAAAGATCTATTTGGCTATTTTTAACATTAAAATGATCCTAAACATTTTCAGTTTCCTTTCGAAATTCTATAGTTTTATTCCCAAATCAGTGATTTGCAAATGGCGAATTGCAGTCATCTCTTTTCTTTCATTATTTGTTATTTTCAAATAGAAAGTTTAAAAGTAAAGAATAATTAGAATTTGGCATGGGTCGGTCAAACAGGCTGAATTTCAAGTTTTGGCCCGTTTTGATCAAGTCTAATTTATAATCACATGGTTCCCTGATACCCGATAAAAATCTCAATCCAAACCAGTTTTGCAGGTGAGTCCGTGTTTACCACCATTTTCTAGGGATACAGGAACGGTGGTTCCTATCCCAAATCGTGTTGTTCATTCTTGATTTCTTTAGATTTATCATGGCTTGGCAAAAAAACAGAAAGCACAATGATGACAAGATGAAAGTTTTATAAAAACAAATTAATCGGCCAACGGGCCGAGTAAAAGCTAGCAACGATTGTGAGATGCTCATTTCCCGAAAACCGGCGGGATATGCGATTTTTTATTCGATTTTCTGGAATTTGGTTTCTATAAAACTTACTCCACCTCATCATATTACCAGAAACAATATTGTTTCACAAGATAACAGGTACTTGATTTTGGTTCATAAAGCTGATTTTTTATTCGTTGCATCATTCATGTCTCTATCCTACTAAAATTCACTATTTTTATCACGAGTTCTCCAAATAAAACTATACAACAATAAGCTATACACCCCATTACATTATCAAATTTCATACCTCACCTTCCTCCGGCCAAATGGCCGGGCCCACGCTATTACATTATCAAATTTCATACCTCACCTTCCTCCGGCCAAATGGCCGGGCCCACGCTAGTACAAAATAAGCGAAATTGATGTGGTACTATCTATGACTTCAGAAACGCTGCATTGACATGAGTGGCAGAGGAGAGGAAATGGTTACTCATTTCACATTGATCATAAAAAGATTTTGATGAACAAGAGGAAGCCAAGCCAACGTTCAAAAAATAAGAAAGATGAAGCGTACTGGTATCTGTCCCACACCAAAGTGCGGAACATCTAAACCTTATGCAACATCTGATATTGTGAAACAAAGACAATTTAGAGAAGCATTGAACAATGCTGATGGTCAGGTTGATGCTAAACTTCAGCTACAGCCAATTATTTCCAACCATTCCCAACATTCAAAAGGTGTTGGCACAATAGTACAAGTCCCTTGCGCGCACCAATGTAGTAACCTATCGATCTTGATCGCCAAGCTCCTCTTGAAGATTGTTATACGGGTATACTTTTGGTGCCTGCCACCGAAAGCAACGACAATAGCCATGAGTGATTGCGTGAGGGTAAACATAACGGGGCAGTCATGTAGCAAAAGCAATTTCCACACAACTGGAAGTCAAGTAAAAATGAGAAACAGGACAGAACAAGTCTGTTTAAGACATGATCAGCAATGCCACTTGACTGTGCACGTTAGAAATAAAAGGAAGTTATAAATCAAATTCCAGAGCACCATAAAACCATCATTAAGGATTCACCTCGTAGCTAAGAAGCATAATAATGTGTTCCTGATGTAAGGGGGAAATGTGAAGGTTAGAATATCCCTCCATATTCCTTGCACATAGCATATTACTCAAAACGTGAGTCACAATTGAAGTTCTATCAGAGGACCTTGTTATATGCTGAGATCACACTGGATAGCATTGCTATTCTTATCATGAAACTCTTAAGGCCTTGTACTGAGCAGTACATGCAAAAGGTGATATTAATTGTGGATCCAGCCAAATTTAATTGACAAACAAGCATAGATGCCTCCACAGAGAGCCTCAACAAACACACGTTATGCTTCTACGAGACAAAAGTCTCCTGAAAGAGACATGCCATTATAACTTGGTTGCTGTTAGATCACAACATTTATGATCACTGATTGGTCTAATCAGCTATGATGATTCACTTCTATTTGCGATCTCATATGCCCTAATCCACATCATATAGTAGACTCTGATCTTTCACAATTGAATAAACCTCAAAGCTCAAATTCGCAATTTAGTAGCCTGTCTGAACCATAAAAGAAAAACAAGTGATACTGCATATCACCATTGTAACAAATATACTAATCCTTCAACATTACATGCACCATAAAAGAAAAACAAGTGATACTGCATATCACTATATGCGTGTGTGGCTTTCTAATACTTCCTAGTTCCTACTGCACTAGTCAGAGAGAAATAGTACATACCAATGCAAAGGATAAACAACGTAACCCATTTCCTTGTATCAAGCAAAAGAAACTACACAACCAGGTGTTTGGCCTAAATCTTCGCTCTTTTGTAAGTTCAATCATACAATCCTTTCCAAATCAAAACAAAACCAGTCAACAACGGGAGCATTTCACCACCCCAACTAGTCAAAAACAGTGGATTCAAGTTCAATCTGCACAAAGTAAGTTTACACTCACGCTACTGATTTCCAACAAATTCAAAATTCTTGATGATGCTGCCAATTGCTAAGGCGAAATGTTCAGAGTCAAGGAAAGTAAATCACGACTTACAAAGGGTATCTTAGATGCTTTGTCATTCCACACAGCCATTAACCCCAATGACGCAAAGAAGCTCAAACCTCCACACAACCAAGCCAAAGCTTCGTACTGCCATCAACAACCCCAAAATTGAAACCAGACACCAAAGGGGTTCAGAAGGAAGCAACAGAATGAAGCAAAAAAACAAATAGAGAAGACACGAAACGAAAGGAAAGCGTTTACCTTTCCAACAGTATCAGCAATTCGATCGATACAAGGCTCTGGAAGGTTGGTACCGTTGTCCCAAACCAATTCGTCATTTACCGCCAGCTGGAATCGAAAACAACAATGAAAGGCACAATCAATCGGATTTAGGGATTCAAGGAATCGCGAAGAAATGGAGAGAGAGATGTAGGGGAGGGGTTACTGACTGGTTTATCGGGGACGATGTGTCTGCCGACGGGGAGTCCCATCCCGGCGCGGCTGCGGAGGGAGGCGGCGGCGGACCGCATCACGACGCCGTTCCCTCCCATGATCCGTGAAGCAAAGTTGCTCAGTCTTCCTGCCATATTTCCTCGCCTAGAGTGTTTCCGTCAATCTGCCTTGCTCTTTCTTGCTTTTGCTCTGATTTGATGACTTGATGGAATGGATCTGGGTTCGTAACGGCAAAGATCAAACGGTGTCGTTTGCAATGAGAAGTGAGAAACTAACTCAAATCATGGGCTGTGTTATACTTTGAGCCCAGACACATTTCACTATTTCAGCTCAAATGAGTCATTGGTAAATGAGATATTTGATTATTGATACTCATATAAGGGTAGAGTCCAAGCTCAAAAGGATTGTAATGTTGACATCTGTTCCAATTTCTCAAATATCTCTAATAAAATATATATAATTCTATCATCTATAATGCCTTCCATTTTTATCTTATTTCACTTACTTTCCTTCCTATATTGTCGAAAGAAAACTATCCAAATTCCGGAGGGGCAAGCGATGAAGATAGTGATGGAGTGGTTTTGCGATGCTCGTAACTATCCAAGTTTTGGAGGGACAAGCGATGAAGATAGTGATGGAGTGGTTTTGCGATGCATACGAGCGAGTGGTGCTTGGAGCTAAAGGCGCAATGAGTGGGTAGGTTGGGGAATCAGAAAGGGAGGCTTTGGTGGCCTGGAACGATGAAAGAATCGACCAACAACGAACAATTTTATATGGATGGCAAATAGAGGTGGGGATCGAAGGAGGCAGCGAGTGGTGTTGGCTGGACAAAAGGGTATTTACAACATGAGGTGATCTTAGAATGAGAATAAGAGCCGGTGATCAATCGAAACTTCATAGACGGAGGTTCCTTAAACCCTCTTTTCACATATATTTAGATCGACGTAAATATGAGAGTTCATCTTGTGACTAATTTGGCCCCCATGACAACTCTTTTCACAGGTTATTCACAGTACAATTTTTTTTTTAATGTGTTTCAGTCCACATTTGATTTCTCTATCGTTAACAACAACCCCATTAGCATATCAAAGAGGGCATAGAATAGAAGCACTCTCTTCTTCACTGAATTCTTGTAAAGAAAAACTCCCCCGATCAAAGCATTCTCAACTACGTGGAATACCAAAGCCAACTACGGATGACGTGGGAGACAGAAACACTTGCAAACTACGCAACTCCTCGTTTCGTTATATGTACACATGAATCTCCCAAATGACTTACAAGTTACTACTCTCATCTTAAACCTCCAACTGCCTCTGCAACTCGAGCAGAGTCTTGGCCGAGTCCCTCAGCCGCTGAACCTCCTCCTCGGTCATGTGCACATTCGTCACCGCCAAGGCGCCGCCTCTCCCCAGCAGAGCCGGCAGGCTCAAGAACACCTCCCCTCCTTCGCCAGCGGCTTCGATGCCGTGGAACCCATTGGCCATTACGGTGACCGGGTGGATCTTCCTCTGGTTTCGCAGGATCGAAAACGCCAGATTCGCCACCGAATACCCGATCGCCCACGACGTGTAACCCTTCAAACTGATCACCTCGTACGCGGAACCTACCACCTCCTTGTGGATCCTCTCCAGCGTCTCCTTCTCGCACGAGATCTGCTGCTTCTCCAGGAAGCTCAGGATCGGCACCCCGCCCACGCTTATGCTCGACCACAGCGCCACTGAACTGTCGCCATGCTCCCCCACTATGTACGCCTGCAGGTGAAAAGGGTTTGGAGTTTTCAATTCCTGGGACTAAGTGGTTTGTTCGTTAATTGGTATCCGATCTTTCAATTGGGAGGTTGTGATTTCGAATTCTTATGACGACCCAATATAAACAATGTATGTTCTTGCAAATCCAATTGAGACTAAATAGTCCATGGACCTCAATCCAATGAACTGTTGGTTTTACCTGGACGTCCTGGGCATTGACATCGAGATGGTCAGCGATCAAGAACCTGAACCGGGAGCTATCCAAGTTAGTGCCCGACCCGATGACCCGATTCGAGGGGAACCCGGAGAGCTTCCACGCTACATAAGTGAGCACATCGACCGGATTGGAAACGATCAAGAGAATGGCGTCGGGGGAAAGCTGGGCCAATGGAGGGATGATCTTCTTAAAGAGGCCGACGTTCCGCTGAAGAAGATTGAGCCTGGATTCTCCCGGGTTCTGGCGGGCGCCGGCGGTGACGATGCAGAGGTCAGATCCGGCGGTGACGGAGTAATCGGTAGAGGAGAGGATCTGCGTGCGCGGGAGGAAAGCAGCGGCGTGCTGGAGGTCGAGCATCTCGCCGCGGAGCTTGTCTTTTACGGCGTCGACGAGGGCGAGCTCGTCGGCTAGGTCCTGGGTGAGGATGGTCTGCGCGATGGCCATTCCGACGTTGCCGACCCCGATGACGGAGATCTTGGTGTGCCGCTTTGTGGGGGACGGAGGGGCCGTGTTCTGGATCGGCTTGAAGAAGGACTGGGTTAGGTCCAGGCCGCCCGGACCCAGCGACGAAGTTGAAGTCACTTTGTGCATTTTGGCTGGAGGAAACTGATTGAGATGGAAATTGGTGGAGACTGGAGAGAGAGAGATCAGAGTTTTTGATTTTGATTGTTTGATAGGATTGAAGAGAAGAGAGCCGCGGGGATTTATAGCAATGGCGGGGGACGGAGGAATTTGGGGGAAGAAGAAGCAGAGTTTTCTTTCTGTGTGATTTGTTGGAATGGTCAAAATGGTCTGGAAGAGAAGGACTAAGTTGAACACTTTTTTCCGCCGAAAAAGTACGGGAGGCTCACTGGGGCCGTTGATGCTGCATCAGATGCCACGCGTCATGAGCGGATCCGATCGGGATCGTGAGAAAGAAAAGGCGAGCGACAATGCAAAGGCATGTCGCGCAAAATTTACAATCTAGCGCACGAGCAAATCACGTGGACTAGTGGCTTGCCGCGCGCTCCAAGTACAATATTTTAATTGCTCCCGCCAGGCCTGTGACTGAGCAGAGAGAATCTTGTCGTTTTAGCTTTCGGCATCTGCTAATACCGTCGTTTTGTTTACCTGCTAATTACATCGTGCCTATTTCACTCTTGCAAAAGTTTTTTTTGGTCTAAGTTCCTTCCTATGGTGGAAGGTTCTCCGAGGCAAGCAATGCAATTTCCCGTTAAGACGCCTAAAGAGCATCATTGAAACTTTGACAGGAAGGAGGAGTTCCATTCCACCTCCAAAGTCATTTTGCATGTCCATATTATTCAAGCGACACGTTGTTTGATCGGTCCTTTCATCCCACAACACAAGTCTCCTGCTGCCAGTGAAAACCAGGTGCTGTGCCTGTGAAAACCAGTCCTCATGGTCGGACTCGGTCGACCCCCTGTTTTATGATTTTATCATTACCTTCACCGCATGTGCATCCCATTCACATCTCCAAGATCCAACTTGTATATATTTGTTACTACTCCTAGATCCTATTTTACATATGTATCCAATATTTGTAGCTACAGAAAAACACCCAAGTGTAACACCTCAAAAAAATTATGTGATTTCAATGTTATCTGTTTTTAATCTAGTTTCATGAATGGGGTGAGATAGCATGACTACCTCTACAAGGGTTGGATAAATGACACTTCATATTAATTATAGGATTTTAAGGTGATTAATTTGTATTGCATTTAATAATATGTCTGAATTAAAAATTTATATTAATTACTTTAAATGGTAGTGGTAACTGTGTACAAATGGAATCATAGTTATATCAGTACAATGATAGTTAAGAAAAATGAATGTAATTGATATGAGTTCAGTGTACAGGTACAATGATAGTTGTATAAGTGCAATGGTAGTTAAAAAAAATATAATTAATAGGAATTTTTAATTCTCAAAAATTATTGAATACAACACAAATTTAATGTTGAATTAAATCTTACAGCGTACGAACTTTTTTCATGTTTTCTTGTTATGCGATTTATTTAAAATGTTACATGCAGTTTGTCTAATTTAGTAATTTTAGTCTGTCTTGTAGATTAAAAAAAATAACATGTACAAAAATGTTGAACCCTTTTGTTTTAGGCTTTTAGCTCAACCCCAACTTACAGGCCCAAACTCTGGCGCAAGCTAAAAAGAGGGGCTCATAATTTCTTGTTGAGCCTAAACCTGGAGCCCAGCCCAAAGTCCATCATTCGCCCGAGAACACCCGCTCGATCCCTTCGTTGCCTTCCACCACCAAAGTCAGAACGCCGGCCATTTTTTTACCCGGGAGAGCGACGAGATAGGAAGAGAGCCGGCCGGGGAGGCGGAAGATTCACGCGATGGAATCCAAATTGGAAGCAGAAATGGCGGAGCTGGAGCGGGTCCAAAACCGGATCCTCCAGCGGATAGCCAAACTCGAGCTCGCCCTCCACCTCCCCAACTACCTCCATGAAGACGAACTAACCCAACTTCACCCGCCGGCGTCAAATTGCTGCCGGGAGACCAACGCCGGCGTCGCGACGGAGGAGCGCCTCTCCTCCATTCTCCGTTCCAACGGCGTTACTGACTTCGCTTTCAAGCGAGTCCCATCCGATTACTACGATTGGCCGTTCGAGTCGCGCCGCGACGTCCTCGGCGCCGCCTCCATTCATCACCTCTGCAAAAGCATCGTCCTGGTACGCGATTCTTCCGCTTCCTATTGATGGAAATTCGACGAGTTAGGTCGCCAGATTGGGGGAATTTACTTCAATTGAGTTTTTTCTTCAGGTTAATACGCAGGCGGCATCGAATGTAATTGATTGCAGCGATCGCAATAACTCCAAGTATTACGTTGTTGTAGTTCAGGTATACCATGCTTGCTTGCTTGAGCGCCTAACTTTAGCCAGCCACTACTCTATAACTGGAACTGTCTGAGCTCTGTGATATGTATTATTATTTGCAGTATACAGCTAAGTTCAATGCTGAATCTGTTAAGAACTATCTGTATGCACTCAACGAAGGCAAGGTAGCAAAGAAGAAATTCAACAGTAAGCTCTGAATTAGTTTATACTACAAATCAGAGTTCATGTTGTTGTCTCTTCCTTTGAATTATTCTGCATAATGATACAATTGATGTTCTTTGAATCATGAATGCAGTGAGGCTTGCACCGGAAGAGACGTCTTTCCAGCTGACCGGGTTTGAGCACAATGCAGTTACATGCGTCGGCATGAAAACCGACATACCAGTAAGTTTTCTATGAACAATTGTCTTCGAGTGTCTAAACATGCTGCTGAAACACTGAGTTCTTACAAGTTACACCCCCTATTTCATCAAATTCCTCCTTTGGTGGTACACTTTCCTGTCATATTGTTTGTCAATGTGAGGACGTACGTCTAGCTTGCTTCAGTATCTATGGGAAAAATAATCATAAGTGTGCATCAGTAATCCATGTAACCAAGAAGTAAAAAAGATTCAGTAGCCGGAATTGTGTACCAGAGCTCTCCTTAAAATCGTCGGTCCAAGGCCTCCTGCACTACACATGCACTTGTAACATGTTTTAGGGACACTCCAGCTTGAAAGTCCTGGATTTTGCTCGGATCTGGAATAGCATAACCTTGTTGACCCTTTGGGTCTTGTTGTCGAGTGTCTATAACAATAGTGTCCTACTCATGGTCTCTGTGGGTTGTTGAATAACAAATGTTGCTGGAGAGAGAGTCAGAGTGCAGCAGTAATGAACTTTTTTTCTCTCTGAGAAATGATAGAGGAAGTAGCATGCCAGCTATTAGTGCTCCACTGTCCAAATATCATGTCTGTCGAAATTGGGTTGTTAATCCAGAGGTCCACCATTCATTCCACTACCTTTGATTGCTACTTCGATGATTTGCTGCCAGTCTGCCATTTGAGGAAACATAGCATTGACATTGAAAGTTGAGTTGTTTGCTTAAACATAGATGGACAGAGGTAATTCGGACAGCAGGCTACAAATGAATGGATTTTGACAGTTAGTATGTATTTATCTGTTTTATAAGCATGTGATCTCAGAATAGACAAAAGTTAGATATGTTGTTTTGATGTCTGAATTGCGATCTGATAATTGTTTGAGGTTAGCATGTATCAGCTGCAGCACTTCTTGTTTCTCCCTCGTTTTTTGAATTAGCACCATTCACTGTTGCCAATCATGGTGTTTGATCTCATCAGGTGATTTTGGACGAAGCAATTGTGAAACTGCACCCCGATTACTTCTGGTTGGGCGGTGGCGAAGTTGATCTAAAGCTTGGGATACGGACTCCCCAATTCATCAACGCCGTTAAGCCATTCGTATTCAGCTGCAGTAGTAGCACATGACTAGCCCCCTGCAGCAGATTGTTTCCCTGGTTAATTTTTTACAAGACAAAGGATTCCTGATGAGGAAATGGAAGGGCGGTGTTCACCAATTGGTTTCCCAGTTCAAGAAATGAAGTTAGTGCATCTGTAAGGCTACATCTTTTCCGTTTTCAGAAGTTTCTGCAGTTGTCGATACTTACTGTAAGAGGTCATGAATTTGAGTAGTAGAGAAAGTGTCTGTATTCACAGCATTTATCTAATATTTCTGTTCGATGATCTGCTGATGATAAGAAAGGTGCGTAGGAGGCCCTTTCTTGTCTTGTGCCTAATTGGATACAGAAGGGAATGGAGGAACTGATTCTTCACAACTTGGTGCTGTTGGGAGTTGGACAAAGAAACATGATGGTCAGCCATGGCGGTAGACCCATGTCAAGTTTGTCTGTATGGTACCATTAAACATCATGTGTTGAGCCATTAACTTCCCCAACCACCGTATCATTTGCCATTCTCTTTTGTGGTAGGTTTGTAGCATTGCTTAATTATTATTTAGAACCTAGCTACAACCATTCACTTGGTCATATAAGTAAGGGCGAACAAGATTTGTTAGATTTGCTTGTTTTATCGTAAGGTGCTATTTAACACATTCAAATTTGGAATGATGACACGTGATAGTATTAATAAACTATATTTTTGTTCGCTGGCAATATACAATGATACGGCTGTCGGCTAGTTATTTGGTCCCGGTTTTTTGGGTTTACCTGAAACCGGACTGTATAATTGGGACCGGAACCGGATAGCAAACAATCAACTCTCATTTTCGGGCTTAGATTTGAGGTAAAAAATCGTTCGGGTATCGAAAATCGGATAAAGACCGGATAAGAGAGT
Organism: Linum trigynum; assembly: GCA_964030455.1. Taxonomy (NCBI): domain Eukaryota; kingdom Viridiplantae; phylum Streptophyta; class Magnoliopsida; order Malpighiales; family Linaceae; genus Linum; species Linum trigynum. Next base: position 13,748,654 of record OZ034816.1, read on the forward strand.
CCAACACCCAAAACTTAACAACTCCTCACCGTTTGAGGTCTCAGGCCACTCAAATTTCCACAAGCTCAATCTAAAATCAAAACTGAATTGGGACCGGACCGGGTCAAGACCGAACCGAATCAAGTCCGGACTATATCCAATCCAATTTTTGGCCCTTATATTTCCGAAAATACCAGACCACATCGTATAACCACCCCTATACAATGATACTACTTAATGTCAAGAATGTCTAATTAATATGTACATATGTGCTAGGAACAAGAACTTTATCTAGCGGTTCTATAGTTGATTTTTTTTTTTTTTTTTTTTACCTGGAGATCTCGAAAAATTTCCCTAGTGTGATTAGTTCATTTTCAACATTGCTAACGCCTGATCATCAACTTCAAAACGTACATATATATCAATCCATGATACAAAATAACATTTTTTAGAGTGGATTAATGGATATATATACCTCAAAAGGAATCTTTGGTGGAATGCTGAAGTCTCTTGTGTGAGTGTAATATACCTTATTAAACACCCATACCACAACTTTGTTGGTCAAGAAAACAACTTCAGGAAATATTCATCAAACAACAAAACTCGTCTTGGCAATTAACATGTTACAAATTTGAGATATGCAGCTAGCTAGCCATTTCTATAAGCTAGCTATATAGGCAACAGTACTCAATCAATCATATATGTGTAGAAAGGAAATAAAAACAAAGTTATGCAGCAGCAGCAGAGGGATTACATGTATACGTAATCACAGCCCTTGGATGGTGTTATGTAATTAGGGAAATATATATATGGGAGCTTAATCATTTATGTATTCTTTTTTGATGATTTTTCATTGTGGATTGGTGGCTTTCGATGGGGCTGCGCATAGTCCATCACAACAACACCACTGCTCTCCTGATCATCTGCTGCTGCTGCTGCTGCCTCAGCATCGTCATCAGTGTAATTGGCCTCTTTTGACTGATCATCTCCACCATTACTATTATTGTCTTCCTTCTCCACCATTAGCACTCTCCCCATCCTCTTCCTCATTCCCTGTGTACAGCATCAATCATCATCATATATTCAGAGAGATTACTTATACGCGATAATGCGTGCTCAAATCTCCCCCAATAATTCGAGTGAATCAATCTAACATTCTAAGATCCCGATGGATTAATTATTAAGCTCATGAATCATCATGACGTGCATCAAAGCCATTAGCAATTATATGAATGTTGATCATAAGGCTTCATATTATTATCAGCTAGTTATATAATGCTCCCTATAATTTAATGTTGAACATATACTTATATTATGCCAACCTTTCTACAGATAGAATGAAAACAACTAGTAGGTCAGTGCTTACCACTAATAGGTCGTTATTATTCTGATCTTCCTGCTGCTGCTGCAAACCATCCCTAGGACGAGCAATTAGTGGACCAGCTGCATGTGCCATTAACATTGTCACTACGTATGCATATATATAAACAAACCACAGTTTATTGGCATCGATCTAATCATGTTGCACAGACAAATTTACCCGCAGTAATTTCCTTGGTGAGAATGGGTGTGAAAGGGTTATTAATGCGCTTGACGGCGGTATTGATTGCACCATTTTGGAGGCTTACACCTTCCTGCACCAGCAAATATCAACATTTATTCGCATCTGCTTCTTCTCATCCAGTGAATTTGATTTGGACCCACATTTTACAAGTGAAATCGATCGCGTGTGGTTAATTAAATATTAATTGCATACCTTGGGAGGATACTGATTGTTGGGTGAGCTTTCTGCTTGATCAGTACTGTCAATGAGACTCAGCAGGTACCGAGCGTCGCATGCATGCATCGAAAGGGAGACGACGATCAGAAGGCAGAGGAGAACCACCTGGGACGACATTGTATTGGTATATGTGAGAGCACCAAAAGGAAATCTTTAGCCAAATGGGACAGTACTGTTTTGGTTGCTGCTAGGGTTACCTGTGGATCGAGTCGAGAGAAGAGGATCTCGAAGCTATTTATTGCATGGGAAGTTCAGCAGAGAGAGAGAGAAATAACTGCAAAAGAAAAACAAAAAAATCATTTATTGCCGAGGGATCGGAGGCGCTACTCTTTAAGGAGAGAACATGCAGATGTTTGGGGTAAGACAGAACAGAGCCCTAGAAAGAAAGAAAACAAGATTCTAGATATTTGGCGGGCCTCCTTTTGTCTCCGGCCCCCAACGCCACTTGTTCGTTATTTTCTCTTTTGTTGAGCTCTCGAAACAGAAACCGTTGTAGATCGGCCTTTGTTTTCTTCTTCTCTATTCTAGAGATGGACATTCCGAATGGAGGGTAACTTCCTTTAGGAATTAAGGCACCACCCGCACTGGCGGATTCAGAAAATTTTCGCGGGGTGTTCTCTTCAAAATTTAAATTTAATTATATAATAAATTAAATCATTCATATATTAAAAATATCATACTTGTATAATTTGTATAAATTTTTTATTAAATAATAAATTAAAATTCATATTTTGAAAAAATAATATAAATAAACTCCGTGTCTGCACTGTTAGAAAAAATCTACATATCCTACTAGACAATACTTCACGAACTTATCACATATTCGATTTCTAACCTTGTTCTTAATGTAGCTCAAAATAGAAAAGACTCTTTCAACACTTGCCGTGTAACCATAAAATCAATTCAAAATTAAGGGTAGCGTGTACGTAGTTTAATTATTAGGTATTGAAAATAGTTGGGGATAAAGAAATAGCGTTTTACTGTTGCATGATGTTTAAAATATATTTTCGGGTTGCAAATGAGTCAAACTGCTGCTCATGAGTGACTCAGGGGAAAAACTCTTTCGACGCTCACCTTGTTTACTAACCGAGCTTGAAGTGACAAGTCATGTTCAGCTCGCAAGGCTCGTGACCCAACTCGATCGATCCGGTGGGTACTCGTGAGCTAGCTCGTTTTGGGCTATGAGCTGGTTCGTCACTCGACAGTACGACTAACTAGCCACCTCAACGAGCAGCTTATGAGCAAATCGATTAATAACTTATCGTTTGGTTTGTTGATAATTTATAAATTTGTGAGATTATATATCTTATGATGTTCATATATCAAACGACAAACATGAAGTGCTATTGGACAATCCAAGTACAACATCAGTAATTCAAGAAAATGAGCCTTGTATGTTAGTGTCTACCAAGATCATTAGTACGAGGCCTTTTGGGGAGGATACCAAAAAATAAGACCGTGCGGTATTGACCTAAATGGACAATATCATACTAATGGGCCCTTGTAGAGGTCGTTTGCTTGTAGGATTTTGATGAGAGATTTTGCCTCAAAATCCCATATGTAGGGATGTCAATTTCGACCTGACCCGATTTACCCGACCTGTTTGACATGTTTTGGGGCGGGTCAAACTCGCCCCGTAGGCGGGGCGGGGCGGGGATGGATACCTCTCATCGACCCGACCTGCCCTGACCCGCCCCATTCTCGACCCGTTCTTGCCTAAATTACATATAATATTAGTCAAATTACTTAAGATTTTCCTCTTATTACATTATATTTTAGCTATAATAAAGTTGTAAATAAGTGAAAACCTCAATTTCTTCAATAATTTAACTACATTTTATCATATTATGGTTTCTTTCTTGGTCTTTCAATGAAAAGAACGAATATTTCTACTGTTTTTCACATAAATTACATACCCAATGGGTCGACCTGCCCCGACCCGCTTCCCGTGATAAATTACCCGACCTGGACCCGACCTGCCATGGGGCGGGTATGGGTATCGAGATACCCGCCCTGGACCTGCCCCATTGCCATTCCTACCCATATATGTTGGATTATGGTCCAAATCCATGTTTGTTGATAAAAATGAAGTTGACCTAAATCCGTGGAGCCCACAAATGTGGGATTTTCTTTTGCTCAAAATCCGTGGACCCCACGGATTATAAAATCCCACCTCATGAGGTAAGATTTTGAGAAGTGCCAAAATCCGTGGACCCCACTAACTCTGAATGACCAAAGTATCCTTAACAAAAAAAGAAAAATACTTTATGATGATAGGACTAAGGATAAGAAGGTAAACTCATCATTTAACCCATAAATCCAAGATAATAAAGTCCATTTTGAAATCCAACAAGCAAACATGCAATTGTTAAAATCCAACACAAATCCAACATAGCAAAATCCAACATAATCGTTCAATTCCAAAATCTAAGGTTTTACCAAAATCCTTCCTTTTTTAAAATCCCACAAGCAAACGACCGTGTCCACCAATCTCATTAGTACGAGGCCTTTTGGGAGGATATCCAAAAATAAGACCGTGCGGGATTGACCCAAAGCAGACAATATCATACTGATAGAGCTATCGACACGAAGGTATGCAATTTCAAGTGGACTATGGTCTTCATTTTCTTGTTTATTGCTATGCTAGCCGTATGGTGACAATTGTGATTCCGGGTCAACAATTGATGTAACCACTTACCCTTTCCTGCTTTCTAGGGCTCGATGAGCTAACCCTTCCATACAACTACCGAACCACCTACAAATAATACAAAATTCTTGGCATGTATCAAATCAGTTTTTCGGCAATAACACATTCAAATATATTAATAGACTATTAAACTTATCATTTGCCGACCAATTATATACAGAAGAGATATAGCACACATATGTATACATTGCATGCAGGAACAGGCCACATTGACATTCAATGAATAATGACCTGAAAGAACACAGGATCGAGAAAAGGAAGGAAAAAAAAAGGAAAAAGTTAATTTGTATGAAAGCCTGAAATAATCTAAGCGATGTAGGAACTAGACAAAGGGCAGTGAATCATCATCTTTAACTTGGGTTGCCGGTTTTTGTTGATATCACCATTCATTGTCGAACATTGTAGTATATATGCACACTTGTTTTATTATCAATATTCTTTCGTAGTTAGTATTCTTCACGTACATATGAGTATAATGTGATGATTAGATTAGAAATCTCCATCTCCAAAATCAATACTCGACTATATATTGAGTCACACTCACACTTACGGCCACTAATAGTTATCTCCACTGGATTTATTGTTAGGGTTTGGAGACAAGATTAGATTCATGTGTAGTGTATCAAAATTATGTAAGCTGCAAAGTGAAAGGGCCGACGCCACACTCACTCCATAAATTATGCCACATTGTCAGTCCTTAATTAGTGGAACATATATAGGGAAATTATCGGATTAATTATTATGCAGAAAGGAAAGGTTATTGATCATGAAGATGATGCCAAAAGAAAAGACCACAAAATGTTTGTGTGAGAGAGAGAGAGAGGGCAGTAGGCTAGTAGGGGAATATGGGCCTAAGTTTGATGAGAAAGTGGGACGGTGGGGACTGACCGGACCAGACCAGACCGGCGACAAAGCTGCATGGGCTCGAACCCTCGCTTGCCCCCTGCACTACTCTCTTCTTTGGGCCCATTGCATGTCAACCCCATGTGCTTTTCATGCTCATCCTGCCCTGCCGCCATAGCAACGCCAAATAGCCATATTGCACTCTTCGACCCAGGGAAGGGATATCTACTAATGTATATGATTACGCATACACAAGGCAAGAGATCGCTTGCGTACGTTATGGCTCATGTCTTGTTGGGATGTTTAAGAAACAAGAACAAGAAAACTAAGACTTTAAAGCGAACGAATAGAACCTTTTGTTGGATGGATCATCCTAATGACATCTCGTTTAATGGGTCGTTTGGCTGGCTAGATTTGGGTAATGAATTTGATATATGAAATCTCAAGTTTGATGGATTTAACCCAAAACTGTTGTTTGTTGATGAGTATCAAATGCGTGGGTTCGCGATTTTTTCTCTTTATTTTGGATCCGAATCTGTGAACCCTACACGCTTTTAAATCCCACATATTGAGTTGGGGTTTGTAAATCGCTAATGGCTAATGATATATGTAATAAATTCATCATAAATACTAGATTGTACTCCGGTCCGTTGGCCGATTGCAATATGATGACGTTAACTAACAAAGCTTCAAAGGTTAAATTTCAGTAATCTTCACTTCTCTCATATTCATGCCAGGATTATATGTCAATGTCATGCAAATTAACAAATAACTATATCAATTTTGACCAAATAGCAAGCTAGTTTCTTAGTTTTTATCATTAAGAAATTCAAATTGGCTGAATTACACGTTTGGTCACTCGAATTATACGAATCTTTCACGTTTGCCACCCGAATTATTTTTGTTTCTTATTCGCCACTAATTTTACGAATCATTTCACCATTAGTCACCGACCGTTACACTCCGTTAAATTTGTCATACGTGGCAGTCAACTTTAAGTTCGACCGTTAACTAGATGACGTGGAAAATAAGAAAAATAAAATTAATTTATTTGTCCAACTCATCATTCCACTTACTTAGTGTATATTATTATCATATTATTTATTTAATAAAAGTTAATTAAATTACAAAAACAAATAATATGATAAATTTATTCTCCACCAGTCAAGTTCCGATGGAGGAGATTGTCGTTGTACGCAGCCGCCGATCTCGGTACATCTTCAGTGCCGTTCATCTTCTTCTACCCTGCCACGAGTGTTGGACACGTGAAAGGTGAAAGGCGGAGAAAAAAACTCGCCAGGAGCCAATGCAATCAAAAGCGCGATTCTACCTAGAAGCGGAAAATAGGTAAAATAGTAAAGCGTAGAATCAAAGCGTAAAAGCGTAAGTTTTTTACGCATGCTATAAAATAGCTAAAAATTTCTGTTTAGTACGACACATACTATGTAAAATATAAGTATACGTAATTTACATAATTTAATAAGCACCTGCAAATCATGTCTAATGTAGAGAAACTTATAGCATCTTAACAATAAGTTCATAAACATTGATCTTAACTATAAGTCACCTTCCCCTTTATGCTAATGAATTTAGGAAGGGCCTAGCTGGTGAATTAGATTACTCTATTGAAACTGAGAGTGCATCCAAATACATTGTATGTATCTTTTAATTTAAAATGTATCATATTGTTGGTGATTTAACTTTAAACTGTACTTTTTATTATTAATTTCATGAAAAAAATACTCATTTGGTGAAGTAGAAGCGTAAAAGCGTAAAGCGTTTTGGTGAGCTAGAAGCGTAAAAGCATAAGCTTTTAAGCTTTAAAGCGCAATTTAGTCTGATTTTATACACTAAAGATTTTATATAGAAACTAAAGCGATTTGGTGTCCTAAAAGCGTAAAACCGTAAGTTTTTAAGTTTTAAAGCGCGATTTTAACTGCATTGCCAGCAACATCGCCGGACCGGTAAAGCGATTGACGCGGACAGAGCATGAGGAGGTCGCCGCCGTGGCAGACCGGCGTCAACAGGCACTTCCACCTTGGCGACCCGATGTCAGTGACAAAGAGAGAAATCTGCTAATTGAACGTCAATTGCTCTGCGGCGGCGAAGGGTCCTGAACACCAGCTTGAGACGACGGTGCCCACGAGAAACAAGCTGCAGATGGAATGTATCAAAATAAAGACTCTGCATAACAGTTAACAAACCAAGGCAGAGATACCCAAACACAAACCAAAAAGTAGCCCTGCCAATTCACTATAACCCAGCAAATGCAAAATCCGAAATTGAAAGCTAAATATTTACAATCTGACCGGAATAACAAATTAGGAAACAAACTCAGAGATAGCAGGAAATTGAACTTAGATCTCAAACCAAAGTCCAAATTGAAAGAGGAGTCGGCGGTGGCAAGGGGTAGGTTCAGTGACTGAGGGCGAAAAAAGTGTTGGCGGCAGTGCGTACACTCACAATCTAACCGCCACCTCACTCTATAAACAAATCTTCGTCAAGCCTTGCTCGCCGGCCTTCCCCATTCCCTTGCTCGCTGGAGTCTCTGTTCCCCTCTTCGCTCCATCTCTGCTCGCTCGGACTCCGTTCCTGCGAGATCCGAAGGTAACTAGACTCCGTTAACGGGAAAATGAAAATGTCGGCAGACTAAACCGAACGAGCTACAGACTACAGTTCTGATTTTTCCTTTTTCTATTTCGCAATTCGTTGAGATTTAGTTTGGCTGTGGAATTGGAATTTCTCAATTGCTGATTGCTCGAAAGCATCGAGCCAACTTTGTTCAATCTTGTTGGAAACTATTTGGATAAATAATGTTGTTCATGAATTCCAAGCTGACTCTTCTTGATTTTGCTTCCTCTCGATTCTGTGATTTGGATGGTCCGGTGGCAAGGTAGAAGAAGATGAACGGCACCAAGGATGGATCGAGATCGGTGGCCGCGGCAATCTCGTCCGTCGGATATTAACTGGTGGAGAATAAATTTATCATATTATTTGTTTTTATAATTTAATTAACTTTTATTAAATAAATAATATGATAAATAATATACACAAAGTAAGTGGAATGATGAGTTGGATAAATAAATTAATTTTTTAAATTTCCACGTCATCTAGTTAACGGTCAAACTTTATAGTTGACTGCCACGTAGGACAAATTTAACGGAGTATAACGGCCAGTGACTAATGGTGAAACGATTCGTAAAGTTAGTGACGAATAAGAAAGAAAAGTAATTCGGGTGGCAAACATGAAAGATTAGTATAATTCGAGTGACCAAATGTGTAATTCATCCAATTCAAATTATTTAATTCCTAGAAAAGATAAAATGTGCATCCATCATTAAATTACCAACATCAGCGGCGGATCAAGACACAGTATAGCACTGGGCCGCATTTCATTAAAAAATTAGATACTGTAAAAAAATCACAGTTTTTTTTTACAATATCAATTGTACACGTCGATCTTTTAAATTTTAATATAGTGAATTCATCAATAATGGAGTTTACATTCACATTAATAGCATACTCTCTTTAAGATAAAATAGTTAACCAATTGGCAAGGAATTCATCGCTCATTTTGTTGCGGAAATGTCAACACAATCGACTAATTAATATATATTGTGTATCAATTCTTATTTTCAAAAGCTGCTCTAGTAATTTCTTAAGGGAATAAACCTCATATTTCTTTTAGTCTTTTACGTTTTAGAATTTTAGGTTTCATAGTTTGCTTTTCTTTATACGAGATATTGGAGCTAGAATTTTCAGGCTAAATTTAGAGTTGTGATTTGAATATGTTCATCTTACCCATTTTCCTAATTACAAACAATTTTATTATAAAATAACACTCGCCCAAATGGCTAAAATCGATAAACTCATAAGGACTATACTAGTTACCGACCCAGGGGAGGGCTGGGTCGTGACCCGGGGTGGCCACCCCTGGATCCGCCACTGGCCAACATTGTAGGTGTAACAAAATAATTGGTATCACCTCTTAACCATCAACAATCTTCATCATCAACTCCACTATATTCATCATTGATAAGTACTTCCCAACAAAAGAATTTCTCTCATTATAGTTGCAACAGATGTTGGAGATTCATTTTTTCCATCAATAATTATGTTCGATATTGTTAATTTGGTTATGGAATTTGTGAAGTAATCACTAAAATTAATATGGAAATTCAACTTCATTTTTGCTTCTTATCTTTTTGTTTTTTTGTAAACACTTCATTCTTCACTATGACATGAGGGAGAGGAGGTATCCTTCTTTCACTATTTGTTAATAACTTTTCAAACAGGGACCATCCCCGCTTAGTGATCGGTCTGTTAGTTCACGGAAATCCGCAGAAGTTATCACGGACGAGAGTAATTCTAAGAAATCCCAACTTCTTAACAATCCAATACAACAATTTCATATTTGGTAGTATTCGCAACTCGAGTTGGATCGTAAATATGAAAAATGTAGTAATTGATTGGCTAGTATTCTCAATTAAAGTTGGATCTTAAGTATAAAAAATGTTAATAATTGAGATTCATTAATTAGAAGAGCAATATAAGCTTTAGTGAGGATGATTCTCGAATTGACTATAGGAGCTTGATCTCATTTGTTATAATAAAGATAAAATAATTTTAGATGCATAGTATTAATAGTCTTAGTAAGAATTTATTAAATTGAGCAACGATTATGCTTCATAAATTTATTTTCACAGCACATCTCTTATACTCGAATTGAAACTTAGAACTTTAATAAAATCAAGTGATTTTAAAATCAAAATTTATAAATATAAGCTAGTTTGCCACGTGTTAGAACATCCATAGATGAGTTGAACTTCATAACCAATTTTCTTAAACGGTCATTGTTCGTTGACTGAGTAACTAAGTGTAAAAATATTTATTCACTTATTACAATATGAAAACCCTAGAGGCTCAAACTTGCTAAGAAATGTCAATTTTCATGCAATTATCATTTTGTTTAACAGTTATCATTCTTTGAGAAGAAAGCAATGATATTAGAAATTAAATTTTAGACCAAATTCTTTTAAAATCGAGGTAAACATATAAGTTTATCTCCGAGTGAAAATGATCATATTCTTGAATTGTTAAATCGAAAAACTGTACGAAACTTCATTTTTTATACAATATAATTGTATGCATATTGATTAATGTCAAGATATTAGTGAAAGTATGTTTAATATCCTTATAATACATGTATATGTGTTAAATGCATTTGAAACTCTTGATAGAATTTAGGCTAAATTACACGTTTGGTCACTCAAATTATACAAATCTTTCACGTTTGCCACTCGAATTACTTTTCTTTCTTATTCGCCACTAACTTTACGAATGATTTCACGGTTGGTCACCGGCTGTTACACTCCGTTAAGTTTGTCCTACGTGGCAGTCAACTATAAAGTTTGACCGTTAACTAGATGACGTGGAAATTAAAAATAATAAAATAATTAAATTTTCTTTCCACCTCATAATTGCACTTATTTTGTCTATATACTTTATCATATTAATAATTTAATAAAATTTAATAAATTACAAAAATGGGCAAATCCAAATGTTCATCATCCTCACCCTCACCATCCACTCCATCGGGTTCAACCCACACGGCCTGCAGATTACCCCTGAACCGCCGCACCAGTTCTGAGAATCTCCATACACGCCGCATTCACCGCAGGAAGATGATTCGACGCAAGGACCTGGCAGAATCGCAGGCAAAGGAAGTACCTGGAAGAGTTGTGAATTCGAATTCGACCCTGCACTGGGCCATCCGGTCCCCAACAAATTGTCGACAAGTTGTTCGACAAAATGCCGCAGAGAAAATTCGAGCCAGAGACGATGGATTCGAAGAAGATTCCTTCGATCCCGTTGACCCCCAGCCCTCCGTCTCCACCCCAACAAACCACCGACCCATTGCTCCGACGAAGAGCGCAGCTGTAATTGGCTCTCACCGTTCCTGAATTCGAATCCAAATCCGAATCCCCATCGGCCTCCGCCGTGGTCGAGCAAACCCGATCACCACCAACAGACACGCTCTGTAACAGAACCGAGGTGTTGAAATAGATTTGCTTGACTTGGTTGGGAATGGCAGAATTGTTATCCGGTGAGAATGTATCCTGGCAGAGCAGAGCTTAGCCGCCGGAACGGACTTCGCAGAAAAAATCCTGCCCGTCGGAGATCGAAGAGAAGGAGATGTTTGGTTGAAGCGTTACGATTGGTGGTGGTGGTGGTGGTTGCAGATACCCTCCTCCTCCCTCGCCGCCGCCGGCTCCTGGTGGTCTGAAACAAACGATGCTCTGAGTGGCCTGGTAAGAGACGATGCCGCAGGCGGTGGGGGAGCCGGAGATTGAACGATGGAGTGGATGGTGAGGGTGAGAATGATGAGCATTTGGATTTGTCCATTTTTGTAATTTATTAAATTTTATTAAATTATTAAAATGATAAATTATATAGATAAAATAAGTGCAATTATGAGGTGGAAATAAAATTTTATTTTTTTTATTTTTTTTAATTTCCACGTCATCTAGTTAACGGTCAAACTTTATAGTTGACTGCCACGTAGGACAAACTTAACGGAGTGTAACGGCCGGTGACCAACCGTGAAATCATTCGTAAAGTTAGTGGCGAATAAGAAAGAAAAATAATTCGGGTGGCAAACGTGAAAGATTTGTATAATTTGAGTGACCAAACGTGTAATTTAGCCATAGAATTTATGTTGATTTGTAATTATAAGTTCTATAATTTGGTGGGCTGTGGAAAAGGAAACGGAAAGCCCAAGTGATATGTCCAGTTGTGTGAGTTGACCATAGTACCTCATGCACCGAAATTTGAGATGCAAAAAGACTTATAAGGGCTTTCTTGCTTTGCGGGGAGGTCATGAAAATGTTAATTCGGTAGGTGCTGAGCAAGAAACTCATTATATATATGGGAAGGTAGGGAGGGCTATTTGGTTCGAGCTCTTTGGTTTTATTTGAAATCGGACCGTATAATCCGGATCGGGACCGAAACCGGATAGCAAACAATACAATCCAATTTTCAGGCTTAGATTTGAGGTAAAAAACCGTTTGGTACCGGATCGAAAACCGGATAAAGACCGGATAAGATAGCCTAACACCCAAAACTTAACCAACTACTCACCCTTTGAGTCCTCAGACAACTCAAATTCCCACAAACTCAATCTAAAATCAAGACCGAATTGGGACCGAACTGTATCCAATCCAATCTTTGGTCCTTATATTCCCGAAAAGACTGGACTGAAGCCGAATCAATTCGGGTCAATTTAACCGGACCAGACCGTATAGCCACCCCTAATTGGAGGATATTATGAAACCTATCATGCAAACAATACATTTTTCAAATTCATAATACAATAAATCCATCACAAATCCCATGATTTTTTTTCTTCCAAAAACCTCATAATTTAAAAGGAGTCCTAAATTTCACCCTATAATGATACGAGAGGTTTTCCCATTTGTTTTGGAGACTTAACCAAACTATCACCAAAACCAAACGACCCATAAATATTGACGAGAGGGAATTCCACTTTTTCGCTTTGGAAATATGAGTCATATGATGAATTCCACTTTTCTTTTCGGAAAGTTGAAAGTCATATGATTAGAGGTAGGACTCAATAATCCGCGACTTGGAAATGCAACTTTGTCCTTTTTATTTTGGATTTGATATGAAAAAGTCTACCTTTACAATAAAGCAATCTCGTCACCCACAACCCATGTCATGGATCTCCATATTTCATATATTGTAGGCTGTAGCGTTCTAGGAATAAGGATATAACATATGTATACTGATATATTTCCTTTAAACATAGTCAATCTACCATGGTTGTGGTGATATCATGTAAAATATTAATGTGTTACGACAAGTAAAAAAGATCATTATCACTTTCCAACAACTAACATATACGTAAATAACCCTAGTTAAGCTGGTTCTTGACCAGTCCCCACCAAGCTAAAATGATTGCGTTAAGAATCAAAACCTTAGATGAATGTTGATGTATGGAGAACCGAGAATGAGAATATGCCAAAGCGACCAGGAGACAGGGCAATTCTGGGATCCAAAGTCTGGGACCAGACTGGGCCAGCCCGTATGAGCCTCCATTAGCGGCCCGCAACTGAGTTCAACTTAAGATAAGACGCTTGTGAAGAAAACTCAACAGCACACAAGGAATAATAGTGTTTCTTCTTTCTTTTCAAGTAACTAAAACAAACGCAGAAAGTGATTCAGTTCCATCTTGATAATCATTATGCCAAACACCAGGGAGAGGCCAAGTCATGTTTTCGACATAAATATTCAATTAGAGAAAGAGAAGAGAAGTTCTTGAAAGTGTCTATACAAGAGAGAGAGATATACCCTATGCACAAGTGTCTCCACAACCGAGCTGTGTTCATATATTAAATGAACATCATCCCCAAACCTAAACAAGCAACTGAGCCAGATAAACAGTGAAACTTATGGAGCTCTGCAACAATTTGGCTTGGCTCTACTGCTGAATCTCCGTCCCAAAGGTGTTCTCACCGCTGTAAGTGACATACAGAAACCCATCTTCATCCTTCTTCTCTTCATATATAGCAGACATGATGGCACCTATGTTGGATAAAGGCCACAGTGACACAGGGGAAGGGGAAAAATCAGAACTGCATAATATTGATAGCAAATTGTGAAGTAGTAACTGCTAACCAGTTGGTGGCAGGACATTGTCGACGAAGATAAATATTGCCTTCTCAGCACTCAGCTTGATCCTCTTTCGGATAACATAAACAAACTGTCCAACAGTCAAGTCAGCAGGGACAAGGTACCTGCTAATGCAGAAAGCGTCATTTAGTATACTGAACAGGCGCTCTAGTAGAAGCTAAAGAGATTTCTAATAATGTGAAAGCATGAATCCATCAGCATGAATAAGAATCAGGAGATCAAAACAACCCAGAAGAGAGCATCGTCAATTGTAATCCGTACTTTTTCTTATCTATGTTTGGTATTTCGCTTCTCTCTGCCTTCTCCACAATGACCTTCAACACAATAGAAGAACAGTGGAAAAAAGGAAGTTAGCAACCATTTAGAGACGAAGACAAATATTTCTCATTTGATTATTCAGGCACTTTAGAGCAGGCTTCAATTTGAAATAATTTAAGCATATCCTAGAGCAAGAATAGTCCCATCTAGTGTGGCAAACAAACGTACACTGGCTGAAATGAATCTTCGTCGCCCGCAATATCACCAGAATGAGCAGAAACTAAACAGCATGACATTCTCCCCCCGTAAAGGGTTAATAAACCATGAATGCAGTGCAGAACAGTTAAGTGAATATAAGTCTAACAACAGAAGACACATTTAACTCCAAAGTATCATTCATGAACAGCACGCCAGAATTCTCACCGGAATTCTATCTGGGTATTTCTCCCTAATCCTGGCTGCCTCAGCTTTTCTCTTCTCTGCAAAGAAACACAGCAGCACTTGATTGTCAAAACCCACAAGAACAGACGTATCTACAATCTCAACTCAAAGACATACCATGGTCATGCTCTTGCTTGAAGCAACTCTTAGCCATCCCTTCTTCCCTTCCTGCACCTCATCAAAACAAAAGTAAGTAATTAGTCAGCCCAAAACTTCCTCCAGCCAAACAAAACCCTGAAAAGTTTCTACTTCCGAGTTCTACATACAATTCCATTCCAGGCCAGAATCTCAATTAACTGACTACCCACCTAGAATAACAATAAACTAAGTACCCCCAATAACCAAGCCAGGGATTATGTTCTTCCACTTGCTTCGCTCATCCAAAAGGAGCGAACAATTTTAAGCAGCACGAAGTCAAAATCGAAAGTGAACTAATTCGTCGGATATTCAATCAATCGTTCCACAGAAACACAGCAAATTCAGAAACTTTTAGAAGAAATCCCAAAGCGCATACCTTATGAAACGATTCCGAAGCAAGGGAGCGGAGAAGACGAGGAGGCTGAAGAAGTAGATGCTGGCGAGTTTGATCGAAACTCTGTTAACAGCTGGTGACTCGGTTGGTCTTTTGGCAGCCGATCATATGAAAAAGAACCCCACCAAATTATCGGGCTTTATCCAAAATCGAAGAGTAATTCATGAATTTTGAGGCTACAAAATAATAAATATAAATAATTATAATTGAGGAAGTTTGCTCCGTGTTTGCGTTCCACGTTACTTCAAACTTGGGGCTCAAGCTGGAAGATCGATCCAACGGCTTTAAATGTTAAACCATTAAGTCACGTGGGTGGATGATGAAGCGGCAAGCGGATATCCCGTCGTTTAAAAAGCATCAAACATGTGGCGGTTAGAGTGTACATGTGTCAGGTGATTCAAGTTTAGCCATTTTAATTACTCGAATCATGCACTATGGTTTAAGAAATATTAAATTCAAACTCATTCAAAAAATTAAACCCTACGGTTTGTTTCTAATTGGGTTGGGTCGAGTATTTATTTTACACCATAAAAATATTTTATAACTAATTAAAATTTCAAACGAATAAACCAAGGTGAAAGGTATCAAAATTCACATATGTTTTTTGAATTTAAATAAAATGTGATTTATTTCAACATATGCCTAGTTTTTTTCACGACATTTGTTGAAATAGGCTAAAAAAGTTATAAACGAACGCATCCATAATATGTTATTATATTAAAATTGATTAGTGAGACCATTAGAGAAAAACATGACAAAATATCACGTGAATCATTACTATATTAAATTTTATGTCTAAACTTTAAGCTGAAGAATGCATTAGATTAGTGAGACCATGAGAGAAAAACATGACGAAATATCTTAATTTTCTCATAAGTATGGCTATATACGACGTAAATATTTTTTGGATACGAACTCATACCAATAGTTGGAGCACGGGTTGGGTTGGGTTCTATGGGTTGTGTAATCCAAAATAGGCGGGTTGTACAAAATAAAACCCTCACCCAACCCAAAACCTTCGTTTTAGCGAAACATACGGGTGGATTGGGTAGGGTTGGATGGGTGAGTCGGTTTGCGGGTGTGTTTGTTCACCCCTAGTGACAGTTGCGTGAAGATGTCAATAAAGATCAATTAAGGACGAATCTCATATTACTAATATCACAATGGGCCCAAGAGCCCTACGGTGGGCCCAGGGGCGAAGCCAGGATTTGACATTTGGGGAACCGAATTTTTTTATTCTACTACTTCGAAAAATGGATAAAATTATAAAAATATTTTTTTGCTATTATTATAACTGGCATTTTTAGATGATTAGAGTTAATCAAAATATTTACAACTTATTTCGTGTAGACAAACTTACAAAAGTGAATATATCATACCCATAAGTTTTATTTATGAATCCATTAGTTTATATGATTCTAAAATTATTATTGATTTACCAATTGTAATTGTAAGTGCAGAAAATGCAATTTCATTTTTGAGTCAGGAACGAAGACATAATGTAATGTTCCGAAGGGGTTTATTTGTTACTGCGAAAAAAATAAAATTAAGCAAAAAAGAAAAAAAATTATATTTTGTAATATTTTCATAACATCAATTTTAATTCATATAAAATTTTAATTTAAAAAATATCTATCAATTATTGAGAATAAAAATTGAAAAGTAAATATGTGCATTTAATGGGTTTGGAACTCCTAACTTGATGAATGTAAAAGCAAGTTCCCCGCCGCTGCGATAGCTCACCTTCATGTGCCATTATTGTGACCGGAACAATTTTATATTTATACAAAGCTGTTGAGAATTATTGAAGGGCAGCTGGCTGTTCATTAAGCAGCCGTCCCCAAAAACGTGTATACAGGACTGCATAGTTTCTGCATAGTGACTTTTCCATTTCTATAAATAGCTGAGATTTCTGATTTCAGAAATTATTCAGAAAAACATTAGTAGGAAGAGAGAATATTTCTCTATGTGTATACTCTGTAGAAAGATAATAAAGAGAGAGTGTTTTATATCTATTTTGTATCTACTTTGTCTATTCTATCTCATATTGTCTTATTTCATAGTCTATACGTCTATCTACCAAAATTATCAGCACGAGCGCTCTACCTACTCAAGGTCCTGCAAGTCAAAAATTGTTTTTGAGGTAGATATTTTTCATCATCATGTACGCATACCATCTTTTCTATAAAAAGCTCAAACAAACAGAGCCTTAACTATTTTGCCATTATGCACAGTATTTGCACAGTTTTTTTTTTTAACTTAATGTTGCAGGGTCGTCGCTTTCATCAAATAGTAAAATTACTATGCATATACTATTTGTGGAGCCCATGACATTATTATTATTGTTTTTATATGATATTATATTGAATGATGGGCACCGCTATGCCACTGACTTTCTAACACACTAATCGTATTATTATTACTCTTACAATTATTGTTATATGCTATGTTACAGTGATAGCAAATTAAAAGAAATAAGAGTAAATTCCTGAAATTGATAGGTTCCAGAATGATAAAAGCTAAAGTGAATAGCTAAGGTCAAATGACCTATGGATAAATGGGTTATCCGAATTATGAGAAATCCTCTGGACGTAATTCCATTCCCGGAAGTGAATGTGAAAAACGACGATGTCAAAATATCGATTGATAAATGGTTCTATAATACCAACCGTAATAACATTCACCAGAAGTGAAATGTTTATATGGTCAGTGATTGAAAATGCAAGAATGTTATCGTACCAGTTGTACGTCAAATAGATTCATTAGTTGAATCAACAATTTATTGAAAGGGACAAAGATATTGTCCATATAACGTACCAGTTGTACGTTGAATCGTTTCATGGATTTAATCAAGAATCATTTGAATAAAGTGATCATATCCTCAAGATTTTATGGCAAAGCATTTAAGGGCTTATCCAAGGTGGGACACACCGGATTTGATTATACGCCCATTTGATATAATGATTCATGGGGTATTACTCATAAGATGATCCAATGAAGTTAATGATCAGTTTATGACTTGACTCCAAAAATGATGATGAATATAATATATACCACAAACTTTCTGGAAGTAAAGTTTGGATTTATTGATACAATGAAGTACTTAAACTTCACTTTATTCATAGCATTCATACATCATACATGATTTGAGATCTAAGTCTCATTTTTCATACTACCATATATGGATCAAAGACTAGAAAATATCTAGTCATGCTTATGATCCTCGCGTTTGAGTATCGAAACGTAGCGTTCATGATTGCGATAGTGTATCTCTAGCAAGATAAGTATTGCAATGAGAAAGAAAATCATAAAGATCCATGACACCCAAATCAAGATTAGAAAGGAAGAAATTTCTTCCGCCATTGCTTCACCCGAACTCGATAAGATCCCTGAAGCGACTTATAACGAGAAGAGTTCCCAAGAAGGGAAGAAGAATGATGGAATTGAGAGATGATGGGTGATTTTCGGTTTTGAATGGAATGAATGAAGAGGAAGGAAGGTTGTGGTTTTTATAGCCATGAAAGAAGGATGTATGTTGAAAAAAAAAAATTGATGTTGTAGATTTTAGATAAAATTGTATTGATGTGGTAAGATTTTGATAAGATTGTGAAGATATGAAGAGATTGTGGTTTGAAATTTTGAAAAAGAAAATAGATAGTGTAGTGTATGTCGGCCGCCATAACACACAGAAAGTGCCAAAAAGCATATCGAATTTACCAGGTAATCATAGTTGATATTATGCTGTATGTTCTATCTAACAGTTCTCTTTCAGTGAAATAAAAAGAATAGGGTTCGAAATCTGGCGTCAATGGAGCTCGAACCTACGACGTTCCAGGTGAGGTCATAGAGCCGTACCACTTCAGCCTCGTCTCTTTTTGGTATCATTCTTAGATTATTTCATAATATATATTATTGTGATTTAGACAACGGATTAATTCTCGTGGTTAATTATTTTTCTTAAGAAAGAAGCAATCAAGAAAATGCAACAGTAAACTTGAAGTTTACATTACGTGATAAATTGATTGTTTGGCATGACCGGTTGGGCCATCCCGGATTAATTATGATGCAAAAGAAAATTAAGAATTTATGTGGACATTTGAAGCAATTCAACAAGATAGTTTTATCTTGTGCTGCTTGTTCTCAAAGAAAGTTGATCATGAGATCATCACCAGTGAAAGTAAGAATTTGAATATTATATACGATGAGCATATATAATGCCAAGTTGGTGAACCAATACACCATGTGGACCATTTAGGTATTTTATGAGTTTAATCGATGCATCGACTAAATGGTCACATATATTCAGCCGCAACCTGAAGTTTGCAAGACTGATTGCTCAGTTGATTCAATTATGGGCACATTTTGATGAATGTTCAATCAAGAAAATATGTCTTGACAAATACTGGTGGTTACTAGAATTAATACAAAATATCTTGTAGCACATGTGTGTGCACAAAATGATCTCGATGAATCACTCACTCTGACATGTCATCTTACATGCGGCAACACTGATTTTGCATCATGCCAACAAGATGTTACTAATAAACCCCTGTATAATTGGTTCTGGTCAGGACCTAAAATATCCCATCAGAGAATTTATGAAAGTGCAATATACGATGTAAGTTGATCCACCACAATTTACAAAGATGGGTTTTGCAAAGGAAAATTGGAAACTGAAGTTGCATAAGAAGTCTCTAATTGTTTTAGTGAGACTAGAATTTTTATATGATATTTATTGACGTTGTTATATGAACAAGTCAATGTTTCCAATATCAGGGGGAGAAAAAGAAAGGGTAAGCAGTTGATTTGCAAATTGGTTGAAATGAATTATGATCCTCATACTTAGAATGTGAACATGAAGTTCAAAGATAATTCATTTGCCAAGATTGGTTAGCCTACTGCCAGGCATCGTTACTAACCCAAAAAGAAGTGACTAAGTCACGAGCAACTGCTAATGCTCCTAAGTTAATATCCTAGAGGGATATATTATACACATATGACGTGTGATAAAAAATTATCGGTTCCAGAAATACAAATCCTCAAGTAAGAAGGGAGCTAAGAATAAAGATGGTCTTTATAATGAGGATATTGTAATTCTATTCTCCAAGAATTATTGGTTTGGTATAACCACAGGTACCTGTTTGGGAAAATGAAAGAGCTCTCAATAAATTATATCTTGGATGAAATTTGATGGAATCAAAAGGAAGTCAACGTTGACAATGAATTTTGTATATATTGTAGCGCGCAATATGATGAATGAAAAATGAGGATCGAAAAGAATATAAAACAAGATGATTGGCCAAATCATAACGACGCATTGGAGGCAGTTATGAACTCGCCTACAGAATAAAATGTCATGGGATTTATACTCCTTGTATACGAAGAAGTAATGTCAATAAAGCATACATGATGTCTTACAATGACATAACAAAGGGGAAGAAATTAAGAGATATTATGCTCGACTTATCAAAAGAGTATTATATAATACTTGACATTGAGTATAAGGAGACTCACTCTCATATGGTGGATATGACTTTTGATATATAATCAATTAGTCTGGCAGTATGAGGAAAAACATCTAGTGGATGTATTACAGTGCATCTATAAAAGCATGCTTAATAATGATGATATTTATATGGAACTCCCTGGAGGAGTTAGTTTGCACGAAGCAAACATGTTAAGGTTTTTAAGAACGTTATTCAAGTAAATTGAATTTCCCCTTAAACAAAGTGAAAGAGCATCGATTAATATGAGATAATGATCTGAATAATTTTGAGGCAGGCATCTGCGTACTCAGAATATCTTCCAATGATTGTTTCATATGTTGTGACAAAGAATCATTGGTTGTGGGTGCCAAACTTCTTATAAGAAGGTGTTTGTAATATGTTTTCAAGTTGAGATGAAAGGTATAAATATGGTTGAAACTCTTGAAGAGTGTTCAAAGGCAATAAGTTATTGAAATCAATAACTTAAAACGACGAGACTTTAACTTGGATTACAAAATCAAATATTGTAAGACAAAGTCCTCTGCATCAAAAGATATATAAATATGCACAAATGATAATAATGGATGAATTATCCATTGAATAGATCAAAGAGTAAGATCTATATGAAAATAATCATATGTTTGTCTATTGGTAAAGTAATTACCAAATACATGGTTGTATAGTACATGATCTTAGTATCATCGAAATATTAATATATTGTCACTTGATATATTAGTGGTACAATATAGAGTTTATCACGCAATGTGATATGATCACAAACAAGTTTGATGATGTTACCATATAAGCGGGAATAAAGTTTATACGGCTACTTGACAAAGCAACATAGAGTATCTACATCATTTGATCATGCAGATACCATAGTCACAAATACGAAAATCATGAATCAGTTTGAAAAATATTCATGATAAAATTCATCGGAGAAAATTGGTATATGTTCCGGAAAATTGATCTTGATGATCAATCATAGTATATCTCTTAATTGAAATTAGAGATGATGATGGAGATATGATATATATTGTATTCCACAAGAGTTCTTTTCCACTCATGACCTTCGTACAAACGCCCACCTAAATGTTTGGCTAGTTTGTTTAAACATTAATGTGACATGAGTATCACTAGAATATTTCATTCTATATTATGTGAAAAGCTAGTCCATAATATATTGGATATTGATGACTTCAAAATTGATGGATCTCCCCTTGAGGGGGAGAAAATACGCACTGCACTCTTTTTCCCTTAACCATGGTTTTTCCCACTGGGTTTTCCTGGTAAGGTTTTTAACGAGGCAGTATACAAAAGCGTATGACAAGAATTGTGTACTCTTTTTCCTTCACTAGGTTTTATCCCACTGGGTTTTCCTAGCAAAGTTTTAACGAGGCATATTCTTGATCAATGAACATCCAAGGGGGAGTGTTGAGAATTATTGAAGGGCGGCTGGCTGTTCATTAAGCAGCCGTCCCCAAAAACGTGTATACAGGACTGCATAGTTTCTGCATAATGACTTTTCCATTTCTATAAATAGCTGAGATTTCTGATTTCAGAAATTATTCAGAAAAACATTAGTAGGAAGAGAGAATATTTCTCTATGTGTATACTCTGTTGAAAGATAATAAAGAGAGAGTGTTTTATATCTATTTTGTATCTACTTTGTCTATTCTATCTCATATTGTCTTATTTCATAGTCTATACGTCTATATACCAAAATTCACAACAAAAGCATAAATTTATACGAAATTTCCAAATATGTAACTTCTAAAATTCTCGGGGAGCCGGGCCCCGAGCCTATGTGTAGCTCCGCCCCTGGGTGGGCCTACTAATCGAGATCTATGTTCGAGAGTCGTCTTGGGCTGCCACGATCCAATTGGTATGATCCCATTATTCTCTCGAAGGTCGAAACAGAGTGTCGTGTTGAGAGGAGAAGAAGAAGGGAACGAAAGAAGGAAGCTTGTTTGGAAAGGCCGAAGTGGCCCAAATCGTTCAAGTCATAAGTTGGGCCGGGCCGGGCCGTTAGGTTCATAAAAAACAGCTTTAGCGGCGACGTCGTTCTGTCTCTTGGAAACGTTTCGAACCGAGATTGAAGTTGGTTCGGTTAATAAGAAACGCGAATCTGGGGAAGAAAAAGGAAATTAGAAAGCTTTTATTGAACCAGTCGGCCGGAAGATGAACCGCTACCATCTCTCGAGGACAGGAGGGCAAAATTCCCGATCCCCGTTAACAGAGAGAGAAGCGTCGGACTAGCTCGCCGCCGGCAATCGAAGCTCGAACTCTAGCGGCAAGGAGGCGCTTCAGGCGGAGGAGACGCGGGGAAGCAAGGCAGAGGAGGAGGCGGGACTGAGACGGGAGTCGCGGCAGCGTGCGAGGGCGGCCAGAGAGCGCAGTCGGAAGTTCTTTTTCTGTCCCTAATTCGTCCTTTCTTGTCGCTTGAGCTTGAAGAAATTCGACTAGTGGAACTGAAAACTGACGACGAGCTTCTTGTAAGCGTTTGTTGAATCGACAGATAAGGCCGCGCTTCTTTCCTATCTAGCTAGTTTTGTTGATGGAGGCGTAAGTTTGATTGCTGGCAAGTGGAAGAAGAAGACGAGACTCGTACTGGTTTGCGATTGCAAGGTTTGTTGTTCATTGCCATCACTGTTGACAGCTTTGGTTTCGCTTCTTTCATTCTGTGAATTCAATATCTGCTTTCTGAATTTTGCCCTAGTTATCAGTGTTTTACCCCTTGCAATCGGCCTGCCTATGTAATGCAAGTTTCTAGCTGAATTTCTCTTCTCTCCATTGGAAGTGTTCTCAGAGAGAGGGAATCATACTTTCCATGTTGATTAAGCTGTTGACAGGGTTTCTGGGGTGTTCCATGTTGAGATTTTTGGTATGGACAGACTTGTGCTTTAGTATCGGTGGGTAGTGTTATAATTGTGCTTAGTGGCTGAAATCGTAATGATGTTTTGCAGAGGACAATTTTTGGTGAAGCCCTGATCTCTTTGCTCCGTTCATCCAAATATGACAGATTCAGGAGAATCTCAACAGCCTGAACAAGGTATTGATGCTTTGTCTTCAACCATAGTTTCTGCTTTAATTTGCGTTGTTCACTCTTTCTTGGGTTCTTAATTTATGCTACATCTTCTCCACATTCTGCAGTATGCAACTTTTTCAGAAAGCCAACTAAGAGCAAGAACATCAGGAAGAGAGCAGTAGAAGATGATAATGCCGAGGATTCAAAAACCGAAAGCTCTTTCTTAAGCAATCAGAAGAAGGCGCCAAAGGCTGATAACAAGCTATACTTCTCGTCAGGACCTTCGAAGAGCTCAAAGCCATCAGAATCCAACTCAGACAACAATGAGAAGCCCATCTTTCAGTTTGAGTCTTCAAAGGTAATTCAGGTACAAAATGACAGTAGGGCAACAGCAACTCTGGAAACCGAGATAGATTTCGGAAGAGATGCCCGCGCAATACGCGAGAGAGCTCTTAAGCAAGCTGGGGAGGATCTGAAGGGTAACAAACAGGGTTCTTCAGGTAGCAACGAGAAGCTGTACAAGGGAATTCATGGATATACAGATCACAAAGCTGGCTTTAGAAGAGAGCTAACAATTGCAAGTGAGAAAGCTGGTGGATCGCATGGACCACTTAGGGCATCTGCACACATCAGAGTCTCAGCAAGATTCGACTATCAGTCGGATATATGTAAAGATTACAAAGAAACTGGTTACTGTGGTTATGGAGATTCTTGCAAGTTTATGCACGATCGAGGCGATTACAAGTCTGGATGGCAGATGGAGAAGGAGTGGGACGAGGCAGAGAAGGCAAGGAAGAGAAAATTAGCTTTGGGTGCCTTGGCCAAGGAGGATGGCGAATTTGATGAAGCTAATGATGACGACGATGATGACGACGATGATGATGCGTTGCCATTTGCATGTTTCATTTGTAGGGAGCCTTTTGAAGATCCTGTCGTGACCAAATGCAAGCATTACTTCTGTGAACATTGTGCTCTAAAGGTACTCACCTAGTCATCTCTTGAAATTTTGAATCGTGAACATAAATTATGTTGTGAAGTTATATGTTTTCCTTGCAATTTCTATCACGTGGATAACATTCAGTTTCGTGTTTTCTTCTGTTTCTTGTCTTGCAGCATCATTCCAAGAACAAGAAATGCTTCGTCTGCAACAAGCCGACTCTGGGTATTTTCAACACTGCTCATGAAATACGTAAGAGGATGGCAGAGGCGAGCAAATGATCATGCTGTTATGCTGATTGTTGCCCGCATCCTCCCTTGTACTGCTTGGACTGTTTTACACACACTGTATTGGTTGGTTCCATTTTGGGTTCATGACACTGGTTGTTGCATCTTCCTGGTTCATGACTTGGAGCAATTTCACTTTGATGAGAGCATATTAGTGATCTAGTATGTACACGTCACACCATCGAATTGCGAGCATACCATGTAATCTAAAGTTTATCAGTAGTCCGGAATCCTGATTTGCCTGTACCTTGTTGTCTGTTCTTTTTATGTAATTGATTAGCTAGGATATCTGAATCGATCTGCTCACATTCCAGCCTTGTGAAAGGACGTTAAGGTGGAGAAGTTGGTGAATTCCAGGTTTTCAACTACATCTTTACCAATTATTTGATATGGAGTAATTGATCTTTATGTGTGCAGGGATACAATTGTGAGTTTCAGTGAAGATTTTGCTAGAACTAAAGGATAAAATCCACAGTTCAGTGATCAGAGTGACCCCTAACTATTAGCTAATCCACTCCTTGTTCGACCTTCATTAGCTTCCAATACCAAAAATGGCGGAGGCGAAAGGAGAGGAAATTGCCAACATGAGGTAGCTAGGGAGGAAGCAGAAGAAGGAGAAAGCAACTCAGATGGAAGAAAGTCTGAAGCAAGAGCAGAATGGCGAAGGGAAAGCACAGCAACATCATCAAGTTGCTGCTAGGGTTCCGACGACGATGAATGCGCATGCGCCGGCCAGGGAGACCCACTCAACGGCGGCCGTCGGTCGCCGCCCAGCTTCTCCTCCCCGAACGCGAAGGGCGAGAAGGAAGCACAGCAAGCGAAGAAACGGCCGAAGGCCATGAATCTAAACCCGCTTTTCGATACAGATATGACGACGGAGCGTCATAACCAGCCTATGGGAGACGTGGAATTCCAGGATGCTGAGCACCATCAAAAAACGGCCTGGAATACAGATCAAGGGCGATCTTTCACCGACGTTCTGTTACAGGAGAACTGGTATGTAGCGGAGTCAGACTCCGAGGATGTGGCCGAAGCTATGAGAGAAGATGACCTCGATGATGAGGTCCCGGAGGATGACGATCCTCGCTGCCCAACGATCCCGTTCACGGCAATGGAGAAACAACTATGGCGTAGGGAATGGCGTTCTGCTCTCATTGTCAAGGTCCTTGGGCGTTCGTTCCCTTTCCCGGTGATCTCAAAACGGCTGGAGTCGCTGTGGGCAAAATGCGGGGTCCTGCAAATCTCGAGTCTTTCCTATGGATTTTATGCAGTCCGTTTTACTAGCCAAGTGGACTATGAGCGCGCTGCGGCTGGAGGGCCATGGATGATCGGTGAGCATTATATCACCGTTCGACTATGGAGAAGGAATTTCAACCCAAGCTGGCGGAGGTTGCCTCGACAATGTTCTGGGCCAAACTGCCGGACTTACCTAGAGAGTTTATCAACAGGGAAGCGGTTGAGCGGATCGCATCCAAAATTGGGCGGCCTGTATGGGTCGATCGTGCTACTCAGACTGGAGATCGGGGACGGTTCGCTAGAGTTAGTGTGGAGGTTGACTTGACGAAGCCTCTCCTATCCTAGTATAAGATTGAAGGTATCACCTATTATGTTGAATTCGAGGGTTTGCATAATATATGCACAGAGTGTGGACGCTATGGGCACTCCAAGAAAACTTGCCCGACCCTATTCAAGGCCCCTGCAGCGGAGGAAGTGAGTCAACAGCAGCCAACCCCTTCGCCAGCGCCTATTTATGGTGAATGGATGATGGCGAAGCCTCGGAAAAGCAACCAGAAGAAGAAAACATCATCAGTTCAAGTGAACGGGTCGCAACCTATGAGGTAACCCCCTAGCACGGGCGTGGGGGAAGCAAGTACGGGATCCGGCTCACGTTTCCAGGTCCTTGCCGAGGAAGCCATCCCGTCGGCAACCTTCGATTCCTCGAATACAGCGGATATGGAGGTGCAAGTCAACTTGGAGGACGGGACTGCAGTACCCCCCTCCGCGCAACCCAACCATCAACACACTCTCCCAGCGACTCAGGCGCAGCCCACTGTCCAATCCTCATCGAGCCATGCGAGCCATGCAACCCCAGCCGTGCAACGTAACTCCTTGGAGGTCAAAGACAGTGCGACACTAGTTACTGTTCCGGTGAATTTTGCGGCCGAGAAGAAACCCATTGCCTCACCCAGGTCTCAGCCTTCTGGGGCAACTACTTCGCCCCAATCTAATGGCAAGCAACAGGTCCTAGGCCGTTCGGGACAGGAAAAACAACAAAAAACCAAGGCTACCAATCCACCAGGTCAGCTAGCGCAAGCCAAAGGAAGGAAAACCGATCTGGCCCAAGGCAGCGCTGGGCAACCTCCAGATCAACCTACTGCTCAAATGCAGTTGAAGGATAAGGGGGCCAAGGGCCTTACCGAGAACGGGTCCCCACCCGCTCTCTAAGCTTCTCCAGCTTGCTAATTCGCGGCTGCCGCCGCTAACAGGGAAGTCTCTTCCTTTGGTTTCTGCTTGTTTGAATTTCTATTATTTATGATTGATATTCTATCTTGGAACTGCCAGGGTGCAGGTAACGATCTTTTCATTCCGCAACTTTTGTCTATTTGTCAGGTGAACAAGCCTGACATGGTTATCATTGTAGAGCCGCGGATAAGCGGAACTACAGCTCAATCTGTTATTTCTCGGAACGGGTTCGATGGAGTTATTGCAGTTGATGCGGTGGGGTTTGCTGGAGGCATTTGGGTTCTTTGGAACGAGGCTAATCTCAGGGTTACCCCCCTCTGTGAATGGGAGCAGATGATTCATGTAAAATGCTCCAGGAGAGGAACCAGGGAACATGATGTCTTAGTCTCTGCAGTTTATGGCAGTCCCAATGAAGGACATAGGCAATCGCTTTGGTTGGAAATTAAGAGGCTGGCCACTCAAGCCAACATCCCTTGGATTTTAATCGGAGATTTCAACTCAATTCTGAGACGTGCAGACAGAATGGGAGGGGCGGGCTTCCGTGAGGCTCGGGTTCAACAGTTTAGGTGTTGCATTGATGAGTGTCAGCTCCATGAAGTAGGGTTCACAGGCCCAAGATTTACCTGGCGTCGAGGGAACCTCTCTCAAAGACTGGATCGTGTCATCTGCAACCAGCAGTGGCTTCTTAAGTTCCCGAACACCATCACTAAGCATCTTGAGCGTTTTGGATCGGATCACAGACCGATCATGGCATGCCCTGGATCTACTCAGAGGAGACAAGGGACCCGCCCCTACAGATTCTTGGCAGCTTGGATGAGCCATGAAGACTTCCCACGGGCACTGGCGGAGGCTTGGGTGAAGAAGGAAGGGCTTTCGAAAAAGCTCGATGCTTTAACCGAGGATTTGAAAGAATGGAACCGTGAGGTGTTTGGCCACATTTTTAAACGGAAGAAGAAACTCCTAGGCAAGCTCCAGAGACTTGAACTAATAAATGATCGCGGAGGAAGCCGAGACTCTCTCGCCGAGGAGGATCAGGTCCGGGCGGAGTTTAATGAGGTACTATGGCAGGAGCAGCTTTTGTGGCTCCAAAAGTCCAGAGAGACTTGGATTGTTAAGGGGGATCGGAATACACATTATTACCACTTGGAAACGGTCAAAAGGAGAAAATTCAACCGG
Organism: Linum trigynum; assembly: GCA_964030455.1. Classification (NCBI taxonomy): domain Eukaryota; kingdom Viridiplantae; phylum Streptophyta; class Magnoliopsida; order Malpighiales; family Linaceae; genus Linum; species Linum trigynum. The sequence goes on from OZ034816.1 coordinate 13,777,283, forward strand.
ATAGTGGCCCTCCGGGATGAAGAGGGGAGCTGGATCCTTGATGCTTCGGCCCTCAAGAACCATGTCCGAGGGTTTTACGAAAGCCTTTTCTCGGCAAAAGCGGGGCAATCCCCAACGCTGGTGGCACACTTCGAGCGGATTCCAGAGGCAGCTGCAGTCAGACTCGAGGGGAGGCTGTCGGTAGAGGAGATTTGGGGGGCAGTGCGGAGTATGGGGGGTCTCAAGGCCCCGGGAAAGGATGGCTACCCCCCGATATTTTTCCAAAAGTGTTGGGGCATGGTTCGGGGATCCTTCGCAAGCTTTGTGATGGAATGTTTTGAGCATCCTCAAAATATCTGCCAGGTGAATGACACTCTTCTAGTCCTGATCCCAAAGAAAGAGAGCCCGGATTCGATCAAGTTATTCCGCTCGATTGGTCTATGCAATGTAGTTTACAAATCGCTGGCTAAGTGCATTGTGAACAGGATTAAACCGTGGATGGAGCATCTGGTCCACCCCACCCAAACTAGCTTCATCCCGGGAAGGCATATCTCTGGGAACATCATCATTGTCCAGGAAGTCATTCACTCGATGGGGTTAAAGAAAGGTAAAAAAGGCCAGATGGTGCTAAAGATTGACTTGGCCAAGGCTTATGACCGTCTTAGCTGGGACTTCCTCCTAGATACTCTCAAGGAGGCGGGATTCCCGGAGAAGCTGGTTACAGTGATTATGCAGTGTGTCTCATCCTCGACTCTCCAGGTTCTATGGAATGGGGAATGTACAGAGCCGTTCTCCCCGTCCAGAGGGCTGAGACAGGGTTGCCCTCTCTCACCATATCTGTTCACATTATGCATGGAGAGGTTAAGTCATATCATCGAGCAGGCTGTGAAAGAGGGGAGATGGAAGCCGATCAGACTAAACCCAGGTGGTCCTCCTCTCTCTCACCTTTTCTTTGCTGATGATTTAATTCTGTTTGCAGAAGCGAGTCTAGCGCAGGGTGAGGTCATTATGGATTGCCTGGATCAGTTCTGCCAGGCTTCGGGCCAGCAGGTAAGTAAAGAGAAATCTGCAGTGTTTTTCTCGGGAAACACAAAGAGGCGACTAGCTCGGCCATTGCCCAACATCTCAGTATCCCTGCAACACAAGATCTGGGGCGGTACTTGGGAGTCCCGGTTCTTCATGGGCGGATCACCAAAGGTACTTTCCAGTATATTTTGGATCGTCTGGATAATAAACTTGCAGGTTGGAAGGCTAAATCGTTATCCTTGGCGGGGCGTGTTACTCTGGCTACGTCAGTGCTTAGTTCGTTGCCCACCTATGCAATGCAAACGACTCTGTTACCTATCGCCATCTGTGATGAGATCGACAAGAGAATCCGGCGTTTCATCTGGGGTTCCACAGCCGAAACCCGGAAGGTCCACTTGGTTAACTGGGAGGGCATCTGTAAACCCAAAGAGGAGGGGGTCTGGGTCTCAGGAAAGCGCATGAGTTAAACCTTGCTTTTCTAACGAAACTTGCTTGGTTTTTTGTTAAAAAACCCGATGAGATGTGGGTTAGAGTGTTGCAGGCGAAATATTTTAAACAGGTTAACGGAGGGATGCAGGCAAAGTCTATGGCGAGAGCCTCCAACCTCTGACGGGGCATCAGAAAGGCGTGGCTGGCGATGACGCTTGGCATGAGAATGAGCATCAGGGACGGGCGGGGCACGAGTTTTTGGACGGATAGATGGGTGGACTCGGGCGATCTGCTCATCGACCACGCCCTGGACACGAACCCCCCGCTGGACCCCGCTCTTCCCGTGGCCCACTTTGCAGACGACGGTGAGTGGAATGTTCCGCTATTGCGCTCACTTTTGCCCGAGGAAATTGTTTTGCAGGTGCTGGGGGTTCAACCGCCGAGAGAAGGGTACGTCGAGGACTCCCCGATCTGGGGACCGGCGCGGGACGGGCGGTTCCGGGTCAAATCAGCATACCAACTCATCAGCCAAGGAAGCGAAGCGAGGAACACAATTGACTAGCGTTCCATTTGGAGGTGGAGAGGGCCAGCTCGAGTCACTCATTTCCTCTGGCTTGATGCAAGGGAGCGACTCCTCACTAACTCTGAACGACACAGAAGACATCTATCTACCACAAACATCTGCCCCCAGTGCAAAGCGAGCACTGAAACAGTCTTGCATGTGTTGCGAGACTGTGAGTTTTCCAGGTTAACTTGGATGCAGTTCATTCAGCCTTCTGACCACCAGCGATTTTTCAGATCCCACTTGCAGGATTGGATTCTTTACCATGTTAGATAGGAACCCACTAGCCTTGAGTTCGGCATCATCTGCTGGTCCCTGTGGCAGACCAGGAATGATCGAGTCTTCGCAGGCAAGATCACGACCTGTGCAGCCTTTATACAGCGCGTCCGGGCATGGATAAATGTCGTGCGGAATTCCTTGGACAAAGACAGGTTAATCCATCAACCTAGTCTGCCCATGAGAACGGAGGTGGAGATCTCCTGGAAGGCGCCACCTCCCGAGTGGGTCACTCTCAACTCCGACGGCTTAGTCCACATTACTTCAGGCCATGCAGCTGCGGGTGGCCTGATTCGAGATCACACAGGACGCTGCCTTGCAGCTATGCGATTAACCGGGGGAGCTGCTCTATCACCCGGGCTGAGTTGAGAGGCGTTGTAGAGGGGCTGCAGCTGGCTTGGGACACAGGTTTCAGACGTGTCAGAGTGGAGCTTGATTCTCTCTGTGCGGTTCAACTCCTCAGTAGCTTGGACTCGCCAGATCACCAGCAGGCAGCCATTATCCAGAGATTTAAAGAGCTGCTTACTCATCAATGGGAAGTTGTTGTTTCCCACATTTTTAGAGAAGGAAATAAGTGTGTCGATCATCTTGCTAGTCGTGGGCACTTGTTGCCCCTTGGTTACAACTCCATCCCTTGTTCTGACCCTACTTTGTGTAATTTCATTATGTACGATTGTCAGGGGCTCTCTGAACCCCGTTTGGTTTTGAATGAAGGATGAGATGCATTGCATCCATTTATAAAATAAAAAAAAGCATCAAACATGTGGCAGTTAGGGTGTAAATGGGTCATGTGATTCGAATTTAGCCATTTTAATCAGCCGAATCATGCATTACGGATTGAGAAATATTAAATTCATCCCCACTCAAAAAAATTAAACCATACGGTTTGTTTCTAATTGGGTTGGGTTGGGTAGGCGATATTTTTAAGTAAAAACCCAACACAACCCAAAATATGTAATTATTTTACACCATAAAAATATTTTATAACTAATTAAAATTTCAAACGAATAAACCAAGGTGAAAGGTATCAAAATTCACATATGTTGTTTGAATTTAAATAAAATATGATTTATTTCAACATATGCCTAGTTTTTTCACGACATTAGTTGAAATAGGCTAAAAAAGTTATAAACGAACGCATCCATAATATGTTATTATATTAAAATTGATTAGTGAGACCATGAGAGAAAAACATGACAAAATATCACGTGAATCATTACTATATTAAATCTTATGTCTAAACTTTAAGTCGAAGAATGCATTAGATTAGTGAGACCATGAGAGAAAAACAAGACGAAATATCTTAATTTTCTCATAAGTATGACTATATACGACGTTAATATTTTTTGGATACGAACTCATACCAATAGTTGAAGCACGGGTTGGGTTGGGTTCTATGGGTTGTGTAATCCAAAATTCAAACCCAATCCAAAATAGGCGGGTTGTACAAAATAAAACCCTCTTCCAACCCAAAACCTTTGTTTTAGCGAAACATACGGGTGGATTGGGTCGGGTTGGACGGGTGGGTCGGTTTGCGGGTGTGTTTGTTCACCCCTAGTGACAGTTGCGTGAAGATGTCAATAAAGATCAATTAAGGACGAATCTCATATTACTAATATCACAATGGGCCCAAGAGCCCTACGGTGGGCCCAGGGGCGGAGCCAGGATTTGACATTCGGGGAACCGAATTTTTTTATTCTACTACTTCGAAAAACGGATAAAATTATAAAAACATTTTTTTGCTATTATTATAACTGGCATTTTCAGATGATTAGAGTTAATCAAAATATTTACAACTTATTTCGTGTAGACAAACTCACAAAAGTGAATATATCATACCCATAAGTTTTATTTATGAATCCATTAGTTTATATGATTCTAAAATTATTATTGATTTACCAATTGTAATTGTAAGTGCATAAAATGCAATTTCATTTTTGAGTGAGGAACGAAGACATAATGTAATGTTCCGAAGGGGTTATTTGTTACTGCGAAAAAACAATAAAATTAAGCAAAAAAGAAAAAAAATTATATTTTGTAATATTTTCATAACATCAATTTTAATTCATATAAAATTTTAATTTAAAAAATATCTATCAATTATTGAGAATAAATATTGAAAAGTAAATATGTGCATTTAATGGGTTTGGAACTCCTAACTTGATGAATGTAAAAGCAAGTTCCCCGCCGCTGCGATAGCTCACCTTCGTGTGCCATTATTGCGACCAGAACAATTTTATACAAAGCATAAATTTATACGAAATTTCCAAATATGTAACTTCTAAAATTCTCGGGGAGCCGGGCCCCGAGCCTATGTGTAGCTCTGCCCCTGGGTGGGCCTACTAATCGAGATCTATGTTCGAGAGTCGTCTTGGGCTGCCACGATCCAATTGGTATGATCCCATTATTCTCTCGAAGGTCGAAACAGAGTGTCGTGTTGAGAGGAGAAGAAGAAGGGAACGAAAGAAGGAAGCTTGTTTGGAAAGGCCGAAGTGGCCCAAATCGTTCAAGTCATAAGTTGGGCCGGGCCGGGCCGTTAGGTTCATAAAAAGCAGCTTTAGCGGCGACGTCGTTCTGTCTCTTGGAGACGTTTCGAACCGAGATTGAAGTTGGTTCGGTTAATAAGAAACGCGAATCTGGGGAAGAAAAAGGAAATTAGAAAGCTTTTATTGAACCAGTCGGCCGGAAGATGAACCGCTACCATCTCTCGAGGACAGGAGGGCAAAATTCCCGATCCCCGTTAACAGAGAGAGAAGCGTCGGACTAGCTCGCCGCCGGCAATCGAAGCTCGAACTCTAGCGGCAAGGAGGCGCTTCAGGCGAAGGAGACGCGGGGAAGCAAGGCAGAGGAGGAGGCGGGACTGAGACGGGAGTCGCGGCAGCGTGCGAGGGCGGCCAGAGAGCGTAGTCGGAAGTTCTTTTTCTGTCCCTAATTCGTCCTTTCTTGTCGCTTGAGCTTGAAGAAATTCGACTAGGGGAACTGAAAACTGACACGATCTTCTTGTAAGCGTTTGTTGAATCGACAGATAAGGCCGAGCTTCTTTCCTATCTAGCTAGTTTTGTTGATGGAGGCGTAAGTTTGATTGCTGGCAAGTGGAAGAAGAAGACGAGACTCGTACTGGTTTGCGATTGCAAGGTTTGTTGTTCATTGCTTGACAGCTTTGGTTTCGCTTCTTTCATTCTGTGAATTCAATATCTGCTTTCTGAATTTTGCCCTAGTTATCAGTGTTTTACCCCTTGCAATCGGCCTGCCTATGTAATGCAAGTTTCTAGCTGAATTTCTCTTCTCTCCATTGGAAGTGTTCTCAGAGAGAGGGAATCATACTTTCCATGTTGATTAAGCTGTTGACAGGGTTTCTGCCTTTCTGGGGTGTTCCATGTTGAGATTTTTGGTATAGACAGACTTGTGCTTTAGTATCGGTGGGTAGTGTTATAATTAGGGCTGGCCATTCGGTTATCGGTTGCCGGTTAAACCAATAACCGACGGTTACCGGTTAACCGATAACCGAAAAAACGACGTCGCGGGCGGTTGGCGGTAACCTGGTTGAGGAGGCCGGTTAACCGGTAACCGCGGCACATAACCGCCGGTTAAACCGACTAACCGGCGAGAACCCCCTGCCCCCTAGAAGTCTAGAACGACGCCGTCGAAATCACCCCCCCTAAATCCCTAATCGCGAACGCGATCCAGAGACCAGACTCCATTTTTCGATTTTCAGTCCACCCTCGCGATTCCAGTCGCCGCCGCGCCTCTCCCTGGCCCTGCCGCCGCCGCGCCTCTCCCTGCCGCCGGCCCTCTCCCTCACTCCGGCCCTCTCACTCTCTCCCAGTCTCCCTGCCGGCCTGCCCCACGGCTGCCCCTGCCGTCGCCGACCAACTCCCTCCTCTCCCTCACTCTCTCCCTGCCGCCGACTCCAGTCACGCCACCATCTCATTCCCGCCTCATTGACGCCAGTCGCCGCCATTCCAAGGAGTCGACGACAATCTGATGTGAGAACTGAGACCTCCCACTCCAAGTTCAGCAATTAATCGATTATCTTCCATTTTCTGTTTTTTTTTTTTTTTTTGGTTTTGATTTTGGAGGATTGTTCTGCCCGTAGCCTTGCTTCTCGTTAGTTGGTTCTACTTGGAGTTGGAGGCTTTGATTGAGTCTTTGATTGATTGTTTGTTCTGCTTGCACCCTTCTGTTTCCAATTCCCATTACTTCAAGTTTTGGTAGTGATATAAGCTGCTGTTGCTGTTTTGCTTCCGTTGTTATTGAGATTTGAGAATATAAAACGTTTTGAACAGAGGTGCTTAATTGGTGCTTGTTTCACTCTATCAATTAGGTACTACATACATGGTCAACCTCCTCTCTTTCTTCAATGTAGTAATGTGCATGGTTTTCGATTTCTATGGATTTTGAAATAAAATAGCTTGCTGTGTTTGTAATGTCTTCTGTTTATGTTGTTAGATTAGGGTGGGAAGTGAGATTAGTTGCAAGCAAAATAAACAAAGCTGCTGAGTGAGCTTTGTTTTGCCAAAGATGTAAGGATTTTGCTTGGTGATATAATCGTCGTTGGGTTCTTTCATTATGTTCTGGGAATTTCAGCTGCTGTAAGGAGTTCCACAATTCTGGGTTGGGGCATGAATGAAGCATATAGTTAGTTTAGAGTACGTAATGCATTAAATTTAACTAAATCCTACAACTTGACTTTCCTTTTATTCTCTATATTTATGCTTTGCTAACTGTTGTTTGTCCACATAAACAAAAAGATCCCAACTTGACTTGTGGAGTGATTTAGATGTAGAAATGTAAGGCTGAACGTTTCATTTTAGTCAATTTGTATCGATTTTGAAGTTACAAGTGCCCTGGTCGGTTCGGTTAGTCGGTTCGGTTAGTCAGTTAGAAGTGTCTGTATCTCACGTTGCGGTTGCTTCGGTTAACCGGGCAACTAACCGGTAACCGACCGGTCAGTTGCCGGTTAACCGAAGGTTTGGTTCGGTCGGTTGGCGGTAAGGATCCTCCTTGGCGCGGTTAACCGGTAACTGGCATTTCGGTTATCGGTTATAACCGAACTAACCGAAATGCCAGCCCTAGTTATAATTGTGCTTAGTGGCTGAAATCGTAATGATGTTTTGCAGAGGACAATTTTTGGTGAAGCCCTGATCTCTTTGCTCCGTTCATCCAAATATGACAGATTCAGGAGAATCTCAACAGCCTGAACAAGGTATTGATGCTTTGTCTTCAACCATAGTTTCTGCTTTAATTTGCGTTGTTCACTCTTTCTTGGGTTCTTAACATCTTCTCCGCATTCTGCAGTATGCAACTTTTTCAGAAAGCCAACTAAGAGCAAGAACATCAGGAAGAGAGCAGTAGAAGATGATAATGCCGAGGATTCAAAAACCGAAAGCTCTTTCTTAAGCAATCAGAAGAAGGCGCCAAAGGCTGATAACAAGCTATACTTCTCGTCAGGACCTTCGAAGAGCTCAAAGCCATCAGAATCCAACTCAGACAACAATGAGAAGCCCATCTTTCAGTTTGAGTCTTCAAAGGTAATTCAGGTACAAAATGACAGCAGGGCAACGGCAACTCTGGAAACCGAGACAGACTTCGGAAGAGATGCCCGGGCAATACGCGAGAGAGCTCTTAAGCAAGCTGGGGAGGATCTGAAGAGTAACAAACAGGGTTCTTCAGGTAGCAACGAGAAGCTGTACAAGGGAATTCATGGATATACAGATCACAAAGCTGGCTTTAGAAGAGAGCTAACAATTGCAAGTGAGAAAGCTGGTGGATCGCATGGACCACTTAGGGCATCTGCACACATCAGAGTCTCGGCAAGATTCGACTATCAGCCGGATATATGTAAAGATTACAAAGAAACTGGTTACTGTGGTTATGGAGATTCTTGCAAGTTTATGCACGATCGAGGCGATTACAAGTCTGGATGGCAGATGGAGAAGGAGTGGGACGAGGCAGAGAAGGCAAGGAAGAGAAAATTAGCTTTGGGTGCCTTGGCCAAGGAGGATGGCGAATTTGATGAAGCTAATGATGACGACGATGATGACGACGATGATGATGCGTTGCCATTTGCATGTTTCATTTGTAGGGAGCCTTTTGAAGATCCTGTTGTGACCAAATGCAAGCATTACTTCTGTGAACATTGTGCTCTAAAGGTACTCACCTAGTCATCTCTTGAAATTTTGAATCGTGAACATAAATTATGTCGCGAAGATATATGTTTTCCTTGCAATTTCTATCACGTGGATAACATTCAGTTTCGTGTTTTCTTCTGTTTATTGTCTTGCAGCATCATTCCAAGAACAAGAAATGCTTCGTCTGCAACAAGCCGACTCTGGGTATTTTCAACACTGCTCATGAAATACGCAAGAGGATGGCAGAGGCGAGCAAATGATCATGCTGTTATGCTGATTGTTGCCCGCATCCTCCTTTGTACTGCTTGGACTGCTTTACCCACACTGTATTGGTTGGTTCCATTTTGGGTTCATGACACTGGTTGTTGCATCTTCCCGGTTCATGACTTGGGGCAATTTCACTTTGATGAGAGCATTAGTGATCTAGCATTTTTTTTTATGTCCGTTCCACCTTTTCTTTCCGCATATTTCCAGAAATCTTCTTGGTTCCGGATGCCTGATCTTCTCTTTTTTGTTGCTTTACAGACAAAGCTTCATATGAGTTATCTTCACTACTGATTGAGCTTCTTAACTCAGTTGCTTGTAATGAGTTGACAAGTTGTGTGATAGTCAAACTAGCTAGATCGATCTCGGTTATCAGATGACTTTGTGATGCGGTGTTCGATCTTATATGAAGCCTCGTAGGCCTGCTTCGTCTTTTTCCCTAGCTCCTTGGACATGCATAGCTGAGAGCCTGAGACTATGTTTTGATTCGTTTAACAGGTGAAACTTATAGCACAAAATTGGTTGTAGCCCCAGCCACAACCCTGATTATCCCAAAGCCATGGCATTTGTATAAATTTTATTGGTTTCAATTGTCTTTATGTGATTATGTTCCATATATGGGTGTTATTTTTTTCTCGTAGATTTGCAGCGGTACGTTGAACTGCTTCCATTTTGCATACAGGGCTCAGTGCTTGTACTTGTACCGTGCAAAGGATGTAAATTAAGTTATGAACTCATCTATAACGTATCAAAATTTTATTTACATTGTAGAAAAAAAAATTATAGGTATAATATGCCCCTCTACCATGACGTTTTATTAAACATGTCCTTCTACTATTTTTTATATCAAACATACCCCTGTACTTTGTAAAAATGATCAAACATACCCTTTTATTTAAAATTTCATCCAAAAAACGTTAACCAAGGTCGAACTTTGGTTTGGACGGCACAAATGTCTAAAATATTCCTAATAATTTCACTTTTAGAATTTTTTTAGTTCTTTTGTATAGCCAAATAATTCGAATAATTTCACTTTGAATAGACCCAGAGAAATAAAACGGGAGACAAAACTGACATTTTCGCTCCCATTTGCCGATGTCGGTTCGTCTAAATCTCGGTTCAACCATGATTGACGATTTTTTCAAAGGAATTTTAACAGAAGGGCATATTTGATAATTGTTTCAAAGTATAGGGGCATGTTAGATATAAAAAATAATAGAGGGGCATGTTTGATAAAACGTAGGGGCATATTATACCTATAACCCAAAAAAAAAATCTATTATCGATGACTTTTTATCGACCATCATCCTTTCTTTTCAATTTGGGAATTCAACCCAAAAATATTTTTTTTTCACTGTATCTATTGTTCTTTTCAGGATATCCATCACAAAAAAATAAAAATAAAGAGATACTCGTCCTTGGTCAACCGGAGGTAATAAAAGATCGTTTTGCCGGTATTATACTTGCTAAGTCCGCTGGAAAGCCATTATTCACTCATTCTAATCACTTCTTTTGAAGGTTATTTCATTACAGATTTTGCCGAATTTTTGAAGATTATTCTTCACCAATTTTGAAGCTATTCAGGCATCACAGATTTTGACATTATTTTAAAGCTATTATTCACGAATTTTGAAGGCTATCAATCAAAGATTTTTTGTCGATTTTTTTAATGTTATAATTCACTGACTGGTAAAGCTATCAATCACAAATTTTAATTTTTATAATGTTTTTCTTCACTGATTGTGAAGACTACCAATCACAAGCTGAATTTTTATTAGTCAATTGGTTTGATTGGTTAGGAGTGGCTGACACCAAAATCAAACAATCTAAACCAAACAAGATACAAAGTTTTACCAAACCAAATAAATTATCCAAATTAACCAAACTAAATACTCGAATACTACCAGATAAAATGGTTATCACAAAAATCACTCCATTTGAACGCCCATACATGCATAGTTCCCTTGCAGCCCAACTGCTTCTTTTGGAAGGGCATGCCTCTAGTGCTGCAAATGAACTTACTCAAGTTGAATTTTTATCCAGTTCGGCTCGTTAATGAATCAGTCGAGTTTGGATCGAGCCCAACTCATTGATGAGCTCACAAGCTTTACTCAAGCCCGGCTCATCAATTACAATCAGTGACGAGATCGACTTGATCTAAGGTATCATCACATTTAATTCATAATTTTTAATTATTCTATGAGCAATCTATTATATATAATTTCTTTTAAAATTATGAATGAGACATGTTTGGTCACATGCTCAAATTCTTGAACATCATATACGGTGAGATATATAATCTAACAAACCTATGAATCATCAACAAGTCAATGATGGACTATTAACCGAGTCATTGATAAGTTGCTAGCTGAGATGGTTAGTTAGCTAGCTAGTCATATTGTCTAGTTAGCTCAGCTCAAAACGAGATAACTAACAATATAAGCTCAACAAGCCACCAAATTGAGATGGTAGAGGATCCATGCAATGCGAACAAAGTCTAACTTGACCTCTCTCATTTACTATCGAACGAGTATTTCCCGAGTCAAACGCCAAGCAGCTTGTGAGCGGCGTGGCTCATTTGCGGTCCTACTTGTCTCCCCCTCCATCAAAGGAATGTGCCTTGTTCGAGGGGAAACTGATCGCATGCAACCCTTTGCGTCGCCAAACAGACAATTAATTAAAGGTACGGTAATAAAAGGGTGTTGTCAGTTGCATTGCGTTGTGTTTAGAGGTGGCAAATGGATTGATCCATGTATTCGTGGATTGGATTGGTGGATTCATGGATTGATCAAGTGGATTGGTGGATTATCCATGAATCCAAATGACATCCTCAACCAAGGACCAATATGTAAAATGTAAAAAGTTTAGGTAGTAAATTGTCATAATGAAAATTTTAGGTACCAAAATGTAATTTTCCAATGATATTTTTCGTATAAAAATTAAATTTTGGGTACCAAAATGTAAAATATAAAAAGTATAGGTACCAAATCGTAATTTGGCATTTGGATCCATGGATCAATCCATGAATCCACCAATCCAATTGGATTTGGATCCATGGATCAATCAATGAATCCACCAATCCAATTGGATTTGGATCAAATGGATTGGATTTAAATGAATTGGATTAGGTGGATATTTTTAAAGGATTGGTGGATTGGATTGAGAATTGTCACCTCTAGTTGTGTTGGAGTCCAGTCTTTTTCCTTCAACATATATATGGGGTTAATTGCAAGTTTGGTCACTATGATTACTAAAAACGTTCATGTTTGGTCACTAAAAATATTTAATTCCATTCGTGGTCACTAAATTTAATAAAACAGTCCAAATTTGGTCACTCTCCGTTAGTCTCCGTCAGTTATTTGCTGACGTGGCTAACAGAAATGCTGATTCACCTCATTTTAACCCGCCACATCATAAAAACCGACCCGCCATGTCATTAAACCTGCCACATCAGATTATTATTAAGCATTTTAATAGAAAATAACAAAAATAAAATAAACCCAACTCTGAAGTTGGATCCCATCTCTCCATCTTCTTCTCTCAACCCCTCTTTGACGCAGAGCCTCGGTAAACGTTTCAGCGACCGCATCTCCGGCTGTCGCCTCTCACCTCTCTCCGACAACGCTCTCTCTTTCTCCCTCTCCGGCTGCAAAGAAGAAAGGAGATAAGATGGAGAAACAGTGAAATATAATAGATCTGTGATGTGCAGAAGAAAGGGAAGAAGATGGAGAACCAGTGAAACATATCATTCGACAACGTCATTCCTCAATTATTCTTCAGGGGAGTTCTTCCGCTTCTAGTTTCTGCAGGGGAGGAAGAGATACGAGAAGGTGTCGCGAGGAAGAGAGACGAGGAGTGGTCGCAAGGAAGAGAGCTAGTGTGACGACCAGGGAAACCTTTGATCTCGGAGAGGAGGAGCGGCCGGGAGGAGAGCAAGAGGCCGCCGTCGATTCAATCTGGAGAAGTCTTGTGCGGTGGAGTGAGCGCAGCGGCGGGGAGGAGAAAAGCGGTCGAGAGAAGAGTTTGAGGCCCGCCGTCAATTCGATCTGGTGAAGGCTTGTGCGGCGGATGAGCGTAGCGGCGGGGAGGAGAAAAGCGGTCGGGAGAAAAGCTTGAGGTCGTCGTTGATTCGATCTGGAGAAGAGTGGTATGGCGGCTGGGTTCTTGCACTTCTGGCGGCGACGATTTCTTCACTGACTCAATTGCCCCCAACCCACCATTGTTTGCTCAACGCTTCTTCCCAGATTCGCAACTGATCCCGGGCCAACGGTGCTCGCGTCGGTCTTTGATGGCTGCTTCTTACGGTCCGTATCTGCCTTCTTGTTTTCCCCCCTTTTTTTGCTCTAATTTAATTTTTCTGAGAGTCTACGGGATGATTTGTTTGTGTCTTGGATACTTTAAGCGCAAGAGGTGGGGAGTTATTCAGACTGGAGGTAGTCGAAGAGTCAGGCAGGAAACATCATGTTCTTTTGGACGAGAAACAAGCAGATTGTCTTTTAAGCTCCCTCCAAACGGTTGGTCTCGCCGGATTCCTTGTAGAAGCCACCGTCTCCTCCGGGATACAAGTAGGAGCAGGCGGGAAGGTGCTTCCCGGTGCCCAATCGTTAGCGCTGCCGCATCGTCGTTTCCATAGGAGGCACCAGTCTGCCTGTCATACCATGAGGTCAAGAAAAGAAATTAGATTTTTAATTTTTTAGTGAATGTAATGATGAGGTGGAAAATATAAAAGTTTTTATTTTTTATTTTTAATAATTTTTTAGTTGTCATATCACTAAGTTAACGGTCAACTCTGAGAGTTAACTGTCACATCAGTCAAACTTAACGAAATTGGATGGAGAGTGACCAAACGTGAACGGTTTCAGTAAATTGAAGTACCACCAATGGATTTAAATATTTCGAGTGACCAAATTTGAACGTTTTTTGTAATCTCAATGACCAACCATACAATTAATGTATAACTTTTTGCTTTCCTTCTCATCTTTTGTTTTAACTTTTAAGTAGGAATTCAAAATATCTCAAACCCATTGATTTGCTAGGGTTCCGCTTCCGTGAGAGAAAAGGAAATCCGAAGGGACATATATGTCGTCGGAGAGAGATGCTGAAAACGGACGGGAACTTCTCTCGTTTCTTCTCTTCATTTCTACCCGCAAGAGAGATCTAGTTCCTTCCCGCAGGCCGCTTTCTCGGTACGTAGTTCCGGCGATTGACGACGGCTGGCCGCGGCCAGTTCTCCGCCGAATATCCGAACAAGCACACTCCACGTCGATGACTCCCCCTGCCCCATGCATGCTTACGTGGCTTTCATTTCCTCGTGGCCTACGTAGGTTTCTTGAGAGAGGGGCCATCATCGTGCTGCATCACTTCACCGGAATGTGCCTTGTTGGAGGGGGCAACCCGACCAAGCGCGCCACCTTTTTGCCCTAATTTAAAGGTGCGGCGTAAGGCGTAATATAAGTAATAACCCTACGGGCGTACTTTTGCCTACTAGGAAAGCAAAGCGTGTCGTGTTGGGTCTCGTTCGTCCATCTTTTGCTTTTTTTTTCTTCTCTACATGTTTATTTTTTGATTATGACCTTTTGCTTTGCTTTCTTTTTTTGCGTAGGAAATTCAATCTTTGATTTAATATCCGAAACCGCGAAACCCCCTTATTGTTAAAGAAAAACCCAATTGGGATTGCCCTAAAAAGAAAGGGGCGGTTGAGTGAGTAAAGTGATTATTAGTGGAATTAAATAGTGGATTAAGGGCTGCATTTGCATGTGAAGAGTGGGTAGCCAGCCAGCCAGCCATATTATAATAGTGAGCTGAGGCCTCTGATTAATCATTATCGGTTAATGGGGGACCTCTTTTTTCTTTGTATGGTGGTGGTGGCTTTCGATCGTTTTCGTTAGCTTGATCACATGGCACCCATTTTGACTTCATTCCTAATTCAGAAGTTGTTTGCAATGTGGGAGTCCCTATAATAATTGTTTAATTATTATTACTTGGTCTTTTTATTCACATAATTTCTTCCTCTAACCATGGTTGTATCTTACTCGTATTAATAGAATTCTGTACTCGTTAAATCATGGTGTTCGAAAGTTTTATTATGTAGACTTGAAATATGTATAGGTATAATTAGACTTCGTTTGCTTGTCAATTGAGTTACCGGACTTCGAATGCAAGAGCACTCATTCAAATCACGCTCTTATACAATGTCAAGAACCAATTTTTTTAATTATAGATGTTATACTACTTACTATATTAATTATATATTATTTCATGAATTATTAACATTCATCGAACCATGCAATTCGATGGTATTCATTTGAGGGTGAAGAGGTGAAAGAATGGACTAAAATGAGGATATATATATATGCCAATATGGATCAATCAGCCACCAATAAACAACTTGATTTTACACAGGCTATAAAGCTATATATTGTTTTACGAATAGAAGATGAGTTAAGATATTGTTATTTTACCATCCACTTGACCGCCTGCAAATTTTTGTTAGATTGCTTTATCTAAAATAAACGCAGGATCTCTTGATAAGGCATTAAAGGCTAGCTAAAGCAATGATTAGGGTTTGAAAGCGCGGTCATCAATTATTGTCGAGGTATTATTGATTTTTATCATTACCACTCAATGTTAAGTTGAACCAAAGAAATACAAGTATTTAGTCAAACCTCTAAAGCATAATTACCCTTATAATTGTCCCGTCCGCCGTATTAGATTATTAATCACTCCGAGGAAGTTGAGATGTCATTTTCCACATTAAAATCAATTAATGGGGAAATTCATTTCCAGAAAATTATTGTAGCCCCAATCACAACAACTGCAGTTTAGATAGTGACGGCAAGGTCGTTATCGCCGTTCTGTTAGTTAATTAATTGAATCATCATCGCCGGCCGCAAAAACCACTATCTTCATTGATTAATCATTATTCCCAGCCCATTTAGTTATTCATTCACTAATTAATTAGGTTAAGATTAGATTAGGTTAGTCCATGCATGCATTTGGTCACTTCATTAGTTAGCTAGGTAGGTACATTTCTGCAGAGAGGGTTTTTTTTTTCTAACAAAAAATAAGGCCAATTAAGATGTGTTTTTCAGTGAGAAGAAAGTTCAACTGTACAAGTCAAGTCTCTCAAAACTAAACGACATAATGAAACTTTAAGAGTCTATTATCATCAATTTGTACCGAACAATTTAGCTGAATGATGTTAAGTAGTATAATTGTGGTTTAATCCGTAATATACTAATATGATATCACGATTGTAATAATACAAAATAACAATACATTCAATGGTAACATGTTGAAATAAATATTAACCAAAATCATAAAACCCCATCACCATGCCGTTTTGACTGTATTGTACCAGGAGAAAGACAAATTTCTTAATTATGTGCATACACTTACTGATCTAATTAATGGTATGCATTATTTTATGATCTGATGATGACATCTTACGCCATTTTATTATCTAGACAAAAAAGTCATTTATTAGGAAAGAAAATTGTTAGCATCTATATACATATTCTATTTTCGATTACTTAACAGTTTGTTAGAGAAAAATGTGAGTTCGGTGAAAATTGTAATACTTGCAAATGCATGACATAGGACGCCGAGCATCTTCCCAAGTTTAGATAATTAATGTTCGTCTTATAATTATATTATTATATGTTTATTTATGTTGAAGTGATTTGTTATCAAGTCTACGACTTCCAACTTGTAATTCAATAATGGTGAGATCGTATTTACATTATCATCTGTATTTTTTTTTTTGGTAAGAGAATATTGGGACGTGACATTATGAGCATACGAATTGAGGAAAGAACATAGTGGACAAACTTGAGAAATTTGTCTTGGAGTTGTTCTTCAGAGAGATCCTTGGACAATAAACTTATATGCGAGAAGGAAAAGTTATTGGTACAAAGTGCGCCATAATTAATGGGCGCAAACTAGGTTAATCATGTAATAAGGAATGGTTTATGAAATTGTGTGATTGATCGATAAGATTGTGTGAAAATTTTGTTTCGTTGCAAAAAAAAAAAAAAGTGTTATGCGCGTGAATATAAACGAATTTGTCTAAATAATTGAGTAACTTATGTGAAAAAAATAAAATATTTACTCGAATACCAGCTTTCCGTGGTACAAATACAATTGTGACAAGGAACATATTTATGCGCAAATGTTCAAGTAAAATGGTTTAGAGAGTCATGAATAGTAATGAGAGGAACTAAGGGCTATGTATACTATGAGTGTGTTAGATTGCATTTTATCTGTCGTAATTGGGATCTTTTACTCTTTGTGATTTTGACTCATTTTTTAACATCCTCTTACACACTCAACGAAAAACTGTTGATTAGTGGCTACAAAGCATTGAACACGAGGTTTGAGATATTGATAATTTGCCACTAGCAGAGATATCTCTTTGTCGATCGATCAAATCAATTGAAAGGAAGAGCTAGCTTAAGCATCATGGTAAATATAATTCTCAATCCAAAATGAAGAAAGGAAGAGCTAGCCATTAAGCTTTAATCACCCAAAGATGCAAATGACTTAGCTTCTCAGCGTAGCATCCCCTTCTTCCCCTTCTTTGCACATGAGAAACGACCTATCCTAAAATGAAAGCCATATAGTTGCTCACTGAACCAAAATATGAACATATACATTGAGTTCAAAAACATGGTGTAAATTACAGAAGGCTCTGTAGGGACTTACTAACCATCCCTCACGCTCCTACATCTCCTCCCGAACTATTGAACTTGCATCATTCATACGACCCCTATAGGACTATGAATCAAATTGATACAACAAATCAAATGAAAAGACTTATAATCTCTTCATAAAGGAAGGAAAATAATTGGTAGGAAAAAGATTGGGGGAAATTGGAGTGAGTGAGAACTTTTCCCTTATTCTTTAGTTTTGTTACAACACATGAGAGTGGTTATTTGAAGAGAAAATCCTTTATAGCAGTTGGTCTCCTCTCAATTTGGTATGAAAACAACTTTTTTACTATTATTTGGTCTCTCTTCCCATTTAAAATTGAACACCACTTTTTTCTTATTATTTCACTATGCTCAAATTTTCACACCCTCTAAATTTTCCTTCTCCCCTAATTTTCTCCTCCTCTTTCATGAAGAGAGTGTTACCCCTAACGCCAAATCTTACAAAAGTCACCAAAATAAAAACAAAAAGTAAAAATCACCTAAAATGAGTCAATGACCAATGAATCAAATTCATTTATTTTGTTGGGCCTATAATCTGGGCCTTATTGTTAGAAGATCTACCATAGCCCAAGCCTGCTATAATTACGAGCTATGACCCCAGCCGGGTCAAGTTAGCGGTATCCGATGTAAGTTCGGCGGCAGACCAGAGATAGATCCAGTTGGGCTTTCTTTTTTACCTTTTGATTTTGATTTCCTTTTAGGAGATTTCTGACCTGTGAAAATGGTGTGGGCAAATCACAAATTGGGTTATATTGGTGGGAACTGGGAAACTTTCTTGGGAGGGAAGAAGATTTTTTTTTGTTTTTTTTTTTTTGTGTTTCTGCCTTCTGGGCTTCCAATTCAATTTTTTGGTTTCTTTTGGGTACCAAAAACAATTCAAGTTTTAATTTTTTTTACCCCTACTCTACTCTGTCTCTTCCTCTCTCCTCTGTAAACTTAACAGTGATAGCACTGTGGAGGGGTGACAGACAGAGCCAGGCAGCAGCAGCAGACCACAGAGAGAGAAAGAAAGGAAAAGAAGTGAAATGGGGCTCAGAATTAAAGTGTTCCCTTCCCCTTCCCTCCCCAAATATTATAAAAAATATGAACACCTATAAACTTAACGAGGGAGAGAAAGAGAGAGAAACAGATAGGACTAGAGATAGAAAGAGGGAGGGAGGGGACACTTTATTTGCCTTTTTTATGATGCACGCATCCATGGCAGAACAGAGAAGGGTACACAGTACTGCTGCGACATAACACAAGTTTTTTTTAACTCCCTTCTCCATTTCCTTTGCAAAGAAAAAACTAGAGATTTCAATTTTTAAAGAAAACACATAAGGGAGGAGGAAAAGAAAGAAGCAAAGCAATAGCCCACAGATTGCAGACAGAAGAGAGAGAGAGAGAGAAGAGAGAGTGTGTAAGAGGAAGAAAGGACGTGAAGCCATGGACGAGGTTGAATGAAGGTACGAAGATGTTGTTGGGAAAGAAGTATGGAGCTGAAGAGGAAGGTAGTGTTGTTGAAGAAAACAAATGGCTGAAAGTAGTAGAAGAAGAGTAGGAGCTTCCAGAGATGAGAGCTTGATGGCATGCAAGGAGAGGTAGAGAAACAAGGAAAGAAAAAAGGAGGCTGCTTTCTCTTTTTTTTTCCCTTTCTTCCAAATCTGAGCGCAACCCATCTTCACCCACACAAACCCCTCCACAAATCTTGCTTCTTCTCCTTCTAAAGCAAACAAAAACAGCGTCTTTGAAGCTTTTGTTGTTTCTTCTTCTTCCTCCTCTGTTTTTTCTTATTGGTGTTGGGGTTTCTGAGGGGTTGTTATTTTGACTGGCTGTGGTAAATATATGAGAGGGATGCCCTTCCAATTGCAGGGGAAGGGGGGTTTAGATATTGCAGCTGCAGCTGGTTTCGCATCGATTTGCTCTTCTCAGCAAGAAGCTTGGAAGCTGCTTGAACTCAGTCAAGAAGAGGAGAAAGTTCATAGCTTTGGGAGCACAGAGCCCACCTCAGTTCTTCATATGAGAAGGAGTCCAAGCCCACCCACATCGGCTTCCACTCTTTCCTCCTCCTTCAACAACGGCGGCGGCGGTGGGGACAACACCGTCACCGCCACTCCGACGGCCGGCGAAAAAGCTGCTGAGTGGGCTAACGAGCTGCAGCCTATCCCAGCTGGCCTCGAGATTGTTTCCTCCAGATGCGGTCTCGGGTTGGAAGATTGGGAGAACATGTTGTCGGAGCCCACTCAGGAACAGTCCCTCCTCCGGTGGATCTCCGGCGACACCGAGGACTCCTCTTTTGGTTTCAAGCACCTCCTTCAGAGCAACAACAGCAACAGCAATCCGTTGGATTTCGATGGCAATGGCGGCGGTGGAGGGTTAGAGATTGTTGAACAGAGGAATGAGTTTGATTCAATTGGGGGAATTGGAGCTGGGGTTTCCAGCATTGGTCACAATTTGGGGGCTTTCCCTGATTCCGGGTTCCTCGGAGCTAATGGGAATGGCAGAAATGCTGGGGGTTTGGTGTCTCCCAGCTCTTCTTCTTCATCTGGGTTGGTTCATTTCAAACCTAATAATAATAGCGTTGGCAATAATCTTCCTTCTGCAATGCTTTATCATCATCAGCAGCATCATCCACAACAACAGCAGGAGGAGAAGCCACATATTCTGCATCCTATGATGAACCAACAACAACTGAATTCTCATCAAGCGCCAAACTTTTTCATGCCTCTGCCATTTGAGAATCATCATCAGCTTCCTCAACCCAAGAGGCAGAATTCTGGTGGTGGGATGGAACCCATTTCTCAAATGATCCCCAAGCTTCCGTTTTCAGACCCCGGGCATCATGACTCGTTTCTCAGGAAGCAACATCATCAGCTGCAGCAACAGCAACATCTTCAGCAGCAGCAACATCAGCATTTCGGGTTTCCTCCAGGGGTTCCTTCATTTCTCCAAAACCATCACCAGGGCATTCTGCAGAATGCCCTGGTGGGAAAGAAGGAAGACCCAGGTGGAGGGCAGCAACACGAATTGCTTGACCAGCTCTACAAGGCAGCAGAGATGGTAGGGTCAGGGAACTTCACTCACGCGCAAGGGATATTGGCGCGGCTCAATCAACACCAACAGCTCTCCCCAATTGGAAAGCCTCTCCATAGGGCAGCTTTCTACTTCAAGGAGGCTCTCCAGCTTTCACTCCTCAGTCACAACAACATTAACAGCAACAACCCCGTAACCAGCCCTCTTATGCCTCGAACTCCAACCCCGTTCGATGTCATCTTCAAAATGGGCGCTTACAAGGTCTTCTCAGAGGTCTCCCCACTCATCCACTTCACCAACTTCACTTGCAACCAGGCTTTACTGGAGTCTCTGGAAGATGCAGGCAGAATCCACATAGTCGACTTTGACATTGGGTTTGGCGCTCAATGGGCTTCCTTCATGCAGGAGCTACCCCGGAGTAGAGGCATTGCACCTTCCTTGAAGATCACAGCTTTTGCCTCTCCGTCCACTCACCACCCTATCGAGCTTGGTCTCATGCGAGAAAACTTGACACAGTTCGCCAATGAGATAGGTATTAGCTTCGAGCTCGATGTGGTCAACTTTGACTCTTTGGACCAGCAGAGTTGCTTCTCTCTTCCTATTTTCCGAGCTAGTGAGAATGAGGCTGTTGCGGTCAACTTCCCCATTTGGGCTGCTTCTGGCCAACCATCCGCATTGCCCTCATTGCTCCGTCTCATCAAGCAGCTTAATCCGAAGATTGTAGTGTCACTGGACCGAGGGTGTGACCGCAGTGATCTTTCATTTCCGCAACATGTGCTTCATGCTCTCCAGTCTTACATTAACCTATTCGAATCATTGGATGCTGCTAATGTGACTAGTGATGCTCTGAACAAGATCGAGAGGTTCCTGCTCCAGCCTAAAATCGAGAGCACTGTGCTGGGACGACTTCGTGGGCCCGACAAGTTGATGCCCAATTGGAAGACGATATTCGCATCCTCTGGATTCTCGCCTGTGCCATTTAGCAACTTCACCGAGACTCAAGCGGAGTGTGTGCTGAAGAGGGCTCAAGTGAGGGGGTTTCACGTTGAGAAGCGACATGCCTTCCTTGTGTTGTATTGGCAGGGGAGAGAGCTCATATCAGCTTCTGCTTGGAGGTGCTGATTAGGGAGGGTGAAGGCCAAGATTATCACCTTACAGTCTAATGCGGGTAATGAAATGTCAATAAATTTTTGAAAAAGACTAGTCCTACTGTTGGTGATGATGCCTCCTCTCCTTTTGTGACTAAATATGAATCTGTGTAGTTTATTTTGGTGGGGATCTTTCTCTATGCTTGTTCTTTGCATATGTAAACCCCCAGGTAGGAGGAAAAAAATATGCCCCATCTAACTTGGAGGAAACTAAGTAGTGTTGTTGTTGTTCCTCCTCGAGAAAATGGTTTATCTATGACAATGGTATTTCGACGTAGTATGCTGAATTGCTGATGCAAGGTGCCCTTATTACGCGCGCCATTAAGTCGTTGTATCTTTGACAACAAACGAGGAACCTGGATTACCTTTTACTGAAGCAACCTTTCCCTTCTTTAGTTCTGTGCAATGTGCATTGTTTTACTGCTTTCCGACTTCTTGTTTCTGTCAAATTGTGGTCTTTGTAGATAGAAACTCTTCAGCTTATTTAGCAGGAGCTAACGGACTCTAGTGAATAGGGTTATCAACGAATCACGAAGTGATGCACTTGATAAATCGAAGCAGAGAATAGCTCCATGCCTAGTTTCTCTGGTGAACCTCTCTCATATTCTTGTGCTATATATATATCTTGGGATAAGTCTTGCATCAGATTATATGAACTGTAACGTATGCTTTAGATGGACCTAGTGTGAAATTGCGCAGTTCAAGTCTCTCCGGTTCTGAGATGTCATTAAATTTAGGTTGCAAATTGTTGACTTCACTAGATTGCTGTGGAAAAATGCAGATAAAGATTTCAATGAACTAGTGTGTAAAACTCACTTCTATATCGATCAAAGCGTAGAAAGAATTGAATTGAATTCGATGATGAATGTGTGTTATATCAATGATTTGCTTGAGTATCTTGAGTTGAGTGATTGCTGGACATTGTCTGGTATGATGAAGTGTCGTGCTTTGTCAAACCTGAGCATGCTTTATCAGTTGTAGTTTAGATGTCTTTGAATCTCCAATACATTTGACAGAATCTAGCTGGATAATTGCTACAGTTTACATGTACATGCTGCGTTGGAGGTTTGGATGGCGGTATGAAATGAACATGAACATGCCTGCCGTTGGTGGCTTGGTTATTTATTGTGTTATTAGTTGTGAGGTTGATTGCTAACCGTCAGATCCCTCGTGACACGCCACAATTGCTCTTTTTTTTTTATCGCATCTTACTTGCATTGCAACCGTTCGATTGAACAAAATAATAGCCAAATTCTTCAGTCTATCGATCTACTGAGCTTCCGATTCTTTCCAAAGATTTTTTTAGATGAGTTTTGGTGAGATGGAAAGCAGAGGAACAAGGCCGCCAATGGTACATGCTGCAGACTAGGAAGACAAATGGATACAAAGACAGCCTAAGCTTCGTGAAATTGCTAGGCTAACATGGATTGTGTCCTTGAAAATTGTCAATGCTCTTGTGTCCACTGTCCAGTAAGAAACAACATTTAAAAAACCGTTTAATGTACTTCCTTTAATCATCATGCATGTATTTAAACCCGACAATTAACACGTCACACTCATGTTGTTGCTTTAATTAATTGTTTCGTTTTTATATTGATTATTATTTATTAAGTAACTCTTTATAGCCTTGCAAGAGAGTAGAAGAATAAAATATGGCTTGTCTCAATTGTACAGTGAATTTCGCTATTTTTTTATAGATAAATAAATTAGTTAATTGGACATCTACTAATCATCTCACATGGGGTTTCTTGGTATTCTTATTTTTTTTTCTTCTTCTGAAATTAAATTTTTATTTAAGGATCTGTTTTTAAATAATAATTTATTTGAATTTCTATGCTATGTTATCGGGACAAGCTACGGTGCTAATCCTATAGGGGTTAGCACCGTCCTAATAGTCGTGGTAGTGTTTTTTCATGGAAGTTTTTGGTAGTCTTTTTTTATTGATCGCCTGTGTTGTTAATATGTATGGTCTGTAGTAGTTTGATGTGCAGTCATGGTAGTGTTTCTGGTCATAGTTGTCTTGGGACTATGTAGTTTCGTCCATATTGAGGTGCAATATATTGATAGTAGTGGTTTTTAATAATACGTGTGTAGTATTTGTATGAATACGTGCGTAGTGTTTTTGAGGTTAGCAGGTGCTAACGGGGTATGGGGTTAGCATCCCATCCCACCCTATGTTATCGCCTGTTTTGCGTAAGAAATAGATAAATAAGCTAAATGAGTAAAAATAATAGGATAGTCGCTCCTCTTCTTTTATTATGGGAATGGTGTTTGGTTGAGTGAATGTAACACAATGATTTGGAGGATTCATTTTCAAAATCTGTTAATAGTGACTATGTTTGGCCCGACTTTTAGAAGTGCTTTTCGAGTTCAAAAATTGAAGCAGGGCCAAACACATCTAAAAGCTCAACTTTTGAAAAGTCGAAAAACGCTTTTGTATAACATAAAAACAGAAACTCCGATTTGGAGCTTCTGTGAAAATGAAAAGCTATTTTGAAAATACAAGATTATCCTTACAATATTTTATTTTATTTCAGAAGATATAATTTTATTTCATTTATATTATTTTAAAAATAAAATAAATTATAAAATCATATTATTTAATATAAAAAGAAGTATAATAAGATCCATTTTGACTACATTTGATTGTTTAGAATCATTATTCATAATTTATATTATAAGTCATTTATAGTCATTTTACACAACCTCTCATATTAAAAAGCATTTATAATATTTTTTCAGCCAAACACTCAAATGCTTATTTTGAAAAGTATTTTTCTAAAAGCTCAAGCCAGACACTACTTATGCAAAAGCTACAGCAGGGCCAAACTGAGCCACTAGTATCTAATTCAACGTACTATTGTGAGTTGTAACTGACTAACTCAATACCCATAATGTCTTTCTATAAAGTGGTTTGTGGTTGGAAAGTTGTACTACAACAATCCTCATCTTTTTCATATCTTTTTCATATCTCAAGGTTAACACAACACAAATATAAAGCTACACATCTAATATATAAAGTCGCTTCATACTCGTACGAAAGAATGAATATGTATAAGACAACTGAAAGAAAGAATGTATAGTGATTCGCTCTTTCAAGTACGAGTGTGAAATGAAGTGATGTACCTAACCAAAAGAATGAATAGACATAAGACAATGGAAAGAGATAAATGACCTCTCATCAGAAAGTCAGTACTCGTATTCGACCCTGAAATCAATCCACGACGCAGAAAACAAACTCCCACACGTTTCATAGCTGCATTACACTAATTTATGAATTGTGTGTAGTCTAGGGAGAGGTTGATGAATATCATTTTGGAAGTAATACTGCATTTGGGAGACAACAAACCCCGCTCTGAGCGACTAAAAACTATATCTCATAATAAGAAAGACTTAACAGGGGACATAAGCGTCAATCTAGTGTAGAGTTAATCAGTTGAGACAAATAACTTCTAACTTATTTTTCTCATATACTAACAATAACCCAGATTCTGTCATTTCTTATATAAGTTTTGAGAAATAAGTTAAGATTCTACAAATGGAATAATGAAAATCACTTTGACCAATTGCCCATCACTTCTATTTGTGTAGAACCTTATCAACAACCAACCTAGTCTTCTTTCTAAACGGTTTGTTTTAGCAGATGAAACAAACACTTAAGTGAAACGCTAAACATTTTTCCCCCAATAACAAGTTAATTACAAGGAGAGCCAGAATACAAGAAGTTCCAAGGTAGGGTGGGAGATAAGATAAATTAAAGGATGACCCGATTTTATTATATTAATTAGATAGCGACTTTCTCGAGTTTTATTGAAGGATAATCAAGTTGATCAATACATAAATATACAAAATAATTAAAAAAACAAGAAGAGAAGGGGATGACGACTATATATAACATGCAGAGAGAACATGCCTCGAATGGACAGCGACAAAGATTAATCCCCTCCATTCCCATCTCCTAACGTCCTATGATTTAATTAATTGATTGATTGATTAATAGCAATACATGCAATTGTCGGTTCGTTGAAAACGAGCAATCCTGATATAAAAAATGTATAACCTAACTCCTGCGGACAACCATGGCATAATTAGTCTGGGGGATTTAGAGTAAAATTTTCCACAAAATTTGGCTTAAATACGTGATTAATTAAAGAATTAGTTAACAATGTGGTTAAATTAAAGGAGGGTTTTGGGTTCAGGATTTGATTATTGGGGGTGGTGGTGGTTATGTGAGGAGCAAGTTCGTTCTTTTGCAGTTATAATGTATGGGTACACTTTGAGTTGGCGAGTATGGTTTATTGATAAAAAACAAAATTATTATGTATCTTAAATGAAGTTAAGCCGGCATGTATTTATATAAAAAAAATAAATAACACTAATAATAATGAGGAAAATAAAAGAGATTGACTTAATGATAATAACTAGCTTTATACCCGGCCCGTTGGCCGGAGATATTTATTTTATAATTTATATTAATTAACTTATTTATATGTTTAAATCATTTTGGATCTTCTAAATATTTTGTGTTCTTGATTCATAAAAGAGTGTGTAGTATGTATATATTGAAAATTTCCAATATTTAGCACAATCACTTCTGATGCTTCCGTTTTCTAATCATAAATTATGCTGCTGTCATGTCCCACTTATAACTTATGTCAAAATTTGTCAACCAAAACACTAATATTTAGCGTACGCCAACCTGAACCACACACACACTACCATACGACCATTGAGTTTTACTATTTAGACTCCGGAGTTTTTTGGGGCATGATACTATACCCTAACCTCTAATAGGTGAACTCTAATTCTTAATTCTCTAACATCTAATTTATGCAAATACTTTGTCATACATATCTTCTATCGTATCTTGAGTAAAATGAAAAGATAGTATACCTTGATATTTTATATTTTATATATATATATATATAAATGCTACTCGCCTATCCCCCATCCTCGGGATAGAGATCCCGCTTTTACCCCATAACGTCAGACAACCATTGAGGTTGTCTATCGTTTGATATGTAATATATAAAGAGGGAAATTCTAAGATGATGCTATTTATTTCTTATCCTCCCCCCCCCCCCCCCCCCCCCCCCCCCCTCTCTTTATGGAGAATAAAAGGGTAGGGATGAAAGGATCATAGCTCGATATGGTTTTATTCTGTTCATCGTATCGGAGGTTATGTTCTTTTTTTTTTGCCTTCTTTTCATTCTTCTTTGACACCTATGGTTGTGATCATAGGTATTTAGCCCCCGAAAGGGATTGAGATTTTAGGTCCTTTGGAAATCCAATACACATTGATGATCCTCAAGTTTGGACGAACTCTTGACCAATGTTGTAAAGATTAGGACTTTTTGGTGAGATATTCTTAGTAAAGATACTTCATTATTGGATCAATTTA
Organism: Linum trigynum; assembly: GCA_964030455.1. Taxonomy (NCBI): domain Eukaryota; kingdom Viridiplantae; phylum Streptophyta; class Magnoliopsida; order Malpighiales; family Linaceae; genus Linum; species Linum trigynum. The sequence goes on from OZ034816.1 coordinate 13,804,222, forward strand.
TTCATCCACATTGAAACTTGACACACACCGTAGCCCTCGTGATGATTGAATTCTATAATCTCGACTCATTTTCATTTTGGATGTTAGTTTTTTTCTATCAAGACACTTAAATTTAGTATATTATACAATATGTATCAATTTTTAATTTTTGAAGTTCAACCCGTGGTCTTTGTTTATATGTTGGCTTGGGATCTCAATCTAAGACACTCGCACACACTATCGAGGATTTTGGTCTTAACATGGTCGTTGAATGTGTAATTTTCAAAGATTATATCACTTATATATTAATATTTGATAAAGAGTGTCTACAATACACACATATTTCAACTGCATTTAAAATGTCTTATCATTTGAACAATATCGGTGGATTTCATTTGATTATTTGCATTAACTTATTATCTATACAACATATATCAATTTGTGTTTCTCGAGTTTGGACGAACTGACAACCAATTTTGAGAGTTGCGATTACTGGATAAAGATACTTGATTATTGGATAAATATGTTTATCCCAATTGACTATTTTTCTAAAAATTGCCAACCTTTATTTGTTAAATGTCTAGGTTAGTAGTTGATGAAACGAGATGTTTATCGTAGATTCTCAACAAAGATTCTCTAACATTCCTTTATGTTTTTTTAAGGAATCTTGTGTCTCATCCTAGGGTATGAAGTCAAAGTTCGTCAACAATCATACTTAAGTCATTTTGAAATTTTTTATTTATAATCGTTGACGATAAGTCCAAGTCTGAAAGAAAATTTCTTAGCATACGACTTATGACCTCAATAGAGCTTGCTCAATCAACATGATATAGAACAAATATTATAAAAGTGAACTTAGGACACATTATAAAATTATTTCACATGCGATTTCTCTTCATTTGAGGAGTTTAAGGTAGAACATGATGTGAGGAATAAGAAGTCTTTTTTAAATAAGTAATTATAACTACTCGATCAAGATTATACTCTGACATTTTGCTAAATAATACTTATTTTATTTTATAGACATATAATTTACGAATAAGAGAGTGTTTCATTGCAACAAAATATTAAGTAATATAGTTTATTTTTCATAGGTAATTGAATGTCAAATGTTTATTTTCTCTCTTTTCATATAAATTTCTTTTAATCGAAAAAAATATTTTTTATGTGTATGTTTGTCTAATTTCCATAAAAATGTAACTTATCATTCAATTTTAGTAAAAATGAGTAAAAAAATTACTTCATAAGGTTTAATCAGATATTTTTTATTTAAACAAATGTGGTATATGTTACATTCTGTTTTCTTATTTATATTTTTTTTTAATGGACAAAAAAATTATTATTTATGTGTGTTTGGTTAAGTTTATCAACATGTAACCTACTATTAAAGCAAAAAAAAAAGGTTAAAAGAAATGGAAATATTAAAGAAGAGAGAGATAGCTTCATAAATACATTAATAACTAATTTTTTTGTTTGTAAAAAAGTTGTACAACTTGGCAAATTGTGGATCCTCCAAGTGCTTATGTGGCAAGAGATTGCTTTTGAATTGCCATAATATATAGTATAGATAGATAGATACATAGATAGATATAGATAGATAGATGTGGTTATAATAACATCCATGATGCTTTAGATTCGAACTTTGGGCCAATAACAAATGGAGGAAAAAGTGGGGAAAGAGAGACAAGAAAACAACTCGACTTCCAGCGACGAGGCCTAAAGTTCCAAACCTCGTTCACAGATGAAGCTTGTGTTTTTAGGCTGGTCCAACCTAAATTTGTAGAATGCTTACATAATGGGTGGATGCTCATGCTTACGTTACTGATTTTTTATTATTATAAATACGATAGTTAGAATTGAAATCCACCTTTAATTATCAGGAAAAAAAATAATCGTACATAAACTCAAGTTGTAAGGCAAAAGTTGTTCTACTTTCAAAACTTACATGTGTGTTGTTCTTACAAGAGCTATACTAATCTTCTCTGTTTTGTGAGGGCAGGGGCTTCCTGGTTTGCCTAGCTCCTCTTGGTGCTCGCACTTCTTATGCTGGCCTTTTTTGTTTGTGGTCGTATTCGTTTGTCTGTTTGGACTCTTTTTTTGGTTTATTAATTTAGTAATCACCATTATAAAAAAAATACTAATCTTCTCTGTATCGTTTCAATTTTATCACAAGTCAGCTAAGGAAAGGAAGCAAAGTGATGATCATAAAAGATGGATGGAAATGGCGATGTGGAGGAAGTGGTCCAGTCCACATATCTTTCGTTCGTCGCCGCCCGCCAAGTCATAGCTATAGCTAGTCGTCGCGCTGCCCCTTATCCTTTCCCTCATTGCTGATCTTCCTTCTTCTTCTGCATCATTTTTGGTCCCTAGCTCCCTCCTCTTTCCCCCATTTGCTCTTGTGCACTTGAAGATTCGTGCTGATTTGGACTTAATACTATGTGGCTGACTTTTCTTTCCTTTCAGTCGAGAAAAAAAGTAGTACACATTTCTCTTAGAATTGACTATCGGTTCGGCTCGGTTATAAATGAAGCTGTTTAGTAGGTTCTCGATTAACTGTTAAATATTTCGGGCTTACCATTAACCACACTGTTTATATTAGTGATCAGTTAACCATAAGCGTATAGTCTGTTCTCGATTATTTTGTCGGTTAACCCCCATAACCATTAAACAAGTTATTCGGCAAGGGTTGTACCAAAATAACCGATTGGTAATCTAACCAACAGAAGACATCCAAATTTGTTCGGTTGTGCATTTGTGTAGATTTTTTTCCTACACACGTGTGTTCTTCTTTTAAGTTGTTTTCATTGAATTAAAAATCATTTAACATATATAGATATGAATCCATGATCAACTCAATCTAACACAAGTACACAATAACATCATTCTACCGTCAAATTTGATTAAAGAATCAAACAAGAATAAGATACACAACAACAATTACTCAACTCATAATCCCCACCAAATTACATGGAAGCTTAGATGTTATAGAATGTTGTCGAAATAGTGTGTGCAAGTCCAACTTTTATTATGCTCATTCTAAAGCCATTCATTGAAATTATTCTCATTTAAACCTAAGACACTATTAAAACTAGGGTAGGCAATGGATCTTGCAGGTCTTCCAAAATCCCATTATTTTTTGCATAAACCTGCGGCTCATCCCGGCCTATTAATTTTTCGCTCTTACTATTAGGATGATCGTAATCGATTAGTCGGTTAACCGTTTAACCATCAATTACTAACCGTTTGACCGTCGGTTATTAACTAACTAAAGTTGGTTACCGAAAACCGACCATTCATTATTTAATTGGTTATCAATATAACCGTTAACCACTGGTACCAGTTCCGTTAGCGGTTACACACTTACACCGCTAACAGAATAATCATTTGCTAGATCAAGATATGTTCAACTGTCCTTTTCCTAGGATCGGGATGGGATTAGGTGCTAACCCTTATAGGGGTTAGCACCGTGATAACTAGCAAAAAACGCTACTAAAAATAACGAAATCACTACGGATTATTATAAAATCAATACAACATCTAAGCTAAATCACTACTAATTCAAACTAGTAGTAGTTTTTCCCTTGGTTAGGACGGTACTAACTATTGTACAATTAGCACCGTAACTCCTCACCTTATTAGTAACTGGTCCTTGTCCAACAAACCGCTCTTACTTTCCGTGGATCCTTTTCAAACAAAATGTTTGATGAAAAATCAAACTGATCACTTAGAGATTGCACTCATTATATACACTTTTAAATTAGTTTCTTCGCAATGTATCCCATTAAGCAATTATTAATTGGTCTATTGGAGAATGGAGAGTGATGAGTAGAGCCCATGTACTGGGAGAGCCTGATTAGGAATTTGATGTAAATGGAAATTTAACTTATCATTGGATAAATAAATTATATGACAATAAAATCAAAAGGAAAGAGATGTGGTGCCGTGGCAAAATACTGTCATGTTAATTCAGAGCTGTAGAGTTTATTCTTCTATATGCGTACAATGAAGTTTAATTATAATTTTACCCGAATGGCCTCAATTGATCATCACTCCAAACCCTCGTCAGTATTATTAATGCGTTCTATTGAAGTAAAATTAAAAAAAAAAAAGTATGCCCTTTCAGAGAAATAAGATCAAGCTATTATTTATGTATTGGTTCAAAGGGGTCCAAACCCAAATTTCCATTACCATCAAGTAGGACTCAACACGGACCAATAATTTTAGCCCGCTCTTTGACCAGAACGAGGCGTAGACACTGGCTGGCGGCTGCTGCGATATTTCCGGGATATAGGATGGGAGGAGGAGTGGTGGCCGGCATTGCCGGCGGGGGCGGTGTCGTGAAGTGGCGGCGGGCTGGAGAAGAAATTAAAATTGAAAATTAATAAATATTAATCATTATTAATTTATTATCCACATTTTTTAATTCACCGTCACGTTAGTAACGGAGCGGCGGGCATCCGCGTCGGGAACTTGACGGGCAGGTGCGAGCGGAAATCTGATATCTTTTCCCCCAAGCTAACCCATTACGACTAAATAATGACATTCGCGGTCAGGCAAGTTCGTTGGCTTGGCACCATGGTTTGCAAAGTTTGATCGGCATAATTACAATTTCATATATGCACGACCCAATTGACTTGTCCTCTATTTATTTGCTAAAAATATTAAGGAACAAACCGTGAGCCAAAATTGAAAATTCCACTCAATCACATTCAAAAGTTATACGAAAGCACTTTGTTTTAGCAAAAGATAATCTTGTATTGATTGAAAAGAGATCGAACACACATTACATTTTTTATATAATTAGGAAAAAAAATAAAAAGAATGACAAGTAATTGGGTATAAAAAAGGCTTTTCTAACCCCTATTGCTATTATGACCTACAAATCTTACATAAAACCATTATAATTTGTCAACAAACAAAGAACTTCCTTAAAAATGGCTCCGAAATGATTATCTTGTTTATCGACTTATTTTCCCTTATCAATAATCACATTCGCATTCTCTACGAACATACGAGAGGCCACAATCCAGACACCATTGAATGACCTCAAGAAAGACTAATAATTTTACTATTGGTGGATTCATCGATATAATCTATGTATTTAACATATTAATTTTTTTACAATAAATAAAATTAGACGATCGATAAGGAAAAGAACAAAATAGCGGCCGGAGAAGTATTGTACGTACGTAGGTGTAAATTAAGAATTAACATAGACGCAAGTCGTGCGGTGGCGATTGCTCATGTTTTCCTTCCAGGCCACGTAAAATCAACGGAATATATTCCAACCCCATTTCCAAAAAGTACATGTAATCATAATAAGCATCTCCTACAAGAAAAGTTAACGTGTCCAGATTTTTGTGGCAAAGTCTCCAACCACCATGCATTTGCAAAGTTGGCTATGAGAGCAGTGCCATTTTAAAATAAAAAAAGAGCTTCTTAGGTCCTCTAGATTACCTCAGGCATACAAATAAATTTTTGATCTAGTGATAATATTATTAATTTTTTCGTCGAATACTTAATACAGTTTTCTTATACTCAATAAAATTTTATTTAAAGAAGAAAAGTAAATAAACAACTATAATTCTTATAATTTAACATCTTCCAAAAATAATTCGAACATATATAAAATAAAGAAAACCCTAGCCCTTTACTGCAGAAAAAAATGCAACCCTTTAGCTACTAAAAGTCATCTCAGCTTTCTGCGATCATCCCTCTCGAAATGTGGACACATTACTCGAATCTATACCGTGAAGGCTTAGGGCTATTTAATTTGGACTTTGGACAAAGGAGTGAGTAGTGAATTTGGAGCTCAAATCTTTACTGAATGAACATGGATATTCCTTCATTTGGCAAGCCCGACGTTGAGTCAACCGTTGATGTAATCTCAGATCCTGTAATCAATTTGTTCACCTTTTTTAGGATTTGAAATTACTTATAACGAGGAGGGATTGTGCAGTTTCTTAATTAATATTTTATCAAAAAACATGTAGACAACTAAGTCAGGAACTCATGCAGACAGACATACTTCATACTAATTATTATTTTTCCATACTTAATTAGCATTATTAATATTGTCATTATTATATTATGATGGGAATCATAGGGTGACAAGTCTATCTCATTTTTCATAATTACCCAACAAACTCATGAATTGAGTGGGTCGGATTTACTATCCAATCAAAGAGTACTGCCAAACAATTTTCCCTCTCAAAGCAACAAAAACACAAAATTAAACAATCGTGCCAACCTGCATATCTTATCACTTGAACCGCCTTTTGATGAACTTAAACATATTATCATCTTGGAACAAATACGAAATAACAAGCTACTCAAACTGCATGGATTTTTCAAATCCACTCACTCAGTCACTCTCCGCTAACAATCTTGCTTCCCAAACAAACCCTAGAACAAAAAAAAAGAAAAAGCTAAGCAAATGATGGGCTCCTTTTGGAAATTTAAAGGTGGGCTGGAGGGAGGAAAGGGGAAAAGAGAAAAGCTTTTGTCACGAAGAAGCGTCCATACTCCATATCCTACGAGTGGCCTGGAGTCGAGACAATAATAAGACACAGATATAGAGATAGATGTACTCATGACAACTACTGGAGTAGAAAAAGAGTATTGGACCATGCAAATGCAACTGTGGCAATGACTTTGATTTAGAGGACCACTCCGCCACCAGCCAGCTGTTTTAAACACCAACAAAAAAATCTAGTTTAGTGGTAATATTATTGTTCCTGAATTTGGATATTCTGACGTTCAAATGTTCGAGAATTATCTCGTTTTTTTATGCATATCACAAACTCCAAATATTTCATGCGACCGATCTAATTTAAAATCGTCTTGCTCGCTCGTCCCAACTCGAGATCATCCGACTTTGTTCATGGATATGCGAGTGAGTTGGGAGACAAAGGGATGCCATTATGTATATGAGAGGTGCAATTAGAATGGGCAAGTTAAGTTGAGTAACCAAAAAGGGCAAGAACTCACGTAAGATTGGTGCGTGTGCATGGTGGGAAAAGTGAAGGTTGTCGTCACTCAAAACCTTTTGCTTGTGTGAGTCTTTAATTTTATAGATGCTTTGGTCACCATATCTTCTTCTCCACTTCCATTCATTTTCTCGGGGAGGGGACTCCATATATATATATATTCCTTCCTTACTTACTTCTTCCCTTTCCCATTTCTTGTTTTCTTCGATCACTTTCATTTTCGGGTGTCTCTATGCGTAAGCTTAGAAACAACGCATGCACTAGCTAGGCTTTTCTTTTCAGTGTCTCCTTTAAGCTTTTGTTACCATTTTTTATGGCCAGATATGTCGTCCGGATGCAAAAGCTACTACCCGTTCTCATCATATAATAAGTATCTACTCTAATACACACTTCCTAAGAATAGGAGTCCGGATTAACCAATTGTTGTAATGATTTACGCGTGTCTATCGTCACCATGCAAGAGTTCCCCACGAAACGCTCTTAATAGTAGTTACCACAAATTAAGTAGAAAGTAAGCCTAGTCAACTTCAAAAACCTTTATTATCAGGAGGACATGAACTGTGGTTCTATGCAATTCATTGAAAATGAGTACAATTATCACATCCTCATATGACATGTTACCTATGTCATATGACGTGCTTTGAGGCTCCATACAACCAAGAACACCATCCTTATCATCGTCTCTCTCTCTCTCTCTCTCTCTCTCTCTCAATATGTGAATACAATAGCCGCTACTGGTCCTCCCATATCATATCCTATGCATTAACATGTATACTTTTATGCCCCCGTTTTCTTTGGTCCATACAATCACTTCTTAGTGGAGCTTTGGAAGCGCGAGACTATCTTATTTGGACGACTTGGAATGTACTTTCTTTTCCATGTATTGTTCTCCATGTGCACACCACACCAGTTACAAGAAAGAAGCAAAAAAAACCCAGGTTTGACTAAAGAAAAAAGGGTGGCAGCTAGCTGGGTAAACTCTGGAAGATCCCACATCTACTTTAGGCAAGGGGTGGTGAACTGGTGATCACCACATCCAAGATAACACAAATTGCAAAAATATCCCTCCATCCAGGGCAAACCCAATTGTCGAGGAAAAAGGGTACTTACCAACCAAGCTTTACAATGGTTTGGCTCGATGCATGTTTTGTAAGAATACTATTAGCAGTGCTTGACTTAGCAAGATATATAGTTTGCGCATGCCCTTAATCATCATGCTCCTAATTAAGATCTAGTTGGCGAGCGTATTGCAATTTAGCTCAGGAAGAGGAAGCCTTTAGGGGTTCATACATCCTTCGAATTCGAGTTAACATTGTAAATTCAGATAATTATATGAAGTGTTTGAGGAGGGTTATATGTGGGCATTTGAAAATGGCAGATATAGGAATGAAAAAACTTCAAACTACACAAATTGAGTTCAGATTTTGAAAATAGAGGCATCCTAATTTTTTTTTTTTTTGCCATTCAACCGATCTCAAACGAGATGGAGATAAGATCCACACACCGTCAATTCCAAACTACGTAACCAAGACACATAGTCGAACCTCGACAGGACCCGAGGCGACAAACTCAGGGACTTTTTGGCCACTAAATGAGCCTCCCTGTTCCTATGACGACCTACGAAACGTAGATCACAATACCCCCAAAACCAGCCAACAAGGCTTTGATCTCACGCAAAATTGCGCCAACCTTAGAATCATTGAAATTCCCTGCCAAACATTTATCCAGGATAACTTTCGCGTCGCCCGTAATAAATAGCGATGTGAGATGTCTTGTGCTGCATTCCTTGAGACAATCCCGAAGAGCTAGGGTCTCCAAAACATGAGCATCTTTAATCCCTGCATAAATGATTGTCGTAGTTGCAATTGGAAACACCATCCTGCATCAGACGAACCGTCCCAATAGAGGCATCCTAATTCCTAAGACTAAAAAATGGAGGTTTTGTCTGCGGTCTTGCTCTCAGCCAGCAATTGGCCCAAACTAGAGAAACTACTAGGCCCGCATTTTCCAGACCCGAGCTGCGGAAGTTGGCCCTCTGTCTTTGGGCTTCCCAGCCCAGGATTTTGGGAACTCAGAATAATGACTAAACCGGAACGGCCTGTTGGAAAGGATCCCACTTGCGGCATACGTTAGTACGTACGGGCAGCAACCGCAGTGGGCCCTGCAGGAGCTGCTAAGCCAATACCGTGCGAGTCCCTCCCACTGCCAGAATTTTCCCTCCTCTCTTCCTCCGTCAAAAAACAAATAATAATTCCGCTTGCCCGGCAAATCAGCAAATCTTGGAGAAGGGGTTAGCCAGGCCTCCCCGGCAGCTTAAATAAAACCCTAGTCGACAAATCGATCTCCGGCAAAGTCGAGTAACCGAGAGAAGTAGGGTTTCAAGGGTTCCGATTAGAACTCGTCGGAGGTTTCGGGGAATCAGCTGGGGGCGGCGGCCATGGGGATTATCAGGAGCGGGTTCAATCTCATGCTCGGTACGTTCTTCGGTATCTACATAGCTCAGAACTATAACGTCCCTAACATACACAAGATGGCCAACGCCGGGGTGGCCATCGCCAAAAGCATCGAGGAATCGTACAGGAAGCCGAAGAAGAGAGACGTGGAGGATTGAATTTGATTCTCTTTTCCTTTTAGGTCCGGTGTTGTTTCCTTGTTACGTCTTCGATTTGGCGGTGACAATTTTTGTCAGGGGATTGTTTAGGTCCTTTTTCCCCTTGTTAAACCTTTGTTTCTTATTTGCTTCAATATCGAACTTTGTCAATGGAAATCAGGGTGAATAAATAGAATTACTTTGCCTCTTTGCGTTCTTGCGATCTTTGGGAATTCTCAGTTCTACTTCAGGAGTCTCTTTATGCTGTTCATTACTCCAATGGCTATTTTGGATGTACAGAAGCTTCTTCCTTGTGTTTTGTTAAGCTTGGGTTGCGCTTCAAGAATCACAATGCTGGTATTATAGCAGATTCTGCTTCAAATTTGAATGCTTAGAAGCAAGCCATGTATGCTATCATTGTATACCGAACTTTCTTTCGGTTCTTAATCATGAATTTTCATGCCATTATATTGCAAAAGGAACAAAGTCGGAAACATTTAACATTTGCTGAGTGCAGAGAATGTGTTGTCGGCTGGTTATTAGTGCTAATGTGGACTTGTCTTCGCTTTATACTACTATCCGCAGATTGCTGTTCCTATAAGTTTATGATTGTCGATTGATTCACTTTCAAGGAGAACAACTCAGTTTCTTAATTGCTGTGAGACAGTCAAATATATTGGGTGAAGAGTGTGTGAGTGGACGTAAGTTATGCTTTAGTAAGCAGAAGCTCATTGGAGTGCTTCACCTCTTCCATTTGCTTCTAATTCTATGTGTTATGCTTTAGTGGTGAATGGCTGTTTGTACCAAATTCTGTGAAAATGACACAAGCCTATGAGTGCTTTGATTTTCTTGGCTAATCCATTCACTTGCTAGCTTATAGATAATCAACTAGGTTGATAATCCATAGTCTATGGTCTTTGGCATATTGACATTATTGTCTATGATACACAGTAGCTAAAATAAAGTTATAACATCTGAATGACTTGTCTGTGCAAAGAGTTAGCTGTAGTAAAGTAGTTGAAGCCTTTCACTTATATTCCATAACAACAGATGAAAATCTTATTACAAGATAACATATCCTGTATTAGCTGCGTAGGGTACACTGTATTTCAGCTGATGATTAGGTACTTCTATCCTGCATTGATTGAAGCTGTATCAACCATTGTTGGATGAGGAGCTATTGCCAGAGGTTTGATCGCTTTGTGCAATGAACGCCAGTCCGCAATGGTTGTGATTTTGTCGGAGTACACAATGGATAGTGAACTTTGGTCAAGAAGTTTCACTATCTCTACCATCTGGCCAAGGATGTAGACTGCTTCCCTGACACTGCCTTTTCTCTCTTCAATTGTGGTCTTCAAACACTTGCTGAATATGAATGGTCTCAAGTTAGTGAGACAAGCTGCCAATAGATCGGAGATCAGCACAACAAGTGATGGAAATAAGCTTTCCCCTGGAGCCATGTTGTAGTGCTGATAGTTTTTCAGAATGGTGCTGCTTATTCTATACATGGAATTAGCTGCCAATGCCTCGGCGTGCCATTCTGAAGGGTTGATCCTTGGGCATTCAGTTGGATATGCATTCTTAAACTCTGTAAGCCTGCTCTTTCCACCTTCAACTAGCAGTTCGAGTACTTCTCTTGTGCTTTTCGATTTCAATGATAGTTTATGAAGATCCACATCCAGCCATTTGTGGTATATGTCGACACCCGACCACACTTTAAATGCTGCTCTTCTTGTGTTAGTCAGCTCTTCTTTCCCATCCAAATGTTCTTCTATGAGTTTGACATACACGAGCCCCTCATGTACACTGCGCAACAACTGTTTGACCGAACAACTACTTATATTTGGGAGTGAAATTGCAATGGCTGTTAAAGTAACTATAGGAAGAGACCAAGGTTGTGGAGGCTCTTCACAATCCAGGCTGCAAACTTGGTCGCAGTCAATTTCTCTTACTCCCTTGAATCCTTCTGCAAAGGTTGCCCTTTTCAACAGGTCAGTGAGATGTTTTGGCTGTTTCTTTTCCCCCTCCCGCATCCAGTTATCTGTGGCAGTACAATTCTTCTTCATTGTCACTTCCACAAGTTCTTCCTCGCCTTCAAAATGCAAAACGAAGCGGCTTAGATCTAAGTTTTTGGTCTCCATGCTCTGATCAGCTGAAATGCTTTCACTTGGTAGCAGCTTCTTCAACTTGCTGCACGAATCACAGACCTTCACAATTATGCATGCACAGAAGATGGAAATGAATTGAATCAATTTGCATCCCATTACTATTCCATTTTGCGCTCGAATAATAGTGTCCAAGCAACTGCGCTTTGCTTCATGTGCAAGTTTTCGGAGTAGCTGGCTTTCGATGCGTATGAATGGACACTCTTTGATCTCTACCAGACACTGAATCCAGTACTTCTCCACTTTGAAACATATTCCTGTACAATTTATCTTCCGGTTTCTTGGCAACCTGTATAACACTGAACTGAACCACCTGACTGCTGGTGCCACACTACCAACCCCAACTGCTAAAGCCTGTGCGACGAGGACTAAAGTCGTTGACCATTGGTAGTCAGACTCCCCTGCACAAAATTTGAAGGATCCTGGCATGAAAAATGACCTCAGCATTGCCTCTGCAAGAACTGTGGTGCCAAGGAGACACAGTGCACCTGAGGCAGCACAAGTAACTGAACGCCCCATTACAAATTGAGGGTTGCTGGTGTGTGCCATTATCCAGAACTTCATCAGGTCTTCTTTCAACTCCTCTGGCGTTCTTCTATTCATATCCTTCGACCCCTCTTGCATAGCCATGTCACATTTCTTCTTGTACATGAACTCTAACTCTGTCTTGGTTGTTGCCACAGCTAAAGCAGATGAGCCCAAGATTAAGAGCATCACAAGCATAAGAGACATCACGCCAACATGCTCCCACCAGCAAACATAGATCACCCCAGTGCCCAATTGGATCGCTATGTTGACTAAAACAGTGACCACCAGTATTGCAAAAGCCATGATATTCATCATGATTTCCTTGTTCTGCACCGTTCCTAGCGAAGGCATCGAGTTTGCAATTACCACGCAGACCAACACACCACTGCTGAGTTTGGAGAGCTGGTCGTTTCGGCTGGGCATGGGGGTGTTGAGATCCACTGAGAGCTTGACTGCAACTGCTACGATGGTCAGTGAAGTTGCGTTGATGGAGAAGAACTTATTAGGGAACCAGAATTTCTTGTGACGGCAACTGTGGATGAAATCTGCAGCCATGGCAATTGCACAGGCTAGAGATGCTGCTGCTACATAGAGTCCAATCCATGGCAGAGGCCGAGTGTACTTTTCTTCATTCAGGTCCCCGTCAGCACTGCAACCCACCATTCTAAGCAACGAAGTATCTACTGGGTCAGTTTTCTAAAGCTTATGGGAAGACAAAGTTATGAGCTTTTTGAGGGTCAGGTCACTGTAGATTAGCAAGATGAAAGCTTTTCTCAGATGAAGCTGGTAAAAAGGTTTGATTGCCTTATCATATATCAGTCCAGTGATTGAAAATTTGTTTGGTTTGGACATAAAAGTCGAAGGCAGAGGTGTCCTGGTGAGTGGTGATGGTGACTAGGTTGTCTAAGTTTTTTCTCTTCTTTTCTTTTCTTTTTCTCCTTTCTTTTATGATGTCTAAGGTCTTACTAGAAATGAATGGTGCTGCAGACTGCAGAAGACTTGGAGCAGGGAGTGGTTCGTGGAATTATACAAGTTTGACTAGTAAACTGGAGAAATATTAGATGGAAGACAACAGAATTCGTATGCTGCCTACTGTTGTTTTCTTTCATACGAGAAAACAGAAGGGTCCCAACAAATGATGACGTCGTTGATCATATCAGCTGGAAAGCAGAGAGATTCTAGTGTGTTCTTTCTCGTGCAAAGTCTTTACGATTGATTCTTCACTCTACTATTTGACAGGTGGGTTCGGATTGCCTGCCAATTTCTAGCCGGTTTGGTGACTTTGGAGAAGTTCGATGGCCAATTCGTCCAGGGTACAAAAATTGGATGGTGCAAGGGTCTATATTTTACGGTCTCCTTAAACGCCAGCGTTTGGCATTAATACACAAGGTCGGCTTTGGAGCTGCTTCCCTCTAGGGATGGCAATGGGTCGGGTCGGGCGCGGATAGTGCATATCCGTTACCCTATCAATATTAGTTCGGATTTTACCCATACCCATACGGCATACCCACATGTGAAACGGGTATGAAAATCAAAACCATGCCCATACCCGTTCGAGTTTCGGGTGTCCACGGTTATCCATGGGTAATAATTTATCTTCATAACTCCAACAAATATATTAACATTCACACGTATTCTCACATTACATAAGAGAAAAAGTACGACAATAATTCACTAGAATGAAAAATAATAATTAAACTACACAATTTCATGAAAATATTATATTAATATGTTAAATATAAAATATGTTAGAGAAAAATAATGATTATTTCTAGACAAAATCCATATGCATGTGTATAATCGGGCGAGTTCGGGTTGGATAGTGAGAAACCCATGCCCACTCATTACCCGCAATATTCGGGTTCGGATTTTACCCGCACACACTAAATGTCCTTCGAGTTCGGGTTTTACCCTACCCGATTAGACCGGATTCGGGTGGATATCCACGGTTACGGATATTTTTGCCATCCTACTTCCCTCCCGGCATAGCATAAGCACCGATTCTGACATCAGCTTGCTCCACGAACGAATCCAGTACCGGCGCTGGTTCCGGCAGCCAGGTTAAAAAATGACGACGAGATCGAATTTCTACAAGAATTCCTCAATCTCATACAAGAAGGATTTGAGCGTCTCTTCTGTGATTCAGAACCTCAAAGGTAAAATTCTTCCCACGTTTCTGCACTTTCTGTTTGGATGGCTGGGAATAGCTATTATGAGAAAACCTTAAATCGAAAAGAATCAACCGAGAAGGCAGACAGCTCAAACTTCTTACAAATTTTTTTTTACTGGACCGTTCCTTGAGCCCTGTGTAGCTTATAACGTTGCAACGGGAAATGTTCCCGTGACCGATGACCAACCGCGCACCGGCGAGGGAAAGGAGGGTCGGGAAAAGCGAAAAGTTCGCGCCGAAAAACCTCCTCGACCTAGCAAGCGCCGGGAAGTTGAGGAGGATGATGATCGGCCGATGTCTCACCAGGATTACGTCGATAAAATCAGGTAAGATTGACTTCAGAAGTTAATTCCGCTTGTATTGATTTGAATGAGTGCTAATTGATTGGACTCGTCTTCAAACAGGAAAGAAGCCAGCTCATCTCAGCCTTATGAATCACTGAGTGCTGATGTTTTGGTAACTTTGGGTTTAAAAGTTGGAATCAATTGATGAGCTGGGATGGTTTCATATTGTTTCTTCATGGTTGTTACTGTGGCAGGAGAATTCGAAATCGGTGTTGAATTTGGTGGCCTATGGAAGTAAGCAACCTGGGGTTTTACATTTGTTTGATCCGTGCCTTTGTTCGTTGTATCAAGTGTGTTTCCAGTCAAGTGCTGTATCAATGAATGTGATTCGAAATGTTTCATTCTCTGACCTTATTCCCATTAGGCGATGAAAGCAGTTCTTCAGAATCTGAGGTGGAGGGTACTTCACAGACTGGTTTGTGCCTTCCTTTAAACGATTTATTTCAACTATTGTTTTGGTTTCTTGATGTACGACATTTCAAGTTACTTTGGCTGGGTAAATTTGTGTTCCAATTAACTTGAATAGAACTCTCATTTTATTGATTCCCAGACTGACCGAGCAGGAACTGGTTATGGTTATTGTCGAAATCTAGAAGTTTTAAGCAGGCCAGGCGTTAAATACTATATTTATGCCACTTCTCTACTCTAATTTCCTTTTACTGTGTACTGTATAGGTCAGACAAATGAAGTTGACCAAATCAAGACAAGAGACGAACAGCGGTTTCCAATTGCTGGAGAACCATTCTGTGTGGTATGCGGTAAATATGGGGAGTACATCTGCGACGAGGTGAAGTGTTTGCCTCATGCTTCTTCTCTTTATTGCTCTGCATATGTGGTATTGTTCCTCGTCCTGTAATTCTTGAACTTTCCATATCTTTCTTGATAGACAGATGATGATATATGTAGTCTGGAATGCAAGGCTGAGCTTATACGGAGGCTACAATGTGCTAAGGTGCTTTTGAAATAATATTTACAGTGCATATTAAAGATGTTTGCTGGCATTTTCTCTGATATGATGTCTGTGGTTTCAGAGAGCACAAAGCAACATTAACAGTGATGTCTCCCCATCTAAACTCCAAGGTGTACAAGTAATGCCTGAGTTTAGGGATGGCACTTGGGACTACAAACAGAACTGCTGGTCCAAACAGAGATCAAATCTTTGTACCTATGAATGGTATGCTTTCCTTCTGACATAAAGGTCTCAAATATCGCCTCTGAAGTTGAGTACTTCAAATATATTGCTACACACGTTACCCATAATGCTAAATCAGTAGTATCAGTTGAAATGTGGTATTGATTTCCAACTGGCGAGTGGATAACTCAGAATAAACTCTTCTCCTATCTTCCTGGGTGTCACTTTATTGATGCTCTCATGACCAACGTGCACTGCAGCTGGAAATGCCATAAACCTGGGCACCTTGCAGAAGACTGTTTGGCAGAATCAGAGGACCAGGTCAGGCATTCTGCTCTGCCCAGAATTAATAAAAATTATAAATTTCGCTCTCTTGTGAAGTAAAGGTGGACTAGCAGACTGATTTCACTTATCAAAGTAAGCAACATGCAGGCTTTAGCTAGGAGATCGAATTCCATATCTAAGGATCTCCGTGGACTTTACAGAAGGTATCTAAAATGTTAATCTCTGCCTTCTTATCTTATGTTGTTCCGTTCTATCTGCTTGACATGTGTTTATTAAGTGTATTGCTGAAAGTTGTTAGTAAGAATGCAGTTAAGTTTCTGAAGGTAGTAATTATTTTGTGAGATAGATAGGATAGCAATGGATATGTCATGTTGAGATCATGTCCTCCCACAGTGCTGCTGTCTTGACATGCAAGCTATGGGGCTTGGCCCTATTTGCGTGGTGTCTCTAGCATGGTTCGTTTTGTCTGCATTGGTTTGTTTTTATGTTAATACGCGTTAAACCTTACCACTCTTCATCTGGACCATTCTGTAACAAAATAAACTTGCAGAACTTCGTATTTTTCCTTAAGTGTTCACTGGCAGCTTGACTAGTTAGCCTAAGAAAAGGAAATTGCTTTTGTCTTATGCCTTCATGTTTGAGGAATTCACATGAATCGTGTCTGGCCATGTTGTGCTATCTTTACGTCCGCAGATGCCATCAGATGGGTGACAAATTATCTGGAGCAAACTGCAGCTCATGCCGCAGCTCTTTAAGCTTAGCTACTTGTCTGGATTGCAATGCTGTCTTTTGTGATGAGTAAGTACCATGTTTATATGATTGTTCGGCAGTAGCTATTTTTCCCCCTCCCTTCTAATGGCATCCACCATCTTTCATTAATCCCTCTACTCTAATTCTTGATCCATTGCTTCCCATCAACATGCTAGACGTTAATTGATTTTAAATGCTGGAATATTAACATGGTTATACAACTTAGCTGGTGAAGGTCTAAGTAATTGTTTGGTTCCCACTCTTAGGTAGTACTATTTGGATATTCTTGGTATTGTTTATTGGTCAAGTCCTTGACATTTTGATCCATAGTTTGTGTGAGTAGCTCTACTCTTTGATGCTGCTTTGCTTCTGCGCCTATAGATTTGGTCATCTGTTGTAGAGGGGATATGTTGAAACACCATCTCTTTGCTAGATTTGCTTACAGGCAATCTGATCTTCAGTGCAGGACACTTAAATGAGCATATCAGGACGCACCTATCCCATCAGCAATATTACTCCCATAAACTTAAACGACTTGTAAGTTTTCTCTATGAACAGAAGAATCTACTAATCGAATGAATCAACAGTTTTTCTTTGTGAATGTTTGAGCAGCACTTTGTCTTGTTTATATTATTTACTTATTTCTGCATAGTGGAGTACAACTTAGCTGGCATGGTTCAACATGTACTAATGCAGGTGAAATGCTGCAAATCAACATGCAAGGTGACTAAGATGAGGGATCTTTTGGTTTGCCAGTTCTGCTTTGACAAAGCTTTCGACAAGTTCTATGATATGTATACCGCAAGTTGGTATGAAACGTCTCTCACTGATCGCCCCTTCCCTTTTCCCAGACTTGATACTGATTACATTATATATATATGGCAAGTGCAGGAAACCTACTGGACTTTCAATCATCTCGGGTTCTATTTGCTGCGAAGATCACTTTGAATGGTAAGCCTCTATGTACATCTTCGATACTCTTTGTCCTTCGTATTCGTGGATGCCTCATCCGTCAAGGTGAGCTTGGTTGCTTTGATTTGGCCAGGCATAGAATGAATTGCTTGAATGCAGACCTTGAAGAGAAGGCATATATTCTATCCAGAAGTCCACAGAAGGGCAAGTCCGTTCAACTAAGCGACTTCATTTTCTGAGAAGCAAAAATTACTTCCCTGAAATTGTCCTAGCCTTTTCCGTACGCAACTGGTGAGTGCGAGTGTATCATTGGAAACAAAAAGTTAGGAAGGCAAGATCGAACAAAAATTTGGTATCTCTAATTATACTATGGGTCTTTTGGAAGTTGTTATTGTTAAATAGATGTATTGTTGAGAATGCATATATAATATTATACATGTATTGTCAAATTTGATGCATTGTAGAATACAACGTTTGGTATGTGTGATTGTGTATGTCGCATCAGCTAAAAGCTGAGACAAAACAATCTCAACTCAACTATCTCAATAATCACAACTAAAAGTTGAGATATAACAATAACTCAAAATGAGTGATAGTTTCTGTCACATCACAGAAACAATCCATGTATTGTTTTTGTTAAAAAAAAAACGATGCATTGTAAACAATATATGCATAATGACAATCTCAACAAAACTATCGCAACTTTCAAACGATCCTATGTTTCAAAATTTTGGCATCTCCATTAAATTGAATTGCTTGCTGGCCTCTTTCCTCCCTCTTTGTGAAATGGCGCCCAACGTGTCAACTTTCTCCAATTCTCGAGCTATGCATGTAAAAGTTCAAACATGCAGTTGCTCAAAGCTATTTTGTATTATCATGAACCTATATTAGATTTAAGACTATGAATATTTAAGTAAATATTTTATTTTTATACTAGCTACTATAAATATTGCGAATTAATAAAAAGCATTTTGTGAGAAATAATAGGGGAGAAAGACATTTTCAAAAAAAAAGAAGAATAAATAGCACTTTTATAAACGGTGCGAGGGATCCTCAAAAAGAAGTGAAAACGGTTGAAGGGGAAAAGTATAGAGAAGCAAGGAAGGCTGGTGTAGACACCACTTTTTGTCCAGGTTAAAACATATTTAATCAATTAAAATTTAGATTCAGTTTAAGGTTTGCTATAGCAAACCTTGAATGGCCTTCTAGCTTAAACATACTTGTAATGCTTGGGTTGAGTCCAGTTTGCAATTAGTCAATGAGATTAGCAATAGCAAATCTCAGTTGGTACTACCTATTAGTAACGGAGTTGACGTGTTTAGACGAATTAGACTTGAGTTCGATTTTGGTTGTCATGCAAGTGACCAATTCTTAAAACATTGAGTCTTGTGAAATTGGGTGCAATTCCTAAATAATAAAATAAAACTCATATAAATTATATTAAGATAAATACAATACTAAATAACTAAATCATGATTACAATGCATAACAATTACAACCAATTCCCCTACAGTAAACTATTTACAATTGTACAACAAAAGAAATTATAATTATATAATAAAAAAATTGGGCTCAAGTCCAAGCCCAAGCAGCAGTCAACTCTTGTCAATGCAAGTCAACCGGCCAACCCAAGGTTGAATCAAGGCCCAGTCAGATCAACCAAACCCAAATCAAGTCCAAAGTCAGGTCCAAGGTCAACAACAGTCCAGGCACAAGGCCATTTTCTGAACAAGCCTACTAATCAACTCGGTTCGACTAGAAAACAACAGGGTTTGGTCCAACCAAAATTACCCGACCCGTCAACTTTGGCTATAAAAGAAGCCCCTTGGCTCTGCTTTCGGACATACACAACAGATAAGGGTAAGCTGATTAAAATATCTTCTTCTTCTTCCTCATTTTTTTCTTTCCTTCCTACAATAAACAGACAGTTCCAAAGAGAGAGAACACTGAAAAGATAGCATACCTCTCTTTTTCCTCTTTCCTTTTAACCAACAGATTTCAGAAAGAAACAGTGAGGAAACCTTTTACTTTTTTCTTTTCCTTTTCCTTAAGAAAAGACAGTAAAAGCAAGTTCTGAGGTGGAGCACAGGTCAGAGTAGACAACAAAGAGAAGGCGCTAACACCAACACCAAGAAAAGTCAAAGATTGGTAATTTCTCTATACCAATCATTATATCCGTACATCCATTCTTCTACCTTTCTAAAAAAAAGCTCTCGAGAAACACTCAATCGACTCAAAAACTCCCTACAATAAGACAGCTTCACTCACCATGATAAATATTTTGTCAACACAAGCCTACAAAAATCAGATTGAGTGTTTCTCTAATCAGTTTCATCATCCATGTATTCTCATTAAGACTTTGACTATTTTCCTTGTGATGCCCTGTTTGATTAAGCTTTACTGAGTTTGTTTCATATCCGGTATGATTTTTAACATCTCAACTTATCAGAACATAGATATGAAAATGGAAACATTCAACATAAACTCAAGCTTAGGGAGGTATTTTAGAATGCCTCTTTGGTTTTAAAGAGAGCCCTAACTAATCTTAAAACCTACTTTACCAAAACCATAAACACTCACCAGTTTCTTGGTCCAAACCCATTTTAAAGTCTACAACATTCAAACCTATACCACGACAATACAATATAAGACTTCTTAATCACAAGCAATAGCAGTGGTTTTTCATTTAACAGGTAACTTCTATACTTTTGATTTCCTTCGTTTTAACCATGTTTAGGAAACCTTAAAAGAAACTTTCTATTTGGAGGGTTCAAAACCATTATAACCAATCAAGTTTTCCCCTAACTAACAAAACAGAGTCATACATGGGTTTAAAAGGAGCTTCACTCTTAATCCCAATTTTCAAACCGAATCTCCACCATTAGAACTACCATAAACCCACAAATTTTCCACATCCAAATCCATAAAGCCATCAGGCTAATACCAAATTTTCTTGAGTTACACATATTTCCAACTGTAAACCACCATAATCATTTTCAAATCAATAGAACATCTCAAACGAGGTTAAGCAAACAGATCCAGAAATAAAGATTACCAAAACAAACTCACCCTTTTGTCATTGTTATCGGGGTCGGCGAAATATAGATTTTCCGGCGGTGGCCATTTATCCCCTCACTTGTCTGCCTCTCTTTCCCTTGCCATCAATCAGACCGACAAAGAAAAACAAAATAAATAATTAGAATATTAAAGAGCAAGAATGACAACTTTTTTTCATGAAAACCAGAATAAAAAAATCTTACCCGTCTGTCGTCGACGAGGGAGTCACCGTCGGTCCCACGCACCGCCTCAACTCACCGTCGTCGACGTTCCCCTGGTTTCTGGTACTCCTCCTTCTATAGCCGCCGCCGACAACCTCTTTCTCTTCCCTTTTTGATCGTATCTAAAAAAACCAGAAATCAGAAAAGAAACACATATAAGACACTTGCTCAAAGTCGAAATCGAACCTCCAAGTTTGACATGCAAACCCAAAATCTAGATCTTACCTTCGTATGCGCTGTCACCGTCGCCGGCGTCAGGAACCGTCGGTCTTACCATCGTCGTCGTTTGTTCTTTCTCAGCTTGTTGTCGTTATCACAAAGAAGAGATGGGGGGGGGAGCAGATCGAAAGGGGTCAAAGGGTAGAAAAAGGTAAACGAGGGTAGAGGGAAGGAGGTAGGAGAAGAATCGTGATCACCGTCGAGTTATTGTACTCTAAGAGAGCGAGAGCGAAGAGAGGGGATGAGCGGTGATCACCGTCGAGTTATTGTACTCTAACCACCGTTGACAGCGTCGAGTTTTTCCTTTTTTGTCGATCTTTTTTTTTTTTTTGTGTGGAGAGAAGAGAGCGAGAGCGAAGAGAGGGGATGAGCGGCTATTAGGTTATTACGCCAACTGCCAAAAATAAAATCTCTTCTAAATTTCGAACCATTGACCTTAAAGTCGTTATAAATTTCAATCTAACATTCTAAACCATTAGGCTGATCGCCTGCCACTTGTTCACCTAATAACGTGAATCGATCTAAATTTATAAATCTGTATACTGAACTTTTTAAAACTCCTTAATACAAAATGTCGATGGTCAATATACCATATTAGCATTTTCGTGTTAAGTTTCTTCTAAAGTCTGAAACTGGATTTCCAAAGGATCGAAATTTGATCCACCATTTTAAAATCTCAAGCCTTAAACACGATCAATAAAATGTGTTGGGTTTTTCTCTTAAAAACCTATCACTTAACTAGGGGTGGGATTCGGTCTGTAAACAATTTACCGTTTACCGAATTTACCGTTTTCGGTATACCGAAGTTGGCCAAACTGTTTACCGATTACCGATACCGGTTTGTAACCGGTTTACCGATTACCGAATTAACGGTAAACGGTTACAAACCGATATTACCGAAATACCATGAGAAGCGATTTCAGGCGGTTTTTCGGTCGGTTTACCGAATATTTACCGAACCGAATTTCTGGAAGTGGGGTGATGTTGTAATATTTTGATTTTTTTGAGTTTTTTTCATCATTTTTGTAATTAATAATTTATTATTAACTCTTATTTACAATATTTTTGAGGCCTATACTTACATTCATGTATGTAATATTTTATATTTTTGGGGGTAAAGCAATAAAACGCTGCGTAGCACTAGGGAGTAGGGAGGGGGGATTCGGTATCGGTAATACCTATTTACCGTCGGTATTTACCGATACCGTGTTCGGTAAACCGACTCCCCCAACTTTCCGCTCGGCTGCCGATACCACCGGTAAACGGTTTACCGTTTTACCGAACCGGTAACGGTAAACCGTTTACCGGATTACCGTTTACCACCCCTACACTTAACAGAACTACGTGGACTTTGATCCCGACTACTCGGGTACATAGGTAACCAATAGGTTTGAGTCCAACTAACCAAAACTTTTTTCCCCACACTTAACCGTACTCCCGAACCCAAAACTCTAAAATTTCGCAGACCAAATCCCGGTTTTGACCCTAAGGTCAAAGTCGGGCCAAATAGTCTTCGACCCACTACAATGTAAGGTAGATGACGGCTCCGAGCAATTCGCGACAGATCCCTTTCGATTTCGAGGGAAGGTTGCGATAGCTGGCATGGAGGGAGTAAAATCTGAAAATTCTTTAATGTTTTAAGATTAAGATTTAAGATTTCGTTGAATGACTAATTAGTAATTTTTTCCGTTGGTTGAATTACATTTTTGTTAGCAGAAGTAATCTCAACAAAGCAATAAACGCAACCAAACTAATCTTTTTTTGGTTCAAGTAACCTCCTCCTTCACTCATCCTGTGTTGCCTCCTCCTAGTCCTCTTCAGTTATAAAAAGCTAGGTTGTGTGTGCCTTTGAGTTGGGAGCCCGGGACCGGGACTATAAATATGTTGGATGAGTTCATAAGTGAGAACAATAAGCAAGGACGAGAAGGAATAAGGAACCAGAAAGAAAACGTAAGATGACTTGATTAATTCTTTGTCTTTGACTCAGTTTCTTTCTTTTTCTTAATTCTATTTCATCCATTCGTATGTTCTTCGTTCCAATTCAAAATTCAATTATTTTTATACAAAAAATTCCAATTTTATATCATCTCTGCAATGATATCCATTTTAATGTATCTTCAAACAAAAAAAATATTCTACTAAAATATGGTCAAGGTCGCATGCCAAGTCACTATGCCACGATATTTCAGAATGATACTTACATGCCTACATGGTATCTATTTTGCATGATCATGATATATTTTTATGTCACGGTCGGATAATTAAATACCATCATGATACATGATATTTCCATGTCCGTGGGGGAATATTTTGTCGTAGGAATTTTTGTTTCAATGCTCATTTAAGATTTTTTTTATTTTGGTTTAGGGTATATACCAACGATTGTAAAACCGTATCAGAGATTGTGCCGGATGAGTTAGTGGTAGAATATTTTGTGTTTAAACTGTAGTTTAATAGTTTCATACTGATCAAATCCTATACCGACTTCACTCCAATAGAAGATTTTTCGTTCGAGTTACTGGTATGATTTAACAAACACAAGTATAAACTCAATTGCTTAATGTATGGGTTAGGAATGGTCTTTGGTGCATGGTATTAGTGAATAGTGACCAATATTAAGTGTAAAGGTATGATTACATTTTGAGGTATATGGCTAATAATAATGGGTTTAGAGACAATAGTCAATGTATTATGTATTCAACACTAGTTGCTTTAGTTTCGATGGTTATGTATTATTTATTATGAAAAAGTTCAGTTGTGGAACCAATTTTAAAAGAAAATATTTATTGGATAATCATATTTTAACTATATTTCATCCAGTAGGTAGGCATCTGAATGAATAAACTAAACATATTTTAACTATATTTCATCCAATTTTTTGGATAGTCAGGCTAAACCTTGATTTTAATGTTAGGTATTTAGGGATAGCCTTGGTGCATTTTCGAATATAATTTAGCTTGGTGTGAAGGCTTAGACACTATGTTTAATGTTATGCTTTAGAGATAGTATTTGCCGCATGGTAAGGATTCGATGTTCCGTGCAAATGGTTAAGATTGGTATATTGTTAATGGTATCATGTTGAGATTCTATAGCGTGCCAATTAGGCATTAGTTGCTAGCTTTGATCTCAATGTTTATGCATTGTTTTATGATGAAATGCTTAGCTATATAATTTCTAATCTACAACTTTATAAGTAGTCGTATGAATTAATAAATTGAACATATTTTTAACTACATTTCATTTTAGTTTGGTTGAAGTGCTTTGGAAGCTATCTATCTATTTTCTATCTATCTATCTATCTATCTATCTATCTATAACTTATATATTATGGTTGTTTTGTAGCAACATTTCGCCACCAAGGATTCTAGAAACTCCTCAATTTTCCATGTCACCTTTTATCATTTTAATTTTCCCAAAAATTTATATGTTACACTAAGCTAAAATAATAAAAAGATCTTAATCATCATCGCTAAGACTCGAACCTATAACCTGTGTGTCTACAATAATAACATTCAAAGTATTAACCACTGAAACAAACTCTATTTGATGATATCAACTACAACTGTAATACTACACTTCTCATGAAACGAGGTTAACACGCTACCTCCGAGGCTCTGATTGTGGTCTTCTTTCCATACAGGTTGACATTCGATCCAATTATGAAAAGCTGAAATTAAATTATCATCCAACACTTATTCAATACATTTTGTATGTGCTACTATAAATATGTGTATGAATACACTCATATAGTTCTATAATAAAAACATATATTTAATATTTACTATGTTAGTTGTTGATTATATTTTGAAGTGAAAATGCTAATTTATTAAGTAAAATATATTATCACAATCATGTAATTATGTGATATGTTCTTACAACATAAAATTACTAATATATACATACTTAGTTCATTCATGTGCCACCATGATACAAGATAATCCCATTTGTGTAAGAATATCATTGATACTCATCAATTTTTTTGACCAAGTTAGTTTGGCCTGATCGAAAGCGTCATTGATAAAAGAAACTCACAGGAAAATGAACTATATATGTATCAATGAAACGAATTTGACATCCCTAATTTATTAAAGATAATATAATTATTTTTTATAATGCAACTCATTTTCTCATTTTATTTTTTTGACATTATTAATTTTTCTCTAATTTCCATGCCAACTTATTAAAAACGATATCTTTATGTTTTTATGTAATTCTAATCACTTTTATTTATTTCTATTTTTAGAAATAATTATTTTGTCTATTATCTGCATGAAAATAGAAAATCTTGGATAAGGTTCTTATGCATAACCTAAAAATTATGTTAGCTTAATAATCAAGTTTCAACATTGGACAATTTAATGATTGATATTCAAATAATTTTTAATAAACTAGTTTCATCAATTGGATTGTATCTTCTTGAATTTAAGTATTATTTAAACAAATTTGTAGAGAAAAATGATCTACAATAGTATCTTTAGACTTTAATTATATGAATGACAAGATGAATCATTATTTGAATGATGGGTAAGAGCTATACGTATCAATCAGAGGACAAAATTACCATCTATCGAACAACCTACTACCACCAGATGTTCAACTTCTTAGTTAGTTGAGTTATACATTCAAAAAGGGAGAAATAAGTTGAAATGAATCTGATTCGATCATTACATATGATGATTTAAAATCATGTGCGTGAATATTTTTTCACAAGGCTGAAAAATATTAGACTCTCGCAATCTTTGGCCCAAACGTATAGATGCACGGAAGGAAAAATCAATGAAAAGTTATGTACAAGTACAACATATGATGTTGAAAACTGTTGGCCAATCAAAGAGCAGATGATCGTGAATATGATCTTCAAAATTGTGACGAAGTTATGACTTTTGTTTTTTACACGATCGTTTCTCTTAGCACACTCAAACTAAATATGGCGACCCTACTATCAAACAAAGCTCGAATAATAAATTATCTTAATAAATACATTTAAAGAGAAATAGTAACCTACTGCTATTTAAAAAAAAAAATAAAACATGTCGCCCATCGAGCGGGCACAAACTAGTTTATAAAATAGAAAAACCTACTGTACTATACGTAGCCCTAACTAACCCCAAACCCTACTAACTACTCGGTAACACACGAGAATAAACTAAACTACTTGGGCTAAGCCCATGCAAGATAACGTAACCTACTAACACTAACCCGTAATAATTGAACAAAACACATTAAACAACTGAAATCATTTTTTTAGTGCAAGATTTTCAAAGCCCATGAATCAGCACATCAAGGTTCTGGGCAATCCCCTCAAAGCCTATTACTTTACTCCTCCGTAGCGCTATGAATCATATTAGCTTAGTTTGGCCCTGCTGTAGCTTTTGCAGAAGCAGCTTCTGGCTGGAGCTTTTAGATAAGTATTTTTCCAAAAAAAAAAAACAGTTTAGTGTTAGCCTGTAAAACTATTAGAAGTGCTTTTTATTATGAGCGGTTGTATAAAATGACTATAAAAGACTTATAATATAAAATAAAAATAAAAATTCTAAACAATAAAAAGTAGTCAAAATGGATCTTGTTAGATTTTTTTATATTAAATAATATGATTTATAATTTATTTATTTTTAAAATGATATAAATGAAGGAAAATTTTATTTTCTGAAATAAAATTAAAATATGGTAAGGATAATCTTGTATTTTCTAAATAGCTCCAAATTGGAGCTTCTGCTTTTATGTTATACATAAGCGCTTTTCGGCTTTTGAAAAGCCGAGATTTTATAGGTGTTTGGCCCTGCTTTAACTTTTAAAGTCGAAAAGCACTTATAAAAGTCGGGCCATACATAGGCATTGTTGCCAGCCCAGACAACAAATCCCAGTTAGAGAAAATTCAAATAATATAGAAACAAAAAATGCCCCACATCTCACCACGTAGGCCACTTTCCCCTCTATCTTTGCGCTTTTCCTAGTTATATCACTTACTCCATTTCCCCTTATCTTTCTGCTCTTCGCAGCGGTATATATCTCAGCCTCCGTCTCACTCTCTCCGAAAAAATCGGGGTATATACCCCGACTCCGACCTATCCCTCCTCTCCCTCGCCGCCCACGACCCCACCGACCCCAAACTAACCGACCTATTTGACCGGATCTACTCCTACGGTTCAACCCACCGCGCCCGAACCTTCCGGTTCACGGACCTAACCCTAACCGCCGCAATTAATCAATTCTCCCCAAAATTCACCTCCCTCCGCTCAACCGTCAAACACCTTGAAATAGGGATGGCAATGGGTCGGGTTGGGGCGGGTTTTGTCAAACCCAAAACCATGGGTTTATCCGTAAAAAAAAACCCGGGGTAAAAACCGTTGGGTTTGAAAAACTCAAACCTAACCCAACCCGCTGGGTATCCGCGGGTTCATGGGTACCCGTGGATTTTGTGGTAAAAAATTTACAATAACAAGTTTCTTTCAAAATAAAAGTTTAACATAAATTTCTCATACAAATTAATCATACAATAAACACCAATCTAGAGCATACAAGCAAACCGCAAATTATCAATACAAATTGTTCAAAATTAAAGATAAACATCTATATACGATAAGATTAATTGAAAGATTCTTCCTCGTCTACTAAGTTTCTTCACTCTTCACTTTCATAATATCAACTTCATTCTAAACAATTAGAAAGAACAAATTATACATGTCTCCACAAACATAAAGAATATTAGTTGTTTAAGGAAGATATATTATTTATAATATTAAATATACCGGAAAAGTAATTATATGTGTGTGGGCGGGTACCCATGGGGCGGGTTTACCTAAACCCAAACCCAACCCGACCGGTGAATAGTGTAGCGGGTTTAACCCGAACCCGGCCCAAAACCCGTCAACACGGGTTTTACCCACGTTGACCGGGTTGGGTCGGGTGGGTACCCGTGGGTTCGGGTTTTGTTGCCATCCCTACCTCGAAATCTCCGCCAAATTTGACCTCCACAAACTGATGGCCACGGAGTCCTCCACCAATTTCCCGAACCTGACCTCCCTCTGCCTCCGCCGCTGCGCGATCCTCACGGTGGAGCGCTTCATTTACAAGCCCTTTAACTTCGAGTCCATGCCGAATCTTGAGAAACAGGAGCTGGTGAACTGCGAGTTCGAGGCGACGGTCGCGGACAAGGTGTCCGGGGAAAATCGATCTGGTGGAGATCATGATCGTAGGCGAAGGCGAAGGCGGTGATGATGGCAAGCAATTCTATGCTCCGAATATGTACGTGTGCGCGCCGAGGTGCAGGTACCTGGAGTGCAGGGGAGTGTACCTCGAGAAGTTCTTGCGCATGGAGCTACCGTCGCTGGAGCGCGTGGAGATAGACGGGCGGGTGTGGATGCGGCCCTGGTCGGACAAATTAGTCACCGACGGGTTTCATATGTGGAATGTGGAGAAGGCGGCCAGCGCCAACTTCTTTCGCGTTTTCAAAAACTTCTGCTCCGCCGAGTGTGTGAAGCTACATCCTAATGCAATCGAGGTACATATGATCTTTACAACTTCTCTAATCCTCTATTTGCGGCATTTATATTGCAATTTTGTTTTCATATTATACTAAACGCGTATTAAAATAGTATAATAACACATTTAATATATGTATCTAATGAAATAAATTGATAATTTTAATATTATTTCTAATATAATAATCTGTTCCTCTTTGTTGGCGCTTGGCAGGCGCTTACCTTGGTTCCTGGTATATTAGATAACCGAGGATTATTTTCCTAAATACAGTAAAAATTAAAAGTAATTCCCATAATACATCACTTTTATAAAAACTTCTCAAACTACCAAAGTTTGAACCGATTCGAGTTTAATAAACTTGAACTAGTACCAGATCGATTGCCAAGGGATCGATCCACGTGCATCGAGCGAAACAACCACGATTGGCTGGCACAGGACGACACAGATCGAGTTTATTAAACTCGTTTTTCGTGGATCGAGTACAGAGGACTCGAACTAGGTGACATGGATCGATGACATAGGCAGCGCTCCACCCTAGATCGAGGTACAGGGGATCAATCTTCACCGTTCGATGGCCACATCCGCGATGAAGTGGTGACGCAGATCGAGTGGGGGGAACTCGATGCAGGTGGATCGAGCGCTTGGGAATTGATCTGCTTGATGCGGATCGATGACGTCAGACTCGCTCTGCCGTAGATCGAGTCCTCAAAACTCGATCTGGGTCGTTCGATCTGCCATCACTCGAGCTCCTTTTGACGCGGATCAAAGGCTGCAAAATCGATGCTGTGGTTCGAGTCCCCTAAACTCGATCCACCTCCTCTCACTGCACCTATAAATACCCCCTTCCATTCCACCAAATCTCACACCACTCCATTCTTCTTCCTCTCTTCCTCCCACCACTCTTGAAGAAAAAAATATGCTATGTAGTTGCGGCTAAGCCCGATCTTCCGCATAAGATTTTTTTCTTTAGCTTGGTACTTCTATCACTCAAAATTGCAGAGATGGATCCGAGTATTTACGATCCTAGATTATACATTCAAGGCGGACCGCGAGAAACCCATTTGTTGGATGAGAAACCTTACCATCGGTCTGAAAGTGTTTGGGCGGCAGATCCGGTAAGCACTACCTCATGTACTTTTCTGTTTTAAATGTGATCGTATTCTTCTAAAAAAAAATTTAAAATAATTAATGTTTTTTTTCTACAGGAACAACTTGACGTAATCACCTATCGGTCGCTGTCTTGCTTACCTAAATGGGATGATCGTATCGAGCCCTTCATTGAAAGAGCGCGATTGCTGAGGGTGCGAAAGTCTGTGGGGATGGAGATGGACAACAACCTTCTTACGGCAATGGTGCAAAGATGGAGAAAAGAAATGCACACATTCCACCTTCGAGAGGGAGAAATGATGATTACGTTGAAGGACGTAGCTATGCTGACAGAGGCACAGAGCTTCCAACGATGGTGATGCAATAATAGAAAGTTCACAGAAACCATTGAATGGCTGGGGCCAATTTATAAGCAAGCGTTTAGGTATCAACATCCCCGAGGAAGCACCAGAAGGTCGTCGTGTACCACCTCTACACAAGTCTATGCTATTAATACCTTGGCTAGTAAGGACCGTTGGAGAAATACCGGAGGATGCCACGGATGCTCAGATAGAGAGGTATGCTCGCATTTACCTGATTTGTTTGGTTGGAGGATTTTTGTTTCCGAACAAGTCTGGTGGAAATATGCATTGAATGTGGCTTTGAGTTCTTCTAGAAGATTGGGACGAGATTGGAAGAAAAAGTTGGGGATCTGCTTGTTTGGCGATGATATATTCGGAGTTGTGCAAGTGTACGGATCCGAAAACAAAGCAAGCGGGTGGTCCCATGTTTATCCTCCAACTATGGGTTTGGGAGCACCTTCCTACTTTCGCTCCGATCTGCCCCGCCAACAGTTGGGGTCCCGATGAGCCACTACGACAATGGGCGTACTGTGCTAGATGGATTGGAGCTATCACGAGACTCACCTCTCTAGACGGGTACCGCCAACTTCTTGACAGTATAGAATTCAACGAGGTAACATTCTTGCTTATGATTATGAATGCTAATTTATTTGTTGAAATTATTTGTCTTAGCCCATGATTTATTTTTATGATTATGAATTCTATTTTATTTGTTAAAATTATTTGTCTTAGCCCATGATTTATTTTTATGATTATGAATGCTAATTTATTTGTTGAAATTATTTGTCTTAGTCTTAGCCTATGATTTATTTTTATGATTACGAATTCTATTTTATTTTTTCAAATGATTTGTCTTAGACCATGATTTATTTTTATGATTACGAATTCTATTTTATTTGTTGAAATTATTTGTCTTAGCCCATGATTTATTTTTATGATTATGAATCCTATTTTATTTGTTGAAATTATTTGCTTCGATTTTAATTTATATGTTGTGTTGAAACTTAGGTGGTGTGGGATCCGTATCCGAACGGAGCAAAGGATTTGTACGAGTTGCGATACCCTGAGGATCGTCGATTCTGGTCGTGCAAGTTGCCTGTGATTTGCCACAACATTGTCGAGTGGCACCTCCCAGATAGATGTGTCCGACAATATAATTAGGCGCAACCGATTCCTCTCCCACCACCAGACGTACATAAGTCACTCCACAAGTACAGCAAGGATCTGCGGGGTACAATCAGTGATTGGCCAACCAAGCACCATAGATGGATTGAAATGTGGGAGTCTCGTCAGACGTATGCAATTGATGGGATCCCAATGACGAGGCCAATGGGGTACAAAGATGAATACATGGTTTGGTACCGCAAGTTCACAAAAAGATGGGTAACCAAACGTGGCGCCGTGATTGGTTCGTTGGTAAGCACAATATCTATTTACTATAATCACTTTAGCTACACAAAGAGTGTTCGACTAACATGTTTATTATTTAGGTTGATGGGTTGGAACCTGCATCAATGACGTTGGAGAGTGAACCAGAACAAAATGTTCCACCTGAGAAAATTTCATTCTTGAAGAAGCTCTTCAAGAATCTTTAGTCATGTTCGCGGGAAATCCGAAGGGATGTCATTGCATATCCTCCTGCACTTGCACCGCCACGTCCTTCCTCCCACGCCATTGAAGTTGAATCCCTCCCGCCATCACCACCAAGGAGGAGTAAACATCGGCAAGAGCCAGTTACAGTCCCTGTGCAAGTACGAGAAGATGTGGCACTTCCTGACCCATACGAGTATGGATTCCCTCCCGTCAGAAGGGAATTCGGAGAGAGATCATCAGGTCCTGCTCAAGGAGGGGGAGGAGGAGCCAACTATGCTTCATCGTATGGTCCTCAATTCCAAACCCCTGCAACAAAGCTTCCAGCCTCCAATGACAAATGTTTATTATGGTCCTCTAGCCACTGCAACCACACCTCCATTGCCACGAAATACTTGAATTGTTAAGTTGTTCTATTTCTTTAGAGTTGTTAAGTTGTTCTATTTCTAATGACGTTGTTAAGTTGTTATATTTCTTTAGAGTTGTTAAGGTGTTCTATTTCTAATGACGTTGTTAAGTAATTAAGTTGTTCTATTTCACAACATAAAATTCATATTACAACATAAAATTCTCATTACCAATAATTTTACCCCTGCACCCTATTCTGGAGCATGCTAGACCGAAAGAGTCTGGACAGAATGATTGAGCAGTGGTTCGAGTCCAGTGTAATCGAACTACACTAGTTCGAGTCCCTAGAACTTGATCTATGACAACAAAGAATCTTATCCCTGCAACCCTATCCTGAAGCATGTCGGTTGACCAGTGGTTCGAGGCCATAGGAATCGATTTATATTGTTCGAGTTTTAAGGCATCTATCTTGTGCAGATATGGATCGAGGCTTCTAAAGTCGTTTTACTTGATCGAGTTTGTTGGCATCGATCTTGCTGGATCGAGTTGTCCAAAGTCGATCTACTATGATCGAGTCCTTTGTCGTCGATCTACCTTGATCGATTTCTCCAAAATTGAACTATTGTTGATCGAGTTTTAGGAACTCAATGTGGTTCTAGTTCGAGTTCTTCATCGTCGAACTTGCTTGTTGTTCGAGTTTATGGGACTCGAACCCTTTGAAACTTGGGTAGTTTGGGAAAATTTTATAAATCTTATGTATTATGGGAATTATGTTTAATTTTTACTGTATTCTGGGAATTCTTCCGATAGCCGACGTTCCCCATTCAAAGGAATGAAGTATCTGGAACTCTATGGCCCCATATCCACTCAAAGGGAGTTCGACGCTTTGATAAGTTACTTCTTTAACGACAACGTTCGAGGATTTTCTCGACTCTTCGAACGTGTTTATAATGCTTCACAAGGTATATATTCTTCTTCAATCTTTTTCGAACAATTTATTTACAATATTGGAATGAATTTATTGGTTATTATCATCATGAATACATATCGAAGTTATTGATTGTAAAAAAAAAAAAATATTCCCCACTACGTATGCTCTTCAATAAGAGTAATATCTCAGCAGAAATTATGACGAGTCATGTTCAATCATCAACCATGCTCTCTATATATTCGTGCTTTCCATTACAGAATCGCGTATTGAAAAAATTATATACAACTCAATTTTCCGTCGTCTGAACTGGTTCAACAAAGATATTAATTAATTCATTAGCAATGTGTTTGTAATTGAACTGCAGGTAACGGCGATAGCTCTTGGCCGGTACTTGTCGTCATCATCTCCAATGGCGGTCTTGCAGAGAAAGATTGCACCTTTCTAACATCGCCTCTGTGGGAGCTTCAAAAGTTGACTTTGCATTAGTTTAGTCATTTGCTTCTTTGACTTCAATTAGTAGTGGTCTTTTGAACATTGTCCCGCTTTTGGGAGAAACCCTGAAACTGTTTTCGTTAATATTGTTTATATAGCTGTAATGACTTCAATTACTTGGATGTTTACGCTGCCCATATGTTTGATATGGATTGAAATTGGCCACAAGGGTCATGGTGTCCGCCTCGATCAAAATTTTTGGCCATAAAATGTCCAAATGAATTGAGGGTTTGTGAAGTAATTGTCGAACAAGATAATTTCGTGGAGTCCATGAATTTAACAAAAAATAGAACCCTCCTGTTCTACGTGAATTTCAGAAAACCAATCAACTTTTCAAATTTTGAAGTCTCGTAATTACTTACGAAAACTAATTGGAGCGACCATCAACAAGTAACAATAATTCGTCATTTTCATTATCTTGTGGACATAGATTGTGGGATTATCAATTGTCGTTGATTACTTACGAAAACTAAAATGGATACCAATTGTCGTTGATTACTTAGAGAGCCATGCCATTTACTCTTGTTTAGTTTGCATTATATTCTTGCTGCCTATTTAATACTTTAGGGCTCGTTTGGAAGTTGCGATTGTTAAATAGATGTATTGTTGAGAATGCATGTATAATATTATACATGTATTGTCGAATCTGATGCATTGTAGAATATAACGTTTGGTATGTGTGATTGTGTATGTTGTAGGGGTGGCCATACGATCCGGTCCGGTTAAATTGGACCAAATTGATCCGGTCCCAGTCCGGTCTTTTCGAGAATATAAGGACCAAAGATTGTATTGGATACAGTCCGGTCTTGACCCGGTCCGGTCCCAATTTTATCTTGATTTTAGGTGTTGGGGGTCTCTTATCCGGTCTTTATCCGGTTTTTTACCTCAAATCTAAACCCGGATATGAGATTGCATTGTTTGCTATCTGGTCCCAGTCCGGTCCCGGTCCGGGTTATAAGGTCCGGTTTTGGGTAAACCCAAACAGTCCGGGACCAAATTGCCAGCCCTAGTATGTTTCATCATCTAAAAGCTGATACAAAACAATCTCAACTCAACTATCTCAACAATCACAACTAAAAGTTGAGATATAACAATCACTCAAAATGAGTGATAGTTTCTGTCACATCACAGAAACAATCCATGTATTGTTTCTGTTAAAAAAACAAAAAAACGATGCATTGTAAATAATACATGCATAATAACAATCTCAACAAAACAATCGCAACTTCCAAACTAACGCTTAGTTTCTTAACCTTTCCTAGGTATGGGGCCATGTGTGATTGTTAGTTTCTTTCCCGGGTGAAAAAACGAGTCAGCCTGATATGTGGGCCATAGAGCTGGAACATGCAACTGGAAGTGTACGCCAGGTTTAATTATGAATGTGTCGAACGAGGTTATCACCACCCCTACTTCCAAATTGACTTGAATTTTGAAGTATTTGGATGGTGCCCGTCTACAGCTTAACGTATAACTAGCTTATTACCCGGCCCATTGGCCGGATTACGGTATGTTACCCACTTGTGGAATGGGAGAGAAAGCAAGTGAGAGTGAAGGGATTGGGATTCCACTTGATTAGGATCGACCCACTAATCCGATTCTTCCCGACCCGCCCCAACCTAAAGGGTCAGAAAGAGTCAATAAGAAAATACGAACGCAGAGGATTGGTCATATATCTTGACTCTTCAGAAGTGGGTCAAACAGGATCAATGTTGGGTGAGGGTAATTTTTAGCTAAGCAGAGTTCTGGGTTGAATAACTTTACTTAGGCCTAGAAATTGGTGCTGATGCAGACTGCAGTTTTTATTATACCATCATCAATCATCATTGAATTAGTCCTGGGCATCCCTCCCCGTTGTCGGTCTGAATTCTAATGATGGCTTCATTCCTTGCACCAGC
The DNA here is from genome assembly GCA_964030455.1 of Linum trigynum. NCBI lineage: Eukaryota > Viridiplantae > Streptophyta > Magnoliopsida > Malpighiales > Linaceae > Linum > Linum trigynum. Next base: position 13,839,749 of record OZ034816.1, read on the forward strand.
CATATCAGCGAGTTGTCGTCTCGAGCATGATTTGCCTATGTACAAATGATACAATTAGAGTATGAAACTGAATTCAAAGAAAAGGAAAAAGAGAATTCTATCACATGCCAATAAATACACACATAATAGTTGAAGCTAAGTGAAAGTCATTACTCGCATATCAATTCTAAAAAATTACAGACTAAACAATGGCTAGAATGGCACTGAAACTACCAAGAATCATGGACGAAACAACTTGTCAAATTAAATAATCCTTATACTGAAACTACCTTCTAACTTGAAATAAGACATGATCACAGTTGATAGCTCTCTTCTCACTATGAATTGGTTGCAGCTCGTCCTTATCACTGCCTCCCAAGCTCAATTCAAACAGAATAGAGACTGTTATGTAAGATAATCATATCCTTACTAATCATAATTCCTTTCTTCACTCCATTTTTGTCGGAGAAAAGAGTTATCCCCCTCTCCTGCATTTCCCTTTCCCCCTCTCTTCTCCCTCTTCTTCACAAACCGATCCCTAAACCAGCAACAACAACACAAAAATAGCCTTCGCCTCTACCATCTCCATCTACTAAACGCGTTGGTGGCAAGATAGGACTGCAGAAGCAAAATTTTCTAAAATCAAACTAAATTTTTTGAAGGAGACTCAACCACGAAAAAAGAGTAAAGCAACAATGCTAATAGTTCAGATGGTTGGTTTTGATGTTATACGTTGCTTTTGTTCTGGTCTCCAGTATATCAACTGCAACAGAGATGTTTCCTCCAATCATCTTTAGTGCACGATTTAGAAGCAAGTCCTCCTGTTTGTGTCAAACGAAAACATTCATGGGTTCTTAACTCCCTTGTTAGTGTAAATGCAGAAGCAGCAAAGAAGTTTGACAACACAGCAAGCACCCAGGCAAAATGATACAATGCAGTAGGTGATATGTGTCTCGAAGGTTTTGAGTTACTAAAGTTCATGTTAAAAATAAACATGAATTAAAATGGATTATTCTATTAAGCAAACATCCCCTCTAATAATACAAAGATCAGATATCTAATTCACAAACAATTAAGCCATAAAAAATCATCACACATCCACCACCTTTGATTGCCTAAATTTGGTTTTTCGCAAAGTTATGGACTCTTAAGGGTAACGTTCATGGGTAGTTTGTTTCATAACTCTAGAGAGCACAGTAAGCAGCCACCGGCCAGACACAGTGCGGTAGGCGAATATGATTTTCAATTCACAATTTCTCACCACCGGAAGTAAGAACAGACCATAATAAGCGTAGCGTTCATGGGTGGTCTGTTTCATAGCACTACTACACAATTTGTTAAAAAAGAAAGAAAGGTATTTAGCATCACGACTGAACAACTTTTACAGGCCAACAACGACAACATGCTGCAACCACCAGAACTGGTATCACAACTCATAGGGAAAATCAAAAGATTTGCTCTCAAATTAAGTAGTTACAACATCGAGCAATCGTCAAGCACATACACCATCACAAAAGTCACGGAACCTGATTCGCAAAGCATTCAAACATTTGAGGACATTTCTGCAAAGGTACAACTTATATGTCTTTTTTCCAAGCCATTTCCATCAACATGCTAATAAATTTGCAATGCATAAAACCAACGGGCCAAAACTTGAAATTCAGCTTGTTTGACCGACTCATGCCAAATCCTAATTATTCTTTAATTTTAAACTTTCTATTTGAAAATAAAAAATAGTGAAAGAAAAGAGATGACTGCAATTCGCCATTTGCACATCACTTATTCGGGATTAAAACCATAGAAATTCAAAAGGAACTGAAAATGTTTAGGATCGTTTTAATGTTTAAAATAACCAAATAGATCTTTCTGTTTAGTTTTTACTAACAAATATCAAACGATTCCCTATAAAATACACTATAATTTGATCGTTATGATATCAAATAATTATATAATATATATTTGAAATGATAAAAATTGGACTAATTGGGTTGGTCGAGGTTGAACCATTGAATAACTTTAAAATACATTATATTTTAGTCACTAAGATATAAAATAATAGCATAATATATATTATGCCAGAGAAAATAGCTTGTTTTAGAATGACAAACCAATGATGTTCATTTGTTTTACTTGATGGCCAAATCCCGTGTAGGTCAGACCCATTCAACTCTTTTATTTTATGGTTAGCGGTTAGCCATTAGATACCATTCATTAGTTTATTGTTAAATTTTTTATTTTTAACAATAAAAAGGAGTATTATTTTTGCCTTTTCATATATATTTTATCACCACGGAGAAATAAAAGGGCTTAAAGAAAAAAAATTGACACTCTTGGACCCGTTTAAATCTGCATGTGTACGGTAAGTTGACCCATTCCACAGAGGAAAGAGAAAAAAATTGACATTCCCTATTCTACCCTTCCTACAAACGCTCCTGGTGCAGGGAATTTGAAATGGGGGAAGAGTTTTTTCCTCTCTGCTATTATATGTTTTTAATTTAAAAAGATACAACAAATCTACTTAGTGTTATTGGTTATGATCCTTGCTTTTCTATAAAATAGTCATGGTTTGAATCCCAGTACGTGTCTTTTTAATGAATAAAAAAAAGTTATTGTGAAGACCAAAATGTCCTTCCTACTTTCACTCGCGTTGCAGGAAATTTGAAATAGGGAAGTTGTTTTCCCCTTCGGCGTATTATAAATATAGTAGATAGATTGTTCTTCGCTTTCCAAATCTTGATTGGTTATTGATAAATGACATTGTTGATTCACATCCATTTTATAAAACTATAAAAGATCACACATTTAAACAACACATTCTCCACACTACAACTCAGTCCCAAAAATATTCCTGTTTTGAAAAAATTTAGTTACATGAAAGCTAGATTACTATATCGGTCCGAAGATATAACTTAATTCACTTCGAATTCTACAAATTGCCTCCACATAAAAGAATCAACTCGACATTAAAAGAACTAGCCAGAAATCAATGTTACTCACATTCTCTCCATATTTAAGAATCACGTTGGCATTCAAAGAAGAAGAAAGGAATTTGATGTAAATTTTATTATTAACTGTTCTTTTCATCGTTTACATAATAATTAGTCTTCTTTATCGCAATTGATAATCGTAAAGAATGATAAATTACTAATTATTAAATGAGGAGCTTCATCTTAAAAAGTTTAACCCCCACTCTCAGCCATTTCTATGAAAAAATTTAAAATGATTGTAGAAAATAATATATAACTAATCATGTCATGAAATGAGCTCCACTCCCATGAACAAAAAAAAAAAAAAAAAGTTCCAAAACCATACCATCAAAATGAGTTGACCGGGAAATCCAATAATTTGGCCCCTCCTGGGGCTCAGAGCCCATGAACATTATCCACCAAACCTAACCCTAACCCTAACCTGATCATATAAATACGCACCCGACAACAAATCCCTGTCCGAGAATCTCCGCATTTCTCTCATCCCTAAATCCACTCTCAGATAGCTCGTGAGAAAATGGCGGCGGAGGCGAAGAAGCTGAAACCAGCAGCAGCAGAGCCCGACACCGACAGGCTCAGCGCCCTCCCGGAGGACATCCTTCGCCACATCCTGATCGCCGCCGATCTGGACCTAAAAACCACCGTCCAGACCTCCGTTCTGTCCCGCCGCTGGCGCCACCTCTGGCGATCCGCCCTCCGCGAAATCCGCCTCGAAACCCCGCGCCGCCGCGACGCCACCGTGAGAAACCGCCACCTATTCACCGATTTCGTCGACAACCTGCTGGCGGCTCGCGAGCCCCGATCGGAGCTCGCACTCATCTCCATCACCGTCAACGACGCCTTCGACCCGAAGTACGACGACCTCTTGGGCCGGATCTACGGGTCGGCCCACGGGGCCCGCGCCTTCCGGCAGACGATCCGGGCCCGGCTCCGGACGATCGTCGAAACGTTTCCCCACGGTTTCATCCACCTCTGCCGGTCCCTCCAGGATCTCGACCTCTCCCTCCTCAGTTTCGATTTCGACGAGCTCTGCCTCCGGTCCTCCAACTTCGTGTGCCTCACTGCCCTCCGCCTCTACCGCTGCGAGATTTTCGTCCCCCCGGCTCTCTATGCGGCTGCCGCCGCCGGCGACGACTATGAACCTTTCGCGGGGATCCCCAATTTGAAGAAGGTGGTGATATTATATATATTCAGGACAACTGTTATCGTGGTAGCTAACATTAGGCTTTAAGAGTCAAAACTAATCAAAACATTCATACTCGAAATTTTTTTTAATATTATAATGTTCATTATATGAATTTCGTAAGTTACACAAAACAAGTTTCATAAGTGTTTAGAATTGAAAACAAGCAAATGGTAAATGATATTTGTTTAAATTCACATGTTTTCTAGTTTGTTTTTCTAAGACGGAAAATTGAGATTAATTCTTCTAAGATGGATGAGATGATCAAAGATTAAAAGATATACTTATGATGTGCACTCAAAGTCGAGGGTATGCCATGTTTCTAGTATTGCACTCTAGTTATAAGTAGCCTGTTGTGGCTATAATACACTTTTAATTTCGGACATATACGATACTTCGTTGTGAAAAATATAGTTGATGTAAGAGTTTGATAATTTGTTAAGATTTGCATTCTCTTTGTTACTCATCTACAAACGAAATTGAACATTTTCTACACTAAAATTAAGTTGCATGATCTACTTAGCTTGCCCGTATTCAATTTCCATAAAACCATCTTTCATCAGGTGGTGCTGATCGACTGCGTTTTCGAGACGAAGAACGCGGTGAAGGTGTCGGGGGAGAAACTGGAGGAGATCGGGATCGAGTTCTGCTACGAGCCACATCTGTTCGTGATAAAGCTCTGCGCGCCCAAGGCCACGAAGCTGACGCTAGGAGGAGTGACTCTGAGTCGATTCTCGGACGTGGAGCTGCCGTCGTTGGAGTTGCTGGACATCGACGTCTGGGTGAGGCCGCGGCCGAAGACCGTGGCCGGCCGGGCGAGGCGCGCGCTGCAAGTGTCGTGGGAGCAGGAGTGGGATGCGGGGTTGAGGTTTCTCTCTACGTTTGAGAAGTTCGGGAGGGCGATGTGTGTTAAGCTGCGGCCCCGTGCTATTGAGGTAATCAACCTATAATTAAAAAATAGGTTTTCATTAAGCTCGTATATATCTAACGATTGAGATTTTTCTTTTCGTGCATGGGTATTTATTGATTTACGGTAAATAGGTCAGTTTTATTGGTACGTTAAACTACATGCAAAAAAAGGTTTATTACGTACGTACGTAGCGTGTTTGATTTATTAAGTTTCGATTTAACGAATACACGTAAAAAAGTATCGTAAGGCTTTCGTAATACATCCTGATGATTAGCTGTTCCCTTGCTTTCTTAATGCTTTTTATTGGGTGGTCAGGGGCTGACCATGGTTCCCGGTCTACTGGAAGGACTAGCTTCTCCGTTTAAGAGAATAAAGTGGGTGGAATTCTGTGGATCTCTACCCTGCTGCAGAAGTGACTTCGTCTCTTTGATTGGTTACTTCTTTAATCAGTGCCTTAGCGGCGGAGCTCATATCTCCCAACATTCTTTTGCTTCACAAGGTACGCTTTACAAATTTTTCTTCTAATTGATTTGGTGAGTTTGTGAATTATTTGCACTACAAAAATGAGTATCCCCTGAGTAATGATCATTAAGTTATTTAAAATATACGTCCTAGCTTTTAACTAATATCATTATTTGAATTGGAATTACAACTGATATGTACATTCTTACTATAATTTTACGCACGATGATGATCGCAGGATAAATTTTTTTTAGGATGTATTCGAAATATTTTTTTATTGTTTGGATGGATGAATTGGAAAATGAGGCAATTTTTGATCAATTATCTCATTTTATAAATCAATTCGTTTAAAACGACTCAATTCGAATCATTCTCATCGTAGAGAATTATAATGGTCTCAAAACAAGTGAATTCAAAAATTCTCGAGACCAAATTGCATCATCCATATTCTACACGGTAAAAAAGATTAATTTGACTTAATTGCCTCAATGTATAGCTCAACATGTATTAATTAATCTTGTCGAGTTTGTTAATTTCAATTGTGGTGTGCAGAACGCGGCGCTACCGATCGACTGGTCCTTGTCCTCCGCAAAGACGGCGACGCTGATTAACATGATCGTCTTCCTATAAAAATAAAATGAACAACAAAAGAGCGAGCCATGCTGGCTAGCTATAGATATGGACAAGTTTGCTTTTTTTTATATCCTATAATTAGCAGAAAGACTACAGGAATAATCATTGGATTAGTACTGCTTCGGAAAACCTTTTCTTTCACCAGTATTCTCGGCACCAACAATGTTTTATGTTGGACCTTAGAACATTAATTGTTTATATTGGGCTGTTTTATGTTCTATTGTAAACTTGATGCATGTTTGTGGAATTTGGTTGTTTAATTTTTATTATGCATCTGTGTCCTTTTAATAAATTTTCAAGGAATGACATATTATTTTTTTGGTTATATATCTCCCATGATTGATGAGACTGGAATATATATATAGCACAATGATTCTGAATATCAAAATTAGATAAATATTTATCGATAATCTTGTACGATAATATTTTATGTGAAACTACAGATGTTCAATTGATTATAAAATCACTAATTCAATCTATCTACTAAATATTCAGCAAATTCAAATCCGTTAAATTACTCCAATCCAATGAATTGGCATTGAAAGTGTTATACTGCATTTTAATGGAATTCTCTAAAGTTACAACTTAATACCCACATTTGGTATACTTCCCAGTCTAATATCGACAACTTCCATTTGCTTAATCATCTCACAACGTTAATATCGAACCTGATTAAACATTTCCCTTAACAAAAAACATTTAATTCTAACTAGTGTCTAGTGCTCTATAATTAAAATTGCAATCAATTAGTGCTGTATTGACACAGCACTAACCTCTTCTTCTTCCTCCTGAACTTCCACATCTCCTTTTGGGTTGAACCGATGATGGCGCAGCTGCTGCCCGCTTCCTCTTCCGGCTCTTGGAATGTGACGGTTCAACCAAGCTGCTATGGGCCACAACACTATCAGAGGTACCATCCTCGTCACTAGAAAAACCCACACGGTCATAGGTTGGAACCGGGATCGGGGTCGGCCAGAACCGGACCTCCGGCTGAAACACATTCCACCGGAACGTCGACTCCACCGGTAAACCGCCGCAAAGCTCGAGCTCCTCACTCTTCAAGTTGCACGACACAGCGTAACAGGCACCAAAATTTCCATACGCCAAGTACACAATCTCTGGCTTCGATGGGTGGATACCCAATATCCCCTTTACCTCCAAACCATTCATCAACCCTCTCCTACTCTTCTTCTTTGGAAATTCGAATCGTGCCCAAATCGATTTCAACGACACTCGATTCTCCAGCTGCCAAGCCTTGCTATCGTCTAGGCTCCAGACGCTCAATCCATCGATGGAAAAATCATCCTCCGCGGCGTCTTCCAGCACAATCAGATGCAGAGCACCTTGTGAGACCCCGATGTCGAGTAGACTGACCAATTGGGGGGAACGCGAATAGAATTCGGAGTAGTAATCGATGGTTTCCAGTTCTCCATTGATGTCGAACGGATCGTAACCGACCAATTCACGCGAATCCTCGCACTTCCAGTAGAGTTTCCCGTTGAAGCAGGGCAGAGTAATGTGGTAGCCAGGGGTTACATAATGTTCATACCCAACTTCGAAATGGTCGACCCGGTCCACCCAGCGGCCCAATTCGGAGCAGAACACCTCGCACCGGTAATCGCCTCCGGTTTTGTACAAAAGGACGACCCTGAATTTGAATTGGGAGTCGATCAAGACCTGGTCTTTGAAATCGCAGTAGCTGTAGCAGGGCTGGCAGACGAAACCCACCATGATTCTGTCATTGGGGAGAAATTCGGTTCGACCGGTGTAGGGGGCCAGCGGGAGGATGACCCATTGGTTCGTGAAAGGGTTGCCGACGTAGAACCAGTTCCCTACGGTGTCGTTTGTGGTCAGCCCGCAGAGGATTAGGTCGTCGGAGGACGCCAGGACGCGGAATTGGTGGCGGCAGTAGGCTGGGATCGGGAGGAAATCGAGGGTTTCCGGCTGGGATTGCGGGAAGACGAGGGGGAATTCGTCTTCGCCGCCGCGAGTTGCAATGCGGCGGAGGAATTCGGGGCGGAAGGGAGGAGCGGAGATGAGGGAATTCCACCGCTTGCAGACGGATCGGCAGCGGAAGGCGGATCTAGGGTTTGGGAGGCGGGTTAGGATTTCGAGGATTAGGTCGTCGTCTAGGTTGTTGATGTGGGAAGGAAGCTGTGATTTTTTCGGTGGTCGTCTGACGGCGGTTGGACGGCGGCGTGCCATGGCGGTGGCGCTGCGAGGATTTTGAGAGGAAGGGGAAATTGTTTGGAGAAGATTGGCGTGGAGTGTTTGGTAATATAATATCGAGTTCGAAGAATCCGAATTGGAGATGGAAAAGGAGGGCAGTGGAAGGTAAGAGACTAATAGTCATTGCCTCGTCGGACTTCTGGTGGGTTTATATAAGGCGGGAAAATTGTATTAGGAAAGCCGAATCCGTTCAGGGCAAGGAAAAGGATGAAGTTGCTGATGCCTCTGGTGGACTGGTGGGTCCAGCTAGGACAAAATCTACTATCCTAGTGGTAGATAGCGATAAATGGTGATTAGTATATTCTCGTTATAAAATATATAATTATTCTCCAATATGATATATTAATACCACTTTGGTATGTTTTCATACCACTATGATGTAATCTTATATGCTACCAAGAATTAACATTATGGTATACACGAATAATATGTTTTTTTTTTTGAAAGTATCAAAGTCAATTTCATTTTGAATAACATGATTAATCAGAATTTTTATGCAAGAAAATTTGAGTTTCAACTTAAAAGAAAAGAAATATAATCTTTTAAATTAAATTGAATAAAAAGTTATACATAATCAGTAACCTAATTACTGACCACATCTACTCCCGCGTTAAACAGTAAAATGAGATTAATTTGTTTGTGACCTCTTGGCATGCGCAGACCATAGCTACCAATTGCTTCATGATACGTAGGATACTAGCTAGCGACCAATATGTACAATATTAGTAGCTTTTTCACTTATTCATTTTAATGATATATCAAAATTTCCAATCGACTAACAAAATTCAACAAATTCAAAATGGATATTTTGGGGAAAATTTTATTGAGACTATCATAATTCAACAAAAAAATTAACTTCGATATTTCATTATAATTGATTGTTCGAAGCTATAAATCTATTTTCTCCAAACCACATACGAGTTAATTTTAGAATATCATATTATAAACCCACCTACTTTTCATTAAGGCGATTGTTAAGATTTGAAAATCATGGATAGATGGTATATAGCATAACTGTTGTACCTAAACTCGTTAGGATGGGGAGACTTGCTTTTTGTTTCTATTATGAAGGATAGAATGATAATTAATCAAATTGTAATGAAAATACCCCATCATCCATTCCATTATTTCCAAGTACCAAAAAGAATTTAGGACAATTAAATACCAAATAATAAGCATATTTGAGATTTCACAAATAACACATTCAAACGAACTAAGAAAATAATTCCAACTCGTGAGCTCTCAACTCAGTCATGGATGGTCAAGCCCTAATAAAGAAGCAAAGTAGTTTTCAAAGTTCAACATCACAATTCACACAGTGGATACCAATATCACTCTAAGCCATATCCCTACATCTGATTCTTCCTCCCTCAAATGAAGTCTCCTAAGCAGCCACTTCTTCCTTATTAGTCTCCCATCCCCAATTCCAGAAACGCCCTCGCCCTCTTATCATCACCTTCAAGAAGATCATCATACGCATCCAACTAAAGCTCATCCATCTCCTCTGGCCGCTCTTCTTCGATGGTGGTGGAACTAGTGGTTCAACCATGCTGCTATGAGCCACAACACTACCTGTACCTTCATCGTTAGAAAACTCCACACGGTCATAAGTTGGAACCGGGACTGGGGTAGGCCAGAAAGTGACCCCCGGCTGGAAAACATTCCAACAGAACCTCGATTCTACGGGCAAATCGCCACAAAGCTCGAGCTCTCCACTGTTCAAGTTGCAGGACACAGCATAACAAGCACCGAAATTGGCATAAGCTAAGTAGACTATCTCGGGCTTGGATGGGTGCATACCCAATGTCCCCTTTACCTCCAGACTACTCATCAATCCTCCCCTACTATTCTTTTGTAACTTGAATCTCCCCCACATCGATTTCAACAACATTCGATTCTTCATCTCCCAATTACCCTTATCTCCTAATCTCCAAACACTTAAACCATCTACACAACTAACATCATCGACGGTGTGCTCTGCCACAATCAGATGCAGAGAGCCCTTGGAAACCCCAATGTCGACTCCACAGACCAATTGTGTGGGATGTGAATCCAGCAACCCAGAGTAATCGATGAATTCCGGTGCTCCATCGATGTCAAATGGATCGTAACCAACCAATTGATGCGAATCAATGGCCTTCCAGTAGATCTTCCCGTTAAAGGAAGGCAAGGTGATATGGTTCTCAGAGGTTACAAAATGCTCAATCCCTTCTTGGATAGGGTCAAACCGTTCAACCCACTGTCCCAATTCGGAACAGAACACATCACACGAGTAAGTACCTTCGACTACGTACAAGAGAACTACCCTGAACTTGAACTGGGAATCGATCAATACCCGATCTTTGAAGCCGCAGTAGGTGTAGCAGGGCTGGCAGACGAAACCCACCATGATCCTCTGGCGCTGGAGCACTTCTTCTCGATCTTCAATGTAGGCCACTGGGAGGTTCACCCATTGGTTTGTGAAAGGGTTGCAGACGAAGAGCCAACTCCCGGCACTCTCATGCCACTTCGTTGTCAGTCCGCAGAGGATCAGGTCATCGCAGGATGCCAGGACGCGGAAGTGATCGCGGTAGTCTTCTGTGATGGGGAGGAAACCCATGGTTTCCCGGTGGGATTGCGGAAAGAGGAGGGGGAATTCGTCATCGCTGCCGTGAGCTGCTATGTGGCGGAGGAAATTGGGGAGGAAGTAGGGAGTGGAGATGAGGGAATTCCACCGCTTGCAGACGGATTTGCAGCGGAAGACGGATCTAGGGTTTGGGAGCCGGGTTAGGATTGCCAAGACCAGATTGTCGTCGAGGCTGCTAATGTCGGCAGAAGAGAGCTGCCGAGATTTTGATCTCGTCTGTGGTCGGAGAGCGATAGTGAAGGGAAAGAAGCGGGGTGCCATGGCGGCGGATTTGAGAATGGATGGCTATGGAACTTCTGGAAATTGGGAGCTTGAGTGTTAAATCCAGGAGAAAACCCTAAGTCGAAGTGGGAAAAGAAATATAGATAATTAATGATTCTCTGAGGCTTTGCGGAATCTGTTGAAGTTGAGGCGGAAAATCTTGAGAGTTGTTACTTGTTAGTTGCTAGCGCCTGTGATTTTCTAAGAAAAAAATCAATTTCGAAAGAGAAAAAGATATTCGGTGAAAAACAGGTTTGCAAAAACAATTTCCCAGTGAACGTAGATAATGATCCGGTTATAGAATTAGTGTCGGTTATGGTATGGTTGCTAATAAAAAATATCATAGAATTAACAATTAATTTGTATATGTATCTATTTAAATAATTATAAATTATCAAAATAAAACTATGGATAATATTAAAATCATGGATAAACATTGCATTAAGTTATGGATACCTACTTTTTAATTATGTTATTATTTAATAGTGATACAAATTAGTAAAATAGGTAGAGTAGTGCATATATAATTATATTAATCATAAATTATCAAAATTATTTATTAATTATAAAGATTGTATAAAATTATGGATGAATAATTTTTTTATATTGAATAGTGATAAAAAATACTAAACTAGTTAGATTGGTTAAACATTTTACATAGTATAAATTACACGATAAATTAGATCGTCCCTAAACTATGTTTTATCACACTCTATCAGAGCAATCAGAGCGCAAGGAGACTCATTGTGAGTTGTGACTTGTGGAAGGCCGGGCAAATACCTCTTTTTGCAATATCTCGAGCCAACAATGTGAAAAAATAACACGTAACATGTAAACCAAACACCTATAACGACATTAAGGGTGGTTTTGAAGAAGTACAGAAGTAACTTGTTGATTAATCAAGTATACCACAAAATGGATAGCCTCAACCCAGAAATCAGGTAAAATCTAAGTGTATAAAAAGAGCTCGAGTCAAATCTTGACCATGACGATACTTTCGTTCGACCAGATAAGATTGTTTGGAGAGGATACCATTTTGTCTAAAAAAACTCCAATGGTTGAGCTGAATTAAACACTACCGGATCCATACAAAGAATCTTAACAGTTTTAATACGTACAGGTAAGTTATGTATAAAATAAATACAAGTATTTTATTTTGTCTCTAAATGAATGGTACGTTTAATAGTTTGTCAATAGTTAGAAAATAATAAAAGACATTATTTTAAAAATAAATTAATATATAAATAATAGTTAAGTTAGGAATTTAATTCATTAAATACATATATTAAATGTGTTATACAGGTTCTATATGTGTTTAATACAGGAGTCATCTAATAAAACGGAAAAAATGAAACTTTACAATAATATGGATATAGAAGTTTGAAACATATAAAATACGTATGGTAATATATACGTGTAGTAAAAGAAGTATTTACTAACTATATTTCTTAGTTATGAATTCTTCTGAACTCACTAGTACGACTCGACATGGCTTTGTTTGGGGGTATTACTCGACACGATAGCATGAGACGGGCAAGTGTATTGCTTCAAACCCCGCCCCATCTTATTCTTGACCTATTCTATCATGAATTATATCAATATTTACCTATATTTATTCTCATATTTTGAGCATTCTAAATATTATATTTTCATTCCAAAAAAAATTCAAGACTCTATCTTTCAACTATTAGACTCAATTATTCATTCTATTATATCGGGTAGTTATCATAAATGGTCACAATTCTATTCACTTTGCACAAAACGGTCACAATCCTTTAATTTTGCACGTTTCGTTAAAAAAGGTTGGTCAATCCGTCCAATTCCTTCCAAAACTTCGTCCCAAATCGCCACATCAGCATGCCACGTCATTGTAAATAATAGTAAAAAAAATGGGTTAGTCAACCCACTTAACCCGAGACTCCAACCTGTCGAAACCATCCTTTACCCATCCCAAACCCAGATCGTATCTTCGGTCCGTCATTCTTCCCCAAAATCGCGAGTTGGAGGCGCCCTAAGGAGACAGAACGTCGTCACTCGTGGGAGCGATTCGGCGCCGTCACCAAGTCCTCCTCGCCGGCATCATCCTCTTCTCGAATAGTGGGAGACGTTTTCCTCGCCAAGTCCTCCTCGCCGTCACCAATCCCCGAATCCTCTCGACATAACTCTTCGACGGCCGAACTGTAGAGATTGGTCGCGATTCTTTTCCTTTGCCAAGTCATCCTCGCCGGTGCAAACTATTGGAAGCCATCTTGTATCATCCTCGACGTGCGGGAGAGCGATTCCTCCTCTCAACCTCTTATCGGACATTCTCCTGTCAACCTCGGCGAAATTCCTAAAGTCACCATCTGAAAAATTCACTGCTGCACCGGCTACAGAGGAATGGATGAGTGGAAGCTACGTTCGGCCCGGAGTCGCCATCTAAAGCCAGATTATGGTAAGAATTCCCACCTTTCGACAAACTTTTAAGGGTTTACAGCATGTGTGGTGAGAGTTTTGTTGCTATAAAAGAATTGATTTTGTTGTCGGGTTGTGTAAGGGAAAGCATCTAGTCCCATTATCCTATTCGTTTTTCCTTGATTGAAAGCAGCTGGTCCCATTATATAATTATGATTATGGTGGATTCAAAGTAGTTGGTCCCATTATACTTTTCTGATTTTTATGGATTGAAAGCAGCTGGGCTGGTCCCCATTTTTTTATTCGAATTAGTTGACACAATTAATGGATTTCATTGCTATTTATAGGAAATTCGGGACTGTTCACCATTGAGATCAACAACATGGGTCAGTTTGGCGACACGAGTTACAGTAATGGGAAGACTGATTACATTGCCTTTGTCGATGTTGATAAATTGTCAATGCTGGAAATTAAAGAGATGTTCAGAACAGCAGAAGTGGAGCACGCGATGCAGTTCTTTTGGTTGATGCCTGGTGTGGATGTGCAGAATGGATTGAAGCTCTTGGAGAGTGATAATGATTTTCTGGAGATGGGCGGGCATGTTTCTGAAGACAGAGTTATCCATTTGTATGTTAAGCATACAAATTCCAGTTGTGGCAGCCTAAATACGACTCACTTGGTTCTCACTAGCAGTGAAAGGGAGGTTGAAGAAATTAGAGAACTGTCGGTTTCAGTTCAAATGGGATGAGGAAAGACTTTGATAGGTGGAAGGCAAGGTAGATGTTCCACAGGTTCATCTCATAAAAAGCAATCATCTGCGTCTAACATCAATGAAGGTGTTCTAGATGAAGATGTTCTCGAGAAAGACGACTTGTATGCAGTGAAGGTGAGTTATTGGAGAAGACTAGATGGGGCAGCGAAGAAGACGAGGATGTGTTCAACCCAAACACGATTTTTCCTGAGTTTAGGGCTGAAAGGGATATGGAGATGCCCGAGTTGAAGAATGGTCACCTATTTGGATACTTTGACGAGTTCAAAACTTCTTGCAAGTCACATGTTGTTGTGCAAAGGAGAGATGTGAAGATTTCCACCAACGACAAGAAGCGTTGCATCTGTGTGTGCTCATAGGACTGCAGGTTCAAACTGTATGCTGCAAAGCTAAGAGATTGTGACACTGTGAAAATCAGGACTGGGAGTCTGGAGCATACGTGTGGAGTTGATGAAGACATACGAGCTGCGGCACCATCATTTCTAGCCAAGAAGTACCTAACTCGATTTTAGGTGGATCCATCGTGGTCAATACCAAGCAGTTGGCTTTAAAATTGGTTCATGGCGAGGATAGCCTCTAGTTTGGGAAGCTTTATGCTTACAAGAAGGAGTTGAGGGTAAGGAATCCTGGCACTACAGTGGTTATAGAACATGCTGAGAATGTTTTCCAGAGTATCTATATATGTTTGGGTCCAATCAAAAAAGGGTTCAAAGCTGGATGCCTGAAGGTGGTTGGTGTGGATGGGTGTTTTCTTAAAGCTATGCCTGGATGACAACTTCTTTCGGTTGTTGGTATCGATGGTGATGACTGCATGTACCCAATTAGAGAAAGAATGTCATGATACACAGGAATGGTTCATGGCACATTTGGGACAGGACTTAGAGATAGATGACTCACCAAATTGGACTTTCATGCCCGATAGGCAAAAGGTAAATTTCTAACTTTTGAGTATGTGTATGTACTGTAATTGCTTGTTTAATAGCTATATGTTAGAGTATGTGGCCCAACTTCTTTTGTTATATTTCCTTATTCATGTGGGGGAAAATTTGAAGAAAAGAAGTATTATCAGTCCTGAATATATCTTGTGCAAAGCAAGCAAAAGAAAACAATATATATCTAAGGATTGCTATGGACATTGTAATTGCTTGGTTCTTACTGTACAATATGATATGTGATATCTGTATTGTCTTGCTTGCTTTTTGGATCCTAGGGTTTGATGAATGTGATGAACTCTATGTACCCAAATGTCGAGCATCGTTACTGTGTCTGTCATATGTTCGTGACCTTAAGTGGCAAGTTCATTAGGTCCAAGAGGCTCAGGACAATGGCATCCCTTATAAACATGCCATTGCATGGATGAAACTGAACAACGATTCTCTGGAGCGGTATATGTATGATTGTTACCGTGTCGACACATGCAAGAAAGCATACTCTTTTGATGTCCGCCCTCTCAATGATTCCAGTTAATGGATTCATGATGACTGCATTGAGCTTGAATCGCCTATATTTTAAGAGAAGAAGAGGGGTTCTAAATAGAAAAAGAGGCGTAAGGAATCATGGGAGGTGGAGAAAGCAAAGAAAGATAAGCGGGGAAGAGCATACAAAGTTATGTCTAAACTCTAAAGGTAGAAGCGAGATGACATGCACAACATGGCACGAGAGAGGACACAATAGCCGATTCCATGACAAGGTGAGAATTTGCCCATGTTTTCTTTAACATTAATTTTATGAAATTTGTTTATGGTTAGTGGAAAAGATGCTTCCATGTTGACATCGTTATTTTTTTCCAGAATTCTTGCGGTGACGATGCAACAGGTCCATCGGCAGCATCTCCTCAACACATGGCAGCCTCTCCTCCACACATGGGAGGCTCTCCAGTGTGTGACCATTTTGTTACAATCACCAAAAGTCCAAAACATTGTGACCATTTTGTTTCAGTGACGAAAACATCGTGACCGCTTTTTCTATTAGTGATTAATTTTATGACCATGTTCTTATCGATAAGGAAGATATATGACCATGAAATATAACGTTTCAAACTTAGTTCGAAAAAACAGAAACATAATTACAACATGATTTCATGTTCTACACTACACATATACCAATAACGATACCTACAATCACGCAAACGACTACATAAACTAGATTAATTATCCGTGCAAACAGATCTTCACTTTGGTTGCCCCTTCTAGATTATCCATTTTTGCATGCAGTCGATGAAAACGAATTCGTGTCATTCAGCATGCTCTCTTCCCTTGATCTTCTTTCCATGTTGTTAAGCTTCTTCAACAACCCATTTATGACAGCTCTGGCCCTATCTTCAACTGGAGGGTCGACCCATTCAAAGAAATCGCAGTGGTGGCGTAATTTCTTGATAAAATGAAAGAGAAGAGAATGGTTACCAAATCTTCATATGGTGAACACAGAAATCATAATCAAATTCAACATCCTTACCAAGTAATTTCTCTTACAGCGGAGGAACCTTCTACGCGGATTATCTTCTGTCGACGATGTTAACAAAACAACTTTGTCTTGACACTTGCAAGTAGACAGGGAACCCATTTTGGCCTGGGGCTTCTTTTACTTGAGATGATTTTGATTTGGGATTTTAGGGTTTCTTCATTCAAAGGAAGGGGAAACAGAAGTAAGGTGATTAATGAAGGTGAAGGTTTCTATTCTTATAGGGTGTGCATATCAAGCCATGAGGTGATGGGTAAAGGATGGTTTCGACCGGTTGGAGTCTCGGGTTGAGTGGGCTGACTAACTATTTTTTAGTTATTATTTACAATGACGTGGTGATCTAGGACAGAGTTTTAGACGGAATTGGATGGATTGACCATTTCGTTATTCGCTCAAACCTTTTTTACCAAAACATGCAAAATTAAAAGTTAGTAATTGTTTTGTACAAAGTTAATAGAGCGCAACGCAGATGCCAGTTCGGTGGTAAGATCCGAAGGATGGTCAGTTCGGTGGTAAGATCCGAAGGGGGGATTCACAGGTTACTTTGGAAGGTGGGGAAGGAAGAGCCATTGGGCTAACGAACGGGCACGAATAAAACAACAATGGAATTTGTAAAAGTCCAGAGAAATGGATTCAATACTAAGACGCCCGACAGAAAACTATCTATAAAAATAAATATACGTTATTTATTACAAAAACTCCCATTATACGTTATTTATTACAAAAACTCCCAAGCGAAAGCGTGTCGTTCCTCTCCTTTCAGTCAAGGAAAGAATATACTCAAACGAGGAAGTGAAATTGTGACCATTTATGATAACTGCCCCTATTATATCTCTCCTTTCATTTATGACCCAAATCGTAACATACAATACAAATATCATTACTAACTGCAACTTGGATGTGGGCCTACAATAACCCATATCCAAGCCTGACCCAAACGGCCCATATTGACTTTTCTAATTTTACAAACTTGGGCTTTTCTTTATTCTTTCACCAAGCCCATCTCCACTACTCAACCTTCACCTCTTTCACATCATTCCTGTTCTTCTCGTCGCCGGTCACCTTGGGAATGACCACCTTCAGCACTCCGTTCTTCATCTCCCCCGTTATCTCATCAACTCTATACCCACTCGCCGGAACATTCAGCTTCGTGTAATACTTTCTCCCCTCGTAATTCCGCCCTTCCACCTCCGTCGACGATGATTCTTCGACTTCTCCTCTGATCACCAGCGTGTCGTCGCTCTCCACGTACACCTTCACATCCTCCTTTCCCAACCCAGGCATCTCCATGGTTAGGTAGATGTTCTTCTCATCCTCCCTCACCTGCCTTCCACCGCCGGGGGTTGCCGCCGTGGCGAAGAAAGGGTCCGTCAAGTGGTTCAATAGGTCCAGCATCTGGGTAATTGTCCTTGTTGGTGAAAACGGATCCACCATATCTGTGCACAATACCGGAGGTCAAACCTTGACGCGAACCGAACAAGAAATTATAGAAACGGTAGCTTGTTTGTACCTCTGAGGAAGAAGCCAGCTGGAGCAGAGTCTCGCCGGGGATCAAGTCCACGGTCCGAGGAGGAAGAGAGGCCCTGGCGGTTGGAGTCGTCGTCGTTGCGGCGGCTGGGGGCGTTGTCAACCTGAACGGTGTCGTTTTCATCTCCGGCGTACCCAGGTGTTCCAGTGTTGAAGGAGCGGGAACAAGCAGATGAGCGGCCTGCAGTGAGCCTCCGGAAGAATCCGGCAGGGGCAGCGGTCGCTTTTCTAAGAGCTATGAGGGATGCCATCTATGGATTTTGTGTTATGGTGGAAAGGAAGTTTCTGTTGTTGAGGGGTTTGACATTTAAGAACGGTGCACCGAATGCAAAAAAGAGTGTTCCAGAGAAGCGGTGGGAAACTGGTAAGAACTAAGAAGCTTCCAATCCGGAAAATTATTATATACCAAAATTGTAGTAACATCGATCGATAATGTAAACCGTAACAAACTGCATCATATCCGTGTTTATTCCAATTTTATCCGATGTTCTAACGAATACAACACTGAACAACTACTTAACGTAGGTAAGCAACAAATTTGGAGAATATCACCAGACTTATGGACGAATGTGTAAAGATTATTCGAAGCTTTTTAGTATCAACATTACCACAGTAGTGTGTCTAATATAGAATCTCCAGAAAGAAAAAAAGGATTAGAACTGAAAAGAGAAAAGAAGACTTTTTAAGTTACAAAAAACAAATGCATGTCAATCTGAAGAACGGCAAACACCAAATAGCCTGACCTAAGAAAAAACACAAGATTCTTTTGGCTAATAACAGATCCAGTTTAACTAACAAATGGAACCTTAAGAACTCTGTTCATTGGAGTCTTTCTCTTTTTTTTCGGTTACCCCCTTCATTCTTTGAATGCGGTATGAGAGGGGAATGATGATGTTGAAGACATGACAGAATGATTTTATGTTCAGGGAAGGATGGATGAGCTTTCTGCTGCGGGTTTACGTCTTCTTCAACAGGTATCCCAACAACATCCCCAGTAATGCCACAATGACGACGAACATAAATGACACTCCACCGCGGCTTTTGCTTCCCTCACGCCTCATCATTTCCTGCAATCAGAAAATCCCCTTTCGGCATAAGACGAATTCTTCCAAGAATTCGGTAGAGACGTAAATCTTGATTCCTTTGAGACCTCAGGCAACATTTTCTAAGCAATGAAGCCACAACACAATTCATCCACTAAAACCGATTTACTTTGACATTTCTAAACAACTGAATGATATATATCTCATGGCCTTCGAGTGACCCTGCCCTCTGGCTTAAATCTTAGCGAAAAATAATCAATCATGAAAACCTCCCTTGTGATGGCATTTAAACATTCACAACCATACTGTGAGCAGCTACCCGGCAAGACACAGGGCATTAGTTAATTCTGTGGTCCACACTACTACCATATCTGACCTAACAGGGGTGTGCCTTAAATCCAGAGAGAAGAAACCAGAAGGTATTTATCATTTTGTGACTTCCCCCTTATCTACTGGTTAGATCCTTAATGTTATGGCACTTGACAATTGCATAGGGAGAAGTGACAACTCTCGAGGCATCTCACCGAGATAGAAATGTGAACATCATGCATCACGATACTTGAAACCCTAATCCCCCCTTATGTGCAATGACAAATAAAGACCATCAAAAAGAGGAATGGAATAATCAACTTACTAATTCCTGACGAAGCTTGTTGTTCTGCTGAATGGCATTGTTCTTTTCCTCAGTCAGCTTTGAAATAAGGGATTTTGCCTGCCATGAAATCAATATAAGCAGGGCTTGTAACAAAAAACTGTTTGACCAAGTGCCAGGATCAAACGACCAAGATGCTTGCCGCAACTTATCCATACAAAATGAACCAAAAACCATAAAGATGAGGACAGGAGTGGGATTGCGAATATAGCAATGTGTTCTCGGTGTGGATAGCAAGTCGCAGGGAATTCTTTATCAAACAACATATCAAAGAGGTAAAAACGCAAATACCAATCCCTGCCCTCTATGTATAGTGACAGAAAGAGAAAACACAGAATGAGGGGTGGAGCAGAACTTGAAACTGCACCAAATATTTTGAGAGAACCATGATCTAGACAGACAAGCACGAGAGCCATTGCACTACTACTACTACAGAAGTCAAAGATGTACGCCAATTCAGACCTCCAGAACCTCATAACGCAGTTTCCACAGTGTTAAACCACTACCATTAAACTGCCTCAGAGAAGTAAGAGTGCAGCAACAACCAATGGAATAGACAGTAGTGGGGGTTGAAGAATGCAGCAGAAAGCGTGAAAGATAGAGTCTGGCACAGCTAATAAGCTAAAAATACCATTTTAAATGTTTATACAAAAAAAATTATCACAGTTTGTCAAAACCTTTGCACACATCTCTTTTGCTCTCATTACCAGCCATGTCACATTGATAAAAGCGCAACAAAAAGAACTACATTTCAGATCATGTTGCACCTTTCTTCACCAGTTGTCAACATGTGGCATGGCATAGTAATCAGAATCATGCATCGACTCTACGGATGCATAATAAAACAAAATATGTAAACCATAAGATTTAACTAGAAATTTCTTCCCCTATTCAGAAACCACCAACTTCTTAAAGTCCTTACTATACAACCTATCCCAAACACAGATTCCAAATATCTACCCAAACAAAAGATTAACCATTGGATATTCACACACAAATACAGGAAAGCCTACCGGACAAATTATCCTCCATGAGATACAGCTTGAATACAGATTCGAACTTTTACCTCAGGAGACTTCTCTTCCGAATCAAATCGCTGAACGAATGCTTTTGAAGCCTGCAACCACGAATCATGAGGCCCAGATTTTCAGCACAAGATAGCACAAATGACCAAAACTAGAAGTACTATCAATAGGAATAGCAAGTACTCACAGCAGCAAACTCAGCACCGTTTACATGTCCGTTGTCAGACACGGAACCGCGTGGTGAAGACCCTTCCTCTGAGCCTTCAGGAACAGGAGAAGGTGGTTGAGGTGGAGCTACATATACAACCTTCAACTTGGTTTCCTCAACCTGGTGTCCTGCCTCCTTGTTGAACTACAGAATCCCAAAGTATCCATGATCAATAGCGCCACAAACAAGAATTCTACACAACCAGCAGAACATAAACACAGTAGCAGCAATATAAAAGTTGTACCATCTCAGCAGTGATATCCTTTGCAGCCGAACCATCGGGAGCTTTTACGCTCTGGAGCAAAAACTTGTCCTTACACTGCATGTCAGCAGGAGCCTCCTTTTGCGCTTGCATCGTAACTGAAAGCAACACGTAGGCATGCCATAAGCAAAGTCGCCCCAATCACCAACCCACGCCATAAATCCTACCAGCAATAATCAGCAATCCACAATCGAATACCACGGAGATTACCTATAATGTCACATGTTGATCGAGGCAAAACGACCCCTGCATTCGGCCGAACGCAGTACTTCTTCGGATTAGTTGTTTTGACCTAGATGCAACGATAATCAGTTAATCACCATTATCTTCTTCTTTTTTTTGTAGAAAAATCACATTATCTAGCACCTTAAGAGATCCCCCAAAAAAAAAACAGCTGACTAGACAAACAAAGAATCGCATATCTACATTCTGCTTTTGAAAATAGATTTCGAGCTGCTTGGAATCGAATTGCCGCGAAAGGGAAATGGAGCAGAAAGAAAACAAACACAAACAAAAAAAAAGTACAAGAACTCAAAAGAGAGATAGATTCAGAAACTCCATTTTCTCTCCCAAGCAGCAAAACAGAAGTGACACATCACGAAAACGACCAGAATTCGATCTCGCACCGGACGGGCAGAAATTGAAAAGAAATTCCAAATCGAAACAAGAGAAGAAAATCGCGGGGAGAAGGACGAAGAAGATTGAGGAAGAAAACATCTCACCTTGAAAGCCACATAACTATCGGTTTTGTTGGATAACTGAAGCGAACATGAGATCTGCTTCTTCAATTCAACTGATTCCACAAACAGAAAAAAAACAACAGAGGTGAGGGTCAGGAACGAAGAACCGGCAGAGGTGAACATCGCAAAAGGAATCAACAACAGAGAGAGATCTGCGGGCGCGGAACTGACATGGAAATTTGAGCTCTAGAGGTTCGATGCTGAGGAGCTCTCCCGTGCTCATTTTCGCTCGGTCCTTGGTCTTTCTTCGTTTGTTCCTCCTCCTTCACCTGAAATTCGTAGGAGAAGTTTTATTCTCGGGGTGGAATTTCGGGGGAAAGGAAAAACCAGGAGAAGAAGAGAAGAAGGAGAGAAGATCCGGAAATATATGGGAAGAGAGAGAGAGAGGAATCTGTTTTTGGAAAATATTGTTTTCCGGTGGGAGAGAATTTTAAATGAGCGGAGAGATCGAGAGAGAGAAAAAAAGGAGGGGTGTTTGTGTCTTTTACTACTGTTCCAATTTCTCTCTCTACGGACGGGTAACGGTGGCAGGCAGGCAGGCAAACATGAATTGCAAGTTTGCAACTCGATAATGGAGGTTTCTGCGCTGCCGTGGCCCTCTTGTTTTTGTTTTTTTCTCTCCGATGATGATACAATCATAATTCATACGAGCTTGTATCCGTTCGTAAAAGCTATCGTATTAGTGGTCTGATACTGATAGAGAAGAATTTTATCGAAATTTATATTGGTAGACGGTTTTTAGCGGGTAAATCAAAATTAAACCATAATTTCAATATAAAATACTTTATTGTTGATTTTTCTGGAACAACCTCCGGTACAATGTTATAATTCATGGTATTTGTGTATCAATATTGTTCCATTATCTCATTGCCATAAAAAAAAATAGTTTACTTTACAAGATGGACTATCGTCCAAATACTACAGTGCGTCACGTTTGTATTTTATTTTCTTTTGAGCCGATTGTTGAAACTCATATTTCATTTCCTTCTTATGATCGTTTTGAGGTTTATGGTATGTGAACTGTCAAGAACGTTCATTTTCTAATGAAAGAATGTTTATGGAGTTTGTATTGATTGAATTGCTATATGATATGATGAATGTTTTTTACATAGGACCAAACTGTCTTGATGTATGGGTAGGAAGTGGATATCTCTCATCAAACCGGTTTGCCAACAAAAGAATGCAGATTATACTATAAATTGGGCCATCATTAACACTCATCCTCGAATTAATTAAATTACGTGGATTTAACGGTTAAGAAAATAAGTGGATATGCGGTCGAATTTCTCATATAACTTTATGTATACGAAGAG
The DNA here is from genome assembly GCA_964030455.1 of Linum trigynum. Classification (NCBI taxonomy): domain Eukaryota; kingdom Viridiplantae; phylum Streptophyta; class Magnoliopsida; order Malpighiales; family Linaceae; genus Linum; species Linum trigynum. The sequence continues at coordinate 13,863,412 of OZ034816.1, forward strand.
GAAATTAATAATTCCACTTTCTAGAAAATATCAAAATACATAAAATCTAAAGAAATTAGAAATACAAAAGATTATGATACGTGAGAAATGAGGAAATAGTTAAGGGAGATGTGAGTTTAGAATTTAGATCACCTCTAGATCACCTCTAGATCAACCGGTAATCCATTACTGCTTAAATTTTAGTTACCATAATCACCTTTAAACTTTGAGGTGTTCTCCAGGAAGAAAAAAGTCAAATAATCAAAAGTGTGCACTAATGGGATTTGAATATTCCACAAAAGTGTGCAGTGCACTAATTGAATTTGAACAGACGGTACAAGGAGTCATAATCACAATTAACAAATAAATTGGCTATGCTGCTTAAGCAGTTATGCCTAATCATACTCCCCACGTGTATCAAACATGCCTATTTTTAATTGAGTAACCTTTGGTTACCGGTTAACCGGCCGGTTATTGACTAATCGGTAACCGAAGTAACCGAACTTCGGTCGGTTATCGGAGGCTGGACAAAATGGTTTTTGGTCTTAAAAGTGGTTTGTTTAACCGATAACCGAGAAACCGAAGCCTATTTCGGTCGGTTTTCGGTAGAGAATGTGGTTATTTTGATTAACCGATAACCGGCCAATCAGTTACCGGTTATAACCGAAATAACCAAATTGCCACTCCTAGAGTAACCCTATCATAACCATTGCTTACCACTAGTGAATCATCATTCAAATATATGTTAAATCTTTTTTAGTTGTGAGAGTTCTCGTATTCGACTCGTCGTGGTACTAATATATCTGTCGTTTTATTGAATTTTTAGTTCAATTTTTATGATGTAAGAATGCAACGTTGGTGGTATGACTTAATGTGATGTTTTTTTTTAAATTTTAAATGAAGGTAGGGTAAAGGAGAAATTCTCCTTTGTCTTTTGAATGAATAAAGGAGGGGGGGGATTTGGATTCCTTTTTACCAAATTGTGATTGATATAATTTGCCACAGCTTTAAGGGAGTTTAAAGAATAGAGTTTATGGTTTGGAAAGTGATGCTTTCCTAAAAAAATTTCATTTATCAAAAAGATGCTTTCCTAATTAGTTACAGCTTGTAATTTTAGATGCCATTTCTCTCTCAACAGCCTCTCTCTCTCTCTCTTATACCTTTCTTCCCTCTCTGTTAAGCAAACCCATTTGGTAGCACTAATACAACAAACCAACAAATAAAGATCATAATAGCCTTTGATGGTTGCATGACATTGTATATATGTAAGAAACAAAATAGTGACACAAACTTCAAGCTAGTGCTCTTCTCCAAAGTGCAGCTTTTGTCCATTTGGGCAAAGTAAGCCGCTGTATGGAAAAAAGATAGATGGGGGTTGCAGGAAATTATGGGGGCACAAAGATGCTATGTTCTACCAAATGTTGTTGGTGGAATAGGAAAAAACGCCTCCAATTGTCCATAATGGTTATTGAAATTTGTCGCATCCAACACGTAGCTGATGCATTCATTCATTCATTCTCTGTTTTTACATTGAAGTGAAAATGATGGGGGCAGGAAATTCCAGTTACAGGAGGGGAGGGTTCATAAGCTGGAATATCATAATAAATCCGAAACTGGATGGTCAATAAATTATTTAAGATTAGAAATTGGATCTTGATAAACAATTTAAGTTATCAAGATCAATAGTTTGAGTTAGTGGAATTACTGATTTCTAGCACATAGATGATTGTCCGACTGAGCTTTACAAGGCGGTATGGGCAACATTTGATTTGCTTTGTTGGTCACTCTTGATCGACTTAGTATTTAGGATTGTGTGCACACACGGGGATTCAGGGTGAATCATCTTGTGTATTGTATGTGTGTGGATGGTATGATTGAGGGTTAGAGATCACACTTTTTTTTCCTAAATGATTGTTGTTTTCATATTTTACTCGAGAGCCTTTTTGTCGAGAATAAATGGGGTGAGTAGGTTTAGGGTGTTGGTGGTATCCCTCCTCCGGCGGATGACAGTTTTGTTGCTTTGTTGGTTACCCTTAATCAACTTAACGTGTATGGGAGCATACTTGTGGCAATCCTCTTCTTGTCTGTGTGGATCGGATGTTACGATTTAGACTCAAAGCTCTTGTTTTTCTCAACGACGAGTATTTTCTTATTTATTCTAGGGTTATCGACTGATGAATTGTGAGAGCAGGTCTTCGTATTATATATTCTCTTGTACCTACTAACTTTCAGTAACATTTACAAAAAGTTCCAACGGACATATCTATCTTTTGATATAAAACTATCGCACACGCGTGTGTTTGAGAGGAGAAATGAAGTATGATTTATTGTGATCCTCAATTAGACACATATCAAATAACTAGCAGGGGACGAAGACAAATTTTGCGTTACAGGTTGCGAGTAGTCTACATGTTACGCATCAGCTAATGAATTGGAACATTGGTACCAGCTAAGTTCACTCAGGCTTGCAGTTGCAATTGACTTGTGTATACCCTATTTGAATTCACTTATCATGCACTTTTGAGAATAGATCATTGTTCACCAAAAAGAAGAAGGAACAGAGAAAAAGAGAGTGAAGTACCAAACCAGCCTTGAAGTGCATGGTTTTTGGGAGCAACAATGATAATGACATAATAATTAATCTATGTAGAAGTTGAGGGTTTGATGAATGTGCTGTGAAAGTCCCTTGACTACCTTCTTGGTATCTTCAAGAGCTGTTTCCAAGGCTTCTAGTTTCTGGGCAAAACCGGGGGAAAAAAGGTCACTTCTTTTTGGGAAAACCATTTGAAGAATATTAATTTCACCTTGACCAGGCAGGCAAGTTGTGTTATTATTATGTTATGTTCACATAGATTGACCAATGTTTTTCACTCACTGTGTTGGCTTCCAGGAGTGCAGCTTCCAATGCTTGAATCTTTTCAAGCTTCTTAACCACTTCTTCTTGCCTTCTCTGATCGATTTGGCCACTGCCCGGTGTTGCCTGGAAGAAAAGAAGGCAGGGATTTTCAGAAAGTGAATTTATCTCTTAAGAGGATCGTTTTGGCTTTCGAATCACTCGAGTAAGGTGAATGTTATCATTCTTATATTATGATCGATTTCTCGACCTAAGAATCTTTACTTACTAAGCCGTCTTCTGAAGCTAAACTCGTGTTATCCGCATCATCGTAGCCTTCTTCAGTTACAGCAAGTACCTAATGACAGATGAGAGAAGGGTACAAGTTTTGAGAATGCTTCAATTTGTCATTGTGCAACTAAACTATTCAGGGTAAAAATGTAGGAACTGAGGTGATGAGTAGAAAAAAACCTGAAGCAAGTCCTGAATTTCAGGGTTGTTCCATGGCCCTTTATCACTAAACAAGCAGCCACCATGACCAGAACAGCTGCAGCTTCCTCCCAAAAAGCTTGGCAAGTTGCTGTCTCAGAAAGAAAACACCAAACCCCACCTTTAGGCTTTAACATAAATTCCTAAGAACCCTTTCTAATGTTCATTAAGGCCGTCATAATAGGCAGAGTTCAGGACTCACCTTGGATCAACAGCTTCAAGAAGTTCACTTTTGTAGCTATCTCCCAACACCTGAACAGAACATTGTTGAATAAACCAGAGCTTTTTTTCTTCTTTCAAACGTACTTCTGCATTATGGAAATGAAAGTGAGAAAAGTGGCATCGATCTTGCCTGAATCTTCTTCAGTGTACGGACATCAAGAAATGGCTTCAGTACTTTCCACAACATTCTGAACCCAGATCCAGCATTCACTATGTACAGCCGATGCAAGGTCTGTGTTCAGCAGTGATATGCCAAAGAAGCATTATAAGTCCATCACAAATAAGCATTTAACTGATAAAAGTCAATTGAATTGGAGACCAATGTCAGTTTTTCCGAATAATTCAAGTTGTTGGGAGTTAAAACTAATGCCTCTACAATAATTTTTTTGTTTAAGTAAGTCTATTAATGTAAAGTTGTTAACTAGTATCGTTAAAATTTGAATACAAGGGGTCAATAAAACCCTAATACAATGTAAAAGTCGAACGACTTTTAATGCCTTCGATTATTACGACACATCAAAACAATCAATCCGATATAATTTACTTAATAATAATGAGCAGGATCAATTGATTATTAACCTCTGGATAGTAGTTGCTGTCAATCTTCTGAATCTCCATGAAAAGGTACCTAGCTGGCTTGGAGAAACTGGACATTCCCTTAACCAACATTTACAAAAAGATCCAAAAATAAGCAGAGCATTAAGATCCAATTTTGCAACATGTCACTTTTGAAGTTGAGTCTAGTCTCATAATTTCAGAACAAAGTTCATACCACTCCCTTAACATCCAAGATGCTGGTGGTGGAAGCTATGTGAGTCTTGGCTATGATTGAACAAGCAGGGTACCTCAAATTCATGGTCTTCTCCTGTTCACAAACATGGTACTTCACTAGCCTCTCCATTTTGGTCACTTCAAGCAAAGCATCCATGTTCACCATTCCAAGCCTTTCGATGTACACTGGCCTCCCAACTCTGTCCACTCCATGGAACCCATGAGGGTAGCATTTCTTCACCTCCCCAGCCTCCTCAAACTTGAACTCCTACATCAAACATCCATCGAACCATATCGTAATTGATATCAAAACATATAGACCATACAATGACTGGTATCTTAAAAGTGAAATATCGATTGTTTCGACAAAAGTTTGGATCTAAAATACCCAAATTGAAAATCAATTTTATTTGTCATTCGACTGCTACCTGAGTAGGATAGACAATGTTTGGTAATTGATGAGTTATGTAAATACTTTTAATTGATCTTTTTTTTTTACTTGGGTCAATTAGTTATGAATGCACTAGGTTGTTTAGGGGAATTCAGTTTTACCTTTGCAATGGCATCAACCCTATACTCCTCCCTCCACTTGATGTAATTCACAAACATGTCTTTTGCCTTTGGAATATCAAAATCCCTCATCCGAAGAAACCTTAAAAGAAAATACGATCAACCCAAATGAAACCCACCATTTCTATTTAGGTTGCAAAAAAGTTAGATCAATTGAAAATTTACCGCAAGAGGGTATGATAGTCATTTCGCTTGCCTAGCAAATGACCCTCGAGAAACAGAACTTCCCGGAACTTGTTCACGACTTCTTCATCGTTAGGGTCGTGAGCTCCTTCCAATGTCATCTTCAAACTCGTGTTCCTCCCAATTCTCTTGAGCACCGACATCATGCTCGAAATCGACGGTGACGAGGAACGCCTCTCGCTCTTCATTGCAGGGAGGATGAAGTGGGATTCGATGGGAGGATGGATAATCTTCTTCTTGTTAGCCTTTCCTTTGATAAGGTAAGGAAATTTACTATTGTTCCACCCTGAAATCTCTTGATTGTCTTCAGCACGACCACTACCGCCTTTTGATATGACGATCTCCCTCGATTGGTGCTTTGGCCTAAACATGACCCCTAGCCTCTCCAGCCAAGATCTTCTTCTCTCCTTCTGCTGCTGTCACAAGAGGCTGAGAATGAGATGAGGAAAAGCCATTATTGTTGGAGGAATGAAATTGAAGAAGATGGGGAAAAAACCCAACTGGGAAGAAGACTTGAATTCCAAGAGCAAAGGAATCTCTTAAGGCAATGCCTTTGTTCTTGATTAAGTGGCTTGCTGGTTTTTCCTTGGAATATGTAGCAGACAAGTAACTTGTTGTACTTGTTGGCGCCAAAGACAATTCTTTTAACTGCAAATTGGAATGGCCTGTGCTATATGGGCTGAGGGCATGATGGTTGGGAGAAATGGGCCTTTCGTGGCCCACTGTGAGACAAAATGGGCCTTTTGTTGCCTTACTTACTGGGAACTAAATGGGAATATTACCTTAACCTTGGGGTTTGTTAATTGGATCCGTTGGAGTCTGGCTCCAACCCAATCAATCTTGGAAGCGGGCCTTTTTGTTGGTCCCTTTCTTCGTCTTGGTCCACGTTAGGTGGCGGGAAAAGGCTAAAACTTAAAAGTTAAAACAGTAGAAAGCAAAGTGTGTGTGGCCAATGAGTCCGAAATCAAAAAGTTTTTCCATGGCCATACGAATACGTTACGTACCAAAGAATTATGGGCACAGCTGGACAACGACTGTAACGCCTTTTTCCTGGATATGTGGACCAAATCGAAGTGAAGAAAAGTTACCGTACCCAAAAAAAAAGAAGTCAAATGCCAACAAAAACGGATGTGGTTAATGGTAATTGATCACAATCATTTTGGGTTTCTGATTAGGGATCTACCGGATCTGCACTATAAACCAAGTTGAAACCACTTTCAGTTGTTACAATCAACTAGGAGTTGATTTGTAATTTGTAAAGACTGCTGACAATAAAACAGTGTTTTTTCAATGAAATGAGGAACGACTAAGAACAATTGGAGCTACGACATAAACCTCTTTCAAAACAACTATTTTCTTGGGTTTTCAGTCTCCTTTCCACGGACACATTATGTTGAGTCTTCTCGGACTCTACACAATCTAAAAAATAAAGGCACAACATGAGAAGAATCACTAACCGCTATCCTTCAAAATGACAAAAAGTTACTGATGAGTTTACACTAGAAGTACGATAGTAAACTCCTATAAAACTTACAAATAAGAGAGTATTGCAATCAAATTGATCCAGGCCAACAAAATGAGCAACTAAAAGGATACATAATATCACTCCAAAGTCCAACTCCACGCATCCATTACTGGATTTCTGTTGCGGTTACACAAACGTTCCAGCACAGCTAATTAGGGTGTCGGAAAATACAAGGATCAATATTAGGTCAAAACAAATAGTTCAGGGACTTTGGCAGTAGACATGCGATAGTTGGGGGACTAGGATGATAATTAAAACCTTTTACTGGATTGCTATTCGTCGCCCTAAAATTCAATTTTTGTCGTCCTAAAATGCATCAAATTGACAATCTTACCCTCTAACTCCAATCTCTAACCAAAACCCTAATCAAACAATCCGTTACCCTGCCCAGACACTGCCAACCTCAACCCCGCCGCTGTCGCTGTGGATTCTTCTCTCCGGCAGCCGCCACCAACCTCAACCCTCGCAGCATGTCCGTTCCCATGGTAAATCGGGCGGCAACGAAGATGGGTGACGTCGGAAGCAAATTACGGCTGCGCAGAGAACGAAAGTAGAGGTTGGCGGCTACGACGAGCGAACTTCTTCTTCGGTGCCGACGACGAGCGAAGGCAGACTCAAACTTCTCCTTTCTCCTCGGCTCGATCTTCATCTTCTGTCTCGCCTCGCACTTGCCGAGCAGAGAGTTTTTTTTTTTGTTTCCAGCCGCCCGGAAGGGTTGAAAACCCATCTCCGGCGCTTCTAGCGGCGAGTACGAACGTGCCTGAGTTATTTACATTTATTCCATTTTTTTATTATTTTGGTGTATTTGTAACTTGTAATTCATTAATTTCGCTATTTTATTTTGTTATTAAACATAGTTGTATGTGTTTGTTACTTTGTTTTAGTGTTTATATATGTTTTGAAAGATAAGAATTAACTTAAGGATATTTAAGTAATTTTAATAAAAGTTAGGGCGATGAATAAGGTATTTTAGGGCGACGAATAGCAATGCCCTTATTTAAAGGTTACACGTGTGATAGAGCAGTGTGGCCCACTCGCCAGGGGGGATGAAAACGTGGAGAAGTATCCGGAAGCACACGTACGTATGGCGACTGGCAGGGCCAGCTGTTTCCAGTGCACACAAACAAAACACACCCACCCATACATTTCCACTTGGGAGTTGTCGAGTTGATAACAATACAATAAAATAAGAAACACGCTTATTTTTGTTCTTTTCCCGCTAAATTCCCTTCATTTTGACGTCACTCCGGGCTTTGTTGCGGCGGCGACGGCGTTTGTGGCCTGTCCTGCTGTGTTACGTCTTACGTGTAATGTTTTGAAGATGACCTAATTATTTACGGTACATCTTTGTTTTAGATTTATAATTTCAATGTGATGAGAGTACCCATCTTTTCCAATATCTATGTATATGATAAATGTACTTGTACTAATGTATTCTCCACTACTTGAATATATGTCGGGTCCTAGAGAGGATGGAGGTTTTTTTTATTTTTTTTATTTACAAATGTAAGAATCCATTCATTTCAAAAGGCCATTGTGGACTTGTGGTACAAGCTAATCCAATTACAACAATGGGTAAATAATGTCTAAAACTTGAATCCGCTCCTGGTGAAGTGACCCTTTTGCTCCTTCTTTTCAACCCAATCCACACATTTGTTCTCATTTGTTGGGCAAAAAGCAAATCTTGGTACCACCATTCGCATGGAGGATTTGCCTCATCCATTGAATCCACCCTATGACTTGCCAAGGTCCAACTTTGTTAATGTTAAGAATCGTCTCGACCAAGATCTTACAGTCAGAGAGGATGGTAGCAGAGATGCCCACAAAAACCACATTATGCGTTAAAGTCGGAATAGCCTTAGTTTTCGCAACAATCGCCGACAAACATATCAGAGTACCAACAAAGCCATCCACAACTAGGCCAAGAGGGTTTTTTATTACCACTCCATAAGCCGCCAACTGAGATTCCAAACTGGAAATTCCATCACAGTGAATAACCCAATGGTTAACACAAGGCGGTTGGCTGAGTGTAGGGTGACATGGAGCATTCTGGTCACGAGAAGTAGTGAGGGACAATTGATCTTGACTCGTCCAATCAGAGAAAAAACTCACTGCTTAGTGCTTTCAGAGGAGTACCATAAGTACTAGGATTGACTCCTTTAAACACGCTCTCGTTCCTCACCAGCCAGATTGCCTAGAGACAAGCCACAACTGTCGGAATCGAAACAAGTGAGATACTTTCAGAGATCCTAAGTAACCACTTCATAATCTGGGTGGAGTCGTGGGGAGAATGAGAGAATGAAAGTTAGTTTGTCAAACCCTCGCATCATGTGAACAATGGAAGAGACCGTGTCTAATGTTCTCTACCTCCACTTCATAAATGTAGCAAACCGGGGAAGAATTGCATCTTTTGAACCAAAGACTTGTCTTTGTAGCAACCTCACTCCTCGAAAGTCCCCAGATGAACGACCGGATCTTTGGAGGAAGCGATAAGCTCCATAACCATTTCGACGCTTTAGTGGAACAGTTCGGGTGATTTGGATCTTAATTCCCAAGCATATTCATTTATGCAACTCTAAAACAATGATAAGCAGTCTTGACCAAGAAGATACCTGATTTTTCGTGGTGCCAAACTCTCAACTAATAGGGATTCTTCTGATAGCTTCCACGTCTTCCTTCGAGCAACTTTGTCTAATGATGTCCAAATTCCATTCCCATTCATGACCCAGTACTGGAAAGCCCATAATTGCTGGCGCTGATTCGGTTGAAGTTTAAAATTACTGATGCCCAGAATCCACGAATCACCATCCAATGCAATAGTCCTCCCGCTTCCCATATTCTTGCTTGCCCTTAACTCCAACACCTTTTTAGCCTCACAGATGCTAGCTCTTATCCAATATGGTCTACGACCCTTATTGGCCGCCATGAAGTACGAGTTTGAAAAATACAAGCCTTTCAAAATCTGAATTCATGTCTCTTCCCCACTCTTGAGGATCCTCCATCCTTGTTTTGTAAGCAATGCCATATTGAATTGGTGAAAGTCCTTCAATCCATAGGATGGAGTTGGTGGTGCTATATAGATAAATAAGTGTTATGGTTCTGATCAATGATTTTGTAGCCGCAGGACTAATGAAAGATGCATGCTAATGATTAATGTAAGCAATAAAGAATGGATCATTTTGTTTCATCATAAGGTCGAGCTTTATAAGAAAAAGGGAAAAAATCATGTCAAAACTAAAATATACATGTGACGAATATATATAAGTTAGTTGAATTTTATTTTTAAATTAATTTGTCTCACTTTCTCAACACAAAATCTTTAAAAATTTGATTCTACCATAGACAAAGTTTCAAACTCCAAAATATTTTTCAGGTCGTTCGTTCTCGTCAAATTAAATTATGTCATTAAGCTATTGGTGTAGCGAGGTCGTGGCCCCATGGCACCCCCTCTCCCTTCCAAAGAGAAGTTCAATGTATAATCAAATGCGAAAAAGTTGTGTAGTTTATGAAGTAATATTGGTCTCCGCCCCGCTCCTCTCATCTCAAATGGTTCAAACTTTCTAAAATTTTTTGGCTCAAATCCTTTGATGAGCTTCATTTATATTGTCCTTCATCGCTATCGTATTTTTAGCTATGTCACGAAATTATATGCATCAACGTCTATTTACTTTCGCTTTTGTTGGTTTGAAGCTCTGTAAATGTGCACATAGAATTAGTTTGAAGCTCTTATAGATCCAGCTCATAATGCATCACATCGAAAGTTACCATTGTTATTTAAAGTTACCGCGTGGGTTCAGTTGAGATTTTACCCAATTTTACCCCTAATTATTGAAGAGGGGGGCAGTGATTGGAAGACAGCTGGTTTGCAGTTCCTACATTGCTACAAACTAGAGTTTATTAATACATGTATCTTCTTGGGCTAGGCTGAGGCTGACTAGGCGGTGACATATATAGGACTGCTTCAAACAGCTTCAATTCAATTTTTTTACTTTTACAGCGCATACTAGTTCAGAAAATGAAGTGCATGAAACAGTAATAGATGGAAGAGATAGAGAAATGTGGATTAGAATCCCCAAGGCTGCCAGCCTGCCACCATCTAACTTTTTTCTGGTTCTAGATCTAATTTTTTGTGCTGCCAATGCCAAGCTTCACGCTAACACAAACAAGCTGCCCCTTTACATCCTGTTCCAATTTAATAGCCCTCCATCCATGCACAATATGTACACCAACATTTCCCCACCCCAAAATCGCCCTATCTCTTTTCGCTGGTCATAGCTAGCTACTCTCCAAGTCAACGAGGGAGAATTTTTCTTTATTTAACGAAAAATCTATGATTTGACTTTCCTATAGAATGATGCTCGTCGAAAACTCATCATATAACCTTTTTTTTTTTGTTGCTAGAACAATAGGACCCTCTTTAATTGTACTCATTAGTAATCACATAGCATGTTTATGATGTCTTGATCATGTTTTAACCGTCTTGTTTCGCATTTGAATCTAGGTATTGTTAGAGATAGATTAGGAATAATCTTATATTTCCTTGTCCTTATAGTATAGTTCTTAGTATTACCGTGTCCTTTTAGTATTGTGTTTCTCTTACTTATTGTCCAAGTCTTGTAATCTATATAAACCCCTTTGTGGTTTCATAATAATACACACTACTATTTCTAAAACTCCTATAGGTACAACAGTTACGAACCGTCGGACGCAATGGGAAGGAAAATGCCAAACTGTTGGACGATAAGAATGGTCCACTATTGGAGTCGTCTCTGCCTGGATTCTTCCCCTCTCCTCTCCTCTCCGGGGCCGAATCTCTTTAATATACTCACTGCAATTCCAAGGCTCCTCCATACTTAACCATTGAAATTGAAGAACTCTTCCCCATCCAACTTGTGCTAAATGGTGCGTCGAGTACAGCTAAGTAAGTTAATATCTGACGACTCCTTTGAATGAGTCCAAAAACTGCCCAAAATTTGAAGGCTCAATTTATTATGTGCCCTCAGTTACTCTCTTCCCCAAGCACTGCCTGCTTCTTACTTCGATTTTGGGTACTGCATCCCAGCTGCCATTTCATTATAACTTTCTTTTCCTCCCCCTTAAAATAGAAAAGATAAATAATAATAATAATAATAAAATGTTGATTTTTTTTTTTACTGCTGTCATTGAGTGTCACACGCCCACCGTGGGGCTCGAACCCACGACCACAAGGTTAAGAGCCTTGCGCTCTACCAACTGAGCTAGACGGGCTGTGGTGAAGCTGTTAAAATTTTTGCTTCTTGGTGTCAGGAGCTTGATGTGTAAGATTTTTTTCTTTCCATCCAATTGAAGCAATGTTATTATCATGTATTAATAAACCATGAATGGTTTGGTGGATGTGGCTCTTCTCTCCTCCTTCTCTACTTCTCTTCCTAGGTGGGGTGTAACAGAGTTGTAACTTGTAACGTCGTCTCATTAAATTATGTTTGGTTATATTATCTTGTCAAATTAAAAGCCATCAAATACCTGAAAATTACATACAACCATTCCATATTGCATATAAGAAAGACATTTTATTGTGATAGGGTACTTGGTCCTTGGACCGACCCATTTGTCATTTGAAAATTAATTTTTTAGGATGACAATTAAATTAGTTGGCGAAGTATGAGCTATGATGTATGCAAAAGTTAAAAAGATCGAATATGTAGAGAGATAGACCAAATACGCAGTTACAATCATAAAGAAAAAAAAAGTTAGCCTTGTTCTTGAAAGACTTCAAAGCCTTTAACACTGAGCAAGAATTCTAATGGTTTTCGACGAAATCCGAAAGCTCAGCTCAATGACTATAAACTCAGAAGTCTTTCTATCCATCATAATACAAGTTCTAGATGTTGAAATGAACAAACTCATTAACAATTTTGCACAAAACAATTCTTTACATTCACCTTCATTAATCAACTAAACCAAATAATTCATTACAAGAATTTACATTCACCATTCGTACTTCTATTTTTTTACCTTCTCACATTCCACTTCACTTCTATAGACATTATCCACCCATGTACAAAAATGTTGATGAACGGTAAAAATAAGAAGTACACCTAGTCCCCCATCCACGTATTTACTTAATCACATCCGAGACAGATCCCCTGCTCCCGACCTCATCTTTATTTCCATGCACTCCTTCAAAAAGTCAAACCCCCACTCCCCGGCGCACTTTAGCCTTGGTTCAAGCTCTCCCACAAAGATGCGCACTTCCTTCTAGCAAATCCAACCTTCCTCTTCTCCAAATCGTAAACCACCTCAAACCCTTGCTGCTGGTAATTTCCCAAAGTAGCCCCCGGCCCACCGCTAAGCTCCTCCTCATCCCCACCGTTCATCAACATCAAGCACCCAACTTTCCGCTTCCCTTTCTTTCCATCCCCACCGTCCACAAATTCATAGAAATAGTTCTTCCTAGGCATCACCACACTAGATCCATTCCCGGAGAAATGCAGCACAAGGCTGGGAACGCTCGCGACGGCGTCGTTATAGTAATAACACGGGCTCAACCCGGTCTTCGCCTCTACTTCCCGCGCCCGCTCGTATACCCGCCCGACCCGGTTCTCGAACTCCGCCACCACGGAATTGTACAGACCCGCGGGGAGCATCGTGAAAGTGGTACCAGAATCCACCACCAACCCTCCCGTCCCACCGCCGTCAACCTTTTTGAGAAACGCCGGCGCCGGAATATTCCTCTTCCCAACCGAAATCCCCTCCAGCCCCACCGTGTAGAAATACGGATGCTTCGGATTCTCCAGCAAAGAAGTGTACACGTACCGGGTCGGGTCATTTCCCTCACCGCCGCCGCCGCCCACACGCTTCTCCTTCTCCTCGTCAAACCGGCCGAGAATCAGCGGGCTCGGGCGGCGGACACGATCGGAGTCGAACGAGTGGGAGACCAAGCAGTAGGAGAATCGGTTCCCGAGCTGAGGCGAATCGGCGGCGAGCTGAGCTGGCAAGGAAAGCACTCCCCGGCCGAACCCTGCGACCCCGACGGGCTCCGCCAGCGCCGTGTGAGCGCATCCGAAAGTGAAATTCCGGAGCTTCAAAGACGGGGACGCTAACGGAAGGGTAACGGCGTCTGTGTACAGCCGCGCTACCAAGCTTCCGTCGCCGTAAGCGTAGTAGAAGGAAGGGCAGTTGTAGGACTGACAATCGGAGGTTTCGATTAAGTCCAAGGGGCAATTGGCGATTGCGCAGAGGTCGGAGGAGGGGAGATTGGAGTGGGCGGCGGAGCAGGCGGCCGATTTACAGGGTACGGCGGCGGCGGAGGAGGAGAGATTGGCAAGAATTGCGGCGGTGGCAGAGGATTGGGTTTCGGTCTTGCCTTCGCAGAGGATGCACTCGAAGGGGCGGCAAGGGAACCAGACGAGGTCGCTGCCGGTGTCGAGGTAGAGAGAGACGTGCTGGGGAGGGCTGGAGTTGAGGGTGAAGGAAAGGGTGTAATCGCTGCCTGGAGACAGGGGAAGGGAGACTTGGCGGTGAGACTTGTGATGACGGTGGTGGTGGTGGTGGCGGGCGGCGGAGCGGGCGGAGGCGGATTTGAGGAGGTGGTGGGTGGAGGTGTATTTGGTTGTGGAGAGGGAATGGGTTAGAGGGAGGAGGAGCTGCTGGGAATGGGAAACAGAGACATGCAGGAGAAAACAGAGGAGGGTAAAACAGGGGAAGAAGAAAGCAGGGGAATTTGGGTTTGCCATTGTGTGATTATTTGGGATAGAGAAGGATTTAAGGAGTGTGTGAGAGAGAGAAGGGATTTATAGTGGAGAAGTGGGAAGGAAGGGGAGTTGTGGGGTTTATCTTATGTGAGGGAGGGCAGGGAGAAGAGTAGGTTGGTGTCAAAGAGGATTTGTGGTTTTCATTTGATTGTGGACTATAGAGAAATTGGAAAAGAAATGGTGATAATGATTGGCAGGGAAAGTTATATTAAGCAAAAACAAGGAAATAATTGGGGGAGTTTAGATTATGATTATTATAAAGTGAGGATATGGATGGTTTGAGAGCAGAGTTGTTAATTTGGAATAAAGAAATTGGGAGGTTGGTGGTGGTTCTACTTTGCAATTTATTATCTAATCGTCACTAATAAAAATAGCATTTTAGAAGTACATCATCAAGCCCCACATTTTTAACTTTAAACTCTTACAAGAATGGGAAGGTGAAGCATCCATAGTTTGAAAGGAATAGGATACCAGTATTGTGAGTCATTTTTGCAATATCTTACCATTATCAAATAGTCTAACGAGATTTAGTCGAATTGGTCTTCTCATTACTATACAGTTGCGACATATGGTTGAAAAAAAAACTAATAAATTTGACTCTATTCTTTATGTGCTTTTAAGAAAATAAACCTTTTCGTTCAATTTGTTTTATGGTTATTTTACTTTAATTTTTTAACTATTACAAATATTGTAGTTTTTATAATAATAAATACTTCATTTTGTTTTCATAGTTGAATGAATTATATTACAAACAAAAAATTTAACAAAAGATAATTAGTTTGAAACAGACCGTAAAATGTCATGAAATGTCATCTTATAGCCTCTTTCAATCCGTTAGAGTTATCTTAATAAACATCATTATAAATTTATAATACTTTAATTATAATCTTTTTACATTTCAAATCATGCATGGACATCGTTGAACAATAATGTTAAATGTTTAAGTACAACTATCTAACGATATATCAAGAGAAATTGAAAGATATATTTTCTTAAGAAAGTCCTTATGACCTCTTTGTCAAACCTTTGAACAACCCCATATATAGGAAGAAAAAATTATGATATAATACGTATATGTGCGCTATTGACATCAACAATCTAACAATATCCAACTCAAATGTAACCCCATAATATATTATATCCCATTGGCATGCTCTGTCTATATACATCAAACGACGACAAAAAAAAAATAAGCAGCGATAAGGATGAGAGGAAGCAAAGGATACACCTTCGCTTTCACAGGGTACTGAAAGGTTGGTGCGGAGTCAAAATTGAGCGACACTTCGTCTTGACGTCTTGTTACCAAGTAATCCCTTTCATAAACTCGTCTTTAATCGGTTGACTAATGGCTTGCTTAGATAGCGATATTGGTAATTATGGGATGTAGATTATGAGTTGATTTGTTTCTTAATTTGACTCAATTGACTATATGAGTATTGACCGGATTCAAATGGATCCATATGTACTTTTTTATGGTTTTGGATTCGGGTCAGGTTTGAAACTGTGAATTTATGTAATGAGAAAGGAGCAGTGGAGCGCTGACAGAATTGTTGGACAAGTAGCTAATCCAGATTGATGCAGGATTGCATAACGAATAATGAGCTTCGAGTGAAGACTATTAGAAAAAAACATTTTAATCCGAGATGTTTCGTTTTATTTGAAATCTATTGAGTGGTAATCCGTCAATGTGATTTTTTGTTTTGTGAAGATGAGCCCATTTTCAATATGAACAAAAATGGAGCATATGGATTTGCCTTTGTTGTCACAAAACCTAGGCAACATTTGTGGGTGTACCCCCACGATTCTGATGGGTCCATTGAATCTATCCCCACTATCTGCCTCCTCACGCCCAAAAAATTTCATCCAAGTTTGGAGATGGTAGGCTCAAAGATCTGGATGTGATTCTTGTGCTGGTACACATATAGCTTGATTCAAGTGACAATTGGTTGTTTTGCTTTTTCATCATCATGCATGCAATGAAACACCGATCGAAAAGGAAAAACGAACAGAATATATAAACATAAAATAATTCATACAACTACGAAAGTATGCAATGGTTGATTGTCTTATTGTTCAAATATTTTTCTCCTGATTATTGTTTTACAAGAATTTTTTCCGCCTTTTGGACCAGTAAGATAATATCATACTTCTTTTCAGATCTTGTAAATTTGAAGGCTAAGAAAAAACATTGCACATGAAATTGGGAGATGAGGTTTCCAAGTTTTGATTGTAATGGAGAGACAAACCACCATCGATCAATACAATTCGTATTCTCTCCCTTCTTCTCTACTCTTCCTTCCAAAGTCGCTGAAACAACCCAACAAATGCATGATTGATTGAAGGGTTCATCTATATTTGTAAAGGCTACTCTTTCCACTTTCTAGCAGATGGAAAATTTCAACTGCTCCTACCAAAAAAAAAAAAAAAGAATTGCAAGTTTGCAACTGCTCCCACCTCTCTCTTGAATTATGATGAGTGCGATCATAATTCAATGAACTATTCAAAATGTTGTTACTAGTAGAGTGTGATGAGTGCATATGGGAAATGTCCAATTTCGTAACAAATGTTACAGAATAGAGTATACAAAAAATTGTGAAATCTCCAATTTTTTCGGTTAGTACAAATATTTCGCGTATAAAATCATTATGAAGACCTTTCGAATGATCCAAAATTCAACAAATGAAGTGATATTGTTTCAACTCTATGGTAGTATTGGATGATGATTACTGATGATTGATTAAGAAATTAACATTACGAAGATTGATATACTTATATTGTCAAAAATCAAAATAAAATTTGTTTGGTCTGTGTTTGAGTCTTAATTGGTATTTGAAAGTTAAGCATTTGTTTAATTTGCTAGTGGTTTGATGCTGATTTTCTTACTGTTCGAGACAGGAAAATGACTATTTAGTATTTAGTCTATTACCGGAGCATATGGAAATCCTGAGAACTCAAGTCTTGAAAGAATACCCAAAGAATAGTGCTGTGCTCAGGGTGGTGCGGGCTCAATAATTTATAGTGGGCCCTTGAGTATAGTTAGGTGGGTCGAACTTTTTCTTACGCGCGAGGAGCCGGCGCTACGGGCTGGCCCCCAACACCCGACCGTGACATACCAAAACACAGGTGTAATTCGGATAATACCAACGGGCTCGTTTGGAACCTCCAATTCCAGATATTGTATTTTCAGTATACATGTATTCGGAGAATAACACGTTTTTTGACTTGATGTAATAACAGAATGCATGTATTCGTAATCCATGTTGTATTCCTAATATATAGAAAATGATGTATTCATAATCTTACATTTTTTTTGTGAGATTTTAGTATCCATAGTTCATTTAAACTATAATCCATGCATTCTTGTATGAGTTCCAAACAATGAATTTTCAAAATCACTTATTCTTAGTATACACATAATCTTTAATACACACATTCTCACAATACATCATTTCCAGAATCAAAGGTTCCAAACCAACCCCTTATACCCAGCAAGACAATTGGACTTTCGCCCGACTTTTTGGTTGGTTTTGGATCGTTTTCTTTTGATTATTAAAAAGGCGATCATATATACCATATGTTATAATGTGGATGAATCGCTTCTTACCATATTCTACAGATGTTTCAATTTTTTTTTATTACTTACTATATTGTGGATGAATCCGACAATCCACCGCATAATCCGCTATCCACCTGACCCAACCCGATAATAAATGTAGGTGGGAGGCGGGTTGAAAATTGCCAATCCGTTCATGAGTGGGTGAATTACTTTTATAGTAAAAATCCACCCAATCCGCTTGCTGCCCACCCCTAGTATTGAAGTGGATCCTCTGTCTTCTACGTACAACGGATCAATCGAGACCGAGACTTTCCAAAAAAAAAAAGAATACATGCTCTATAATAACCCAATAAACAAAATTAACATCACTAGGAATTTCCCAAGCCAATTAACCCAATTAATAATTAAGTAATGATTGAAACTGAAAACAAATGAACCAACCAACGCCACAGCCGTCCATAATCAACCATGCTCGAAAAGGACATCTCCTATAAACCCAGCCTTTTTTTCGTGTCCCCCCACTATAATGTATAGCTGCCAATTTCATATTAGGCCGATGAACACCTCAAAATTCAAATACACAAGTCCTTTGTTTCAGGGGAAAAGGCAACGTCTTTGATTAGATTAAATTCATGATAGCTATTCTCTTTTGACCCGTCGAATCATACCTACCAATTAAGCACATACTAACTTTTAGGGGAATCAAACGGACCTGTTATGTACTGTGCCCACTTGTTTATTCATAGCAGAGCTTAATAAAGATTTGGTCGATTACCTAATGGAGGAGGGTACACCTGGCTACACCAACACCAGCTCTCTTCCTCTTTTCTGGCATTGGAGGGCTCACCTACCCTTCAACTCAAGGGCAACGCGTCCTGATGACCCCTGTCTTGTCGTTTTTTGCTAACACAAATGGGTTCAATACTTGACAAATTCCTTTTGTTTCTTCCAATCCACGTCACAGGAAATTTTTAAAGAAGCAATGGATAGGAAATTCAAAACCAATCATGCACTATATATATGGACTAATCTGAACCAATACTTTCACCACGAGAGACTTATATAGCATCATCATTAATAGCTAGTCATCAGAATGTGAACTCTGTGGTATTTGAACCAACCCACGTTCTTTGAAGAAACCCTAACAAAGTAGAACTACAAAATCATTATCATATATACATGAATACGATCGAGTTGGGGGGCTGAGGGAGCAGCCTTGTAGGAGCTGGCTCTCCAGCTCCATCTTGGCTTGACATATATATATGTTCATCAACTTGATCCGGAAGCCTGGGTTCAGCACCGTCAGGAATCAGGATCGCGGCGGATTGATGCTGGGTGTCGAGTGTCAATAAGCACCTGGCTCCTCAAGCATGGTGTGTTCGAAAAGCTCCGACGTCGATCGATCGATCGCCACGTGTCCTTCCACCGTCTGCTGAGGAGGCTGCTGCATCTTGCAAATTCGTTCAACCTCCGCAGACGGGAAAGAATATCCAGGGTCAGTTCGTCCGGCAGCTTCGGCCATGGAAATCTTCATCACCCTCCGCCTCCGATGAAGGCATTGCGATTGCTTCCATGCCGCCTGGAGGATGTTTTTTTCTTTCTTTTCTCGTTAAATTCGGCCGCCTTCGCAATTCAAAACACGAGTGAGCCCTAATTGTCCACAAAGAAAACTTTACCCTCTCTTCCTCCCCCTCTTTATATAATAATAACAATAAATAAAATTTTATTTATCGATATGGTGTTACGCTCTACTGATAGTAATTATTATAAAAGTATTATACAGTAAAACTTCTATAAATTAATACTCGATAAATTAATAATCTAGTGTAATTTAATAATTATTTCGGTTTCGATTTGGGCCACTGTGCAAAACGAGCAAATGATAATATAATAATTTTTGAGAATCAACGCAAATAAATACATGTACGTATTTACAATTCTATCAATTAATAATTGTAAAAATATAATTCATAAAAAAATTAAAATATAACTAGGATAATATAGAAAATATGAATATATAATTGTTTATTTCTTCTTGAAGGTCAAGTTTATAAGAAGTTCATCTTGAACTTTTCTCATTCCACTCAAAATTGTCGATGTTGTTTTCTCTAATTGCATTACAACAATTATTTTTGAAGAGTCAATGCGGCTTTAACCGCTTCATTTTGCATGACCGGTTTCGAAAGTGTTGAATCATCATCTCTCTCATCCTCAATTGAACTACCAATAAATTCACCCACTAATTCGTCTAAAGTTTGTGCCTTGATACATTCATCACTTTCACTTGGATACTCCAACAACTGACTTACATCGATCTTGTTAGGATAAGCCATACCATTAACAATATACATTATAACCTGACAAAGTAGCAAAAAGGAGAAGAAGAAGAAGAGAAAAAAAAAAAACCTGCAGAAGGAGGAAATAAACCCCACTCTTCCCAGTTAAGTCTTATACCCAGTCTGTTAACAGCTTGTTCCACAAATGAAACCTGACAAAGTAGCTTCTACTGCATTATCGATATGTGAAGTTGATTAAGGGGCTGACAGAGCAGTCCAGCAGTTGGGTTTCCAACTCCATCTTCACTTCATAGATATCTCCATTGAGTGGAATTCTGTGTGCAATAAGTACCTCGTTCAAGCTTGGTGCATTCATGATTATGTACGCAGCAAGCTCCAATTGGGGTTTGCGAACACTGAATTCAACCGGCCTAACTCCATGCAGTCGAAGCACTTGTAGAGAGTTATGCTTCCAAGTCGACTCTGCACCCAAGTCTCGCCTCTCCCATTCTCCTCTCCACTTAGCTGCTTCAGGGAACTGTTTGATGAAAACTTGGTTAAGACGTTCATCACTGGAAAAAAAAAAGTTACTGATATAAGGAAGAAGGAAAGTGGAGATTTTAATTTGGTGGGTAAGTGGTACATACCCAAATTGACAACTCTTGCAACAGCGGGGCTGCCCTTAGCAGAACCGTGCATTCCAAGAAACTTGCAGGATTGGCTGTCATACACATGATTAGATCCAACCTTTTGAGCTTATCAAATAACATCCACTTAGAGGCGCGGTGCTGCGAATGCTGGTTCCAAAGGATGCCACCCGAGTTCGAGACCGAGGCGCTGCAATCGAGGTGCAAATCTGTCGAATTCTGAGCGAGACCATGGAAAATAGTTGCTATGTGTGTGGAGCGGGATCCCTGATCCACCAAACCGTACCTCTCGAAGATGGGGAAGGTCGCCAACGAATTTGAGCTGCGTGCCGTGGTCTCCACTGAACTTGAAAGTACGAAGACTGGGAGCGGAGATGAGCTCGATGTAAATGCCACTGCAGCAATCCACTTGAAAATCCAGGCTCTGGAGGTTGTTGCTGGAACGAACTCTGACGACTAATCCCGCCGCTGCACGAGAGAAATTGCGGAGGGAGAAGCATCGCAGGGAGGGGCAGAGGTCGGAGAAGATGTGATCCATGGCAGATTGAGAAATCTCCGAGACGCCCTTCAGCTGCAGAACCTCCAAGCGGCTGAGGTCGTGCTGGCAGAGGAATTCAGAGGTCAAGAAAGAAACAGAGACTTTTGGGGATGTGAAGTTGGACAGTAAGGCCAGCTCTTTGACCCTCTTGGTCAACCCGAATTCGATCCACCTCGAAACCTCTTTCGTCTCCTTCAGGTAGTAGAACCTTACTTTAAAGGCGTCCAAGTTACGATTGTGATGATGAACAAGGCAGGTCAGCGCTTGGTTGACCCGATTTGCGATTTCTTCAGGTGTGGTGTAGAACAAGTTCTTCTTCCTCTGCCGTAGCTCGTCGAAATCCAGGATCCCGCCGTCGATCGATCGCCATATGTTCCTCCAACGTTTGCAGAGGAGGCTGCTGCATCTTACGGCCTCGTTCAGCGTCCCCAGGCGGGAGAGAATCTCCGTCGCTAACTCGTCCGGCAGTTTGGTCAATGAATCACTCGCCGCCGACATTGAGATTGTTTCCCTGCCGTCGGAAGGATTTCGGTTGCTTCTTTTCTGGCTATTCTCCACCATCGCAAATTCGCAATACAATACCAAATCATCACCAGACCCTGCTGTTCCTAAATCCTAATTGTGTCCAGAGAAAAAGTAACCTTCTGTTCGTTCCCTCGTCAGGTAAGAATCCTTGTCCCTAAAGAATAAAGATCACTTACTACTCTAGTTAAGCCGTGACGTACGTTACATCACATAGATTATTTGGACTTGAAGTCTTGAAGTGTAATGTACGTTCCGTGGGGGAGTTATGCTAAAAGTTGTCTTTAAGTAAGGATACGTACACCAAAAGTTGTGTATCAACAATCACCTATTGCATTTCATCAACATCCTCTATTTTTTTTTATATCCAAGATAAGCCACAAGAGCATGGCCGGACAACAAATATAAAAGGCAGACAGTAATAAAGAATGGTAGTTCGTATGCAACCGAACTCCCGATGAAAGAGCTTTTTTTGCCACTAGGTGGGCAGCTTTATGAAAGCTCCAAGAAGCAAGAAGACACGATACTGACTCAGATAGAGAGAAAGAGGAGAATACTTCCTCGCAAATACCATGTTTGAGAAACCATCATGATTACGGCCAAATGCTAAGGCGAATGAAAGATTTTCTGCAAAACAGAATAAACAAAATAGCCCATACATAGAGATACAAAACTCTATCGCAAGAGATAGAAGCGAGCCTTCTAGGAAAAATTGGAATTGCCGAAAGCAAAAACAAATTATGTTTTATATAACCAACAAGTGAAACAACCATCATAACAAGTTCATGATCAACGGAAAATTATGCTATATCTAAGCAAAAGTAACCTCACATTTGGGACATAGCTATTAGAGACAAAAGGATTACAAGTTCACCCATATTTCAAAAGAGAATTCTCTCAGCATCCATCCTAACTAGTCTAGAATATCTGCATCAACAGCAAACTGTGCTTATCTAAGCGAATAGGACTTATAAACCAGCGACTATCCTAAGCAGAGTTTTGCAATAAAAGAATGACGACCAATGGATCGGATCATGGTCACCCTTGCTCGGTGTTGTTTGAGCTACGAATCATGAGTTGTTGCGCTATGAGATAGAAAGTGAATCTTTCCCCACCAGTTTGAAAAACAATCAAACCATCTAGAGGCATGCCGAGATGGATGAAGGGCCCGTTGATGGTGGGGTGCTGAATCGAGTACATGACCTCCCAGAATCTGCCATTAAGATGTGGGGGTGCCAACAATATTTATTATCTGGCTAATTTCAAGTTTGGTCACTACAATTACAATAAAAGTTCACGTTTGTCACTAAGAATATTGACTTTCATGTAATCTCTTCCAAGTTCCAATTCTATATAACCAACAAAATTGGTTTGACTCATAAATAATTATTAAGAAAAAGTAAAAATATGCATCAGTGATCCTTTAGTAATTGGGCCCAAATATACCAGGCACCAATATAATATTGGCCCAAAAAATTAGGGTAACGGTGTTTTTCTTCCTACTGGCTCCGTGCCGTACATGTCCGATGAGTCCGAGCGAGGAAAGCGCTGCGTTACAGACTCCTAACGCGCTTGTGCTACATTGACCGAGTTCCGAAAGTTAAAAAAAAAAAAAACCTAACCGGAACATATCTTCTTTTTCTGCCCACCCTAATCGAAAAAAATTCAGTGGGATACCAATCGCACCATCGTGATGGCGGACGCGTGCGAGATGGAAAAATTGGATTTGGGAAAGGCAACTTCCGGCGCCGACGGCGACAAACAAATTGCAGGTTCGCAACAGAGGGAACTGCTGGATGAATTAGTGGCGGAGATTCTTTCCCGCATGGGGACGCTGAACGAAGCCGTGAGATGCAGCAGCCTCGTGTGCAGCCGGTGGAGGAACACGTGGCGCTCAATTTGCGGCGGGGTTCTGGATTTCGACGAGTTCAATGAGGCGCTAATTCGGAGGAGGCACGATGGCGCCGCCGACGACGAAGAGAAGAACCGGTTCGCAAATCGGGTCGACCAAGCCCTGAGCTGCCTTGTTCATCATCAAAACCTGGACGCCCTGAGAATCGGGTCCGACCTGCTGGAGATGGATCGAGTCGGGAGATGGCTAGAATTCGGGCTGGCCAAAAGAGTCAAACAACTGAGCCTATGGTTCTACTACTTTTTCTCTTCCCACTCCCTCGGTCTCACCTTCTTCACCCCTGAATTCCTCGCCAAGCACGACCTCCGCCGCCTCGAGTCCTTGGAACTGTACGGCGTGTCGTCGATTTCTCAACGAGCCGTCGACCACATCCTGTCCGAGTCCAACTGTCCGTCCCTGCGGTGCTTCCTCCTCAACAGTTGCGTGTTCCAGAAGATTAACGGGGGAGATGCCGTTCTGAGACTTGGTTCCAGCAACGTACTACAACGTTTGGAATTCAACGAACTTGCCAACGTTGCCAGAGTAGAGCTCATCTCTGCCCCGCGTCTCCTCGATTGCTGGCTGAGAGGATTCTCTCTTTCGCAGGTGGAGTTTGGGGATGGTATTCCTCAACTTCGAGACGCGGTGTTGTGTTGTAGACAAGGCTTGTTGCTTCAGTGGCCGTCTCGCGATCAATTCGACAAGATCGCACCTCGATTGAGGAACCTCTCGATCGAAGTCGTTGGTTCTGACCTCCTCCCCAACCCTGCTCCTCCGCCAGAGTGGTTGGTGTTCAAGAAGCTTACAACATTGGGTCTGTTCGTGCACGTAAAACGTGCGCCTCCGAGTTTCTTGGAATGCACTCTCCTGTTAAGAGCGGCTCCAGTGTTGCATAAGCTAGCCATATGGTTCGGCGATTTAGATGGCGAGGGTGAGCCGAGAGGATGGGAGGGGTGGGACTCGGATGCAGCTCGGTCTTCGACGTGGAAGCATCACTCTCTAAGGGTGCTTGAGCTGCACGGGGTGCATCCACGTTGTGGAGCTGTCGATTATGTTCGCAAAAGCGAGCTGGAGCTTGCTGCTAACATCATCATGAACTCGCCCTCTCTGAGCCGAGTCGTTATCGATACTCGTCGTCGAGAGTGGCTCCATGGTTTTCGTGGCCTGATCAGGTTTTCCCATACAACTGAAGCTCTTAGAGGTGAAATCAAGATGGAGTTGGAAACTCAACTTCAAGGCTGCTCTGCTACCTCCCGCATTCACTTCACTTATCAGTGATAACGATGGTAACTTGGGAAGAAAGAAAACTCTATCGTGGACATGACAAGGAGGTTTTTTTTTTGTTGCTCGTTTTATTTTCTCGATCTTGGCACTTCTTTGTTTCGGTTTGATATAGTTTTGTTTTTGGACTTTTTTTTAGAAGGGGTCGGTTTGATATAGTTTATTGAAATGTGCAGCCTGTTTTTTAGAAGAAATTATCAGTTTCATTAGTTGTTAATCGACATAACTACAAATGTTACAGGGCAGGCCGTATCTTTTCTACTCTATGTTCTTTTTTCCCACCAATCCTCCTTCTCCTCCCCCAACGTGAGGTAAATGGTAGTGTTGGATGGCGGATGCCTCGATGGAGGAGCTACAAAGATAGAGAGGGAAAGGGATTCAGCATGAAGATGGAATTTTTTTTTATAAAACTAATTTTTGAAATTTTAAAAAAAACTATATTTGGACAAAATTTTTTTTTTTACTAGCATGGTGAACTAATGTCAGCAAGCTCTGTTGAGTTACTAACGGTTAAATGATTTTTTTTTAAAACGCTTAAATGAGTTGATCGTTAGTGTTACCGCAATAGAAACATAATAATTAATATCAGTTCATTATTTTGAAAATTAGATAATTTTTATTATTATTGAAAGTTGAGACAAATTGTTCATTTACACTATTGGGGTCATATTGGATTTTAACCTAAATGTTACACTTCCTAAAATGTCTACAATAAACATGTTTTTACTCTGCAAACATTAAAAGATTAGGCTTATCTATAGTCTAGCCATGGAATCTTTCTTATATACATATGCGGATCTTATCATTCAATATTTACTTGTAAAACGAAATAAACTTGTTTGTAAGACAAAATAGGTTTATAGTCTGTCGGTTAACCTCTTTATAAGACACCTTGAGAACTTTGGTTTGTGCAGTGTGTTTGTCAGACAATTATGTTTGTATTTTCTATTTAGTGTTTACCCATAACGAGAATTCACCATGTAGGTGACTATATCCTAATTTGGGGGCGAGAATGAGATATTGTTGGCAGACCAAATGGCGTGGATCGAGTTCGATGAATGAATGAACAATTAAATGAGTTGATCGTTAGTGTTGACGCAATAGGAACCTAATAACTAATAACTGTACATTATTTTGAAAATTAGGTCATTTTTTGTGATTGGAAGTTGAGAAAAATTGTTCATTTATACCCTACGTATCAGGGTCGTATTGGATATTAACCTAAATGTTATACTCCCTATAATGTCTACAATAAACATGTATTA
Organism: Linum trigynum; assembly: GCA_964030455.1. Taxonomy (NCBI): domain Eukaryota; kingdom Viridiplantae; phylum Streptophyta; class Magnoliopsida; order Malpighiales; family Linaceae; genus Linum; species Linum trigynum. The sequence goes on from OZ034816.1 coordinate 13,889,693, forward strand.
TTTTGCAAACATTAAAAGATTAGCCCTATCTATAGTCTAGCATGGAATCTTTCTTGTATGCATAGACATCATTTCGGAATGTACTTGGATTCCTGAAAAGGGAAGGTAAAGTTATTCTCAAAACCCCTTATATCCATAAATAATTCATTTTTTGAAAATTCTCTCCTACTAAAAATTGTAGTCATTAAAAAGTTATGCGAAATAAAAAAAAAATCATGATTTTTGGATTGTGGAGCACAAAGTTATGGTCGTTCAAAGTTTGACGAAATCGAAAAAAGGCTCGTTCGGGGTAGCAAACGACATTTTTTCGAGACGAAGGCGGGACCCTTATGGCGGTTTGCGGCTTGCAAGATCTCGAAAAATTATGTGGAATCAAAAAAAATTCGCTACGATCAGATAACTGAGCACAAAGTTACGTTTGTTTAAAGTTTCGACGCAGGTCAGGCCTTCACCGCGGCCGTTTACTGCGGTGAAGCATTCACCGCCTTTGTCGACAGCGGTGATGCAATCACCGTCTTCGTCGACAGCGGTGATGCAATCACCGCGCTTCTCTGCCGCGGTGAATACCCAAATATACATAAATTGGGAATTATTTTCATAACGTGTGTATTTTGAGAATTCTTTTTAAAAAAATGTGTAACTTGTGATTTTTTCCAAATAGAGCCGGCCCGAAGATACTCAGCCCATAACTCGCCGTGACATTGCTTTCCTTCCTCCCGGCGGCGTACATGTCCGAGTCAGAGAAAGGAAAGGACAACTAATACAAAATATATAGCGATCAGAGAGGGGGGTAAATTAAAGACAGAACTTCCGCCGGCGGCAGCAAACCGATTGCAATGTCGTCGTCGACGCCAAGGCAACTGCCGGATGAACTAGTGTTGAAGATTATTTCCCATCTGGGGACGTTGAACGAAGTGGTAAGATACAGCAGCCTGATGTCCAAACGATGGAAGGAGGTATGGCGATCGATTGGCGGCGGGATCCTGGATTTCGACAAGTCCGACAACATCAGAGCGTATATCCCGACCGAAGAACAGCTCCCCTTCGCTAATACGGTCGACCAAGCTCTGACTTCACTCGCATCTCATCGAAACTTGGACGGCTTGAGAATCGGGTTCGACTTTTATGGGATGGCAGAGCAAGCCCGGAGGTGGATCGAATTCGGGTTAACCAAAACAGTGAAAGAACTGACACTAATCTCCTCCTCGCCGTATCTCCCTCCCCTGACCCTCGATTCCCTCGCCAAACACGACCTCAGCCGCCTCGAGGTTCTCGAATTCCACGGCATGAGGAAGATTCCTCGGGCAGTTGTCCAGCACATCCTCTGCAACTGTCCATCCCTCAGACAATTTGCTCTGCGCAATTGCAGTTTCAGCGAATTAGGAGGAGCGGTACTCGTCATCAATGTCCAATCCAGCCACAATAACCTCCAGAGCTTGAGCTTGGATTTGGAAGCCCCGGGCTCCGAGGTTAGGATCGAGCTCGTCTCTGCTCCCAATCTTCATACATTCAAGTTCAGAGGCTCGCACGTCGAATTTGGGGACAATCTTCCTCGACTTCGGGAGGCGTGGTTCAGCGGGCAGTGGATCCGCGAAACCAGCTCCCTCCCGTGGTCTCGCGCTCAATTTGAAAAATTCGCACCGCGATTGGACCGCCTCGGGCTCCAATTGGGGCCGAATCGCTTTCGTCACCGTCTCGTCTCTCCTGTACCGGAGTGGTTGTTGTTCGAGAAATTGAGGTTCTTGGGTCTGGATCTGTTTATAAATACGTGCTTCGCTCCTTCGAGCTTGGTTGACTGCACCGTCCTGCTGATTGCGGCTCCGGTTTTGCGACAGCTGACGATTCGCTTTGCGAATGCCTCTGATATGGAGAACCAGGAGTGGCGGGGCTCAAGTGCTGCAGAGTCGTCATTGGAATGGAAGCATCACGCTCTGGAGGTGCTTCGACTGCACGGCGTGCATCGGGATCGGACTGCTTCGTTTTTCGTCTCTGCTCGCAGAAGACAACTGGAACTTGCGGCTTGCATCATCATGAGAGCGCCTTCCCTGAAGCAAGTGCTTATTGATACCCGCCACCCGAGCTTGATTCGCCGTCCTGCGGCCGAATTCAGACTTCCCCATGAGGTGGATGAAGATATATGTGAAGCCAGGATGGAGCTGGACACTCAGCTCCAAGGTCGCTCTGCTAGCCCGCATGTTCACTTCACTTATAGGTGATGGTAATGTTAGTTTGTTACCAATCCTCCCCCAATAATATATATTATATCAATAATATATATTATATGGTAGAGTTCTATGAACTTTTCTCCATTTCAAATTTATTGCAACGAGAGTGAAAATAGGAAGGACATTTTTGTCTTTACAATTAATGATTTATCTCATATAAAAAATATCAATATGAGAATTCAAACCCGGGTCTCTTAAAACAAAGACAAATAATTACACTAAACAAATTTGTTGTATCTTTTCGAGTACAAAACATACACAAAGGTAAACTTTGAAAATTGGAGGAATTTTCCATCATGATTAGCAAGCCCACTAAGTCTACCGTATGTATTTTTTTGGTGCTTGATACTTCAATTTTCATAGTAGAGTTTCATGTAATTTTCACAATTTTAAATTTTTTGCTCTCGCCTTAATTTTTTTGCTAAAGGTAGATTGGTAATTGACTACCATAGAAGAAACTAATTATGTTACTGCATGTTGTGTCCTTGAAATTTTCAATTTAAATTTAAATTTAGTGCTTTTTTATCTTTGTTCTTATCTCTTTTAACTTCCTCCGAAATTCCCTCCATCGTGCAATAGTTTGCGCCCCTTTCACTTTCCAATACAAGGACGCCTTTGAAATCAATCTTTTGGTAGAGTTCTATGAACTTTTCTCCATTTCAAATTTATTGCAACGAGAGTGAAAATAGGAAGGACATTTTTGTCTTTACAATTAATGATTTATCTCATATAAAAAATATCAATATGAGAATTCAAACCCGGGTCTCTTAAAACAAAGACAAATAATTACACTAAACAAATTTGTTGTATCTTTTCGAGTACAAAACATACACAAAGGTAAACTTTGAAAATTGGAGGAATTTTCCATCATGATTAGCAAGCCCACTAAGTCTACCGTATGTATTTTTTTGGTGCTTGATACTTCAATTTTCATAGTAGAGTTTCATGTAATTTTCACAATTTTAAATTTTTTGCTCTCGCCTTAATTTTTTTGCTAAAGGTAGATTGGTAATTGACTACCATAGAAGAAACTAATTATGTTACTGCATGTTGTGTCCTTGAAATTTTCAATTTAAATTTAAATTTAGTGCTTTTTTATCTTTGTTCTTATCTCTTTTAACTTCCTCCGAAATTCCCTCCATCGTGCAATAGTTTGCGCCCCTTTCACTTTCCAATACAAGGACGCCTTTGAAATCAATCTTTTGGTATCTCTTGGTACTACAATTTTATTATTGGGGATTTAAGCTAAGCAAGTAGAAGATTTCAACTCCGATATCAATCCATAACGAATAGAATGGAGTTCAATAAATGGAGTTGTAGGAGGATTAGAGATTGAATTTTTGATTAAAACATATGCCTCTTGAGATAAAAATTTGGTTGTACAACAGAGAGTGATGACTATTGGACCTTTAGGTTTATGGTTTTTGCAACTAGGTCGATTCTTTATTCAACCTACTGGAACTGATAAATAAGGAGTGTCTAGTTTTGTGCCTTATTACGTCGATAGAGTCTATTAGTATATTGGAGGTACCCTAATTTTGTCGTTTGCTCTCAAGTTTTATTGGTCCCCTCTTAACTGCGTTGTTAGTATATAGTTGACTTGAATCAACAACTCTCAATTTCTTTTTTATTAGTGGCATATTGTTCCTAGAAGGAGAGCATTGAACTAGGGATGGCAATTTAGACCTGACCCGTTTTACCCGACCTGTTTGGCCTGTTTTGGGGCAGGTCCGACCCCCAGTATGCGGGGCGGGGCGGGCATGTGTACCTCTCATCGACCTAACCTACCACGACCCGCCCCATTCTTGACCCGTTCTTGCCTACATTACATGTAATCTTAGTCAAATTATTTAGGATTTTCTCTTATTACCTCATATTTTAGCTATAATAAACTTGTAAATAAGTGAAAACCTTAATTTCTTCAATAATTTAACTACATTTCATCATATTATGGTTTCTTTCTTGATCTTATCATGAAAATAACAAATATTTCTAATAGTTTTCACCTAAATAGATACTCATTGGGTCGACCTGCCCTGACCCGCGCCCCGTGATAAATTACCCGACCTGGACCCGACCTGCCACGGGGCGGGTATGGGTATCGAGATACCCGTCCTGGACCTTCCCCATTGACATTCCTACATTGAACCCTTTATGTAGGATTGTGAGGTTTAAGATTGAGTTTCAAACTATCAATGGGCTATGTGGGAATTCCAGTGAGCTTTTGTACTCTATCTTTCTTGACAATCAACTAACCAACATCATTTTAATTGGGGCTTAATTATCATTATAAAAATTAGATCAATGATATATTTTTATATTTAATATTCTTATCCTCCGAAAATTCGACCTATATATTCTTTCTATGTATCATCTCGATCGAATAATTTTCAATAAAATTAAATGGGTTGATAAACTTAAATGTAACATAAAAAATACAAATAATCAAATATGAACATTTCGATCAACGGGCCGGATTATAAGCTAGTATTAACAAAATAGACATGGCTCAATTTGTTCTCTTCCTTCTTCCCAGATGTTGTTTTCTTGATTCAAATTAAAGGGTCGGATTGATTTTTATATGTAGAGTGTGGGAAGTTAGAATGTAGAAAAGAAATAAAAGAATAAGAAAGAAATTTTGATATTAGTAATTTTCAATTCTACGAATAAAACTCCTAAAAAAAAATGGTGGAAGATCATTAATCAAAATCCTTGTTTACAGATCGTTTGCTTTGTGAATTTGAAAAATATAAAGTAAAACTGACCATATTGTCGTCATTGGTTTGAGAAGAGAAAGAAAGTAATAGGGGTAGATTTATCACAAATTATGTACTTTCAAGTCCATGACTAATTCTCATCTAAAAACTGAAATTTCTAAGCACATAGAGTCCACAGACTTAGACCTTCAAAGTCCATGAACCCCATAAATTTGTTGCCCTTAAATATATAAATCAAACAATAAATTTTGAAAAAGTCTGTAAGCAAACAACATTTCGTTTGAGATGGAGCAATTTGGATGAGTATATCTAATGGATCAAACTGATACAATTGTCTCATTTTGAGACAGAGACAATTGTGTCAAATTGACTCATTTGGTCGCGGAAAATTTGAAAGGAGTAATTTGGCCTAAGGAATTTTGAATTGGCTCGTTTTGAGGCAATTACAATTGTCTGGGGTGGACTAGAGGCAAGTAATTTAAATTGATTTATTTTAAATGACTCATTTTGCAATTGATCCATCCAAACAACACCAAGAAGAAGTGCCGGATGAACTAGTGCCGGTGATTATTTCAAGAGTAAGGACTTTGAACGAAGTGGCAGCAGCCTCCTGTCTAAGCGTTGGAGGAACATATGGCGATCGATCGGCGGCGGGGTTTTGGATTTCGACAAGTCCGATGAGCTACGACCGCAGGGGCAAGGGTTGCACATCATCGGAGCCACATTTGAAGAGCAGCGCCGATTCACAATTCGGGTCGACCAAGCCCTGAGTTGTCATGTTCATCAAGACTTGGACGCCCTGAAAATAGGGTTCCACTTGGTTAGAATGGAAAAAAGAAATGTGTAGGTGGATAGAATTCGGGCTGTCCAAGAGAGTGAAAGAACTGTCCCTATTGTCCTACTACACTTTCCATCATCCAGATCGTGTCCATCTTCGTTTCTTCACCCCCTGAATTGCTCGCCAAGCACGACCTCAGCCGCCTCGAGGTTTTGGAGTTCTGTAACCTCTCCGAAATTTCTCATGAAGCGGTCAATCACGTCCTCTCCAACTGTTTTTCTCTGCGACACCTCGCCTTGCGCAGTTGCCATTTCCAGCAACAACCTCCAGTGTTTGGATTTCAGTGAAGCTGCCTACTCGACTGTGAGGATTGAGCTAATCTCTGCCCCTCGTCTTCATACGTTCAAGCTTACAGGATACCATGGTGCGGATTCGTGGGTCGAATATGGGGATGACCTTCCTCGACTTCAAGAGGCTGTGGTTTCTTGTAGAGACTACCTATTTCCATGGCCTGCCCATCACATCCGCAAGTTGGCACCCCATTTACAACGCCTCGGGCTTGAAATCATGAGTAGCGACTTCATTCGTCGTCTTCCTTGTAAGTCCAGCTGGCTGCAGTTCGAAAAGCTTAGAGTGCTGGATTTGGTCATAGATATAGGTGAGGCTCTTCCAAGTTTCTTGGAATGCACTGTCCTGCTAAGGGCAGCACCAATGTTGCGTGAACTATCCGTATGGTTCCAAAATGTATCCGATGATTCAAGAATATGGGAGAGACGAGACTTGGTTGCAGAGTCTTCGACGTGGAAGCATCGCTCTCTGGAGGTGCTTCAGCTGCACGGGGTGCATCCTCATGGAATTGCTGTCGATTTTCGCAATCGCCAACTGGAACTTGCTGCTTACATAATCATGAATGCACCATCATTGAATCAAATCGTGATCAATACTCGTCGTCGAGACCCACTCCATGGTTCTCTTGGCAGAGTCATGATGTCCGATCCAATCGATGCTCGTATGTGTGAAGCCAAAATGGAGTTGGAAACCCAACTTCAAGGCCGCTCTGCTAGCCCCCATATCAACTTCACTTATCAGTGACAACAACTGCAACAATACGAAGAACGACAACCTTTCATCATGGTAAATGACACAAACTTCATGCTCACTTTTATGTTGAAGCTCAGATTTCACGACTCTTGGATGAACTTACTATGCATTGGCTAGAACCCTTCTCTTATTTGATCGTGATGACGCAGCTAATGAAGGCTTGTTGCTGAAGCTGGTGATGGGAATGATGATGATGTTGGTGGCTTCTTTGGCTTGGATTTGATGAACCCGCAATTTTAGAGATTGTTTACTTTTCGTTTCAGCTTTCAATCATAAACTGAGTTGTTTTGTATTTCAATCTTTGAGTAATGTTGCTACTAAAGACTTTTTTTGGTGAAATTGCTACCAAGTCTCTAGTGGTTGAACTTTGATACTTCTGTGTTGAACTTTGATATTCCTATTCTTGATTATGAAAGCACTGTAGTTCAGGACTTGATTACGGCTGACAGTTTGATTTCAAAATTTCGGTTCAAACCGAATCGAACAGATAATGCGCTCGTATTGGTTTCAAACCAAAGCGCTCAAAGGCTGGAAAAGCAACTAACTCCAAATCTCCCAGAATCTCCAGAATAAAGCATCTAACTTCCACAAAATAAAGGCTCTCCAACTAAATTCACAAGAAGTTCCCAGGTAGCAACACTTATTTAATCCAGGGCAAGACTTAACAAGTTTAAACCAAAAAGAAAATTTCAGTTAGTTGGAGACAATGCAAAAGAGCAGGACATTGATGAAGTTACCGTCAACTAACTGGCTCCGCACAAGGAAATCGAACTTTCTGCAAGTCATGATGATGTTTCAGCAGAAGATACATCAGCACCGGGATTTTGAGCTTCCAGTAGCTTAGCAAGGCGCTCAGCATGTTCTCTCTCACACTGACTGATGCCCATTATTATATCAAGCATTGTTCCCGTCGTGCCAAAGAACACCAGTGGGGCTAACGATTTCCGCTTTATCCCCACAGGAATTGCTAGCAGAGCGCCTCCTACTGAAAAGAACCACGTTCCCATTGCACTGCACATATTGAACATTTAGCTCCTTCGTCACAGTTCTATCTTCATATAATAGTGAAACTATGTATAAACTTATGAATGGAATGGTCATAGATGAAGCAGAAAGCACATATAGAAACAGCACTGGTGTGTGCACTCTGTCACATTCACCCATAGAAAGCAATGGAACTATCAGTTCACAGATATAGCCATTGGGGAACTGAGGCTAGTGTCAAATGTGTACAAGAAACCAGAAGTCAGGCATCAGAGCCTGATCCCAGTTCCAAACCCCAGACCTCCCATCCATGCAGGGTGCAGCCGAGCTCATTGGCACAGAATTTAGCATAGGCTGTGACGTGCCAGACTACTCGATCTTATTACCAATCGGTGTGGCAGTTCTTCCTCCTTCCAACCCATAGAAAACTTTACTTTCCACTACTTTTTCCAGAATTTCAGTAAACCCTATTTCTCTCAGCAAATATAGAGCAGTCCTAACCACAGAAAACACCAACAGCGTACAGAAACCATGAACCAGAAGATTGAGGAGTACAAAGCATAATACGTATTCTCTTTCCCGGGCACTAGCAATTAGCAGCTATGACACTAGTTAGTCGGAGTTTCCTATGATTTTCCTTAAAATGTTGTGCACACTGAGAATCAAGAGAAATGGGCAGCAGTGGAGGCAAAAAGGAAACAAAGAATGCGAAAGAGAAACAAACAACGACGGGAGAAAAGGAAACAGAAGCTACTTTGCAACTGAACACTCGTCTAGATGTTTTTCCTGCTGCCCCGCCATTCTTGATACCTTCCCCGTGTTTCTGGAGCAGCTCGCTAGTTGATTTTCAGCAGCCTCTGGACTTATTCCCCAATATTCCCTTCAATTCCTGCTCCCTGAATTTCCCCCAATTTGAACAGAGAAATAACTCATCAGCGAAGAAGATGGATTTTTCAGCAGGCGTAATATGAACTTCAAGGAAGGGAATCGAACTAACTGAAAGGACAAAAAGGAGTCAGTAGCGAAGCAGAATCCAACCATGGTTTTGTTTCCCTCGATAAACGAAGAAATGGAGAGGGTCGACGGGGAAGAAGACGGCCGGCGTACCTGGATCAACGAAAACTAGGGTTCCGAAGCTCAGCGGCGTAGTGGTGAATATCTGCTCTCAGCTTCCCGAGCTCGATCTGCTTTCACCCTTTGATTCGGAAATCCTTCTCCTCGAAACCGATCCTGACTTCACCAGTCGATGGAAGGAAGAAGGAGAGAATCTGTTCATTTACATGATCTAGTGATGACTGATGAGTTAAGTAATTGGGCCCGCGGCCCCGAACAAACTCCGCCCAACGCAGCGCCGTACAAGTCCGAGCCCAAGATGGAAAAGGTCAATGAAACGCAAAAGGAAAATAATATATCAGGGAAGGGAGGGGCGAGACTGAATCATCCGGCGGCAGCAAACCAACCAAACCAATGTCGTCGCCGTCGAGGGAACTTCCGGACGAATTAGTGTTGAAGATTATTTCCCATCTGGGTACGGTGAATGAAATCGTAAGATGCAGCAGCCTGTTGTCTAAACGATGGAGGAACACATGGCGATCGATCGGCGGCGGGGTTCTGGAATTCCACAAGTCCGACGAGTTACGGTGTACGAACTGTAAGGAACAGTACCGCTTCGCAAATCTGATCGACCAAGCCCTGACTTCGCTCGCTGATCGTCAAAACTTGGACGGCTTGAGAATAGGGTTCAACTTGTGTGGGATGACAGAGGAAGCTTGGAGGTGGGTGGAATTCGGGTTAACCAAAAGAGCAAAAGAACTGACGCTGATGTCCTACTGCTACAATTGGGCCACTTTCCCTCTCTTTACCCCTGAGTTCCTGGCCGGACACGACCTCAGCCGCCTCCAAATCTTGGAATTCAAGGGCATTGCCAAGATTGATCCAGCAGCTATCGCCTACATCCTCTCTCGCAACTGTCCGTCACTGAGACGCTTTGCTCTACGCGATTGCAGATTCAGTGGAGGAGAAACAGTGGTTATCAGAGTATGCTCGAGCAACAACCTGGAGATGCTGAGCTTGGAGTTTAAAGGACAGGATTGTAACGTTAGGATTGAGCTCAGCTCTGCTCCGAGTCTTCGTACTTTCAAGTTCCACGGAGCAAGTGCCTCACATGTCGAATTTGGGAACCACCTTCCTCGACTCCGGGAAGCATGGTTTGGTGGGCAATGGATCCTCGATGCCAGCTTCTGCCGCTACCTCCCATTGTCGAGCTTTCAGTTCCACATGTTCGCACCGCGACTGGACCGCCTTGGGCTCGAACTCGGGATTAATAACCTTCGCCTCCCTCCGCCAGAGTGGTTGTTGTTTGAAAAGCTCAGGGTGCTGGATCTGTTCATACATATAGATCGTTGCGCTCTGGAGAATTTGTTTGCTTCCACCGACCTGCTGATGGCAGCTCCGGTGTTGCACCAACTGTCAATACATTTCATCAATGGTTTCGATTCAGTACAATGGGAGAGCGAAAACTCGAGTGCGCCAGAGTCGTCGACATGGAAGCACCACTCTCTGGAGGTGCTTCAGCTGCATGGGGTGCACCGGCTCTGTGCATCTTATGTTACTCCTTGCAGAATCCAACTTGAACTTGCTGCCTACATCATCACGAACACGCCTTCTTTGAACCAAGTACTTATCGACACCCGCGACCAATGCTTAATTAGTTCTTCCGTAGCTGAATACAGAGATCTTGATCAGGTTGAAGGAGATATCTGTGAAGCCAAGATGGAAATGGAAACCCAGCTTCAAGGCCGCTCTGCTAGCTCCAAGATTCACTTCACTTATCGATAATAACAGTTGTACAAATATGAAAGAAGCTGATTTTTCATCATGCAAATGACACAATAATTTTGATCACTTTATTTGCTCTTCCTTCTTACCATGGTTTTTTTTTTTTTTTCTTTCGCTGGATGCTGGTGTTAATATTTACAGACGTCCAGATGAACTTGTTTTAAGAAGTAGGGTCCTTTCCTTCGTCAAGTTTATATCACCCTTGGTTGAAAAGACAAAAATGGCTTCTCTGAAATAACTTGGAATGGATAAAAAGACAAAATGGAGCATTATTATTCGACCTGTAATGGATGTCAATCCTAAAAATGCAAACATCTGATGTGAAGTCATCTCATCTCCTCTCCAAGTTACCTCAGATATCGCATGTATCCAAAAGCGTGCAAAATTTGTTTTCAGAGGCAACTCCACAAGTTTAATCAGACTAGATGAGCATGCTGGGGGATTAACAGCTCATCATAATCATCGACAATCACCTGAATCGAGAACAGCACATTGTGTCATTGATTTGAAGAAGATAAGATAAGCTTCGTAACTAAGATGGCGGGAGAAGGAATGAAATGGTGATGATGGTTACCTTGAACTTTTGGCCTCGGTAAGCGTATTCAACAAGCAACTGCTTTGGTTCTCCAGGAGAAGGATCACAAAATCCCATTATCCCTGACTTCTTCACGCCCTTGTGAAGCTACATTGTACGAGTTCAAAAAACCATAAATTTTCAGAAACAGCTGTGCATAAACTGGGTTTTTGGGTTGAAAAATGCAGTTATAAGACTGTACCTTCAGCTGCCCGGAATCATTGACCAAGAAATTAAGAGGAACTGTGACATCGATGAATTCTTCTGATGTTGTGTCGCCATTTGGTATTGTCCTGTCTTGTTTTTGCAATGCTTCCAGACTTCCGTACACTGCTCTATCGATGAGCAGCCCGTTTGCTTCTATTTGCTTGGTCTTCTTCCTGTCTGCCACAATTCGTAATAATTGCTGAGATTTCTCTGCGGATATTCTTGCCTCCCGTACCTATAACAAGGAACAATGAATGTATATTTCTTTTAATTTTGGAAAAATGTTAAACTACCAAGTTGTAGACTTGTAGTAACAAGGATATATAGTTTACTAACCTGTGCCGAAGTTTTTTGTTTATCTTCTAAAGCTTTACCCTTTTCCCTCCAAAGTAAATAAGGCTTAGCTACAAATTTCTGCATTGAGAAGCATAAACATTATGCAAAATTCACCACACGGCATCATTGGCAATGGACCAGTTCATTGAAATTATTGAGGGTAAGATAGTAAAACTTGACGCTATGTGAGATCACACCTCAAGCAGTAAGTAGAGAGATGTTGGAACTACAAATGCTCCGATTGCAAACGCTGGATCGAAATAGGTGGAAAGCAATACCTGACATAAAGAGGTAACATCGGCATTGGAACAAGTGAAATATAAGAGTACATGCTCAAATGATCCTGAAAATGTAAAATTTCACTTACTGGAATAACTAACTTTTGAGACCCACGGCGCATTTCAAATCTCCAAGAGATGCCCTGAGAGAAGTAAAATATAGAACATCTTCAAATACGGTGGGAAACAAACAATTTGCCAAAATAAAAAGGCTACGTAAAATAGCTCATTGCATTTGCGTCATCATGGTTAATATGGTTAGTGCCCTCTATACATTTTTCATGTGCGAAGAAGAGTAAATGTAAATTCTTAGTCCTGTGTTTTGGTACCTGAATTCCAATCACGTACATCATCCGGACAGTAGTTAAATTGGGTATCTTCCTCCCACCACCAACTTCAACCTCAAGAGTAGTACTGCAATCATAATAAAGAGGTTTTTTCTAATCAACAAGATAGTGTATTCATTCTGTTGCCTTTCGAATGATTCAAAGTACCCTTAATATAGAGACCATGAAAACATGACTCATGAACAGAAATCATTTCCATTGAAAACACAATTTCCAGGAAGCTGTAAAATCATCATCCAACCCCCCCCCCCCCACCCCCCCCCCCCCCCCCCCCCCCCCCCCCTCTTTTATTCTCTCTTTTGCACATTTTGAACTCTGAGAAGCTAAATTGAAAGATACCAATGACACTAACTGTTTATCAATTACAGCTGAAGGCAAACTAGGAGCCATTTTTACAATCATTCACACAAGCGAGAAGCAAGAATTCAATCAGTTATGACTGCAAAACTCACAAGTGAAATTCATTAAGAGCAACAACCTGTTGTACTTTCCAGCAATACGGGCATGAGATTCTGAGGAAAAGCGATGAACATAATGAGCAGATGCCCCCAAATAACGCGTACCAACCTGCAGCCGTTTCAGACCAATAAGAAAAGCAAAAGTGAAGAATTAGATACAAAATAGTATCGTCTTGTAGGTTACGAAGCAGAAGAAAAAAGGATCAGAGAACAGATAGAATGAAGAACCAAATTTAAGCCAGTAGTCAAGTCATGCTCTGAAAACAGTTTTCATGTTTTTCATCCCTAACAGTTTTCGCCACACTTCTAACAGCAGTTAACTTATTTCCCCAATAAAGAAAAAATAGCAGTACCTTCAACTCTCCACTTGCAGACATTTTATCATCCTTCTTTTGCCACCCGACAGCAACGGATGACTGATCACCCAGCACAAATTGTATCTGCCAAAACAAATTTAAAAGCAAAACTAAGAAAAAAAATACACCGACAGAGGAGAACTTGTGATAATAGTACTTGTTTCATGAAGTCTTCGGTTTAGATGTAGTTTTTTTATCTTAGCCTACCAAGTGCTCTGCACTTCAATTAAATTGACATCTGGAAACTTAGGACCACAAAATATGCATAAAAATTTTGATAAAAACTTAGTTCAATGCAGTTATAGGTGTAACAGATAGTTCAATGCAATTCTGGCTATTAACAATGACTAGGCAAATGGACAAAGAGGATTACATTCCCATTTGCTGTCGAAGACAGCTGGTGAGTCCAGGTATTAGAGAGATTGATTGAACCATCCTGCAAAGACTTTCGGATGCCAATTGTAGCGGTTGAATGTGAAGATACATAGCTGGCCAAAAATAATAGTACGTGATTGAACAACTTATGTGAAACAAGTTATTACACAATAGTCTTCATGAAGAGTTCCAAGCAAATGTCCATACCGAGTTGTTTGTACACCAATAAGCGATTGTAAGCCAACTTGAGCAAGAAATTCCATCGACTGAACAGAAGAAAGCTGATGTCGAAGTACAGTTGAAGCAGCAGTACCAGCACCATGGTTATTAACTTCCAAATTTCCACCCATTGCAAAATTCGTATGCTTTGACAATGTAGTATTAACTTGACTAGACATAGCCATTCTGAAAAAAATATATACAAGATCTTAGAACAAGTCCCTTTGATAAGCAACTTAATGAGCATAGTCAGATTTCAGAATAAAATTTCAAGCTTGATACTGAAAAAACCAATGGGGAGAGGTGATCTACCCAGCCATGATGCCATCGCCATCCAGAACCTGGGGCAGGGACAGATTAGTCACAACTATTCCAGAAGGTATGAACTGTGCTGCCATCTTTTCTTCTTCCTTCTTCTGCCGCAATCTCTCGAGCTCTTCCTTTAACTCTTCAACTCTATTGGTCCTTGTTGCAAGCTCCAACCCGGCACTCAAACCATCCAAACCATATATATCATATATCTGCCTTTTAGTCTCATCTGATAGCACTTCATACGCTTGACATATCCTTTGAAAGTTCTCAGTTGCTGTCTCCTTCATCTGGAAAAAAGACAAAGTACCAGTACAGAAATAGACTCCCTTAGCAAATCCCTTCTCAGTACACCAAGGCATTTCCAGCAGTACAAAATGTTACCCAAAAGGCAGGTCCAATAATTCAACAGAAGCAGGGGGAAAAGAGTGACACTTTCCAGGTTCTAACTCAGAAAGAAACCAACCCAAAAGCTTGAAACCATACTAATTAACCGCGGAATTATAATCATTCAACTATCTTGTCGAATTTGAAACAGCAGGAGGAACAAATTGTATTAACTTACATGAACGTCTTGGTACTTGTCGGGGTGATAAACCTGAGCCCAGTTGCGATAAGCCCTTTTGATTTCTTCGGTGGTGGATTCAGGGGAGACTTGGAGCACGGCGTAGAGCTCCCTATTGGGAGCTCCTCCATCTTCCTCGGCATTCATCTGTTGGATCCCCCAATTGGAAAACCCGCCTGTTGGATCCCCCAATTGGAAAACCCGCACAAGCCCCAAGTTGAATTTATTTTCCCGCAGCCAACTATCTAGTTGCCCAGAGTTTCAGAATGTGGAGGTTGGGGGAAATTCTGGGGTTTAAGGGTTTTGGGGAGGTTTTAAGGGGAGAGGGACAACGTGGGGCCGGAATTCGGATCCGTCGGCAGTGGAGCATTTGCTGCAGATGATACTGGAACTGGCTTGCCGCCTACGGCTTTCGGCTGACGGCGGTCGATTCCCACATTGCTGCGGCGTTTGCGGTGTTTTCATGAGTTTGTGGTTTTAACTTTTATGGGCCTTATTTTAGGCTGTGGGGTTTGTTTGGGCTTTTTTTTTCGAGTGTATGGGCTGGGTATCTGTAAGCCGGGGCCTCAGTGTCAGATGTCCAGACAAGTGATAACCAGTCATCACCAAAGTTGAATTTTTTGTTATTTTTTGTTAAGAAAATCAAAGTTGAAGATTCAAAGGAAGTTTTTGTAATACCTTAGGTGAAGACTGAAGATCATGTCTACAAGGCACGAGAGAAATAAGAAATTAATTATAATTAATAAGACGTGTAGAACTTCAAAGTTAAATATGCTTACTGTGGAGTACTACAATGATGGGTGAGCTTATGGGAACTGGGAAGTCACATTTATATGCACCACAATACAAAATCTGTGAGATTTTAGGCTCAGAGCGGACACTATTTTGTCAGGAAAAAATTCAGGATGTTACAAGTAATATCAGAGTCTTCCTATATCCCTCTTGAACGATGTTAGGGAAAACGAAAATGTTCAGTAGCAAAGCGAGAGACCGATTGTGTGCATATAGCTCTTTGACCCATGAAACCATCTTCTTCATCTCCCCCTTCTTTCTTACATTTTTTTTTTATTTTGGACCATGTTGACTTTTTGAGAGATTGAAAATTAGGTACGTATTTGGAAGGTTTCATCTCATACTGAAAAATATATTATTAGCAATAATGATATCAAATTTTGACGGAGCTCTGCTCTATGTAGCCTAAGTCTCTAAGAGCCACTACTGCCACCCCTTCAATATTTGGTTAAAGATTACAATCGTGTATGTATATGTTGAGAAAACACTAACTAGTGTCACCACAATTGACTATTTGTTTATACTTATAAAGGATAGGTATATTTTTTTATTTTATTTTGATAAGGGTGATATAGGTTTATTTTTTGTGATTAGGTATTACACTACTACTTAAGGGATCGAACCTTGGACCTCTAGGTTCAATGTTAGTAGTATTACCATTAGACCAAACCCTTGTTCGTTATGCATATTTTTTATGTTCACCCTTTCGTTATTTTAAATCATCACTTCGCTATCACGATAGAGAACGAATTAGGGACAATGAGCAAAAAAAAATTACGAACAGGAGATATTAGCGGGTACGATTGAAATGACCAATGCAATGAGCAAAAAAAAATTACGAACAGGAGATATTAGCGGGTACGATTGAAATGACCAATGCAATGATGCTGTTATTCTAAAATTAAATACTTTTTTTAAAGTAAATACATCAAAAACCATAATTATTTTTTTGTTGTTGTTGAATTTTTTTAGTGATTTGTTTTGGTTTGAGCGGGTCCTCCACTCCAATTCCTAGCTACTCGATCGGTTATTGTACTCGACCTTCACACAACGCGGCTAAGCTATGCATGAATTATGAATATGAAAATTATGAATGAACTCCGTTGCGTGCGATCATATATTCTCAAATCCCCCTGCCACCCAATTTTTTATTAAGTTGATAATAATAATTTCCTGGGCTGTGACTCATTAGGGAGTGGTTTGTCTGCTTAATCATTGTTTAACTCGGACGAGACTTAGTCTCTTTCATCTCCTCCAATATTAATTTAATTTCACCTAAACGTAATCAAGCCATTGCCCACCTTAAAAAAGTGACATCTAGCTAATGTTCTGAGACGTGGTCAAGTATATATATATGGGTCAAATTTGTGTATACTTGAAGTATACGTATAGTTCGGATACTTATATCTGTTGAGAAATTTCTATCTAGATTAAGAATTAAATTGGATTTGAAGAATACTATTATACTTTAAACTTAAACTCGAAAATCAATTTAATAAAATATAATAATTGATGATTTTGATATGCCAAAGTACAACGAATTACATCCAATGGTCAGTTCACTTGGAGTATATGATACTTACTAATACTTAAATGAGAAATGTCTATTGATTGTCTGAATGCTGATAGAGTATGAAGATTGTGAAGACAAAACATAAGATTAATTGGTGTACGTTTCGCAATAGTCTATATTTTCAGAGGCAGCATTGTTAATCTTTTAGTACTTAGTTACTTATTAAGTTGCTCGCAAAAAAATACTTGTTAGGGCTAAGATATAATTAGATGACACAAAAAAATCATGCAAAAAATAATTTGATCTCAACAACTCAAATTTTTATGACAAATTTATGTATAAATCTGCACCACTTTTTATGTCTATTAGAGAATGTCGAAGAGCAGTCTTCTACGAGGGACTTGGCTAGATGAATTCCTAATTACCTTCTATGTTCTTTAATTGATACGTTTAAATTATCATTATTCCCTTAAGGAATACTTTTTTTAGATAATGACTCTTAATGAAAACTTAGAAAGCTAATATCCGGATTCTTGTTTTATAGCCTGAAAGTAAGCAATACAAACAAATAAATATAATACATCAGCCATGCACGAAGCCAATTGTCAACAAAATAACAAACAAGTAGTATAATGCTAATTTATAAGGATCCAGAAATACGGATTTAAAAAGGAAGAAAAGTATTCTATTTCTGATTGGGTTTTAATAATTAGTACATGGTTATAAATTATTATAGTTACTTTGGATGTCTTGACAAAGAGGAAAAGGACATTTCATGGTGTGCTAATTAATTAGCCATGGCACATTCCATGATTGAAGTGTACCGTGTTGTTAATTAGGTACATTTTTTTGTAGATAAGTCATGCTCCGGCAACTTGTATAATTTCTGTTTTATATATAGTTTTGGGTGATTAGCTAAACAATGTAATCCCGATTAGTTGGTTATTAACTACTCTAGCCGGCCGGCAAAGGGAATGCCGCATTAATCCTAAAACAAGTCAATCATCCCATTAAGTCAGCTTATGAACTTAAGGATGAGCAGCCCCACGGAATCTTTTGAAGGAATGATCCACAAAACACTATGCAATATTCATTTGTAGCAAAAATATTTACCCTGTGCAGTCGTCGTATTTGTAAAATTCACTCAACTTAGTCATGTATAATCTCGTAATTTAACTGTGTTCTGCCCCATCGAGATGGAATTTTGAATACTCAAAACCCATCGTAGCCGATATGGTTAGCGGGGTGAAAATCCGTCCCTTGACCCAAGCTAAATATCTAGACCATGTCAATAAGACTTTCTTTCTTCTTCCTCGGTTGAAGAAAAACCGATCGATTTTACCATTTCTGTAGTTGAAAATTCGAATTATTGAGCTCGTATGATTTATTATATGACATTTGAGCTGATCATGATATAGCTAATATAAAAGAACGTGTAAAAAATGTATAAAATTCACACAAGATATCATTTTGTAAGAACTCAAATTATTAAAATTAATTAGTTTATGACATTAACTACAGACTTTTTTTCTTCCATTTTAGTTGCCGACAAACTACTTTATGATGAAAAAAAGGATACTTTTTGTAAAGCTAAATTTTTTGTATTTATGGATAGAGCATGACGAGGATATAAAACCAAAATAGTGGGCTGGGAAAGGGCTTTATCCTCGACATATAGCAAACTATCGTCATTTTCCTCTGGTATCTCTGCGTGTCTTTCTAATAATAAACTGCTAATTAAAAATTAAAACGGCCTCTTGGCTGTGTCTCGGAAGCGGGAAAATTAAAACTGAGCAAATTAATTAAAAATTGCCATCAGATTCCTGTAAATTAATTCATCTGCTTTCATCTTTTACAAGAAAGAATCGGTAGTTCGGTACTTCGGTAGCCAGCAAGCGATTAAGTCGTTTCCCTTTTGGCCTTTTCTACGTTCGGGCGTCGCTTGGGACGTTTCTGATTTGGTGGGAACGAAACGACGAACGTCAGGTCGCCACCCTTTGCGTATTTACATGCACGTCTCACGGACGGTAGGGAGTTGGTCCATTAAACCCTACTTATAACGGAAGTTCAACCACAAAATATTAGTATTGGAGGTTAAACAGATAGTTAGTATTTAACGTTACTAAATGTTGAACTACGATTAAATCACAATTTTGGCGCAAAAAATATACTGTTGAGTCCGGCACGAGCTTCGATATGGTTTCATGGACCACTAGAGACAAAACCATTGGTGGAGGGAGGTGGAAGAGAGTGGGGTCCTAGGACCCCACTTGGATAGATTAAAATCGTTAAATGTATGTACATACTTGTTTAATTTGGGTATATTTAGAATTCAATACCTCATTCATATGGAATTTAATTGTCCTAGTATTATGAAACACACAAATAAATTAGATTATATTGGTCTTATATCATTGAAAACCCCCAATTTTATAGTCCTTATTCAAAAAATTTCTAATTCTACTAAATATGTGTACAAAAACCTCAAGCAAATATCTAAAAAGCTCTTAGTTCAACAAATTTTTCCTATCAATATACAATTTCTTTGTCATCAAATGTTTTTTTATAAAATAGTATTTTATAAAATGTTTGTGTTTATTAGATTTTGATCGGGAACTATTTATTTTAGCTAGTTATTGAAATGTCACTTTTCAATTATGAGTTACACAAAATGTAAGGTACAAATCTAATAATTAATGGTTTGATGAATGACTACTTGACTGGATTTTTTTAAGAAAATTTACTTAATAATTGAATACAATATTCTAAGATTTTTTCGTTAATTAGACCCCACTAAACTCAAATCCTAGCTAGGCCATTGAAAAAAACCAACACCCTTTACGGCTGAGTTTTGAAGTGGTTGATTCGTTATCGGGCCCTATACTGGGTGATTATTTATATAACTGGAACTTTTCGACTGTTAGTAATTTATCTTTCTTTTTTTCATCGAAGGCCCTGTAACGTTGAGCATAAAACATATATAATATAATATAATATAATATAATTAATGAATGAGCGCACTCATGGAAATAAAATCCATACTGAAAGTAGTCATACAATTGAAGACAAAATGAGGAGTTGAAATGTGACTAATAACCCTAAAATATATGAGATCAATTAATTTCTTTTATTGAGTTTATTTAATTTGATAAAGCTTAGTTAACAATCACGGACCGGGGAATCCAAATTTCAGTCTCATTTTAATTTTATTGATCTAAATCAGTGGGGAGGAGTGGTAGTTGATTATTTTTATTTGAGATCAAGAAAAAAGAGGCCAGATTTGAAGTTGGAGCTGATATTTATGGGTACAATTAGGTAGATTAGTCAATATAGATATAGTAATGTTGGGTGTTAATCAAAGTTAAATGGTAATCATAGAAATGCTGAACGCGTCATGCCCTCTGTCCATCCACCACATATATATGCAAAGTGGCATTATGCCCTCATCGTTCTCTCGTCAACTCAACCTTGTCCCTTCCATACCTGTATAGCCAAAATTACTAAATTAGAAGAAATAAAAAGTAGTATAGTATCAATATTCCATAGTATTATTCTAAAAAAAGCTAATACTACCAGGAAACCCGAACTATCATCAATGTGTCATTTGTGTCATAAAGTATTCGATATGACATTCGTGTTCCAACGAATTATAGTTGTGTGTCATTTATGTCCTGACGATTTTGTTGACTGTTATAGATAACGGTTGACCAAACGGTACAGATTTGCTGACGTGGCAAAAAAGCTTGTTGCCATGTAGATGCCCCATCATTAAATATTATTTTTTGTTCAAAATTTAATTATTTTAAAAAATAACAAAAGCACAAAAAAAAGTAAAAGAAACCCTAAAATTATTGGTTTCTCCGCCTTTGTAAGCCGCCACCAGTGAAGACGACGGTGGGTGCAATGGATCCCGTTGGTGGTGGAGAAACCAATTGGGCGAAGAGAGGGAGAGCGACGGCGGAATCGGGAATCACATTGTTGGGTTCTCCACGACGGCAGCGTCTGGGGACATGAGAGGAGTGGAGAATCGTGTTGCGTCTGGGGACAGGGGAGGAGTGGAAAATCGCGTTGTTGGGTTCTCCACGACGACAGAGCCTGGGGACAGGAGAGGAATGGATAAATATCACACATCAGGCGAGCGGGGCTTGTTCTTTCTGGAGGAAGATTCATCTTTGACAAACATCCCACCTCAACTCCCTCAAAGATTCCACCCAGCTGGTTAACCCCCTCAATCTCTCTCTTGATAAAGTTCTTCTATCCTCTTCTCTAAGTTGACCTCCGAAATTGGATTCTCCGTTCGTGTTTGTCTCTCTCTGATGTGTGATATTTCTAGTTAGAATAGAGTTACATAATGGTTAGTAATAGATATGGAGTTTTGAATATTATGAAAAATTCAAAACTCAATGAGCAAACGAAATTAAAATAGCAGGGTTCATATGGCCTAAGTTAAGGTCCTTAAACCCATTTTCTTAAGGAGGATATTAAAGTATTGTGATTGCCTCCTGCAAATTTAGGTAGTTAGGGAGGAGTTATTAGTTAATTAGTTGTTAAGGATATTTAGGGAATTATAAATAATTTAGAGCACAAATATTTAACCATAAACCCACATTCTCCCTTTTTCTCCCTCCCAACCGAACTGTTTCTTTGTCTCTTTGTCCATCTGTGTTCTCAGGTCGTCCCTTTGGTTGCGTTCTCTGGCGTCCCTGTTGTTCCCGACAGCGGTCTTCGTCGTCAGTTTCGGTTTTTGATTCTCCCAAAACATAAACCCAGCTTCCGTTTCCGCCGTCGGACAAGTCCATCGCTCACATAGGTCCGTCGTTACCCCCTTTCGCCCGTCACTCCCGACTTCGCTTCTGGTAGTTCTCTCGCCCGTTTTTGTTTTTAATGTTCAGGATTTTTGTTCATTGCATGGGTTTGGGGTTTCTCTGCATGGGTTTTAGGATTTTCTCGTTATTTGTTAATTGTTTTGTTGTTATTAAGGTTACTGGATTCGTTTTTAATTATGTTGTTTTGCGTTATTAACTTTTTTATGGTCGATTGTTTGCAACAATAACGAAGGTGATTAGTAATTTTTTGAAAGTGTACTATTAATCAGTCTGCGGTCATTATCAACGTTTCTTTGCCCATTATTATTATTTTCAAGGCCGTTATCAACTCTTTGTAACGTGTGTTGGTACAACTCATTGGTATGCTTAACGTTACATACCAAATGCCATTATCAATGTTTTTTTACCAATGCTCAATCAGTAACATTTTATTATAGGTTATTGTTTTTTTTATTAGTTATTAACCTTTTGGTATAAACGTTTCCGCTATCAACACCATTAATATCAATTAATTATTAAAATTTATGTCATTAATTCGTAATTTTCATTTGTTATCTTATCAATGTTTTTAATAACCATTATTAACATTTTGCTCAATCATTCACATAGCAGGGTTTTCCCTCTTCGTATCGACGACTACTTTGTTGTCTACTAAGGTGATTTAAAGAACAAGTCATTCCAGTTCATGAATAGCTTGTCTCAAGAGTGTGATGGAACAACGTACAAGGAGTATGGAGAGAAACTAGTTAAGTACATCGTTGCTTTTTGTGGCTGGATAGTGAATCGTAGCTACAATTTTGAGGAGTTCACATGGGTGGAAGACCTAGAGTTGGAACCTTTGCTTTAGATTCAGAATTGACGACTATCTCCATTTATTTTGATCGGATTAAGAATTGTCTTTTAATCCCTTTTTTAGTAAGACCTAGAGTAGGAAGAACCGTTGACAGAGGACGAGGAAGCGCTTGACAGCGATTGCGGCATCGGCCTACGTTGGGACAGAACATATTGATTTTCACCACCGGAGTCTGATCTGGATGATGGGGAAGATCTAGGGTTGGGAGGCAGAATCGTTTCTTAAAAAGGGAAAGATGACGCTGATTTGGGGATGTGGGATTTAATTCCCCTTTTTTATTCTTTAATAATGCCATTAATGTAATAAAATTCCAATACTGCCCTTTTAGGTAGGGGTGTTCAAACGGATTCGTTACCATGATAACCATATTAACTGGTAGCATTTGGTTAATTTGGATAATTGGTTTGATTAGGTTAAACAATTTAGCTTATTTGGTTTAGGTGGTTTGGTTTGGTTTCAACACTGCTAACCAATGTAACCAATCAACCGATTAATGATACACCTAATATATAACATTATCTATACTTTCATGCAACCAAGCAAATCAAACTTTCGTGATTCCCTATTTTATTTCCATGTGCACAACAAACCAAAACATTATGGGTCAAAAATTAAATGAGCCGGCCTATTTACTAGACCAGAACATTTTGGACAGCTACTAGACCTTAGGATTACGTACAATACCATGAAAGCCACCTCAAACTATGTATAGTTTAAGTGTTATGTAGGAGAGCTTTAACTTCCTCATGAGTGGTATTGATATGTATTTATGTTAAGTGTTTGTTGTAAGCTAACTATATTAGGTGCAGAGAGGGACGGGATACGGTGACAACCAAGGGTACTTTGGGTATGAAAAAAATGAATTTATTAATTAATTATTTTGTATTAATTACATTTTGAAAATTAAATACATGCCTTTTTAAAAAAAATTAAACCGTACAATTAATACACTTGTATCTTTCTCTATCTCTCTCTTTTTTTTTCCAGCAGCCTCTCCGCTCTGACCGCCAAACTTTCTCCGACAGGCAGACTTTTTCCGGTGAAATCCTTCGATCAGACTCACTCCGGCTACCTACAAAAAAGTACCACTTCGTCAGTGCGCTAGTGGTACGCTACCACTGGTATTGGTACGATACCACTACTCACTGGTAGCGTTATCAGCAGTAGTGGTACGCTACCAGCACTAGTGGTACGCTACCAGGGCTAGGGTACGATACCATTACCACTTGTAGCGGTACCATTAGCAGTACCTGTACCACTGGTAGCGACACCATTAGCAGTACCAGTACCACTGGTAGCGGTACCAGTGCCATTGATAGCGGTACAATTGCCACTGGTAGCGTACCACTAGAGACTAGCGCAAAAAAATCAGATCTAAAATATGAAAAATCATAGATCTAGAAAAGAAAAATCAGGGATGAGGAGAGGGGGAGGCATGGGAGAGGCTGTGACCTCGTAGAGACAGTGGTGGTGGGAGGTAGAGGGCGGCAGGAGGGTTGCGACGGGGAGAGGGTGATGGCGCAGCAGTGGTGGGAGGAGGCCGCGATGGCTGCGGTGGTGGGAAGAGGAGGGTTGCGGCAATGTTGAGAGGCAGAGGGCGCGACGGATCGGCAGGAGGGTTGCGACGGCGGTGGTGGCAACCAATAGAGAGAGAGAGGGAAGAGATGGGAGGAAGAAGAAGAAGAATAGGAAGAAGAAAGATGTTGTGAGAGAGAGAGAGAGAGAGAGAGAGAGAGAGAATGTAGGGTTTTAGGTATTAATAGGGGTGATAATATAGTGTGGTCAATTATTTTCGTCCAGAAATACCCTTAATTCAATCTGTACCATTGATTTTAAAAAATAGGCAAGAGAGAGAATGGATCCTATGGTTATAAAATGGGTTGTCAATCTCACAACCCCCTAATGGGGTTGTCACGGTATCGCATCCCGTGCAGAGATGATGAATGATGTATTAACTCGAATGATGATGATAATCATGGATGGTTAGTCTTATTATTATTGCTTATATATAACGATAGTTTATGATAGTAATAACATATGCTTGTGTTTTATTCATTAACAAGATAATTATTTTCATGTAATGTTATGTTATTTGGTTAATCCGATTATCCGATTAACCAAACTAATTAAACTTTGGTTTGGTTAAGACATTTTATTCCATGGTTAATGAAATTTAGGCTTAATTGGTTTAGTTATTACCACGACAATCATTTGAACACCCCTACTTTTAGGTAGTTAGTCAATGATTACCTCCCTCTTTCTCTCTCCTTCTTCTATTGGCTGACAAGGGTTTAAAATCCTCCTTAAGAAATAAGGCTTAAGGACCAGATCAAACCGGGTTCATATGAACGTGATAGAGTTACCTCGACTATGTTATAAGAATAGAGTTTGTAATGTGACTTGAGTCCACTTGAAATAGCGACTCCTTAATTTTAGACATCCAAATTGCCAGATAAATAACTGATAGTATGATCAATGATTTAGTCGTGAAATAACTAGTGTATCTCAAATAGACATATTTCTAACATTGACCAACAAGAATTTTGATATTTAGCCAACAAGCCTATAAATGATTGCTTATTAATATTGTGAGATCATTCATCTTATAATCCACAACTACAAATGTTAATACGCGTGAAGGCGTTATTTGTTTAATCACTCGCCGATGGTAAGACAGCTTAGTTGGTAAAAGGGTTGGATTTCGAGTTTGGGATGTGACAAGGTCCCAGGTTCGAATCCCAGTACCACTTTCTTGGTGTTCCCCAAGGCACCCTTGGTACAGGAGACGAACCGGTGCTAATGCTATATCGGGTAAGCCCATTTGGCATTTAACCGAGTTGGGTCACCAATCTCCCTAAATTGTCCGGAACCAACGGTATGGACATTTTCATAGATAGGATAAAGAGAACAAGAAAAAAAATAAAAGAAAGGAGCCCTCCATGATCTGTCCCTCTGTCTCTTTGTCTGACTCAATCCGCCAGTTTCGAGTTTCGACCCTATCGCAAGAAAGGGAAGGGAAGGGACGCAGCAGCAGCAGTCCCACTCCTAAAGCAAACAATCAAACAGGCTTCTCTCCCCCGCCTTTCGCTTTCCCCTTCCTTTCACAAATCAATAAAACCCCCACCAGTCCACAACGCCCTTCCCATTTCTCTCCAAACACCCTTCCCTCTCCTCTCTTGCCCCATCCTCGAATCCCTCTGCCGTCTTTCATTTACTTGGGTTTATCCACCCCTCTCAACCTACACAAATCCTCTATTAGCCCAGCCTCCCATCCCATTCCTCTCAAAAACCCATTCATCCCTCGATTAAATAAGACCCAAGATCCCCTGCCGCCTTTTCCCAGTTAAAACAGAGAAGGGTCGTCCTGGTCGCCATCGTCATCGTGAAAGGCTCGGTCCAAGCTGCCGGGAATGGCAGCTGGGTGGACTTTTTTGGTGCTTCGTTTGTTGCCAGTTCTCGTGCTGTTGTTTGGATCGGGATTCCATGAAACGGTGGCGTTTCGAGGGGTAGTAGCCAGGACGACGCAGGGGCCGGGGGAGAAGCAGCAGCAAGTGGACCTACTGCAGAAATGGCCCAACCACAGGAACGCATACGCGACGATGATGTACATGGGGACTCCCAGAGACTACGAGTTCTACGTCGCGACTCGAGTTCTCCTCAGATCCCTCGCCGCTCTCCGGGTTGAAGCCGATCTCGTCGTCATTGCCTCCCTCGACGTCCCTCTCCGCTGGGTCCGCGCCATGTAAGTCCTTCTCTTGCTCCCTCTTTCGTCCCCTTCCCTCGTCTTGTCCTCTGATTATTTTCCTGATCGCCGGCGACGACGGCAGAAGTTTTGCCTAAACGGACGAATAGCATTTGATTAGAGAGGTGCGGTGGAAGTGTTCTGAGTCAGGAACGCCCACCATGTGTTTGTTTAATTTCCTGAATGAAGCTTTTACTGCCCCAAAAGTTACTTTCCCCTTTTCATTTTTACGACTGGGGCAAGGGAAAGATATTTTTGTAGCACTGTAGACTTTTTAAAAACTTCATTAGACAGACTTCCCTGACCGTTTGGGATTTCAAAAGATATCTAGCGGGGTTTTATGATTAATTACTGTGTTAACATCTTTTTTTTTTTTGTATTGCTGGGAGGCCGAGGCCTAGAAAAGAGGACACTGTGTTAACATCTTGGACCCCTATTAAAATACAAGTAATTAATGGAAGTTAAGGATTAAGCTACATAGCTTTCTAATCTTGACCCTGTCCGTTTAGGTTACTAACTTACTATTTAGTTTTGTTGATTCTGATATGGTAGATGGAAATAGGTTTATGGTGAATCCGGGATTTTGATTATGCTTAAGGTATTAAGGCATAATTTTGGATTACGGAAGGGGAATATGCTTGCTTGGGTCTAATTTTTTAAGGACATATATTTAATAAAAAGAAAAGTGCCCTTAATTACAAGGGCATGTGATGTGAGAGGGCCGGCCAACCGGCTTCTCCCATCTGTGGAAGAGCGTTTCTTTCTGTATGGTTGAATCCACGTGGCAGGTCTTGACTTGATGGACGGTGAATTCATCTTTTGAGGACTTTCTATTCTATAACCATTTGTATTTGTTTTATTTTATTCTATCCCCCGGCTTAAAATTTTAAATTTCCCGCTGGTCAGCATCGTTTTGGGCAGGGAAAGGGCCATTGCCGCATTTTCTTTGGCATTCCATTTTCCACACAATTTTGAAACCGGCTTTACTTGTTCAAGTGCCTTGATCCTCCTATGGGAGTCTGGGACTAATTCAAGATTTGAACTCAAATTCTACATACTAAAACATTTTACTATGTATTTTTCCAAGATATGCCAAGACCCAAGAAGGCGTAAACATTTTACTATGTTCAATGAACAAGCCTTATTAGGAAAAAAATGGTTTTAATTTCGAAAAAATATTTTGTTTTGAATACATTGTTCATTTTGTCGTTTGGTAAGCATGTAATCTACCCACAGATTTCAAGCTTACATGATATTTGTGATTCCACTGTTTTTCTTGTTTCATTTTTGGACAAATATCATGATATTGGTGCACCATGTAATTCTAGAATTCATGTGACCATGATATCTCGAATTATGTGGGTTCTACCATGAAGTCATGCAAGCGAAATAATGCATTCTAATATTACACAAGTTCTCATAATTCTTCAAATACATGAATTCTACATTACGTGCTTATCAAACTATAAGTAGGCTGTGAGGAATTAATAAGAAACAATTTTATGTGCGCCCTGGGCGACGTCCTCTGTTTTGGATATTGTCGGATACTCGGATGGATTGATGTTTGTAAATAAACTTCTTCTCAATTTCTTGGGAACAATATTTTCTTTCTTGGATACTTTGTCTTTGTTCTTTGGATTTTGAAAAATCAAAAACTCCCAATATTATTCTATTTCGTGTCCTTTCCCCCTTCCCTTGTTTTGACCACTCGGATTCCACTAGGTACTTGGCATGATTCTTCTACTAAATTATTTTTATCATAGTACATGGTTTCGAGAGGACCAAAGAAACGTTGTCCTTGAGGGCTCTGTTTCCTTCTTGTTATCGTTACTTCTACATATTTTTTTTTTTTGGTATCTTAAGCAAGCAAACACGATCCTTGTTGTTAGTACTAAACTTTATTGCTTCAGCAAAGCCAAAAGTTGGTATATTTTTTCCCCAAAGGAAATGAGTTTCATGATTGATAGCCCCTTTAGTGATAGTGTCCAGGCTCAAGACAAACATAGCTTTAGAATGGTGTAAATTGGAAAGAAAAGCTCTGTTCTATCTGTTTTGTGGGTTGCCCACTTTTGTATTAGTG
Source organism: Linum trigynum (assembly GCA_964030455.1). NCBI lineage: Eukaryota > Viridiplantae > Streptophyta > Magnoliopsida > Malpighiales > Linaceae > Linum > Linum trigynum. The sequence goes on from OZ034816.1 coordinate 13,918,166, forward strand.
GGGCAAAGGTGAATTTTCAGGAAGTTGCCTCACCACTTTATAATGTTTTTGAGTCATTTAGCACCTTCTCAAAACTTATCCTTTGCTTTCCTATCGATCTATTTCCTCCTCTCTTTGTGCATATGTGAACAGTATAATAGCCTACAATTGCATGGCTGACTAAAATTTCAGACATATTCTGGGTGCATTAATACTAATGAATGATCTCTTAAAGTCTTTATAATCATAAAAAAAATGATATTTAATTGATTATTTGAAAGAGTCTGTAGTTCAGAAGCTTCCTTAGTGTTCTAGTAATTTCATGTAATTAGGTGTAGTGACCCATCAAAACCGGAAATACATCCCACATTCCACTTGATTTTTGGGTCACTCGGGTCTCTGAAAATGACATTCCCTTAGTGGGGGATGTTTAGGATGATAGTCTTTGAAAGCATTTACCATTACTGGACTGCAAAATCGATACACGGTACCTCAGTTGTACCGCACATTTGGAGATATCTAATCTAATCTTAATCTAGCTAGCTACCCACAAACTATGTTTCTTACTTTATCTATCTATGGCAATCCAGATCGTGATTACGAAACCCACCAACCAACTCGAAATGCGGTGAGAGTAAAAAAGTAAAGAACAATTATGATGATGATAATTAGATGAATGCATTTTGGAATCATTAGTCAACCGAATCCTGACATAGTCCAGAAATTTCCCTCTTTTGTTTTCTTTCTAAGTTCTTGGTTTAGTTGATCAGATGACGAGCATGTGGTAGTGGCATGTTTTTATGACAAGTCCTGTTTTTTGTTGTTTTCTTCGATTTTTTTTTATAATGCTGTTTTAATTATATGGAGATTTAAGCAAACATTTGTTGAATCTTGGCGAATTGTCCATTTTCCTTCCTCTATTTAAGTAACTTGTTTTGGATTGAGACTTGTGAGCTCAGCTAACCCATGTGCTCCTGGTCCTGCGGGAGACCTGCTAAATGTGCAGACCAGCATATCTGTTTACTAACGGAAATAGAGAGAAATGAATGTGTAGTGTATATGCTGACAATTCATCGTTGATGCCTTTACCAAATGTACAGCCTATGTTAGAGGTGCGAATGGCTGGTTTGGATTGAAATTGAACCAATATGATGTAGGATGGTACTTAAACGAAGAGAAAAGGATAAAAACTTAATGAAATCTGACCAATTGTGATGGTTCTTCTTTGTGATCTTAGGGAACTTGAGGATGGAGCAAGAGTGGTGAGAGTGGAGAACGTGAACAACCCATACAAGGACCAAACCAACTTCGACAGGAGATTCAAGCTCACACTAAACAAGCTCTACGCATGGAGCCTCGTCGACTACGACCGCGTCGTCATGTTGGACGCCGACAACCTCTTCCTCCGCAACTCCGACGAGCTGTTCCAGTGCGGCCAGTTCTGCGCGGTCTTCATCAACCCCTGCATCTTCCACACGGGTCTCTTCGTCTTGCAGCCATCTGACGTAGTTTTCAAAGACATGCTTCATCAGGTGGACGTCGGGAAAGACAACCCCGATGGTGCAGACCAAGGCTTCATCGGCGGATACTTCCCTGACTTGCTGGACAAGCCACTGTTCCGCCCTCCCGCCAGTGGGTTAGCCGTCAATGGGTCGTATAGGCTTCCTCTTGGTTATCAAATGGATGCCTCTTACTACTGTGAGTAACAAAAGGAGAAGCAACCATCTTTCGAAAAAGATTGCCACTTTTAATCTGAAGTATTCTGAACGTTTGTTTGTTTTGACTGTTCAGATCTCAGATTGAGGTGGAATGTCCCATGCGGGCCTAACAGCGTCATTACTTTCCCTGGTGCGCCATGGTTGAAGCCATGGTACTGGTGGTCGTGGCCCGTTCTGCCTCTAGGCATCCAGTGGCACGAGCAGCGCCGTCAGCATCTCGGGTAAGCTGTTTATATTACATTGTAGAGAAAAAGATCTTATGGAGTGGGGACTATAAGTTAATTGTAAGAACCAACATTGTTATTGGTGAGCAGATATGGACCAGAGATGCCAATGGTGGTGATCCAATCAATCCTCTACCTCGGCATAATAGCAGTCACCCGTCTCGCAAGGCCTAACCTGACCAAGCTATGCAACCGCAGAACCGGCGACAGAAACATCTCCTTACTCCAATCCACCCTCAAGCTAATTATCTCCTTATGGGCAATCCTCGCAGCGTACATAGTTCCATTCTTTATCATCCCCTGCACTCTTCACCCCGTGCTGGGATGGTCTCTCTACTTGCTGGGCACATTCGCTCTCTGCTCCATCGCCATCAACGCCTTCATGCTGCCGACGCTCCACGTCCTGATGCCGTGGATGGGAATCTCGGGGGTCCTGTTCGTGATGGCGTTTCCTTACTACCCAGATGGTGTTGTGAGAGCTTTGTCGGTGTTCGGGTACGCCTTCTGCGCCGCACCATTGCTCTGGGTTTCGTTGAGTAAGGTCATGGCTAGCCTCCATCTTGAGAGAGAAGCTTTTTTTCCTAAGCTTGGGGAGTCATCTTCGCCGCCTTCAGGGTTGAACAAGCTTTGTTGAAGAGGACGGAATGATGATAAAGGGGGAAGTCAGAGTTTTGGATAGGGCTTCGTCTTTAGTTCTTCTGAACTCGTCCTCTGTAATTCTTTGATTGTTGTTGGGGACTTGAAAAAATTCAACTACGTACTGTGAGATGATGATAGAAATGTTGTATTCATATAGAAGAGGGAGAAAGGTTCTACGTTTCTCATGTAAAGCTCTGCCTGGTTTTGTAATGGACTATTGTCATCATCACTGCTGTAACTTCCTTCATTAGCGGTAGCAAGGAATAGAAAGGAATGGCTGGTTGCAGAGACTTTTTTCTTGAGTGTATATTTCTTTAGTTTGGTGCATTTTTTTGAAACTGAAAGAAGCAACAAAAGTCAGAAATACATGATGGAGCAAATGTACCACAATGTCTTTAAGTATATTTCACTGTTGCATCATACTTGCCAAGAGTATTGCTCTGTCAACTATGTCCAGTAGAATAACCCATTGGCGTTTCTTTTCGGAGTCGTTTGAATGAGTAATTTGATTTTGAGGAATCTATAAGTGAATTGGGTCTAAATCCCTCACTTAAAAAACCAGATGTTTGTCTTGTAATTACATTAGTGCTAGGGTTAGAGAAGAAAATGATGAACAAAAGAATTTTGCAGGAGCTTATATAAGGAGGGTCAACTGTTGCTAGAAGTAGGCTCTCGCCCTCTGACGTTAACGAACTCACTGTTGGTGCAGAGTTTGCTACTCTCGCCGGTCTCAACTTGCAGGCTGCAGCCCAGAGGTGGGCGCAGCGCAGATTGTTTTTTTCTGTCTGCAGTCAGCCTAGCAAGCAAGAAATGGGCCGGGCTTCTGTGGGCTCCGGGGGCCAATATGGGCCAACCACATATAGCCCACAAGTACGTTGATTCCTTTCTGTTTCTGGGGTTTAGCCATTGATTATTGTGAGCCTTTGCCAACGAAGAGAGACAGAGACTAGAGAAGAAAGCTGGGGTCCGTCGCCGTCGTCAGGCTCCATCAAGCTTGTCAAACCGGTTTGGCAAGTGGAATAGTACAACCGGTGATATAACCAGTTTGTGCCGGTTCATGCCGGTTTAAAAAAATATTAAAATAATTAATATCCAATGTATTTAATCATATATAAAATATATTTGTGGATAATTTAGTTACAATCCAACAAATATCATCATCTTTTAATTATTATATTCATAAAATGAATAATAAATTCATTTTTTATTCATTAAATTGATTAAAATGATATCTTTAAACTTAGAATGCGTAAGTCGATCATACCGAACATACCAGTGGTGTCATGCCGGTTGAACCTGGTTGAACCGGGTGGCATGCCACCGGCATGATAACCATGGGCTCCACCATATATGGCAGAACCAGCAGACCCAACGTTCGAAAAGGTTTGGATGCCTTTTTACTGCTGCATCTTTGAGAGTCGAGGATGGCGACAAGACGAGACATCAGGCCACCTGGGGCCCATTACCATTGGCAATTTCGGGACCAGCAACAACCCAGAGAAGAGAGGAACAGAGAGGAGAAGAGAGATAATTAACGGTAACGTACGTACTAATTAACACAAGGATAAATAAAATAAGGTTAAATCCATGCCCTAGACCATAAATCGTGATATTATTGTTGTTGTCTGTTGAAGAAGAGGAACCAGCGTGTAGAAAGGTGTCAGTCGTCTCAGCTTTCTGTTAATGGCTGCCAATCAGTACCCTGATAATTAGAACTAATCCCAGCACAGGATAACCTTGTTTTTGTGTTTCGCATAATTATTTAATGATTGCATGCCACTAATTATATATAATTATAATGTAGCACACCCTCTTCTTGTTTAGAATTTGTCTAACCTGTTGATCTTTTTTTTTTTTTTTGTAGAGTTGGGCTAGTTACTAGTGGTAATATTAGAATCTGAGCATATATCACACCATAAAATTTGAAATTTGGATCAACAATAGGAGACATTTTTTTAGTTGACAGTTCTTGGTAATAAATCTGGATGGATACATGCGATGAGAAATATTACATGCGATGTTAATTTTAGCTAAGCAAGATGTCGGTTACTGATAATATATTTTATTTGCGAGAAGATTATGTTATTTATTAAATGTGAGGAGAACAATTACCACAGCATAGCCTCCCTTCACTCATTCATTTCCCCCACCCCTTCTTGTTAACATGATTATACTATGAACCACATTAAGATCATATTCTATGAACCATATTCACAATGGTTGTATTTTTGTTGATTTCAACATTTATTAGGTCCCGTTTAATGTCAAAATGTAAAATTTGTATGCAAAACATAAGGTATAATAATGTTAGACGTACGGGGAGGGTATTACTCGCCGGTACCCGAACATTATGGGCTTGGGAATGAGATTGAAAACCTTTCACGCATAGGTATGAGATGAGTATGAGTTTTGATGTTTGAAAATAAGGATGATAATGGATTAGCCTAAAATCAGCCATTATATATTTTCATCGTAAAAGTAAATTCTGTCATAATGAGGAGATAGAGTATTCTCTCGAACAAAGAAAGAAGAATAAGATGAGAGTTAGAAGTAGACAACAACGTAGAGTGGGAAACACACAATACAATTATATATGGGGCTAATAACAAGGAGAGTATCCAAGTAGAGTCAGATAAAGCCAAATAAATAATACGGAGCCCCCTACACAACAAACACAAAATAACGATTACCATTCTTCACCCAAAAAAAGAATAAAAACTTTCCTCACAAAATTAAAAGGAAAAACGACCGTTGGAAGGGCCAGGAATGTGACAATAACTCAGGTTTGGTTTTTAATATATAAACGAGTGCAACTTCGTATACTTCTTACACCATCTCCTAATAATTCCCCCTCCCATGCTGCCTGACTCAGTCGCTCAGTGACGACTGATTATCTGCAGGATATATAAGCTTATTCTCCTACATAATAATTAAGCTGCCTCTAATTCATCAATGGCTTCCCTAATTATCAACTACTCTACTAATTATACTTATCGTTTGTTTTTTTGCTGTGCTTTGCTTTATTCATTCTTGTTGCATGATTCAGTAGTACTGACTACTGCTTCTTCTTCTTCACCTTCTCCGTCTCCCGCAGCTGCCCCCAACTCCTCGGAGCACCGCCGCCGCGGCCACCACGGCTGGGTCGGGCCGGTCGGCCGCCGGGTCATCACGGTGGACATCGCCGGGTCGGGCCAGTTCCGGTGCGTCCAGGCAGCCATCGACTCCGTCCCGGAGAACAACAACGAGAACGTCATCATCCTCCTCTCCCCCGGAGTCTACATGTAATTATATTTACTAGTAACGAATAACATGAAAAAAATGTTCAATAATATTGTGTAATAATAATTTAATTAAAATTATTATTTAATGTACACAGAGAGAAGGTGGTGGTGCCGGCGACGAAGCCGTACATAACGCTGGAAGGAGCGGCGGGAAGAGGGGCGACGGTGATCGAGTGGCACGACCGAGCCAGCGACCCGGCACCCAACGGCGAGCAGCTCAGGACTTACCGCACCGCCTCGGTTACCGTGTTGGCCAACTACTTCACCGCGCGCAACATCAGCTTCAAGGTAATAGTTCATTTGTTTGTCACGTACGGCCGGTGTCACATTATATATGTAACCTAATTAATCCTAAGGGCGTGTTTAATTTGTGCAAAGTAGAACACGGCGCCGGCGGCTCCTCGGCCGGGGCTGCAAGGGTGGCAGGCGGTGGCGATGAGGGTGTCGGGGGACAAGGGCTACTTCGTGGGGTGCGGGTTCTACGGGGCGCAGGACACTCTGTGCGACGACGCCGGCAGGCATTACTTCAACGACTGCTACATCGAGGGATCCATCGACTTCATCTTCGGCAACGGAAGGTCCATGTACAAAGTAAGCTACCTAATTAACTAGTCACTGTTCATTATACCTACAGTACATTATTCCAACCGGCAGGTAAAGAGAAAGAAAGAAAGAAAGAAAACGAGTGGTGCACATTACCAGCCCGTGACCTCTAATAAATATATGCATGGCACTGACTTTTGCTTCCTTGAAATTTTGTTCCTAAGCTAGAATATGTCTCCTTTTTTATTCATTGCAAGCTCTAGTTTCATACAAGAAAACAAAGGTGGCTTCAGATAATCAGCCGACGAATCACCAATTTCCTCACTTTATTGACTTGTTATACTTCAGGTGTTTAAATCCAAAAAAATCCGTACTTATTATAACTATAAGCAATTAAGCATTGTAAATTTCCTCCAGAATGGTTGGTTGATTATGATTTATATGGGGGATGCAGGACTGCGAGCTGCACTCGATAGCCACAAGATTCGGGTCCATCGCGGCCCAAGATAGAAGACACCCTGACGAGAAGTCGGGCTTTGCATTCTTGAACTGCAGGGTGACTGGGACAGGCCCGCTCTACGTGGGCCGAGCCATGGGCCAGTACTCCAGGATCGTCTACTCCTATACCTACTTCGATGACGTGGTTGCACACGGTGGCTGGGATGACTGGGACCACGTCAGCAACAAAAACAAGTAAGCAAGCAAGCAAACATATGCATTCCCATTCTTAGCTAGACTATGGCAAAATGCCACCGCACAACAATTGACTAATCTGTTTGGTTGTTGATTAACTAACTGAACAGGACGGCGTACTTTGGAGTGTACAAATGTTGGGGGCCTGGAGCTGAGAAAGTGAGAGGTGTATCATGGGCGAGAGAGCTAGATTATGATTCTGCACACAAGTTTCTAGCCAAGAGCTTTGTTAATGGCAGGCACTGGCTTCCAGCTGATGCTTTACTTGCTTAGAATCAGTTGTGATTCATTCTTCCTTCCTTCCTGTTTATCTGTAATGCGCGATTCATTCATTCTTTCATTCGTTCGTTCCAAGTCCAAAGACCAGTAATCCAGTATCTAGAGGAACATATATATAAGAGAAGTTTGTGTTATACAGAGTTTTTGTGGTTTTCTTGCTTTACATGGCTTTCTTGTGATTGTTGATACAGTCATACAGAGAACTGGAGATTGCGTTTGTGATAACTGACAACCGACAATCAACCATGTTCCTTCGTGTGTTTTCGTAATATATGGTGGAAAGCCAGACCAGACTACCTTCTTCATGTAGATGAATGTTTCACTCAAAAGTAGCTACAGGAATAAAGAGTAGAACATGAAGCGAAGATGATTTGATCATAGGCTTTCTTTCAATAAGCAAAGGTATCTCTGTCTGTCTTCCTTCACATTATGCTACAGTTTTGCTGGGACTCGATCATCTCCGGTGTTCTGCAAATTCAAAAGAAGGCAAAGGAGAAGGGCATTTCTTAATACGCATGTCATGACTGTTGCTAAATGAATAACTTATAAGAATGAGATGAGAAGTTTAAGCACTTACATCTGACCGAGGCTAGCCAAATCAAGATCAGGAGCGAGTTCCCGGACGATTTCATCAGGTGGCTGCCCACACTCTTGCATCTTTTGCATGAGATCGGTAATCTTGGTGTAGTTGTTGGGGTCGTTCTCGTAAACCTGGTTCAGAACTTTTATGAGTTCGTACTGTTGGGAATAACGTTCGTATTCTGTCTTGCTCAAACTAGATTCATGGTCCTTCAACCATATTGGATATCTCCCTTCGATTTCCTTCATGGGTTCATGAAGAATCTCCTTTGACAGAAGCTGCTGCATCATGGACTCCACCAGAGATTCCATGTCCTGATCACGGGAGGAGGAGAAAAGATCAACATAATAAGATAATGAAGGTAGAACATTACCGCAAAGAGGCAATAGCTCAAGACATCCGAAAAGATAGAAGCAGTATCACTAAAGTTTAGAACGGAAATGTTTCCACAAAAGTGTAAAATCTGGCACTTCTGCTCCCAAATCTCTTTTATCTGAAGAAATTATTCCCCTTCCAAATTTCATATAGCCTTTCCAGCTCAAGAAGACATGCATCTCAGTTTCTTAAATCACAAGAAAACCCTACAGGGTATCAGAATTGCAAACTGACTAGATTCCAATCTTAAGTTGAGATATATTGGAATTAAACTGACTGCTGTGTGAACTTAAACTGTGACGATAATTCACAACCGAGGGTGCAGCGTTTGCAAATGAAGCAAACAGGAAGAAGCCAGGATTAGTCACAAATACATGGTAAAACTCTGGACAATGATAATATGACACCATCCGGCATCCACTGATGATTTCATAAAAGGAGGAAAGTTGGATAGAAAGGAACATCAGGATCTAGGATAACAATGAGATCAAAATGATAGTCTTAACTCTTAAATGCTAAATTGCCTTCCGCGTACGTCTGTCCTCCATAACAATAATTCACAACCTAGTTCCTAGCCCAAGCACACATCCATCAATTTCACCAGACATCATATAGCCTCCAACTTTTAACTACACAGGCTATTGACAAAGAAAGCAAACCTCTTTTCCATCCTTACTTGGCCAAGAGACTTATCGAGGTGAAGATACATTCATTCTATGAGCAGTTTAAGAGTCAAATCTCTCACTCAGTCTGGACTGTCAAGAGGATTCCAACTATTTGCTCATACCAATAGCAAAAAAACATATCCTACTTACCTAGGAGACCCTCCTTGGCAGTAGCCAGTGCTTCGGCGTGATCGACCACAAACAAACCAAAAACTGAACTCTAACAAGTCAATCACAGCAAGTCAATGGCTTCATTTCCAAATAACGGTCTATACATGAGAACCAAGATCACATCATGAAGCACGATCAGAGAGAAAAAAGTTGAAACTTTACCTGGGTTGAGGCGAGCTCCTCGAACTGCTTAACCCAAGCCTCCATTGCAACATCCTTGTCATCACCCTTTGAATCAGTAGTCACAGACTCCATTCCTTTCACAGCCTCCTTCGTCTGCTCCCTAAGCTTATCAAGCGCCTCCGCCACATGACCAGTGGAAGAATCTCCCGCCGGCGCAGCCGCCATTTGCTTCCCTTTCTTCTTGCTCTTCTTCAAGCCGGGCAATCCCATACCCAAACCCTGAACCCCAGCTGGCAAATCACCAAACCCCTCAACCTTCATCCTCTCTTCATCGCCGTCAGCGCTTCTGCATTACCAATCACAGCTTTTTTTCTAAAATAACATGCCGAAAATTATACTAAAGGAGCAGCACAAATGGAATCAAGCAAGCAAGGAAGAATCGGAACCGCTGTTGTGAGGCTGGAGCCGCAAAATTGAGACTCTGGAAATCATCGAGAGCACCTACAGTGAAGCAGAAACAAAAAAGGTCGGAACTTGAGTCGAGAAATCGCACAAAAACGAAGAAGGGCAGGTGGGTATTACTATCGAGCAGCTGGTCTAAGTCGTCGTGATTGTGGGTATCCGCCATTTTCACAGCCGTCTGCTATTCCGACGGGGAGGGAGAGACAGAGACAGAGAGAGAGGCAGAGAGGAAGGTATATAATGGGAATAGGGGAAGTATGAAATTCGTTGCCTTGTGGCGAAGCACTCAAAGGGGGAGAATTCCAGGAGGAGGAGAAGTATTGGGCGAGCGATGTAGACGATGGACTGATTTTAATTCTGAGCTTGTAAATTTTGTTTAAACGCTTTCTATATTCGTTTCTCACTGAAACGAAAGGGGGACAAGAAATTTAACAATTGTTTCTGCTACTACGTCCATTGTTTGTTTCGCCTACGTATGTCTGTCTGTTTTCTTGTTCTATTTGACCAATTCCCTACGAATTTATACAAATATATTTATACTGATACAAACAAATATTACTATCCACAATGTTTGGAGTTTCAAATTTGAAATTTCCATGCTAGTGTGAATCGAGATATCCTAGATTAACATTTTCTCGTTGTAATGTACATATGAGGAGTACCCAACCGCATTAAGGAAGTAAAGAGTTGTTTGGATGATGAAGTTATGAAATGAGACAGTCTTAAAAATTACTGTCTTGCAATAGATGCATTATTTTACACAATATGTCTCGTGTCAATTCAAATCGATACAAGTAAGACAATTTAAATTTTTTCGACTCAATTGTTACATCTCATTTTGCATTACTAGAGACTATCTCTGACTTAATTACTTCATTATAAAACAAATGAATTAAAATTTCTTCATCCAATTTCATAATTTGTTTAGTGAGTAAGATAAAATGAAGCTACTTATTTGTGGTTTGTAAAGAATTTCTCTTTGTTTTTTAAAAAGGATCTCAAGTGCATTAAGATTTGGGATATCTTCATTTTCAATTGAACATTTATCAAGAAATTTTAATATGTATTTTCTTTTAGAGTTATCTAAAAGGAAAGGCAGTATAATTACGAAAATATTCAAGGCCTTCTTTTCAAGTGTGCATCGTTCTATTTCTCACTTTGTAAGTATAATAGCGTTGTCAATTTCTTAACACTTGAATCTCTTGGAGGATTGCCCCATAGCATTCGACAAATCCTCCACAATGATCATCCGAATAAGTATACATGAATCACCACAAAACAAAACATTAAAGCAGTAATCAGTCAAACACCAACAAAGGAAATCTCGGAGAGCCAAAGCTCGCTGAAAAGAGGATCAAAGAACTCTTGATAAAAGCGGTCCAATGTAAACGAAACTTCACTTCCTACGTCGAAACTCACTAAACCAACTCTACCGCCCACCAATGCTTTATCAGCACCATCAAAATATATTAAGATTGGATTACTAGTATGAATAGTAGGAGGGACGTGTCAGTATGTGTCGGTATATATGTATATAAGATCCATAAAAAAGTCTACGATTCCATTTGTTAAACACATGATATTCGTATTCGTATCGATGCAAACTTCAAATCCTTATAAATGACTTTTACTTGAGGGGATGTGGCCATCAGTATATAATATAAAATCAATTATTGAATCTCTCTAAAAACTCTAATCATCGGACCAACTGAACGGTGGTGCTCTTGTGCTTGAGCTAGTCACCATTCTCCCACCTGCCGAACTGAAGTACATGCAAATCATTATACGTTGTTGTGCATCTAGCTTTCCAAATCTATCGGTATAGGAAAAACTAGATTAGCCGCAACAAGCTTTGAAAGAAATCAATCACAGAAAAAGGCCGTGCCAACAGATAGCCACATGCAAATGTTGCATTTGGACAGAAAAGGTGGAACACGATATGATTACCTCTAATTTCTATATAGACAAGTGTGTAATGAAATGATAACGTTGATGCTCCCCTACTTGTTCATTCCAATTGTGGTAGGTCAGCCGTAGGTGGAATAATTATAACTCATCTTATTAATTCCCATGAAGAAATAGTTTGTTAATTTAGGAAGTTATACGTATATGTTTACATTATTAGATATATTTTCATATATTTTGACAAATCAGAATTATCGATTATTATTTTTAAATTAAATGAATCTTATAGTTAGGGAATGAAGTTGGTTTGTTAGAAGTTAGGGTATATTATAGAGTGATTTGATTCCAACGGTTTAGTGAAAATTTTGTTAACCATGAAATTTTACTGATTTTTAATTTGTTAGTGACATTTAAGTTTAGTGACTACTTATACACTTGACACCTTGAATCAATAATAACCTTTTGCACAAAGAATTCTCCTTCATGTGACTAATCATTACGATGCAAGCAATCAAGGGCATACCCAAGACTGTTTAGGGGTATATCGGAAAACCCCTAAAATTTGGAGGGGAATTAAAGAACTTCCGATAGTAGTTCGACTACCAAAAAAAATGAGGAAAAATAGATGGTAGTCTGTGTGGTTTAAAGTTTAAACATGTGAGACTATAGTTATTAGGCAAACTTGTTTTGCTTTGAAATACAATTCATTTGTTGCTATAATTTTAACATAAATATAATTACAAGCCTCTACAAGCTACCCTTATCCCCGAGTTTGACAAAACCTAAAAAACAAATCCAATTCGGCTATGGGCTACCCCTTAACCCCGCCATACTCTAAAGAGGTTGATAACCTTTCTCACTATTTTGTTCAACTGGACTTTGAGAATTATTATCATTGGGTTAAGAATGATGACTTATTCCTTGGATTATAAGGAATGGTGAATTAACTCAGTTGATGGTGGAGAGACAAAAGGTGAATCTATGATATTATGGGTCTATTTGCTCCTCAAAGTTTTATTGATTTCACTAGTTGCAACGACAAGTGTTGAAATAACTTTTTCGGCTTTGGGTTACATTAAGAACACGTTTCGAAATTGCATGGTCCATGAAACCATACGTTACTCGCGTTTTAACCACAAAATATCAGTATTGGAGGCTAAACCGGTAGGCGGTATTTACCGGTACTAACGATTGAACTACGGTGAAACCACGATTTTGCCATAAAATACCTATGTCACTGACTTTTCCAGTACAATCTTTGGTACGGTTTCATGGATCATACAATATTTAATAGGTGATCGGTTCGTGAATAATTATCTATTTGATATATCGAAAAACATTCGTTATGTAATGTAGATAGTGAGTTTATATTTTTAAAATAATAATAATATTATTATTTTACTTTAATATTTTAAAAGGGACACAACTATATAAAATACCTGGATCCATCACTCCAGACAAAGTAAACATGTACAATGAAATAAGATTATGCACATGAATCTAATTTTTTTTTTTGACAAGGCACATGAATCTATTGAGTGTGAGGGAATTGACATAATACATGCCATGTCATCTACCCATTATTTTTTATATTGTAAACAAATAAAAGCATTCTCATGTAAACTAAAGTGTACATGATTTAATTACATCAGAACAACAATTAACATACTAGTAAGTTGATTAATCACTCGTCTGTATCGCTTTACTACGCTAGTGTAATCATGCACACTTCAGTTTGGATCACAATTCTCTCATTTGTTTACAACTTAACTTAGCAAAAATAATGAGCAGAAGACATGACATGGTATTAGTATATGTCTTCTGTCAAAAGTATACAATTAAGTGACCATTATGTAAATTAACCATGGAATCTAAACGAAAGATAATAAATAACCGACACAAAAGGATTCCGACTCCGACTCCGACTCGGGTGGGTTTAGTGGTTGACCCACCCATTGCCCGAGTAGAAGCCGGACGTTCTCTTCCGTCACATATATAATTGGGCACGACAACTGTGAACCGCCCCCGCCGTTTCGAACCTTTCTCCCCGCCCCCAGTTCCTGCCAAACCCACACCGCTAGGGTTCCGTCTGGTATTCGCCGTGCCTGCAATTACCTCATAGCTTTTTTTTCTTCTTCTTCTTCTGGATTTCGCGCTCGCTGGATTTTGTTTCTGGCGCGACGCACCAATTAGGGTTACTGACGGGCGTGTACGCGGGATTTGAATGGGTACGGAGAGGAAGAGGAAGGTGAGCTTGTTTGATGTGGTGGACGAGTCGTCGGTCTCTGCTAAGCTCGCAAAGTCGGCGGCCAACGGCGGAGCAGCTCCTGGTACAGCCACCATGTTCTCGAACGGGATCTCCCAGAGCGGCAGCAGCTCCGTCAATCGGTGGAATGGAAAGCTGTATTCGCAGAGGTATTACGACATACTCGAGAAGAGGAAGACTCTCCCAGTTTGGCAGCAGAAGGAGGAGTTTTTGGATGTCTTGAAGAAGAACCAGGTTATCATCCTTGTTGGTGAGACTGGGAGTGGCAAAACTACCCAGGTACTTGTGTCTTTTTCATTACTCCTTGTTCTTAATTCGTCGTGAATTGTGTTTGGTTTCGTGAATGTAAAAGTGGGATTTAGTGAAGCTTTGATCTTGATGGGTTTCTAATTAGTTACGTAGCATAAACTGACTTTGAGCATAGGTTTGGATTAACTAGATTTCCAAGTGTTTGTATGAGGTGGAATGCTATAGCTAATGAGAATTGCTTGTTTTCAGATTCCGCAATTCGTTCTGGAAGCTGCTGATTCAGACACTTCGGATAAGAGGCGCAAGATGCTGGTTGCTTGCACTCAGCCTCGTCGAGTGGCTGCAATGTCTGTATCACAACGTGTTGCTGAAGAGATGGATGTCATCATCGGTGAAGAAGTTGGTTATAGCATCCGTTTCGAAGACAAGAGCAGTCATAAGACAGTTTTGAAGTAAGTGGCTTTTGTTTCTTGTCTTCAACTTAATCTTTGTATACCCTATACCTTGTGTTAACACAAACCGCTGTTTTAATCTTTGTTCAGGTATTTAACCGATGGTATGCTCTTAAGAGAAGCCATGACGGATCCCCTGTTGGAAAGGTACAAAGTAATAATCCTTGATGAAGCCCATGAGAGAACTTTAGCAACAGACGTGCTCTTTGGCCTTCTCAAAGAGGTGCTGAGAAACCGTCAGGATCTTAAGTTGGTGGTCATGAGTGCAACTCTCGAAGCTGAAAAGTTTCAGGGTTATTTTAGTGGGGCACCTCTAATGAAAGTCCCTGGTAGGCTACACCCTGTGGAGATATTCTACACACAGGAGCCGGAAAGAGACTACCTTGAAGCAGCAATTAGAACGGTTGTCCAGATACACACATGTGAAGGGCCTGGAGATATACTAGTGTTCTTAACAGGTGAGGAAGAGATAGAAGATGCTTGTCGCAAAATTTCTAAAGAGATTGGTAATTTAGGAGACCAGGTGGGTCCTGTGAAAACCGTGCCTTTGTACTCAACTCTTCCTCCAGCCATGCAGCAGAAGATATTCGAGCCTGCTCCACCTCCTTTAAAAGAGGACGGTCCACCCGGGAGGAAAATCGTGGTTTCTACAAACATTGCTGAAACTTCTCTTACTATAGACGGGATTGTTTATGTGATTGATCCCGGTTTTGCCAAGCAAAAAGTTTACAACCCACGTGTTCGAGTTGAGTCCCTTTTGGTGTCTCCGATTTCCAAGGCTAGTGCTCATCAGAGAGCAGGTCGAGCTGGTAGGACGGCGCCGGGGAAATGCTTCAGGCTTTATACTGAGAGGAGCTTCAATCAGGATCTTCAGCCGCAGACTTATCCAGAGATATTAAGGTCGAATTTAGGGAATATTGTTCTGACATTGAAGAAGCTGGGAATTGATGATCTAGTTCATTTTGATTTCATGGACCCACCTGCACCAGAGACGTTGATGAGGGCTTTGGAGATGTTGAACTATTTGGGAGCGCTGGATGATGAGGGTAACCTGACAAAGCTTGGGGAGATTATGAGCGAGTTTCCGCTCGATCCTCAGATGGGGAAGATGCTGGTGGTTAGTCCAGAGTTTAATTGCTCAAATGAGATCCTCTCTCTTTGTGCTATGCTGTCAGGTATATCCCTTGTTTTCTCATTTTGTGTTATATAGATTTTTTATTGTGCTTAGCGTCGTCTGAATTCTGGTAGCACATGGTTGGGTTTGAAGATCCATTCCATATGGGCTTATGCACAGTTTCACTGTGACTTTAGGGTGGAAGTTTGGTTTGGTATCGGTATTACCCACAGAATAGGAATTTGTGAATATCAAATTACACTCCATTTGCAGTATTATTCTAGTTTGATGTTACCCAACTGCTTACCCAAAGTTCTCGGATGATTTATGGAAAAGATCAAAATTTTGAGAAATAAAGCTTTTAAAAAATGAAGCTTTCTCTCCTATGGCTTTTACGCCTAATTATTAAATAATAAAGTGAAAGAATCCTGTATTTTCAATAGTACTGAATTACCAAAATGCCAAATTAATAAAACCTATATATGATTCCACCATATGGCTTATATTGGGTATTCCATACCAATCCCGAACTTCCATCCTAACTGAGTTGGCTACCCTTCAGGCTCATCAACTTCATGCCTGTGTAGTACCACAAACATGTAGGTGAAGACGATGCGTGCTCAATTAGGTTGTGTCATCAGCAACTCTTGTATTGCTCCCATGCCACCTTTTGTTGGCATGCACCATATAGGATTTTAAGTGCTGATGCAGATAGTTTGCAGTTTTCTCTCAGTATTATATCATCATGAAGCAAATGTTGTCGCGTCTTCTTCGCCTGTAATGCGTCTGCTGACCAACCGTGGGCCTCTTCTGTGATAACCCAAAAATTCTTTCTTTAGTACCCAATTGCTTTGTCCGCCCTAGGGAGGCACAAAAGGCTGCTGATGAAGCCAAAGCTATGTTCGCCCACATTGATGGTGATCACCTCACTCTGTTGAATGTCTACCATGCATTCAAGCAAAACAGTGAGTCCTCTGATTTCCTTGTTTCCTCCGTTGTACTACTTACACATGTTCTCTTTATTATTCACCACATCATTCTGTTTTTTTTTCCCCCTTTTCTCCAATGTTGCAGATGAGGATCCATCATGGTGCTATGATAATTTCATCAATTATAGAGCGCTGAAATCTGCTGACAATGTGAGGCAGCAGCTTGTGCGGAGCATGTCAAGGTATAACCTCAAGATGTGCAGCACCGATTTCAACAGCAGGGATTACTATGTCAACATAAGGAAGGCGATACTAGCAGGGTATTTTATGCAGGTTGCTCATCTGGAACGTACTGGGCACTACTTAACTGTCAAGGACAACCAAGTATGTTAGCTGCTTTCAATCTTTGTCTGCTTGAGATTGTGTTTCTGCATACCAAATTATTCAAAATGGTTTTTGTTTTCTTCTTTTGGCAGGTCGTGCACTTACATCCATCGAATTGTCTGGATCACAAGCCAGAATGGGTGGTGTACAATGAATATGTGTTGACTAGCAGGAACTTCATTCGGACAGTGATAGACATTCGTGGTGAATGGTGTGTGTTCACTCCCTCCTCTTGTTACTATGCGTTGAGTTGTATGCACTTGTGGTTTTGCAGACTAGTTGATTGATGGTTGGATCTCAAATTTTGTTGTGTGCTTAACAGGCTTGTAGACATAGCTCCTCACTATTATGATCTGGATAACTTCCCCAAGTGCGAGGCGAAGCAGGTTCTCGAGAAGCTGTACAAGAAGAGGGAGAGGGAGAAGGAGGAGAGCAGGAACAGAAGATAGATATAAGATAATAATGTCTGCTTGCAACCGATATTTGTGCTAGTCAGAAGAAGGAAAATCAGAGAAATGGCGGTACGACCAAGGAAAACGCTCTTGGACCATTTGAGTTTTGAATCGTCGTCATTGATGAATGCAAATGATTATGCTACTTGTTTTTTCATAGCTTGTTCTCAACGAAACAGTAGTACTCTTATTTCCTTGTCAAAAAAGAAATGACGGATTGTTCCTCCAAAGTACAGAGTTAGTTTTTTTTTATAATATAATTATTATTGTGATATAGATTTGTTTTATAGTTGGGTACTATTTAACGAATTTGAACCTGGAATCTTCAAATTAAATATTACTGGCAACATCACTAGATCAATAATACGAGTTTGAAGAGAAAGTTTAGAGAAAAGTTCTAGAGGAACTAATTAATCAAACAATCAATGGAGAAGTCTGGGTTCCAAATGCAAGAAGGCAAAACTTCTTGCCCATTCCAACTCATGTTGCTTTTACCCGGCTGTTTGACGCTCTGCTTTGTACAGGTGGGCATTCGGTTGGTTCGGTTTCGATCAAACCGAAATTATGAATACCGGGTCCCCGAATTCTCTCAAACCTCAAACCGAATTCGAACCGAATTATAATTTGGTTCGGTTTGGTTTTTCATCCAAAATCGAATTTGTGAAGCTACTTGTATTTTCTCACTTTAAAATTATTTTTTACCCCTAATATAAACAATAAATATCAATTATATGCATCATCAATGATAAAATCAAACTTTTCAACACATAAGTCATAAAACATTTCAAATATTTAAGTCTAAAAACAACTACAAACATAAAAATCCACCATTTGGAGCTTCCAATGATAGTATTTCGGTCGGAAATTTGTAAATGCGGTTTGGTTGAAAGAACCCTGATTTCCGAACTATCCATATTTTCCTTCCGAATTCCGAACCGAATAACATTAATTCGGTTTCGGTTCAGTTCGGGTTTACCGAACCGTTTGCCCACCCCTACTGCTTTGTTTTGTACTCTGGCCGCAAGACATTCACCGATCAAAATCAGTGTGAGGAAATCAAATTCAAAGTTACCGTTGTACTTTATTCGTAAATCAGAAAATGAAATCCATGTTACACTTTCGGATTGGGGCAGAGCATTCAAGAATTTCGCCCTAAACACAACGGCTACATTCTCGCGCTGGTGATTCCCGCAGCCCAGGCCTAGTTAACGAACAAGCCACCGATTCCTCTTCACCGAATCGATTGAAGAATGGGAGAAGACCACAGCAGCGCCGTCGAAGCTCCGCCGCCTCAACGGAGACCGAGAGTGAGGGAGGTCAACTCTAGGTTCATGACTCCCGCGGCGACCTCCTCCACTTCCTTCTCCCCTCTCCCGCAGCAGCACCAGAGATCCACATCCGTACACAAGCAACGCCGCCGTCTCGAATTGGATAAGGACTCCTCCGCTGGCAACTCCGCTTCTCCAACAGTCGCCGCCGCCGTCAAACTTTTCAAGGAAAACGCAAACGGCGAGAGGCAGAATCCGCGATCTCACCACCACCGCCGCCCCGACACTCCCATGGCAACCGCTCCTCCTCCCACATCGAGACGCTTGCCGCATCATCGTCCCTCCAACGCCGTTACGCACTCAGCTGCCGCCAAATTGCTTCAGTCCTCCACCGGCATGTCATCGTCGTTGTCGGTCAATCTCTCTGCCAATCCCAATTCCGGCCCAACCGAGTCTCTTCCGGACCTTCACTCTTCGTGGGCCACCGTCTCCGGTAGAATACTGACGGAGAGAAACATAAACACTCTCTCCGGGCCGGATGACGACGGCGCCGCCGCGAGTACAACAACATCATCATCTTCTTGGAAATTCCCTGCTTCGCCTTGTTCCCTCTCTCTCGATTTACAACGATCGTCCTCTGAAAACCCTTCATTCTTTCACTCGCTAAGAGGCTCGGAGAAATCAGCCAAGATTGGGGGTTTTGCTCTGCCTCCAGTTCCTCACGCTAAGGTCCTAAGCGATGCTAATGCTTCGAGAAAGGGAAGAAAAGCCTCTGGTCAGCAAGAGGGATTTCACTCTATGAAAATGATTCACAACCGTTACTTGCAGTGGAGATACGCCAATGCCAAAGCCGAGGCTTCCTCGCAAGCCCAGAGTAGAGAAGCCGAGGTCAACTGTTAGCTTTGATTGAGAACCAATTCAACCAACCATCAGCTTTCACCATGTCATTGTGTGTGGTACTCACCCTTGTTTTACCAATGCCAATTTTTCCCTTTTCAGATGAAGTTGTATTCCCTTGGTTGCAAGATATCCGGGTTATACAAGTCGGTGACAAAGAAAAGAATTGAGCTTGACCGTTTGCAGCGAATGGAAGCTCTATCCACAGTCCTGGAGACTCAGGTAAGTCTCACTGAAACTGAATTGTGCCGAGAATTTTGTCTTCATTGCCCGTTCTGTTTGCTGGACTCATCTTATTCTAGCTTGCCTTATCTGTCTTAGCTTAATTTAGCTCACCATACATATCTCAGATTTCTTCACTGTGGCGAAACTAGAACAGCGATGTAAAGGGTGTTAGTGTCGTTGTTTTTACATCCTGGTAGGTTTGCACTAAGAATGAGTCGTTGTTCTAATCATCACCACTATCTTCTCCACAGATGCCATATCTGGATGAATGGACAACAATAGAAGCAGATTGTAAGGTCTCTTTATCGGAGACGGCTCAAGCTTTAGTAAACGCCTCAATCCAGCTTCCCGTCGTTGGGAATGTCAAGGTACGACGTTGCTTTTTGCAACATTTCACAACCTCGTATTCAAGTTAAGTAAAGCAAGAAACTGGTTAATTTTTCAGCAGCAAGTTGAGGAAATTATCTGCTGCAGGTTGATGCAAGAGAGTTGGCAGAGGTATTGAAGTCTTCAGGGAAGTTGATGGAATCAATTGCTTCGCACATAGAAAGATTTCTGCCTGAGGTGGGTGACAGTTTGTATATGGAGTTCTTTTCTGGAGTGGTCTGTCATCTAATTATATAGCCGCCATCTATATCACTGCTTCGGATTTGGGGATGCAGGCTGCAGCAACTGAAACACTGGTATCAGAATTAGCTAGGGTGAGTGGAGGAGAGATAGCTCGCGTTCAAGAATGTGGAGATCTCTTGTCTCTGATGCATAAATCACAGGTTTGCTTCTCTGGACTGCAACCATTCACCGCTACTATGACCTGCCTTCACTATCAATGGCTTTTCTCTTAACTCTAGTACTCTATACTAGTTGACGTCTTGGCAAGTAAATTACTTGGATTTATCATCCTCTTGCCAGTTTTGTGACATGAAATTATTGCTTCTAACCAGATGGAGGAGTGCAGTGTGCGAGGCCAAATAATCCAGGTTCGCCAAAAGCTGACTACTGCTGCTTGACGAAGCAAAGTGGCATGCATGTATTGCTGCTGTCTTGAACAAAAATGTGGAAGAGGATATAAACTATATAGCTTGCTTGATCGGTTTGATTTTGTTTGTATTTGCTTTAGAGCCATCATTCTTTGAGAAAATAAACTTAAAATGATCTCCTTGAGTGTTTGTCTATAAATTGCATCGGCTCACAATGGAGTGACATGCAGCATGCTAAAAGAATCATGTACTTTCGTTGTACAATAATTTTCTGTGCAAGTTGCAACTGCTTGAGATCTCCTTTGTTGTTGTTATTAGTATTCACTATAATCAATATCCGCGGCTACGCCGATAGAATTAAAAACACAATAGCATGGTCGTATTGAATTTCATAGTTAATTAGTATGAGGCTTATGTTAATATATGTGTTTGTGATGGTAATAAGAATATGAAGGCGATATGAAAGTTGAAAGTGGAAGCCCTCAAAAGCGCATATCTTAACCGTTTGGAGCAATCAGTTCAACTCACCTCAAAGTACGTCGAAGTGTGTATAAATTTACAGCCTCAACCTCTAAAACGCAAGCTATTCAAGTGTCATACCAAGTAAATGGAAAAATTAAGTTTCATGGTAAGCTCAAATTCAGAAGAGGGTGATAATTCTGTACCTTGTGGTGGATTGGATTTAGTAGATCTTTGTTTAATTTCCATTGTCAAACACAATAAATATTGCTGCTTAGGACATTGTCGTGAGTCCCCAGATCTACAGAAGCTCAAAAAATATTGTTACTTATTAGGGCCATTTTGGGAATGAAAATAATTTCGGGGACTAAATAAAAAACAAAGAATAATTTGGGCATTCCAGTAGTAAATATTGCTTTCTATTCCGGATTCTGTTCTTCGGTTCTATAATCCCCTCCAAAAATCCTAATCCCGGTAAGCCACGCGTCCGCGTCCAGTGGCTATAACCACATCCCAGTAATGGCCGCCGCCGCCGCCTTTGCTCCGGCCACCATCACTCTCCGGTTTAGCTCTCACTCAACCCTACGTTTCTTCAAAGCAAGTTCTAGGTTCCTTCTTGTGCCCCCGAAGCCCCATGTTCTCCCGCCAAAATTCCAATTCCATGGCGCTTCGGTCCCGCTCTCCGGCGAGGAATTTGGTAAGAGGCGCTTCTGCAGTGTGGTTTCCGCTGCCCTTAAGCAGTCTGGGGAGATGGTGACCGCCGCCGATGCTACGGAGCAGCGGGCAGGAGAATTGGGGAACAGAGTTGGGAAGTTCAGGAAGAAGTTGAAGATTGCCGATGTGAAAGGCGGCCCTAATGAAGGTTTGGACCGGGTTGGTCAGAATGTGGTTGTAATGGGGTGGGTCAGGACACTTCGGTTACAGAGCAGCGTCACATTCATGGAGGTAAGGGTTTGAGCTTTGACATATATGGGTAATGGCTTTTTGAAGAAATTCAGTGATAGAGAACTGAAGTTTTTTTCTAGGTTAACGATGGTTCTTGCCTTTCAAACATGCAATGCGTACTAAACCCAGAAGCTGAAGGCTATGATCAGGTAATAAGTTGGAACTGTGAATTACGATTCCTAGAATTAGCAAATGTTCAAGCTAGTAGCCACGGTTTGATCGGAATTTCTCAGTGTTTTGCTCTGGTATATGCAGTCTCTGGTTTCAGTTACATGTAATCTTAGTTCCCCGTTGTTTTCTTAATGCACAGGTAGACTCTGGTTCCATAGTTACTGGTGCTTCAGTTTGTGTACAAGGAACTATAGTTGAGAGCCAGGGGTCGAAGCAAAAAGTGGAATTGAAGGTCAACAAGATTGTTCTGGTATGCTATATGACTTGATTGCTGAATCAGTTTACCGTGTTTAGTGATACACTACTGCTTTCTACTGATACACTCACATTGTTCATTTGATAGGTTGGCCAGAGTGATCCATCATATCCAATGCAGAAGAAAAGAGCCACCAGAGAGTTCCTGAGAACGAAAGCACATCTTCGTCCTAGAACAAATACATTCAGTGCGGTATGTTTATTCTGCTTAACTACGATCCACTATATCGAGAAACTCAGGTTTTCAATTCCACTGTTGTAAACTAACACCCAAAGCGAGAATGACTTCCGAGTTATGATTTCTTCTGGTTGGGAGTATAAAGTCCTCTTTACACTTATTTTTTACTTCTCTAAATCCTGGAATGGTGGTTTATGATTTTTGGTATGATGGATCTTGTCTAGGTTGCAAGGGTAAGGAATGCTTTAGCATATGCTACCCACAATTTTTTTCAAGAAAATGGGTTTGTTTGGGTCTCAAGTCCTATTATCACAGCCTCAGATTGTGAAGGAGCCGGTGAACAATTCTGTGTTACTACATTGGTATGTCTCTCTTTCTCAACTATGCCATCATTTCTAATTGTTCATTTTGCTTGTTTATAAGTTTGTCGTAAACTTGTGTTCATGCACAGATCCCAAGTTCTCAAGAAGTGACGGATTCACCTGTAGATGGCATTCCGAAGACAAAGGACGGACTGATTGATTGGTCACAGGTGAGTTTATATACACGTTTCCTGATGGTACAGCTTCATTACACGAATAGCTAGTTAAAGATGTTTATTTTTTTCAATCCTCAGTTTAGCTTCATCCATGAATGCTATTATGCCTCCAGTGTAATGAGACATTCTTTTTCAGGACTTTTTCGGAAAACCAGCATTTTTGACAGTTTCTGGCCAGCTCAATGCTGAAACATACGCTACTGCTCTTTCAGATGTACATTCTCTCTCAGCATGTTTTTGTTATTGGATTATACCATTCTTCTTGCCACCTTAATAATTTCTCTATTTCTCATCGCATGTTTTTAATCTCTCTCAGGTGTATACATTTGGCCCAACATTTCGTGCCGAGAACTCCAACACTTCGAGACACCTTGCAGAGTTTTGGGTAAAGCCATTTTTGTCATTCTCCTTATAATAATCTTAATATTTGTGTATGAGCCTCTTATAACCCCATTCTATTTTTTCCTGATTAAGATGATTGAACCAGAACTTGCATTTGCGGATCTTGATGATGACATGGCGTGTGCAACCGCCTATCTCCAGTATGTAGTATGTCCCTTTCCAAATCTTCATTATCATGAAAACTGTAAAATGCTTATATCGTGTGTTGAGAAACCAATGGATGCTTTCTGTATTATGTGGCAGGTGAGACATATCCTTGAAAATTGCAAGGAAGACATGGAATTTTTTAATACTTGGATCGAGAAGGGGATCATTGATCGTTTAACAGTATGAGCTCTCAAGTGCAAGTTATATTCTTTTAACCTTCTTGTAAATATGACTTCAAATTTATGCTTGATCTACAGGATGTGGCTGAAAAGGAATTTGTGCAGTTGACATACACTGATGCAGTTGAACTTCTTCTTAAAACAAATAAGAAGTTTGAATTTCCGGTACATTTTATGTTCCTTCGTTGAATTAATCTGATAAAATTCTGGTTATGAAATTGGAGTTAGAATGGTTTGTTGGTGTGGTTTGTAGGTGGCATGGGGATGCGATTTGCAGAGTGAGCATGAGCGATACATAACTGAAGAAGCATTTGGCGGATGCCCTGTCATTATTAGAGACTACCCAAAGGTTCGTGGTTTAGCTTTCCACGTCTTCCCCTCTGCCTCATGAACGAAGAAAAATCGTTATTTGGGTTTACACGAATTTTGTTTACTTCTTCCAGGAGATCAAGGCATTTTATATGCGTCAAAATGATGATGAAAAAACGGTTGCTGCCATGGATTTGTTGGTTCCTCGGGTATAAATCATTACTCTATCACGTACCCTAAACCCACTTCTTCTCCTTGGACCATGTTTGATGATAAAGGAAATTTTTTTCCTGTGCCTTCAAGGGCACTCTTTCAAACATTGAACTATAAGTTATTTACATACAGAAGTTTAGGGTTCTTTTTTCATATTGGTCAGATCGGGGAGCTGGTTGGTGGAAGCCAAAGAGAAGAACGGCTCGGATATCTAGAAGATCGTTTAGAGGAGTTAAAGCTCAACAAGGAGAGCTACTGGTGGTACCTCGATTTGCGGCGTTATGGTTCAGGTTTGCTGCTGCTGATGTTCTTAATTGCAGTGTACTTATAGAGGGTATTGATTATTCTGATGGGTTGCGAACCGGTTCTTTGCTTTCCTGTTATGGTTGCAGTTCCTCATGCCGGGTTTGGGGTGGGATTCGAGAGGCTGGTGCAGTTTGCAACTGGATTAGAGAATATCAGAGACACAATACCATTCCCTCGATCTCCTGGCTCGGCAGAGTTTTGATTTCAGTTAGAGTTTGGCTCTGTTCCTGGCTGCCATGGGATCCAAATCAAAAGACTCTTCTTGTGTTGCTTCGTCTACATTACCATTGTCGTTTCAGCATTTTTTTTTTTTTGCTGTATTTTTCGATCCATAATTTAATTCAGGTAAATGCCACATTTGGTCATTTAGATTACTAAAATGTGTTATGTTTAGTCACTAGAAAAAATTAATATCAATTTTGGTCACTGAAATTACTAAAACAAGTCACATTCAGTCACTCTTCTGTTAGCCTCCGTCCAACTCTGGTCACTCAAATTACTTTTTTTTATGAATGTCGCTCGAATTACTGAAACATGTCACATTTAGTCACTTTCCGTTAGCCTCTGTCCAACTCCGTTAATAGAGTTAGACGAAAACTAACCGGAGAGTGACTAAATTTGACATATTTCAGTAATTCGAGAGACCAAAATTGATATTAATTTTTCTAGTGACTAAACATGACATATTTTGTAATCTCTATAACCAAATGTGGCATTTATCCATTTAATTCTAACACAAATATTTGTCCAGTACAATAATTTAATTGGCCACTTCCTGTAAATGTAATGTAAGCATGCTTGTTAAGGTCAACATACCATTAGATGTAAATGAGATTTTGAGAAACAATATGAGCAAAGTTTTCAATGGCCAAAAACGCTATTTCATTGGGAGTTCGACGATTAATTGACTATCGCATGTGGCTTAGTTATGTTTTTCTACTTTGTTTTTGGACTTTTAGGCATGGTTTTTGTATTGTAGATTAACCCCATCTCGTTGTACAGTTTTGAATTTTGATTATGTTAAAAAAAAGTGTCCCATTTATCGAGTGTGTGGTATTCTATTTTGGAATATTATCTTGAGAGTAAAAGAGAAGCTACCCAAGATGACAACAATCCGATGGATATTTTAATATTTATGCTTGTTTTGGATTGAGCATAGTTTCAAGGTGGGTACTATTACTAATACTAGTGGAAAATGGATTAGGATTTAGGAGGGTTGGATATGCATCCTAATATTGAAAACAATATAAATCGGGTCGAATTTGCTATCTGCCTTTCGCTACATCACTAAGAAAATTGGCATTCGCAACAGACGTTGAATGGGCAAAACTACACATTTCTGAACTATATAATGCAGGAAGAGCTAGGAATAATTGTATTGAAAAAACAGAAGAAACAAAGGCAATTTTATTGTGACAAATAAGTACACCAATTCCATTTTGCCCCACCCTTTTCTTTCTCCAGTTCAGAAGGATCTTTCAGGAAGAGACTTGTTCTACTACCTATCCTTAATTTTCTTTTTTTGGTCTCCCCCTGTTTTTTCAACAAATCAACAAATCAAACTGTACATCTTTCTTCGATCCCTCCCCTCTTCTTCTCCCACAAGGGTTATAACAGACTCGGCAGCCTGCCACCAAACCCTACCCGAAGCTTCTTCATCAATCTTCGTCGCACATTCGAGAAACAGAAAAACAAAAAAGCTATATATGCTTTTAAGATTACAAAAATTGGAAATGCTTAGTTGCCCAACTGAGCTTCAAGGTTAACATTAGGAATGGGGGAAGAGAGAAGATCAGTCGGAATTTGTCAAAAACCAGACTTTGATATGCTTCTTCTCCTCCTACCCGTTTTTGTGCTCTTTCCCAAAAGCCTTTGCAGTACTCCCCTTGTGGTCTGATCGCGATAAACAAAACTTGCTCTGTGTTATGAACCTCCCGGCTGATGCCTTTGTGACTCAAAGTTCAACTTCCTGGAGATCACCAAAGCTGCCACCATTTGTTGGCATCTGAGTCATCGAAGGGTCACCGCCTGGAATCAAAGGGGGGCCTGCCGTCAGTGGCATGCCAAGAGACGATTTGATCTCTGTTGTTGGCCTTGGCGGGCTGAACGATGAGTTGAAAGTACCGCTCCAAGATGCAGTTCGTCGAGATTGAGAGTGGGGCGCACCACTGTTGACATTTAAGCCGCCAACTTTCCCTCCTTTGACAATGTTGTCCATGCTCGGGAATCTTTGCATGGAGGAAGATGTCATACGAGGCTGGAAAGGTGGCGAAGAAGCTGTGGGAGGAGACTGAAAAGAATCAGTCATGGAGGATGTTGAAGGCATTTCACTCGCCGCTGCTGGAGCATTGTTTTGCACATTTTCTGCAGCCACAGCTTCAGCCAACAAATTATCGGCAGACGAAGGTGCAGGTGCAGGTGCAGGAACAAAGAACTTAGTGTTCATGGAGACAGCAGGTTTGGGAGATGGTTTGGGTGATGAGTGGATCAAGTTTGTTCCTGCGCCTCCACCACCTTGGTTGAAGGTGTCCACATACCTGTCCAAGCAGGATAATTATGCTCAGCAGTTATTTTGGATTTGAAATTGAAGGCGCAAAAATGAAAAGATAAACAAGCTCAAAATGGTCTTCATTCCAACTTTACCTAGCACGTACGCCCATTCTTCCACGGGCTGAAAATTGATTAGAGCTGGTGGGAATAGGAGGGATGCCTGAACTATGCTCTTGCGTAGCTGAACTCCGGAATTTTGGACTCCCACTAGGTGGGGAGCCCTCGCTCTTCAGTGCAGATTTCAGGTTGTAGTCCGACGCTCCATTCTGAAACACTGCAGTAGTTGGTGGAGGTGGTAGGGCAGCTTCCTCAGCTGGAGGTTCTACACCTTCTTCCACCCATCTCTTGAGTTTTTCATCGTAATAGAATTTGTTCTTCTCACCTAACTTGGCCTTCACCGATGACCAAGATAAGATAAATTTTTTCAGAGACTTGAATCTCGAGGAATTGCGTTTCTACTTCCAAGTAAAATATAACTCAACTTAACCAACATAAGATAACGTCAGAAACTTGAATCTTGAGTAACTGCGTTTCTACTTTCAAGTAAAACATAAAGCTCAAGTTACCTGTTTATCTGAGCGAGGCCGTAACACTAGACCCACAGTCTTCTGCAGTAGTTGCGAGCCAAAAGCAAAACGACCCAAGCGCAATCCTCCTGTTGAACTAGATGTCTTATCTTGAGAACTGGATGGGGATCCGGCTGTTGATGAATGAGCCTGGCCCTAGCAATAAAGAAATAGCAGTTTTGATGCGGTAAGAACAGAGGAAAGAGACAGAAACATCATCAACCGAGAAATCAAACATTCGCCAACTTGGAGATCAATCACAAACCTGTCTTGGAGTTCTTCCGAAGTCGGGCTCCGATACACTCCTTGAGTGTCTTCCCATTTTATTGCCATCAGCTGCCCATTCACTTATGGGTTCCATTGAAGCAGACGGTGCTAATGTAGACATAGCCATTGTTGATTGACTAGCAGCGACTCGAGGTGCCATCAGTTGCTGATCATACTCATGGCTATGTAGACCATGGGAAGTTGATGGTGCTGGTGGCGGCAGACCACCAACAACACGGTGTGCGGTGCTATCAAAGAAGTTGAGCAGTTTACCGACTAGCTTTGCTGGTGCCAAGTTTGCAGCATATCCACCCTGTAGAGAAATCAATTGGTTAAATACGGTTGGAGGAGGAAGAAGTGACATTTGGTCCAAAATCACATACCTGTTGGTGGATTCTAATCCTTTCTTCAAGGGACGACAATAATTGTTTCCAAGTCTCTATTTCAGGAGCTCGACCCGTTTTCAGAGATTTGGATACTGCTTGACAGTACCTGAATCAACTCTCAACATTAGGAGAATTGGAGAATGAGAAATGGCATATACTTGACAGATATTTTTACCCACTTACTTCAAAGAGTCCGAGACTCTGCCTACTTCAGCCAGCATGTACGCATAAACAAGCTTATATGGCTGAAACGGCTGCAAGATGAACTGGGAGTTACCTTGCACCTTAGAATATTCATAAAGCTCCGTTCTCTGCACAACCATTGATCAAAGTCATTAATAAATATCCAGAGTAAGTATCACAAACATTTCATGAGTCTGCTAGGGATAACTTGTGAGTAGCCCTAAAGGAACGGAATAATCTATCTGAAAATAGATGGAAACAAGAAAAATCAACAAATCCTTTGCTTAATCCTCAAAACAGGAACCAGTAAGGAAGAAAGGATATGAAAAGAAGAAAGCAATGCAATATTTGGGGAAGATTTCATTGTCTATAAAAAAGTAAAGGCGATCCTGGGCCAAAAATGCCACCATCCCCGTCCCTCTCTCCGTGAACCGACTAGTAATAAGAAAAAAGAAAAACTCTCCAATAGTTGGACATGCTAGACCCCTTCCGGGGAGCCGCATTCGGACAAAGACCTAGCAAACCCCTCTCAACTCTACTTAGCTTTGCATCTTCATTGATACAACTCAGTGCTTCACTGAGGCAATGAGGTTCAAAGAAAACGACTTCTGTCATGGTCAAAAGTCAGCTTGTAGTCACAATTCGCAAATAACATCACAACAAACAAGAGAATCTTATATAGCAATTTCTCCAGTCAAAGTACACGTCCCAAACACCCCAAATAAAAGGGCTGCAAGGTGCAGGAGAGAAACATGTTGGACACCCCAGCATAGGAACCTTGCAACTTCAGGATAAGGGATTCTCAACCATCCTATTACGATAAAATAAAAGCTCCAACTCAAGTCATAAGATCATGAACCGAACAATCATTTTTGGGACTACCTCTGAAGTTCTCTCACAGTTCAGTGACCTTACAGATGGTAATATTTCCAAGCCTTTAGGAGACTTCTTGCAACAGGACTCGGAAAGATTCAATCTCAGGTACCAATAAAGCATGCTAAAACAGGTATTAAACAGCATAAAGCTAAAGCATACTTATATTGGTGAAAACAAGCTAAAGTAATCTAAGTGCACCTGAATAGCCTCCGGGCTAGCAAAAGTACGAGGATGCTTCCAGTGATCTGCACCAATAAGACACAGCCTTGCAGTGTCTGAATACGACTCAAAGTTCGCTTCGGCAACTAAATAGCATATATGTGCTGCTACGATCTGTACAATCACCTCAAGTAAGATTGAGCAAGAGAATTTCCAACTAGCAACAGCAGAGTGATGAGGGAAAAGAAACAGTGTACCTCACTTCTATCCTTCCACAGACAGTCTCCAAGATGTACGATGACAAGCTCATCATCTTTCGTTCTATTTGCAGTTATTAAAGCCAAATTCTGTTCCCAATCATCAAGCATGCTATTTGCTCCAGTCTGTGAGTAATGACCAATAACAGAGAACAAATACATGTTCAAATGACATTACTCTACTTTTCACTTGCATTTGTTCACATAACCTAGAAAATCTACACCAGATGCAAACGATGAGAACAGAAACAGAAGTTCATCAGTTCTCTCTGTCAAGAACCAGTTAATCCCAATAACTCGAGTTGTTGGGAGAGGTTCAATCGTGGATCATATACCACAACACTAATACGCCCCCTCAAACGAAAGCCACTCACAAGGGCTTGAAGTTTGCACAGGTCTGAAGACAAGAATACCATGTGCTTAACAAATGGGGTCACCGGGAATCGAACACAAGACCTCTCGGTCACAGAAGGCTCTGATACCATGTCAAGAACCAGTTAATCCCAATAACTCGAGTTGTTGGGAGAGGTTCAATCGTGGATCATATACCACAACACTAATGGATCATATACCACAACACTAATGCTCTCCATTTGATAGACATGAAAAGGGACTGAAGTACTTCTAATTTTCAGGTACATGTCTTGCACAACCAAAACCAATTGTGAGACCTTCTTATGGCACTGCGAGGTACCTCGACATGCAGGGTTCATGCGAACTAGGTTATTATCTACCCTTCAGGAAGTGAAAGCACTGGACAAACTAGTTGTGCCATCTTTATGATTTCATATAAGTACCTGAAGTTATCCTGGGCATGCATTCGCACTTGGAGAACCAGAACACAATTCTCTTATTAATTTCCCATCCTCTCACTCACATGTGCATATATGACGGATAATTCATGTTCCTACTGAATCATTTAGTAGTCTAGCTGGATACCAGTCTACATGGAATAGCAAAATGGAGCCAATATTATACACACACCACTACTAACCTGCAAAGATTGTTGAGTACCAACTGCAGCACCGAAAGGACCGGCATCAGGTCTAGTACCCGAGGAAAAAACTTCTGCTGGTTGCCCAGCAATAAGAAGGCACAATGTGCGCAAAGGTGATCCTGGCAACAATTGCCGTAATGCCATCTGCTTCACAGTATCAACATAGAACTACATTCCAACAGGAAAATGAACAACAGTCAGCCTACCAAGATCAGGGTCCACACGAAAAATGCAAGGCAAGCAGAAAGAAGGATGTACAACCTGATCTCCGAGTTGTGATGCAAGCACAAGTGCAGGTCCCCACAACTGACCTTCTTGTGCATATTGTAAAGCTTCTTTTTTCCGACCAGAAACCAGAAGATTTTGTACATCAGAAGCAGTTGCCTATCACAAAACAAAGTTCTTTCAGAACATGCTAGGAGCTCTTTAATCTGAAAACCATTGCTATATGAACTAAGTAATACCCGAAGTTGTGATTCAGATGGCAAATTTAGCAAGCAGTGGCTAAGAGTACCATACTCATTGAACTGCTTCTTGGTAGATGAAAAAAGTTTTGCAACAGCTGATTCTGGAGTATCACTTTCCTATAAGAACAGAATGTCATTGTGATGGGACAAGTTAGCATTTTCAAGAACAAGCTTTTAGAAAGAATATTGCAGTAGAACAACATAAACGCCTGATATACTCTTGTGCAACATGGGTGTTAATCATTTATTTCGCTGCATATAAGATAGTACTATTTGTGAACGTTTCACAAGAAAAAACTTGTTCAGGAGCAGTTCCCTGGGTACCTCTACATAGGCCAAAACCAAAGAAACGTTAAGTTTGTAATACAATCTTTCAAATGTGCAAGCATTTGACAGGCCATCATCCAGGAAAGCCAGTTGTGGAAGAAAAAAATGAGCACAGTTCAAGAAATATAGGAGCACACACAACCAAACTTCACATTTGACAAGGCATTGCCTGTCCATATAGATGGAATTTACAAAATTAATTCAATGAGCTACTTTTGAAAGTGAAGAAGATACATTAATTACCTTTGAAGATGTGTCTGATCCAAAGGGAGACCGAAGTTTTCCATAATGCTGACAAGCTATTTTAAGCAAAGATAGGAGAAGCTTCAACACTTCGCCTTTTCTGTAATCCGTATCAGGGGATTCACAATTGACAATCCTCTCATCAATCCACTTATTTAAATCCTTACTTCCGACATTCCCACCCACCAGCGGTCCAGGGAAAGATTGTTGGCAGAGAGGGCGGAAATAAGTGCAGGATGTGCCTCCAACAGTTGACATATTGTCAGTGCTATTTCCAGAAACAACCTCCATCAAATTCATAACAGAAATTGAACACCCACCAGCATCCTTTTCAGACAAACAGAGCGACAGAATTAGCCACAAAAGCCCAGAAAAAGTTTGTCTCCGATTTAGCGAAGAATCAAACAATTTAATCATTATGAATCGTGTTTCTGTCCTTTCTCCAGTTTAATGCTTAAATTAACAGAATTGCTCAAAATAAATTAAGAGATGAAAAGGACTCACCTGAGCGCCAAATGAAGTGTTCCCAAGGGTACTATCCTTCATTAAAACAAGCTTTCCACCAAATCCAAAAGAAACCAGTGCATGTGGAGGACGGCCAGCAGAAGATCTTCCAGTTCCTGGCTGATAAGAATTTTGCTGACTGTTCTGATATGATTGCTCAGTAAAACTTGCTGGCTTTTGACTGGCATAGAAGTCATTTGATAAACTCATCTGCTCAATCTGCTTCAAATTTCCCTGATTAAACTGCTGATTGAAGTTGCCACCATAATTTTGTGAACCCAAAAACCCATTGCCATCAGGATGACCTTGCATTGTCTTCTCATATGAGGGAACAGTGCCCAAGGTATTAAAGGAATTTTGATTGTCAAGATGATTGCTCATGGACGCATTGGAGCTGTAGGAGTTATGCAACTGCTGCTTTTGGCCAAAATCTGAATTGAAATTGGTTTTGGGACCAGTCTCAGCTTGCCACATGTTAAAGCTTCCAGGTGACTCACCCCCGCCGACTTCCTGTCCTTGGCTTGTGTAACCATGTGAATCATATTTCTCTGCTTGCCCAAATTCCCCATATGCATGGCTTCCATTCTGCGAATAAGAACTGTTGAAACCAAATCCATTTTGATTCTGTTGCTCATGAGCTTGGGGAATCACTGGTTGTACTGATGAAACATAGCTCTCTAGTGAACGCCATTCTTGTGCAATTGTGTCATAATACCAACCCGGATATTGGGGATCAAAATACATATGTTCTGGATAACCATTATTACTTACTTGAGATACCTGATTCCAGGTAGACACACTCGCCGTTGTGCTTGTCTCGGCCATAGTCGCAGCAACAGAATGTGAGCTCTGCTGCAAGAAGTTAACCTCTCCCTTGCCATCAGCAGCAGCCGGCCATTCACTTCCCAAATTAGCATTGTGACTCTCTTCGAGACCACCTCCTGTTGCACCATAACCATCTACTTGGTACCACTGCCCAGTGTTCATATCAAATTTCCATCCAGGATACATACTTTCCCAGTACTGAGTGCTATTGACATCCTGACCACTTACATTTTCCTGCAAATAACCTCCATGACCTACTGTACCGTCTTGATACTGCTCATAACTAACAGAATTGCCCAATTCCCCGACTACATTAGTTTCTACATTCTCGCTACCACCAACTTTTGCAGGAGAATCATCAGAATGCCCCTCCAGCTCACTGAAAAAATCAGAGTACGACCCATGATTCCCATTTGGTGCTGAACCAGCATATAATGAACCCCATCCGACCTCCTTAGCTCCTGACTTCGTGGATTCAGCTTCAGTAATTGGATCTAGATCAGGTGCAACCTCCGGTTTCAACCCATCCTTACTAGAATCCGCCGCATTGCCAGACCCTGACGAGTTCAATGCATCACTCTCCTCCGCTGGAGACCCAGAAATCCCAGCAGGTATATCCCCCGAATTCTCATCATCTCTCACCTCCTCTACAACTCCACCGTCCCCGCTGCCACCGTTGACGTCCTCAATGCTCAGATTAGCAAACGCCTTGGCCTCATCGGAATCACTCCCCTCCGAGAATTTGCTCGCTGGGGCGGCATCGGAGCTGGTAGGCCCAAAATCATCGTCGACTAATTGGTCGAAGAAATCCTCGTCGGTTTGATCCTCCATCACTAGGAATGGAGGATTGGAAGCCATCTAAAAATCAAGCCTCGAAAAAAAAAACACTAAAAAAAGATTCCGACACGGAAAATTACCAACGCCCAGACTCTCCCCCCCTCCTCCTCCTACCTCCCAATCTCGGGACGCGAAGCTCCCTCGAGATCCGACACTTAAAACCCTAAATCAAAGCTGTACAAACACGAAATTGACAAGATCTAGGGTTTATGAAGCACGAGGAAGAAAGGCGTCAACTCCGAAATTCCGCAACGCACATTGGATTTCTCAACAGCGTGGCACCACCACCATCATGATCAGGAAGAAAGGACTTACGGAATCGCGGATCAATTGGAGAGGATAATTCTTTTTGCAGAAGCTGGATTGGCGAAGAAGACAATTCAGGGATTGAAGCAAGATAGCGAGCGAGAGAGGGAAGGGAGGAGAATGGGAGAGAAGCGGCCGATTTTCGCACCAGCAAAAACAACTCCTCCAGACAGGAGAAGAGAGAGCTTCGTTTTTTCTTTTTTTTTTTTTGTAATTTCTCGTTATTTATTTTTCTTGGTTTATTTGGGCTTCTATTACTGCCTGTTATTTATTTTTCCCTTTTCTGTTTTTTTTTTCACATCGTGTGCTCGTGGCACTTGGCAGCCTTAAGTTTGCGGTTTTTAATATTGTACCCAAGTAAACTCAGTATTGTCTCTAAATATTTCTACCGTTAGATTTACCCTTTGACGTGCATCAACGCGTGGGGTTTCTTTAGTGATTTCACTATGCCTATGCAGTAAAAGTAAAACGATGAATGATATTTTTTTTTTTTGGTAAATGAATGATAGTATTTTGAGTCTGTATACTTTGCGGGTTATACAAATGAGTCATTGCATTATTTTTTCTTGTTAAACCATTCTTGTGTCGTGATGATGTACATATTTTTTTTCATGTTTATTCGGTTTATTGGATGTGTTTCTATCATGGTTGTCATGCCAGCCGGCGTGCCACTGGTTGAATCTGGTTCAACCTGTACCGGTCATAAAACCAGTATGACATAATCAGTATGACCGGCATGATCGATATACGAATCTCTAAGTAAAATGATCCTATATTAGTGAATTTATTTGATAAAAAGTAATTTATTATTTATTATATGTGTTCAAAAGTTAAATATTGATGTTATTTGTTGGATTCAAGTACAAATATTTAGGTATTGACGTTAAATGTTGTGCTTAAATATAAGTATTTGTAAATTATTTGTAATATTAACCGGCATGAACCGGCACAAACCGGTATGTACCACTGGTCAAACCATTCCACTTGCTAAACCGGCACACTGGTACAAATCGGTTTGACAACCTTTCTATAAATAACTTTATCAAAATATGCATATGTTGAGATTGAGTTAGTCCGAGGCTACATCTTTCATGGCGTATTTCTCATGTACATTGTAAACTTGTGGTTTATGATGCAATTTTCAAATTCTTTATTTTCTCGCATATATACTGCCAATTGCAACCGTATTTTAAAATTTAACCAATTCGACATTAAATATATTTTTCCATCTCACACGAATACTTAGTCATCATAAAGATAAATCGACTTTACTAGGAAGGGATTTGTCTGTTGGGAAACACATAATATAAGTACCAAGTTTTAAGACTTATTTGAAGGAACATTTAGCTTTTTTGTCATTTTTTAAGACTTATTTGAAGGAATTTTAGTTTCACCGACACCACCGTGGTTCGAGACGACTATGTTAATTCGGGCCGGCCCGCCGTTTGCGACCGACAGTGAGTAAGCTACCGTCACCAACAGCAACTTTTGTGCCCATGTGACGTTGAGGCCCGCTAAAACCTGGCCCAAAAAGAGCCCACAGTACTATAGCCATTTTCCGAGTTGACCGAGACGCTAAAAGTATGCTTCTTTGTCCTGTTTGCATAACAAGCAAATGCCAACCCTTAAACTCACTGCAAGCAGATTAGTTGCTGAAAGCCTGAAACTAGTTCTTAAAAAAAGGTTAATTGCAAGTTGGTCAGTGAAATTACTAAAAATGTTCATGTTTGGTAACTGAAATTATTTAATTCCATTTGTGATCACTATAATTAATCAAACAGTGTAAGTTTGATCACTCTCCGTTATTGTCCGTCCGCCTCCGTTAACACCGTCGATTTTGTGCTGGCGTGGCTAACAAAAATGTCTAATCAGCTAATTTTAATAAATAAATAATTCGACCCGCTACCCAATCCAACCCACCCCTTGACTTAGACTCGTCCTCTTCTTCCTCTAGTTGACCTAACTGAAAAAATTCCTACTCCCAAATTAGATCGCAAGCATACGTTCCCAACTCCCAAATCTCTCCAATTCACTTCCACCCTCAGCGGCCCATCCCTCAATCCCAAGCTCTCCTCCTCGCTCTCCGTCTTCTCAACCGTGCAATTCTCCATTTCCTCCCTCAACCTCGCACCCAAGGCTGCGGGAACCGCAGCTTCGTCGTCCTCGCCACCGCGGGGCTCAACGCCAAATCCACCATCCTGGTGCCGGAGAAGTTCGGATAGATAAAAAAAACTATCCACCTTCCTTCCCCAGAACCCTAGATCGGAAACCCTATGTTCTGCTTGTTCTTCTTTGTCGCGCCTCACCTCCCTCGACCCATAACTTATTCCCAAAATCTCCAGATCCAGTTTGTCATTGTTTCTATCAAAACCCAGATCTAAAAAACCTTGCTTTACCTCCTATCTATGTCCTCCCAAATGACAACCCAGGAAGACCTACTGGTGAACGACCCCAAATCCATTAATTCTAGAGACAACCCAGATTTTATCAAAGATAGTCAATAAACCCATTAATTTCCATATGCTATGTCTCTAGAAATACAATGATATTCTTGCCACAGCCATGAGAACGAGAATAATTAATGAATCGGAGAGCTAAAATCCAGCATTGATATCCCCTTATTGCTCCGCTATATAGTACGCCAGAGCAGAGATAAAATCCCCAAAATCTGTTGGAGGAGAGACTAGTTTTGTTCTTAATTGGTGGGTTTATTGACGCGAGTTTGATGGGTTTGAGTGGTTTAATTGATGGGTTTGATTTGCAAGGTTGGGTCTTATGGCTTGGTGGATTTAATGACGTGGCGGCCGCATTTTAACTTTTCAGATTAAATTTTGATGATCCATCGCTTCTGTTAGTCACGTCAGCATAAAAATTGACGGCGTTAACGAAAGTTAACGGAAGGTAACGGAGAGTGACCAAACTTGAAATGTTTGATTAATTCTAGTGACCACAAATGAAATTAAATATTTTTAGTGACCAAACATGAACGTTTTTAATAATTCTAGTAACCAACCTTGCTATTAACCCTAAAAAAATCCAATTCCAAACTGGTTCTTCTCCAACATATGCCACGATGCAACAATTTCTACCTATGTTGCAAAATTCCAGTGAATGGACAGGTAAAAACATATAATCCATTTCCGTTCAAATTTCGAGACCAACATTAGCTAATTTAGCATGAGCCAAAATTCGTACGCGTTGGTCTACAATTCTCGTGGCGATTACTACATTTGGAAGCAGAAGACCCTTCTCAATACTCCTCTTGGCTAAATTTTGTCTGTCTCAGCCTTGCCTTATAACTTCACACACAACAGCCTAAGGATAAACCTCTCGCAATTGATAGGCACATCACTTGATCTCAACACAAACCTCGGCATAACTTTAAGCAAATCCACATTAGTGAACTGAGCAAGAAATGCAAGTGTGTACGATAAAGAAGAAACTTACCCGGTGTCTCTTAGGAAGTTCGTGCAGCCAAAAGCTCCACTCTATTATGAACTTGAACGCAAATTCATCGGTTGTTTTATGAAATTAGGAATATGAAATATGTGGGCCCACGTGCTTTGGCATCAAAATCCGTTGGTCCCGCAAATTTGGAAGTTCCACCTCTTGAGGTGAGATTTGGGTGATAGATTAAAATCCATGATGGTAGTTTACCCTTCTATCCTTGCTTAATTTTTTAATTACAAATTTTTCCTCCTATTTTTATTTCAATGGGTATGCAACTATAAACGTTTATAATGTCGTATTTTATTTAAATATGAGAATTTATCATTTCGTTTGTATTTTATTTTATTTAAATATGAATGTGTATGTGATTTGTTGGATTCAACTATAAACACCTTATGCTCATCTTATGCATTATTATTTGATTGACGGTAGGATTCTAAAATCGATGAGTTAGCAAAACAATGATGAGTTGTAGCAATAAGTCGAGCTATTGGTTGCAACTGATACATAATATTGTGTACATTATTAGATGCATTTTTAATTTGTGATAAATTGTGATACATTTTTATATTTGTAGCTGAATTTTTAGTCCATAGAGTAGTGGTAAAGAGTAAAAAATTTTCGTATGTATTGGATTTTGTTTTTAATGAAAACAAGGATTATAATATACAAATATAATTAGATAAGGGTAAAAAGGTAATTTGTATTTCTTATCCACAAATCTAATCAAGCAAAATCCATAATAAAATCCAACAAACAAACAATAGACTTGTTCAAATTCATAATGCCACCAAATCTATCATATATCCATTGCTTTCCAAAATGAAGAATTTTTCAAAACACTCATCTCGAGCCCATGGGCTTGCTTTATTTGTTTGGATTTCTATCCATAGGGCCAATCTTAATCACTATAATTTACCGGCAACTGAAGTAAAATCCAACTTTAATCACCGTCTCGTTGTTGGTCACCAAAGTTTATGATAACTAGTAGTCACCAGCTGGGTTCACCGTATGGCTAGGGAAATCACAATTTTGCGGGACTGAAGTTCAAATACAATGGAGTGAAAATCACTTGGATTACCAAAATATTTATAGGTTGATTGTGCATAAATAAAAAACTTTATTATGTAGCAAATTATAAACCAAATTACAATTGTGAACCAAATTAAAATATTTTTAACAATTGATGGTCTGAATTAAATTGTATGATTATGTTTGATAAATGATTTCTTAACAGCATGGTTTGTTTTTCCAGCCCTATAATGTACGCAAAGCTGGTGTCTACAAAACTAAAAAAAACTAAAAATCCCTCAACTAAAATAATAAACACTCAGCAAACACGAACTTCCAACAAAGAATCTAGAAATTTTCATTGCATACTAAATTTGGATACAAAAGCACTAGGCGAAAACAAGGGGGGAAAGACAATAAACCCTCTGATTACATATGAACAAGCAAAGAAAGAAATAATCAACCCCAAACTCATCACAAATCATTTACACTCGGTAGGAAAGCCCTGCGGGAATCGCTTCAGATCAGTACAGTAATTATAAATCATGAAATTCTTCTGAACCCATCTCAGCCTCCTCCTGGCATTCGCATCCAACGCATTCGATTGCCAGTCTCCATTCGCAAACTCCCCGCTGCTACGAGATCGGGAAGAAGAAACAGGGGTGACCTGGAACTTCCTGTAGTAAGCAGTGAATGGAGCCTTGGACCAATCAGCCTTCACCAACCCTCCACGCGTCGCCCAATCGTCGGCATTCCACAAGCTCGAGTAAATCCTCATCGCCTGATTCTTTGGGAACGGAACTCCCCTGTTCTCGGCATTGTTGAATACCCTGATCGGAGTGTTGTCCACCAAGAACCTGCACAATAATAATATTTAGCCACGGTTAAAACTCTAGCTTGGTAATATAGCGCAAAGCAACTTAGCTGCACGCGTCAGCCTCAAATAGTATGGTTGATTTAGTGGCTTACGTAATGTGTTGAGGCTTCCAGATGATCGAGTAGGTGTGGAAGTTTCTGGTGGGATCGAACCAGAGGTAAAATTGTTGCTCTCTGTTGCCTTTTCCTTGAGTAAACACGTTGGTGTGCAATATATAAGGATCTCCGCTCACATTTCCTAGAAACTCGAAGTCAATTTCATCATGAGTCGGGCCTTGAGATGACAACTGCATGAAAAAAAAAAAACATAACACAAACAAGAGATTATTAGCGCAGGAGAATAAAAACGGACGCTTTTTGGTATGAGCTAACCAAAACCAAGAACAGAGCTCCCCTGTTTTCCTCTCTGTTTCCATAACTTAAAAGAAAAAACGTTCTTTCTTTTTTTCGGGCACAAGTTGAAGAATTGGGCTTACATAATAGGCAGTGACGGTGCCAGCCGAGTTGCCGGCGACGAGCTTGAGCTGCATATCAATCCGGCCGAACAAGTACTCCTTTTTGGACACAAACCCAGAGCCAGAGGTCTTGTCGAGAGACAGAGACAGCATCTGGCCGCCGCCGAATATCTTGGCCCTCTGCCCTCCCCACGTCAAATCGAAGTCCTGGTAGAAGTTTCCACCGTAGGCTACTCCCATCAACACGGCCAATTCCACCATACAGATGGCCAGTTTTTGCCCGGAAGAAGAGGAAAAGCTGCCCATTCTCTGTTACTATTTAAGTATCCCCTGTTTCTCTATTTGGTTTGTGTTTTGAGATGTGAAGAAGGATTGAAGAGATGGGTTTCTATATATACACGAAGGGTTGGGGGGATGAGAAGTGAAATGTGAAGAAGATACGCGTGATGGTGGCGCGGGGGTAAGGGCCGTGCATGGGTTTTAGGTTTGTGGAGGTCAGAGAACAGAGCAGCTGGTGCCAGCTATGGTTATTTAGAATTCCTGTCCAACGAATAGCTGGTTTTTGAATGTATCACTTTTGTTTGGAAGTGGGAGGATGGAATGGGGACTATTAACTTCTGAGTTTGGGAACTTTGTAGCCATTGTTATTTTGCCATCTAGCAACTTTAAGTAATTGTCTTATAATTAATGTAAAGCTAAGTGAGTAGGGTTTGGTTAGTGCCTGTTGGAGAGGAAACAATGGGCCAAGGTTCTTGTGAGAGATATGATATGGAATAGTGGTTGGTAGATTAGTACTAATTATTGAGGTTGCTATTATCATTGTTCTCCTAATTCATGATTATATTTCCTTGAACCGAATATGTTGTTAAGGGTATAAAAAGAAGGGAATTATTCTTCATTTAGGACCACCAAGCTACTAGCTACTTCCACTCATTAATTCTTGTTGATACCTCATTAACATTAACGCAACGCTAAAAATATACATTCATCAAAATCGTCACTTAATTACTGTACACCACCCTCTAACCAAAATCATTAACAAATTTACGCCATAAGCGAATATTCCAAACACATACATATATATAATATTATGTCATGATTGTGGAGAATAATACACATTCTCCGATCAGATTGTATATGCTAAATCATCTACTAAGTACTAATCAGACTCGTTAATACGTTAACTAAACTCGCCAGTACAGTATTACTGATCTTATATTATAAATCTCTGTAACTTCTAATTGTAATCCACTACCTAAAGTATGTAGAACCATGTAGAAGTACAGCATAGCTAGGTTATGAAGTTCAATTTTTTTTTTTTTTTTGGGTGGGATGAAGTACAATTTTAGACACAGCTGTTTCGGTTTGGAAGTTTATGGTGGTGTATGGCTGAATTGAACTATTTCTTATCCAGAGGACAAAGTAGGGCAATGCTTTTAAAGCATGGTCTTCCTTCCTTCCTCTTCTGCTCCATTACATCTCCATCTCCATCTCCTTCAGTTTGGGGAGAAGTACTTTGTCAGCACAACTCTCCAAAACTTCTGCAGCTTGTATTCCACTAGTACATATGGCAATGGCAGCGGTGGCCAAATGTTGGTCCTTATTACTACCAAGCTAGCTACCGCTCTTAATTAGGGTTGAGAAAATAGACCAGACCGTTAGAAAAATCGTGGTCCAAACCGTACCGCACAGTTTGGTCTGGACCATAGACCATTAAGTATGGTCTGGTCTGGTCCATGTCTGTATTATTTTATGTTTTGATCTCTTGGTCTGGTATGGTCTAGACCGCAGTTTAGCAGACCAAATCGTGGACCCAACGACTTGTCAATACTTGTTAACAGTTAACAGCCCATTCGACCACTCTCTCAACTCCCACAATGCACCCAAGTCTCAACCTTAATTTTGTGAATCTCTTCCCTCCTTCATTCACAACCACATTTAACTAGAGAGTAGAGATAATCGTGCCTCCATATGACATTAGGTTAATGTTTATGACGTTATGGTGCAAGTTGGGATGCTTTTACTTTGTATCTTTGTTATGTACTAAGATTTAGGGTATCAAAATTATTCATGCATGTTAAGATTAATGTTTTAAGGCAAATAACAATTATTTTCATAGTTATTGGTTCAATTTTTTGTGTGGTTGACTAAACAAATTATTCATTTTTCGTTGAGTGTGGTCTATTCGGACCAGACCAGACCGAACCAGACCGCACATGCGTGGTCTGGACCAGACCATATAATCTGTGGTCTGGTATGTGGTCTATACTTTAGCCTCTCGGTCTGGACCATAGACCGTATATATAGTCTGGTCTGGACCAGATCGCACCGTTTTCCAGCCCTACTCTTAATAATGCACAAGTCTTTAATTTCTATCTAAACGATCGAGAAAGCCAAATAATTAATTAGGAAGGCAGAGGAGGTAGCTCGAACATAAATGACAAGAGACAAAAAGGCATCATAAACCAGGCCGATCCGATTCAGTTGTTGGACCAATCATTTTGATGCCAAGGATTCAATGATCAATCGACTCCCACAGCTCACTGATGGACCGCCAGCTCGATAGATAGGCACACTCTAACCTCCCCAATATCTCCACCTTTCGTTGTATGTATGTATGCGTGCATGAACTAGCTACTAGACGTATTTTAAATGATGT
The DNA here is from genome assembly GCA_964030455.1 of Linum trigynum. Classification (NCBI taxonomy): domain Eukaryota; kingdom Viridiplantae; phylum Streptophyta; class Magnoliopsida; order Malpighiales; family Linaceae; genus Linum; species Linum trigynum. The sequence goes on from OZ034816.1 coordinate 13,961,319, forward strand.
GACTTATGACCCAACCAAGTCTTCTAACAGTTCGGATTCATCGAGATTCTACAATCCGCGTTTAACGGAGATCTTGCTTTGTGTTGAAACGGACGCGATCATAAAATCCAAAGTCAATTTATAAGAGACAGTTAATCGGTTTTGTATTATATAGTAAAAGTAAAATCATGATCGATGTAGATATAGTCATTCAATCAACTACGTTGTTCAGCCTTCGCCAAATGATTCCTAATCATGTCATGTAATCATTATCACGAGGAAATTTATGTAAAAGGAGTTTCTTATCGATTTTAAATAGAGTGAACTAATCATACTCAATTGAATCATCTCTAAGTATATACTCCAACCCGATTCTAAATAATTGGCCTGTTTTTTTTTCCCCCTAGATAAACTAGTCAGACCGACTTATCAAAGGTTTGAAATTTGAATCCAAAAGTTTAACCCCATACACAATTGTAAGAGTTTGCCAGTTGGGTGAAATTGGAAATATGGGTTCGTTTATTGACCAGACCCCTACATTTATTTTAGAAGAAGGAAAATCCTTGCCTGCCTCGGTGGGTAATTGGTTGTATTGATGGAAGGGGAATATGGGAAGAATTTGGTTCCAGGAGAGAAGCAATATGAACCAATCCATGGACCACTCAGGCACTTACCCTGTTAAAGCCGTTGTGAAAAATGGAATTCAAATATATGTACTTTGCCAAATATTGTCTTTCAATTTTTGTTTTTTTTTCACTTGGTTTGATTATACATTATTATCATTTTTGAAAGAATTTGATTACACATTATAGTTACAAGTAATTACTTATATATAATACAATCGTTATTTCTTATCCTTACTAGTTTTTATAGTTGTCCGAGAAGTTAAATTTTAATACGCCCCTGGGGGTGTATATTATCAAAGTAACGCAGCAAACGATTCAATCGAAGAATCGATTGAGCTCGAATCAAGAACGAAGCGCTCTTAATACGAACTTGGGATAAAATGGAACCAACGGACAATTCCACACCTGGGGAAAGCTTGTATGGTATAAAAGGGTAGATGCTCGACCACGATTGAAGAGAATATTCAATCGATACAAAGCTCACAAGCTTGGAATCCACCAAACTCAAACACAAGTCGCAACTTGCACAAAACCAAAGGTTTGTTTTTCGATTAATCAAAGTCCGACGATTACAATGCAAAAGACGAGTTTAAATAGGCCTAGCTAGGGTTAACTTTCGTACAAGCAACTCATAATTACAATCTAATACAAATAAGAACTAAAAAGTAGCAAAAATGACCTAATCCTAATCGAATAAGGAAAACAATTCTGTTTTTACAAAGGCAGAATTTTGTAACTTCGTACTAACTTCGCGCCTTTCGTTCGAGGCCTTCCCGAACTCCAATTCTTCATCCAATTCCTTCCCTTTGTTCAAAAACATACATAGTTTCATGTTGTGGAAGCCTTTGGACTTGAATAAGATCCATACTCCTCGAATTAAGCTCCAAAGTAGGCTTCACAAAACAGTTGCCAGACACAACCATTTTCTGGCAGTTTTCCAGTTTTGATGTAGCAACTTTGAGGCCTTGGAAAACAACCTTAATGACATCTTCTGGATACAAAAAGCATACCATTGGCAAGATGGCAACTTTATCTACAAAACAAACTATCAAACTTGAATTTCCACCAAGACAATTGAGAGAACTATGCCTCCAAAGTATGTACCCTGAACACGGATTTTGACACAGCCAAATTCTGCCCTTCTTCTTCCCAACTTTGATGGCTTCTTTGTCAAATAACTGTGACGTGAATGGTTGGCAATTTGGGATCATATCAAATTTGAACCATAAATGTCACGATCGAAGTGAATATCTTTACAATTACCTAAAATGGTCATGTCAATGTTAAACATGTGCAATTTGTCACATAAGATTAGTAGTTAGGGTCGTTATTGTTTTTTTACATTGTACTTCTACCATAATGATTTTGAATGTTTTAACTATTTGGCATTCGTCTTTTCACGACTGGATCACTAGTATCAAATTCGATAGTTTCCTAAAGAAAGTCATTGCTTGTTCAAACTTGAAAGACTTCGAGTCGATAAATTATTATTATTTTTTTTTTTTGCAAATTTTCAATAGGGGCACTGAATTAAGGGGGAAAATACATCAATTACAAGTGGAATTTATTTTTGGAAATGAAGAAAAGAAAACAATTTGGTTCCACGTAGACTATACAAACTGGAAAAGAGCCTTGAAAAAAATCTAACAAACACCATTAATCAAATCATTTGCACTCGGTAGGAAGGCCTTGCGGGAAGCGCTTGAAATCAGTGCAGTAATTATAGATCATGAAGTTCTTCTGAACCCATCTCAGCCTCCTTCTCGCACTCGCATCCAACGCATTAGACTGCCAGTCTCCATTCCCAAACTCGCCGCTGCTACGAGACCGGGAGGAAGAAACAGGGGTGACCTGGAAGTTCCTGTAGTAAGCAGTGAATGGCGCCTTGGACCAATCAGCCTTCACCAACCCGCCACGCGTCGCCCAATCATCCGCATTCCACAGGCTGGAGTAAATCCTCATCGCCTGGTTCTTGGGGAACGGAATTCCCCTGTTTTCTCCATTGTTGAATACCCTGATCGGAGTGTTGTCCACCAAGAACCTGCATAAATAATAATCATTATCACTGTCAAGATTTAGCTCTTTGCATAATAATAATAATCCAACAGTACGATGAGTGATCGGATACTTACGTGATGTGTTGAGGCTTCCAGATGATGGAATAGGTGTGGAAATTCTTGGTTGGGTCGAACCAGAGGTAAAATTGCTGCTCCCTGTTTCCTTTCCCCTGAGTAAACACATTTGTGTGCAGTATGTAAGGATCGCCGCTCACATTTCCCAGAAATTCAAAGTCGATTTCGTCATGAGTTGGGCCTTGAGATGACAGCTGCAGCATAAAACAGAGCACAAAACATGGTCGAATCAGTTGTAGAAGAAGAAAAAAGCCAAGATTATGATAGGGGGGCAAAAAAAAAAAAAAACAGGGGAGGAAAGTTAAAAGTGAAACAGAGGAAAGCGGTTTGGTTTGGGCTGGCATTGCTTACGTAATAAGCGGTGACGGTGCCGGCGGAGTTTCCAGCGACGAGCTTGAGCTGCATATCGATCCGGCCGAACAAGTACTCCTTCTTGGACTGAAACCCAGAGCCGGAGGTCTTGTCAAGAGACAGAGTCAGCATTTGGCCGCCGCCGAAAATCTTGGCCCTCTGCCCTCCCCACGTCAGATCGAAATCCTGGTAGAAGTTGCCGCCGACGGCAGACCCGACCATTGTGGCTAGCACAGCCATAGAAATCAGCAGGGTTTGAGGAGAGGAGGAGTTACCCATTTTGAGATTTAGGGTTTATCGTGGAGGGGAGGGATTAAGGGAGGGGGAAAACAGGGGAGGGAGGGATTAAGGGAGGGGGAAAACAGGGGAGGAAGGGTTTTTTGGTTTGAGCTGTGAAGAGGATTGTTGGGGCAGAGGTGGTATTTATATGGAAGTGGGGAAGAGGGGAATGGTGGATTTGAGTGGAGATACGCGTGAGGCAGAGCAGGATGCCAAGTTGCAGCTGTTGCCAGCTTAGACATCCAATTCATGAATGTAGAGAGAGAGCTTTAGAATTAGAGTAAATACAACTTTGGTTTGTTTGGGTATGGGGATGGCTTCCCCAATTCCATCTCACCCCTTCTTCTTATGAGAGTAAAAGCCATTCAATTGAACAGAATCTTAATGTTAATGATCGGAAGTTTCTGTGTAAAGTAAGTTTTACTAGTGATTACAATTAAACTCGACTATTTAAATTATGAGTTACCGATTTATCGCTGATTGGATCATTTACACGTCAAATAACGATGAAACGTATAGCTAATGAGATACGTATTCGTATTTTCAACAGATTCTCACGTACATCTAACAAGTCTATGCTCCTACTTAATGAGTTGATGAGCCAGGGAGAGTTTTTTCTATTTGAAAATGTGTTGGGGCTTTTTTGGGTGAAGGTTGGAGAAAGATGCCTGGGTATAGGAGTATACATGGGTCGGTTGGTTGGGGTTTAAGTATTTTAATCACCCGACCCATGTACTACGGTTTGGGAATTATCAAACCCAAATCCACCCAAAAAAATTTAAACCCTACGGTTTGTTTCTAATTGGGTTGGGTCGGGTTGGCGATATTTTTAAGTAAAAACCCAACCCAACATAAAATATATAATTATTATACACCATAAAAATATTTTATAACTAATAAAATTTCACAACAAATAAACCGAGGTGAAAGGTATCAAAATTCACAAATGTTGTTTGAGTTTTAATAAAATGTGATTTACTTCAACATATGTCTAGTTTTTTTCACGATATTTGTTGAAATAGGCAAAAAGGGTATAAACAAATGCATCCATATTATGTTATTCTATTAAAATTGTACACAAGAAAAAGGATTACGTGAATCATAATTATATTCAATTTATGTCTAAACTTTAAGTCAAAGAATGCATTAGATTAGAGAGACCATGATAGAAAAACATGGCGAAATATCTTAATTTTCACATATGTATGGCTATATACGTCATATATATTTTTTAGATACGAACTCATACTAATAGTTGGAACACGGGTTGGGTCGGGTTCTACGGGTCGTATAATCCAAACCCAACCCAAAAGAGGCGGGTTGTAAAAAACAAAACCTCACCCAACCCAAAACCTTCGTTTTAGCGATAAATACAAGTGGGTCGGGTTGGACGGGTGGGTCAGTTTGCGAGTGTGTTTGTTCACCCCTACCTGGCTAGCATCTTTATATGTGTTATACAACGTAGAACACTTTCATGGGAGGGCCTCAGTGGAGAACAGAAGTGTGTTTTGCAGAATCCTTATTTTAGGGGGATTCGGTAGGGAGGTAGGAGAAAGCGGCCGGACAATGATTCTGAGAAGGAATAAATAAAGCCTATGTTGTTACTTGTTAGTGAATATATGTATGATTTATTAATTTTGTAATCCTTCCTTCTTGGGAAATCATTGGGTGGGAGTGAGAATGGTTGTGGATGACAGCCTTGTAATTTTGCCGTGGGGGAATATATTGGAATAATGATGGCAATCATTAGTCCATCCTATTTAGAACCTATTGATTTTATTGGTTTAAAAACCGTAAAGCATAGTTGTCGTGCTGATGGCATGTCGGTTGGTTAAATTTGGTTTAGTCGATGTCGGTGATGCAATCAACGTGAACATCACGGTTATAATCGCTATGATCTACTTATGAATTCTAAGTAAAATGGTGTTATTTTTTGAATGTAATTATAAAAAATTAATTTATTATTTATTTCATGAATTTAAAAGTCAAAAGTTGATTTTTTTTGTTGGATTGTAAATAAATTATCCCCAAATATGTTTTATATATGATTAAATTTATTGGATGTTAATAATTTGTACATTTTTTATATATTTTGTTAAACCAGCACGAATCAACACAAACCGGTCAGCGGTCATACAATTCCAATTGCCAAACCGGTTAGACGAACTTGCAGTAAAATAACACAGAAGTCGATGCAAATCACCACTAAATTGATACAAATAACATCAACTAAATATTCTTTGCTAGACCTATGATTTCAAGAGTCTGTAATGCAGAACATTTTATAATCAACTTTTACGTGTTTATCAATATTAACATGTACAAATTGAGTGGCCATTTGGGTTTCAATAATTTGTGTGTCCATTTAATTAGGGTAAATACCCATCGAAAGGTTTAAATTTTACACCTTTGAGGCAGAATTTTTGTTTTTAATGCTTAAACGTATAATAATAGGATTTGGATGATGATTGTAACATATATCCTCAAACTAACCGTACACGTTACCGATTTATATGATTTCTAATAAAATATAGAATTGGCTTATTAATAATAATAATAATATATAAAAGACATTTATCACAATATCCTTATCCAAAATACTAGAGATAGCTAGACTTTGCTTGCATGGGAGGAAGTAGGAACCATGCCATGGTCCATCTTTGCTTTGGTTCGTCACCTTTTATCGTGGCTTTAAGCTGCTGCCAAAGATGGGAAAACAAAATATGGGAGTTGGGACCGAGACTGGGCAGCTAGCTAGCGCCTCGCTGGCATGCATAAGGTTCCAGAAATATTATTATTCGGCTAGATTCCATCCATATCCATTATTGGTGGCCATCTTGTCGCTACTCCTCTATACGATACAATGTAGTTAAAATCGTTATTTAAAACTTAAAAGATTACGTTTTTACATTTTATAAATACCAAAACGCTTCTGCGTAGAATCGGGCTTGTCCCTTACAAGTGTAGTCAAAATCTTCACATTGAAGCTTAAAATCTTACGGTTTTACGCTTCTAGGTCACCAAAACGTTTTTACGTAGAATCACGCTTTTGACTGTATTGATCTTACATATTTCATTTTTTTAAATGCTACATTATCCTTGAGTTCGGCCACCTATACACTTTGTTTCGATGAGGTTATATTATCTTTAGCTACCACAGTTTCTGGGCCGTTATGATAGTTATTAACGACGGTAAGCAGACTGGAGACTAGTCCGTCACTATATACGTTCAAAACGACGGGAATAAGCCGGTGATAAGTTAAGCATATAACTCTATAAGTGACCGGCTGACCGCTTACCTTAGGGATTGGAGGATGAAATTTAAGTTATGAATTCTAAGCATTGGTTTGAAAGTTATGATTTTGGAATGGATGCACTCTTACATTAAAATGTATTGAAATTTAATTGATGGTAAGAATGCATGAATTATAAGCAGGTTGGTATTCGGGGTAATGACCCGGTGTGTACTCCGACACACATCCACCTGAAAAATTTTATGAGAGCCCTAGTTTTAGTCTGTACAAAAAATTTGAAATTTAGAGACTCCGACACAGCTTCGATAATCGTAACCGACACCAGGGGCGGACCCACGGGTGTTTAGGGGTGTCTCCGGACACCCCTAAATTTTGGGAAAACGATTATCCAACCCCCGGTAGTAATTTACGTATTGACAAAAAAATTATAATTGATAGTCGGGGACACCCCTAAATTTAAAAAAGTGATTATCCTACTCTCATCTTTTAGTTTGAGTATGAGAATATAAGTCGTAGTTTGGGTAATTCAAACCTAGGACACTTTTATTATTAATAAACATAATTTTCATTAGGCTACAACTCATATGTTATTCGATTTTAAACACTGTGTAATAGTATAATGTCATTCTCTATCTCTAATTATTTTCAAAATCTAACAATTAAACAAATTTCAAACTATCCTTAATTTGTATTGATTTATGGTTGTACAACAAGTATTGAAAGAGTCTTTTCAGCTTTGGATTACATCAAGAACAAGTTTAGAAATTGAATATGTGATCAGTTCGTGAATGATTGTCTAATATGATATACAAAGACAATTTTTTTTGAATAGTGTAGACCCCAAGTGTGTTCTACAATCATTTTTTAATATGAAAACACATTGTGAATTTTTTCAAACGCTATGAGTAAATTATTTCTTATTTAAATATTATTTATTTTTATTAATTATTTTAGAATTATTTGTATTTAATTTATTTTTTAAAAGAGAACACCCCTATGTAAAATTTCTGGGTCCACCACTGACCGACACATGCACTTTCATTATGCTACAATAAAATTATTGTTATTGCAATATGTAAATATAGGTCTGACTTCAACGATACACTCACAGAAACTAATTGGTCATCCAAACCCAATCTTAATTGCTCTCTCGCTCTCCATTCGAATCGCCCCTTGGCTGCTGATAACACCAAGAAAAGAAGGCTTTGATATTAATTACCCCTAATCTTCATCAATTCAATAGCGAGTTTGGTGTACGTGTGCCCTAACTAACCAAGACCGATCGAGAATTTCCAGCTGATTTCAGGTTGAACCATAATACATACATGCAAGGAGAGGTGGATGCATGAACTAGTTAGGTCCGATGCACCGTCGCTAATTAATTCTAACCACCGTTTGTTTGACTGACGTATACCCAAAAAGATTTGCCCACTTAATTAATTGCATCTCCTACACCGTAACCACTGTTAGCACTCTATAACATCAATTATTTCGTGTCTTCTCCTGCTATATATACAGGTTTTAATTCATTTTATTTGATTTAAGCATAGTTATCAAAAAGGTTTATTTATTTATGCTTATACCGCCTGCGGGCTGGCAGCTGATATATCTTATTCCTCCAGCTGATTTTCTGCCCTGGTCCTCCACAGGCACGCACCAATTTTTCTTAAATTTTCCGCCAGCAAATGCAGGGGGCTGTTTATTCTGAATTTAATGAATATGCATGATTCCCAGTACCCTTGATGGTAATTCCTGTCTACTACTTTTTGCAGGAATTTTCACAAGATGTGATTGAATTTGGCTCCATATATATGGCTATATCTTTCGAATTTCTCAAAGAAAATTAATTCATATTTTCAAGAGATGATGAGTTTGGGGTCATGATATGAGATGTATTGTTTCAAGTTCTTTCTATTTGAATTATCAAGACATATGATTAATCAACTTTAATTAAGATATATCGTATTTGAATTTTTCAAGTCGGTAACTTACATAATGATTTTGTATACATTATAATAGAGCACTTCTACTATGCTATATAGCATTGGTGCTTTAATGTACAACTCAAAGTTGTACCATAACATTACATGTATAAGTTTAGGTTGTACCATAAAGCAATTTGTACCATTATGTTATGGTACAACTTTACAACTTGAAGTTGTACCATCACATAAAGGTACAAGTTCAAGTTGTACCGTAAAAGAATTTGCACAAAAAGTATAGGTACAATCTGAAGTTGTACCATAACGTAAATGTACAATTTTAAGTTGTACCATAAAAGCAAAAACTTATACCACCAATACTATATAGCATTGTAAAATTTCTCCATTATAATATCTTCGTTCAATGTTTCCATATGGTCAAAAGTTCCGTGCTACCAATATGTTTAATTTTGGAAGCAATTTTACAACAGATTTTCTTGTCTACCAAGATAATATGTTCGATTAGATTTACATGTTATTAATAATTTAAAATCTTGTGTGTAGCTGGTGATGATGATGAAATATGGTTAAAACATATTAGATATGTCTTTTATATTATATATTGGGGTAAAGTAGATAAATCGGTCCTTAGAAATGATAAACGAGAATTAAAAAGTGCTGTTGTTGAATATAGTAGTCAAAGAGCAAAATTTCAAAGGCATATTCATCCCGTCCTCTTCAATAATTATAAGGAGAGCGGCATACAAAAAAAATCACGAGACTAATGTGATAGTCCAACTCACAATAATTGAATGGATTTTGTTTCAATAATTTTATTTTTAGGCCAATTATTATAACAAACCGGACGATTTGATAAACAATATATCCAATTCGAATGTCCTAAAGAGGGTCATTTATCGACCGGATGTGTAACGACTAGTTCAACCGGTTAATCTTTCGAAGAAGAAAAAAAGTTCAACCGGTTACCGACAAATCATTTGACCTAAATCGTCAATTTTGGTCTCATTTCTGCACAACAAATGAAACACTAACAGGCCGTTTGGTACCAAATGAATCGAGAATTCATTTCATTGCAAAATGAATTACCGTGTAGAATTCATTGTCAAATGAAATTTTGTGTTTGGTATGTCATATTCAAATCTTTAGAAATAAAATGAATTGCCTTGTAGAATTCATTGTCGAATGAATTTCTGTGTTTGGTATGTCATATGTATAAGTAATTTAGTTAATAAAAGAGAATAATTATGTCATTATATTATAATTAGTAAATACTTGTGGAATTCATTTGGAAATTCCATCTCGCTTCCTCAGAATTGCTATAACTAGTTCCAATTCCATGGAATTCAAAATTTAGAATTGAAAATGAATTCTTATAAATAACAAACAAAAAAATGTTTCATTTCAAAATAAATTCCTCAAAACTTATGGAATTCATTTATACCAAACAATATGTAAGCCGCAAACTCCAGGTTGCCTATTGGATTGTGTATGTGATTGTCAATTTATTTGCTACATGGATTTAGATGATGGATTTGGTACCCAAATCCACTACATCATAGATTTAACGAAAATCCATCATTTGCCTACATTTCTTTTAGGGACCAAATTAATGGGGCCCACGGATTTTAATATTAAAAATTGTTATTTATTTTATGAATTTTGAATGTACTATTTTTATATAAATGAGATGTCTAATACTAAAAATTGTCATGAAGTTATAACATTTTTCCATAAATTGTAAGTATTAAAGCTTCTAAATAACATCCTATTTCTTGTTAATATGGATGGATCCATGTCTGGTTTGTTTTTAATAACAATCTGGTGGGGCGGGGCGGGTATCTCAATACTCATATTCACCTCGCACCAAACACAGATTGGGGCAAGCACGGGGCGGGGCAAGTCGATCCACTCTTACTTGTTATTTGGAAAAAATACAAGCAAAAATTTCCTTTTTTACGATAAAATGAGGGAAAACACTTCTATAAATAAAAATTGTGATAATAGAATGGGTAAATAAGTCTAACTAGTTAAAGATCAAGTCTAGCTAGTTGAAGAAAAGTTATGAGAAATATGAATATATATTGCAAGAAATTGATATAAAATGGGACAAGAATGAGGCGGGGTAGAGCGGGTCGAAAGTAGATATTCATACCTCGCGTCACGCTACTGCGGGTTAGGTAATACAGTTCTATCACGGATCAGATGACAGATGAGATAATATCCGTGAGGCGAGTTTAAATTGTCATCTCTAATTTTAGGAGAACCAATAAAATAATTAACCGTGGAAAACAAAAATAAACTAAGGGATCGTTTGGTTGTTGAGATTCTACAAATATGTGTATTCGATGAATAGATGGATTGAAAATACAAATATTGTAAGAATTAGATGATTGAAAGAATATCTCGTTTGTTTGTAGAATTCAAAAAAATTGAAGAAAAGAAAAAAATCACTTTATGAGCTAAAAGTAGAAAAAATTAAAGCTCACAATCTCAAAGGAAGAATCTCACATTTTTGTTGAGATTTAAAATGAGTGATTGTAGGTGAAATGAGATTTGAGGCTCACCTCAAATGCATGTATTGAATAAAGTTTTGGGACAGAAAAATGATGAATTCTCTAGAATACATGAATTCAGAAAATCATTCATATAGAATTATATAATTCCTAAGAACAAATATTGGAGAAGAAAATCAAGCAGTTCATAAGTGGGCCTGCTGTAGAAAATAGAAAGGCTGCTTGGTACAACCACCGTCAAACTTGGTCCATTCATTGGCCCAATGCCGATAAACCATATTTTATTACCCGGATTGGCGATGGCCCACCCTCCTACCACGCATACCGGCATACGCCGCTTCGTAAAAGTGGTTCGAAATTTGCCATTGTTTTGTTTTAGTGAGATTGTTATCATATCAATTGTTTAGAATATATTAATTTTATTTTTCAGCTCGGATAATACATGACTTGCTTATATGATATGATATAATATAACATCTAATTAATGAACATTTTTATTATGTTATATAGTATTAGTGTTTTAATGTACAACTTAAAGTTGTACTATAACATTACATATATAAATTTAGGTTGTACCATAAAGCAATTTGTACCATTATGTTATGGTACAACTTTACAACTTGAAGTTGTACCATCACATAAAGGTACAAGTTCAAGTTGTACCATAAAAGAATTTGTACATAAAGTATAGGTACAATATGAAGTTGTATCATAACGTAAATGTACAATTTTAAGTTGTACCATAATGGCAAAACCCTATAGCACAAATACTATATAGCATTATAAAATTTCTCCTAATCAATAATTGTTATTTCAGTTTTTAGTTGAGATTAATAAGGTTGCTAAGTCCTACGTAAAACATCTTTCATTATACAAATTATGTTATTAGATTGTTGCAAAATATGTTTTTCTCTTTATCTATTATTTAACTCAAAGCTTAAAGAAATTTCAGTTACCTTAATATTAATTAAGACATAGATGTATGGTTTTTGTTTGAGACTAAATACTTCAACGGCTGTGCCACGTCACCTCTGCCTTGCTCTTGAGAGCCCCACCTACACAGTGCACACTAAGGTGAGCACCAGGCCCGTTAATTCTCCGACGCTCAAGTTAGTAAACACTTTTAGAGAGAGAAGTGCTCTGTCCTAGTTTTTTGAGAGAGAGACCGTCTCCATAAATGTTACCTACCTACACTATTTATGCTTACACACCCTGGGATCATGCTTCTTTCTCTTAGCTCCACGTCATCACGTCATTAATTGTCTTGTACTTTGTTTAGGCTAGGCTCCCCGACCAACTTGTCAGTCTTCTGACAAGTTATAGACGCCTCCTTCCCGAGACCACTGCCAACCTGTACCTCCTTGAAATGTGTCAGAACCTCTCCTCACTCCCGCTTGGGCTTGGCCTGATGGGCTTCCCTAACCGACTCTATCCTGCCGTGGACACCACCCGGGCCCCCAATCCTTTATTCGGGCCTGGGTTTGAGTTTCACTTTTTAGTCATACCCCCAACAGTTTTTCTCTTTAGGACCACTCTTAAACTCAAACATGAAAACTCATAAGTGACTCAACCAAAAGATACACAAAAGAGTATGTCCTCAAAACCCATGACTTTGCATAAGGTCAACACAATGATCCATAAAACTCTCTTCAGGGCTCTTTGAAGCCTAAGGCATGCTAAATCATTTGAAAATTTCATATTCCTCGATAAGAAAAATGAATCGCTCCATAGATAATATCCAAAACTCATCTAAACCACTGGAAAGTCTCGTGTCTTTTACATATACGGTGGAAAGATAATCCTAATCCTTCCATTTAGTAACCTAACCAACAAAAACCATGACCTCCAATGTTCAATGATATCGACATCACGTCTCTAACTAAGGGCCATGAACTTAAAGTGGAGCAATACATAGTGAGATGATTGTCAAAAAAAAAAAAAAAAAAAAAATTACATAGTGAGATTCGAGGAAGCTACCCTTTGCTTCCATGATGCACAACCTACAAGGATGAAATGCTGAAAGCAAAAACAAAAGCATGATCATTGCTATTAGATTAAAACATATATCTACACATCACCATAAACATTAACTAAACATCATTAATTAGAACAAACATTAAGAAGTAAAATAAAAGGGGTTTCTCCCATTAGCAAAAATAATTATATAGCTCCAAGCTGTACACAACTATGACTTATTATTAAACCAAAATGCTGATCCCACAACAATCACCAACATTTAGCAATTCCTACATTGTTTTTTTTACAAATCATAATTGTGTGTGGATATATATGACTACACAGTTCATAGAACATGACATTGCCTTTCAAATTTTTACAATTATATGAAAGTGACTAGGATATGATGGTGCCAGATGGCAATCTCCAAATGGGTACACCAAATTTTTTTTTAATTGGTGGTTTAAAAATTGAGACCTAGTGGCAATTGCTAAGTCCTTTCTTCATCCATCCATCATGCAATCCCCCTCTAAACCCTAATCATATCCCATATGCAATACAATTGATATTATCAGTAGGACCCTCCAATAATAATAACAATAGTGAACACAAACAAAACCATTACTTTGAAAAAAAGTAACAAGCTAAGCTACTTGCTAGAAGGAACCAATAATTTGGAGGCCGAATCTATCTACTTGAAATGCTCCGCTTGTGTTGTGTGATTCCTTGGTAATAGTTTCTTTGTATTTATCGAAGACAAGATCAAAATTATTGCATATCCTTTGTCATTGTTTACACCAAATCATATCATATCAAATCAAAATAACATATTTTATGGAAGTGTTTATACTTATACATAAATTTGCTAACTAAGGACTGAATGGTATACTTTGAATCAATTGGATAAATAATTAACGCTAATAACTATGATAGTTGAGATTTATCGAAAAAGTATACGTGAAGATAAACAGATTTAAGTTACGCAAATTTATCGAATCCAGACTATTGAGTAGGTCAAATGCCTTTATTTTTCTACATTAATAAAACTGAAACTTGTAATATTAAAGAAACCCATCCGTCTACTTTGTTAGCCAAATTATTAGATGACCGAATTGAAAGTAAGACCCATCGGTTGTCGAAATAGAAGCAAGTATTGATGTCGGTCAATTAGACAATACTATGGCTAAAATATCCTTCAACTATATTAGTTGGTTTACCTAGCATTCTCAGCCATTTCATCTATTGAAATCCTTAATAGCCATAGTATTATCAAATTATGAAAATTTTATATTCGATGATCTAGTTAGTTTTCATTTGATGGTTCTTCTGTAAATATCCAACCTATTATCACACATTAATTTGACGGCCACCTAATACACATTATCAAGAAAAAGTACAATTCTAACCAAATCATTTCAAAGCAACATCATATTCTCAAAGTTCATCTAAAAAGGGATACAAACTTGCTTTTTATGAGCCCATCATCAACGTAAATGAGATGCAAACATCCGTAAATTCAACACTCGTAATACTAATGGCAGTGACTAATCCGATGACCGAGATTTACCCTCCGATCCCTCCCCATTCCCTCTAAGAGCCCGACTAGGAATCACCTTCCAGTATAATTAGTAAAATATGATACGAGAAAGTTATGTATAAAATACATATGAGTATTTTACTTCGTTTCTAATATAATGTTACGTTTAATAGTATGTTAATAGTCATAAATATACAAAATTAATTATGTAATAAAAATATAAATAATAGTAAATTTAACAATTTAAGTCATTAAATACATATATTAAACGTGAACCATCAAATGAACGGACATAAATTAAAAGAATTTACAATAATACGGATACAAAAATTTTAAAACGAATAAAATACATTCAAGTACACATACGTATATACAACGATGTATTTACTAACTATGCCTTGCACCATACCTCCATACCTACGCATACTTTACAGCTTACACAGAACAGAAGAACATAGTTGGTCCCGAAAACAGGGGAGCCATCAGCCAAGCCAAGTAAACGGAAAAAGCATTCCTCCACTCCATCAAATATGTAATGTAACAAAGGCGGCCAACCATCTTATTCCGTGACATCTTTTTTGAAATCCCACAGATGACAGATCATATTATTATATTCAACAAATTTCCACTTGGACACACCCACATTTCACAGCTGGCACCAGCTTGCTTTCTCTCCGATCGCTTCTCTTCCCGCTGCTGAGCTGAGCTTTTTGGCTCCTCTCCTAACCTTTACTTATCTCTTTCACGCGTTGCCCTTGCCCGCCTTCAATTTCCCCCCGCACCTCGTCACTATATATAACCCTCAATAGCCACCAAAGAACTTCACTCCTCCAATCCCCAAAAACCAACCATTCTCTCAGATTCTCTCCCACGTGTTCCTCAGGGCAGAAAAAAAAAAAATGGGGAAGCCTTTTCTGGCGGGTTTGGCCTTGTTAGTGGCAACATGCACGATCCTCGTCGGGGCAGCATTTGGCGGCGGCAGTAGTTTTAACGACGAGTTCGAGCTGACGTGGGGCGACCAAAGGGCCAAGATCTTCAGCGGCGGCCAGCTGCTGTCGCTGTCTCTTGACAAGGTTTCCGGGTCCGGGTTCCGGTCCAAGAGGGAGTACTTGTTCGGGAGGATCGATATGCAGCTCAAGCTCGTCGCCGGCAACTCCGCCGGCACCGTCACGGCATACTACGTGAGTACTAGCTATAGCTCCCGTCGCTAAATATAGTAATACGATGAAAGGGGAAAAATTAAAATTAACAAAAAATATGTGTGGGATTCATCGGAGAAATTAATGAAGCGGTTTGTGTCGCTTTCGAAGGCAGCCTAGCGTAAGCTCTGCTTTGGGAATTAAGTTGATGGCAAAAGAAAGGTTCAATTATTAGAGAAGTGTCGTTATTCGCTTTATTGTGTGGTCACCAATTATTCTATTCCCGGCCTCTGGCTGGAAGAAAACAGGGGAATTCTTTCTTTGCTTGTTAGGCAGGGCAACTTTTGGTGTCATTTTGAGAATGACATAACTTACCCTATAAACTGTATAACTAAATTCTTACTCTTATTGAACATCATGCATGCTTACCTTCGATAATTACACATGCCATATGACACAAATCCAACCTTACATTCCTAATCTCGTGATTACTAGCTAACTCTTCCTTTCATACATGGTTGCCTGTTTTTGTCTCTTTTATAGCTATCGTCTCAGGGGCCAACCCACGACGAAATCGACTTCGAGTTTCTCGGGAACCTGAGCGGAGATCCTTACATACTGCACACGAACGTGTTCACCCAGGGGAAAGGAAACAGGGAGCAACAGTTCTACCTCTGGTTCGACCCTACCAGAAACTTCCACACTTACTCCATCGTGTGGAAGGCTGAGCACATCATGTAAGGATCACACAGCACAAAACAAATCATTATTACAGTATCCGGCCGTAACAAGTAATCGATTGATTCCAATAACTCTTTCCACGACGTCACATCCACACCACTTCTATGACAACTTCTTCGAAAAACTAACCTGTCAACGTCAAATTTTTACAGGAAACCCTCCGATAATCTATGTCAAATTTACACAAACATCACCGTATCGAATCATGATGATAACTAATAGTATTAATTGGTGTGTGGCAGTTTCCTGGTGGACAACATTCCGATCAGGGTGTTCAAAAACGCAGAGAGCCTCGGAGTTCCGTTCCCCAAAAGCCAGCCGATGAGGATCTACTCGAGCCTGTGGAACGCCGACGACTGGGCGACGCGCGGCGGGCTGGTGAAGACGGATTGGTCCAAGGCGCCATTCACTGCCTACTACAGGAACTTCCAGGCAACCCATTTGTCTTCTTCTCCCTCCAGCTCCTCCTTCTCCAATGGGGATTGGCAGTCCAACGAGCTGGATCCCAACGGAAGGAGGAGGCTGAGATGGGTTCAGAAGTACTTCATGGTTTACAATTACTGCGCCGATTCCAAACGCTTCCCTCAAGGCGCGCCCGTCGAATGCAAAGGCTCTCGATTTTAGAAACTGAAAAGGATAAGAATCCAAACGTGGTCAAATTTGCTTGTGACATATATAGTTTTACAGTTCCCCTGTTTTCGGTGTACGACGCTGTAAGATTTGGAAGATGCTTTCAGATTGGATTGTGTTCCTTAGAGTTGGGTAAAAAATGAAAAATAATAATGTAATTCTTTGTAATATATGAGAGCCAAGAAGACGTGGCTTGTTTGTTAATAAAAATTATATTTAGTTATTTACTAGTTCCACAAAATACACTAAACGGTAATAATAAATTCTCAAAAAGGGGGGAAAAACAATTTGTTTACTTTAAAGATTTAAATTGGGCTTTGGGTACCTATAAAGAAAGTAAGAAACGTGATAGAGAAAAGACCCATTCACGAATGAGCGCCCATAAAAGCCCATCTCTCGGCCCGCCTTTTCCATTATGAACCCACGAAGGTGGCTTTGCAATCGTAAAAGCCCAGCTCAATTTCTCTGAGTGTCTGAAGATCTAGTAGAGAGCAGCCCAATCTAGTTCCCTTTCAGGTACCGCAATGGCGTCCACCATCAAATAATACTGAATAATCCCTCTGATTAATACACATAAAAGATTGATTATAGAGTGAGTGAGGTTTAATTAGGTCTCTGTCTCGACCTAAATTCGAGTTTTGATCGTTATGATTGCTGGCTTGCTGCCTTTCCTAGGGCCCAATTAGCATACCATTACCTTGTAGTTTGGGAGTTTGGATACATTAAGCAGACCCAACTGCAGAATGGAGCCCAATACAGAAGGCCCTGATCAACGAGCCTCAACCCAAAGTTTCAGGGCCCACAAAGAAGGCAGGTACGGAGTAGAGTAGAGAGTTCTCTTTCTTTCCTTTTATGGCTATTTATTTATGTAGTTTTAATTTTGTTTTTTGTTTTGGTTTTGGAGAAATGAAATGTCAGCTTTCCTTTTAGTAGCCGGCTGCCGGAGCAGGAATAGAAAGGGAGTGTTGACCGGAAGAAAGTTGAAGTGGTCAAGTTGCCCCGAATTCCAAGCTCTTCCATTGACCCATTCGAACCCTAATTACAGGCAGCCAACTCCAGCCCATGGAATCAAATCGACTTTAATTACATTCTTCAACAGAAGTTGACTTCATAATGTACTTTCTATTGTGACCCAAGGCTAATACAAAGCTCAATTTAAAAGCAGTTTTTCTCCCCAATGTTAATCTAGTATGGTAACATATTTGTAACTCGTCTTGATTCACGCTAATTTGGTCTTTTGATAACATTTTCGGGAGAAAACTCAATGCTTTGCAATGACAAAAGACTATATAAAAAAAAGATGTCGAGTCAGTATTGTGCTTCAAACGGTTGGATTTGAATGCCTATTTGGATTCTAGTTACTTTACATTCCCTTATTTTCTAAGTTATATATAGTTGTGCTTGTAGTTGTAACTCTTATTTATCAAGATAAACTAAATAGGAAAGGAGAAAGAGAAAAAAACTTTGACATCCTCTATTAAAAGGAATATTTTGTATCCAAACTTGGTGTGCTAAATGGTTATGAAGTTAACGAAGCTTCTATTACAAGTCGTTTAACGGAAGTTGATAATTTCTTATCGGTGTACCAAACCATAAACGATTAATAATTGACGGTTAGTGATTAACTGGTTAATAATAAACAGTAAGGGTTGTTAACCATCCAAAATAGGCAAAACGTTATACTCAACCAGGGAAATGATTTCCTCCTCAACCACTCGGCACTCACTGACTCCAATCTCCTCGTTCTTTCGGCTCAATGTCGCGAACCACGAATCGCTTCGAGCTATGGATCCTCTCTAGTAGCTTCCCTTTTAGATTGACAGAAGGATGATTGAGGGAGATAGGAGGAGTGACGGTTGTCAGCATCGAGAGAGAGTGCGCGAGAAAACGAGAGTGAAGAGAAGAAAGGAGTGTGTGTGCATAGAGTTTCTCCTACCCATCACTTTGCTTCTATACATTCTATAAAAATACAACTATGCCCCTTGCCTTTTGCCAAACCCACAAACCTACTAGCTTCCTCTCTTTCGAGCGGGTAGGAGGTTACGGCTAAAATACGTTAACCACATCCACAATTGACAATTAACCACTAAGACTGGGACCCTGGGCGGATCGAGTAATAATAATGATTTTTTGGTTGACGGATAACCACTAACCTCATTATTAGTTAACGTTTAACCACTAACCAACTCGACTATTACCGCTATTCCAATCCAACAAAAATGATTTGCAATTCAAAACGATTTTATCTATTGTTGTTATGCCTTTGCAAGTCCCCGTAGCTCAGTATCTATTGTCGTTCAAAAAAAAAAAAAGCTCAGTATCTCTCTACCCTTCGCTCTTTGTAGGATCAAGACTGAAATTAAGCAATATTCTCTATATGATATGCAGTACTAGTTAGTTCGTTAGAGCTTGTTAATTGGTAAGCAATAATTGGTGATTTGGGAAGACAGACAGGGCATCCAAAATTTTGAAAGTTTTATGGACAAATGAAAGGGGAAATGGACAACTAAGAACGACAGGTTGGTCATTAGTAACTCTACGCAACCAAATTACTGGAATTTGTAATTATGGGAAACCCCCAAAACAGAGCAAAAGACAGCAATTTCCTTCACCTTGTCTCCTCAACGCTGCATCTTGGTCACCCACTACCTTACAAACTTTTGGGCAGCAGCAAGAAACTATGTGCCTTTAAAAAAAATCCCAAAGCAATAACTAATGGCAACCATAAAAAACCAGACACTAAATGGATCACAAAGCAAGAACTTTGCCGCTTCTTCCTAGCTTAGCTATAGCCAGGCAACACGCAGAATCCAGCGCCACAAAAGCTAGGCTTGTCATCACAGTTGGGCAAAACACAAAAGATCAAAACTTTAGTCTAGATATTGTCGTCATCGTCGTAGATTACAAATCGATGGCTTAACATCTACGAACGAGTTCGACCTCTAATCGGTAAAAAAATGGTATACTCAAATGTTTATTTTCCCCTCGCTTGACCTCTTTATCACATGATATGGCTACAAAAACCGCACGTATGCAGGGGGTTGATCAACACTACACGACCTAATACCGTCTCATCCCCTCTGTATGTTTACGATCACCGAATCGATGTAGATTAAGCTGTGTGCGTTAATTCCACGGGAGTTTAAGTTTGTCGATAGAGCGTGTGGAGGTCATCAAGTAGCCAAATTCCTAGGTAGCTTGAATGTGTGATGCATAGTGGTAAGTGGGACAGAAGGAAGGTTCCAAATGTTTGTGTGAATAAATATTAGAGCAGAGAGGCCAAAGAATTCCTTATGGAACAAGGATCATCACATGCATAGAATGGGGAAACAGCCATCATATGAAAAGTCTCCTGCTGCCTACAAGTTTTTACATAGATAGATAGATAGATAGGCCACCAAACAAAATAACAAACAGATCCGACCCAGAAACCCTTCTTTCTGGTTTGACTGAAATGTCCTCCCCTGGCTTCTTGTTGTGGCGTCAAGTCAAAGTCCATTTCTTCATGGAAACTAATGAGGCAAAATAGAAACTAACTAAACTGAAACAAAACAAAAAAAAAAAAAGTACTAATAGTCTGTTGACTGATTCATTCGATAAGAATAGTAGCAGCATCTGAAACTAGCATGACCTTTCTCTGGCAATGGCACGATCCAGCCCAGCCCAATCAGCTACTGCCTTTTGCCCGGTTACTCTCTTCATTCCAAGGTGGATAATGTTATGAACTCAAATTTGTTTCTGTTTTTTTTTTTTTTTTTTTTTTTTTTTGTGTTTGATACATAAATGCTCACTAAAGTTGTGCTTCACCCATAAATTAGGGGAATTGAATTCGGGTTTGTAATGAATTTGTTTATTGAAATTTTGAAATAATTAATAAAGTAGTTGTTACGTTTATTGTTATATTTTTTTTGTCGCCAATAATCTCACAAGCAGGATCGGAGTGGTGTATTCTAGTGACATGATCTGGGATTAAGTTACATAATTGATTGATATGTGTTCAGTTGAATACGAGGTGAGAATTCCTTTGTACATTAAACTGATTGGGGATCGAGATTGAAATCAGATCAAATAAGCTCTTGGCATACTAATCTGTACAATCAACCCATTTATGTGCTGATTGACCTTTTCTCTCATGGTTTTTTCAATTTTGGCCCAGAAAATGATCGATTGCCGGGACTTTCTTCTCTGCTTTTCTTCTTCTTCTTGTTTCAATGTTACTGTGTGAAGTGTCAAGAAGTCATCTTCAAGAATGCTCCTTCCCAACTAGCTTAGTCAATAGTCATCCACCCGATGGAAAGGCTTCCAGAGGAAAGTTCAGTGTGGAAGAGTAGTGCTTCTGAATTTTTAATCATTCATTTGTTGCACTGTGGGTTGATTTCTTGTCTTGTTACATCACATTCTCGTTGGCCCCAACTCAAGAACTAGAGAGAACTTGCTTCACCAATTTATACCTCCTGCTACTTTAGTACATAATCTATTCATTTAAACCTCAATTACATATCATCCAATCACTTATAACTTATACCTACTTTTTTTGTCGAGATATTTATACTTTAGTTTCACCAACTTCATCTTGTAAAATTGTTTCCGAGCTTAGCTAACAATGCATCTAAAAGAGAAAATGATATCGAGCATATGAATTCAATCTAGTATATTTATTCGACGAGTTATGGCATATACATTTCACACTCGGACTATAACCCTCGCGCGCCTAATGATCCGAACGTCTGATTTCAATGTACATTTGGATTGTAACTGTAACCGGATTGGGAGAGACAATAATGGTTATTCAGAAATGAAAACTGTTGCTTTATGTCCTTTTTTTTCTTCTTTTGCATACCCAGATTCTGGTTATGGGTCAGCATGAGAATCAAAATCAATGGTGTTGTTGATACTTGAGAGCTGAGAAGCTGGCTTCAATATGAAGTGAAAACACTCTGCCTCGCTCACTTAAGATGAAGAAAAATGGTGAGAGAGAGAGTGAGTGAATGAGAATCTGCCTTCCTCCATTTCCCTCAAATAGATAAACTAAACTAAACCCAACTCCATGACAAGGGAAACCAAAAGAATTCTTGATGAATAAACAACTAAAAAAAAATTGGTGTAGAATGGAAGGAAACCAGTAGAGTGCAGTGTGGAGCAGGCAGGCAGCAGAGCAGAGTGCCAAGTGAGCACAGCTGGAAGAGGCAAAGCACATATAAAACAGACAGGCCACCTTACCAGAATTTTGTTAGCCCTTTTTCTGGCCTACCTTTCTTTCCCCTCTCAACTCAAACACACCTCCCATGCTCTCCCTCCTTCTCATGCTTCTTTTACTTTGCCTCCACTCTCCAACTTCTTTTTTAATTCATAGTCAAGTCTCTCGTAGCATAGTCTCGTCTGTCATTTTTTGTGTGAGTTCGCTCATAATCGATAGTGTTATATTCGATTTTCTCTAGGGCCACCTCCCGATGTAAAATGGACTTTCGATTTATATGCTTCGAGTAAAATTGTCATTGAAAGTTATGAAGTGTGGCATTTGATTCACCTAAGAAAGTTCAACATGTGGCAATGTATCTAGTGTTTTGTGCTGTAGCATTTGCAGCAAGTAGAGAGAGTAAAAGGTCACCAACTTCTTGTGCCTTCACTTGATAATACCCACCAATGGCCCAAACACAACAAAAGTATTAATTCCCCTGTCTGTCACTTACCTCAACTCCCTGAAACTTGCCCAACTGACACAGCATGAACCAGAACCAATCAAATCAAGAAATCACATGAAGAAAAGTTAAAAAAAAAAAACAGAGGAAAGGAAGAGTCAGGAATTCAGGGGCTCTGTGGGAGAGGAGGGAAGTAAGTATCTGTTTGAAAGCAAAAGCAAAGCCCCATTTGCCAGCTTTAGCATTCAATGAAGTTTCCCCAAAGAAACCAAAAGGACCCAAATCCAAATCAGACAAATTTGTAGTCAGCAGCCAGCCAGCCAGCAGCAGCACAGCAAATGAAGATTAACCAAACATTGTCAAGTTAGTAGTCTGCAAGACAACAGAAGAACATCTGAAGTTCATCTATGGAGGCAAAATGAGAATTGGGTTCATGGGTTCAGTTTCCCTATCTATGGCTACAACTCATGAATTTGACCCACTTCCACCAACTTCTACAGTACCCAAGTTAGTTCCAACCCTGTGGGCCAACATCAACCATGGAAAAGACTCTACAGAACCATAAAGATGAAAACTTTGATTCGAGAAATTGGTATTGTGTATCGAAAACATCCACCTTGCTTTCAGTTTGGAGAAACTTAAGCATCAGAAACCACACTAAACTCGTCGTCTTCCACCGGTGCTGGAAAGTTGAGATCCAAAAAACTGTAGTTCTTGTCGATTTTGGCAGCCGGCGGGGGTGGTGGTGGTGGACGAGCGGCAGCTGGCGAAGGGTAGGAACCACCGCCGTTGAGATGCGACCTCTTGTGTCCGCCCAGTGCTTGACCCGACCCGAACACCTTTGAGCAATACGGGCACCGGAAAATCCTCTCCGCCGCAGCCACCACATTCCCCATTCCTCCGCCGCGGAGCTGGGTTCCGTTGAGCGAGCAAATCCGGCGGTGGGATCCCAATGCCTGTGACGATCGGAACTGTTTCGTGCATTTCTCGCACTTCAACTTCTTCCCGCGAATTCTGCTTCCCCTTTCCATGATCCCTTGATCTTCCTCCTCGATTTCCGCCCTCTTCTTGATTTCTCCTCCATTCTCCGCCTCTTCCTCTTCATCTTCCTCTTCAATTTCGTCGCTTTTGTAACTGAATCTTCCCTTCCAGTTCACATCCCTCGACAGCATCACCAGGCACATCGCCACATCTTCTTCAGGGGAAGTATCGGAGACCGAACTCACCGGCTCTTGCTCTGCCGCCGGCGGCGGCGAATCGAAAATCCAACGCTGATTCTCACCAAATCCCTTCTTCTCATCTCCGCCCGACTTCCGGGTCCGCTTGGATCGCCTCCGGGTCGGGTTCCTCGACTCGGTCTCGCTCTCCCTGTCCTGCACGACGGAGGACGACCCGGCGAAGGAGAACTCGGGATCCGCGACCCGGAAACTCTTCCTCGGGTTCTCCCTCAACCCGTAAACAGCATCGCCAAATCCCCCAAATTCCGCCACCGCTCTGCTCTTGACGATTTCCTGCTCCACTTCCAGCTCATCTTCTTCTTCCCCTGAAGAGGAATAGGAGAAAGAAGACGACGATTCGTCGTCATCGGGGCGGGGGCGGGGGCGGCGGCGGCAAGTGGTGGCAGAGGAAGATATGGGTGGGAGACGGAGTTTGGCCATGTGGGATTTCATGTGGCCGCCCAAAGATCGGCCGTTGGGGAACACCCTGAAGCAGAGCTTGCATTTGTGCCTCTCCATGAGCTCCGTTCTCTGTTTCGCTCTCGCTCTTTCTCTCTCTAGGATGAAATAAGGGGAGACGATGGAAGATGGAAGATGAAGAAGAGAAAGATTTGTTAGGGGGAGGTTAAAAGGAGTAGGTGACAAGCATTCTTCCACCAAAAGTACACAAATCAACAGACCCAAAACTTATGAGCTTGCACATTTGCAGGGTGGAGGGTAGAGAGAGAGAGAATAAACAGGGAGAAAAAAACTAAAAACCAAAACTGTCGTACACAATTGGGAAAATAGGTGGTTAATTACATAAATGGGCACCAAAATTTGGTGTTACAAACAAATTGGTGAGAAAACTTTGATTGTTAACTTAGTTGTCATTCAAATTGCAGATATTCAACGTAATATTGTAATGTTCGTTATGTGCATTTCAATTAGTCTTTTCGTCCATAATAAAGGGAAAATTTTCTATCAGATGTTTGATTGGCATATATAAACGACTCATTTTTTCTTGTATATGATCTAAAATCTAAATCAAACCCCATTAATCAACTCGTTCTTATCATACATTACTCGAGACTGATACCTTCATTCATCATGCCTAAAAGTTAATTCGACATGTGTTGAGTGTATACTTTGGATGGAAGCCTAGTGGATGTGAAGTGTGATTATTGTATTATTTTTTTCCCCTAGATGGTTGAATGCCACAAATGGAGTTTTGATAGGCGGACGACTGGAGTCAAATTTGGATCTCATACTCGTCCAACATCTCAAATATCTTGGAGAGACGAATGTACTATTGTTATGTCAACTATTTTAAATATGAGCATTGCTTTGTTACAACCCCAAAATTCAGTGACCATATACAAAATTGACCATAACAAAAAGGGAGGAAAATATTTATTGTTATTGATTGCACTTAGATGGTCTCTTCCAAGAACGGCAAATAAAGGATTTTTTTCTCCTTTCATTAGGAAAACGCTCTTGTCTATTAAAGCATTTCTTCCTTCTTCAATTCTCTATTTTAAGTAGACATTCAAATAGATCAACCACTTTCTCCTACGCATACAATGAATTTTAACTTACATGTTGGATTAAATTATATATGTTTGTTAAGTAATTCGATGGGCATTTTACTTCCACGATGCTTCAAAGAGCTTAATGACATAGATTAGCATTCTTAATTAGTATCCTTGCTATATGGGCATTCAGAAGATGGTGTTGAGTGTTGACTCCATAGTTGTGGTTCTGTTTCTAATGATATGGAAACTCCTGCTTATCAATATCTCGTTTAGATCCTATAATTTCATGGAAAGAGTGTTTTTTTAGGGAATTTATCATTTACATGGAAAGAGTTTGGATTAAACATTTAAACTGGTTGTACATGGGAGAGTAAGAAACTAAGAATGAGTGATGGTTGAATGGGAAAAAGAGGGACAAGTAACATGCAAACCTTGCCACTTCATGAACAAGTAAAGTAACCATCCGATTCCCTCTTCTTAGACCCACTTTTCGGGTGGTATCTCAATGTTTACATCTGTTTCGTACCAAGCATAAATCAGATCAGGCCAGGCAATATTCTAGTGAGTACGGGTTGGGACAGGATGGCGTATTCTTATGTATTATTTGAAGAAGATGTTTATTTTTTGACAATGAAACGAAGGAAAAATAGTTCATAAATAAAAGTAGAGATACTAAACAAATTAATTTGAAGTCTTTCATTCATTTAAAATATCTTTGCTGAAAATATGAGTTGAGATAAATATGAATAAATATTAAGATAAAGCAGGATATAATGAGTCAAAAATAGAGCACAGCAAAACTAAATTAGTACTATTACCCACTACCCACCCCAACACAGAGAATATCAAATAATACTCATCGAGCGGGTTCAAATTATCATCAGTAAAATCGTAGCAAATGAACAGCTAACAGGGAGTCCAACTATTAAAGAAAGAAGATTCGTCTGAGAGCCCGGCCCAAAAGAAGTATGAAGGCCCAGTAAGTCAGTAACGTGTCAGTGCCTGCCTAAAAAGACCAGACTTAAATTTAGTAGTCTAATCCGAAAGTTCAGAATCTGAAAATAGAATATTAGTCCGCATAAAAGTCAATTTGGATTCAAAGTATAATTAATTAGTTTTGGTTTTTCCAAAGAAACCGAAATGTCAACTTTCCCTTTTGTTCCCCGCCCTGGTAATAGGAGCAGGCATGAAAGTGCAGTTTTGAGTTTTGACCATAAACACAAGGAGTGGGGTAAAAAATAAATATCAGTAATTATAAGCAGAAGACTTGGTTTGATGGACTCAATAATCACTAATCAGATCATAAAAAATAAAAATAAAAATAAAAATTTACTTACAAGAAATGTGTGTTAGATTACCATTGTAAGAGAGGAAGAATTATAGCTATTTCTATATTCTGTCATCTTATACATACTACATATAACCAGTTTGTGATAAAAAAAGACTTTGTCCCGTATGTTATTTACTAACTTGTTATATTGTTATCACTTTTTATTGACGAGTGAGAGAATTAAAAAGAATGGAGAAATGATGAAATCAACATTCTATATACCAATTAGCTTTATTGTAATTAGAGAAACTAAAAGAAGGCGATTACTTGAAGTTGCCGAAGATGAATTAATACCCAAAAAATGTTTGTTGAAGATCTTAATGTACCACTTAGCACAAGCGAAAATCTTTGTGATGATTTTTGTGATTTACCAACCAAATATCCATCCATATACTAGTGCTAGTGAGAAAAAACAAAAAAGAGGGGGAGGAAAGATAGGGGGAAAGTGGCAAATTTTGGCCACCCATAACCGACGAATTTCCAAGCTCCATCACCAATGACATGTTCAAATGAGAAAGCTGTTCACTTCTTTGCAACTGTGGAATACTAATGGGTTTTAATTTTAAACTAGCGTGGGTCCGACCAGTTGGTCGGAGGAAGATGAGGTATAAAATTTGATAATGTAATGGGGTGTATAGCTTATTGTTGTATAGTTTTTTTTTGAAACACGTGATAAAAATAGTGAATTTTAGCAGGAAAGAGACATGAACGATGCAACGAATAAAAAATCGGCCTTAAAAACCAAAATCAAGTACCTGATACTTTGTGAAACAATACTGTTTCTGGTAATATGATGAGGTGGAGTAAGTTTTATAGAAATCAAATTCCAGAAAATCGAATAAAAAATCGTCTATCCCGTCGGTTTTCCGGAAATGAGAATCTCACAATCGTTGTTTGGATTGAGATTTTTATCGGGTATCAGGGAACCATGTGATTATAAATTAGACTTGATCAAAACGAGCCAAAACTTGAAATTCAGCATGTTTGACCGACCCATGCTAAATTTTAATTATTCTTACTTTTAAACTTTATATTTGAAAATAAAAAATAGTGAAAGAAAGGAGATGACTGCAATTCTCCATTTGCACATCACTTATTCGGGAATAAAGCCATAGAAATTCCAAAGGAACTAAAAATGTTTAGGATCGTTTTAATGTTTAAAATAACCTTATAGATCTTTCTGTTTAGTTTTTTACTTACAAATACCAAACGATTCCCTATAAAATACACTATAATTT
Source organism: Linum trigynum (assembly GCA_964030455.1). Classification (NCBI taxonomy): domain Eukaryota; kingdom Viridiplantae; phylum Streptophyta; class Magnoliopsida; order Malpighiales; family Linaceae; genus Linum; species Linum trigynum. The sequence goes on from OZ034816.1 coordinate 13,989,337, forward strand.
GATCATTATGATATCAAATAATTATATAATATATATTTGAAATGATAAAAATTGGACTAATTGGGTTGGTCGAGGTTGAACTATTGAATAACTTTAAAATAATTATATTTTAGTCACTAAGATATAAAATAATAGCATGATATATATTATGCCAGAGAAAATAGCTTGTTTTAGAATGACAAACCAATGATGTTCATTTGTTTTACTTGATGGCCAAATCCCGTGTAGGTCAGGCCTATTCAACTCTTTTATTTTATGGTTAGCGGTTAGCCCATTAGATATCATGCATTAGTTTATTGTTAAATTTTTACATTAGCAATAAAAAGGAGTATTGTTTTTGCCTTTTCATATATACTTTATCACCACGGAGAAATAAAAGGGGTTAAAGAAAAAAATTGACACTCTTGGACCCATTTAAATCTGCATGTGTACGGTAAGTTGGCCCGTTCCACAGAGGAAAGAGAAAAAAATTGACACTCCCTATTCTACCCTTCCTACAAACGCTCCTGGAGCAAGGAATTTTGAATGGGGGAAAGGTTTTTTCCTCCCTGCTATTGTATGTTTTTTCCTCCTTTGCTTTTCTTTAAAATAGTCATGGTTCGAATCTCAGTACCTGTCTTTATAATGAATAAAAAAAAGTAATTGTGAAGACCAAAATGCCCTTCCTACTTTCACTCTCGTTGCAGGAAATTTGAAATGGGGCTCCCGTTTTTCCCTTCGGCGTATTATATTATGGGTAGATCAGTGTTTGTTGATTTCCTAATTTCTTTTAGCCTTGAGTATAGTTGTAGGTTGCTTATAGAAAGTAAAAAAGTGTAGTTGTAGGTTGAGAAAACAAATGCTAGCCATCGTTAATCATGATAGTGTCACAAATAGGGATGGCAATTAAACCCATGCCCACGGGTATCCGACCGCCCCTGACCCAGTCAACGCGGGGAATCTCCGCATTGACCGGGTATGGGTAAAACCCGCAAAAAGTTTGATGGATATGGGGCAGGTATGGTTTTAGCCTCCCTCGCCCCATACCCATACCCATACCCGCCCCACCAAAAATATTTCTTCACATATGAAAAATATGTGAATCGATTTGTAACCTATCAATAATAGTGAGTATAACTCAATAAAAATATATAGTAGAAATGCAATTAAGTGACCACCCAAATCAAAATCTAATTTATTTGTCTCAATTTTCCCTTCACTCTTTCACTTTTTCCCCTTGTTAACAAGATTATGTTAGTTAATTATTACTTAATAGATGTATCACAGTAGAGAATAATGATTTGAATGACATTGTACTCTACTCTGATATGGATTAATGGATGCTTTAGGATAAGATGTTTTGAACCGTATTAAAAATGATTGTCTCTTTGTAAACTTCATGATATAGTAGGTGCGTTTAATGTTATAATTGAAACTATACATGTAAAAATATTTCGTATTATAATGTTGGATGTACGGGGCGGGTATTACCCATGGGTACCCGAAACTCATGGATATGGGGATGAGTTTGCAAAACCTTCCCCGCATGGGGTATGGGGCGGGTATGGGTATAGATATTTGAAAGCGGGGATGGGGATGTGTCAGAACAGAAGCGTGCAATCGATAATCCAAACCAACAGGAACGAACACAAATTTAACGTGGTTCACTAACACAATGTATGCTAGCTAATCCACGGGCAGGGGGGGAACAAATTTCACTGATGTGAGGAGAGTACAGGTTACAAACCAAATTCCAAACGGACAAACCAAACAAACTAACCTGACTGACCCCTACTACAGACTAGAGTGATGAAGAGTATTTATAGAACTCTTCTCCTAATCCCAAACAGAAAACCAAACACCTTTTCCCAAACATACAAGGAAAAGGTCAAACAAAACCTAATCCCAAACCCAAACAGAATAGGCCTAAAACACAAAACAAATCCAAATCAAATTCAAGTCATATTCTAACAATCTCCACCTTGACTTGAATTCTCTCTCAAATACCAAATATACCAGACGCAACCAAAGTTGCCAAATGTACCCAACCGCGATACATATCGCCAGACGTATCCAAATACGATCGAAACCGCCAAACTCAAACGCGATGCAAAATCGCCAAACTAGATGCAATCAAAATTGCCAGACGTATCCAAACTCCTCCAAATCAGTTGTACCAGAATCTCCCCTGCCTTCAAATGCCCCTAAGGGCGGTCAATAACTCAAACCATTCGGCAAGTCCAACCCATATTGAGACTTGCCATTCAGAACCAACTTGGTGCACTTATCACCAACAGAACATGTCAAAACGGAACCTTGTAGATTATACAAGGCACCCCGCTTGACACCTTTCAAAATCACCTTAGAATCCTTGTAGACAGACAACACTCCACCTTTACATTTGAAGTTGAAACCCTTGCTGTCGAGTAAACTCAAAGATATCAGCTTCTTAGTCATTTCTGGAATATGCCTAACATTGTTCAAGGTGCGAACAGAACCATCATGTGTCCTCATCCTGACGGAGCCTCTTCCAACAATCTTACAGATAACACCATTGGCTATAGAAACATGTCCTCCATCTATCTGCTCATAAGTTGAAAAACACTCCCTGCTTGGACACATATGATAATCAGCTGCAGTATCTAAATACCACACATCCTGATGATGTACCTGTTCATTCACTGCTAAGGCTAATCCATCTTCAGAATCAGAGTTAGTTTCTTCCGCCACAGCAGCAGATGATTCCTTCTTCTCCTGATATTTCTTCAGTTTAGGACAATCAAATTTCCAATGTCCTTTCTCCTTGCAGTAATGATAGATATCATCCTTCAAACCAGCAGAATTCGAATTTGTATTCGCCTTCCTATTATCAGATTGTTGTCTCCTACTACTCGTAGCAGCCAACCCAGATGCCTGATTTTTCGAATCAGAACCAGACGCCTTATGTCGAACCTCTCTAGTATGTAGAGCAGATCTGACATCTTCCAAAGACAAACTATCTTTCCTAGCAATAAAAGAATCCACAAAATTCTCATATGACTGTGGCAAAGATACTAACAGAATTAAGGCAGCATCCTCATCATCTATTTTAACATCAATATTCCGCAGATCTAGCAAGATAGTAATGAGTTGATCTAGATGATTCCTGAGAGACGTATCTTCCTCCATACGCAAACTGAACAAACGTTGCTTCATATGCAACTTGTTGGTTAAAGGCTTTGTCATGTATAGACTTTCAAGCTTCAACCACAAACCCGCAGCAGTCTTCTCAGCAGCAACCTCAGTGATGATGTCATCAGCCAAACAAAGCAAGATTGTAGAGTGAGCTTGCTCCTCCAAAGTAATCCACTCTTCTTCATCTATGCTTTTCTTCTTCGATTTTTCAGACAACGGAGCCCACAAACCCTGTTGTTTCAACAGTGCTTGCATCTTGATTTTGCCACAAACTGAAACTATTTCTTCCTGTAAACTTCTCAATCTTCATACTGATAGCAGCCATTCTTACTATCAAACAAACTCCAACCAAACTCCACAAAGCAAAACTTCAGTCCAGCGCCAAATTCCCAAAATCGCAACCAAAGGCTCTGATACCGCTTGTCAGAACAGAAGCGTGCAATCGATAATCCAAACCAACACGAACGAACACAAATTTAACGTGGTTCACTAACACAATGTGTGCAAGCTAATCCACGGGCAGGGGGGAACAAATTTCACTGATTTGAGGAGAGTACAGGTTACAAACCAAATTCCAAACGGACAAATCAAACAAACTAACCTGACTGACCCCATCTACAGACTAGGGTGATGAAGAGTATTTATAGAACTCTTCTCCTAATCCCAAACAGAAAACCAAACACCTTTTCCCAAACATACAAGGAAAAGGTCAAACAAAACCTAATCCCAAACCCAAACAGAATAGGCCTAAAACACAAAACAAATCCAAATCAAATTCAAGTCATATTCTAACAGGGATGGTTTAGGCAAACCCGCCCCATTGCCATCCCTAGTCACAAATCGAGTTGAAGGGGGTGTTGTGTAAGGTATTCAGTTGGTTTAGGATGTAGGTCATCGGTGTGTCTGTATTCAGTTGGACTCTCAGTTTATCGTGTGGTTGTTTCGGTATGCGTCATGTTTATTATTTGTGACCCATATGTGGAATGTGTTTGTAGTCCATATTTACAAAGAGGGTAATAGGTGTGCATACTCTTTGGACAATCGATAGTATGTTCTCCCCTTTGATTTCAGTAACCGAACTTATGTCGTATCACTCGATTTTGTATGACTATCAGAGATTTTCCGAACCCCGAATAATTTTGAATGAAAAGTAGAGTGTCGTTGCATCCGTTATAAAATAATTAGTGTCACTCATCTAACGATATCATCTTACATAAAAGTGGAGTATGTAATGTTGACATTGAACCATCCATAACTATTATCCAAGTCATTATTATGACTCGTAACTTACCGTGAGTATGTTATTTCTTACAAGGTTCGGTTTTCATACGCACTAGTACTCTGACCCGCAAGAGTTAATTACGACCAAATATGAACCACTTATTAGGTGCACGTTATGTGACAGTGAAAATATTGAACAAATACTTAGGGGTCGTTTGATTTTAGTGATTGTTTGGTTGAGATGGTTACAATGCATGTGAAAACCGTGCATTTTAGTGATTGTAACCATGCATTGTTCATAATACATTTTTTTTTAATTTTATGCACAAACTATACATGCATTGTTTGCTTGATGTGATAGAAACTATCACTCAAAATGAGTGATAGTAATATATCAAGTTTTTTGTGAGATTGTTGAGATTGTTTGTTTGAGATTGTTGGAGTGGTTTCTTCTTCCAACTATGTCCCTACCTTTTGATTTGTTTTGCTTTTTTATATTAAATACAAATGGTAAAAGTGACATTTAACCGAGAAAGCAACATATCTTATTTATATACTAGAATATTTATCATTGAAACCTAACGTTGTAAACTACAATATATCAATTTTCCTATATGCATGTATATTATTATGCATGTATTGGTAAAGGGAGTTTTTCCTCGTAGTTCGTTTGATTCCGATTGTTATGTAATAATAATGGAAACTATGGGAATCCATGATTATAAGATGATTATTTCATTCTAGTGTAAATTTTTACCGACATTCACTTACAGATTAAACACTTGAACCGCATATACTTATCCCAACTTTATAACGATTGATCTTGATTTTAATTTTATCACACATAAAAAATGAGAGTGGAAGTGGAGGACAAAGAAAAGGTGATTATTGTTCATATATTAGCGACTAGTGACTTCACGAAAGCAAATTGCTAGTTGTAATATTTTTGCTGGGTTTGTAAATTACGGAATACCCCCAAAACAAGACAAATCTTTTCTGATAAACCAACCAATGTATGAATTTCCGCAGATAAATATTGACAGCAAGAGATTATGCATAATCCTACATCACTTATTAATAATGCCCATAAAAACCAGACACTGAATGAATCACAAGGCAAGAACTACAGCCAGATATAGGCATGCAAACACAGAATCACGCCATGAAACTAGGCTTATTATCTTCTGGCATGATGGGAAGATTAAAAAATAGAATAAAAGATGCTGATGGATATAATGTGAAGGATATTTACTAAAAAATAATTAATTTTTTGTCCTCCAAGTCACTCGTTTTTTTGTCCTTGTCAAAGAAGGAAACTTGGTTGTCATTAGGGTTTTAACTCTACGTCTAACTATATAAGTTTAGCTACGAGATTGTCGTAAAAAAGTCGTCACAGTGTAGTCGTTCAATAAAACGTCAGCCGTGAGCTCTTCCGAGCTCACCGTGGGTTAGTCTCAATCAATCGATCGATCGAGAATACCATGTAAAATCCCTTGTGTTATGTGTTCGTTTCAATTACTCATTATCAAATTCTTCGTATACGATTAGGAAAAACTACTTAATGAGTTTTGGAAAGTAAAGTATGACGATAAACTTACCTCAAATACATATAAACAGTGTAAGTTTGGTAACTTCATACAGGATCCCGAATGATTTTGAGTCGGGGTGAGACAAACCGCATCAAAATTGCAGAATTGTTGGTTAATCGCAAACTGCGTAAAAGGATGTTTAAGGAATTGCAATTGTTTAGATGGACTGTCAAACAAAACATCGATTAAGGGTAAATTGAATGCGTGTTAATCTCTGTTAGGATTTTAACCTTTGATTTGTATGGATAAGTACTAAGTAATAACAGTCATAAGTCATATATATATATATATAACGTAAGAGATAAATACAAAAGGCAAAAGTCTCCCAAATACCAAACTACAAGTTTGATTTTTTTTTTTTAACATAGACAGAACTGGAATAAAGTCCAGATACATAGTCAGAAAACCGAATAAATTCACGAGCGAAACTCGACTAATCGTCGAACTTTCGATGAGAAAGCGTTTTTGTCACAAAATGGACTACTCTATTAACTCGACGAGTAACATGCAAGTAGGGGTGGCAGTTCGGTTCTTTCGGTTATAACCGGTAACCGATCGGCTGGTTATCGATTAACCGAAATAACCACCATCCCTACCAAACATCGACCGAAATAGGCTTCGGTTTCTCGGTTATCTCGGTTATCGATTAACCGAATCACTTTTAAGACCAAAAATCATTTCGTCCATCCTCCGATAACCGACCGGAGTTCGGTTACCTGTTAGTGAATAACCGGCCGGTTACAAGTTTAACCGACCAGTTAACCGATAACCGGTAACCGAACGGCCACCCCTACGTAAAAGCAACAACAAAACGACCTGGCCCAGCAAACCTTTTCCTGTTTGACTGAAATATCCTTCTCTGCTTCTCTGTTGACTGTTGTGGCGTCAAGTCAAAGTCAATTTCTTCATGGAAATTTGGGGATGCAAAATCTCCAATTCCAGCCCGGCCCAGCCCAGCCTATCACAGTCCAATTAGGTACTTCGTGGTTTTGTTTGATACATAAATATGGTCACTAAAGCCCCGGTCGTATTTGAGTGGTTGGTGAATAAATTGTAACTTCCATTGAAAATGAGCTACGTACCAATGAAATGATTAATTATTAATCATAATAAATTTTTTAATAATTTAAATCGTGTCGGATAAACGTAATTGTTTACACTATAAATTTTGTCTTGTACCACATTGGTGAGTTACAAGATAATTAATGAGTTTATAAGGCCACACCCATTATAACAATTAATGTTGTTTAAGTTGGGCCTTATGGATATTAATTTTAAGCCCAAGCCACTAAATCAACGGAGAGGCCATGCCGCCTCACAAATAAGACCGAATGAGTGAAAATTTAACTAAGTCTGGAAGAGGTACATGCCACCTCAAGGAAGACCCGGTGCGATAAAAAATATTCTAAGTATGAGAATATAGGGCCATGTGGGTGATTAAGAGGTCCATGGCCGTGTCATATGTGACGGGCATGGACACGAGACAAGAGGACCTGGGCACGTGAAAAATACTAAGTATGAGGAGGCCAATGTCGTCCAACGGAAAGGGCCGCATACATGAATGAGAAGTCCATGGTCGCGAATAAAGAGGCAATGTCGCCTCATGATCTAAACCAAACAACCGAAAATATTCTAAGTATAGGGAAGGACTTGCTGCTTCATGAGGGAGGCCATGTACATGATTGAGAGGTCCGTGGGTGCAAACAAGAGGCCATACCATAGGATAATTCTGAGAGGCCATGCCGCCTCACGAGAGGGGCCATGGACACGAAGGAGAATGACATGGGGATGAAATATTATATCACTAGAGACTAAGTCCCAAGAGGGCCATGGACATGAGTAAAGAAGTCCATGACCGTGATATATGAGGCATGCTACAAGCTCCTACGACGGTTTCAAGAGAGGCACATAGGCGGTTGAGAGATAACTGCTATTCATCCCACGTTCAAAGGACACGTCAGCCACGTTCCGAAGAAGCAGGGAGCAGTTCTTTTTGGAAGTTATCCGAGGCAGTTTTTCTACGACAGTTACCCACTCAAGGCTATAAATAAGAGGATAGAGCGACAGAGAAGGGCCCGCAAAAAATTACCACTCGACACCACTTGTCAAGTTTTATCAATCTTATCTTTCCTCTGCAAATTTTTATCAATAGTCGTAGATCTGGAGCTCTCTCAGAACCTCCATAGGAGTAGGAGTAACTTAATGTAGATCTGTCTCGAGAGTCGTGTAAACATCGAACACCCTCGTTCGAACTGTGTTTGAAGAGGTGTGAACCGTGTTTAGTGATCGTTGTCCAAAGAAGTCAAAGGTGCAATCAATTTATTTTCAACGCAAGTTTTCTCGCCGGGAAACAGTAATCCAAATTAGTAATAAAAACCAAAGTATATAAATATGCGATGAAATTATCTTATTCAAGCAAAAAACTGTATAGATTAATGTGATTTTAGGTGACTCAATTGTGTTGTTTGTTTGTGTCAAACTATGACCATTAAATCTGACTGATCTTTCTTCTAGTTCTCAAGTTTGGGTCAGAAAATGACATTTTTAGTTTAAAGGGTCCTCTACTTGTGAAGTCTCAAGTCAGCTTTCAAAGGATGCTTTGGTTCCAACTAGTTAGTCACCCACCCAATCAAAATGGTTTTTAATTAGAAAGGAAATTCAATTTCTGCCATGAGGAGGAGTAGTGGCTTTAATCATTCAGTTGTTGTTGTTGCACATTTTCCCCCTTTGTTACATCAGCTTCTGTTGTAGACAGCCCCAACTCACTGAAGAAGTTGGAGAAATCGTTTCAAAATCATTACTCCTGCAAAAAAAAAAAAAAAAAAAAAAAACAGCAATGATTAGAAAGGCCAGCTTAATTGTTCCACGAAAATTAACAATTGTGGTTTTAGAAATCATCATTTACAACTACTTCTATTGGCAATCTTTAACTTGAAAGTCTTGTGTATTTCGTTGTAATTTGAAATCCGAAGTGCAATAGTTTATTTAGGTTAAGCATCACATTTGAGATAGTCATATATTTTCATTATAGTGAGTAAAAATTCGGTAGTTATTGAAACGGGTGTTTATTTTACCACCCATCTATTCATAGTTTAACTAACATATCTAACCTCGTACATGATGACCATTCTTTTAAGTGTTGTCAATGACAAGCTAAGACGACAAACAAAGTTGCATCTCTATATATTCCATGAATTCAATTACTCAAACACCATTGATAAGAGCAACAAAAAAAAAAAATGGTTCCTGATTTGTGATTTCTTTTCCTGGGAGAAGTGTACACTTTCTGTGTCATCTTGAGAATCAAAATCATTTGCCTACTTGAGACCTCATACTCAGAGCATGAGAACTGCAGTGTGAAACGAAAGCTCTCTGCCTTTTCTCACTAAACACACTAAAAAATCAGTATAAACTCAAAAGTACAGCAAAATGGAGAGAGAGAGAGGGAACCAACTCCATTTTTTAAATCAGAAGTCAGAACACAAAATTCTTGATAAATAAACAAATAGTTAGTTGATGGAGTGTACAATACAAAGGAAGGAAGGAAACTTTGAAGAGTGCAGCAAAGCAAGTGAGCAGAGCAGCAGAGTGCCCCCAAAGTGAGCACAGCTGGAAGAGGCCAGCAAGACACATGCAAAACTGGACACATTAACATATTTTCGTATCAGAGACTAAATCGACGAGCCTTATTGATAGTTCAATACAAATCATGAAATATTCGTCATATACGAATCGTAAATTTCAACGAAATTTATCGAAATAGTTAGCTATCCGTTTATGTCGCGAGCAAAACGACTATTCTCGAGGAGACAGACTGAGTGAGTATGAGTATGACTGCCTACCTCGAATGAAGGTTGCATTTTGTACCAACCAACAAACTAACATTGGCCCAAACGCAACAAATATAAATTCCCCCTCTGCCTGCCACTTTACCATAACTCCTGAAAACTTGCCCGACTGACACACCATGAACAAGAACCGAATCAAATCAACAAATCGTAAATAAATAAATAAACCAACACAGGACCGCAGAGTGGAAGGAGGGAAGTATCTGTTTGAAGCAAAGCCAATTTGCCAGCTTTAGCATTCAATGAAGTTTGCCATAAAAAACACACACACAAATCCGGATCAACACCATTTTATAGTCAGCAGCCAGCAATGAAAGCAACCAAACAACGGAGGAAGGAAGTTCTTGAAGTTCATCATCTATGGCGGTGGGCTTTCAGTTTTTCCCAATGAATTTGTGATATATACCCACTTCGCCAAAATCCTAAAATAACCCTCAAAAACGAGAATTCTGATTCGAGATTTTGTTACCGGACCCTACCCTGAATTCGGAGAAATTTAAGCATCTGAAACCACGCTCGCACTAAACTCGTCGTCTTCCACGGGAGCTGGCAAGTTGAGATCCAGAAAGCTGTAATTTTTGTCGATTTTGGGCGCTGCCGGAGGCGGTGGTGGTGGGTTAGCCGCTGCTGCCGGCGACGGGTAGGAACCGCCTCCGGTGAGATGTGATCTCTTGTGCCCGCCCAGTGCTTGACCCGACCCGAACACCTTGTAGCAATACGGGCACTGGAAAATCCTCTCTGCCGCCACCGCTGCCACCACATTCCCCATTCCGCCGCCGCTGAGCTGGGTTCCGTTGAGAGAGCAAATCCGGCGGTGGGATCCTAATGCCTGTGAGGATCGGAACTGTTTCATACATTTCTCGCACTTCAACTTCTTCCCCCGATTTCTTCCGCTGCTGCTACTTCGCTTCTCGATTTCTCCTCCATTTCCCGTCTTTTCCCCTTCTCCCTCTTCAATTTCGTCGCTTTCGTAACTGAATCTTCGCTTCCAGTTCACGTCCCTCGACAGCATCACCAGGCACATCGCCACGTCTTCTTCAGGGGAAGCATCGGAAACAGAGCTCACCGGTTCTTGCTCTGCCGCCGCAGGCGGCGTCGATTCGAGAATCCAACTCTGATTCTCCGCCAATCCCTTCTTATTCTCATCTCCGCCCGAGTTCCGGGTCCGCTTGGATCGCCTCCGGCTCGGGTTCCTCGACTCGGTCTCGCTCTCTCTGTCCTGCACGACGGAGGAAGACCCGGCGAAAGAGAACTCGGGATCCGCGACCCGGAAGCTCTTCCTCGGGTTCTCCCTCAACCCGTAAATCCCATCTCCGCCTCCGCCGAAGCCTCCAGCTTCCACCACCGCCGCCGCTGCCGGCCTGCTCTGCTCCACTTCCAGCTCATCTTCTTCGTCTGAATACGAAAACGAGGACGACGATTCAATTGCCGGGTCGTAGTCGGGTCGACGGCGACGAGGAGTAGCAGCGGGAGGAGGAGATTTGGGAGGGATACGGAGCTTGGCCAAGTGGGATTTCATGTGGCCGCCCAAAGATCTTCCATTGGGGAACACTCTGAAACAGAGCTTGCATTTGTGCCTCTCCATGAGCTCCCCTTTTTTCACTCTCTTTCTCTCTCGCAGATAGAAACAAGAAAGCAGAAGAAGATGGAAGGTGGAAGGAGAAAAGAGAAGATTTTGTTGAGGAGGGGAAGTTAAAAGGAGTAGGTGACAAGCATTCTTCCACCAAAAGTACAGAATTCCACAGACCCAAAGCTTATGAGATTGCACATTTGCAGGCAGAGAGAGAGAGAGAGAGAGAGAGAGAGAGAGTAAAGAGGGGAAAGGAAACAAACTAATAAAAACCCAAAACAGTTGTACACAAGGGGTGGATTTACATAAACGGGGTCACTGAACTTTCAGTTCTAACCAACAAGTCATTAAGTTTTAAGATAAGTGCCATAACAACCATGTTAATTTATCTGTGCGCTTTGAGTTCTTTTTTTTTTTTTGGGTTGAAAGCGCTTTTGAAATCTTTATCGGTAATATTAACAATGAAAACCAGTATACAGATATTTATTAATTAACATGGAGAAACTACTTTAAATCTACACGATCCAAATCAAACTTTGGGGGCTTTTTTGGATTCGTTTTTATTAATCAAACCTATCGAAATACTAAAAATTAGTCAAGTATTAATTTTCAGTTAGCAATTTTGTAAAGTAATATTGACTTGGTAACAAGATACTGACTTAGAAGAGACACGTGAAGGTCAACATTCGAAAATTTTAGTATTTTAACTAAGAAAATATATACAAAATTATTAACGATAACGTAAATATGGCTAATATGTTGATGCATTACGAAAGATTTGATTAATAAATAATATTTTAAGAGGTTTATATAATATAAAATAATTTTAAAAAGATTTTGATAAAAAATAGACATTACCTTCAAACTTTTATTCGACTCTATCTTAACTCAAATTACCCTTATCCCGTAGTTCACCACAAGATTTAAGTGGACATTTTTATACATTTTAAGTTTAGTGAGTTTATATGCTCATGTGTTACTTTGAATTAAAAATTAAAGCAATTTTAGTTACTTCTTTGTTGAAATATAAAGTTAAGCTGACTGATTTGTTAGTGACACAAAGTCTAGTTATGTATATAGAATTGGCTTGCACCAAAGGGGAAAAATACTTATTTTTTTCTTCTGCATTGAGAAATTCTCTATTTGGCATAGCATTTTCATCTTATTCAATTTTCTATTATAAATGGATATCCAGTGTGAATCAACCACCTTGTCCAATAGTAAAATGTTCCTTGGGAGGTTCTTTATTAAATAGTAACCATTCCATGGACATTTTACTTCCACGATGCTTTCAAGTTCTTTTGGAAATAAGAATCATTTAGTGCTTGCTTAATTCTTATCCTTGCCACTTATCAACATTTCATCATATCCAACTAATTCATTTTATCAGAAAGTTGAAATTCAAAATGAGTGGTATTTATATTTTTCGAGTTCTTATCACCTATACTTAAACTATACACATACGTTGATCGTCTCTGATCCAAATGTTAAAATTGAAGTATTAATAACTCGGTTGAGATCCTTGATCGCCAAACTTTCTAATACGAGATATTGATGTTGTTACACTTTTCCCCTTTCTTCTTCCAAATGATGTAGCTAGAGAGCATTCAAGAGGATTTTTGCCCAGAATTTGTAAACTGATTCTCAAAATTCTAGCAAGTAGAAACAAACTCATGGAAACGGTGTGGATGAAACGATTGAGAAGAAAAGGGAAGAAAGAAATAATCAGAAAGTGTGATGATGAATGGAGAAAGAGGGACAAGTAACATGCAAACTTTACCATTTCGGTAACCCTCCAACTCCCTTTTCTTCCTACCACTTTTGAGTTATGTCCTTAGAATAACAGAAGGGTTTTGTATTTTTTTAGGGCTAATGTCAAAAGGAGACATACATTTAGTTTCTCTAACAAAATAATACACACTTTTTTTTTGGTTTTCCATGACAAACATTTTTTGTGCGATAGAAATGAGAGGTTTCCTAATCACATGTTAGTTGTTACAAGTAAAAGAATATCCATGCGAATTAGTTTATCTAGTCGAAGGTACATGTTATGTTTTGGATCCGATGTATTGGTGTTTTTTGGTTCTTCATCATATACTTTGTCACTAGATATTGCACAACTATCAGTGGGTTTTTGTTTCTCGATTGGTTATTAGTGAATGATGTATGAGGTGTGCTTCTGCATCTAGTTACCAAAAAAATAGTTACAAAAAAAAATAGGCACGACAACCGACTGAGTAGGAATATGTACTGACAACAACATTTTTTTATAAGACTAATAACAATGTTGATTTATTCGTTAGTTATAACTGGAAATTCAATGGAATCATAGTATTGTTGGTGTTAAGTTATTCGTACTCGTAGCATATTTATCGCTCCGAATAAAGAAATGTCAATCTAGTCACAAATTTTCAAATAAGTCCCATTTTTATTACAAATTTGACTAAGGAAACACTATTTGAAAATTTTCAAATTGAAAGAGGGTAGAATGAGAGTGGTACCCAATTGCTACATGAACCATCATGGTTTTTTTTCTTCTTACTTTCTTCCTTTTTTATGTGATCCTTTGAGCATTTAAAAGGGAGCCATGCATCCATCTATATATTAATTGGAAAATTGGCTCCAATTTGAAATCAGATGAAATGGAAGAAAGATAATTTTGGGGGGGTTCGGATTTGGCCACCAATTTTTCAGGGTTTAACTTTCTGGTGCCCAGCTGCATGACTTTGAGCTATACAACTTTGCTTTTTTCTTTGCTTGTTTTTATCTCGTCAAGACGTCAACAAAATCGGATTGCCAACGTAGTAAACTAGTAATGTGATGCTCTTGTTCAAATCCTCGTTTCGAACATCAGGGGACGTGTATGTATATACCGGCCACGAGTCACTCTTACCGTTAGAATAATTTCCTTGTCGATCCATCGAAGATTGAATGAGGGACATTTACCCTCTCATTTTGTTTACATAGTTTTGATACGTAGTTCGAGTTTATATATTTGACGCTTAATTTGTATGCTTCTAAAGTATGCAAATTCCTAATACCGGGTAGTCGTACTTTGTGACCATTTCAGAAACAAAACAAAAGCTTCCATCAACCATGACACATTTGATATGTCGAACTACTGACTAGATAGAAGCGTTACCAATGTTTGACCTTTGAACAAATATTAATTGACCCTTACTTTAGACTGGTAGTGAATTTAATTGAATTGAAGGATGAGAAAACTGATTGAAGTTTAGGGGCACTGGATCGTTGAAATGAATTAAATTAAATGTGGGACAAGAAGGGAAATAAAATGAATGGGAAAAAAGAAGAAATCAATGGGAAGTAAATAGTAATTAAATAGGGAGCTGGCGCCTTAATTACCATTTACCACAGAGACTCCACATCCAAGTATTAATTGCATTTCTGTAATTGCAAAAATAACAAGGCATATCTTATCCTATCAATTAATTGATCAGTTACGCAGAAAACTAGCTAGCAGCTAAATGTGGAATAAGTTTCCTGTCAATACTCTAATTACTCTCTTCGAAATTTTACAATGCTATATAGTATTGGTGCTATAAGATTTTGCCTTTATGGTACAACTTAAAATTGTACATTTATGTTATGGTACAACTTCAGATTGTACCTATACTTTTTGTACAAATTCTTTTATGGTACAACTTGAACTTGTACTTTTATGTGATGGTACAACTTCAAGTTGTAAAGTTATACCATAACATAATGGTACAAATTGCTTTATGGTACAACCTAAACTTATACATTTAATGTTATGGTACAACTTTAAGTTGTACATTAAAGCACCAATACTAGTAGAAGTGCTCTTACTCTCTACTCTTAAAAGGATATATCAGCCGCTGGAATAACCGCGAGGCAAGTTCAAGCGGTGATCTCGATATTTATACTCGTTCTTTTTAAATTGGGTAATGTATTATGGGGTGCGGGTCGGAGCAAGTCGACCTCATTTGAGTATGTAATTTAAAAGAAAAATATTAGAAATATTTATATTTCTCATTTAAAAATACACGAATAAACTATAGTATGATAATTATAATTAAATTATTCAATAATTTGAGGTTCTCACGTATTAAAAACTTCATTATAGCTAAAAATATGTGATAATAAAAGTAAAATTCTAAGTAATTTGAGTAAAATTACATGTAATTTATGCAAAACAACAAAATGGATAATTACCGGCGAAAAAAATGGGTAAAAGTGTGGCTAGTCATGAAGGGCCACGCCGAGGAGAGTATACATGCCCACCCCTCCTCAGGTCAAATAGATCGGTTAAAATGGATCGAATCGAAATTGTCATCTCAAATCAACAACAACAAAAAATATGCAAACAAATTTAAAATTATGAGTAGTACGTAGAGGTGGCAATTCTCAATCCAATCCACCAACCCATTAAAAATATCCACATAATCCAATCCATTTGATCCAAATCCAATTGGATGGGTGGATTCATGGATTGATCAATGGATCCAAATGGCAAATTACGGTTTGATACCTATAGTTTTTATATTTTACATTTTGGTATACAAAATTTAATTTTTATACGAAAATATCATTGGAAAATTACGTTTTGGTACCTAAAAATTTTCATTATGACATTTTAATACCTAAACTTTTCACATTTTACATATTGGTCCTTGCTTGAGGATATCATTTGGATTCGTGGATAATCCACTAATCCACTTGATCCAATCCATGAATCTACCAGTCCATTAGATCCAATCTATTTAATCCATGGATCAATCCATTTGCCACCACTAATAGTAGTAATGTAGTATAGTACGTTAGATTTTACATTTTACTTTTGCTTTTTTGTTGGCATTTGTGACCATCCGAACTTGAAAGGGATAAGGACATGTAAAAAGGAACGAAACATATACCAAGATGAATAGTCTCTATATGACATTCAGGTTGTTAAGTGTCATGAGAATGAGTAACAATATACCCACACTAATGTCATAATCAGTTTTATTAAAGTGAGTCGAGCTGCTCGGCCCGACCGGTAAAACCGCCACCCGATCACAAAACCGGCTCGGAACAGTATAAAAGTCGCTTCGGTTTTATGTAGTGGTTGACGAGCGGTCGAGGCGGTTAACCGCTCGTGCCGATAGAGCTGCTCGTCCTGTTTTTGTCATTCAGCCGTTAAATTTAATTAAAAAAATTGCAAAAAATTAAAAATTGAAAGAAACAAAAAACGTCGGGCTCTCAAACTGAATCCTTATTTCCATTTCACAATTTCAAATGAAAGAGACGAGCTCTTATTAAGAAATGTCTACTATTTATACTGACAACGTTATTAGGTACCGATTCTCTAACGATTTTTAAACGGTCTAATGTCGGTTGGACCACTAAAATGCGAGTCGTTCGCATTACCGGGTCATACTCCGGTTCGATTCTGACAACATTGGTCATAATACATTCTCGTGCTCCATACGAAGACCTCATTTTTCGCAACTCGAGACATACTCTCGTTTCCATCTCTTCAAATAAAAAAAACTCACAACATTACTTTCAATTCTCCCAATAAAACACAGTTCACATTTATCTACCAGCGTAAAAACAAAACATGAATCGATGGCCATCCCTTCATTTCTACTTATACATATGCTTGTCTCGCACGATCCTTATCCACATTTCACAAACAAATATCGTCAGTTGATACAAACTATGAATCAAAACCTACAAATCATCGTCGTCATCATCCTTTGGTCAGTCCAATGCATCCGAACGAATCCGGCAGAAATTAAACGCGGTAACTCGTTCCAAAACCAAAAGACATCATCTCTGCGGATCGGAGGTAATTAATTAGTAAAACCCAGCGTTGTTAGTTAGCTGCCGACCGAAATGTGTGTGTTTTGCGAGTTGGGTGGTACATAATCAGCCCATAATAAAGCGACAACAAAAGAGAAACCGGAACCAGACCGGTTCCAATCTGTCCAATCAGAGGAACCCATTAGGATTAGGAAAGCCGAAAGCTTTACATAGGACAACAAAACCCACCCGCAGTTCGTGTCTTGTCGATTTGGCTTTTCTCTTCTCTTCTCTTCTCTTCTTTCTTCTTCTCGACACTCTAGAGAGAGAGAGAGAGAGAGAGAGAGAGAGAGGTGCAGTGGAGCCCAACTTGTGCTTTTCTGTACCCTTTCCTTGTGAGCTTTACAGTGCAAAGCCCTTTTTTCCATAAACACTCAACGTCAAAGATACTCTAAACCCACCCCCGCCGGTCAGTGGAGTGGAGGGGACAACAGCAAAAAGGAACACTTCACCGGCCAGTTTAGGACGACGCCGTTTACCTGCTTTTTCTTCTTATTCTTATTCTTTTATTCTCTCATTCATCACTCACATTGCTCATTCATTGGTCATTACTACTACGAATCTATGATGGATCTTGTCTATAGGGTCGGCAGCAGCTGGGTTTGGTGTGTAACCATTTTTTTTTTTTTTGCACATTCTTGTTGTTGAATCAACGGTTTCAATGTATTGAGGCTTCATAAAATTGAATCAACTACAATTTGATTGTTTATCTCTTTAAAATTTTAGGCGTTTGACGAAAAACAAAATGAAACAACTTTTAAAGTAAAGAGTATTCGAATTAGACATGAATTCGGACATGACATGTACCAAATAATGATTCTATCGCGTGTAAAACGATATTCTTATCTACGCTAATCTGTATAACGATTCAACGTGGGGTGGGGGGGATCTGTAGAATGCTTTATAGTGCGACATCAAGTTTAATGTGTGTTGTTTTACTAATGTTGTAAGATTTTCTCGTTTTCTTTTCCTTGTATACCCATTTCTCTAATTTTATGTTTAAGAATTTTTATTTTCATTTTGCTTATTGGGTGGAAACAATGTGAGTTGATTAGGTTTGAAGTAGAGGTTGATTCTATAATTCTTGGACAATATATTACAGCATGCATTTGTTGAGGATGAGTTACGTTTGAATTACAATTGATGGGAGCTTGAGTTTTGTCTTCCTCTGGTAGGTTTGGTTTCCAGAACAGCTTGTTTTACGAGTATTTATATCTCTTGTCTTATTTGTTTTAGCTATAATTTAATTAGTGACTGATTTGGACCAATAAAATTGAAACAAAGTATGATCGTTGTTATAAGTAACAAAAAAAGTTAAAGACAAATACAATATCAATATTGATAATATTACGAGTTGAAAGACAATCATGTCATTTCTTAGGTACTTATTGATGAATGATAATCACAATGCAATTTTTTCTTTTATGTAATATATATATTGAACAACTGCTTTTTTGTGTTCATCGAAATATCTAAGGATATTCGGTTTATCAAGTGAATTAGATTCGATGGAGAATATCAATGTTAATGGACTCTGATTTCGATTGCATCAATTGTATCTCTTCCTGGTGAGTGGAGATACGTAATGAGACGATAACGGTTTTCGGTCTACCCTCTTGACCACAACATGATATTGTTTTGGAAATTTATATTCTTCTTTCCAATATTTTGGTTACACTTTAACCACATTTGAAGTACAAAATTATGCCGAGCTAGCTAGCTAGCCACATTTTGAATCCCCACTTTGCCTTGAAAAGTAGCTTACATATTGAAAAAAAATGAAAAATAAAAATAAAGGCCAAGTAGTGACTTGTGTACAATATCGTGCACCATGCGGACCAGAGAAAGTGTAGTTGGATTGTTGGATGTGACCCTTTCTCACATTTTGCTTATTAAAGTTTGGGATAGAAGAATCTCACTTAGACCCTAATCATTAGGTCATTATTATGTCAAAATTTATCATTATATCTTCGCCTAGTTACCAATTACCATTGTGGGCCATGCTCCTTGTAACCCCCAATATGGACCGTAATGGGAAATCCCTAGCTTTCGGCCCAGCCCAATATCTTCTGGCCCAATGCACAGTAATGACGACACCAATAAACGATTACATCAGACCTTCAAAAGTTGTAACACTAGGCACTAGCCATCATCAACAGCATGGTCGCATGGATGATTTCTAAGAGAACTATCAAATTTTTAAGTGTTTTTTTATGATCAATTTTGTAAGTTCATTAACTTGTTAGTGCACTAAGAAAGAGAATGAAATTACATTAAAACGAATCGTACACTTCTTATTTGTGTCGACTACTTATTTTCACTTAATTTCACTACATCTATGTGTTGAACAGAAGATCAATAATCCATAACCTTACACTATGAAGAGCTGGCTGGCTGGCACTTCAAAATAATAATAATAATAATAATAATAATCTGGTAAACGGTGGCTAGCTAGTTGGTTGTTGTTCCATGAAAAGCTCAACCATATGATTATGTGAATTAGCCAATGGGCAAGAGACAAAGGTGGAGGGAAAAGCGGCAGGAAGACAAGACAAGCTTAAATCATTCTAATTACACACACAAGCAAAGCAATCAACCGAACACAAGCAAAGAATCAGTCAGCCCTCGGTCGCTCTCTGCGGCCAACAGGTCCTCCTAGCAGGCTCACTAGGCAGCAGCAGCAGCAGGCACTAGCAACCACCTTCTCATCATAGCAAATCAACTGAGAGACCAATCACTTCATACATTCTATGTCTTGTATCGATACGGATATTTTTATTAAAGTGTTCCAGAGGAATTTACCGATCGTAGATAAATGTGTTGTGACTTTTACAGTCACGCAAGCGTCTTGTGAGATTTGGATTGTGATGACCAATCTCGACTTCTAAACTCTTTTCTCCAACAATTACATAGTAGATAACTAAGCACACTTAAACAAATGACTGTTTGAAATAGATAAGCTGGAGATTTTGTATGCAGTTACCGTCGTCATCATCTTAAGTATGATTGTCCGAGATAGAAAAAAAAAATGCAAATTACAAACTGACCATCATCTCATCCGTGATAAGGTTATGGATTTTCCCCCCTCTCTACATGCCTAAATTAAAACGCCAAAAAAAGAAAGAAGAAAAAAGACGTACGAATTAATTTACACTTTTTGGAATGAGTAAAACAAAAACAAATTTGTGGGTTTAACTTAGGAGAGGCTTCTGTGGGTCGAACTCACTACTTTGCAAAGGGTCAACGCCATCCGAATAGCCTTCTTTCCCTTTTGCCCACAAAAAGAAGTAGAGCCCCGTGAACATCAACAACATCCCTGACAGGCTGCCCCCAAAAACAACATCATTAGCAATCTTGGTTGAATGATTATGAGTTAATGATATCTCTAAACAATGTCCCATGTCATTAGACAAATAATACGTTCATGTACCATAAGAGACTGTCAATAGCTCTAAGTTGTTGTATTACTATGTACTTTATATGTTCTTGTTCCTTCTTTTAAATTTGTCTTTGATTACTATCAGGATTCACTCATATTCCATGGGGTGTTTCACCATTTAAATCTTTTCTAATACAATATTTCACCCTTCAATTCTATTCCTAACCCCCACATCGATCTCTTCTCAGTTTTACATTTTATATATTCATCATTTGGGAATTCATAGTCGGATTGGTGGTCCGAAAGATATATTTTCGGTATGTGGCATGTGAGCCAACAGAAATGTGCTTGTTAAGCATGAATCGACCTACCACTAACAAAATTTGTAATTTTAGCAAAATGTGGATTACATAGTGCACTAAAACATTTTTATCACCAATCTCAATAAAAGCTTGCAACAGAAATGTTTTTATCACTAAAACATTTTTTCGGTATGTGGCATGTGAGCCAACAGAAATGTGCTTGTTAAGCATGAATCGACCTACCACTAACAAAATTTGTAATTTTAGCAAAATGTGGATTACATAGTGCACTAAAACATTTTTATCACCAATCTCAATAAAAGCTTGCAAAATAGTATTTAACTTGTGTCATGGTTCATGTGTATACTAACTCACCTTCCAATGTTGATGGTCTCTCCCAATGTGACAACTGAGAGAACAACTGAAATGACTGTCCCAATTGGGCTGAACATGGCAACCAAAACTGGGCCTCTCTTCTTCATGGCCCATCCATTGAAGCTCACACATGCTCCTCCCACCGCACCTCCCTGTTTCCATCCCATTGGAAGAATTCATGTCAATTCATGGACTCGAGAATTTGAATTCAGGCATAAATAAAATTGGATATCAAAATAGGAAGAAGTGCAATGTTTTTTTTTACCACTAAGGAATACCCAACGAGATCCCTAACATCCACGAGAGGGAAGAAAACATCCCAAGTCTGGCCTTGAAGAAGCTGCACAATTACAGTTATCACCACACCAATCACCGATGTTATGGAACATAACGACATTGGTGCTGGAAAATCACCCAACGTTGTTGCCTGCAAAGTGTTAAAACAAAATTATGTCGTGTTATCCTACATCAGTTAGAGTGAAAACAACTATAAAGGTCAACAGATAAATCAAAGTCTAATCCACTACAATTTCGATTATAGATAACTATCGTGGACCCTGTTTATAAACACAACATAGGACTCGATCGATTGACAAAAAAAAGTTATCCATCAGCCACATGAATCGACCCGCCAGGACCTACCGTGCATCCCGGACCAACCAATTCAAGTTGTCACCTGATGTTACCCGTGAGCATCGTGATCCAATACAATACCAATTCGGTTTGCAAATTACTATCCTCTTAATCTAACATAATGTGATCGGGTACATACATTAGAACCTAATCCGACCCATTTGCCACCAACATTTTTGCAATCTAAATCAAAATTTATCCGTTACTAGCCAATCAAAAGACAACCTGTCCCCCGACGATTTAACCATTTCGGGGCGAGGAATCCGGTAACATAACAATAGAGAAAGAAGATAGAGTGCTTTTACCTGTAACACGACATTGCTAGAGAGCACAAAAACTGCAGCCATGAGGTACAAGCAACCGACTAACTTGTCCTTGTCGATGAAAACATCAGTAGGGGATGCGATGAAGGCAGGCTCCTTGATTGTGCTACTATGCATGAAACTCATAGTTAAGGCACCAACAACACACAACAACGTTCCAATGATCTTCACCTTGCTATAAATGCATCCAATTCTAACCCTTTCCATCCTGTAATATGCGTAGTTTCAGTTCTTATAGAACTCAGAATTTGAGATTATGCATTAGGTTTCAGACAAGATAGATGTTGAAAGTTACCTTAGTGTCCAAGCAATGATGAAAATCAAGCCTGGAGAAAGGTTTGGCATGGCTGTTGCCAAGGCCGGAGAAGTGAGGTTAATTCCCTTGAGGAAGAAAGATTGGAACAAGGTCACTCTGCAGAAAATCACATCACCCCATTGTAGTTATAAGTTGGTTTGTGGTAATAACAATTACTGTGGAGACATCTAATCCTGAGTCGTCATATATTCAGTATTTCGATTTCGTTGATTTTTCACTGTAATGGATATAATTGTTAGTAAGGAATTAAGAAAATCTGGTTTGTTGATGGTTAGTAATGTCGATTGCAAATCAAGGTTTGTCGCTTGATCGTTTTGTTGCTCAATATAACTTTTTGTGACATGAGCAGAATAAGATTCTTTCAGGGTAAAAAAAATCGATAACCACGAAATGATTAAATTATACGATTTCTTTTTCATGTTTTGCTTACCCTCCGAATGAAATGAGAACCAATTGGGTAACAAGCATGAAGCTGATTCTCTTGGGCCATTTCCTCCTATAAGAACAACAGCAGAATGTAAGAAATCAGAAATGAAGTTGATATCATCCATTTTCATGGACATAGTTCCTATCTATACTGACCTTTCAAAGTAGAAAGCAAAAGGGGAGGTGATGAGGAATGTGGCAAAAGTGGAGAAGATGACAATGGTGAGAGGGGTAAGCCCAAGAGACATCAAATAGCTCAACAGAACTGAATTCCCAGCATACACAAATTGCACCAGAATCAGCCCTCCACCTATTATCAGATTTTCCAACACCTCCTTCTTCATGTTCAAAGCTGATGCCACCCTCATTCTTGTTGCCTCCCTGATAATTAATCCTCTTTTTTTTTTCTTCTTCTTTTAATCAATCAAACACAACACCTAAAACTCGAACTTTTCTCTCGCCCCTTTGTTCCTCCCGATGCAGAAAGACCGAAGGATGCTCGAATCAACAGAAATAACTAATTTCTTCAGCTTTCATCGAGAAACGGTCATAACCTTGCTGTTTTTTTTTGTATAATCCACATGAACAATTATGCGCACGAATGTAGTCGTGATTCGAGATGATGGTGAATCAATGTTTTTTTTTTCTTGTCTTCTTCTGCTTCTTTATTGCCTCCCAATTGTTCTTCTGTCATGCCATGAAATACTATGGTATGAGAAAAACAAGAAGGCTGCAGCCTCTGTCTTGCTTGGAGGAGGGGATAGATAATTTTGAGGTTTTTTTTATTTTTTATTTTCTGTATATGGAAAATTATGTTTATCTGGGTACATGGAAATATTTGTTGATAAATTTTGTTTTTGTTTTCTCTCTTTTTATTTTACAAAAGTTCCATTGATCTTTTTCTTTGTTCTTCAGGATTTCTTTGCCTGTGAACCTAACATTCCTATGGTTTTGTTGCTTGCTCCTCATCATTCGCAAGAAAGAGATGCTTGGTATTACTATGTTTAGCAATTTTACCCTAGATTGTCGCAGCCTCTCTTTCCCAAATTTATTTTCTGCAATTTTTGGATTAGATTTGTTCTACATGGTTTCGAGGGATTCATTGTAAGGTGGGTTCAAATTTTTTAGAAAAACTATGATAATATAATTTTTATTAACAATTTTATTGCGGGAGAAAATTTGTAAAATATAATTATGGTTCAATTTATTCGTATTATGGACTCTCGATTCATCCTACAAAATAATCGATTCGTATACATGTTTACTTTGATACATGTCTATAATGTATTTTGACCAAATATGGGGGTTCACCTGCTTGAGACTTTCGGGCTCTCGATCAAGATCTCTATTAAATGCTTCTGAGAACATCATGATAGAACCCGAGATTAGGGTTCTATCGGGAATTGGTGATTTAGGGATTAAGAACAGAATTAGGGATTTGAGAAGAGAAAGATAGAGAATCGGCCTAGGCCTTTAGAGAGATTGAGAACGAGAATTGAGAGGATAGGGAGATTAGAGTTTAGGAGAGTTTTCTTAATATTCTTCTTATTGATTCCGAATGAATAGGCCTAGTACATATTTATAACGAATATAGGGAAACCCTACTAATAAACCTAATTCTACTAGAATACTACTAACCATAATAAGAATTACCCTATTAGTAGTAATAATAATAAATATAGAAACCCTAACGAAGTTGGTTTCCATCATCTCCTCCCCCTTCAAACCAACCTTGTCCTCAAGGTTGACCGACTCGACCCATTTCTTCATCCTACCTCCCGTGTAGATCGCGCCTTGTCTCCTCCACTTTTTGAGCTTCCTTTTCTTCCAATCATGCTCCATCTTTTGAATTGGGCTTCTTCCACCGACCTTTTCGTGTTGATGTAATTCTTTGGCTTTCACTTCCGTGGGCTCCCTAATTGCTTCTTCGATAATTTCGAACTTCAACAACTCCTCTTTTGTTGGCAACATTGTCAAGTCACTTAAACAATTCAAGGGTACTTTATTGCAGAAGAACTTATCCTTGAATACCAACTCATCAATGCCCTCAAAACTCTTTCTTGGGTTTAGCCAATTTAATTGCATTATACCTTCTCCACATGCTTTTAGGCCAGCATTTCTTGAAAGCCTACCAGCTAAACCCTTCAACTCCTCTTCCTTCAAGTTCACCTTCACCATAACATAATCTGTAATGGGCTCAATTGCTCCTTGCAGATGCGGCCCAATGAGATCACTCTTCGGCCCATTCCACTGGTGCGACCCGCCCGGGACGAGCCTAACAGAAGTCGGCCCGTGTTCCAGGCCTGCGCGGCCCACTTCCTCCCCCTGTTGCAGTAGACTCGGCCCAACTAGAAGCAACCCAACTTGGCCCACTCTGCTGACTCGGGCCGAAAGTGGCAGCCTCCTGCCTAGGGTTCACGAACGAGAGGAAGATGGAGCCCTCTTCTTCGATCGCCGACATCTCCTTTGTCGACCACTCTTTCGCCAGCTTCGTCTTCCCCTCCATCGCCATTACTTCCTCCGGCGGCGATGGGTTCCTCAG
The DNA here is from genome assembly GCA_964030455.1 of Linum trigynum. Classification (NCBI taxonomy): domain Eukaryota; kingdom Viridiplantae; phylum Streptophyta; class Magnoliopsida; order Malpighiales; family Linaceae; genus Linum; species Linum trigynum. The sequence continues at coordinate 14,014,843 of OZ034816.1, forward strand.
GCGGTGTAGAGACAAGCTCGACCCGGCCACCCTTGTCCACGACTCCGTCTCCCCGAGCTCGCCGCCCGTCTCCGTCGTTGCCCCTCTCCCCGGCGGCGTCTCCTCGCGCAGCTCTGACATCTCAAAACGCTGCTCCGGCGGACAACCATCACCTCTGCCCGCTCCATCCTTCTTTTTTCTCGGCGAAGAACCCTTCTTCGCCTCGACGGTTCGCGAGGCCTCCCCGACGACTACCGTCATCTCCCGCTCCGTCTCTACTTCTCTTCTACGGTCAACGCCGACATAGCGCTTCTTCAATTCCTTCTCCGGCGTTGAGTAGATCGTCAAGCGATGGAAAATAGATCCTGAGGCCACGCCGCTCACCGTCAATTCTTTCTCCCAGTCGATCGACGACACGACGTGAGCTGTCGCCGATTGCTGCTTCCCTGGTCGTCGCGACTGCCACGAGTCGACCCAGGCTTTCGTCATTGCAAACAGCCGCCGATGCTCAGCTTCACGTTGGCGGTTGAATCTGTCTCCGATCTTTGGTTTCCACTTCTGCTTCTTCTTCTTCCTCCTCCTAGGCGAGTAGAGGGTCCTGCCGACATCGTCCGCCTTCCTTCCCCGTGGAGACAAGCTGCTTCCCCGCCATCCCGGAGTCCCTCCTGCTTCTAGTCTCGCCGATGTCATCATCTTCTCTGACTCGGCCGAGAGCAGCTTTTCGCCGAGGCTAGCGGTGAATTTGGCACCAACAACTTGTGTGCTTGTTTCAATGGGGGTGAAAGTTGCTGGTGTAGCCAAGAACTGATGCTGCTCTTCCTTGTCTCCAGCGTCCGGGTCTTCTTCCTCGACCACAGCTGAACCAATTACGGCGGCGATTTCAGCCGCCACTGGTGGTGGTTGCTGAGTCACCTTAGCCTCATCTCCCGAGGTCAAGGACTCCTTTCCCACTACCTCGTAGTCAGCGGCTTCCTCCATGACTGCCGAGCCCTTCTCGCGCGCCGTCGCGGCTTGGTCGGCGCAGATTGCGTCGATTCGTTGCATCATACGGTTCCAAAACGGATCAGAGAGCCATGAAGAGCTCATGTTGGCTCTGATACCAATTGATAGAACCCGAGATTAGGGTTCTATCGGGAATTGGGGATTTAGGGATTAATAACAGAATTAGGGATTTGAGAAGAGAAAGATAGAGAATCGGCCTAGGCATTTAGAGAGAGTGGGAATGAGAATTGAGAGGATAGGGAGATTAGAGTTTAGGAGAGTTTTCTTAATATTCTTCTTATTGATTCTGAATGAATAAGCCTAGTACATATTTATAACGAATATAGGGAAACCCTACTAATAAACCTAATTCTACTAGAATACTACTAACCATAATAAGAATTACCCTATTAGTAGTAATAATAATAAAAATAAAAACCCTAACTAAGTTGGTTTCCATCACATCATAACAGTCTCAGTAGGGTCAAATATGGAATCTGTCACTTCCCGAAACGAACTCACTAAGAATTTCATCGCTAGCCTATTTGACCTTTGGCATATCTTGTTTCTAAATGGTTAAAACTTAAAAGTGAATTTGTAAATGACAATAACACTCTGTTCACGAAGGAAGGGAGGAAAATGGAGGGAAAGGAAAATGAAAGGGAAAGGAAAAGGAGGTGAGAGAAAATTTGGAGTGGAGGGAAAATGTTGTTTTATGAAGGAAAGTATGAGGAAAAGTGAGAGGGATAAGTATATTTGGAAGTGTGATAGATATGTTATTTTATTGGTTATAAAATTGTAAAATAGTTTAATTATGTGTTAATGTTAGTTCCATTACTTATGAATAACAAGGTTGTCAAACCGGTTTAAGTCGTAGAACCGATCTAATATATAGTTTGAAGTTTATTGGTCTGATTGGGGTCCGACATATTTGAGTCGTTTTTTGTCTTCTACCATTATGGTATATTTTATTACCATGAACATATGACCATCAAATATACCATATCTACTTGGATGATGATAGACGATTTTTATAATATGACGGACAATATGCTACGATAGTAATTGAAATAATAATCAATGTTATTTTGTGTGTGAGAGAGAAATGGAAGTTCATAAAATATAAGTACTTAAAAACAAGTATTTGATGGACTTAATTATTAGAAAATATTTTAAAAAAAAAGAACCACATATGTGTCCCTCTCCTTTCTCTCCAAATTGGAGGGAAGGGTTCAACTATAAAAGGTAGAAAGTTTTCCCTCCTTCCATACTTTCCTTCCTTAAAAACAATGGAAAACTCATTGAGAATCCCACTTTCCTTCCTCACTTTCCCTTCCCCTCCATTTCCCTCCTTAAAAAACATAGTGTAAATTACTCGAAATGCTGCTTAGAACTCTTTAATTTAAGGTTCGTGAAGCATTTGTTAGTAGTTCAAATTTCCCACCAAAAATAACAGATGCGAATTCTCCTCCTGAAGGCACTTCAAATTTCTCCCCTGCAACGCAACTTTCGGTTCTCCACTTCAACATTCCCCGACAACTTCTCTATCCAGCTTCTCCTTAAACCCATTGAATCATGGCTTGCCCGCGGGAACTCCGCTGGATCGAGTTTAGATCAGGCATTTCCACGAGTACTGGAGTTGCTCAACTCCGGCGTCGAGGGAACTGGGTATGCGCTGATTCACCTGATCCGCACTTCCACGGACCTGGGCCTGGAATCTTACTGCCATCAGCTCCACGGTTACGTTATCAGATGTGGGTTCGCCTCCGATGTCCTCGTCTCCACGGCTTTGATGCGGTTTTACAAGGAGACGAAGTCGGTGTGTGTAGCACACAATGTGTTCGACGAAATTCCCCAGCCAAGCGTAGTTTCATGGAACACTCTGATTTCAGGGTACGTGCAGTCCGGGAAGTTTAAGAAAGCTTTGGGTTTATTTATGCAGCTCGAAAGGTCTGATGTCTGCACAGATGCCTACTCGATTACAGCAGCTTTATCTGCTTGTGGCCAACTGAGTATGGTACAGTTTGGCAGGTCAGTTCACAGCAAGGTCTTTAAATGTGGTGTAGGATTTGGCGTTTTCGTACAGAATTGCTTGATTGATATGTATGGAAAATGTGGTTCAATCGAGGAGGCGATTCGGGCCTTTGAAGAAATGGATGAAAGGGACATAATTTCTTGGAATTCGGTTGTAGCAGCAAGTGCTAGAAACCGGAGGCTTGATTTGGCCAAAAGTTTCTTCAGTCAAATGCCTCAGCCTGATGCGGTATCATATAATGAACTTATCAATGGTATAGCCCAGTTTGGTCGTATAGAAGATGCTATTGAGATCTTATTGACCATGCCAAACCCCAATTCATCTTCATGGAACTCCATTCTTACCGGGTATGTCAACAGAGACAGAGCAGTAGAAGCGATGGATTTCTTCACTATGATGCACTCGAATAACGTTATAATGGATGAGTATTCATATTCCAGTTTGCTAACTGGAATCGCTGGTATTGTTGCTCTGAGATGGGGAATGGCCATCCATTGTTGCACAATAAAGTGTGGCTTAGCAGCAACCATTGTGGTGGGGAGTTCTATCATCGATATGTACTCCAAATGTGGTGAAGTGAGCACTGCTGAATCGGCATTTCGTTTGCTGCCTCGAAAGAATTTGGTTACATGGAATGCAATGATGGCAGGGTACGCTCAGAGTGGGGGTTTCGAGAAGGCAATCCAACTATTCGAGGAAATGAAGGATGTGAAGGGTTTGGAGCCTGATTGGATCACATTTCTAAATGTCATAGCTTCATGCTCGAATGTCAACGTGTCACTGGAGACTGCAACTCGATATTTCGAATCCATGATCAACGATTATGGAATCACACCAGCTGTGGAGCACTGTTGTTCGATGATCCGACTCATGGGACAGAGAGGGGAGATCCGAGGGGCATTGAGGATGATATACAACTTTGATTTTGAATTGAGTGGAGTGATCTGGAGGGCGTTCCTCGGTGCCTTTGGACCTTCTGGGAATTTGGAGGTTGCTAAAATTGCAGCTGCAAAGGCGATTAAGTTGGAAGGTGATGATGACTATGTTTATGTAATGTTTTCTAACATACTTGCCTCGTATGGCAAATGGGGAGATGTGAAGAAGGTGAGGAAGCTCATGAGCAAGAAAAGGGTGATAAAAGAAGTTGGTTGTAGTTGGATTGAAATGGAAACAACACCTCCATGAGCATCAATAATAGGTGAATTATTTATCAGCCGAGCATCCAGTGCGTAGAAAGAAGTTAAGAATTAGCATTTCACTGGCCTACTGATAAAGCACATATAGTAGGCTTGAAACTTGGAAACTTAACTGCAGAGTCGACAACCAAGTTGCTTTGTTGATTGCGATTTGTTTGCTCTGGAGGACATTTCCATAGATAACGATCATCGCCTGATCATGATCATGCTTTAGGTAGAAACTCATGTATATGACTAGCTTGTCAATATGCAATAAAGCCTAACGACTCCCCCACGTCTCTCCTGTATAAAAGCTCAAGAGCTCCCGAATGTGAGAACTATGTTTTGCCCAGTTCAGTAATACAATCTCAGTTTTGTTTACTTCATTCACCCCTTCGATCGAGTCTTCAAACATATATCAGAGCTTTCAATTCCAGGCTGTCGATCGATTTCTCCAACAGCTTCCGTTGATTCCCTTTTCTTCCTCAAGCACGCTCTCCTATTGCTGATCTACACCAAAATCCTCGTAATAAAAGTGCTATCGACGAATATGTCACAATGAATATTCATTTATCTAATTTGAACAACAACAATATTGGTCACGGTACGTGGAATCAGTTTTCTGGCTTTCTAATCGAGACATTCAACCAACAACAATTGCGATTGTGCAGTTTCAATTCAAACCGATTGCAAACCACAAGCTTTTATAATGAAGATCAGTTCAATGCAAACACGATTCGAACCGCATTGGCGCTCACTCACCTCAAAAGGGGAAATAAATCACTTTCATTGCATTCTTCCACATACCCCAAAAAGAGCATGAAACGATATAACTCGTAGTTCTTGTTGTGCAAAGATATGGCAGGAGTGGCCTTGATAACTCTGTATTTTTATTTTCTGGATACAAGGTAATCCTAATACGAGGGGCAACTATGAATGATCAAACAAGAAGAATTAACTTGCATCAACACTAACCCTATAGTTAAAATTGCAGTGTCAAGAAGTAAATCAGTCAAGATTTGTGTCACCGACGAATCAAATAAAAATTCTCAACTGCTTCTCAAGGTATCAAGCAGTCAGCATCTTACATATACGCACTCCACTCTTCATAGACATGAAAAGCAACAAATCGTCCCTTGCTTCTGATAACAAGGCAAAATGACCTATCACGAATTTCTCCTCTTAAATCACCTTGGAACTGACAGCCCGAGCTCTATAGAAGTCAACAAAGAAAAAACAATACTTCAATTAGCAACTGAACATTGGGACAGCTTAAATAGTTGTATATCGTATTCCAGGCCATATTCACCAATAATCACAAACTGCATAGTTGGTCTGATATTCGACATTAGTCTAAGTCTAACCAATATGATCCTAAACAATACTGTTTTCCACTTTGTTTTCAATCACAAACTGCATAGTTGGTCAAAGAGCCCACCTCCAAAACAGGATACTTCTTTCACGTCCCATCAACATCATCTGGTAAAAGGAGCAGTTACGTTACCATATTACTCTCACTTCATGAGAAACAAACTTAATATCTATGATTAAAATCTTGTCAAAATCCTTGCACTTTAGCTCTTACCCTAATTTGTTAGTTATACTATCGCCAATGCGTCCTTAGCTTCTAAACACATTAATTCTACTTAGTCCTGTAGGGGTATGCAGAAGAGAATTTGGCAGACGCCAGACTCAAACTTCACAACTAATCCTTCAGCAAAAAACCTATATAAAATGGAAGGTCAAGACAGTAAAATATGAAGTAGTTCCAGCAGAAGCTGACACTACATTGGCTGTATTTCGATGCTAACAAGAATCCTACTGTGAATTGAGGTAGCATGACCAAGACTCTGCAAATGTACAATGCGCTTTGCAGTTATATCGTAGCCCTAGCCTGCCTTGTCCAGTTTTCGCATTGAAAAGCTGGCATCGAATAATATCGATATAATCTAGCCTCTTATTTGACATCTTCTACAGGGAAAATTAAGTAGAACTTTGATCAGGAGTCAACTCAGAGGTTTGGTACTATGCCCAATGAAAATTAAATAGGCAGCAGTTTGTTACCAGAACACCTAGTATATATTGAAATTCATACACTAGATCATGACCACATGAGAATCTAGACTTATGGGGTAAGAGAACAAGCCTTTCATCTCATTGTGAGAATTCACACATAGGCAACCAAGTGAAGCTATGCAAACTTCTCAATAGAAACTCCGACCAGGCGACCATGGAGGTCAAAATGATCGAACTAACAAGTTGGAGATTACTAACGAAATACTAATTTGTGTCATACTTGATAAGGATGCAGTGGGCCATAATTGACAGATCCCCAGTTTATTTCTTTAGATATTATGTGCCTGCAGGAACCAAATACCCTTAGTCAGACTGTGCAAACACCCTATGGCCAGTTGAGATCTCCAGATTAGATTGACCCCCAATAAGAGACCCTAACTCAAATTCTAGCTCCCTCGTGTTCTCTAACCTAATCATCATTTCATCATGTTCATCATCATAGTCTCTAAACAGAACCTCAATTTCGTGCCTAAAGTTTCTAACTTTAAGGACCACAACAAGAATCAATTTACGCACAAAGTCCCGACAAGTATAAAGTGAAACATCCATGTAATCAACAAGGGCCAATTATCATTCCTTCCATTTCAATGATATATATGACAATCAAGAAAAGCAACATATAACAAATTTAGGGGTTTGAAGAGAAGCTAAAAAACGCTACTCACAGTCAAGAGAGAGTAGTAGTAGCAGTAATAAAAGCTTTTTCTTAGCAATGTAGCTACTAGAGGCCGGGATAGGTGCAGCAGAGTGTACCCTGAGAGAGAGCACGGCCACTCCTCGAAGTCGTGCTCAAGCATGAAGTCATCCTCGCCGTCGCCACCGCGCTATGCAGGGGCAGCAAAGACGCCGCGCATCCCAACTCCGAGGGAATCCTGGAAATCAAGCCCACCGGCGGGGGGAAAACATAAGCAGCAATAAAAAAACTGAAATTGGAGTGAAATTCCGACACTCACTAAGAAGCCAAACCCCGAGCTCCGTACCTGGAGATGGAGAAGCGGCGGATAGGAGTAGCAGAAGAAGAAGTGCTGGCGAAGGATGAGGTAGAGCTGGTTGATCTGGATTTTGCAGCGGCGGATCTGAGGGCAGATTTTATGGAGGATAGGGATGATCTGGAGACGAATTTGGTGCCGAAGGAAGCCATTGATGTCTCAGTGGAAGAAGATGAATGGAGTTTTTTCGAAAGTTTTGAAATTGGGCAGTCTCGATTTGTCTGAGAGGGTTTAGGGTTTTAGGATTAGGCGCCGGGAAAAATTCCTCTGTTAGAATTCGCCGACTGCCCGATCTTTCCCGAGACGACTGAAAGGGGAGAGAAAAATGGTTATGGGCTGTGAGTTGTGATTTGGTTTAGGCTTTTTGGACCTTTTTCTGTAGTGGGCTGAGCTTTGTCTGGCTAAACGGACAGGCTTGAAGATTTAAGTCAAATTGTAGAAATAAGCACTCAACTTTGGGTCAGTAACATAACGAGTCACTTAAATTTAATTCCTAACAAAATGATAACACTTAACTTTGCGCTAAGCCACTAACTAAGCAACTATCAAATCGGTTAGTTCGCAACTTCGTTCAACTCCTCTCATCCATAAATCCGCTACTAAAGTGAAATTATTTTTAAGAAACAATACATATTCGGTGATTACTTGAGGCGTATTCACGAGACCAAGACACAAATCATGAAAGGACCCGTCAAGCAAGTGTTCTAGACTCCCCACTTGTAGAAACCTCGATCAAATATAGCCTCAATAAGCAGTTCATGGATGACGGCATAGTATATTTTTCTTTTGAATTTTTGATCATCTAATCTCTGGCGATGTGAATCAGCATTCTCTATACATGCTTCTTAAAAAATAATAATCTAAAGTCGATGTATCTAGACTCTAAGTAGCGTATATTTAGAATTTAGATTACATATTGGTTTCGTTGCAGATTTAAAAATGCATGCAGTAATTTCCTCTACAAGGAAAGTTTCCTTCTTTGTTGACCAAGTTTGTTTCTAATCCAAAGTCCAAACATGAAGACAAAAGCTTTTTGCCCACTCCATCGGCAATATCCAACAGCAATTTTCTTCTTGTGCCCTTCTGGCCTGTATATTGCTTCCAGGCAGCAGTTGGTTTAGCTGGTGTTCTTTCTCTTGTATCCTCAACTCAACAACCAAAGTATTTTGCCCTATTGCATAAACAAACTATTCCTTTCCGGCAACGAGTTTTGGCAATATTCTGCCACCCTTGCATGACGTAATACGCATTTAATTGAAAATACTTCATTATTGAAAATATTTGAGCAATTATAGCGGTTATATATATATATACATCATAAATTGGAGTTCTTGATCGAGTTAACTCTCACATCCATTTTAATTAGCTTATGCTCATGATTTCAATTCATTTATGTATTCTTTTCGAGAAAGATCAAATTGAATCGAAACATTTTTTCTTCCACATTTGAGAATCAAAACCTGGTCTAATTATGCATCATTTGATCCACAATAATATATAAAAAAAGTTTCCATTTACCCGTAACTCTTTGTGATTTGTGTCTATTAATCTAACTCGAAACAAGAATTAATCTTTTTTTTAATTGTTTTATATACACGAAAGGAGCATGCCGGAGAGGCAGACCAGCAGGGCGAAATGATTCCACGCCGCCGACGATCGTCGAACCCCCGTCATCCCCACGCCGTGTGAATTCGAAGAATTCTCCGACGCCAGCAAAGAATTGAACTTGAAATTCGGATTGGAACCATAAAGCGCCTGGATCCCTTCCACGTCATCGACTTTGAGCTCCACTTTCTTCATCCTTGGGCTCAGGCTCGGATACATAACCGCTTCCTTGACCGAGCTGTGGGCCAGGCCCAGCACGTGACCGATCTCGTGGGTCGCCACCGATTCCAAGTCCACCGCCACCCGTGACGTCACCCCGTCGAAATCGTCCGCCGCCGCCCAAGTCTCCGCCGCGTCGAGGTGGAGCCGCCCGTTCTCCGGTGAGAAGGCGTGCGCCAGCACCCCCAGCACGCCGTCGAACGCCTCCCCATCGCCGTGGTCGCCGCGGTACCACCCGATCTTGATGTCCGCCGACCCGTACTCCTCAGACTCCCGGAAGCTCACCGGAATCGCCGCCGACCACCGGTCGAATGCCCGCCGGAAAACCCGCCGGACGTCCTTCGCGCTCAAGTACCCCACCCTGTGGTCCGGCGAGAACGCGTACGTCAGGGTCATCGTCTCCCCGTCGCCGTCGCCGTCGCTCCCCCTCTGCCACCGCGGCCGGCCGTAGAAGTACGCGAACCGCTTCGTCGCGTGCAGCTTCGACGGCGACGGGGGGGACGCCGAGTCGGCGACGCCGCAGCGCGGCGACATGATTGCTGATACCGTGGCCGAATCAAGCTTCCCGGTGACCGTCAATCCGAGGTTCCGCTGGTAGGATAAGACGGCGGATTCCAATTGGCCGTCGAACAAATCGGAGAAATTCAAATTACTACCCGAACTTCCAAAACTCGAGAAATTGGTACCCTCGAGGTAGCCGAAGCGGTGGAAGTAGCGCTTGAGGTCGGCCACGCCGCTGAGCTGGCTTCCTTTACCGGCGTCGATCAGGCGAACGAAGTTGTGCCACGTGGCGTTTTGGGTTTCGGGTATAACGGTTACGGCGTCGGGTATGATTCTGGCGGGAAGCAGGGGAAGGCGGGAAAGGTAGAGTAGAGAAGAACAGAGGAGGAGGAAGGTAGTGAAACGGGAATAACTGAAAAATCGAATCATGGCTTTCTGTCTTCTCTTTCCTTTTCGGCGGCTGAAGAAGATGGAGGAGGAGATGAGCCGAACAAAAAAAAAAAAAGTCCCCACCTTTTCTGAAGGAAAGGGAAAGGTTAATGAATGAATCAATGGAGGAATTTAGAGTTTTTAAGTGGGTGGTTTTCGGGCCAATGGGAGCTTAATTTATTTGGAGATAGATAGAGAGATAAGGTGGAGGAACAAGTTATATATGAATGAAAGGGATGAAGAGGAGGGCAAAGGTTAAGGAAGATTCTGTGTCTGCCGTGTGTGGCTTTTGATCAGGAATCATGCCTTGGGAGATTCTGACTTGGAGGAGGAGGGAAGACTATGATGATGTTATTGGGGTGACTTGACTCTCATAAGGGGAGCTATGGTGGGTAAACCACTGTCGAAATTCTTGGTTTGATGATCTACATATCCCATCATTTCCAAATTGGACTAGTGAAATTTTGTTTTTAATTTGGCGGATTAGAATATATAGCGAGTTATATCTTACATAGGTAAATATGAGGTATTGTATATGCTGAGTACGAAAATGTATTTAGAGTTTGAATTGACCGGATTTTAAGACATGATACTATATTTAAATCCTTACAGATTAAAATCTAGGTATGAATTCTCTAAATATTATACACTAATATAATTTCAATTGGAAACAATAAATGATGATTATGATTGTTCGAATTACACGGACCTTCTTAGGGGTTGGGGTTTATAATTTAGATAACTAGGACATAAGGTTTACTCATTTAGGGTTGGTGTATAATATATTGTCCCAAACTTCAACTAATGAAAGGTTTAGATATTTTTTATTAAGAGCATGCTATAGTCTAAATTTACCCAAAGTACGATAGAAGCCACCAAGAAACATGTACGGGGTTGTTCGTGTGGAGAAGTTTGATTTGGGGAACTTTGAAATATCGTATATTCAAGGTAGGTGATCAAATAGGAAGCCTATTCTCATCACAACTTGAACAGGTTTCATTTGTGTTTGACCTATCCATAGTACTAGAACATATGTCTACAATTGGTATGAGTTGAGTTAGGACACAAGATGTGTGTAGTTTGAGTGTATGGAGGCATGTAGTGGTTGAGAAGTTTGCGACTCTTGTTTTAGCTAATTAAGAAGGAAGGTTTTGGCGAGGTAATATATGTTTATATATTCTACTCGATAATAGACATCTTTCTATTCTAAAAGTTTAAACTTTCGTTCTTATTAATTGGTAAATCATATTGTCATATACATTAAATATTCATGTATTTTATGCAATGAGAGATGTTGAACGGAACTGAAGGAAAAATAATAAAATATCATCTTAAATAGTCCAATAAGTTATAAAGTAAATTGTTAGTGCTCACTCAATTAGATCATGTATTGAGGCAATATTTTTTTTTATCACCTGATCCGACTCGTCATGAAAGTTGATATATCATCTAGCAACACAATTCGGTATCTAAGTACTAATAAGTGAACTTTTCATTACTCATTCTCACCATAATTTCCTTTTCTTTTGTTACACATGAGTCCATCAAAGAGTAGTGTATATTTGGGGTCAAGTGGGTGTAGTTAAATTTCTGCTCTTGGTCAACTGATTAATCGTTGTCTTGTGTAAAAGGTCCCAACTTTTTCAAATGAAGTGCATAAAACGGACTTTCTTGTTTAATTTTGTGGAGGGGACCATAAACCCATAATCACGCTTATTCACGCCACAATACATAATTAGCCGCGCTTAAATACCCAATTAGACAGTGGAAGTGAAAATGGTTTTAAACTTCTAATCTTGTAAAGTTTCCTGCAATTAAGTTACAGACGTCCGTTCATCGTCATTTTGTGTATAGTTGGCTTCTCGTTCTTACATTTTAGGGCTCTGTCTTCTGTTTGTTGACCAAATTAATTAGGTGGTGCCGATAAGACTTTCTCTTCGTTTTCCTATTTATATATGTTTGTGCTGAAGGTGTTCTGTTTGGTGGGGAGAGATGCATCAGAGCTTCAATTACTTGCACAACAATATAATCTCACAGTGATGACGCTCTTCAGCTCAACAACTGATACCATATGTCCATTGTTTAATGAGATAATTAGTTCAACTAATTATTTCTTTCATCCTTCTTGCAAATACAAGTTTATCCTTTCTATGATACTAGCTTTTTACCTGGCCTGTTGGTCGGTGAGTTTCATTTTATCATTTATATTAATCAATTTATCGATATGTTTAAACTATTTTAGATCTTTTAAATTTTTTACATTTGCATTCATATGTGAGTATGCAGTGCGTCTATAAATTAAAAATTCTCAATACTTAGCACATTCACTTATGATGTTTCGATTATCTGATCATAAATCATATCACAAAGATATATCACGTCCCATATAGAATCATATGTCAAGATTTGTCAACAACGATACTCAATTTTTTTAGGCAAAATACAGCTGTATATCCACAACTATCAGGTTTGTGACAAATATATCCACAACTATCGAAATACACGAAATCTCCAAAAATCGGAAGGTTGTGTGACAAATCTATCCACTTCCGTCTGAAACTATAACGGCGTGTCAGACGGCGTTAAATTGACTAACGGAATGTTGAATCGATGCCAGCTCACCTGCCACATAAGCCAAAAAGCAACAAAACTTTACACATAGATGCCAAATAGGCTAGTTTAATAAAGGCAAAATACAGTTGTATATCCACAACTATCAGGTTTGTGCCAAATATATCCACCACTATCAGGTTTGTGACAAATATATCCACAACTATAGAAATACACGAAATATCCGTTTCCGTCCACTCCGTTAACTCCGTCAGTTAACTTGATGACTGGACAAACGGTGGATGCTTAGTTGACGTGTTTCTGACCCCACTGAATGACGTGGATTAAAAGAGAGAAAAAATTAAAAATCCTAAAAACCACAGACAGCGAGACTAAAAATCCAACATAGAAACACGCGCGATAACCACTGATCCTCCTCCGATCGACGCATCCACCCCCAAATAACCCTATCCCAAGCCCAGATTTTGATTCCAACCACAATCCCCAACCATTGCCTCCCTTTTACTTCGACGGCTTCCATGCAGTCGGTGCCATGGTGATACCAAGTTTGAATCGAACCAAATCGCCAACAGAGAAGACTACAACATCGAGGTCTAACAGATAACGGTGTAAAGTTTGGTTGCTTTTTGGCTTATGGCAGGTGAGATGGCATCGATTCAGCATTTTGTTAGTCAATTTAACGTCGTCTGACATGTCGTTATAGTTTCAGACGAAAGTGGATAGATTTGTTACACAATCTTATGATTTTTGGATATTTCGTGTATTTCGATAGTCGTGGATATATTTGTCACAAACCTGATAGTTGTGGATATACAACTGTATTTTGCCTAATTTTTTTCTCTTTTAATCCACGTCATTTAGTGGGGCCAGAAGCACGCCAACTAAGAATCCACCGTCTATCCAGTCATCATGTTAACTGACGGAGTTAACGGAGTGGATGGAAATGGATATTTCGTGTATTTCGATAGTTATGGATATATCTGTCACAAACCTGATAGTTGTGGATATACAGCTGCATTTTGCCTTTTTTTTATCTTGTATAATATATGCCATTCAATGAATCTCGAGTTTGGACAAACTCTCAACCAATGATGTTGCTCAGATGACGACAACTTAGTTAGAATTTTTTTATAAAGGTACTTCAATATTAGATAAATTTGGTCATCCCAATTGAAAGTTTACTATCTTAGTGTATGATCATATTTGTCGATCAAGACACTCAATTTAATATTTTATACAATATGTACCAATTGTTAATACCTAAAGTTTAATTTTGACTCACCCTCAACTCATGGTCGTTGTTTAGATGTTGGTTTAGAATCTCGGTCCAAGATACTCACACACTGTCGAGGGTTCTAATCTTAACATGGTACATTAGTGTATAATTTGCTAACTAATCAAATATGCATTTGCTAAAATTTATTTATCTTTGGTGTTTATTTTGGGATAAAAATTCCATTACTTATACTAATATCTTCATTTTATTGGTGTAGTGCCACATCCCTAATCAATATCGAAGCATGATACTATACTCTAAGTAAGAAAACGCTATCAGAATCACGAATTAACCGGATTTGTGGGCATGATACTATACCCTAACCCTTGATAAGTGAACCTGAGGTCTTAGTTATCTAAATCATAGAGCTTAACCCCTAAGATTGTGCAGGTAATTTGTTGCATATATTTTTTCGAATCATGACCATTGATTTTTGTTTATAATTAAACTGATGTTAGCGTATGAGATTTATAAATTTAAGACCTAGATTTTAATGGCTTTGAGAATAATACCATATGCCAAACTCCAGTCAATTCAAGGTCTATATATCGTTTTCTTACTCAAAGTATGTCATAATATACATATATAAATATAAAGAGTTTAATATATTTTTAAGTGTACTTAACACCTTTGTTTGACCGAAATATGTAAACTGTTAAGAAAAATAAGGGGAAATATGAACAAATGTAAGAGAAAATAAGGTATGGAAACATGAATTATAAGAGAGAAGAAAAGTTGTCTTTCTTTATCGCATTCATTTGTACAATTAGGTACTACATTATGGATTCGTCGTATTTCTATTAAAATGGAAAAAAACAACTTTTGAAGTATTTTGCTATTTAATACTTGTTTTTGTTGATAGATACAAATATTAGAAAAAGATAGTGTTTGATAACCAAAACATAAAATTATATAGTTGGTTTTTCAAATTCAATTGATTATTAAATGTTGATTATCTACACTTCACTATATTAAGTTCTAATAAAAATAAAAATTAATTGATCAGATTTAATCAAATTTTTTTTTTAATTATAATATATGTCACTCTCCAAACGTAAGTATACTGCTGCTACACATATATATTGCAAAAAAATTATTGAATAAAAAAAAGAAAAAATTAAAAGAAGATAGAGATAGCTACATAAATGATCATTAAAATAAAAGAAAAATATTAAAAGAAGATAGATATAGCTACACTAATTGATTATTAATTAACTTTTTTGTTTGTAAAAAAAAGTGTCCACCATGGCACCTTGTAAATTCTTCAAATGCTTATGTGGCAACAAACTTCTTTTGAATTGCCATAATATTATGTATAGATAGATAGATAGCATGGCTTATAAATACATATGTCCATTGTTTAATGAGATAATTAGTTCAACTAATTATTTCTTTCATCCTTCTTGCAAATACAAGTTTATCCTTTCTATGATATAGCATGGCTTATAAATACATAGCAAACCTGAAAGAACAATGGATAATAACAGTCTAACTTTACGACCAACCCACGAGTTCGATCAAATTAGTCTAGATGGTGTATAGTTTTAGGTCAGGATGAGTATTTTAGAAACAACGAGGCAAAAGTAGTCTGTAAAGTTCGGATCAATTTAAGATATTAATCATTGAAATTATTCTATCACGATTCAATTTTAGAAGAAGAAGAAAAAAGACATCAAATTATGCCATGGATCATGTTAGGATATGACTTGAATTTTATTTGGGTTTGTTTTGTGTTTTAGGCCTATTATGTTTGGGTTTGGGATTGGGCTTTGTTTGACCTTTTTCCTTGTATGTTTGGGAAAAGGTGTTTGGTTTTCTATTTGGAATTAGGAGAAGAGTTCTATAAATACTCTTCATCACCCTAGTCTGTAGTAAGGTCAGTTAGGTTAGTTTGTTTGGTTTGTCCATTTGGAATTTGGTTTGTAACTTGTACTCTCCTCAAATCAGTGAAATTTGTTCTCCCCTGCTCGTGGATTAGCTAGCACACATTGTGTTAGTGAACCACGTTAAATTTGTGTTCGTTCGTGCTAGTTTGGATTATCGATTGCACGCTTCTGTTCTGACAAGTGGTATCAGAGCCTGGTTTGGTTCGGGGTGGTGGACGTCAATTTGGTGGACCCTCATTCGGTGACCTCAGGATTTGAGATTTGCGTTTGTCTGGCGGGTCAAAGGTGATTCGCGTCTGTTTGGTGGATCCACGAGAGATCCACGTTTGGGCTACATCTGGTTTGGCAGATCAAGGGAGGTCCGCTCGCGTCTAGGAAAATCCTTGTACCAAGAAGCCCATCAATACAAGGTGTCTGGCAGATCAAGATAATCGCTGAGGTGAGGACACGATGTTCGTGGTCCTTGGCTTGAGGGGAGGATTGTTATGGGACAATCCAAGTACCACATCACTTATACTATGGAAGGAACCCTTGTATATTAGTGTCCACCAATCTCATTAGTACGAGGCCTTTTGGGGAGGACACCCAAGAGTAAAACCGTGCGGGCTTGGTCCAAAGCGGACAATATAGTACTAATAGGCTGCCCAGTTATGACCATTCGGATGCCCAACCTAACTCGACCGATCTTCTTTAATCAACTTATTTGCATATGTTCGTCGAGAGTCAACGTGTGAAATAAAGTATCATTACATTGAGAAAATTATTGATACTGTAGGTAGATATTGTTAGTAGAACTGAGAATACCTAATTCAATACCTTTTTACACGACACCAAACACGTGAATGAGTTGGTAAGATACTTCTATGAGTTAACCATATTCGTTAGCTTAATGGATTGAAACACAATTAAGTAGGGGGAAATTTTTACCATATTTGTGCAGACTTGACACTCATCTAAGTCAAATGTATGGGGTTTAACTATATACCAAAACAAACTGAAACTATTGATCACTAAATGTGAGGTTGTGGCTCATGAGAAAGAAAGAGACCTCAAGAAAGAAAGAGAGACAGTGACAAATGTAGGCGGCTAAAGGCTAAAATAAAATGTCTTTTTGGGCTTTCGCTCTCAGTAGTGCACTGAGTGAACCATGACGTAGCCAAATTAAAATGTTTGTTAAGTGCTTCTCAGTAGTTTTATATCACCTCAAAACTATTACGGGAACAATTTGGATTAGTGGGCCTCGATTTTGGGCCTGGCTCGAGGCTGCATCTCACGATCCAAATCCATGGCACAAAATTTTGACTCTCGTTCCCCAGCAAGATGAGGCAAGCAACCAAATAAACCAATGGAAACGGATGGCCCAGTTAAGAATCAATAGCAATTACGTAACTAATGTAGTAAAAATCATGGTTTAAATTTAAAATGTTACGTTTTTACATTTTCACGTCACCAAAAAAACTTAAAATGTAGTCAAAACCTATGCTTTAAAGCTTTAAAGTTTACATTTTTATGTTTCTAAATCACTTTAATGCTTCTACGTCGAATCAAGATTTTGACTACATTGATTGTAACACAAACACGAACACATGCTCCTTAACAATATGAGGTTGTGAAGTGATATAATAGGACTTGTTACCAACACAAACACCATTTTGGAGGTTGCCCTATGTGCGGTATGAGATAGATTCAAGATTTGATTATAATACGTGTTGAGTAAATTTGAGAGTTAATATAGGATGGTAAGCTGTAAGCTATAACATTTGTATTTCAAGAGTTCGTCCTTTTGCACTATGGATCTCGACTTCGCCGCTATTCCGACTAGATTGCTCTGCCAACTGTGTTAAAAAGAAGTGTGTCGGTAAAGTAAAAGTTTGCAAAAATAGAGAAGTAGCGATTTTATGCGACTAAAATGATATGGTAGACAACAGGATAATCTGAAGAGGTCACAACTGCACAAGATCAAGGTGATATATGGACGATCCATTGATCTTTAATTCTTTATCTCCGATTCCTACTCTTCTCCCTTTTCCCATTTCGTCTCCACTTTCTGAGCCACTCGTTTGGCTCCATTCATAAGCGATCCACCTGCATATTTCTCCGGAAAAAACGATTCACCTAGATAGCTGCTTCAGACTCGGCAGCCGTCGGGCTCTCCCAAAATATTGTGTTTCTGGCGAATGAATGTTGGTTGAAGGTGAACCCTCTAGATATAGCTTTTGTGTTGTGCGAATCATTCCCCAAGAACCATAATCAACTACCGGTTAGGAAAAGAGTATCTGGAAAGGGTTAAGCTATGGTTGGTCCGGCTTTAAGAAGTGTTTGTTATTCAAAATCGACGACAGCCTAGTCAAACATTTTTGTAAGTCCAATTTTTGCAAAAGCGAGAAAGTGCTTTTTATAATATAAACTTCGATTTTGAACTTTTGTTAAAACCTGTTTTGAATATACAAAATTATCTTTACCTTTTTGTAACAAAAAACATACATCTTCGTTTATATATAATTTAAAACGTATAAAATGTAATAATAAAATAATTTTATATTAAAAAATACAACAAAATCAATTTTGACTATTTGTATTCATATTTTAAATAACAATTTGTTTTTAATCATTTTAGATGATCTATGATATTAAAAAATTATTTTCTAATCGTTTGTCAGCCAAATACTCAACTGCTTCTTTTTTAAAAGTACTTTTCCTAAAGTGTTGGGTTGTGAGAGTTGACAGTGAAGAAAAGAGGATTAAAAGGTGAAGTCTCAGCATTTAGATCCCTTTTAAATCTGGCAATTCGAAACTCGAAAGGAAACCTTAGCGAATTGCGATTTAGAATCATAAGTGCAGTTTTATATTTGACCAAACGCGAAACAGTAGATACTATATGAACAGCTCGCCAATTCAGCCCACTAATTTAGGGGTCGTTTGGAAGTTGCGATTGTTTTGGTGAGATTGTTACTATACATGTATTCTCTAAAATGCATCATTTTTTTTAGCAGAAACAATACATGGATTGCTTCTTCGATATGATAGAATCTATCACTCAAAATGAGTGATCGTTATATCTCAGCTTTTAGCTAGGATTGTTGAGTTGAAAATATATTGTCTTAGTTTTTAACTGATGCGACATACACAATTACACAAATCAAACGTTGTATTTTACAATGCATCAAATTTAACAATAAATGTATAATATTATACATGCATTCACAACAACACATCTACTACGCAACTTCCAAACGACCCTAATACGATACAGTTTGTTTTTTTGTACCACAAGGATGGTTTGGTGCGATGCACACCCCTACCTGGCTACCTCCATCAATCGGCGGTGATCAATTCTCGCCATATGGCTCTACTTGATGTCCCACTCCGCTAAAATGACACTTCTCTTCCCTACTACCGTTGTCCCTTTCCCTTTCCCTTTCCCACTCTCCTAATTAACTCCCCATTTTTCCTCCTGTCTACTTCGTATCATTTGTCGCCTCCCAATTTCTCATTATCCATAAACAGACTACGGGTCGTTTGCTTGGTGGATTTGAAAAATGAGGGTTTTGGCCAATAAAAATCTTGGAATTTATGTTGGATTTATTAGATTATGGATTTGAAGAGTTTAATGTTTGCATGATAGATTTGATGATGAATTTGTTAAATAAATAATTAACCATCAAGAATTTGCAAATCCCAAATCAATATGTGGGATTTACAAGTCCGTGGGGTCCACGGATTTTGTTCCAAAATAAAGACCAAATTCGTGGACCCCACGAATTTAGCATCCTTCAACAAACAATGTACTTATGTTAAATCCATCAAGCTTGGAATTTGGGTACCAAATCCATGACCCAAATCCAACAAGCAAACGAACCTACAACGCCAGCATGACCTGTCCCCAGACTATATTACTATTAATGCCAATCACATACAGTTCTAATTACTTGTGCGATTTCCATATACTGTACCATTTGCTGAACTATTCTAATTATGTGCTAACCTAAACTACCACTCCAAACCTTACTTAGAACCGCAAATTATTTATAACCGAGTTTAAATGAAGAAGAGAGGGAGAAAGAAAAGAAAGGAGAGGTCAAGAAAGCTGTAGTTGTAGTTTAGCTGATTTAAGATTCAGACAGATTTTAGGTTTTCTCTTGTAAACCTTTTTTTTTTTTTTTTGACATTTCGTTATAACATTTGAGGGATTTTGATAAGTGAATGGTGTTGTTACTGTTATCGGCCAAAGAACGAGAGTTTCGATCACAAATTAATGATTTGAATGCATGAAAATTAATTTGTTCTAGTGATTCTGTTACCAATCTTCAATGTTATTTAAACGTCTAGAAATCGTGCATTGCTTTCGATTTTGTCACCGGTACTGATTGAACCTATTGGCAGGCATACCACCAATTAGGGATGCAAATTTCGACGTGGGCCGTTTTATTCAACCTGTTTGGCCTGTTTTGGGGTGGGATGGACATGGGTACTCTCATCAACCTGACCTCTACCGACCCTCCCCATTCTCGACCCGTTCCTACCTAAATTACATTTAATCTTTGTCAAATTACTTAGGTATTTTATTTTACTACATCATGTTTTAGCTACAATAAAATTGTAAATTAGTCAAAACATTAATTTCTCCGATAATTTAATTATATTTATCATTTTATGGTTTGTTTCTTGATTTATTTCTAATATTTTTCATATAACTTACATATTCATTGAGTTGTGTCCCATAAAAAATTACCAAACCTAAACGTGACTAGCCATAAAAATTGAGATGCATATAAGTATCGAGATATCCATACCGACCTGTCTATAGTCATTCTTACCACCAATTACATTTTACAACTATGCGTACTAGACTGCTACACATAACCATAGATTTAATTTAATTCCCATTTATCGAGGACAAAGATATGATTACTCACCTAAAGCTATAACCAACAAACCAAAGAAAATGGCCTCATTTTCACACCCTTTTCTAGGGGCCACTTTTTCTTTCTCTTCCAAAAAGGAAGAGGTTCTACTTCAGATTTCAGACCCTCTCCACTTCCAGAAAAAAATCCCAAAAAGCAAAAAAAGTAAAACTCACCCCTTCCCCTTTGTTTGCGAACAGTGATCACGCAGTACCTCCAAATTCCCGGCGCACTATTCACGATTACGCCTCTCTCCCTCTCGGCTCCCCGCCATTCCTTTTCCTCGTGAGAAGTTCGCTCGCGAGTTCGATTCTTTGCGCGTGAACGGAAACGGCCACGCGTTCGACCTGCCGTCGGAGGAAATGCTGTCGGCGGGGGCGATGGCGGTTGAATGTTAAGAGTAAATCGACGATGAAGGTAGTAGTGTTAGGGTTAAGAACCGATGGGAGCGGGAATGGCCAAGGAGGCGTCGAGGTTTATTAGCTCGATACCGCCGGCCAACCTGGCGCTCTTACAGCAACCGAACGGTAAAGTGAACACCGCCGCCGCTGGCGGAGGAGGAGGAGGAGGAAAGGTTCAGAGTATTCATCATCAACAGCAGCATAATGAGTGGTGCTTGTGGCGAGGGAGGTGGAGATCCTCTGCGGCACAGGGAATAATGCAGCGGAGGAAGATCCCGTGGTCGTTAATCTGCGGCTTGATGCTGTTCGCTCTCGGGATGGTTTCGCTCTTCACTGGACATATGGCCTCTGATCTCGAGTGGTACTCTCAGCGGCTGGTAAAGCGTAGCCTCTACTCTAGATTCGTAAGCTCTGCTTTCTCTGAAACATTTCTCTTAATTGCGTTTTTCTGTCAGTCTCGAGAATTATGGAATTTACAGTAATCATGAAGAAGAAGAAGACTAAATTTGCTCTGTTGAACGTTTCTGGTAGCTGTCGTTTTCTTAGTTTTGTCGCCATTGATGTGGACATTGATTTGATTGATTTTGTAGAATGTTATTCGACGAGAACCTATCGATATTTGGAGATCCAAGTACTCGAAAATGTTCTACGGATGCAGCGAAAGAGGCCGCAAATATGCTCGTAAGTTCGCTTTCCCTTCATTTTCATACCATAAATGCACAGTGTGGACCTGTTTCAACCTCAAGAGACTCAGATGAATTGGTTTAGGGTTAAGATAGAAGATTCATTTCGTTTAATCTGTGAAGTTTTAATGAATTCAGCTCCCTGAATTTTGCTGTGTGTCTACGTGTAGCTGCCACATCTGAACGGAAATCTAATGGATATCTTCTTATAGCAGCAAGTGGAGGACTAAACCAAGAAAGAACAGGAGTAAGTGAAAAATGTTGATTTCATTGCAATGTTATCAAGGAATTCGGTAGAAGCATTCTTAATCAGACAGTTCCTATCAAAATCTATCAGCCATGTCGTTGATTGCGCTTTTATCTTCGGTTGGCTGATGAACTGCATTGCATAGTTTTGGACTTCTATGGTGGTGCTGAGAAAGTTTGTACTATAAGCAGACCGTTGGTGACTTATTCTTTTTTCCCCCCTCCAGATAACTGATGCTGTAGTTGTTGCGAGGTTTCTTAATGCTACACTAGTTGTTCCTGAATTGGATCACCATTCTTATTGGAAAGATGATAGGTGAGCTTGTAACTCAGCAATCCTTGTATGGCACTTTTAATTATTTGCTCCCTGCTCTGTCATTGAGCCCTAATGCATTTATTACTTGACACACAGTGATTTTGTTGATATATTCGATGTCGATTGGTTCATCTCCTACCTTGCTAAAGATGTCACAATTGTCAAAAGAGTTCCAGATAAAGTTATGCGATCAATGGATAAGCCTCCATATACAATGCGCGTACCCAGAAAGTCCCCACCCGAATATTATATGGATCAAGTTTTACCTATATTATTGAGGAGACAAGTAAGCCAACTCCTTGACTGTTGACATGATAGTTTTTATAGTAGTTTTAGCTTTTGCTATTCATGCCAATGACGTCTCGAGCAATCGTGGATATGTTTGCAGGTTGTGCAGTTGACAAAGTTTGATTATAGGCTTGGCTATGAGCTTGATGAAGAATTGCAGAAGTTGCGGTGCCGTGTTAACTATCATGCTCTGAGATTCACAAAGCCAATACGTGAAGTTGGCCAAAAGATTGTTATGAAAATGAAAATAATGGCTACACGCTTCATTGCTATTCACTTGAGGTTTGTTTGTGGGATCTCTTGGCATGTCTAAGAATTTCTGTTATAAATTGTTGTTTGTCTAGTTTCCAAGCATTACATGAATCTCTATCGCTTAAATTGCAGAATAGACTCTGTTAGCCTGGCATTAAACAATTATTTGTTTAGAGTTTTGGATCTTTGGCATGATAAGCTACCTTAATCAGTTGCTGATGGCGAGAATTCATTATCATTAAATTTGACAACCATTTCTATTTCTGGAATTTTGACCTGAGTTGCTCTACTAGGGTCATTCCAACTTTAGAAGTAGGATAATATTGCAGATCTTTTCACCATTTGTGAAGTGTCAACTTACCTAATATGCCAACATCATATGAGGTGGTGTGTAACAGTTTTTTCAACTTTGTTATTACTTCCTTATTATGCTATGTTGAAATGCCAATGCAATTGCTATTTGAATGGATAACATGCATAATTAATCGTTGTACTTCTGTAAGCGCTCTATGATGGTTACCTAACCACTTTTGTTTACAGATTTGAACCAGATATGCTTGCCTTTTCTGGATGCTACTTTGGGGGTGGTGACAAAGAAAGATTTGAGCTGAGTCAAATAAGAAAAAGATGGGACACATTGCCAGTAAGATGGCTGTAACTTAAAACTTAAAATTTCTTTTATCAGATTAGTTGTCAGTACATGTGATCTGCGTGTAGTTTGACGATCATATTATACATTTTCATTAGACAATCTGATATAAGTATGACTACATGGGTGGTGGATGTTCTGATTTGTTAGCAATGGTACTTTCAAATGATTCAGGATCTAAGTCCCGAAGACGAGAGGGCAAGAGGGAAATGCCCACTCACTCCTCATGAAGTAGGATTGATGCTTCGTGCCTTGGGTTTTGCTAATGACACGTACCTCTATGTCGCATCTGGCGAAATATATGGAGGAGAAGAAACTCTGCGACCCCTTAAAGAACTGTTCCCGAATTTTTACACCAAGGAGATGCTTGCTGACCAAGAGCTGAAACCTTTACTTCCTTACTCTTCCCGCTTGGCTGCTGTGGACTACATTGTATGTGATGAGAGTGATGTCTTTGTCACAAACAACAATGGAAACATGGCTAAGATTCTTGCTGGACGAAGGTAAGTAATTCATTCAGTTTATTATCTAATAATATACTTATCGTGTATATTCTAATTCTAGTAACACATACTTCTCAACGATCTGAATCACAGGAGGTACGCAGGACACAAGAGAACGATTCGGCCGAACGCTAAAAGGCTGAGTGCATTGTTCCTGAAAAGACAGAAAATGGACTGGGAAACCTTCTCCAAAAAGGTAAAATCATGCCAGAGAGGGTTCATGGGCGAACCAGATGATGCGAAACCTAGCAAGAGTGAGTTTCACGAACACCCTGCTTCGTGTATCTGTGAGAAGCCATTCACCGAGGACGGTAACTTCAAGGAAGAACCCACTTACTCACAGAACCGGTCGTCTCTCAACCCAAACGCTCGACGACAGCAATAAAGAGAATCTGTCTTCAGGAGAGGCTAAGGATGATGTTGAAGGAAAAGCTGATGCCAAGGAAATGCAACAGCAGACGTAGTAAGCCATTTTTTTGCTGAGAGACTTGAGATTCACTCATTCCGAGTACAGACAACTGTGCATACCAGTGAGAACTCTCATTCGCATCGCCATGATCAAGAAGCAACCTGCTGAGAACACTCTGGTTGTGTCTTCTTCTCCTGGTGCTTAGCTTCTGTAGGCAGATTGTGGACGGATGAGTGGTTGTACAGGAGAAGACTTTTGGTGAGTTGCAACTGTTCATAAAATTAGTTTTTGGTAGGTAAAATGGTGTGACGCTCGCTACAAAGATTGACGTGGGTGCTTACTTTTATTCTATTTCGGAAGTTAAGGATGAGCTAGTCGCTGCATGGTAAACACAACGAGAAATCCATGGTTTATAACAAACAATTCAGACCAGACATATTTCGAGGTAAAATGAAAGAGTTTCTGTAACCTTTTGAGAGGTCACAATAATGTGTCGAAAAACAAAATCACGGGTTAGGTACAAAGCATATAATATTGCTGTCAGGAAAGGATTGAGGTGTTATCGGTGGAATTAGAGTATCTCCGCGCCTTCCTTAAACGATTGTGGACAAACCTCAACAAGGACGTCTAGTCCAAAATGAAGGGTGTAATGTAACATGCTAATCAAATATCACGTCTACAAAACCGTGCGGGGTTAGGCTTACAGCGAAAAATATCTTTACCAGAAAAGTGTTGAGATGTTACAAGTGGTGACATAGTCTCTCTGTGTTCCTTTTGAATGATTGCGGGGTAAGTTCAACAAGGACGTTGAGCCCAAAGGATGGGTGTAATGTAAAACCCAAATGTCGCGTCTAAAATGCATGAGAGAAATCTGTAGTTCATAAAGAAATATCCAACCTTAACTGACAATATGCGTTTTGAGTGATGAAGTTCTTGCAAAAACTTTGAAGTTAAATATGCTTAGTATGAAACAGTAGAAAAGCAAGAACCGTAAAGTTGTACCGGAGGTTATACCAGAAAAGTTAGCGATAGTATAGTGTGTTGAAACCAAAAATTAATCATGGTTCAAAAACATTTCATACCCCGATAAAAATTTCCTATCAATTTAGCCTAATTAGGAGATTTTCTTATCAAACCATACAGTTTACACACTAGAGAAAAAATGGGGTGACATTTCAAAAAGTCATTGTGCTTCCAATAGTACATCCGTTACCATGAGTAGAGCAAAACATAGTCACACCCACTATATAAGCAATTACGGTGGGAGAGATTGAAAGTGAATAATATCTTGATCGGAAAAAGATTAAAGAGCAGATGAAAGTAGAAAATTGGGCGATATATCCTGGATTGATACGTTTCTAGTTGCATTTTGTATGCTTAAAATCAACCATATCCATTGTTTAAGCCAACTTAGCCGTTGGTGGGCCGCAAAATAGTTTTAAGGTAGAAGCCTTGAG
This sequence comes from Linum trigynum, assembly GCA_964030455.1. Taxonomy (NCBI): domain Eukaryota; kingdom Viridiplantae; phylum Streptophyta; class Magnoliopsida; order Malpighiales; family Linaceae; genus Linum; species Linum trigynum. The sequence goes on from OZ034816.1 coordinate 14,040,673, forward strand.
CAATATACCCCAAAAGCCCGAGCTTGTAATACTACACGGACAATTCCCATATACAAGACTAAGAGCCCTATTAACGGACGCAGCAACAGCAGACTAAAATCTAAATCTAGTCAAATCGTTAATCAGAGATATATGAACATCCTAAATTACACACTCCCAGCACTAAATATCTTCACAAGTTACTAAGGGAGAGCAAGAATTCTCCCCCAAATTCACTACCCTAAAATCACCCCTTCCTAATAAGCTAAATTTCTCTTCATTTCCAACTTCATTTTCTTCATTTTCAACTCCCCACGTTTTGCTTCAGCCGAGTCTCTCCATCTTCCCGAAAAGTCGAACTACCAATAGCGGTTTTATTTCCACTCTACTCCCACTGCAAGAGCGCTCCAAACCCTTCAACCATTGGTATTCCCTGCACTCAACCATATCGATTCCAGTAAGTTCGAGAACTTACGAATCTCAAAGCTGAGCAAGGTTAGCAGCTTTTACCTCTAGCGGCTGGCCTACTTTTGTGGCTTTTATCGTGCGAGACAGAGGGTATTTTCGAGACCATCAGTGAGCTTTGCAGCCCTTCCAGTAGCTGCAGGCACAATAAAATGGGATCATAAGAGGAAAGTTTCCAGAAGTTAGTTCGTCATTTGTAGCATGGAATGTAAAGATGGAAAATTTTGTTCAAGAAAGCAATCAAGTGCTTCTTACTCTTGATGTTGGCTGAATTCGTCGGTTGGACCTACGAGGAGCCTCAGCACCGGATGTTTCTCCTGCTGAACTAGCACCTGAGGAAGCTTTTCTCTCCTCCACCCTGCCCAACTTACCCACACCTGTGCTGAATTTCCCTTTACTTCCCCTTTCACCTCTCGCATTTACTGTTGAGGGTTTCTTAGTCGGAACAGCGTCCGGTTGTCGGACAGAAGAAAACACGACAGGAGCCCTTGGCGTCCCCTCGGAGCTAGAAAAGGCTCGGAAATCAATGGAACTCTGTTTTCCAGTTCCACTCGAACCTCCTCCACTCGCAGAAGCATTCTTTGTCTTCGCATTAAGATCTGTAAATGCGGCAACAGTAGTATCACCAGAAGTAGTCGAGCCTTGGGCTTGGGCATGACCACTAGTTTTACCAGGCAGCTTGGGAATCCTGGGCTTGGGGATGGCCGATCTTTTCACAGTGGTGTCAGTTCTCGAAGTAGTACCACCTCTCCATCGGGGAAATTTCGACGATGGGTCATTAGTTTCATCAGTTGTTTTATGACCACGAGCTCCTCCAACATAATGCTTGCTCACTTCCATGAACTTCCTCTTCTTCCCTGGCTTAGGCACACCAAACACAACATTCGACCCTTCTGCCTGCAAACCGGTTCGAGCCATTCTACTAGCGACTCCAGTGCTCTTGCCCATGTTGAATATCTTTTGTTCAGAAGCCAAATCCAGCAATGTTGGCTCAGCAGGTTTAGCAGACTCTTTGTCAACGTTTGCGTTCTCGGGTACTTTGTCCTTGTCTTTTGAGTCTGCTACAGGGTTCCATATTCTTGGTCGCTTCTCTTGTGGTGTATCTCCCTGCAAGATAGAGTAAGTAGTTAATTTTGTAGACTAGCTACAAAAAAAAGTGGTAACTGAAAAAGGAGTAAGTAGAGTGAACCAGTACCAGATGGGAAGGGACATTCTTCTCACTTGAATTGGACCATTCGATCCACTGCCCATCACTCCATAGAAGAGATGTCCGAAGATGCCATGCTTTTACTACTGATGTTTCTCCTTGTACTGCAGCCAAGAGCAGAGCAGGTATTATTAATGAACAACATTTTTACCGTGACTAAGAGCAAATGACAATCTGGGTAAGTGATTCAAGACATCCATACCTGGGAAATACACTGTTAACGAAGTGTCATCTTTCTTGTTCTTTTCCGTGACAACCCCTTCCCACCAACTGAAAGGGCATCAATGAACAAATTCAACATTAGAATCATTAAACAGATAAAATAGTTCTCACTTGAGAATTCATTAGTTCAAGAACCAAAAATATTAACAGGAGTACTAGCAGATTGACGAGAAATGGATCTAAGAGCCAATTAAGTTTGTTCCTTATTCACGATTGACACAATCAAAATTCAAACAGCACTAATGAAGCTTTTGCAAAGCCTGACTTACGATGCTTATAAAAAAGCATCAGGCTAACATGGTGCACAATTACCTTTCTCGTATCCATGCATCCACCCTGTCACCAACTGACCAGTTATAGTCATTTATGGCAGCTCTACGCCTCTTTCTAGTTCCTTCAAATGGCATTACAGTAAGAGGACGAGAGATGCGTATTTTTGGTGCCTCAGCTCCTTCACCACGAAGGGCTACCCACTCCTTCAGTTTCTCTGATCCTGTCACAAAGGAACTCTTGAGGGATGAACCAAGAGACATAGAATAAAAACATGCATAATCTTGCCCAGCAAGAGTCATATTTATACTCAAATTTTTTATTTTACCAATTTGCTCTTCATAACCCAATCCCTTTCTTGCTTGGTCAGTGTGTGTGTATGCTTGATCAACTTGCATATGTTATTGATATGTACGGAGTTTTATACGTCGTTTTAACATAAGAGTGTGTTCAAAAGATTCATGGGAGTTATAAAATATTAAAAATGTATTTGCTATAGGTGTTTCATATGGGAACCATAAACAAATGGGGAAAAAATTACACGACCAACAATAATAGGTGAACCAAGTTTTAAACGCATTTAGTACATAGATGTGCATTATAAGGGTGTTAAACGAATTCTCGATAACTATGGTGGTCAAGACATATTGAGACTTAATAGTGTTGAGCATAGTTAAGGTGGAAAGTGACAAAAAGTTAGACAAAAAAGGAAAGGGTAGTTTGGGAATTACAAAAAAGAAATGAGAACATAATCGGAACGAAAAAAGACAATAACCTGTTATATGGAAATAACCAACCTCCCCTAGTATTTGTCAAATAACAGGAACCTAATACTGCATCCCTTTTTTCCAACCAAACATGTTACTTGATACCAAAGACCACGTCCAAATGACCTCCTGGTTTCTAATTAACTAGGTGTACTAGGGTCATTCTGAATTTGAAGTCCTAAATCCTAATATGCAATTACCTTGCAAGAAGAGTAAGGCAGCGAGATAATTTATTTACAGTAATCCACTTTGAAGTGATAATAAACAAATGCAACTTGTTCAAAAAGGCATAACATCGTTGAAGAAAATGACTTACCTTCCCCTAATGTAAGTTCGTCATAACTCACATAAGCCATTTCATCCCTCAAGTTTAAAACTTTTGCTGAGAACCAGGCAGCTTTAAATCCATTACCATCCCTCAAGATCTGCAAAAGCAGCAGCAGATAATTACTCAATACAACGTCAAGTGGAAGCAGTTGAAGGTGAATTATTTAAAATCAAAGTCATATGAAGTCAACAAAAGCAATTATAACTTCGTCCAACCTCTACAAAGGACCCCTCCTTGATGCCACTTCCTTCTGAACTGCCAACTTCTACATGTTCGTTTTCAGTATTGGTAGGAGATTTAGGTATACTTCCATCTTGCAAAACCACTTCCAAGGTTCTAGCTATCTCGGAAGGCTTGTGAGCTTGGAGTCCCTTGGCATCCTTTATACCAGTAGCAACATGTGAGTTATCTACCAAGTTTACATGGTCGTCACTAGAGATATCTCTTGGGGCAATTGATGATTTCTCATGGCTAACAGAAGCATCACGAATTTCTCCACCACGGTCACCACTCAAATTTTGAGCATGGATCTCATTTGATTTAGCAACAAGTTGTGGAGAAACTTCGGAAACTTTCCAGAAACCCTCAGGACCTGCAGCTACTAGCTCACTCAACGGCAAAGGATCACCCATATCTATAATTTTGCCAGCCTGAGAAACAGCTTCCGCAGCCAACTCTGCAGCTCTGATAATGGCATCCATATTCTCAGCCCGTTTTGATGCAGCAGATGCCGCTTCAACCCTCTTTCTAGCAGTCTCCCTTGCAGCAGAAATGACTGAACTGGAGCTACTTGTTCCATTGTCACGCTTCAATATGGATGCTGAAGTTGCATTTCCCATGTCATTAGAGAAAGAGATTAAAGAGCTCTGACCATTATAAATCCCAGAAGCAGCAGCCTCATCTGCCATTAGCCTAGCTTGCAATGCAGCATTTGCTGCAACATTTGCAGCCGCAGCTGCAGCTTTCGCAACAGCCGCGGCAGCAGCTATTGCAACAGCTGCAGAAGCCAGCTTTGCTTCCACATCAGATGACAAGCTTGCATCTCTTTGCTTATCTAATTGACTCCATACTAGTTGGCTTTGACCAACAGCAGTAGCAGCAAAGGCAGCAGCATCCTCTGCATGTGATCTAGCCTCTTTCACTTTACCAAGGGCCTCATCTGAGGAAGTAGCCCTCTGCACCCTTGTCGGATCTTCTTTTCTAAAATTTGTAGTCAAAGGGGATGGAAATGCTGTAACCATTTCTGCAGGGGCTTTAGACACAAAGCTAGCTGGGGTTATGATGGAAACAGATGTAGACAGATGACTGGAAACTGCAGCACCAGGAACAATTTCTCGTGGAGGTTCCGGATTTAAACCTCTATCCACAATGTTCTCGGGCGCCAATGACTTCTTCCTTCTTCTAGGCTTTGGAGCAGTAGACTGCTGACCCGATGATATTATTGCCTTACCAACATCAGGCATGGAAGTACTAGGCAACACATTACCTGAAGAAGCAGCATGAGACACTAGAGGAGTAGAAACATGCTTTACCACAGATGTATGGGACACAAATGAATCTTTTGCAGGAGTTAAGTGAACAGGCTCGGTATGAGCCATCTGTACAGGGAAACGACTACCAGTCTCGACTGCAGATGTTTGAGGAGAAGTGATCCATGCACCAAACGGGCCCTGGGAGATCCAAGAAGGGCTATGTGCCACCAAATTCCTCATGGCTGGGGTCTGATGAGGATGTAATGGAGAAAGTGCCCTCTGGAATTCCAGAACAGGAGCCCTAGCTGTGCTACTTGATTGCAAGTGATCAATGGAAGGAGTTGGCATGTTCCAAATTGGGGATGAAAGAGGTAGCATTGGGGTTGGAATAGTTGAGGCAGTTGCTTTACTGCTGGATCTACCACCAGTGGCCTTACCTTTACGTGTGCTTTGCTTACTGGTCTGTTCAGGAGCTATCACACCTGCAGTTTAAGAAAAAGATTAATTCAGATTCTCAATGAGAATGAAAGGAACAATACGTGTATATAAGTTCCAAGGCAACAAAGGTACCAGAGTGAGACTGCACAGGGGTCTCAGGGGTACTAAGATGAGATCTTTGAGTATTAAGTCTTTCAACATACAAGCGCCAGTTTTTCTCCCATGCACTCTTACAACCATCTGCAACCATAAAACCCTAGAAAACTCATTCACTTCTGTCTCGGGGGAATATGTGAAGGAAAAGCTTCTCAATGGGAAAACTAACCAGCTCCTCCAAATGCAGATATCATGTATGCCTCCTCCGGAGCTGTTCCTTGACTGCATCAACATTTGCAAGGATAACACAATGTTAGTCACCTAATTCAGTTAATTATTTTGTTTTAATTCCATCCGGGTTTCTCCATTTTATTCAATTTGGTAGGGTTATTATCTGTTAACATGCAGAAAAAGCTGCAGAATGTGTCGATTTATAAGAAAGAAGCCTAGAATTTTCACAGTTTGTAACGAAATATCAGAGAAGTACTCACATCAAAGATCCATATACGAAGATTTGAGCACGCAATTGAACTTGTTGCGTATCTGTGAATGGTTGCTGAAACAGCGTGGTAGTGGCTGAAGAATTCAGATCTGGCAGACCGGGTATTGATGTCCCAACAAATGGTCTAACACCACTGCTATCTATATGCTCAAAAAGCTGCATCTCATTGGAGTATACATTATGACCAAGTCCAGGCGAACCCGGAGGAATATTTGCATTGTTACCCCTTTCCACTTTCGCAGGTGTCGTCACCTTTGTGGTCCTTCCCCTTTTAGCAGATTCTTTACCAGTCGCCCTACTTCTCCTTGGCTTACGCTCAGAATTTACTTTTGGGGCACTTTGCCGAACAGTTATGTCAGAAACCTTAGGACTCTGATGAGAGAGATCTTGCGCAACCTTGGCATCTAATTGGACTAAACCAGAAGTAGAGGGAGACCCATCCATAGACTTATAAAATCAAGAAGAAAAAAAAAAAAGAGAAGACTTAGATCAGAGGTCAAAGAAAATAAGATACTACGGAAACAGATCATATAAGAACTTCAGAAAAATGACAATATCATAACACGCATAAAAATGAAAACTGCAGAATTAAGACGGCCCAAAAGGATACTTTACCGTGGGTACTTTGCTGGTGTCCACGGTCTGCACATCCGGCAATTTCTTAGCAATTTCTGTTTGCGGGGACCCAGTAAATGAAGGAACCTGAATAGGCTTACAGAATCAAGAATAAAACAAAGGAAGATCAGTGGTATCAGAAAACTGATGTACTGCTATGGAATGACTAACCAAAAGAATTACAGAGAGAGCATCCAAATGAAAAATTCAGTATTAAGGTCTCAAAATAATGCTGTACCATGGATGCTTTGTTAATCTCTACTGTCTGCACAACCTGCATTTTCTTGGCATTTTCCGTTTGGGGCGACTCGGTAAATGAAGGAACCTGGAAAGTGAAGCTCCCGTCATCTTTCGAGGGAACATCCATTTTGGACCTCTTAGGGGAAGACCTGTTGGCATCGCTTGACGGAGCTGGAGTGCTCGGATGTGAAGATCTTTTAGTCTCCTCCCTTTGGTGTTGTACCTCAGGCAGTGGGGTAGTCGCTATTGTAGGCGAAGGAACAGGATGCTTCTCAGGATCAGCAGAAGTTGCCAATTCTATGCAGAAACCAACTTTATCAGATCCTCATGATACATTCCCATTTTCATAAGCAACACCCAAAATTCTCAGTTAAAACAAAGGAAAAAGTCTACCAGTGACTAAACCTTACCATTTTTACTTGCAACTGCATCCGGTTTGTCATTCAAGCCTGTGGATAGCACAGCTTTGTCCTCTCTGTAGCCTTGTTGAGTAGCATTTTGGCTAGAGTCATTATTATCTGAAAGTCCAATTTTATCCATTGATTCTGCATCAAGTAACATAATATGGAAGTGAAAACTCACACCAATGCATATCACTGCACACATATCACAAGAATGTATCACTAACTATAACCTGGTGCTTCTAACAATGTCTTCTCCTCAGCTTCTCTAATAATTGAAGTATCATTGTCCTTGTTTGCAGACATATGATGATCAGAACATTCTTCCATCGCCTTTGTACACTCTCGAGCATCTTCATTCATTGGAACTGCTTCAGATTCAACCTGACCTTCATGAGTACAGTGGCCGATTATTGGTACAGACTCATCAGTAGGTGCACTTAACATTTTTTCAGATGCATCAGCAGAAACCATCTCCGATTCTGTGAGAGGATTTACAGCTGCTGTCCCTTCAGATGTCCTCAGTTCTGAGTTCGAAATCTCCTTTTCAGCTTCTTTGGCTGTTAGGACAGATTCCATGCCTGGTAATGAGGACACCTCACTGTAAACAGAGAAAGAAAAACAGAGAAAAAGAAAGAAAAAAAGAGAGGGGAGCAGGGTGGGGTAGCAGAATATGACCTCCTTATAAGGAGAAGGGCTAGTATCGTACCTATTTCATTGCCACCAGCCGCATCAACCAAGGATTCGATACCTAAGGCCTCACCTTCTATGCCCAAGACAGGAAGTGATCCGATATCTCTATCAGTTGTTGGAGAACCATGAACCTCATTGTTTACAGCAACACCATTAGAAGTATGCTCTGAACTTGTATTTAGCTGAAAAGGAGTGTCTAGTAAGAATCTCTTGTCTTCATCATTTTGCGGCACCATAACTCTCTCATGTCCTTGCGGAGTTTCAGCTGCTGCTGATGATGGAGTACCTTCACTAGCTTTTGCAGCAACAAAATCAGAATCATCACTACCATGGGCAGAGGGGACGTTACATCTTTCAGTTCTATCAGCAGAAGTATCATTCTCCTCAGATATCAAGTGTTCCTCAGAGCTTGTAACAAAGCTATCTGTCTGCAACTGGGGAACACTGTTGCTTCCATTCCTGGTCTCAGTTGTCCTGCCATCCAAACTTACTAAGGATATACTTTCACTTCCCCTAGAAACATCAGTAGCATTTATGTTTTCAGACAAGCCAACATCCTTCCTCGATATACAAGATCCTTCCATGTTGCTTATGCTATTGCCACTTACATTTGCCTCACTTTCATATTCTGCAGGGGTGGAGCAGGCAGGACTCTGTAACTGTTCACTGCCAGCTTCAATGACAGTAGCATCAGAAATGTCTTGGGTTTGACCAATTGCGTCCCCTTCACACAATGCACCTGTTTCCTCTATTGGGTCACCAACATCCATTGCAGCCATATTTTTAATACCATCACTTGAATCTGTAATATGATTCAGGACATCCTCGTCTTCTTCCCTAATCACAGTTCCTGTATCCATCATATCGATTTGCATTCCTGAAGCATCACTTTCTTGTGTCCTTATAGCTAAAGATTCATAGACCACAGTATTGACTGCATTTTGACCAACACTATCACATCTACTGTCAATGAATGTGCTCTCAACAGCAACAGACAATCCGCCCCCTGGAGTGATACCAGTAAAATCACCTAAACCAATATCAACAGAGTTCCCACCTTCATGACCGCATGAAACATCCTGGGCCAGAGGCAGCTGCCCCCCAACATCACCAGGTGATCCAGAGAATCCCTCATCAATGTCACAAGGCACCAACATTGGCTTTACATCTGAAAAATCTACTGTTCTATTTGATAAATTACTATCCTGATTCAAGTTAGGTTCCATTTGGCTAATCATGCAACCCTGCTCATCACATGCATTGGACTTCTTAGCAATAACTTGTAGAGGAACACTTTCTTCCTGGACTACAGATCTTAATAGCATCTCAACAGATTCTGAGGAAGTGGCCTCAGACCAAACATTGTTCTGTCTTGAAATGCAGCAAGACTCTGCTGCACTTGAAGTGAATTGTATCGTGGGGCTTCCTCGTGAATAATCTTCAATCCACTGACTGTCTTCGTTGCTTTCAATGCCAAGGAAAACCTCGGTTTCTACTAGATTATCAAACCTTAATGGCCCATGCAGATTGTCATCAAATTCAAACTTAGGAAGAGCATATGGACGTAATACTGGAGGAAACTTGTTGCTCCCTTCACCAGCTAAATGACGATTCTGGCTTTGAAAATCATTGTCATCATAATCCATGGGTATATCCCTAATTATGATAATAGCAAGGAGTAAGTTCTAGGTGGTGCAGAATTACATATCAAAGTCGCATGCATAGCACAGCAGGAACAGACTAGGGCACACATAATCTTTCAGAGTCAGGAATAGAGATTATAATTTATAACACAATCTAATTTAAAGCTTATGCGAATTTCCCGATCCCCGTCTGTGCACCTATAGCACAGAAAAAAGTACCAATCTGTTCCCTGCCATTTCCTACCTTTTCTGCTACCATACTACTTAACTAAATTGAGATCTTATAAACCTTATCAGTAACATAACTTTCCAACGTCAGTTCATCAAATGCAGCAGGATATGATAGGAAAGGGCTGACCAAAAAAGAAACAGGCATAACATGTGCGAAGTTACAGCTTATAATTGCATTCATGAGGCTAGCTACAATTGTTGCAGATGAAATTGCTTGCTACCAAGTTGCAAGGGCATACAAACTACTGTAGCTAAATTAGTTCCCCCATAGAAGTAAATGCGAGACAGAAGAGCAGAATACTAACACTCGTCAACAGAAAAAAGAAAGGCCCAGCAGAAGCCGAATCCAAATCCAAGAACCGATGCAAACACTACTTCGAAACCCTGGTTCACTCCTAGAGAAACATTCAGTCACTAAGCCTGTTATCACAACCTATTTGCACCAACTACCATGAAAACTCAACCAAGCTCCCAAGAGCCATAACCATTTCGAAAGGGCTCGGACTCCAAAAGGACGACCCCCTACCCTAACTTCAAACTTCGAATTTACGAGTAAAGGAAAGGTGGGAAATGAAGGAGTACCAGCAGCAGAACAAGTAAGTGTAGAGAGGCTACCTCCCTCCATTCGGAGACAAAATCCCAGGCCTCAAGTGTTCCCCAGTCGTACGTTCATCTAAACCTTCCAACCAAGACCGGCACCCGGAGAGAGCCACACCGCCACCGGGATTATTAGCCTTTCTGGTAATCGAAAAAGGTAGGGAGGGAAGACCTAATCGAGCAGAAAAAAGATAGTATGGTACTGAAGACGAAAACTAGTCGTCCGCCGAAAGCTGTAAAACTAGAGTGTCGAATTGGTGCGGAAGTGGAGGATCGAGTTAGGGTTCCGGCGAACCGAACGACGCGCAGGTCAAGAAGGTCAGAAAGCAAAGCAAGAAAACGACAGAGGAAAAATAGGGAGCGAGTTTGTGAGAGAAGGAGAAAGAAAAAAAGAAAATTAATGTGTCCTTTTTGTTCTATGTCAGCAGCTAGCGCCCATCTTCGTTTTCTTTTTTCTCTTCGCTTCTTCCTTCCTTTTCACACGTTTATCGGTTTTATGGGAGTTCAAACTTCAAAGTTCAAATAATTCAAATTCCATCTCATCACAACAATCAACATGGTGAATGCCACATTTGATCACCGAGATTATCAAATTATGTCATATTCAATTATTAGAAAAAATTAATATCAATTTTATCACTTGAATTACTAAAATATGTCACATTTATTTACTCTTCCGTTAGTTTCTGTCCAACTTCATTAACGGAGTTGGACGGAGGCTAACGGGAGAATGACTAAATGTGACATGTTTCAGTAATTCGAGTGACATTCATAAAAAAAAAGCAATTCGAGTGACCGAAGTTGGACGGAGGCTAATGGGAAAATGACTAAATGTGACTTGTTTTAGTAATTTGAGTGACCAAAATTGATATCAAATTTTCTAGTGACTAAACATAACATGATTTAGTAATTCCAGTGACCAAATGTGGCATTTACTCCAACATTGCCTGAACAAACAATTTCAAGGATTTATTATTTTGTTACGTTGTTTGATCATGTACAATTTCTGTGTCAAAAAATATATAACTTCTGTGATTTTGTAATAATAACTACTTTTTGAAAAATACATAAAATAGATATTTGTGTCCAATTCTTTAACGGTGTTATCTAACAAGCTGACTGTACTAATAAAATAGTTTATATGACAGCATTTTGTCAATAACAATATGACATGGAATTCACTGAAAAATAAAAATAAATTAATTAATACTATTATTCTCTCTCCCCTCTCTCTTCTTTCCCATTCAATTCCCTCAACAGTCGTTGTTGTTCAACAGATACTCTAACGACCAAACCTGTCCCAAATCCGCTAGCGAGTTTCATCAATTCGGTAGCTGAAAGCCTGAAACCCCACCTTAATCACCTAGGAGAAACCCCACCCACCGCTCATCTCCATCGCCTTTGACTCTTCCCATGTTCGTCGCAACAGAATACTGTGGAGGAGGAAGAGCCAACAAGCGAATCGAGATGCCCCTATTCCTAGCCCTCACACCACGACTGGATGGATCTGGGTGTGGCATAGATAATTTTGTGAAAGTTATAATTCGTTTGTAGAACCCGTCTCTTTTGGGTTGGGTATGGATTTTGGGTTACACAACCAATAGATACCTGACCCAACTCTTGTTACAACTATGATATTTTGTCATATTCTTCTCTCGTGGTCTCACTAACCTAATGTATTCTTCAGCTGAAAATTTAGACGTAGATTGAAATCATTTAATACAAGCTATGGTCACGGTAATTTTTTTTTCTGTGTACAACTATAGAAGTATAACATATTTTTGTGTTGGGTTGGGTTATTACTTAAACGTATAGTCTGCCCGACCCAATCCAATCATAAACAAACTGTAGGGTTCTAATTTTTTTGTGGGTTTGGATTTGGTGTTTCCAAAAGAAAAGTGTATGGGTAGGGTATTAAAATGACTAAATCTAAACCACCCTATCTCTAGCAGCTGGTAGCTCCACAGTGTATGAATCTGATACCCTAACATGATTATATTCAAGTGCTAACAGAACGTTCTCGTCCGACACATGAATTACCAGGACAAAAGAACCACAATATCACGGACAACAACATCAAAATTGATTTTGAGAAAGTCATCAGGAAGAGCATCCCAATGAGGCAGAGGTAAAGATGGAAGGAGAGGGATGAGATCTAAATTGAATGAAGACACAGTGGTAACTTCACAAACTTGAAACAAACAAAAATGACGAGCTAAAGAATGAGAATGTGGTTGAGTGAGATAAAAAAAACCCCACCTTTTCAGATTTCCATATTCTCCATAATAAGCATACATATGAGAGAATTCGATATTGAGACTACTTAGATATTATAATCTGTGACCATCAATCCATCGTAACTAAAATTAATAGTAGTGACGGAGTTTAGGAAATCACTTAAACCTACCAGAGCTTATATTTGAATGCCAAAGGGGCATATAAAGAACAAATTATCAATAACCTTTCGGTATCTCCAACACACTGGACATCGAGTAAGGGAATTCACTCATCGCAAAAAAAAAATATAGGGGTGATATAGGTTTCATTTTGTAATTAGGGTACTACTTAATGGATTCGAACATGAGACCTCCAGGTTATAGGCTAGTGGTATTTCCACTAGGCCATGCCCTTGTTCATCACTCATCGCAATTTTAGAGCTACCACGATTGGCAGGACCACCCTAAGACTGTCATATGAAGGACTTGAACTTGAGAGGAATTAACATTGCCCAAGATTTCTTTCAAATGGGAGGATCAATAATTAGAGCTAAAAAAATAACTCATGTTAGCCAACGAACTCTCCCGGGTTAGATGGTACCCAATTTTTACTAAATAATACACATTCTTGATATGATTCAAAACTCATGTATCCTTATGTGGTAATCGTGATAGCAGAATCGCACATCTATGGGAGATCAATTGAGGAATCAAAGGAATAATTAAGTCTCGGTATACTTTGAGGTGACGACGAGCGTGACTAGTGAACCGAGTTGCAAATGAAAATGTTTGAGCTAGCTAGCTAGCTAGCAATTATTAGAACAAGCACGAAAAAGGAAACAGAGAAATCAAATATGACAAGGCTTGGTCGGAGACCGTCCACAACGAGAATCGTCACTACAATGGGTCGCACAAAGACAGACAAGCAGTAGCAAACAATAGGCTATAAAGAAGAGCAAACAACAGTTTCTCACGATCTAAAAACAAGAGAGACTACTAGAGCATAATCTCTGGAGCTTTCTTGTAGAAGATTGGTTCGATCTTAGTGAATTTCCAACAAGAGAAATTGAATTTGAAGGAAACAATTTCCCAAATGAATTATGACATAATTAACGAACAACTTCCCAGCCTGCTTGACAAACGCCTCCACTGAAGATTTGACGTTCGTCCTATTAGTTGCTTCTCATTATTAGTTAGATAACATATGCATTCTATCATTTCCTCACAAGTACTATATGACCACCAAATTCCAGATAATCAGGATACTTTGCCGACATTTGGTATACTATGTCATAGTGAAAATCCATTTGGCTGCAAAAGCCACAGTTAATAACAATAACCTTATTATCATGGAGTAGGATTCCTCTAATTAATTTACAAGTCTTGTACCACATTCTCATTTAATGAAATATTATAATTAAAGCTATCATTATTCTCCCAACACGAAAACGGTTGAGTTCAATTTCTTGGTGTAATTGACAAAGTGCACTTAATTGTACATAAGAAAATTACCTTAAAAATTTGCCCTCTAAATTTCAGCGGAGTTTCCACTGAACTTGGTTGGCATGTGACTATTGCGAGAGAAGGGAGGAGGTGTTGGGTATATGGAGGAAGGAGGAAGGAGGAGTGGAAGGTGGGATTTTTTAATTGTTGGATGAGAGTGAATGTCGTCACCTTGGCTGGCGACCATCCTTTTGATTGGTCGAGGGAGTTATACACAAATCGCTCATTTAGGCGGTGATGTAACATAGATAATTTTCCAGCCACACGATCTGCAAGGTAGTAAACTCTATCTGCTTCCCTCTCCATCGTCCCAATAAGAGAGAAAGTTGCCAAAGCCCCAAGCGACAAGCTGCTCTGCGTTCCGAAAATTCATTTTATCGCCTTTCAAGATGGTGATCCATGTATCTCCCCCTTGTCCAACCACAAGCTGCTCTACGTCTCCTGGCATTTGATAGCTTATTGCTTGTTTGAGTAACGATATAACTTTTATCACCTTGTGGACCGACTACATATAGTTAGGTCGCTAACTCTTGTAGCAATATTTGTTTGCACCCATTGTAAAAAGACCCTTTGGATTGTTTGGTTCTTTCCAATATCTCAGTATATTATCTCAATCTCATTTTAATACTTGACTGAGTGTACATTTGAACTGAAACACAAACAAGGAAGCTAGATGATTTCAAATATAAATACCAGAAATCCATTCTCTAAGAATTGTTTTTGTTAATAACTACCCAACTTAAAAAAAAAAGACAATGCAAACTGAATGTCTCTAATCATGTGCTTCGTATGTCTTATACAAGTGTATTATGTGTGTGACTTATATCAACCAATTTTCAAAGAATTGGGATGTGACACTATGCATGCCATTCGTACTTGCTTTGTAAGATGATATGATTCTCAAATTACTAATACTTTGTGAAACTGTCTACTCGGGTAAAACTATGAGGCGCAACTACTAATACATTGTGAAACTGTCTACTCGGGTAAAACTATGAGGTGCAACAATTATGTATGAGTTTAGAAATTAAAAGGATTTGTTTGTTGGTGTATTTCTGAACGTAGATATTTGAAAAATGTAGATATTTGGTAATGCAGACATTTCAAATGTGTTATTTTTACAAGAGTCATATTTCAGTGACTCATTTATATAATTTTATCATTTTGTCCCCACATGTAATATGTTCCATTTTCTTGTTTGCTATCCTAATAAAACCAATCACAAAAATAAAATTCATTTTTCAACCAACATGTCACATATTATTTGGATTTTAGCATTATATAATAATACTAGTTTTTATTTCCGAACGATAATTGTATGTTAACTTTCTTACAAATTGTAATGGATAGAAAGTATATCATGTGTAATTCCTGTTGAAGCATATACCCGGTGGTGGTTGCAGGGCGGACGCTTTCAAAGCGGACTCCCCTAACCTATATTTGAAATGGGTATTCAGAATACTAATGATTATTTTATTAGAAATAATTGAAAAATGTTCATGGAAAATAATTGGAAAGTGTTGTTTGAAATAATTGGAAAATATTGGATTTATGAAGAAAAAATAGAAAAGAATTAGTCTACACAATAAATAAAAGCCAAATGAGAAAACTTGAAGCCCCATTTCAAATTTTCTGCATCCAGAGTGAAAGTAGGAATGACATTTTGGTCTACACAATTACTTTTTTTATTCATTAAAAAGACACTTATTAGGATTTGAACCATGACCACTTTAAAGAAAAGCAAATATCATAACCAATCACACTAAGTACATTTGTTGTATCTTTTTAAATTAAAAACATATAATCGCAGAGAGGAAAAAACCCTTTCCCCATTTCAAATTCCCTACTCCATGATCGTTTGTAGGAAGGGTAGAATAGGGAGTGCCAATTTTTTTTCTTTTGCCTCTGTGAACGGGCCAACTTACCGTACACATGCGGATTTAAACGAGTCTAGGAGTGTCAATTTTTTCCTTTAAGTCCTTTTATTTCTCCGTGGTGGTAAAATATATATGAAAAGGCAAAAACGATACTCCTTTTTATTGCTAAAAAGAAAAAATTTAACAATAAACTAATGCATGGATTCTAATGGGCAAACCGCTAATCATAAAATAAAAGAGTTGAATGGGCTTGACCTACACGGGATTTTCCCATCAAGTAAAACAAATGAACATCATGGGTTTGTCATTCTAAAACAAGCTATTTTCTCTAGCATAATATATATTATGCTACTATTTTAAATGTTAGTGGCTAAAATATAATCTATATTAAAGTTATTCAATGGTTCAACTTCGACCAACCCAATTAGTCCAATTTTTATTATTTCAAATATATATTATGTAATTATTTGATATCATAATGATAAAATTATAGTGTATATTATAGGGAATCGTTTGGTATTCGTTAGTAAAAAAACTAAATAGAAAGATCTATTTGGTTATTTTTAACATTAAAACGATCCTAAACATTTTCAGTTTCCTTTCAAAATTCTATAGTTTTATTCCCGAATCGGTGATGTGCAAATGGCGAATTGCAGTCATCTCTTTTCTTTCATTATTTTTTATTTTCAAATAGAAAGTTTAAAAGTAAAGAATAATTAGAGTTTGGCATGGGTCGGTCAAACATGTTGAATTTCAAGTTTTGGCCCGTTTTGATCAAGTCTAATTTATAATCACATGGTTCCCTGATACCTAATAAAAATCTCAATCCAAACCAGTTTGGCAGGTTAGTCTGTGTTTACCACCATTTTCTATTCCTATCCCAAATCGTGTTGTTCATTCTTGATTTCTTTAGATTTTATCATGGCTTGGCAAAAAACCAGAAAGCACAATGATGACAAGATGAAAGTTTTATAAAACAAATTAATCGGCCAACGGGCCGAGTAAAAGCTAGCAACGATTGTGAGATGCTCATTTCCCGAAAATTGGCGGGATATATGATTTTTTATTCGATTTTCTGGAATTCGGTTTCTTTAAAACTTACTCCACCTCATCATATTACCAGAAACAATATTGTTTCACAAAGTAACAGGTACTTGATTTTGGTTCATAAGGCTGATTTTTTATTCGTTGCATCATTCATGTCTCTTTCCTACTAAAATTCACTATTTTTATCACGTGTTTCCAAAAAAAAAACTATACAACAATAAGCTATACACTCCATTACATTATCAAATTTCATACATCACCTTCCTCCGGCCAAATGGTCGGGGCCCACGCTAGTATTGGATATATGAAAAAGGGGAGGGCTAAGAATGAAAACTAATGACAAAACAAACAAGTAATTTGAGCGATAAGTTATTTACAAATGACTCGCTTTACTTTTTGTTGACAAACGAGCATTGCAGCACCAAATGACTCGTTCAAACAACTCAGTTTTCTGCTTCCGGCGATGGATTTAGCCATTAGGGTTTCTTTTGGATTTACTTTTAAAATTCAATAATGATGTTGAACTGAATGACAAACTACAACCAGTTAGGCTAACGACACTAACCCCTAATCGTATTTAGCCTATCACTTCCTTCCTACGCCTATCCCTAAGCCGTCCACAATCAAGTATTTTCAGCTTTTTATTTTAATGTTTAAAACAACTTAATTATATCAAGGGCATGATTGTTGTTGGGGGTGTTACTAAATACTCCACGCGCGGACTAAATAAGGGCGCGCTCAATCGGTAACGTGCTCCGGACGAATGCCACTACGAAGTATTTAAAGGCATGAAACTCCCCATTGAAAGGGACCTTTTCTCTCTCTCCTCACTTTCCACTTTCTACTATCTCTCTACACTTTATCTCTCTATCTATTCTCTCAATTCTCTCCACAAACATACACTAACTTGAGCGTCGGAGCTTAATCCGAGGGGCAACCCCGACTCTTTCACAGGTTTCTTCCCTCCCGACGAGATCAGACGAACGGATGACGAGTCGACCCACACAACAAATATCATTGTTCATACCTCGAGCTAGTAGGTTCAAACAATTGGCGCCCACCGTGGGGCTGTCTACACACTCGTTCGTCTGACTCGAAAGAAGGGAAGGCAAATTCTTCATCTATCACTGCAAGCAGCGGAAACTAGAAACAAGGGAAAGAGCTTGAGCTCGTCGCCGGCAGCGCAACTAGCTGTGGTCTGTCGCCGCCGTCTGCCCATCTCCGCCAGGCCCAGCCTCTCTCTCCTTTCGCAGATCGGGCAAAACAGCTGTGTTCACAAATATCGGCTCTTACAAGGCAAGTCAAAGCAGCCCCCCACGCCGCTGCTGAGTCGAATGGCAAACAAAAGGAAAGAAGAATTAAAAAAAAAAGGTGCTTTCACACCGCCGGTGAAGACCCCGGCGCCAGAGCTCAGATGAGAAAAAGAAGAGGTCTTGTCGACACCATTGTCATCTCTCAAGTTCCTCTAAAAAAATAAAAAATAAAAAAGAAGAAAAAATATATTGCTCTCCTACAGTGGGTGGATCGTCAAAATCGAGAAAAAGCAGACTGTAACAGTCAGCTTTCTCTTTTCCCGAGGGCGGAATTTCGGGAAACCGTGCGAGTGCATGACAACTGGAAAAGGTCACCATTTTACATAGGCCAACATCCGCTACAAGCCTCCAAAGTATGCCTCCGCGTGAGCAAAGCCTGCCAACTTCCAGCTAACAGGGGCAAAGCTTCGTTCAGCCCACACCCGCACCACATGGGCCAGCAAACCCAAACGCGCGGCCCAGCTCGCGCGTCTCAGCCCGCGTACTACCTCCGGCCCGCGCACGTGCTACATCGGGCCAGCCCCAATTCAAGGCCCGCTACCGCGTCGCCCTGCCTCGCGCCCCAACACTTGGATCCGGCTCCCGCTCCCATGTTGCGGCCCAACAACTCGCGCGGAAGCAACTCGCGGCCCAACAGCCGCTCCCGGCCCGTCGCATAGCTCTGACAAGCCCACGTCACCAGCCCGCGCCCGAGTCAAGCATCACAGGCCACTGCCGCACATCCGGCCCGCCTCATCCAAGCCCGCGCCCATGTTGCGGCCCAACAACTCGCGCGGAAGCATCTCGCGGCCCACTTCGCCAATCCCCACAACACTCAAAAAATACTGCTTCCGCCGCGATTTGAACCCGCGCCCCTCTTCCGCCAGAGGGGCAACATAACCAACAGGCTACATGCACGCTGGTGATTTGTCTCCGCGCTCAAACATATACAACCTGTTTCCCGCGACACGAAAGAAGGATTCACTCTGGCCAATCAGCTTCTCACCTCGCACCCACAACCCGCCAAAGCCTCCACCAAAGTAAAGGCCCACTCCGTCACATTTCCGCGAGCAGATCCCGGCCCACATCACCGCCTGTCCACCTCGCGCGTCACGCGGCCCATCCTTGCCCCACACAACTGGCCCACGCGGAAGTCCCAACTCGCGTGTCTCTGCCCGCTCCGTTGAAATGTGGCAATCCCGCCAAGCTCTGACATGGAGCTTATTAAATAAATATATCATCGGCGCCAGAGCTTGAACCCGCACCCTGCCTTCACCAAATAAGCATACTGACCAGCGGGCAACATACGCAACTTGTGAACCTATGGCGCAGTTCTCATTTAACAACACTCCGCGTGCAACCTCACACAGGGCCCACTCAGGCCTTCCGCGCGTGCAAAGCCGGCCCAAACCTCCTCCACAAGAGCCATCTTCAACTCGCGGCCCGCACTATATGAGCCCACTTCGACCTCCCCAGCCCACAACTATCTGTGTCTTTACCGCCTCCGAAGAACGCACAGGAGCCCGCGCCACACCTCCATTCGCGGGCCGATACTCGCAACACACAAGCCCAACTCGCGGCCCAACTCGCGGGCATTCAACAAATCAACACTCTTCAAAAAATTGTAGTCGCCGCGAAGACTCGAACCCGCGCTACTCCTCCCCTAGACAAGCAATGTCACCAGCAGGCTACATGCACGCTTGGTGATCATTGGGCGCAGTACTCTCATATCAACGAACCCGCGCCATCACCAACTCGCGTCAAAAAAATTGTTGTGATCGCGAGGACTCGAACCCGCGCCATCACTCCGCCTCACAAGCGCTATTACCAGTAGGCTACATACAAGCCTTCTGCTCCAAGGGCGCAGCGTCTGCATTTTAACAACTCTTCGCGCCGCTTCGCCAATAGAAAGCTAAGTACTCCATCCCTTTATCACTATCAAATATTGAAATATTTTACTCTCATGAGCGTTAATGGAGCTAAGGGAGAGGGCACATTGCCTCGAAGACTCCAAACTGAGGGTTAAAAACCCCGACGAGGAGGGCTCCAAACTGAGGGTTAAAAACCCCGACGAGGAGCCACAAATAAGTCTCAACGAAGCACACAAATAAGACTTCAATAAGAGCATCGAAGACTCCAAACTGAGGGTTAAAAACCCCGACGAGGAGGGCTCCAAACTGAGGGTTAAAAACCCCGACGAGGAGCCACAAATAAGTCTCAACGAAGCACACAAATAAGACTTCAATAAGAGCATCGAAGACTCCAAACTGAGGGTTAAAAACCCCGACGAGGAGGGCTCCAAACTGAGGGTTAAAAACCCCGACGAGGAGCGACAAATAAGTCTCAACGAAGCACACAAATAAGACTTCAATAAGAGCATCGAAGACTCCAAACTGAGGGTTAAAAACCCCGACGAGGAGGGCTCCAAAATGAGGGTTAAAAACCCCGACGAGGAGCCACAAATAAGTCTCAACGAAGCACACAAATAAGACTTCAATAAGAGCATCGACGACTCCAAACTGAGGGTTAAAAACCCCGACGAGGAGCTACAAATAAGTCTCAACGAAGCACACAAATAAGACTTCAATAAGAGCATCGAAGACTCCAAACTGAGGGTTAAAAACCCCGACGAGGAGAACTCCAAACTGAGGGTTAAAAAAAAAAAACCCCCCGACGAGGAGAGCTCCATGAAGAATCTACAATGAGTGAAGGCTACACGCCTTAATGAAATACACCAACTGGGGGGCAAGACGCAAGAAGCTGGCACCGCGTCAGTCAAACGCGCCACCAGCTGGGGGCAACTGGGGTACATAGGGCTCCACCCAAAATTACCGATGAAGATTTAAAAAAAAAAAGTAATAAGCTAGCAATGAGTTAAGACTCACCACCAGCTTGGGGGGCAATTGTTGGGGGTGTTACTAAATACTCCACGCGCGGACTAAATAAGGGCGCGCTCAATCGGTAACGTGCTCCGGACGAACGCCACTACGAAGTATTTAAAGGCATGAAACTCCCCATTGAAAGGGACCTTTTCTCTCTCTCCTCACTTTCCACTTTCTACTATCTCTCTACACTTTATCTCTCTATCTATTCTCTCAACTCTCTCCACAAACATACACTAACTTGTGCGTCGGAGCTTAATCCGGGGGGCAACCCCGACTCTTTCACAGATTTCTTCCCTCCTGACGAGATCAGACGAACGGATGACGAGTCGACCCATACAACAAATATCATTGTTCATACCTCGAGCTAGTAGGTTCAAACAATTGTAATTCAGTTTTTTTCTTCTCATTTGCTCATTAAATGCATTAAATTTAAATGAATCTTTTCTTCCCAAAGGAGATCTGGTGCGAAAAGAGAATGTCCGACGTCGACAACTAGTCCATTTATACCGACAATGGATGCATCTCTGGGGACGACCACACTAATAGTAGAAAGAAGAGACAATGGTGATTAGAGATCATAATGGGTCAGGTTAGTCTGATTTTTTTAGGTCCAACCCAATTAAGCGGTACATCACAAAAAAAAAAAAAATTGATAACATATCCATTCGATTTTAAAAGAGAAAACTTAAACCAGTGGATACCTACGGATGTATGGGTATACATGCGTTCACGAGCATAATTTGCAAATTATTTCTCCGAACAGATAGATTGTAATATTTATCCAAATTTTCTATAAATATATTATTTTCATAATAACTAATAACATCCATAAATTATCCATATTATTATCACTATATTAGTACACTAGCTTATTACCTGGTCCGTTGGCCAGAATATTCATATTTTATGTTACGTTTAAGTCTATCAATATGTTTAATTTTATTGATAATCCTTCGACCGAAATTATACATAAAGAAATAATATATAGGTCGAATATTCAGAGAAATACCATCATCATTTAAGAATATAAAATATAAAAATGTATCATTGATTCCATTTTGATAATGATAATTAAACCCTCGTTAAAATACTATTGGTTAGTTGATTGTCAAGAAATATAGACTATAAAAGCTTAGTGGAATTCCCACAACACCCATAAATAGTTTGAAATCGAATCTCGAACCCCACAATCCTACATAAAGGGTTCAACACTTTTCTTTTAGGAACAATATGCAACTAATCAAAAAGAAACGGAGAGTTGTGATTCAAGTCAACTATATACTAACAACTCAACTAAGAGGGAACCGTCAAAACTTGAGAGCAAATGACAAAATTAGGGTTACCTCTAACATGCTATTAGACTTGATCAAAGTAATAAGACACAAAATTAGATACTCCTTATCTATAAGTTCCAATAGGTTGAATAAAGAATTGACCTACCAGTTCAATTCGATGAATTTTCTATGAGATAGAAAATTAATTGAAGTTGAAACCTAATAACAGAAAGAGGAGCAATGACTCAAGAGATCCACCGAGCTTCAAACATCATACCAGGCAATAGGATAAAAAATAGATCTTCTTCATGTTCTGCTCATGAGACAGCGTGAAGACAAAAGTCGTTTTGTTATTAATCAGAAAGATAAAACTATGAGACATAGAGAAGAAAAGAATGACTTACATATACTAAGCGATTAACCTTGGACAAATATAGAAAACCCATTCAAGGTTAATGCCTGGTATAGGAAGAGGAGTAAAGGCGGAAGATATAATTGATCAAACATTGTATTCAACAATGGAAGCAGCAAAATAGTTCTTCTGGTAGTTCATCGAGGAGAGACAGAACCATTGGGTGATGCCAGTGTCGATGAATCGAGCGAGATATTTAACACAGGACCATAACTACTTGATTGAACTCCATTCTATTCGCCATGGATTGATATTAGAGTCAAAATCTTCTACTTTCCCAAATTAAATCACCAACAATAAAATCGTACGCAGTGCCAATAGATACCGAAAGATTAATTTTCAAAGGCTGCCTTGTACTGGTAAGTGAAAGGGGCAAACTATTGCAAGATGGATGGAATTTCGGAGGGAGTTAGAAAGAGATAAAAAAAAAAGGATAAAAGAAGCACAAAACTTTAAATTTAAATTGAAAAATGGAAGGACATAACACGTAGTAAAAGAAATAATTTTTTCTCTGTTAGCCAATTACCAATTTACCTTTAGAGAAACTTAAGGAGAGAGCAAGAATTTTAAAATAGAGAAAATTACCTGAAACTCTACTATGAAAATCGAAGTATAAAGTACCATAAAATTACGTACGATAGACTTAGTGAGCTTGCTAATCATGATACAAAAGTCCTCCAGTTTTCAGAGTTTAACTTTGTATATGTTTTGTATTAAAAAAGGTTCAATAAATTTGTTTAGTGCAATTGGTTATGATTGTTGTCTTTGTTTAAAGAGACTTGGGTTCAAATCCTAATAATGATATTTTTATATGAAATACATAATTAAGTGTAAAGACAAAAATGTCCTTCCTACTTTTAATCTCATTGCAGAAAATTTGAAATATAAAAAAGTACACAAAACTCTACCATATATTATTGGAGGATGGTATATTGTAATAAAGACGGATACCATATATTACAAAAACTCATATTATAATACAAAAATTAACGTGAGACACCCAAATTTTTATATTTTAATCAAACAAATTACATTGACGTCATTTAACTTTTAAATTGATGAAATAGTTCAAAAATTAATTTTTTATGAATTAAATTAGCTAAAACGACGTTATTTTGTTTATAGGCCGAAAATCGACCGTCTCAGTCATACTAGTGGTATTTAAGTTTGTTTTAGGGATGGCAAAAATATCTGTAACCATGGATATCCGCCCGAATCCGGCCTAATCGGGTAGGGTAAAACCCAAACCCGAAGGACATTTAGTGGGTACGGGTAAAATCCGAACCCAAATATTGCAGGTACTGGGTGGGCATGGGTTTCTCACTATCTAACCCGGTCCCGCCCGATTATACACATGCATATGTATTTTGTCTAGAAATAATCATTATTTTTCTCTAACATATTTTATATTTAGCATATAAATATAATATTTTCATGAAATTGTGTAGTTTTAATTAATTTTCTTCATTCTAGTGAATAATTGTCATACTTTTCCTCTTACGTAATGTGAGAATACGTGTGAATGTTAACATATTTGTTGGAGTTATGAAGAGAAATTATTACCCATTGATAACCGTGGATATGGGTATGTGCATGATTTTCATTTTCTACCCGTTTCACATGTGGATATGGTATGGGTAAAACCCGAACTACTATAGGTAGGGTAACGGATATGCACTATTCGCCCCCAACCCGACCCGACCCATTGCCATCTCTAGTTTGTTTCATGGCCGGTATGAGTTGAACCTAGTTCAACCGGTCGACATTCCACTAGAGTGTAGAGTGACAACCATATTTTTGTCTCAAACGCCAGCTAAAATACGCACAATACCAAACTAACACTAAAATTCTCTAAAATACTAGAGTTTGACGTGGTTCACTGCATTGTACCCAACGATCTAGGTACTGGTTTGTTGAGACGAGAGAGAACCATTTTCGATTGTGCCCAAAAAAATCGAATCATTTTCGAACCAGACTAGACTGAGGCAAATGAAACCGATCCATCCAGATCGTTGTTGACTCTAGTGATCATGTCCAAAAAAACGCTGGACACTGCAGCTACATATATGGTAACTTCAAACGACGATAAGTTTGCGCTCAATTATCCGATCTAACAAAAAATTATTATTTTGAATAACTTTTCAAGATCTTCGAAATTACATCCGTCTTCATCACCAAAGAACATCATTTGTTGTTCCAAAGGGACTAGATAGTATGACAACACTCCTTGTGTTGTTATTATAACAACACTAGTCTCCAACCAATAGGAAGCTAGGGTTGTGATGACTTTTTATTAGATGAGTTTACCTAGTTTAAAATCAAAGCAGGGGTATAATTGTCATTATGAAAAATATGTTTAAATAAAAAAAATATTTCTATTTTCGGCCCAAAATTTTGGTCGCCGGAATTCTGCCACCGGTTGTCGGAAAATGGTCGTCGGTCACCGGAATATGTTTTTTTGTCGCCGGAATATGCTATTTTGTCATCGGAATATGCCACCGTCGTCGGAATATGCTCACCGCGGTCGGAATATGCTTACCGGCGTCGGAATCTAATCATCGGGGCCGGAATATGCCTATTGGCGTCGGAATCTGCTGACTGACGGTCACCGGAATTCGGTCAACGAACTTCGTTGACCGTTGACCGGTCAACGACCACCGGATGTATGGTCTACATTGTGAGATTTATGGTTTGGTTTCTCATATTTTCGTATGCCTTTTGTGGTTTGCTTTATCGTGTTTGTGGTTTGCATTAAGAAGTTTCTGGTTTGTTTTATCATGTTTGTGGTTTGCATTGAGAAGTTTCTGGTTTGCTTTCAAAAAATTTGTGGTTTGCATTGAGGGGTTTCTGGTTTGTTTTAATATATTTGTGGTCTGCATTAGGACGTTTATGGTTTGCTTTTTTGTGGTTTGATTTACTGTGTTTGTGATTTGCATTAGGAGGTCTCTAGTGTGCTTTCGCAAATGTTGTGGTTTGCTTTGTGAGGTTTGTGGTTTGTTTTAGGAGATTTGTGGTATGCATTAGGAGGTTTCTGGTTTGCATTAAGAAGTTTCTGGTGTGCTTTCGAAACTTTTGTGGCTTGCTTTGCGAGATTTCTGGTTTGTTTTAATATATTATTGGTCTGCATTAGGACGTTTTTGGTTTGCTTTACCGTGTTTGTGGTTTGCATTAGGGGGTTTCTGGTGTGCTTTTCAAAATATTTATGGTTTGGTTTGTGGGGTTTCTGATATGTTTTAGCGAATTTGTGATTTGCATTAGGAGGTTTCCGGTATGCTTTCGAAATAATTGTGGTATGCTTTGTAAGGTTTGTTATTCTATCCGACGTTCTTACTAGATGAATGGAATTAGTAACAATAATTATTAATGTGTATACTTACCAAGTTCGTATACATAATAATTACATAGTTCTCTCTTAATTAATTAAGTTTTCACACATAATTAATTAATGTCTCTCTTATTGAAGCGATTGAAAGAGGCTGGGAGGGTTTCTTTGCTTCGTGATTTTAGGAGCGTCGAGAGTCCCTGCTTCGCCTAGGGTTTATTCTACAGCTCTAGCCGGCGGTGGCAATGCCGCTAGCCGGCGGGGGGCCACCCGCCAACTCGCTAGAAAACCTCACCGGCCAACGCAGACCTCCCTCTGCGTCATCGTCTCCGAATCCCAAGGGCGACCGGGAGGCCCAGCAAAGCAAGAAAAGAGTCAAACAAACAGTTCAAGGAGTGCATATTGAGAGTGACTCGGATGTCATTCTGGAGGACGCGGCGACGACGGAAGAACAACGCACGCGTTCAGGTACCCCGCCGCCGTCAGTCTAGAATGCGGGTACAGGAGCAGCTCGTCGCTTATTCAGCGACCTCCTGAAGATCGACGAGTGGTACGTAGCAGACTCCGATTCGGAGGACGTTGCAGAAGCTATGAGAAGATGGTATGGACGCAGGAGAGGAAGCTGATGACGATCCTCTGTGCCCTAATACCCCGTTCACAGCCACCGAAGAGCGTCAATATTGCAGGAAGCTCCGTTCGGCCCTCGTGGTCAAAGTACTGGGACGATCATTGTCATACACAGTGGTCTCACGGAGACTGAATGCCATCTGGGCGAAGGTAGGGGCTATCCAGGTAGCGTCGGCCAAAAAGGGTTACTACATAGTGCGGTTCACGAGTGGGATAGATTACGAAAGGGCCGTTACGGGCGGACCGTGGTTGCTGGGTGACCACTATCTCACTGTTCATACATGGACCAAGCATTTTAACCCATACGAACACGAGATTTCATCGACTCTAGTATGGGTGATAGGGCAAAAGCGTATGCCTTAATCCTATCTCGTAGTAAACCGGAAAGTCCGGGTATCGTCTCTCAGGGACTGGTACAACCTTATGATTTATCAATTCTATGGAGTAAACTATATGTGGTAATGGTTTAATGAGATTATTAACTACTAGCAAAATAATTAAACAAAACAAGCAAATTAAAGTGTCGGGTTTAAATCAATGGGAGAAAGCTCTGGGAGAAACACCGGGATTCACTACCTATCCTATCCAGATTAACTCACATATTCCAATCAATTTAATCCATACCTCTACAGCCAGGATATCACTACTGTGCTAGCTATCCTGTCGGGAATTACTACGTACTAAATAATCAATTCAAATCCTACTGTCGTAGCTCAATGAATTAACTATATAGCCTGAAGATCGATATCCTATTTAAGACCGCATAGAACCTTATTTAATCCACTGTCGCTTCGATAAGTTACTATGTCACATGAAATATGTTCAGTTAATAGGGTTTCACTGTCGCTAACAACCTAATTAACTACGATTCATTGTATTGGTGGCCAGTCAACACAAAGCATTAAGAAATTTCATGCAATAGAGATTGGAAGAAAAGAATCATAAATCAATCCATCAAATCAAGAAATAGCTACATCCTATGGTGTTTCCCCCAGAAATTGGGGTTTAGTTCATGACGAAAATAAAACACACAATCATGTTCATAATCATCATGATATTAATTGAAGCTAAAGAATAAATACTGAAATTATCGGATCGTAATCCAGGCTTTAATCTTTGTCGCTCCAATCGCCACTCTGCTTGCTCCGCGCGATAGCTCTGCTGCCAATTCCAATTATTCCCGGTCCAAGGCTGCACGCGACTCTCCTTCTCCCAAGACTTCTCTTCCAATGAGTTCTCCCCCGAAAACCAATTCAATTCCGTGTCCCAGCTTTTTCCAAAAAAAATCCGTCGCCAGCTATTATCTCCTCCTAATAATTCCGCTGCTCCTCTGTTAATTACAATCCTCCGTCCAAATATCCTCCCTCCTTGAGAAATTCGTGGCCCAAAAAGAATCCTCTCCCTTCTCGTTTATGGCCCACTTCTTTCCCTTTTCTCCACCAAAAATTGGCCCAAAAATTCCCCAATATTAATTGTCCAGCCGCCAGCCCATGAGAAGATCTCCGGCCCAAGTTAATTGGGCCCAATTAATTGTTTGTGCACTCGCTTCTTTTTCGTGCTTTCTCTACCTGTAACATATCAAACTCATGGCACTAGATAGTAATGGTTTTTCAACCATTCCCGGGTTAGCGAGCCCTAAAATAGCACCAATCGGCTAAAACAGATCATAGGATAGTCACATAAAGTTCAAGAATCCGATATATTAAAGCCGATTATCAATGGGCAAGGTTGCTAGATTTACCGGCTCAATACTTCAATACAGATGCCGTGATGAAGATCGGGAAGCGAATTGGGAGACCCCTGCAGGTTGATCAAGCCACGAGCACGGGTGCCCGCCTAGACTATGCGCGTGTTTGTGTCGAGGTCGACCTCTCCAAGCCACTCTTGTCCCAATTTAGAATCCATGGCGTGAAGTACTTTATTCAATACGAGGGGCTGGAAAAGATTTGCCTAATCTGCGAGAAATATTTTGAATGGTCTGGATGCCCTTGCTCCTTTGGCGGGCCAAGCAAGTCAGACGAGGAACCCATGGCCTCGGAGATCGACAAGGAGCCAAACCCAGAACCGGAGAAAGTTTACGGGGAATGGATGATTGCGAAGAAGAAACCATGAGGCCCTAGAAAAGAGATTGCGACAAACAAAACCCTGCCCAACAACAGCCTAGGGGACAATGCAGCCAAGTCGGGGTCGCGATTCAATGTTCACGAAGTTGAGGACGTAATGGATGAGGAAAATGATCAGCCACGAGAAACTACTCAGGTAAACACACCGAACGTGAGTCACGGTGGGGACAGGGCTGGAGCCAAAAAGCCACAAGAGAAGTTGACACAAATGCCCAAAACGAGCAAGGGTACGAAAGAGGCAGGGAACAGACAAACGAAGAAACCAATAAAACCCGCGAAGAACCCGTTGACTACGAGTGATGGAGATGGTAAACAAGGGGAAGCACACCCGGGTAGCATGGACCATCTAGTAAGCGAGCAGCAGCAGGCTTCACCAGCACACCAGCAGGACGTGAACCAGATGGATACGTGGAAGGAGCAAGGATCTCTCAAGCTCCGCACCCACACTTCCACCTTGATGCGAACAATAAAACCCTGAATGCAGCAGCCCCGGGTAGGCCACCGAATATCGCCATCGATGAGGCCTCAAACTCGGGAAAAGTACCCAATCCAACAATGAACCCGGCGTCCGCAAGGACAAGCGATGGCTGTGGCCATCAGTGATTATTCAGGGAGTCTCTTTTACCTTACCTTTTCCATGGATTGTAGTATTTTTTCTTGGAATTGTAGAGGTGCCGATGGCAGGAGTTTTCTCTGAACTTTCTTAGAATACAAACGTAGGTTTCGGCCTAAAATTGTGATTAAAGTGGAGCCGCGAATCAGCGGCGTCACTGCTGAGGAAGTGATCCACGACATGGGTTATGATAAAAATTTCCTCGTGGACGCTGTGGGTTTTTCGGGGGGTATTTGGGTACTCTGGAACTCTGCGGAGTTCAGCCTGACTAGGGTGGATTCTCACGCTCAATTTCTTCATGTGCAGGTTCAACAGGCCAATGGGATGGGAGTTACGTGGCTCCTCACAGCAATTTACGGCAGCCCGATACCCATGCAGAGACGTGAGCTATGGACCGCTATTCGCAGGTTGGCTGAAGACGAAGAGCGCCCCTGGATTCTCCTTGGAGATTTCAACTCCATCCTCCTCCCTACAGAGAAGCTGGGGGGTGCTCCATTCGACGCAGCTAGGGTCAGAGACTTCCAAGACTGTGTCAATGATGCGGGCATAGTTGATCTGGGTTTTTCTGGGCCGGCTTATACTTGGTTCCGGTCGAGGGTTCGTGAACGGCTAGACAGAGGTTTGGGTAATAACAGCTGGGTAACGATGTTCCCGGAGACGTCAGTTAAGCATCTTCCTCGGTTAAAATCGGACCACAGAACGATCCTGGTGTCTCTGATGAACCCAGCCACTCCGGGAGGACCTAAACCATTTCGGTTCCTCGCTGCATGGCACACTCACGAGGACTTCAAAAGGATGGCGAGCGCTGTATGGGGACGTGGAATCAACTTCGCTGAATCAGCTGCAGCCTTCGCCCAAGATGCACAGCACTGGAACAGATTCACCTTCGGCCACATCCAGAGGTGGAAAGATGCTCTTCTGAATCGGATTGATAGGCTGGAAGCTCGAGACACGGGTGTGGAGATTTCAACCGCCCTTGAGACGGCCCGGGAGGAACTGGAATCGGTTCTATTTCAGGAAGAGGTTTTGTGGTGTCAAAAGTCCCGCCAGGACTGGCTTAGATGGGGAGATCAGAATACCAAGTTCTTTCACACCCGTACGCTGATAAGAAGGAAGAAGAATCGGATCACTGCTTTGAAGGGGGCCGATGGTACTTGGATAGAAATACCGGAAGAACTCCATGCTCTCGCCTGCAGCCATTTTGAAAATTTGTATACTGATGAAGGAGGGATTTTCGTTGCTCTCGGCCATGAATTCCCATTGGTAGAGGATGCTACGTGGCTTCGTGTGTCGGCATCCCCAAGTCAGGAGGAGGTTCGGAGTGCTATCAGAAGCATGGGACCGCTGAAGGCCCCCGGAACCGATGGTTTGAGCCCGATCTTCTTCCAGCAGTGTTGGGATGTAGTGGGCGAGTCTCTTACACAGCTAGTCCAATCGTGCTGGGGAGATAGTGAGCAGGTAAGCGGCTTCAACACAACCATTCTCGTCTTGATCCCCAAAGTTCAGGCCCCGGTGCACATTGAACAGTTTAGACCGATAAGCCTGTGTAACGTGGCCTACAAGACCCTGACCAAGTGTATAGCCGAGAGACTTAAGCCGCTAATGCCTTCCCTAGTACATGAAACTCAAAAAAGCTTTGTACCAGGGAGGCATATAACGGATAACATTTGCATCCTCCAGGAGGTCGTTCACTCGATGAGAGCTAAACAGGGTCGGAAGGGGTGGATGGTTGTGAAAGTAGATTTGGCGAAAGCATACGATCGCATACGGTGGAGTTTCGTTCAGGACACTCTCCAGGCCATAGGAGCACACGACGAGATGGTTAGGCTGATCATGGCGTGTATCTCCACGGCTACGATGCAGGTTCAGTGGAACGGTGGTCTTTAGGAACAGTTCATCCCCACTCGGGGTCTCCGCCAGGGCTGTCCCTTGTCACCCTACATTTTTACTCTGTGCATGGAGCGATTGGGCCACATCATTACAGACTCGGTGAGGCAAGGTTAATGGCGGTCCATTAAGATAACGAGCTCGGCCCCAACGCTTTCCCATATCTTCTTCGCAGATGACCTGATTTTATTTGGGGAAGCGTCGCTCCACCAGGCCAGGACTATCAATACCTGCTTTGATGCGTTTAGCGCGTCCTCGGGGCAACAAGTGAGCAAGCCCAAGTCACGAATCTTCTTTTCTAAGAATGTATCCACTCAGCAGAGAACTCAGATCTCAAATGAGCTGGCAATCCCGGAGACTCCTAACTTGGGGAGATATTTGGGCGTTTCGGTCATCCATGACAGAGTATCCAAGGCCACCTACATTGATTTGATTAACCGTATCGATTCTAGACTTGCAGGATGGAAAGCAGCAACAATGTCTCTTGCAGCCCGAGTCACTCTGGCACAATCTGTTCTATCCTCCCTCCTGGCGTACACGATGCAGACGACTCTCCTACCATCTAGTGTCCATGACTACATTTAAGAAAATAAGGAGTTTTGTCTGGGGAAGTACGGAAGGAGGCAAGAAAATTCACCTCGTCGACTGGGACACCCTTTGCGCATCAAAGGAGGAGGGCAGATTGGGTTTGAGGGACTCAAGGCGCACGAACGAAGCTTATATGCTGAAGTTGGCTTGGAGAATGCTGACGAACCCGGAGGAGCTCTGGGCAAGGGTGATTACGGCGAAGTATCTTTGGTTTCGGGATGGCCAGTATGTGCCTCGAACGCAGGGCAGGTTGTCCAATTTATGGCGGGGAATTATGCGAGTTTGGCACCTGATCGATGATGGTTCTATGTGGAACGTTAGGAACGGTCGGACGGCGAGGTTCTGGAGTGACAGATGGCTCAATGATGGCGAACCTTTGCTGGCCTTCGCCCCGGAGATTCCCCAAGAGGCTCAGCAACTACCCGTGGCGGACTTCATGCTCAACAGTGAGTGGAATGTGGATTATTTACGCATTTACTTACCCCCATCTGTTGTTGCGCAGGTATTGCTTCACCCAGTCCCGGCGGAGCAGGAGGAGGACGTTCGGACTTGGAGACTGACCCCCAACGGCAAATTTTCAGTCCGCACGGCGTACCAACTTCTGTCGCAGAATCAGGAAACTCCTTCAGCACATCCCATCTGGCGATCGATTTGGCGCGCACCGGTCATGCAGCGAGTTCGGGCATTCATGTGGTTAGCTAGTCATGATCTCCTGCTGACCAATTCAGAAAGAAGCCGCCGCCATCTCACCCAAGACACCACGTGCAAAATCTGCGGAGGCGGACCAGAGACTACCATCCACATCCTGCGAGACTGCTCGTTAGCCAGAGCTACTTGGGCCGACCTGCTGGACACCGAACCCGACGCCTCATTTTTCGACCAGCCTCGGAAGCAGTGGTTATTTCACTACCTTGCCGGCTGAAGCAACACTGTGGATAGCACTCTCTTCGCATGCACCTGTTGGCTTCTGTGGAAAAACCGGAATAGCCACGTGTTCCAAGACGAGCTACAACTTCCTGCACAAATCCAGTTTCACACCAAACAGCTAAAGCAGCAAATTCTTGCCGCGTTTGAGAAGGAGAAGTCGGTCTTCGGAGGAGGGGGACCTCACGAAAGACGACTTATTAGCTGGCAGCCACCACCGCAAGATTGGGTGTGCCTAAACACTGATGGCTCAGTCACCCATTCTCCTTCGAGCACGGCAGCTGGCGGCATCGTTAGGGGGGGGGGGGGCGATGGTCGATTCATTCGAGCTTTCACTATGAACCTTGGAGGGGGTTCCATTACCCGTGCAGAGCTGGCTGGGATTGTGCAGGGATTGAAACTCGCCTGGGAACTAGGGCCTAGGAAGGTTATTCTACAGACTGACTCTCTCATAGCGAAGACTCTTATCGAGACGGCGTCTCATCACCACCCACATTTCGTTGCCATAGCAGAGATCCGGCGTTGGCTTCAGTTTCCGTGGCAGGTTCGGATCGATCACGTATTCAGGGAGGGTAACTATGTTGCAGATTACTTGGCCTCCATAGGGCATAACTATCCTATTGGTGTTCATGTCTTTGACACCACGTCGAGCGATTTATCCTACTGGTTGTACTTTGACAGGATCGGAGTTGAAACTCCACGTTTTATTAATGCATAAAGGTTGGGACGCCCTTTAAGCGTCTCGTTTCCCGACCAAAAAAAAATCATGTCTCTCTAATTCATTTGCTTGTACGGAGGTGAGGACATGGACTGGATCAGGAAATTCACCACAACAGCACAAGCAGTAGCTGCCTGGAGCAGCAGGAATCACCATGGAAATGCTGTACGTCGGGAAGAGCAGCTCGAAGGAGAAAGTGAGGAAGAACAACGTCGATGGAGATGTGCGGCCAGCAGTGAGATTTCACCATCTTCCAGCGCTGCATCTCTCGAACCTCCTCTCCTTCGCTTCCACCATCTCCTCCAGTACGATCGAGGGTCGCACTCGACACGCTCTCTAGAGTCAAACTCCGGTCCTTCAAAACCTGCAGCAATGCTTCGACATTCGCAGGCACCGCATCGACTCCGTCAACCGAATCCGACTTCTCTAAGACCTGGATTTGGAGCTTCAGCAACTGAATTTCGCTCAACAGGGACTCCTCGTCAATGCAACTGCGAATTGGAGCTCGGAAAAACCTTCGCCCTCCCTGAACTGGGTGTCACTTTCGAGACCCACGGCGGATTCGAAGCTCTCCTCGGTTTCGGGTTCAATTCGTCGACCAATGATTACAAGGTCGTGAGAGTCGTGCGGCTTCTAGAGTACGAAGAAATCGCAATTGAAGTCGAGGTTTTTTCACTGAATGTCGGCTCGTGGAAGACGATTACCTCCACGGCTCCGCAATACAACATCGTGGAGCGCGGGTCCCAAGCCTTTGGTCAACGAGTCGGTCCACTAGGTCGCGACCCGGCCCGGCAACGACGGCGGTGGTGACAAGAACTTGATTCTGGGTGTCGACCTAAAGGGGGAAGAGCGGTTCAGGGAGCTGGAGCTGCCGGAGAGCTTGAAATTGGAGAGGTCGGAGCAGCCTGAGCAGATCTGTAGTTGTTTCCGGCAACAGAGCGGAAGAAGGATATCGCCGGCGTCTGCTTGAATCGGAAGGAGAGGGGTGGAAGGAGATGTGACTGCGGAGAAGATAGATCTGTAGAAGGGAAGATCGGATGAATCGGAAGGAGAGGGATGGAAGGAGATGCGACTGCGGAGAAGATAGATCTGTAGAAGGGAAGATCGGATAGATAGGTGATAGGAATTTTCTATTTATTTTAATTTTGAATTTTTTTGGTTAGTTTACCCTTTTACCCTTAATGAATTCTGTTGTTACTATAACAACATTAAGGGTGTTGTTATTCTATAGCACCCTGTTCCAAACAAGCCATTCTACGATTTCGACAAATTATCCGACCGTCCGTGCGCATTTCTAAACCACAAGATGAAACTCTTAAGATTCAACGTTGGGAGAAAGAGCATGACATTGCATATGTACAGAGGAATACTTGTCCAATCTTTCTTGTTTTTGTTCTCATACCCACCATGGCTTTTCAGTCAAGTCTTTGGAGAACACGTACCGGAATCTAGAACTATAAGGAAACCACTCCACTACTACGACCTTCGACGCCTGCTTCTTCCCCAATTTCCGGTCACCGGCGCACTTCTCAATCGAATCTCCGAGCTTCTTGTCGACATTTTTCACCACCCACTTGATCAGATCGTCGTCGTCGGAGCTCATCGTCATCGAAGCTTCCTTCGCGAACCGCTCGAGCAGTTTCGGGAGGAACACCTTCTTCGACTTCTTCACCACGACGTTCGATTGCAGGAACTCCTTCTTTGCAGCTTCCAGCTCTTCTTTGACGTTTGATGACGTGTACACCTTCAGCTAGAGCATTGATTTGGAAGATAGTACGTAATTCATAACTAACTAGATTTGCAAGCAATTAATTTCTGAATGGCGAGAAAGGAAGACTAGACATTTTGGAGTAATTACCACGGGGTCGGAGAATGTGCCGGTGCAGAGGGCGAAGCAGGCTAGCGGCAGAGGAATTGAGAGGCCGAACTTGGAAGAAATGAACTGCCTTTCTTCGCTTGATTTCTTCCGCAGCGCCGTCGAGAGAATGGTCTCAAGCCACTGGATTGTAACGGGTGTTCATCAGAGTAAAGTAGTAAACACATGTAATAACTCATGATTGATTTCCCAATAATGTGTCAAAACCAGTTCTCTATCGGTTTGCCCTATCCTAACTAGGCTTGTTAGTTTTTGTTTTGGTTTTTCGATTTTAATCGAAACCAAATCGATAAGACACGTTTAATTATTTTGGTTTTATAAGTGTTTAGCATCTTAATGGTTTGCCTTATGTTGAAACCGAAAAAAATCAATTAGAAACCAATAACATTCTAATTAAGTCAATTCCCGTCAACAACACGCATTATCAACAACTTATGTGTAGTAGACTTCTTTCCGATCTCCGCGCTTCTTGTTGTATTTCCTGACTTTCAAAACTAAGATTTGATTTCTGGTTTATCCAAAACAAAATCACTAAGGGATTTATCGGTTTTCAGTTAACCAATAACCGATAACACCCTTAACAGTTTTTCGTTTTCGAGAATTTGTCTGATTTGGTTATTGGTTTTCATACTCAATGGTTTGGTTAACCAAACCAAATCCTAACTATAACTTGATAACAGAATGAAACCAGTTTTGTTGCCTAACAGAGTACATAAAGCTGGCTTTGTGTAGAAAATGCTATTACCTTCCCAACACGAGGTGTCCGGAAGCAGAAGATGGAATGCTCAATGGAATTTGCGCTAATGATGTGGCCACCTATGTTGTAAGCAGCCTGCACTATACACAAAACACAAGCCCTCTCACTTTAATTTCCCCCATAATGTCATATATAGCCATGGCAGTTCAACAAAATGAGATTCAAGACCAATGGCACAAGGCAAAGTAAGTTGAAGTACCTTGTGAAACAGAGCTAGCCTCCTCAGGGAGCTGTGGGGGATGCCATAGGCCAAATATGCCTGCACCAAGCCAAAGAGAAAAACTTTTAACTTTCTAAACAAACAAAAAGGACCATATATCTTGTAGGCTTTGAATATTTACATGCATCACAAGGGAATTGTAGACGTTGATCCAGAATGCAACTTGAGCATCGTGTTCCATCTGGGTTACTGTCACTGTTTCCAGCTGTTCCACTAGAACCCTGAGAAATGGTGGCAAAGAGCTTGAAATTTTAGTACACATGGAAATTAAGTAAGAAAAATAGTACTTCTTAAACACACCTGTAGTGGTCAATGGCATAGGATGCACAAGAGTACCGGCTTTTATCAGTCGATATCCAACAAACTTCCACAGTCGATTTGCAAGACCAATCTTCTTCCTCTTGGCTGATCTGCTCTCCGTTAACAACGTTGTTTCCTCGCCTTGGAAGCACGACATTGGTGGACGACCTCGACAACAGAGGCGACCGGCCTTTGACAGATGGGTTCGCGCCACCTGGCGTGGAGCTGCTGCATAGCCAGCAGTACACTGCAGCCATGCACTTCACCATCTCCTCGGAGAGCTTGCTTGGACATTGATCGAGATGATCCTTCAGAGTCTTCTGCTGAATTGACACTGATCTTTCCACTAGTGTTGATGATGCACCCCTTTGATGAACCTGCAAGGAGAAAGTAAGCATTCAATTGCATAAATGATCAATCAATATGTAGCAATGATGAGAGAAACCACAAATTTACCTTAACTTGGCTGGAGCAGGACTTGTGCAGCCGATTGTCTTTCCTACCAAACAACGTACTAGCACCAACATTTGCCCTACTTGATGGTCTCTTCCCCGATTCACCGCCACCATTGATGGAAACAAGTGACTGCAGAGGTCTCAAGGGGAACAACTTGGAAGAACAGAAAGCACTTGAGATGATCCTTGGATGTTTCTTATTATGATTGGACGATGGAGATGACAAATGCTTTGCAGGAGCAGGAGGAGGAGGATGGGAAGGAGAAGCCACATTCGAGCTTTGCTGTGAAGTTGCCCTACTAGTACTAGTCACACACTGATCGAATATGGTTCTGTACAACGTTAGCACGTGCTGCTCACGGTTTGTTACCTCTTGTTCTAGCAACTCGATCTCGGAAATCAACTCCTTTGTCTGAAAAAAATGTTGGATACGATAAGTTTGTGAGCTTGAATTTCTGTGAGGATTTAGCAGACGTTAACTGGAGGTTACCGAAATTCGAACGCGAATAGTGCAATACCTGAGAAGCAAAATGCCTGTGACCAGGGGACAAAGTACTGGAAGCACGGCCCATGGCTCGTTCAAGCATCAAACGCATTGATCTTTCTTCCTGCAGCCTTAACTGGAGCAGCTCAACCTAATGCAAACCAACCAGTTTTACCCAATTACATAACTTCAGTGCTACAGCTTTACACAGCAGTAATTTTTCTTAATCAAAGGACTCACATCTTTCTCTAGGGAGGCTCTGTGGTTCGAAGGGTCATTCCTGCTAGAAAATTCACGCAGAGGGCTTTGCACGGCCACATGGCTCCTTCTTGCCCATGCTGGTGATGATGACATTATCTGTTCATACTACTTGTGATTATTCAATAGGAACATAAAGTTTTCCTTTATAGATTTTTTTTTTTTTTTTTTGCAAGAAATTGGGCATGGAATGAGAGAGAAGTTTCGTATATTCTCACTTGCATTTCGGTTTGGTGATCCTTGTTCTTCAACTTGGATTGCAGAATTCTCTGTACTTCCACGTTCTTCTCAGTGGCACTGTCAAAATTTGCAGAGCATATAAAAACAGAGGAGTATCTCAACAAAGAGAAGAAGAAAAAAGAAGCAGAGGGTTATGGTCAAAATTCTCCCACTACCATTAGAAACCCACCTCCTAGAGCGCCTGTGGTGAAGTTGGTTATGACCGCCATCGACTCGCGGCGGCCGCCAAGTGCTTGCAGTCGTGCTGGCGACGGTGGTGTCCATCTTTTCATCAGAGCAAATTACTCCATCCATCATACATTCAAATAAAATCACCTGAACCCACTAGGCAGGACGGCGTGGGGAGGTGGAAATCATGATAAAAGGACAACCTTTGAAACATATGCAATGGTGAGAGAACTGGAACAGGTAAACCGAGAGAAACAGAGGAGAGCGAAACAGAGGAGAGAGAGAGAGGGAATTTAAGTTTGGGGAATTGTCGAGTTTAAACCATGGAAGTAGAATAATTGAGCTAGCAGTTGCAATGCAACACTTACCAGAAAGGACAATTATGGGTCCATGAAGACAATAGCATCGTTCTATCATTTGGTGTGGGGATGGATTCCTTATAGAGTCTGTAACTGTTAAGATAGATAGGTAGAGAGAGAGAGGAGGAGGCGGGTGGAGATGGAGGGAATTGAATGTGGTTGCTTTGAGTTGTTGGAGGTGGAGTCAGGAGAATTTATTTCAGTTTGGTCCTGATTCTTCTTCCTTTCCTCCTCCACTCTCAAGAGGCTGCAGCCTTGGTCTGGTCGTCCCTCTGTACACAGGACCAGAGGACCGCTATGAATAAGGTTGGACAAGAATGTTAAGAAACAAACTAATTAATCCCATTAACTCTTGGAAAAAAATGTTAATTTTTGTTATCTCTTACTCGCTCTTTCAAACGAAAGTCTATATTTGCGGGTTTCGAGTTTACACTAGTTGAACATATCAATGATATCATTCATTGTGTAAAACCACTAATCTTTCGGTTTGTACAGGTTGAACATATCATTTTTTGCACTAAACCATTGTTTAGATTGGATGTTGTCATTAGGATTCAAAACCATGACTTCTCGATCGAAGGCTCTAATACGATGTTAACGAAGAAACCACTTAATTCTAAGAGCGTAGCCATGATTTCATCTAAAGTGGGCCCTTTTTTTTTGTGCATTCAATGCACTTACCTCATAATCGTCATTCTTAGCAGGCGATGCAAATGAAAACAATGCCAATCATCACTTGTAGTATGATGGACAAGAAACACATGAATTTGTACAAAAATCATTCAAGCATTACTTTAATTTGAAAGATTTAGGGTTTATGGATTTAGGGTTAGGGTTTAGGTTTACAATATGGGGTTTTGGGTTGGGATCCAAAATTGAGGGTTAAGGGGTTAGAGTAATGGATTGATTAGTTGTGATTCTATGTTATATTATCATATTAGACTAATGTTACAAATTAAAGTTCAAAATTTGTTGTATTATGCCCACTTTTAGAGTTGGGTGCATTCAGTGCATCCAAAAAAGTGAGTGCAATGAAGTAGGCACTATATATATATATATATATATATATATATATGAGATAGGTAATGATAAATTAGTTTTTTTTAACTATTCTAATAAAAAATTCTCAATTAGAACAACTTTAAGGGGTCGTTTGGAGAACAGGATTTAGGGCGTGAATTCATTGAACCCATAGCTTTTTTAGAAAGTTTTGTTTTTTGTTGCTTTTTGTATTGTGGATTTTAGCTTTAGAGATTTCAAATCTCTAAAATCTACGGATATCAAATCTCTCATAATGAGAGAGATTATATATCTTGATTCGTAAAAAAAAATCTCCTACTTTTCTCTTTCTTTTATTTATATATCATATTAAATATATTTATTAACAAAGTTTTTAATATTTCTCTAACCACTCTAATTTTTTATTAAGTATAAACATGCTATTTAATATAAAATTGATTTTTTTTATTTTCATTGAATGTTAACTATTTTTATTTTACAAAAGATAATCATATATTGATTGAAACATAGGTAGTTACATCATGGAGTCCAGGCAGGCCTGATAATCAAAGAAATGACTCATAGACAGGTACAATGAAAGAGCTTTTCCAAGGTTTCTAACTCTGCTCAACAGACGGGGCATCTGGGGTGCACATGGACTTTCTTCTCAATCAGTGCTTCCGTAGTGAGCAGGATTCGATTAAAGATTTGCCAAATAAACACCTTCAATTTGGGAGGAATATTGGCATCCCATAGGCGAATCCAGCTGGCCTTATACAACATTCTCAATTCTACACTCTCTAATTTTGATCATCAATTAATTATTATATCTTTTACTTATTTTTCTATCAAACCAAGGTACTCGAGATCACCCTATTATACGCTGCCTCCTCTTACTTAATAACTCAAGTTGCTGAAAAGGGGTATGTTAAGTTTTCATCTCTTTGAACGGGAAATAAATTGAAACTAGTTTTCTGACCCGCGCTTCGCAGCGGTAAGAAATTAATTATATTTCAATTTCATCCACTCCTTTAATAATTTAATTAAAATCAAATAATTTTCAAAATCATTCTCGTAAGATTCCTTCATATACTTTACATAGTGTCTCATCATTATGGAATATTTACGTAATACATTTGCTTAATTGATGTATAAAAAATAATAATTCCTCCATAATCTCTACGTAGTGTCTTATTCATCACAAAATATTTATTTAATATGCGTGTTTAATTGATACATAAGAAATAAATATCTACGCGTAAGGTTTATGTAGTGTCTTTATCATTACGAACAACTTGCATAATGCGTTTTAATTAATTGATAAATAGACCATCCCTTCCTGAGGTTTACTTAATAAATTTTCTATTTATCTAACTATTACATAATGATGTTACATAAATCTTTTGTGTGGTATGATAATAAAATTAAGTTATGAAAATTATCACATTTGATTAAAGTATTGTGCAAAAGACTAAGGGGTCGTTTAGATGAGACATTGTGATGGATCAATTGTGCT
The DNA here is from genome assembly GCA_964030455.1 of Linum trigynum. Classification (NCBI taxonomy): domain Eukaryota; kingdom Viridiplantae; phylum Streptophyta; class Magnoliopsida; order Malpighiales; family Linaceae; genus Linum; species Linum trigynum. The sequence continues at coordinate 14,081,779 of OZ034816.1, forward strand.
TAATTGGCTCATTTTGAGTCAATTGGGCCAGATTGACCCATTTGGCAATTCAAATCTTAAATGGAGCAATTTGGGGCGGTGAAATCTACTTTGACGCGTTAGGGGTCAATTAGAAATACTTGGGGTAGGGGGAGACAATTGACATTGACCTGTTTTTGGGCAGTCATTCCAATTGTGGCCCTCTGTGCCTTTTCCCTTCCTCTCTCTTCTTCTTCTTCTTCAACGAAACCCTTCTTCATCTTCTCCTCTACTCTTTCCCATCTTTCCCTGCAGACGATCTACAACGGAGCTTCACAAATCGCCAGTCTTCTCTTCATAACAAGAGTCTTCATGCATCGTCCCAAGCGAGTCTCCAAGCGCGATGTCCGCCGTGAAAAGATGACTCATCGGCGGCAAAGAGGAGGAAAGGGAAGTTTCTCCGATGCCGTTGAGATTGGCTTTCTGGGCTTCTGAAGTGGAGCTCCCGAGCGTTATCAATCACTTCCTCCTCGTGACGGGTCTGACTTCCGGCGACGAGTCAAATTTTTTTCTTTCTCTCTATTTCCTTCCCGGCGAGAAATCATCGTCTTCTTCCTACCTTGGCGTCAACCATGTTTGTGGGTTTTCAATTCAAGCAAAGTTTCAGATAGGATTTTGGATACTCTACTTTAATGGGGTTTTGTTTGATTACGGGGAAACTTAATTGGGCAACCTTCTCATCAAATTTTCAATTTTGTTTCAGATTTAGTCTTCCTCCTCCTTTGGGTATCAATCCCTTATTCCCAAAATAAAAACAGAGGCCACAGCAGCAGCTTATAGGACCTGATCTGTTTCACTCTTGAAGCTCTTGCTTTGTTTCTTTTGGGTTGCAGCTCTATCTAGAACTGCTACTGCTTTTTATTCTTGCAATTTGCTATGCTGTTTTATCTTTTGATGGATTGGGTTTTCACATTTGTAATGCCCAGTCGTCCCTTCGTTCTACACTCTGTGTTGGTGGTTTACAAAGAGAAGAGAGGGAGGGTAAAAGTGTATTTATGGCAAAATGTTCCATTTCAATTGCCTCATCCTAAATACTAACCAAACAAGACAATTTCACACAATTTCCTCATACAAATGACTCATTTTTTAAAATGAGCCAATTAGATCAAATTGCTTCATTTTCCCATTGTTCCATCCAAACGACCCCTAAGAGTTAAATTGAGTAATTGACGTTACCGAACCTCTGTGCAATGAAAATTGATTATATTGTGAATATTTTAGTTAGTAATAAAGAAATTAAGTTATACAAAATACCTTGCTAGGTAGCATGGAGGTTCCTCGTCAAGTCAAAACCCAATGTTGGGGATTGCTATTCGTCGCCCTAAATATTTGAATTTATCGCCCTAAACCATAATAAAGTTACACTCTTACCCTTCTCATTAAATTTTGATCCATTCCATTTCCCTCCTTCCCCATTCCAACCGTCGACCACCACCAATCAATGAATTCCAACAATGGGAAGAGAGGCCGGGCCGAGCAGTCCAGACACGGGAACTCAACCCATTTCTAGCATCGGTGTCCTTAGCCCAGAAAAAGATGATTGGGAAGCTTATCAAATTCTTTTTTCGGCAGCGGATTTGGGAAATGAGGTTTCTTTGCCTTCTGCTTCCTTCTTTTCCCTTTCTTTATTTTTGTTTAATTTTAGTATATTTGTTTAAAGTGATTTGACGGAGACGGGAAAGGAAAATGGATTTGGGAAGAAGAATAAATTAACTTGGAAATTGACAGGGAGGTAGGCGGTGGGAAGATAGAACGAAGTTGGGTCGGGTAATGGGAGTTGCGGCGGGTTAGGGTTCTGGGAAATAGCGGCGACGACCGACAATTGGCTGGTGGGCGGGACGCAACGAGGAGGTAGGGATTAAGAAAATTTAAGTCAGGGTATAAATGTCAATTCAATATGATTTAGGGCGATAATTTTTAAAATTCAGGGTGACGAATAGCAATTCAGAAAATGTTATATTTGAGTACACTGTTGTGCAAGAAAAACTAATCTTACGGAACCTTTGTACAATGCAAATTTTTTAGTTGGTTATTAATTTAGTTAATATAGGAATTTTGGTTCACAACTATATTAAATTAATTTTATGTTGGCCAAACCAAACACGCACTTTTACGTAACATATGGTTAAACTGCAAATTTTAAGTTTGCCCTTGGTTAGATCCTATATCTATTCTGAAACACTATTCGTCGCCCTAAAATTTAAATTTTATCGCCCTAAACTATACTAAAATGACACATATGCTCCTGCCCCAAATCAAACCAAAACCCTTGACCCTTCTCTCTTGGCAACCAAAATCTGCCTCCTCCCATTCTTGGCAAAGTCCAGAACTGATCACTGGCGCCGTCGTGTTGTCGTTGCTAGGAGGAGGAAGACGGTCGCTGTTGCGGTCGCCGAATTCAGTCCCTGCCACCTGCTGCATTTATCCATGCAACCATTCATGGAGGGACACACTTAAGTTTAAGGAATTGAGAGGGAGGGGATATACATATATCCTCTGTTCATTCAAAGTGAACAATTAATCACGTGGACCATTAATTGGACTTTTCTTTTCCAATCAATAACGTGGATGATTAATTCAAAATAAATGGAAGGACAACTTGGTTCATGATCAGACTTATCTGTTCATATATTAACCAATTCTTCATTCCATATAATTCTCCAACAGTTGTCGTTGCGTGCAAGAGGAAGGAGGGTAGGCAGATCCCGGGCGGTGCTGGTCTGGTGCTGCGAAGAAGGAGGGGAGCAGATACAGGACGCCGCTGGTCGGTTGCTGCGAAGAAGACGGGTAGGCAAATCCCCGACGCCGCTCTATTTCTGCGTCCAGTACCCACGAAAAATAAAAAACAAGGGCATTTGTGTAAATTCAATAAGATTTAGGGCGACGAATAAGTTATTTTAGGGCGACGAATAGCAATCCCCCTATCTATTTGATCCGATTATAGATTGAACGGATTGATGTTTACCCTTATTTATAGTTCACAAACTATCATCTATACATATTACTACACTTCCTATACACGTGGATCAATTAGATTCATATATTTATATGTTATGCCAATAAACCCATTACGTATCTAGGCCTTTAATCCGTTGTCTACCAAGGGCGGGCCTATCTTAGAGCGGACCACATAGTAAACCCCCCATGAAGTGAACAGTAACCCACGGAAGTATTTTTGGTAAGTGGGAGATGTTTCCGTTAAAACTGCCATTTTGGCTATTTAATCTTATGCAACAGTAAACAAAACTTGCGCCGTTAATTAATTAATTAATAAGGGAGGGAATGGTGGAATTTTAGGATAATTAGGTTTAGCTGCTTAATCACGAGTCAGCAAGATGTGATCCATTTTAATAGTTAAGTTAAATTTTATCATATGATAATTTGGTTAGAAAATAATGAGAATCAAACTATCATTGTAAAAAAATTCAAATAAGACACTACAATTGAGAAGGAGAAAAGATGGGCGAAAAAATATGTTGGTGATGAAGTTAGACAAATACTTTATCTCAAACACGTGAACTTTATAGATAAGACTTGAAACAAAACATGAACTAGAGATGATTAGCTTGCCAAATCGTGGCTAGCTAGATAGTAGATGTCACATTTTTTTACTTAGTACTTAAGGGTGTCTAGAGGGAAGGGGAAGTCCATCCTAAAATTAGAATATGTGATCTCTAAATTATAATAAAAAAAAGGTGATCTCTAGATAGAAAACCATTAGTGAAACCACAGGACTAATCCATATTTCGTTGGAAGTCCACTAAATAGTGGGATTATAAGGCTGGTTTGCTTATTAGATTTTATGAGGGTTTTGTGTTTTAAAACTATTTGGATGTATGAAGAGTATTGTTTGTTTAGTTAATTTTATTATGGATTTGTCTCACATTTTTGCTTTTTTATTATCAAATCCCAAATGAAATGTGGGATTTGCAAATTTGTGGGGTTCAAGAATTTGGATCTAAACATGGGTCTAGATCCGTGAACCTAACGGATTTGTGTCCCTTAGCAAACAACAGATTTGTGGCAAGTCCTTGGTGCTTGAAATTGGGTGGCAAATCCATCACCCTAATCCCACAAGCAAAGGATACCTAAACTCATTCTATTACAAACATACATGCAAGTCACCTCTTCCGGCATTATGTCGAAACCTTATATCTAAACGCACTTGTTTGATTTCAATCTATTTCATTTGTTCCAGATGTAAGCGATCATTTATAGTGCAATACATGATTCTCCTTTGTAAAACGAAAATATTTAGTTCCCCTCTCTGTTGAGGGTAGTACAGAGACACTAATTAACAGCAACTGCAAAATATACAAAAGCCTTGAAGAATGAAGGCGGTGGAGAGCTGGTGAAGCAGCAGCCACCAGTAAGCCTGAACTATGCATCTAAAGAAGCAGTATTGGGCAGAACAAATGAGTATCCAAAGACAGGATAAAGCTGTTCTGCCCTTTTTTACCCTTTGCATTAATGGACACTGCAGACATATTTGGTAAATGTTTTTATTACATATGTACTGTAGTTTTTATATAATTTGAATTCTTTTACTGTTAAGTATTAACTGATGTGTCTGGTCCTTCATGGTCTCTGTTGGAGACTGAGTCGTGCATTGGGTGAATGGCAGGATCTTCTTATTAAGTCCAAGTCTCTAATTAGCACATGATAATCCGTAACCCACTCATTCACACAGATTGTTTGGACTTTGAGAATGGAAATATTTGGGCCGTGGATTAAGCTGAAGCCCAAAGGATTTCCCGCTGAGATAGCCCAACATAATTAGCCCTTTTTTTTTTTGGTCAAAGAACATGTTTGAACCTAACTGAGTGTAGGAGTGAAGTTCACTAGAATGGGTCGAGAAGAATAAACGGCTTGGTTGAACAAGAACTTTGAGACAAATGAGAGGGAGGATAGAGCTGAGAGAGAGTGTGTGTTTAGTGAGAGAAAGTGATGATCTTAGAGATAGAGTCTGAAAAATCCGATCCCCTCACCCACTGGAGTAAATGCCATATTTATAGGCTACATGGTGGTGGGTGAGTTACATGATGGTACAATGACGTGACCACTACGGTACGGTGACATGACCACTGACATGTCAGGGACAAAGACCATATCCCTATGGGTGACAAGACCCTTAGCCATGACTATACCTAGGACTATGATGTTGACTACCCTTTGGGTGACGCGGCGCCGCTTCTACAACTTCTCGGTGAGGGCCCGTGCTTGTCCAAAGCGCCGTCGTTTGGTGTCTATGCGCGGTCCTTGGGGTCGGTCTCTACACTCGCGCCTAGCCCTGGCGCGACTCGCGCGTTGACTTTGGCGTGAGCATCCTTGGGTATTTCTTCGACGTGTTGAGATCCGAGTCACATCCCCAACAGAACATAATTAGCCCTCTTCACATCGAGTGAAGTTTATGATTAGGTCTTAGGTGTTGCTAGTATGAAGTCTGCACTTTGTATAAGAATCTTAATTTATTGTTACATTAGATGCAATAGTTGAATTAAGTTTGTTATAAGAGCCGTTTTTATCTTTCTTTCGAGAATTCAGATTATTGAAATGGATTATTAGGATTAGAAATATCATTATGGCGAATGAAATGTGCAAAATTTTTTTAACCGTTTTAACATTTCCGCTAAAAAATAATTAGCTAGCTTTCCAAGAGAGGGATTGGGATACAGATGTTAGATTGCTGTGGAGGTGCTGCCATATTAAAAGCCATAGTTGAACTTTATGCAAGAAAAAGGAAGACAAAAGGGAAGGACCATTATGGTAAGTCAGTCTCTTTCCACCATGAATAAGGTCTCCGTCCGACCATTCATGAAGCCTTAAACTAGATTAGATTATCATCCAAAGTTCTGCAGTTATCATTTAGCATTAGCAACTTCAATAATCTCAAGTTTATCACTAATGCAAGAGACATGCGTCGACTACTGAATTCTCTTCTGTTATATATTTATTTGGGGTATATATATATATATACAAAACTACAGCAATTTTTGTTTTGGTAATCATAGCTTATATTATATGGGAAGAAGGTGGGATCGCCAGCTCATGCATGCATCAATTCATTGAACAATTAGCAATTAGTGGCGACTTAAGCAGCCGGAGCCTTCTAGCTAAATTTATATCAAACACTCTTCAGTTGAACCTAACCCTTTTATACTAATTCTCTAACTTCCTCAACCTGATTAGGATAAGTACTTAATTATCACGACAATTCTTTTTCTTGGTTTCTCATTTTCTTATAATCTCTAGTTAAGTAAGCACAAGTCGCAAGTACACATCATTGCTGAGTGTTTTTCTGTATGAAATACTTAAAATAACAATTAAGTTGTCATATTAATAATTAGTATAATATTGTTTACTATTATATAAAAGATGCATCATACAAGATGGAACAGCATATAAGTTAGTTTAAGTCATGTAATTATTATTCACATCTTCACTATGTATGTAAGCGAGTATCTTATATGGATATTATGTATGTTCTAACTTATTAAGTATATAGATTGAGTTAGTCATTGGACTTTACTTTCCATAAGTTAGTATCAACTCTCAAGAGAAGGATGAGATCGATATGACATCGGTGTGACCTCAGGCACCCTCCGGTGGAAGGGGTATTATCCAATTATCTATAGCTTTATAATTTTCTAGCCTTTATAAACAACGAATATGAGAAAATTTGATGGAAGTATAACCTAGTAACCTCATAAGATAGATGGGTCATATTCAGTCCAATAACAGTGTTTTGTTTTTCAATACATGAGTTAATAGCTCAAACTACGATTTTTTATGTGAAAACAATTGCAGCTAAATCAGAGTGTCGGATGACACGACAAGATCAAACAAAGAATCAATGAGGCTCCAACCTAACACACCTAGACTAAAAGCTCAACTACTCTCTTGATATCAAGATATTGCAAAACTTTTCGTTAAAAATTCGAATTGCAAAATGATGCCGTTATAATTTATGCAAAATTACTTATATCTAATAGTGATATGATAGAAAAAATACTTAGCTATATAAAAACAACAAAAGTGCCAAGCCTCATTCCCATAGGTTTGGCAGCCAACGAAATTGATTAATAAAATCATATCCGACATAAATACATTATCATTATTAACAAAGAGGTTTGGTTAGGAGCTTTGTCATAATGCTCATAATTGATCACTAGCCTGATTATTAATCCCAAAAGGCGGTTGGTCGGCGGCCAATCATAGACCGTGGAGAGCACTATTAGCACTAAGAGTGGGTCCCTTGGCCGGTGACCGTGGCCGGCCGTGATGCTCTCACCGTCGTTTTTTTCTGCCCAAAAAAGCCAACTAATACTGCAACCACTACTAGCTCGCTATGGCGTCTCTTCCCCATTATGTGCAAATATAAATACCTTCATCGATGGCAGAAGAATTCCATCAACCCAAAAGCGAGAAAGCAATTGCTAAGAGAGTTTTAGCAACACCAAAAACAAAAAGGCCTAGAAGCCTAAGTGAATAGCTTTGAGAGAGAAAGGAAAGATGGTGAAGATAGCATTTGGAAGCCTTGGAGATTCATTCAGTGTTGGCTCTATCAAGGCCTATCTCTCTGAGTTCATTGCTACCCTCCTCTTTGTTTTTGCTGGTGTTGGTTCTGCCATCGCTTTCAGTAAGTCCCCAACTATTCTCTCTCCGTATATTGGGTTGTGTAAATAATACGAGATTTAAGTTCTTTATGTATTGACATCTCCGAGTTATTAGAATGAAGTATTGTCTCCTAATTAACATGGTATTCAAGACTTTGATAATCGAAAGACAACTCATGTTTCATTTTTTTTTTTTTTGATAATTCGGAATAATAACTGTTGACTTAACCGTAAGGACCTATATAAACCGCATGCTTGACATATGGAGTTATTGAGATGAAATACATCCTGACAAATATGGAACCCTAATTGAAATCGGGAGAAGTTGAAAAAAAATGATTCAATTTTGAACCCCTCCCACCAAGTTACGTTTTGAAAATTGGATGTTAAATGGTGATTTAATGAGTTGTTAACTCGATTTTTGGTTGACAGGCAAGCTTGCTCCAGATGCAGCATTAGACCCAGCTGGCTTGGTCGCCGTCGCCGTGGCACATGCCTTTGCCCTGTTTGTAGGAGTTTCCGTCGCGGCCAACATCTCAGGTGGCCACTTGAACCCAGCTGTCACCTTCGGATTGGCCATCGGTGGCAACATCACCATCCTAACTGGCTTCTTCTACTGGATTGCCCAATGCCTTGGCTCCACCGTCGCCTGCCTCCTCCTCCACATCGTCTCTGGTGGCATGGTAATTTTTACACACCTAAAAATCCAAAGTGAAGAAGTCACAAATGTTCCAACACCAGCTTGATTACGGGTTAATTAAAACTACTAAGTTCACTAAATCGATTTTTACACAGACTAAACATGATTAGAAAACTCCGTACCTAATACGGATTGGACTTTTTTCATTATCATTTTGACTTAAAGAGCTGACAAAAGAATTTGGTTCTGGTGGGGATTCCAACAGAGCATCCCAACCCACGGAGTTGCAGCAGGGATGAATGAACTCCAAGGACTTGTGATGGAGATCGTGATCACCTTTGGGCTCGTGTACACGGTCTACGCCACGGCCGCGGACCCGAAGAAAGGATCCCTTGGAACCATTGCGCCCATCGCAATTGGGTTCGTCGTGGGCGCCAACATCCTGGCCGCCGGCCCATTCAGCGGTGGATCCATGAACCCGGCCAGGTCCTTCGGCCCAGCTGTGGTCGCCGGAAACTTCGCTGGAAACTGGGTTTACTGGGCCGGCCCGCTCATTGGAGGTGGATTGGCTGGGCTTATCTACGGAGACATCTTCATTGGGTGCCACACTCCAGTCGCCACTTCCGACAGTTATGCTTAAAGGGAGATGGTGGATTTGGGCTTTCGCTTTGGCAATGTGACGTGTTTGGGGGCTTTTTGTTGTTGCCTTTTGGATTTGGGCCTGTGTTTGTGTATGGGCCAAAGTGGGAAGGAGAATGAGCCCGTGGTTGTTTGAATAAGGAAGTGTAAATTGTTTCTGGGTTCGTAATTGTACTTTCTTGGTTTCAAATATGAAATGGTTTGATCTTTAAATTACTCTTGCCTCTTTCTCCTGATGTTGGGTAATCACAAAAACAAGGTCCTACTGTCCGGTGAAATGAGATTGAATGGATAGTTTATGTTTTATTAACATTAATCATCGATAATAATCTGATCATCAGAAATTCACACTTCAAAAACAATCATCTGAACGACATAAATTCTTATTTAAAGTACAGAATTAGTAACTTTTAAGCTACGTATATAGTTTAATAAGCTACCCATTCCAACAAAGACACATAAAAACCTGTATCATGTCACAATTTTTTTTTTTTTGTTGTGCACTTGATTTAGGGCAAATTATATGAGTAGTTAATTTGCTCTTTGTTGCCATGTGAGAGCAATGATTCAGCCGGAGAGCTTGTGGGGAGGGCAGAATTATTACACTTGTGTGCTTTTGTTGCACACTTTTTTCTCCCATACAATGATTCATTCAATTAACAGCAACTACTCTAATTAAGTCTCTAAACTACTACTAATAGTCAAATGGGAAGCAAGCGGCTGCTGAAGTGAAGAGAGGAAAAGAAGCCACGAGTTGTGCATCATTAAGCTCCTCTTTGAGTTTTCGTTTGACCGGCCACCACCTTTTCCTCCATGCCACGGCACTCATGAGAGAGCTTTTCCTCCTCACCTTTTCTCGCAGATCTTGAGTTGGTATGTTTGTAATAGTCAGATCTGGTATGGATGTTCGATGTTGAATTATATACGATTTTGTGAAGATATAAGATAGAAAAGACAGGCTTTGTTTTCTTCAGGCGACCGATTCTATGGGCTCGACGGGATTTGATTATGAGGGTCACTTCGCTATGCTAAGATCATTAACAAAGAAGAGAGAGAATAAGCTTTGCCTTCTGCTACCCTAATCAAAATGTATTTAAATTAATTTTAACTCAAATGTCCATATATATACAAACGGTGTAGATAAGGTTAGAATTGGATAAGACATCTTGGTTAAGTATGCTATAACCTATAATAGATAGTTTCAAAAAAATCTTTTATCAACTTATAATTCCTCTATACCTAAAAGAAATCTCCTAATCATGCATTGTCATTATCAGTTTGATAAGATTTTTAAAAACGAGCCCCTATTGCTATCGTAAACCAAACCAACTTACAATCACACTTTTTTTTTTAAACATGAGTTCATTAGATAAACGATTGGGCCAAGCCCACAAAGGGAAGTGTACAAGCAAACCAGCAGATAAGGCATGAAAAGAAACCCAAAAAAAGATGCCCAAAAGAAAAACCCGAGAGCCCAATAGGGTTCAGGCCCAGAGCCAAAACAAATATGGGTCTCTCCAAACCCTAACCGCAATGTGCCCCCTCAAAGTCTCCTCCACCGCCGCGGCTGTGCTCCGCCCCGCACCTGACCCGTCGCCACCACCAATCCGAATCAAGTCATGGAACATGCAGTCATGCACCCATCCGACCCGGAAGGCGAGAATCGGAGGAGAACCACCACCAAACCTCCCTCCCAAGCCGAATGTCGAGCCCATCCCGCCGAGAACCACGAGAACCAAACAAACCCGACGGCAGGTGGAGAAGACAGAGGGTTAGAATACACCAGTCTTCGAGCTCTTCCACCCGGGTCCTCGCCAAAGGCTGCATCTCCGGATCGCCAAGACCTGCAAGGAGAAACAAGGAGGTAGACCAGAGGAGAGGAGAAGACTAGCTGGATCTGAAACAAATCCGACCTCCATCGCATCTAGAACCGGACATGCATCTTTAGATCTGGAAACCAGATCGAAGGACAAACCGTCAACCCACAAACGGGGGGCAAAAGGAACCCATCAAAGGGTGAAGAAATCGACCACAAAGAGGGGAAGAACGAACAAAGACTTGGATGGAAATCGAAAACCCGCAGAAAGGGAACAAGAGGAAAACCAAACAAAAGCATGAGAAGAAGCAAAGCAGGAAGAGCAAGGAGTGAAAGGGAGCGCGGAGGGCTGCCACCGGTCGCCAGAGGGACGCCGACGGCAGCCCCCTGGCTGCCAAGAAAACGAGTCTTCTAGAGAGAAGGCAGAGAAAAGGAAAAAAAGAGAGAGAAAGTTGATGTCTACTCCGCTTTCCGAACTTACAATCACACAAAGAGTGCATTTCTTACTGCTATTTGCATAATTTATTAGTGGTTTCACATACTATATAATCGTTTATCGTAATTACTCATAATATTCCTACATATTATTAGCAGTAAGTTGCCGTCATGAGTATTTTTATGATATATTCATACTTCTGAGTTCTAATTTCTGAACACGTGATAATGCCAAAAAAAAAAAAAAATCAGCACCCACCTTAGGGACATAAACCCAAAACTACAGACTGGCTTCGTCAAATCATGTTGTTAGGTCATCCTACATAAGTGTGTGGTGATCATAGTTCTGAACTAGTGTAAGCTGATAGCCCATATTCTTCGCGAAGAGATAAGGAATTGAACTACTAACCGAATATACAACAAAAATAAAGACCCCACTGTCTTTATTAGAGAAGGAAAAGCCAAGGGAAAGGGAAAATTCAACGAAAAATATGAAACTTGATATAGACTATTACCTTACCAAATAATAAAAAGAATTGATTCAAATAAAATCTGTCAATCTTATAATTATAGGATCAATTTGTTTTTATTGAGTACATTATTGTATCCATCGTACAACATTATGTGGAGAGGGCTAAATAAAGTCAGCCTTACCATTGATAGGGCCCTTCGTTGATTATGGGAAATTTTGGAAATGTGATATCAGCATGAAAACTGCCTGGGTCTGTCGGTTGGCCTCTATGCCAACTCCATTTTTTTTGCCATACTTATTTGCGGAGGGAAACAACATACATACGACAATATACAAGAGTTTTGCAGGCCAAACTATAAAATATAAGGAAGAAAAATATGATGGTTGAGAGGTGTCCGAAAACAAATAAGGTCCCAGAGGTTTCAATTTCGGTTTTGAACAATTGCCTAATTCGGGTTTCGATTTCCAATAATTTCCGGTTCCGTTAGTTTACCAAGTGAAAATTTTATTGATTTGAGTACATCATATTCGTTTGAAGTCAGGATTCAACTTAGTAGTAGGCCTATTAATTCCTTTGACCCACCAAGAGCATGATATGGTTATTTTTTGGGTTTTTTATCCTATCACTCCCCTGTAAAATATGCTTCAGTAAATTTCTTAAAAACCCCGTTAAACAAGATGATGTGGGTAAATGATTTATGGTTGATGTGCTATTTTGGCATAAAATAGGTTTAAAAGGAGCTAGGCCTAAGGTCTGTGTTGAGACTTTGCCTAGCGCCTAGCTCGCCTAGATATAGACTAAGCGTGATTAGGCGTTGGAAGAAAAATAGTTATTCGTACTACATGATGAATGAAATAATAATCTACAGCAATTCCTCACTTTAGTTTAAAAAAAAAGATTAATAACTTACTCAACATTTAATGACAAGAACATAGCTCACAAATTCATAGAAGCATAGCCCAATAACTCACAAAGTTCTTGAGCTATTGAAAAGATTGATATAGAAAATTGATTTTGTAGTTGACGTTATTTTTCTCCTTTAATATTGACTTCCTTGCTCCATCTAGTTATGTTTAGGAGAGACTTATATGTCACCTTACTTCATTGACATGTTTCGGTATCTAGCTAGGCGCGAAACCCCTAGGTGAGGAGTTTTGTCATTGCTTTGCGTCTAGACGTGCCTAAACGTAAGGTTAATCGTGACTTTTTGAAAATTCAATCATTATTTATAACTTATAAGTGAATTGATCAATACATCATATATATATTCGTTTGAAGTCAGGTTTTATCTTAGTATTAGGTCTATTGATTCCTTTGTCCCACCAAGAACATGATATGGTTCTTGAAATTATGACATCTAAAGTGATGTTTTATGAGAGCATGCATGTGAATGTAGTTGGGATGTAACATCAAGACCGCCCTAATTACCCACAAAACATGGCCATGGGGAGAGTTGCCCTGAAAACGCAAGGCTGTGCAATTGGAGAGCGACAGCCACTAATTAAGACGAAGAAGGGGAGGAAGGAAGGCGCAATATTGTGGCCCGAAGTGATATGAACTTCCACCGATAAGGGCATGCAACAAAGTTTTAATCTTCACACAATCAACAGCCAATTGAAGGCAGACAAATAGTTGAAAGGTGAGGATTGAATTCCTCGATTATGAATTCCATGGAATGAGACTCCTCGTCCTTTTTGTTTCTTAGGTTTTAGTCACAATCGTCATTGCCCTAAATGCCAAAACAACATATCTAGTGGTACTACATGTACGATCGAGGTAGAGATAACTATTGGATTTTGCGTTGCAGTTTTACTCCGTTGATGAAAAAGTTTTGTATTCGAGATAACATGATATTTCATGAAGAGTTTTATTGAGTGTTTTATAAATTTGGATGGATCGGTGCTTTTCACGACGGAGAAGCGTTTCAGATAAATTCAAGCTCTTTTTTTTCTAATCTCTTCCATTAGTTTATTTCTACTACGCTCTGCGCGAAGAGAATAGATCCATTACGCAATGCCCTGAATCCTGTATTATCCATTTTTCCATGATTGCTATCTTCATGTTCATTTTTTAACATTTTGTTACAACATTCATTGGTGCGATGGAAAGATCATGAGTGTGATCCTTGAACTCCAGCCGTGAACTCAAATCATGTCGTGGTCTTCAAGCTGCAACTGTAATCTTCCTGCTCCCTACCTAATACCTCTAGTCCTCTACGCTTTCACCAATTCGACCTCAGTTGTTCACCGGCACTTACACTTGTCGTCAAAACTTGTCAATATCGTAATACATAGAAGCAATCATAGACTAAAATTTGTGATATTTGAACTCAATCACATCGAATCGACTATGACAACACCTAACGAAGTATCGAAGTGTATAATCTAGTCGTTATTACTTTTCCTTATCTATTTTATTCCAATAGATCCTTTTGACAGCAATAATAAAAAAAAAAAGTTTCACAAATTGTTATGGATATTCTGTAGTGCCTTACCAATATGGAAACCCTACAACCTAGGTCAAATGGTCAATCATACAATGAGTGAGATGAATTCAATTCATTAAATAAAACACATGCAAATTGCAATCACTATATACCGATATTATTAGTATCATCCTTACAATAATAGATGGTCTCCAAATTATTTGAGACACATGAGTTCTTCTCATTTCACACCTCCTTTAGTCGAGGCCATAAATGGTGAGGTTGACGTCAATTTGTTTGATAAAGAACCAATTGAAAAGTACATTTACCAACAAATCAAAACCATATGTAATGTAGTTGGACTTGGACAGCATACCCACCGAAGATCTATAGCGAGAAACGAAAGAGTTTATGATGACTAGTAGCACTTAACGAACACTCGATTGATATAAAGAAACTAAAGGCAAAAGGTAAAGCAACAAAATGGGCAACTAAGGATGGTAAGCGTGGAACTACAAAAGGTAAAGCCTCAAAAAGTAAAAAGCCTAATAAGAATAACGTGAAAGGGAGAGAGGGATATCAGTTGGAAAAGAGTCAAAAGACACACACCCAGTTTTTTTTTTTTAGGGTTAATGTTTTCGTATGACCTGAACTTTGACCAAAATAAACATCCTGGCCAATCTTTTCGATCTATAACATCATGGCCCGAACTATACACCAAAATAAACAATTTGGCCAAATCCGATGTTTGATCGTTAACTTGGACGGTCAAACGCATTGACTAACGGTCAACGCGCCACGTCACTGCCAAGTCAGAAGATCTAATAAATATTTAATTTTTTTCGTTTTGTTATTTTTGGTTTAACTTAGGTATTAGATGATTTTTTTTAATTTATAATAATTTAAAATTAGGGAATGTGTGGAAATTGTGAAATATTTTAAATATTTTATGCTGACTTGGCAGTGACATGGCGCGTTGACTAACGGTCAACGCGTTTGACCGTCCAAGTTAACGGTCAAAAGTCGGATCTGGCCAAATTGTTTATTTTGGTGTATAGTTCGGGCCAGGATGTTATAGATCGAAAAGATTGGACAGGATGTTTATTTTGGTCAAAATTCAGGTCATACGAAAATATTAACCCTTTTTTTAACTCCCTTCTTTAGTTGTAAATTGTAATTGCTTGATAGTATTCTAGATTTGTTTTAGGGTTCGTCTGAAGAACGGATTTAGGACGTGGATTCATTGAATTCTTAGATTTTGTAGAAAGTTACATTTTTTTTTCCTTTCTATTGTGGATTTTACTTTTAGAGATTTTGAATCTCTACAATCTATGGATATCAAATCTCTCATAATTAGAGAGATTCTATATCTTGATTCGTGAGATATTTTTTCTCTTCCTTTTATTTATTTATCACATTAAATATATTTATCAATAAAATTTTTAATATTTCTCGAACAACTCTAATTTTTTATTAAGGTTAAGCATGCTATTTAATATAAAATTAATTTTTTTATTTTCATTAAAGGTTAACAATCACAGTTACCAAAAAATAAATATTTTAAAATTTGTTTTCAACAATCCGGAGAATTAAAATCTTTAGATTGTTAACAATTTATAGATTTAAATTCATATTCTCCAAACGACCCCCTAATGTATTTTGTATGAGTCATCGTGTCAAATAACTTGTTTGGCCATAAAGAATATTATGGATTATTTGAAACCTCTCGAATTATTTATAAATTATTTATTTTTTCTAAATTATTTTCCAATCATAATCCTGTCATTTTTTTTCTTCATAAGCTCAATAATATTTTTATTTTATTTTTTGTTTTAATACCTTCCAATTATTATTCAATTGTACTTCCAATGATTTTCCAGTAAATTAAAATAGTCTTTACTATTTTGGAGATGGGTTTCGACTATAAGCTGTGTAAGGTTGCAAAATGATTTAGTTTGGAAGCTTTAAACTTTATAAAGAAATTTAATAAAAAATGTTATTAAAATTAGAAATTAGTAACATGAAACTGAGTTCAAGTGAATCATGCAACAACCACTTAACAATTATACGAAGTTATGAACACTCAACTCGTAGAATGAGCAAGATAATCAACACCAATGCATATAACAAATATAAACACTCATTAAACATCAACAAATCAACATATTGCTTTTGTTTTGTTGAGAAAAGATAACTTGTTTTACCAAGAAATAATGAGATTCCAAAGAAAGGGGCGTTTAAATCACCATTTGGACTACCTTATTGTTTTGCCTGCCAACAAAACAAATTGTACCATTCCTCCCGTCTCAGGCACGAGCAACTATTGAACCTCTTGCAGTATTGCGCGCGCACACACACACACCCTTCCCCGATTATCCCGAGCTTCAAATTAGTTTGCTTTCTGAATGACGGCCTGAGCATCACCTCAAAGCACACTCAGTTAATCCCCACCCCTCGACAGTCGACACCAATGTATGGCGTCCCTCAAAGCCAAAAAATTTACCAGCATTAGGCAGTGACTGCCGCATACCCTGCCCCTCACGCCCGCAACACAACCCAATCCGCTCCTCGCAAAACTAGATCGACCGCGGAGGGTGATCCACTCTGCACTGCACCATCAAATGAGCAAATCCATGTTACATCTTATACCGCTTCCTCCCCTCCCCCTCCCCCTCCCTGCACCCGACTTCCTCCTGCATCAACAGTTGGGCCATCTACCCATTCTTTAATTTGCGGCTCAAATTAGCACTTTAGATAAGAAATCTGATACTAAATCAGTATATTACTTCAAAATGAATTTGAAGAACATAATTTTACAGATAAATTACTTAACTAGTTTTCGATTTATCGAGACCACCTCGGATTTTTTTAGTGAAATACTTCGAGGTGGAACAAATAGCAAATTGAAAAGAGAGAATCCTAAACCTAAAACCGTCCCTACCATCCATACCAAGCTAGCACATGCCCCATTGGCCGACTGGTGCCGCTTATGGCCCTCCCCTTCGCCTCCTGCCCTGCGCCCCCACACGCTTTCCCAGCCGGCCAGCCCTTCAACTCTATTATATGTGAAATCAAAATCAGATCCTGCAAAAAAAACCAGTTCATCTCCTCCCAACGCTCCCATATACTAATCCAACAAATACAATAGTATCATAAGCAACCATTCCTCCACTTTAGAAACAGTCCAAAAGAAGCAACAGTGGCCATAATTAATTCATGTTAGTAGCTAATCCAATCTATTTCTTCCCCCGTGTAGTGTTCTAGGGGAATGGGCTCATGTGCCTGCACATTAAGGAACAAACCCTCCTCTTATTTAGCATAATCTTGTCCTCCTGTTCCTTAATCTACCCCTCTTCTTTTGTTCTTTTTCGAGTCTCCCAAAGTTCTGGTCTTGCCTACAGTTCATAGGGTGATGTTACTTGCCTGATTTCAGGTGAAGCTTCCAACCTCTCCATGGATTCTCCCTCCATTTTTTAAATGCTGGTTGTCTCCTCTTTGGCCAATCCCCAGCTCCTTGCTTGCTCCACTTTCTCTGTGCATATATATAAAGACCCTGTCTTGAACAGTTGAACACCAAAAGCACTTGACAAACAGTTAAAAGACTCGAAACAGCAGTTTCTTCTCAGTACCTTTGTCTTTCTTCTGTTGGGTTGATTCTTTTTTCATAAGATGCATAGTGGGTTTCGTTCTTCTGATTGGAAGAAGAGCCCTTTGATGGAATACTTGGAGGAAGAAGAAGATCAGGATCAGCCAAAAGCTCCATTGATGCCTCATGCTGCAATCCCTCAGCCACAAACCCCAAGCGAGCCCATGGAGTTCCTATCCAGATCGTGGAGCCTCTCTGCTTCGGAGATCTCGAAAGCTATTGCCCAGAAGCAGAAGATGTTCCCCAATGCTCCCATGATCTCACTCCCTGCTGAAACAACCCTCACTGTCACTCCACCACTCGTAAGCTTCTCGTCCATTAGACCAACTTTTCTCCTCCGAAAACTGCATGCCAAACTACCCTTTTTGAGCAAAATGGAAGGATTTCTGTTGAATAGGCTTTTTTCTCTTTTTCTCTTTTTTGTTTTTGTTTCTTTGGGGCATTTTATCAGACAGGTAAGGTGCTAAATTCAACACACTCCAAGAGAACGGGAACGATTGGGAAATGGTTCCAATACCATAGCAGGGAGACGAGTACCGGCGGTGGAGGCAGCAGCAGCAGCGCGGCGGTGAGAAAGAAAGACAGGGCGAGAGTGGAGAACGCGAGGATGCACTCTGCGGTATCGGTGGCCGGGCTGGCGGCAGGGTTGGCCGCCGTGGCTGCAGCTGGAAATTCCGGTGGCGGCGGCGGCTCGAAGATGAGTGTGGCTTTAGCTTCTGCGACGGAGCTAATGGCCTCGTACTGCATAGAGCTAGCTGAGTCTGCCGGAGCTGATCACGAGCGAGTCGGCTCGGTGGTGAGATCGGCCGTCGATATTCGGAGTCCTGGCGATCTTGTTACGCTCACCGCTGCAGCTGCCACAGGTACTAAACAAATCCTTGGCCGGTTAATTACTTAAAATACCCACTGGGATGATTAACAAATTGATCAGTGAAGTTTCATTTTTTAACAAATTGATCACTGAAGTCTCAAAGTTTAGTGATTGTTTATGTATAATTCAGTAATTGACCATGGCATACAAGGTTTGAACTTCAGTCACTATGAAATTGCATCCATTCAACGATCAACTTCTTGAACTAGTATATGACCTGCTAGTTGTTCTTATAGCTTTAAGAGGAGAAGCGGCCCTGAAATCGAGATTGCCAAAGGAAGCAAGAAAAAACGCGGCGATTAGTCCTTACGATCGGGCAATGTCAGATGTTGATTCCACGTCAAGCTTGGTTTCGCAGTCGGAAGACCAGCAGCAACTGAGTCCAGCCTGTGATGGAGATCTTTTGCAGCACACTAGAAAAGGTTTGTCTCATTTTCTTCCACAGCTCCTTCTCCAAGTTTGTTCATAGACATATGAGTGCTCAGCTAATCCGGATGTCATCTGGATTACCCCATTTCCAGGAGCACTGAGATGGAAAAAGGTCTCTGTTCACATCAACAAGAAATCTCAGGTTGTAATCAAGATCAAAAGCAAACACGTCGGTGGAGCTTTCTCCAAGAACCAAAAAGGTCTGCAACTTTCTTTTCACTACTGTCTCTCCCTCCCTGTCTCTCTATCTCAGCATTCCTCTCCTCTTCTTCTTGTTGTTCCAACTCTGACCCTGTTTCTTCTTCTGATTGTGGGTTATGTCAGGGATTGTCTATGGAGTCTGTGACGAGACGACTGCATGGCCATACAGAAAAGAGAGGGAAAGTTCCGAAGAGCTCTACTTTGGAGTCAAAACTGCACAAGGCCTTCTGGAGTTCAAATGCAAGAGCAAGATTCAGAAGCAAAAATGGGTCGATGGGATTCAAACCCTGCTACGTCGAGTCAATAGCATGGAAGCAACTGAGAGATCTTTGGAGTTCTTGAACATAAACGACAGCATTTAGTCTCAGCTGCCACAGTTTTGTACATGAGAAACTCAACAACCGAACTTGTACTCTGGTCTGAAGTCAACTCACCATGTCAATAAATGTTGCAGAGATATGTGGAAAACAGAAAGGAAGCAATCTCTTTTGGTAAAATTTACCTCTAGTTTCTTTGTTCCTCTCTTCCCAACTCAAATTCTAAAACCAGACAATTACAACACAATTTACGGTTAGAGCATACATTAGACATCTCAAGCCAAGTCTTATTTGTTCTTGGCCCGAGTTCCGGACAAACAAATGAGAAACGAACAACAGAAACTCCTAAGGTCACAAAACTATGTATTTGCAGAAGTTCTAAAATCAATTTCCCATGTCGAATAAACGTAAGATGTACAACATTGTGGTTCACTGTTGCTTCTACTGGTTTGATGATCTATCACTGTAGATCATTGAATGAATGAGTTGATTGTACAGACAAAAGTAACTACCTTCTAACTGCAAGTATCCAGGCTTCTTTTTACCTCAAAAGACGACAGTCTTGTTATGCTCATAAGGCAACACTCTCAGTTCACAATAAGACTTTATAGCTTTGGCAAGGCATTGTTTTTCCAGGTTCTCTGATTTCTGAATGAAACTTCGAAGATTATCTCTGTGTGTGACTCTCTCAACCTGCATCCGTACATATTAGTAGAATATCATTTACAGGCTCAAGGTCATGTTGTAAAATGGTATTAACAAACAGTTCAGCAGCCATTAATACCATCTGTTCAATAATAGGCCCTGAATCAAGTTCTTCAGTGACAAAGTGAGATGTTGCACCAATTAATTTCACGCCTGCATCAAAAGCCTGCAGAGAACATGAAAGACATTAATTATGTGTCTGAGTTCTAGTCGTAAGTTTCTTAAAATGGTTCATTTCTCACCAGAAATGAGTTGAAGTTTTGAAACCAACCTGCTTAGAAGGGAATCCTCCTTTAAATGATGGCAGAAGTCCATGGTGAATATTAATTACATCTTTCCCATAGCTCCTTAAAAACTTACCAGATAATACCTGGAATCAGTTATTCTGAGTATGAGAACTTATTTTCCCGAATGTATCACAGAAGAGAGAAAAAAAAATTCCTTAATAGATCCAAACAAAGACACAAACGGCACACACAAATTCATTTACCTGCATGTACCTGGCAAGTACTAGGAAGTCAGTATTCTGGACCACTTTCAGAATCTCCTCCTCCCTTTTATTCTCGGTGCTTGTGTCCAAATAATGATAAGGGATCCCATTTCTTTCAAGGAAACGAATCACATGTGTATTTGGAGCTCTTTCATGGTTACTATTGCAGAAAGCACAAGGAACACACATGAGCATGTATCAAGTCAAAAGAACCTGTTAACAGTGGAGAAAGCTCTCAAAACTCAACCTAATTACACAAACTATGTCGACCGGAAGTTTTCCATCCTGCCATCCATGCAGCATATCAGTCAGACAATGTTCCTGCAACAAGTGAGAAACAATGGCTTATCATAACGGGTACACCCATACACTAGTTAAAACAATAGCAAACAGTAGTACACTACCTGTTTTGAAGCAAGAATGGCAATTTTGTACTTGGGGTCCAAATCGGGAACCCGGACAACAGATCTCGTTGCATTGAACGATCTAGATAGCTCCATGAAATCCTCTTCCATCTGTGCTCGCGGCCATTTAACATGGTCGAAAATGAACTCACTGCACGAGATTACAGGCATTCTTGACAATCATAACGACCAAAGGAAATACTAAGCTTGATAAAGAAATGTGCTTTCTGTCCAATAACGACAAACAAGAGCATCATTTGCTTCATATACCTATGATCTCAACCTCATCGAACCTGCCAATTTCTTAAGCTTCAATGTTACCAATCAAGCTATCCAAATCCCCAAACCCAGATAGAAGAGAGAACTAAAACCTACGCAATCCAAAGATAATATCTCAAATCTGCGTTTGAAAGAGATGAATCCCCCATAGATTCTTCAACCAACAAGCCCAACAACCGAAATGTTCTATCCGAATTCAAATGAAATCGGGGTTACCTTCTGGAATAGAAAACCTCTTTGTTCTCCGGCACGAAAACGTCAGCTCCGAGTATGTTCCCGCCTCTGGAAGCAATGCAATCCGAAAGCTTTGCGACGATACCACGAGCATCCTACGAACCGGCGGAAAACCCATTTCAAGTCGGATTCTGCAGATGTAATTGCTGCCGCGATAGAAAAAGAAGGCAAGTTGATGGAGAGGGTACCGGGCACTGGAAAACATGGACGCCATAGGTGATAGATGAAGAGTCGAGAGGCTCGCCAGGGAATCTGAAGGACTTGATTGACCTGCGACCGATCTCAGAAGTTGGGGAATGAAGGTCGGAGGAATCTTCTTCCTCCGTAGAATCGGACTCATTTTCTCGTTGTCTTTGTTTTCTCGTCTATTTCCCTTTTTGCGCGGCCAATCCGAGTTGGACCAGGAAGGAACCAAACCACATACGAATCGTGTTGAAGAGCTCAACTGCGTAACGGTTCGGTCCGGTCTGGATCGTATCAAACTAATGAGAATCGCGGTCCACCAGTGAAGGACACATCTTAGGACCAAAGGCAGGACCACCCTTGTATTCGGCCTATTTGGTCCAGAGTCCGATCCGGTTCAAATATTTTTTTTTTATGGTTAATCAAAATTTTCATTAAGCCCAGGCAGCTCAAGTGCCTCTCAAAACAAAACAAACTGTTTACAGATCAAACACAAAACACTACAATGAAACCCTATAAACAACCCAATCTGATCACACTAAGGCTCTTCTGTAAATCAAAGTCAATTTCCGCTCGCCATTTGAGTACTCTTCCAACTTCTCTGCAAAGAACACCCGGGGTTTTAACAGCCTTCACCCCATACAACCTTGCACAACGCTCCCGCCAGGTAAGACTGACAGCGAGACTCCAAACAGCGCGACAAACAACTGCTGCAGCACTCTTCCCTTTCCACTTACTGGCACACCAGTCGACCACCACCTCCCATGTATCCAGGCCACTAACAGGAGCCAGAGACGCCACACAGCTTGCAACAATGGCCTGCATAAAAGGACAAGCATAGAAAATGTGATAACAGGTCTCAATCCCCCCTGGGCACAACACACAGTATCCTGAGACAGGTTTCCCCCATTCAAGTAGTTTGTCCTGAGTACGCAATCTGCCCATAATGGCTAACCAGAGAATAATGCCATGTCGAGGAACCACCTCCTTACTCCAGACCAGCTCATACCAACTTACAGGTGAGTCGTGCAATCTGAGGGAGTCCCATACCCTTTTTACAGAATACCGAGCCATAGGCTCACCATCCCAGAGATTGAGATCCCCCTGATTCGAGACATATTGCTGGATATCATTTCGACACCTTAGTAACCGTTTCCAGACCCAGGAGCCAGCTGCTCCCTCCTTTAGATCCCAAAACGACTGCTGCTTGATTCGATAACGCCGCACCCATGCCACCCAACATTCCACACATGCCTTACCACACATGCCTTATTCCAAATCACAAAATTCCAAATCCCCAGACCCCCTTCCTTCGTCGGGCGAGCAACAACTTTCCAGGCAACCAGTGCTCTAGTTCTCAAACTAGCATCAGTGACATCCCAAAGAAACTAGTTGCATATTCTCTCAACTTCAGAGATAACATACTTCGGAAGTAGAAATATGTTCATCCAATACTGCAACACACTAGACAAAACCGAGCTGATAAGTTGTACTCTACCCGCAAAACTCAACAGTTTAGCCCTCCAGCTCTGGACTCTATGAGTTATCTTATCCACCAAGACCTTAAAATCTCTTCTAGATAGTTTGCTAGTGATAAGAGGGACTCCTAGATACTTCACAGGCAGCTGACCTAAAGGGAACCCTGAATAGACAGAAATGGACTGCTTTTCCTCCTCTGGGATACCTGCACAGAATAGCTTGCATTTTGCAAGGTTGCAACGAAGACCAGATAAAGAGTAAAACTCTTCCATCATTCTAATAATGCCTGCCACCCCACGAATTGACCCATTTGTAAACACTAATAAATCATCGGCGAAACAAAGGTGAGTTATGGCTAGGGGTTTGCAACGAGGATGGTAGGGAATTTGATTATCACGAACAACTCTCTTCATTAACCCATCCAAAACTTCCATAGCAACCGTAAACAAATAAGGGGACAATGGGTCACCCTGCCTTAACCCTTTTTCATTCCAAAGAAACCACATAAACCACCATTAAGAGAGACACTGATCATAGGGGTGCAAACACAGGCTCTTAGCAAATTTATAAATTTCCCTTGTAAACCCATAGCAGTCAAGACATCAAACAGAAACTCCCAATTGACAGAGTCAAAAGCCTTCATGAGATCTATTTTTACCACACATCGAGAACTGATAGACTTCAATTGATAACCCTTAACCAGCTCAGAAGCAAGAAGAATATTATCAGTTATAGACCTACCTTTTATAAAAGCAGACTGTGAATGACTCACCAGGGAAGGTAGGATAGCAGCCAGGCGATTAGCTAAAATCTTAGCTATCCCTTTGTACAATGTATTGCAGCATGAGATGGGTCGAAAGTCCTTCATAAGCATAGCATTCTGCACCTTAGCAACAAGGGTAAACACTGTAGTATTAATCTTCCGAGGCATATGCTCAGACTGATAAAACTGTGAAACAATGGCGTTTATATCAGCTTTGATCAGATCCCAGTGGAGTAGAAAAAATTCAATTGGAAAACCATCTGGGCCAGGCGCCTTATCTCTACCCAACTGTTTAAACACTTGATAGATTTCATCCTCTGTGATTTCTCTGTTAAGCATCAGATTGGCAGAATCAGTAGCCTTGTTAGTCAAAATAGACTCATAGAATACCACAGAAGCTTTCTTGACATTTGGATCAACCACACCAATCAACTGAGTATAAAAATCCACAGCTACCTTCCCCATTTGAAACACATCAGTAACAACATCACCATTTTCATCCTTTAGAGCAGTAATTTGCTGTTTATGAGTTCTAATTCTTAATGCTTTATGAAAGAAGGGGGTGTTCATATCCCCTGTCTGGACCCACTGAGCTCGAGACTTCTGTTTATAAAACAACTCCTCAGCCCTTTGAACTTCCTGACACTCTTTAGCTAACACTGCCTCAGCTTCAACATTTTATGCATTTGGGTTCAGCAAAACCTCTACATGTAAGCTCTCCAGGCGCCTCTCCAGCTCCCTAGCTTTCCCTGATATATCCCAATGACCTCTTTATTGAGCTTTTTCAACCTATTTTTCAACTCTGTCAGCTTCCCATAGAACTGGTAGTAAGGATAGCCATTATGCGAAGTACTCCATGCTTTAGCGACCATAGCCAGATAGCCTGGATGAGAGCTCCAAAACTTGAAGTATTTAAATGGTTTGGGGAGCGTTGCCAGCTTAGGGAAAGGTTGAAGTACCAATCCACAGTGATCTGAAACTCCTTGTGGGGTAGTATGAGCTGTACTAGAGTTAAAACCATCGAGCCAAGCCTCATTCACCAAAATCCTATCAATTCTCTTAGCAATGGGGTTATTTTTCTGCTTGTTCCACCAAGTAAACCAGGATCCTAATACCTTGTGATCCATCAACTGCATCTCAGCAATCCACCCACGAAAATCCTTCATGCTTTGACTTATGTCCACTGTATTGGAAGAATCTGTTACTTCAGCGATAGCATTAAAGTCTCCCATCACTGCCAGAGGCAGAGGCAATGTAAGCTCCCTGTGCACCAGTAATTCCTTATACAAGCTTTGTCGATCCTGTTCCCCATTAGGACTATACACGAACATTATGTAAGCAGGATTCAAACCAGCCACTAGAATCTTAATAAAATGCTCTCCTTCATCAACTTTTGTTATTTGCAGACTTGACTTCCAGAAGAGCCACACCCGACCAGAATTGGATTTGCTATGATTCCCTACAAAAGACCATTCTGAAAACTTATTTACTATCTGACTACTATTATTCTCCACTATTCTTGTCTCTAGTATAGCCGCTATGTCAATATTCAGCTGCCTTAGCTTTCGAAGAACAGCTGAGTGTTTATCAGAGGTATTAAAACCTCTGATATTCCAGCTCAAAATCTTCATTTCCCACGTTTCTTACCCCTACCTCTTCCCCTGGTTGGAGGTGGAGGAGGAGGAGCTTTAGAAACTGAATTGGACTGCTGCAATGGTGGAAAATTAGTCGCGTCCAAGAAAGGTTGCCTGCGGCCCCCAACAGTCATTGCCTGAGTAGATTTTTTCTTCCTATTTTCCACCAGCTTAAACCCATCCGCATCTACAACAGGCAGCACAGTACTCATCGGAGGAGTACTTACACTAGCAGAAGACATAGCTCCAGGAGAAGGTAGAACAGTCCCCTGACTCACACCAGAACCACTAGAATCTTCAACACTCTGAACCACCTCTTTACCCTTATCCACACTTGTAGGGTGTAATGCTCCCTCCACAACCTTCTTGACTCTCCATTCCTTCACTGGAGCCCCTCAGGAACAGCACAATCATGACCAAATTCGCCACACTTAGCACAAAGAATAGGAAGATTGCAATATTCCAAATTCACCCACAAAGCATTCATCCCATCAGGCTTCAAGTCGAGCTTAGTGATTCGCTTTGCCCGTGCCAAAATTTCAACACAGACTTTCGCTATTCCAAGCTTTGTCCCCCTTCTCGTAGGAATATCCATACACAGAGGGCGCCCAATCGAACTAGCAATCCTACCCAGGCCTTCCTTATTCGCAAACTCCGTCGGAAGATTAGTGATCCTTACCCACACCGGAATTTTTGAGTTGTCGATCGCAAGAGGCTGAATGCCTGGCTCCCACTTCCTCAGAAACAACATATTATCCCTATGATGCCATGGACCGCCCTCGAATACCCACTGACAAATTTCAGCCGACGAAAACTGGAATAGGACAAGCTTGTCACCAAGCTTCGATGTACGCACTTCTCCGTCTCTTCTCCATAACCAATTGGCCCAGAATCTGATAGCAGCGATTGAAGCAGGATGCCCTAAAAATTGCCCAACGAGATTGTGAGCCCAGCGCTTCGATCCTTCTTCAATCACCGACCTCGGAATCCTTAGCGCTCCATCGATGAATTCAAGTTCATAGTAATCAAGCCTACTATCCGACGCAATCCCAAAAAGCGAAACCCAAGGGCTACCTCCACCGACGGCTCCCGATGGGGCACCGTCAGCGGCGGCCTCCATCGAAATTGATGTAAACCCTAATTCAGAGGAGAAAGATGAGAGAGGAAAAGGAGAGAGAGAGAGAGTCCTTGAGCAAAGCTTAAAAGTGGAGAGAGTCCAAATATCTATTCGGCCCATCATTTTTTCAGTAATTATAAAATTCATGATTACCAAGGACTAGACCGCATTATACTCGGTTAGATCTAAGTCCCGACCCAATCCGTGTTCCAACTATTAGTATGAGTTCGTCTAGAAAAAATATTTATGGCGTATATAGCCATACTTATAAGAAAATTAAGATATTTTGCCATGTTTTTCTCCCATGGTCTCACTAATCTAATGCATTCATCGGCTTAAAATTTAGACATAGATTTAATATAGCTATGATTCACGTAATCCTTTTTCTTGTGTACAATTTTAATAGAATAACATATTATGGATGCGTTTGTTTATAACCTTTTTAGCCTGTTTAAACAAATATTGTGAAAAAAACTAGAAAAGTAAATTATATTTTATTAAAATTAAAACAACATTTGTGAATTTCGATACCTTTCACCTCTGTTTATTCGCTTTTGAAATTTTAATTAGTTATACAAACATTTTTATGTATAAAATACATACGGGTATTTTACTTCGTCTCTAAATTAATGTTATGTTTAATAGTACGTTAATAATCATAAATATATAAATAAATAATAGTAAAGTTAACAGTTTAATTCATTAAATACGGATTATAACGTTTTATACGGGTTTAGTACGGGAGCCGTCAAATAAACGGAAAAAAATGAAACACCTTGATAATAATATAGATACGGAAGTTTTAAACGGATAAAATACGTACGGGTACATATACATGTATTAAACATATTATTACTCATGTACACCCCTACAACCACGTACACATTCAAAAGTGAATCCAGATTAGATTCATACGTATGTGTTGAGTTTTGAACGAAAACTCGAATTTCATTGATGGAGACAATACATATATAATTACAATCTCGTCGGATTATGAATCACTTCCTCTCCCTTCTCTTTTCTCGTCTACAAACCCTAGCCTCCTTGTACACTCTCCCCGGCCGACAAAAATACCCCTTCTCCGGCGCACAATGCACGTCCTCCCGACAAACACACAGCCCATCCAACGCGCAACCACTCCCCAATTGGCCCGGCCCATCTTCCCCAAGCCCAAGAACATAATCCGTCCACTCGCTCGAAAACAGGCCCAACGGATCGTAATCCTCCCTCACCCGCAAAAACCTCGCCCCTCCGTCCCCGTACTTGGAAATCACGCCCTCGAACGCCACCCTCCGGTTCTTCGCCCAATGCGGCGTCGCATTGTACCTGAACAGCGCCATCTGCTCGATCTCCTCCATGGCGTCCTCGTGCAGCCGCGGGGCCAGCGGGTCCCGGCTCCGGTAGTAGCTGAAGTCGAACCCGACCGCGTCCTCGGTCTTGCCCAGGTACGCGGTCGAACCCTTGTGGAACCGGACCAGGATCCCGTTGTACTCGTCCACGGCGCAGACGGACTTTGGGTTTTTCGCGACGAGCCTCTGGACGTCGCGGATGAAGCCGGCGACCAGCGGGAGGCTGATGGTGAATGTGGTCTGGTGGAAGAACGCGCCGTCGATCCGCGGGTCCCACGAGCAGCTGGTTTTGAGGTTGTCCTCTGGGCTGAAGAAGCAGCTCCCGCTGGCTTGGAGCTTGTGGTGGTACCCGATGATTGGGTATCCTGTAAAGTTCTTACCTGTGCATCATGACAAACAAATAAAAAAAAATTATTGATTTCAATAATTCGAATTGTTGCGAGTAATGTAGTGAAAAATGTGTTTTGAAGTTTGAAAGTTTATGCTTTTACATTTCTAGTTTGGGTTAATACCCTCGTTTGGCACGAAGTATAGCGTTAGTGACATTTCTGGCTCAAGTTTTCAAATAAGACATCTCTGGCCCACTTTTCAAATTATCGGACGAATTTGGCCTATGGGACGGGTTGACTGTCAGATTTGACGGTCAACAATATTCTCCGTTGCTGACTCAGCATTGGACTCTGACGTGGCTTGTCCACATCATTTACAAATTAAATAAAATAAAACAAATAATAATAACAAATGAAAAAACTGAATTACAGAGAAGGGGTCACGTGGACCACTAGCTCTTCCCCTTATTCACTCCATCGTTTCTCCTTCCCCCAGTCGTTCCCGAGCGGCCGACGATTCTTCCGCCTCTCCTTCTTCTTCGCCAGCTCCAATCATCACCGCCCTCCCCTTGGATCAACCGCCAAGTACTGACCAGGAACTATCCTCCTGCATCTGGACTTCCCAAATGTCTCCGGGTGAACTTTATCAAACACACTCTTCTCCTTGTTGTACTTCAAAATCACAATCCTCCCGGAATCGGAACCAACGACGATTTAATCCTTCTGGGATCCAGTAAGTCTGAATTGAGCCAAAGAGCGAATAACAGCGAATATTTTGATGAAAAGAATGATTTGGAGCCTACCGGTGTCGTCGGGACGGAGGAGATCGAGAAGCTTTCCCTGCGCATTGATGATCTTTTGGAACTTCCTGCCAGAGAAGCTTTCGTTAATGGCAGCCACCACACCGATGGGTCGCTGAGGTGTTATTCGGTGGGCAAGTGGAAGAAAATGGGAGGGGTGGGTGTTGATTTGTTATTTCATCGAGCTGGAAATCGACTCGTTCGCCGGGAGCGGGGCGGAAACCTCGTCGGCGGCGAGGGACGACGAAGACGAGCTGATTCTGGAAGCAATCGCCAGGCTTCCGTCGGAGAAGCGGGACAGGTACGCGGTGCTGAGGAGGACGCCTTCGGAAGCGCAATTGGGGAACGGTCAGCTGACCGAGACCATCGATTTGCATAAATTGATAAAGACGGACAGAGAGCTGCTGGTGAAGAAGGCTCTGGCGACCAATTCGCAGGACAATTTCAAGCTGCTTTCGGCGATCAAGAGCCGGCTGGATCGGGTCGGGATCGAGGTGACGACGGTGGAGGTGAAAAGGTGGAGCGGCCGATGGATGCGGAGGGAAAGGTTTGAATGGGTTTGTGGACCACCTCACGGATTGGATCCGGTCCGGGAAGATGATTGATTGATGGGCGGCGGAGTTGTTCGGGGAAGGGGATACGAGGGGGTTGGGTTCACAGGAGGAAGAAGGGGGAATGAAAGAGATGGGTAGTGTGTGGTGGACCTGGTCTCCACCTTTCCCTTTTAGGTTTGTTTTTTTTATTATTTTTTTTTAACTTACTGAC
This sequence comes from Linum trigynum, assembly GCA_964030455.1. NCBI lineage: Eukaryota > Viridiplantae > Streptophyta > Magnoliopsida > Malpighiales > Linaceae > Linum > Linum trigynum. The sequence continues at coordinate 14,111,836 of OZ034816.1, forward strand.
TTGAAATGTTCATAAAAAGGGAAATAAAAATAAATGACGTGGACAAGCCACGTCAGAGTCCAATGCTGAGTCAGCAACGGAGAACATTGTTGACCGTCAAATCTGACAGTCAACCCGTCCCATAGGCCAAATTCGTCCGATAATTTGAAAAGTGGGCCAGAGATGTCTTATTTGAAAACTTGGGCCAGAAATGTCACTAACGCTATACTTCGTGCCAAACGAGGGTATTAACCCTTCTAGTTTACCCTAATGTTTTTACGTAAAATCGTATTTCTCTTAATAACGGGTCTACATTGAGTTTGAAAGTTTACGCATTTACGCTTCTAGACCGCAAAAATGTCTACATTCGGCAACTACTGGCGCGAGATTGGGTCGTCTCGCTTGGTCATGTGTTCAGAGAAGCAAATTTCACAGCGGACCATTTAGCTTCGGTGGGTCACACCCTACCTGTGGGAGTGCATTTGATTAGCAACCCGAGTTCTACCTTGCGGTACTGGTTGTATTTTGACTCTATTGGGGTTCAGACCCCGCGTTCTATTATTATTTAAGGGTTAGAGCGCCCCTTTGCGCTCTGTTTCTCACCCAAAAAAAAATGCTTCTGCGTGAAATTGCACTTTTGACTTGATTGGTTGTGTGAAATTCAATCATGAATCTTATACTATTTATTAATAGTTTGAACAACTCCATCTCATGATAGTTATAAGTGTAACAGAGTGGTATAAGATCCATAATTAATATTTTTTTCAAAAACTCTAATTATTGGAACCACACGATAGTTATAAGTGTAACAGAGTGGTATAAGATCCATAATTAATATTTTTTTCAAAAACTCTAATTATTGGAACCAGTTGATTTATAAATGGGTTAATACCTTATTTTGGCCTGAACTATGACCATACAATCAACTTTGGCACGTGGTTTCAGAAATTAACATCCTGGCCTCAACTATGCAACATATAGACTAAATTAGCCCGACACATGCTTTGACCGTCAATTTGGCGTGTTGACCGTTAGTCAACACGCCATGTTAATGCATAGTCAGCCTAAAAATCATAAAAAATTGAAATTCAAATGATTTTTCTAATTATTATTATTTATTATTTTGAGATTAATCAAAAATTAAAATTTTAAAATATAAAAAAAAACTGTATGTTTTATCTTTTGGGACATTTGAAAATGGTAAATTTTAAAAAATATATATATTTACATTTTATTTTTGGGTAATTTAAAAAATCTATAATATTTTGATAATTTATAAAATGTTTCATTTTAAAATTATCAAAAAAGAAAATATAAAAATTATTTTATGTTTTTATAAATTATTTTTTAATTTGATAATAATAAATAATAATAACTAAAAAATAATTTGAATTATAAAATTTATTTTTGGTTTATGTTTTTTATATTTCCTACATTTATAAAATTTAATTTAATAATTTTTTAAAATTTATAAAATTATCATTTTCAAATGTCCCAAAAGATAAAACATAAAATTTATTATATATTTTTTGAATTTTAATTTTTGGTTAATTTCAAAATGATAAATAATAATAATTAGAAAAATAATTTTAATTTTAATTTTTAAATGATTTTTAGGCTGACTAGGCAATGACATGGCATGTTGACTAACGGTCAATGGTGTTGACCGTCCAAATTGACGGTCAAAGCATGTGTCGGGCTAATTTAGCCTATATACTGCATAGTTGAGGCTAGGATGTTAATTTCTGAAACCACGTGCCAAAGTTAATTATATGATCATAGTTCGGGCCAAAATAAGGTATTAACACTTTATAAATAGTATAAGAACGATTATATGCTTGAATTTACATGTTCAAATCTTCACGACCCAAAATATTAACTTAAAACAAAATATATGATATAACCGACTTGTACAAAGTTCAAATTCATAAATTAAATTTCATTAAAAGAAACAAGCAATCAACTGATTCTCGACAATACGCACCGTTGTTGGTGAATCCATAGGCGGAGTTGTAATACAAGGGGAGGACGTCCTTTGCAAGGGCGCACCTCTTTGCAGCATCCTCCTTGGCCTCGATCTTCTCCTCTAGAATTGCAGCGACACATTATTGGCGATGGTGAAACAGTACTGATCTAACTTTTTTTTGGGGGGGGGGGGGGGGGGGGGGGGGGGTTTATTCTTACCCGTAGCTCTGCTAGAAATTGAAGAAGACGAAAGGGCCCTGCGCATGGGGAAGAAGTCGTACGCGCCATCGCCGGGCACTTGGAGAGGAGCCCGATCGTCGTTCCGGTAAACTGCTCTGTGTTGATAGGGGTACCACGATATGTCGGCGAACTCGTGTTTCCGACCAAACGAAATTGCCCGGTGCGCCAGGTCTGTGTCGCTTCTCTTGCGGAAGCTGATTGAACGCTTGAACAACGGCTCCACTTTTAGAGTTATCTGCAAATTGTCAAATTGGGATGGTCGAGTTGAGTAATGATATCAACTGGAAAATATACATAATCAAATCCAAGTTTGAGGTGTAATAACATGAAAGGATGTTGTTAAATCAAGAGGTCAAAGTGGTTAATTCTTCATCGGTGTTAAGAAAAGTAGGGATAGAGAAGAATGTGATTCTTGTCATATTAGTAGTCGGTCTAGTCGTTCAACATTCTAATCAGAACTAATTTGGATAGTATGAGTATGTTTGACAATGATTCTATCTTTTTTTTTTTTACTTCTCATTTGCGAAAATTAAATAAATTATAATAAAACCTTAATAAAATCATGATTTTGTCTTTAGTACACTCTTTTTTTTAGCGCATCATGTGCACTCGCCTCATAATTGTCATTATGAGCAGACGATTCATGTCAAAATGATATCATTTGTCACTTGTGATATGATGGACAAGAAAATACATGAATTTGCACAAAAGTAATTCAAATTCACTTTTATTTGAATTATTTAGGGTTTAGGAATTTAGTGTTAGGGTTTAGAATTTATAATTTGGGGGTTTAGGGTAAGGATTCAAAACTGAAGGATTAGGGTTTAGGATAATGAATCGATTAGTTATGATTTTATATATGTTATATCATCATATTATACCGAGGAGATCAATTAAAATTTGATGTTTTAAAACAACTTTCAAAGTTGGGTACATATAGTAGTATGCACTTTTTTTTTTGTAATTACATCATAGAGCCACCTTTTTATGCGACTTATCATCATTTTCTCTTTACTTTTTTACTCATTTATTTATTTCGATTTTCGCGTTCACTCGTCATTTAGGTATCGTTTGCTTGTGGGATTTGGGTGATGGATTTGGTACCCAAATCCCAAGCATAATGGAATTGGCACAAGTCCATTGTTTGCTAAGGGACACAAATCCATGGGGCCCACGGATTTGGACCCATTTTTTAGATCCAAATCCGTGGACCCCACGGATTTGCAAATCCCACATTTCATTTGGGATAATGGAAGGCAAAATGTGAACAAATCCATCATGAATTTATGACAAAAATAAAATACACAAACAATGTACTCTTCCAAATCCATAATGCAACAAATCCATCATAAATCCAAAGATTTTGAAAACTCAAACCCCTCATTTTCAAATCCAACAAGCAAACGAGCCCTAATTAGTATGGTGAGCTGGGGAACAGGTAATGATATCCCATTTCATATCAAATCGATTATGTCATAGATAACAAGATAAATTCATCAATTCGATATAGAAAACAGAATCACCTAAGTAACAACAACCATGAGTAAAAAAAGTAAATACAATATATTAGCCACAACTATTATGAAGCGGGGAATTACAGCCACAACTATGAAAATTCAAATTATTAGCCAAATGTTAAATCTCTGTTAACAATTCCGTTAGTAATGCTGACTAAACTTTTATGTTTTAATGTTATAAATTAAAAACAGCCCGACGTGGTTGCTGCCGTGGCCGATGATGTTGCCTTCTCCATTAAAAATTCAGTAATAGTAATGGACAGTTAGCCGTATCTTGACCCGCAACAATATTTATGGTTAATAATTTGAATTTACATAATTGTGACTATAATTCCCCACTTCATAATAGTTGCTGCTAGTATATTGTATTTAAAAAAAAAATTACGTACCTTACTAATAACTCCAAGAACTCCAAGGGAAACCCTGGCAGCATCAAGCTCCTCGTCTTCCTCCGTCAACTGCCTCACCTTAACGTAACCCTCTCCCTTCTTCCCGGGGCTAACAATCGTCACGCCCACGACATAATCACTGGGCGCGCCACCTTTCGCCATAAACGTGCTCCCGTGCGCGTGCGTGCTAATCATCCCGCCAACGGTCAGCGCCCTCAAGTACGGCGTGTGGGCCAGCGCCAGCCCGGCCCGGGCCAGCGCGTCGTAGAGCTGCCCGGTCAGGACCCCGCTCTGGACCGTGGCGGTCAGGCCGACCGGGTCGATCTCGAGGATCCGGTCGAGCTTCTTCGTGCTGATGAGCAGCCCGTCGGTCCCGTCCGGGCAGACCAGCTTGGGCATGCTGTGGGAGAACCGGGTGGTCACTTTCATCTTGCGCCGGGCTCGCGTGCCGTTTGCCACGACGGAGATCAGCTCGGCCTCCGTGGCCGGGTAGGCGACCGAACCGGCCCGGCAGATGGACCGGTCCGATGTGAAGTTGCCGTAGGAGTTGGTGACGGTGCAGTTGGTGTTGTGGGACGTGCATTTCACGGGTGGCTCCGGCGGGCTGGAGCTTCCCGGCGGTGTCAATGTGGTGATTGTGAAAAGGATGGTGCATATTGCCAATGTAGAGGCTAATTGAGTGCCCATTTTGTTCATTAAAAGAAGAGTTTCCCATCTATTTTCTTTAAATTCTTATTATGAAGGTTAGGTTTGTAACTCTCAACATATTTTTTTCCCTAAAAAAAAAAACTCTCAACATATTTTTTAATGAATGTGGTAGGAGTTTTTTTTTTGTCGTGAGAGATTCGACATGTTTTTGTGCTTGAAAATCGAATAAGTTATAATTGAGTTTGTAACTGATCTAATGATTTTTCATGTACATAATAGTTACGAATTTCATACTAAATGATGTAGATAATTAGATATGCTACAAATAAAGCTTTATTAAATTAGTACTATGTAGTTATATTAAGTGCACAGTGGAGAAGTTGGGTTGAAATTAGAAGGGATATAGTCTCACTCAAATTGAGAATATAACTAAAATTATATGTGAAATTCGTAACAAATTTAGAAAATAGAGTAGTTGATAAGACCTTAGCCCCCTCGCTCAATTATCACGGTTCAATTCAACTCTCCTCGGTCAAATTCCTGGACGCATCACTGTTAAGGGATGGACAATAATGGGTGGGTTGGATGAGTTTCGATTTCAAATTGAATCATCCACTTATTAACGAGTTGATTCAATTGTAACTCTCGCTATACATCCACATTTTTCTTTGGACTGTGTTGAATAGGTGGTGAATAGATGCGGTTGGGTTGTGGGTTAGTCCCAAAAGCAATTACTTGACTAACAATTAGACAAGTTAACTAATATTTATAATATGGTAAATACAATATATTAGTCATAACTATTAAGCAGCGGGGAATTATAGTCACAATTATCGAAATACAAATTATTAGCCATAACTCGCCAGACTCGCCGCCACCAAACACCCTGCCGCCAACCACCACAACCGCTCCTCCTCCCCTGATGACTACGCCTCTTTTGTATCGTCTGATTCCCTCTCTTCCTTCCGCGACGACCCTCTCGCCGCCTCAAGCGGCCAGCTTATTGTCGTCGTGGAGAGCCAGTATCGCGTGGTTTATCGCCTCGTTAATGGGATCTACGTCCTCAAAATCACGATCGCCGATCAAGACAACTCCGTCAACGTCTTCGAATGCAAAACAAGTATGTGCAAAACAATTTGATTCACAATCCATCTACACCAATCATCCACCACACTAATTTTAGTATTTATTGGCAGATTGATATCAAACCACATGTTAACACGCCCTCCCTAGCAATTCCTCTGTATGACTAGTTTGAGCTTATTTATAGGCCAGGTAGGTGGACAAACTTGTATAGGATTAGTTCGTATATTTACAATAGTACAGGTCCCAAATCCCAATACGTAATTAAACAATAAGGTTGTTACAAGTTGGTTAGATCAGACGAGATACGATATATGTAATATCGTGATGAGAATACGATATTTTAGCGTTAAGTTAACGCTGGAGATATATTGAATTAGACGTCGGTGGTGACACGTGTTGGCATCGCACAGGATCCATTACTCCAGTTCACTAATAACGGTTGCAGCCGATCATTTCCTTTCCTTTCCAGCGGAATTTGCAAACCTCTCTGCTTCGCCGTCTCATTGGAGATCAGAAAATAAGCTCAGAGATAGGAAAGAGGGGAATCTACTCATTAGAGAAAACCAGAGGGAAGCAGAGATCTAGATCCGTCCAATTTCCCGGCGTTCTGGATTCCCGCCGTCGACGAAATGTCTTGCCTCGCTCTCTCTCTGCAACCGGCCAATGGATCCGACATTCTGATCCAAACCAGAGAATGGTTCCCTCCGGCGCGAGCCCTAGTCGCAACCTCCGCCTTCCGCCAGACTCGCCTGGCCTTCGCCGCCACTAAACACCCCGCCGCCAACCACCACAACCGCTCCTCCTCCGCCGATGACTACGCCTCTTCTGTATCGTCCGATTCCCTCTCTTCCCTCGGCGACGACCCTCTCGCCGCCTCAAGCGGCCAGCTTATTGTCGGCGTGGAGAGCCAGTATCGCGTGGTTTACCGCCTCGTCAATGGGATCTACGTCCTCGGGATCACGATCGCCGACCACGACAACTCCGTCAACGTCTTCGAGTGCATCCACATCGTCAACCAAGCTGTAAGCGTAATCGTCTCGGCCTGCCGCGGCGTCGACGTCACGCCGGAGAAGCTGAGCCGGAAGTACGCCGAGATCTACATGGCGCTGGACATCGTCCTCCGAGGAGTGAGCAGCATCCGGTTGGCGGCTATGCTGGCTTCGATGCACGGCGAGAGCATCGCGAAAATGGTCCATTCTGCGCTGGACACGGAGAGCAAGGTTCGCGGTGGGGACAGCTGGCTTGCGGTGGAAGGTCACGCGATTGAGCACGAGGGAAGCGTGGAAGCGTTCTCCAATGCAATGTTTGAGTTACCACCGGAGACACTCGCTGCCGGAGATGAAGTAGCGGCCAGCCTTGCCCCTGCGGTTGTGGAGCAATTGGAGAAGAAGGAAGAGAAAGAGGAAGAGAAGGATGTACCAAAAGATCCTTTTGCCGCGAGTGAGGCGGTAAACAAACAGGAAGATCTTGCTGGTGAGTTCAAGAAGGATAAGAGCCAGGCTAGCGATTTGACACTTGCTTTGGCTGGGCTGGAGGTTACGACATTACCACCTGCTGAAGCTACGCAAGCTACTCGTATTGCTGTGGAGGGGTTCGAAGGGGATTATGGTGGAATTGAGTTCAGCAATGAACAGACTTCCCTGGGAGAGACGTTTGAAGGGTTTAGTGAAGCTTGGGGTGGTGGATTAGATGCATCAGAATTCGTAGGCACAAAGAAAATTCCAAAGCAGCAAGGTCTCGGTGGATTGGAATTGCTTCAAACAGGTGCTGATCCTGCCGTGGCAGCAAAGGCTGCTGCAGCTGGAGGTGGAGATACTCCTCTTGAGAATCTCTTGGTCCATAAAACCGAAATGAAGGGACCCGAAATGTACATCGTTGAAGAAATTAGTGCTGAATTTAGAGAATCACTGCTTGCTAGAGTTGGGTTGATGGGTGTAGTTTATTTGAAAACATTACCAACCAAACAGGCTGGCGAAAAAGAAACAGAGTTTTCGTTCCAGGTTGACAACACAAAACCTGTCAAGCGGTTTGTTATGCACAGTTCAAAGATCAGTAGCCTTGGTAATGGAATGTTTCATGTTAGGACTGCTGCCTCAGATGAACCTATACCGATGTTGAAGTATAGTTTGTTGCCTAAGTCGACTCCTTTGCCATTGAGGGTTCGTCTAGTTCAACGTCATAGTGGGACCCTTTTCTCTGTCATGATCCAGTATGTCTCAAATCCAGATTTGCCTGCACCGTTGAAGGATGTGACATTTGTTTTGAAGTTGCCTGTTGATCCGACTTTGTTGAAGGTTTCACCCAAAGCAGCATTGAATAGGTCTCAGAAAGAATTGAAATGGGTTTTGCCAGAGATTCCACTTAAAGGTGCTCCTGGTAAATTGAGGGTGAGGATGCCTGTTGACTCGAGTGAAGGAGAAGGTGATGAAGAGATAGAGGCAGTTTGTTATGTTAAGTTCTCCATGGAAGGAACTACCTCATTATCAGAGATTTCTTTGCGGCCTGCCTCAGAAGGGAATACTGACTTCTATGAGGTTAATCACAGGTACCACAGTGGAGTTTATATGTGCAATTGATCATTGAGAGAACCTTTTTCCGGGAAATCATTGTGTCTTGTTTCTCCTTACTGAGATTTTTGGCCCCTTTTCAATGTAGCATACTTCCTTGTCAAGTTGTAACATAGACTGCTGTTGCTGTGATTTTTTTTTCCTGGTTTTGTGTTGGTTAATATTTTTGAATAGATAGTTCAGCTGTTACTTTCTTACCTCTTTGTATTGAAGTTCTTGTTTATGCAATCTTTGGATTCTCGTGATTTTATTTCTCATTTTCTGCTCGAGTAATTATTCTATTTCACGTGGGGCAAGAACCAAGAGAACATGCGAAAAAAGAAGAATAAGAGGGATGTACTTACTGCAATGCTAACTGCGTGGTCTACTGCTACAAAGAAGCTACACATCATTCCAACTATTAACTGCTATTGTTTCTAGCGAAGGCATTGCAATTATGTCTGTAAGAAGAGAATGAGAGGTTTGAATCATGAATTTTCATAACTAAATCTGAAACATTTCATTTCTATCCAAACTCCTTGCTCATTGTTCTGCATATAAGTTGGTGGACTTTGGAATGAGATGCATTAGTTGCCTATGCCTGTGTTTGTTTCCTCATTATTTCTGGCTGCTAAAATTCATTGCAGGGATAGTATAATGCATTGTACTGAGCGACGTGGGATGTCATCTGGTGCTGTGGGAGGAATGTTTGACTAGGTATGTTAGGAAGAAGGATCCAGCAAGTGTCATCATGATTTCATGTTGCTAGTTTAGGTGAAAGAACAGTTTACAGGTGAACTACATTAGGAAACTTATTGGCAGAACATTGCATGAACTAGAAATCTGCTGCTGCTGCTTTAAACCTCGTCCTTTATTTGGACCGACAGTGCTGAACATGTCTGTTCGTTGATTTTTTCGTTACACTATCGTCCTTGGTACTTAGTGTTTGGCTTGCAGAATTTTGTTTTGTAGTGGGCTTGTATAACATGGGGTTTGATATGTGACCTAGATATTTGTGAACTCTCCTATAAAAACAAAAGATTCCAAACTTGTGCAGCTCTAAGATTTTGCTCGGGAATTACTGAAGTTCGCACATTGCAAGCATGTCATTGTCACTATACGGATTAGTGTGTTTTCATGTATGCTAGGTGGTAACAGGTCTACCTGGTGAAGAGAATTTCCAGCTGTGCATGTTTGTTATTTAGTTTGATACTGTTGCTTAGTTTACCATGTATGATGATCTGAAGATCCACTAGCAAATATGACCGAGAAGTGATCCAAACTCTATGCTGGCTCTTTGAGCTTTGTTGTTATATTGTTTGGACTTTGGCAACATGCAGGTTTTGAAGGTTGACTAGTCCGGCTTAAGACTGCTGTTAGGCTATGCTGGCCCTTTGAGCTTTGTTGTTATATTATTTTGGGACTTTGGCAACATACAGTTTTTGGAGCTTGACTAGTCAGGCTTAAGTCTGCTGTTATATTGGTTCACGGGGCTGGAAATGTAAATATTTGTCAAGTTTGTGAATATTGAGTTTTGACGGTGATTGAGTTCTGAATTGCCTCGAAGATTAGGAGGTAAAGTTTCTGACATTTGCAACTTATCATGATTCCCGGAGCAGCATTAACTTGTTTGGTTTTCCATTACGTTGTATGTGCTGGTGATTTAGCATTATTGTCTTGTTATCTTCATTTATGTTTCAGCCAGGAACAGAACCAACATATTTATGGAAAGCCATGGTGTCTTGATTGCTGGTAATCATCGATAGCTATTCCTCGCAACTATGCTGAACTTTCCTAGTGAGGGTGCTAGCTGTCTATCTGCAAGTTCCGGTTTGCTGCCAATCTAATGAAATTGTGCTCCTGTGCTTGCAGAAGTAATCTTTGTGTTCTGGATACTCTTAATCTAGAACTGAAGGCACTTCTTAGAACCAAACAGATTATTTGTACTCCCATGAAGAGAGTGATAGGAGAAGACAGATTATCCATATTGCAACTTTGGAGATAGAGAGCAGAATAAATCCAATAAGTTAACAGGAGTTTGCCGAGTAGGAGGCTGCCTAAGTCAATGTGACAAACTGGACAAGTGTCTAAATCCTGATGCCGTATCTTCTTGTGTTAGTATCTTCTGTAACCTGCAGGGATCGATGGATGAGCCTTTACTCTCTTCAGCTCGGAGAAGACGCGCACACTAGAAGATAATAGGTGAGTTTTTTAACACCGTCCAATATGTCATTTGACTCAGGGTCCCTTGCTCTCGAAGAGCCCTGACGTTACTTGTTTGGCTCATCGACCCCTCTCGGTCTCCAACCACAATGTTGTAATATAGGCTCATCTCTTTCTCTTTTTGAGTACAAATGGTACGTCTCTCTCTGTCTCTAGAGTACTCATGGTATGTTTGGTTCTACGGAGAGTACCACAGATGGAAGGAGGAATGAGCTTGGAATTGTATCGACTGAGCTCTTGGCTGGTAGAGAGAGCTAGAGCATTAATAAGTTCTGATATTCAGAAAGAAAAAGGTACACCTATTTTTATTGATAACCAAGTCTTTCTGTTCAGCAATAAGTTCATATATTTTGATGTTGGCACTATTTTTAGGAACGCGATATTCATGCCTTAGTCTCCCCCATAACTAAAAGAAGAAATGCAAAGGGGGCCGCCACTAAGGTGAGTTGCTTTCATCTTTTGTAGTTAATATCCTGAAATCTTCCCTAACATGCTACTACTCTGTAGCATGGAAATGGTTGACAGAAAGATCAGCAACTTTGTTCATGCATTCACACATCATCTTCCATTATTGCTCTCTCCTTGAGTGGTCACTTAAGTGGCTTCCCCTGGTCTTAAAAAGTCAACAGTCCCGAGATTTCGACATCGCCCAGAGTGTGGTTTGTCTCTGCTTTCTTGCTTTCTTTCAGACTCTTTGCTGCTAGACTGTAGTTGGTATTACTGTAGCCCATGCCCCTAAATTCGTGGTGTCTAATGATTCCTTTTTTTATGGTCCTAATCAGGATTGGCAGCTACTTATAGAAAAAGAACAAAAGAACGGGCGGCTTCCCGTCTCCTATCAATGTACCTTATGACAAACAGTGTGCTGCTAGATTATAGCCACTAATCTGTGATCAAGTTTTCTCTGTTTCAGATTTTTTTAAGATCCTACGACATGGTAGATCCCCTGAGAAAAGGGTGAAGGAAAGAATTTCACACTCTACAGCATCTATCAGCCTGGAACCCTCATTTCATCAGCCGATTTAATTTGCAGGTTGAAGATCACTTTAATCTTTCTGTTTGATCCATGAGAATGAAACGACTTTCTTCCTTAGTTCATCCACTTCGTCGACACTAGATCGTTCGTTGTCGCTCGTTATGCATTTACTTACACTTGATTACTGCCCAGGTGCGCATCTGAGTTCCTCGCCGCTGGGGGAAATGAACAGAGGTCTGGAACGATGCGCTGGACGCCATAATCAGCCTGCAAAAAAGATGCTGTAATTGAAGTATTTGGTCAAACTCTAATCATTGATTCTCTTTCTCATGCAAATTAGTTCTCTAATCGGAAGAAGAAAACAAAACGAGCTCAGTTTCCATGATAACAGTAACAACGACAAAAACTTAGTTATCAAATAATTAACGGGCAATAATGCTATGTGCTATTTGGAACAATTCAATAGGATGGTTGCTTTTTATTGTTTTCTTTCGGTAGGGATAGGGAAATTGGTGTTATAAGATGATTGGAAAATGGGGATTACAGTTGATTCTTTGCACTTGGGTCTTGGGGTGCCTCTTTTGTTTTCTTTCTTCTCTAACATGATTTGGGAATGGGCCAAATCTCCAGCAGTGAAAGCCTCGTGTAGTGATAAATGGGCTAGCGGGCACTTTCGTGAAAAGAGAAAAGAAAAAGTAGGGTTATTGACATTTATTAAGCTCCTGTTGTTTATTTGTTTCTAGTCCTTGAGTGAAATTTTTTTACCTGGATACGTAAGTCAAAGTAGGGGTGAGAAACCGTGTGGTTTATCACTTAGAAATCGAGTGTTGTATCGTTTTTCACTGGTAAACCGCACCGTGTAGCGTGGTGAACCTCAACTGAATAAGATAAGAATAACCAATCGTGACTGCACCGCAAATGGTTTGCAATTAACCACTAGCTGCACATTTAAGTAAGTGGTTAACCGAGGTAGTAATCGAAAAGGTCACTATGAGGTCTATGGAATAAGGTAGTTGCCACTCCTCACTAGCTATCGATTCCCCTCGTCTCTCGACTCTATTCATCACTCCAGTCTCCAGGCTGGCAGGTCTCTACTCTCTAGTAACCCTAGGAAAGGATTTTGTTTCGCAATTTGGGAAAACAACGTCAAAATGTAGAAGACGATTGACGAATTGAGAGTAACGAAAATGGAATTGGTGGATTCTTGGAGGCTAGAAGTGTCGAGTTGGGGTGAATGGGACGCTAGGCGGGCTGGTGGTGGTAGGGCCTGTCAGCCTGAGGTGTAGCTCTAGCGTTGGCTTGTTGACTACTATTTTAGTGTTGTTAGTGAATCAACCATGATTTTATTCGATGCGGTTTCTACAAACCGTGATCATATAAGAGCCAATTTAAACGGGTAGCTGCTAATAGCGCTTATTTGGTATAGTCGTGATTTAACGGCAAAATCTTAATCGTTTTCCCACCCATTAAGTCAAAGATGTATCGGTTGCTCTTCAATTTGGCTTTGTCATGCTACCAGATACATTGTGAAGAAGAGTGTTTAGATGAGATCTGGTAGTTGATTTGAGGGGCAAAACATTAATCTATGTTATACTATGAGTAGTCTAAGATGTGCTTACCAATAGGAACAACAATGGGTCGGGTTTAGGGTGCATTTTTAAACACACACCCTCTCCATCACCGTGCCAGTGATACTTTTTCATCTTCGTGGTTTTCAGATACATGCAAATAATGTCATCCGACACATTGTTATCAAAATTCAATTCAAAATTAATATAATTAAGTTGAAAACACATATGATTGTAATGTTTGTACGTTGAATGAGCATCATATATCACAAACAAACCACAAAAGTATGCAAAATGTAACCAAAATATAAATCTTTTGTGAGAATTAGGGTTAATAGATAACATATATGTATTTGATGATGTATTGATGGAATTAAAAAGGAAAACAAGGAGGTTAGAGTTAGGGGGTGGAAGTTTGGTTTGTGGATTGCGGATAATCTGCAAACCGCACCAAATTGCATACTTTGTGGGTAACTATATCCACAATTTGTGGATAGTGGTTGGGTGTGGGTAGCAAAATGTTGATTTTTGTGGTTAGTGGTTAACCACTATTGTTGGGCCGCATAGTTGAGCGTACTTGGACCTCAGGCCCAAGAGGGGAGAGTCGGCGTTTAAGGCCCAATAAGGAGGGCGGGCCCGATCCTCAGACCGGGTCAGCAGGCGGTCCATGACCGACTGCGAACCCGAGGAATAGATAAGGACGCCTGACATAAAGCAACTGAGCAGCACAGAAGGGCAGAGAGCCGTTGAAGATGCGTATCTGGTGTCAGGCAAGACTGAGCATTTATTGCCGGCCACAGGCGGCCTGCAGAAAGACTAAAAGCCTTCTAGGACGCTTGACATGGCCTAAAAAGCCTGCACGAGATGCCCGACCAGGTCTGGGGCGCCCGACACAACATTTAATGCCCCAACCACCCTCAAACCAGGTATAAATATAGGGTGAGTACATTAATGGTGAGGCCAACTACTATTCATCTCTCTACATAAATTCTGATCTCCCTACTTCTCTCTCTAACTTAAGCTTCGGAGGGTGTCCCAGGCGAACCGCCCCGGACCGCTGTTTTGCAGAGTATCAGGAGTGCTCCATGACATCCAAGAACAGGCGCCTCGCCCCAGCTCCACAAACCGCCTAGTATCTACTAGGCACAAACAATTTGGCGCCCACCGTGGGGCAGGAGCGGAGCGCTTAAATCGAAAGATGGAGGGGAACTTCAGAACTCCAGTGAAGGACGTCATCGGCGGGGAGAGCATCAGAGGTTTGGAAATGCCGACGGTTGAAGAAGAAAAGGATATGGAAGAGCGTGTGAGAGACCAGGGGCAGCAGATCACCAGTATGCAAGAGAGTTTGAGCCAGATCCTCACTATGCTCAAAACAAGAGACGAGCCCGAAAGTTCTAAGATGCGAGGTGGCAAGGGCAAAGGGGTGGACGGAGAGATGCCTCCCAACCCCCTCGCACAGAAGACGGAGAGTCCGACAGAGAGGAAGACGCTGACGGCGTCCACCTTGACCTCCTCGAAGAACACCTGCGCCCCTGCTACGGGAAGCCCAAGGGCTACAACGTGCTGCACAACCCCTTGGCGAAGAGCCTCTTCAAAACCCAGGTGCCCTCAAACTTCTCATCGCTCGGTCTCCCTGCCTACACGGGAAACTCAGATCCGTCGGATCACTTGAGCGCCTTCATGCTCAAGATGCAGCTGATTAACGCCTCAGACGCTGATCTGTGCAAGGCGTTTTCAGTCACCTTCGGGGGGCAGTGCCGAAGCTGGTACGCGTCCCTACCAGCCGGGATAATCGAGAACTTCGAACAGTTCGCCACCCTTTTCTCTTTGAAGTTCGCTTCTTAGCGCAGGAGGCAGCTCACGGTCTCCGCCCTCATCAACTGCAAACAAGGGGAAGAGGAAACCTTGGCCGACTTCTACGACCGATGGAATACAATAGCTTGCGAGGTCCAAGACGTCTCAACCAGCGTGGCCGCCGGGAACCTGAGAATGTCGACGCACAGCCGGGAACTAAAGAGGTCTCTCATCAAAAAGGAGCACAACATCAAGTCTTGGCAAGATCTAGACCGCGTGGTACGAAAGGCCATTTTCTTGGAAGAGGCGCTCAACGCCGAAGAGGGCGCAAAGGGGGCTCCAACGTCATCAAGCAAAGTGGAAAAAGGAAGGAACGAGTCGCCAAAGCGAAGGGGGCGCACGCCCGAGCGACGAAACTACAAGCCCAGGTTCAGCAACAGAGACGGAAGGCGTGAAGTGTTCGCGTCAGAAAAAGAGGACGACGGACGCCGCGATGGGAGCAAAGCCCGGGAAGCGCGTCCCCGCCAAAGGAGGGACGACGATCAAAAGTGGTGCGACTGGCATCAGCTACCGACTCACGACACCATAGAGTGCCGTGAGTTCAAAGCCAGCCTCAAGTACCTGGCGCCGGGAGACCTGAAAAGCCGTCTGGACACACGGGCGCATCCCAGGGAGAGAACGGAGGAAAGGGACAGGTCACCTAGCCCAAGGAGAAGGTCCCGCACGCCCAGACGTCGGAGATCCCGGTCGCCGAGAAGGGAGCGAACCCCACGCAGGGAGCGCTTACCTCCGCCGCCGCCAAGGTACGCCCCTCCTCATCGACACCCTGCCTCGAGAAGAGGAAGAGGGAGTCGAAATAATCACCATCGCTGGAGGACACAAGCGCCCTCGGACAGAGGGGGACCGCTTGGTGCAATGCATGAACGTGCACAGGAAAGAACAAGTCGAGATCAGTTTCGCACCTTCAGAACTGGCTCCCGAAGAGTGTGAAGAAGACCCGCTGGTCATCTCTTTCCGCACGAAGAAGTTTAAGGTCACCCGAGCCTTAGTCGACAACGGAAGCTCAGCAGACATCCTGTTCTACTCCACGCTCAAGAGCATGAAGAGAGGGCTGCAGGACCTCAAACCGTCCACGACCAGTTTGGTAGGATTCTCCGGGTCAAAAGTCAGGGTTCTGGGCTCCATCACTCTCCAGGTGACGATCGTGGGCCCGGAAGTGACGAAGACGCGCCTCATGGACTTCAACGTGGCGGACTGCCCCTCCGCCTACAATGCCATATTGGGGCGCGGCTTCCTGTCAGCCTTCTCGGCTGTCCCTTCTACTTGCCATCAGATGCTTAAGTTTCCCGCCAAAGGCAGGATAGGACGCGTCCTTGGTGACTCCCAGCAGGCCAAAGAATGCTACCAAGCCACCATCAGGAACTTGGAGGTCGACCAGGTGGACACAAGGAGAAGTCATCCACGCCCTGAAGCGGCCGAGGAAGACGTCGCGGTCGTGTTAGACGACGACGAGCCAAAGAAGAAGGTGAGGATCGCAGCTCACTTGGCGGAGGAGCAGGCGCGAGAGCTCTTGTCCCTCCTAAAAGAATTCAAAGATTTATTTGCGTGGACGTCGGAGGACATGCCAGGCGTGCCACGGGAGCTGGCCGAACACTCCCTGTCAATCAAAAGCAAGGCGCGGCCCGTACAGCAAAGGAGGAGGAACGCCTCCCTCGAAAAGCAGATGGCATTGGAAGAGGAGGTGAAGCGCTTGCTGAAGGCAGGATTCATCAGAGAAGTAAAATACCCAACGTGGCTGGCCAACCCTGTCTTCGTGCGAAAGGCGTCCGGTCTTTGGCGAATGTGCATCGATTTCACAAGTCTCAACGCGGCCTGTCCTAAGGACGCATATCCCTTCCCCAGAATTGATCAGCTGATCGATGCGACTGCAAATCATGAGACACTAAGTTTCCTAGACATGTTCTCGGGCTACCACCAGATACGCCTGTCGGAAGAGGACCAAGAGAAGACCGCGTTCATGACGCACATGGGAAATTTCTGCTACACGGTCATGCCTTTTGGTCTGAAGAACGCGGGCACGACGTACCAAAGGATGATTGATACAGTGTTCCAGAAGCAGTTGGTCCGAAACGTGGAAGCCTACATCGACGACGTCCTAGTCAAAAGCAAGAAGGGGGCCGATCACTTGGCCGATCTAAGGGAAACATTCGAAACGCTTCGAAGAGAGCGCCTCCGGCTGAATCCGCTGAAATGTGTGTTCGGAGCAAAAGCGGGAAAGTTTTTAGGATTCATGATCACTAACAGGGGCATAGAGGCAAACCCAAAGCAGATTGAAGCAATACTCAGCCTGAAACCGCCCCGCACGGTGAAAGAAATCCAGGCGTTCAATAGAAAGATGGTCGCCCTGAGCCACTTCATCCCGCGGTCGGCAGACAAATGTTCACCTTTTTCCAAATGCTGAAGAAATCCGCGTCTCGCCTACAATGGGGACCTGAATGCGACAAAGCCTTTTTCCAGCTGACGGAATAGCTGGCCTCTCCTCCCGTTCTTAGCGCCCCCCTCCAGGCCGAGCCCTTATATCTGTACCTGGCGGTTTCTGATCAGGCGGTCAGCTCAGCCCTGGTAAGGAGGGACGCCGATGGCACAGACCATCCCGTATACTATGTCAGCAAAGCCCTCCTCCCAGCGGAAAGGTGATATATGTCGATTGAAAGGGCGGTCCTAGCGGTCATCTCCGCGGCGAGAAAACTACGCCCTTACTTCCAGGGGCATCCAATCACTGTCCTGTCCAACCTACCTTTAAAAAGATACTCAGAAGTTTGGACGCCTCGGGAAGGATGACTAAGTGGGCGGTCGAGCTCAGCGAGTACGACATCACGTACGCGCCGCGTCCTTCCATAAAAGGGTAGGTGCTGGCGGATTTCGTGGCAGAAGGTTTTAGCCTCGACACTACCGAGGTAGAAGGAGAAGTTGAAGTGTGGCGCCTGTTCGTGGACGGAGCTGCCGGAAAAGGTGGAGCAGGTGCTGGAGTTGTGCTCGAATCGCCTCGAGGGGTCATACACGAGTTCTCCCACAGATTTCAAGAGCTGAAGACCAACAAAGTAGCAGAGTACGAGGCCCTCTTGAGCGGTCTCAGAATCGCCATGAGAATGGGCGCTACACGTCTCCACATCTGCTCCGACTCCCTGTTGGTAGTTAACCAAGTCTTAGAAAACTACGAAGCTAAGGAAGAAGCGCTTGCAAAGTTAGCCGACGAAGTCAGAGGCGTCCTCTCGCAGTTGGAAGAATGGAAGCTAGAGCATGTCAAGCGAGAGGACAACCATCACGCGGATGCCCTGTCCAAGCTGGCCACGGCTATGGACTTCGAGGGCGATCGTCAAGTCACCATTACCAAAGAGGCCTCGCCCAACGAGGGGGTCATGGCCATCGAAGAGGGAGCGGCCGACTGGCTCTCCCCTATCATCGAGTATTTGCAGACAGACGCTCTGCCAAGCGAAGCTGATCAAACGGAAGGCCGCCCATTACAGCATGTTGGGAGGGCAGTTGCACAAGAGGTCCTTCTCAGGCGTCTACCTGAAGTGCTTAAGCCCCGCAGAGGCGGAATGGATTATCAAGGAGATACAACAGGGCACATGCGCTTCTCATGCAGGCCCGAGGGGCCTCGAAAAGACAATCCTGTTACAAGGCTACTACTGGCCAACGGTAAAAAAGGATGCTGAGAAGGCGGTCCGTGCGTGTCATGAATGCCAAATTCACGCAAGCAAGCAACACCTGCCCAGCGCGGAGCTGAAGAGCATAACAAGCCCGTGGCCGTTCGCACAATGGGGGCTGGACCTGCTTGGGCCCTTTCCAACCGCCCCCTTGGGCAAGAAATATCTGGTGGTGGCGGTTGATTACTTCACAAAATGGATAGAGGCCGAGCCGCTGGACACAATCACTAGTGCCAAGATCCAGAAATTCTTCTTCAACAACATAATGATCAGGTTTGGTACTCCCAATACAATCATCATTGACCATGGGACACAGTTCGATTGCAGGCCATTCGAAAATTTCTGCGCCAGGAACCGCATCACATGCAGAATGGCCTCAGTCGCTTTCCCGCAAGCCAACGGGCAGGTGGAGTCGTCCAATAAGCTCATCCTCAGGGGTCTGAAAAGGAGGCTCAAGGAAGCCAAAGGGGGGTGGACCGCCGAGTTACCACACGTGCTCTGGGCGCATCATACAAACTACAAGAGAGCAACCGGAGAAACTCCATTCGCCCTGACGTATGGCTCCGAGGCGGTTGCTCCCACCGAGGACGTCCTGCCCTCGCTAAGGGTCCAGACATACGACCCAGAGGAAAACCACAAAAATCTTCTCCACCAGCGGGACATGATAGAGGCAAGGAGAGACGCGACCCTGGTGAGAACCATACAGGAAAAGCTCAAGGTTGCCAAAATCTACAACGAGAAGGTGAAACCTCGCCCGCTTGAGGAAGGAGATATGGTGCTCAAGAGGAATTTCGAGCAGAAAGAGGGGCACGGCAAGCTGGCTGCCATATGGGAAGGACCGTTCCTAGTAGCAGAGAAGATAGGGACCGCCACGTACATGCTAGCTACTATGGAGGGGCAACCAGTAGCCAAGACTTGGAATGCTATTCACCTAAGGAAGTACCATAGCGAGTAGGGAGGAGTAAGCCGTAGGAATTTTCTAAGAGGACAACGCCGCGGTCAAAGGCGCTTTTGTGAGAGTGGTAGTCAACACTCCTGTCATTGACTTCAGTAATTCAAGTCGCCGCTGAGCGATATGTTTTTACTTTACTAATCTAAGTTATTCTCATAACTCTCGGCCGCTTAGCACAGCCGCTAACTACTCGCCTGCGATGCCATATTGAGGCTGAAACGCCCCAGAGCAATAGCTACGCACTTAAAAAACTTGCACGCGAACCCGTATCACACACTGCATCCGGGGAACTCCCCGAAGCCCCTAACTTAAACAATAAGAGCCCCAGCGAGCCACTCAAGACTCAAGGATCTTATAAGTGAAACTCCACCTCACAACAGGTGGACCGCCCTCGAACGATACGAGAAGCTAGTTACACAAGGATAAAGCCGCCTCGGCAACAGGTGTCCAAAGGGCGCCTCTTCCCCTCCAGCGCGTTTCTCCAACAAGAGGAAAGGAGGAGAAAGCATTGATAATAAAAAACACAAGTAAGGAATTCCAAACACACGACGAATAGGAAAAAGAAACGAAGGCATCATTCAAAGCAGAATAGTGCAAAGCCTCGCCCGAAGGCGGAATGTATCGAGTTCCCCAAAAGAAGAAAGCAAGGTTACAACGATAACGAGAAACACTTAGTTAAATTCCAGTAAACTAAGAAGAGCCGCCTTCGGCGCGGGGGGGGGGGGGGGGGGGGGGGGGGGGGGGGGGGGCTGGTTCACTTCCTCCCCAGCAGTGGTTGCAGCGGCCGCGGACTGGGGCTCCACTTCGGAGTTGACATCATGGTCACTCCAGAATTCCACCGCGTCCCAAACTGCATTCCGGTCCCAAACCACGTATGGGTGCTCGCGGCGGAACAGGTGGCGGATGGAAGCTACCGTGTCCCGCAGTAGTTCATGGTACTTGGCCTCATCCACCGCCTTAAACTCGTCCGAGTCAAAGAAGGTCGCACGAGCGTCCTCCCTGGCCTCGGCGAGTTCACGTTCCCGCCGCGCCTCCAGGTCAATCACCTTGGCCTCCAACTCTCCCACCTTGTCTCTTAGCCCCTTCTCCCGGTTAGACGCCTCCCGCATCTTCTGCTGAGCAGCCTCCAGCTCTTTAGCTGACTTC
This sequence comes from Linum trigynum, assembly GCA_964030455.1. Lineage (NCBI taxonomy): Eukaryota > Viridiplantae > Streptophyta > Magnoliopsida > Malpighiales > Linaceae > Linum > Linum trigynum. Next base: position 14,132,575 of record OZ034816.1, read on the forward strand.
GCTATACCCTCCTTAGCGGCTTGCAGCTCGGCATCCTTCACGTTCAGGGCCGCCTCGTGCTCCTTGACAACCTCAGCTCGCAGCTCCTGGCGGAAACCCTTGCGCCCCTCCTTCACCTGCTCCTCAAGCTTGAGGATCTTGGTCTCGCGGTCGCCCAAGTCATCAAGCAGGCGCTCGTTAGCCAGGATAAGTTGACTTATCCCGAAGTGAGCCTGCATTCACAAGGACAGTTAGTACCGTACACTTACCGAACAGCAGAATCGAAAATTAGTTAAGTCACTCACCGCGAAGAAGCATCGGGCGGTCGTCCCTGCCAGATGGCGAGTGTCAGAAGTTGTAGGGATGGCACCCGCGACACGCATGTACTCGCTAGGGACTGCGAACCCTTCGGCAATCGCGTGGAGGGCGCGACGAGCCGGCTTAGCGGAGGAAGTCACGTGCGGCGAGTACACCGCGCTGCAGGAAAGCGTGGTGGTCTTCTGCTTCTTGTGGGTGGCCGGCGGCTCGGAGCGCTGGTCAACCAAGATCCCCTTTAGCTTGGGCTGACCCCCCGAGGGCGGCTCGTCCTGCACCTCCACCACGTCCAGCGGGCGTTTAGTCGCGGTCCAAGCTGTGCCCTGTCCGCTGGGGACGGTCAGTTTCAGAGTCCCCGAATGCCCCAGCGCCAGCTGTGATTGGGTAGAGCCGCCTCCGGCTCTCGGACCCTCCGAGCCGGTAGGACCAGAGACAACAGCCGCAGGAGACCCGCTCGCTGCCGCTTTAGGCGGCCTCGCCGAAGACGCGTAGCGCCGGATACCTGCAAAGTGAATACATAAGTAAAAAGCATGAGAAAGCTACGTCCCATCAAAGTCTAGGAGAACTAACTAACCGTGAAAACGCTGCACAATCTCAAGGGCATTATCATGCCCATGCGGGGGCAACCGAAACTGAACAGTCGAAGTGATGCGGTCGAGATGCGGTCTCAGATGTTACAGCCGCTTGACCCCTTCATCCCAGTCATCTGTCTGTCCGAAGGAAAACGCAGTCAATGGCTCCACGTCCCCCGAGTACCGTTTCCCGGTGGGGCGAGCAAAGAAGTACTCGCTGTACCAGGGAGAATCCAGCTTTGGGGATCCATAGACGAACCCAACGTTCTTCGACCGCCTGCGGGGCGACCAACAGTTCTTCGAGCCGGTCATGGCATACAGCAGCCGGAAAGCGTCGACTGAAGGTTCCTCTTTTAGGCGGGCGCAAGCCGCACGATAGCATATGGAGTGGAATATTATGGAAGGAGAAAGGCGGCTCAATGAACAGTTAAGATGCAACAATATCCCAGTGATAAGCGGATCAAGCGGGAACTCTAACCCTAACCGCACATGCTCTGTAAAAATGGTAATCCACCCAACGGGACAAGAACCGCAACGCCCTTCGAGGGATGGAGCCGCATACTCCCAATCCGTGGGAAGCTGATGTCTGTGAAGCTGGCGGAGTACTTGAGCAGGGGAATAAGCAGGCTTGTACTTGTGTCCGTACGAGTAAACCGCATCAGGAACTTCTCGCCCTTCCCACATATCCGCATGCAGACGCACGCGGTACTGGCTATCCGCAACCTCCTGGAACGGATGGATCGTTGGCGTCTCCTACAGAGCCAGCGAAGGGGAGTCCGCGACAGAGTCTTCCCCGGCCGAGTCACGGGGCGTGTCTTCTGGCGCGCTTTCGGAAGACAGCTCCACCAGGTTGTCCCCAACCCGGGAAGTCGCTTCGCGCTCAATCAGGGACAAAGCCGTGTCAGTTAGCGCGCCCACCCCTAGCCCTAAAATGCAACCGTCAGGTCTATCTACTCGCTCACTCGCGACAACCGCATTGCCACCCCCACACAACAATTCAATACCCTCCGAGTCCCATTCTATGTCGGATAAACTTAAAGAGTTGGAAAAGTGGGCACACCTGCTCCAGCGACAGGACCGCCTGCACTGACGGTCTTGGCAGAAGTATGCGCGGCGCTAGCATTGACCCGCGGAGCGGCGACAATTCCGACGGCGGCGGCCGGTGCCGTGTCGGACGCGGTGGTCGTCGCAGCGGCAGAAGGAGTGTTGGTGGCGACGTCAGAAGCCGACGGCGGCGCCGATTCACCGGAAAGGTGCGGTTCTGGCTATCGGACGGAGTGGTCGACTAAGAAACCATCGCGAATGATTGTTTTCTCTTCTTCTTGTCTCGTTTCTGGGATTTCCTCAGCGAAGAAAGGAACCGATGTCGTTCCGCCGGAATCGAAGGATGAGTCTCCAAATAACGAGAGAGAGAGAACTTGGAACACCGCGCAATTTTGAAGTTCTGAACTAAGTGACAGAGAAAGAGGGAATGCGAAAGTTCCTCTCAACAGACACTCTCGGAGTATATATAGCGGCAAAAGAGACTGATGTGAGGGTTGAGTGCCCGAGGGGGAACTTTAGGCCGCAAAATTAAAAAACGGGCAGGTGAAAGGACGTTCTGCCTGCCCGGTGTCAGAGCACGGAAATCAACCCACAGCCACGTGTATAAAGTGCTTCTGCCAGGAAAACCCGTAAGGCGGTTGGAGCGCTGCTTAGGCAGGATAACCCTAGGTCTCCGGCGACCAGGGGCAGAATGGTATAAGGAGGAGGAGCAAACCGCTCAACTAGCTGATAGCATTAATAGTTGCCGCCAAAACCCTAGGCTTTTCCCGCCTAAGGGGCAATTGTTGGGCCGCATAGTTGAGCGAACTTGGACCTCAGGCCCAAGAGGGGAGAGTCGGCGTTTAAGGCCAATAAGGAGGGCGGGCCCGATCCTCAGACCGGGTCAGCAGGCGGTCCATGACCGACTGCGAACCCGAGGAATAGATAAGGACGCCTGACATAAAGCAACTGAGCAGCACAGAAGGGCAGAGAGCCGTTGAAGATGCGTATCTGGTGTCAGGCAAGACTGAGCATTTATTGCCGGCCACAGGCGGCCTGCAGAAAGACTGAAAGCCTGCTAGGACGCCTGACATGGCCTAAAAAGCCTGCACGAGATGCCCGACCAGGTCTGGGGCGCCCGACACAACATTTAATGCCCCAACCACCCTCAAACCAGGTATAAATATAGGGTGAGTACATTAATGGTGAGGCCAACTACTATTCATCTCTCTACATAAATTCTGATCTCCCCACTTCTCTCTCTAACTTAAGCTTCGGAGGGTGTCCCGGGCGAACCGCCCTGGACCGCTGTTTTGCAGAGTATCAAGAATGCTCCCCGACATCCAAGAACAGGCGCCTCGCCCCAGCTCCACAAACCGCCTAGTATTTACTAGGCACAAACAACTATCCACAACAGTTAACCCACAAAATCCATAATAACAACACTAAGTATATTTATTTATTAATAATACTTTGTAATATTAAAGTATGTGAAAAGTAGAATGCTACAAATTAAAGTATGCTCCAAAATCGAATATGTACTTATTTTATAAAACAAAACAAAGTCAATACACCGTGTTCGTATGAGATACTTTTATTAAATAAGCATTGTCCACGAGGTATGTGTTTATTTGATAACAAAACTAAGTCAATAAATATGGTTTATAGTTTATTTAACACTTTCTTAACTTTCTTTTATGTAGGATTTTGTTTTTGTGTAAGAAGACGCTAATTCGACAACTCGGGAGAGAATTTCATTTATCCCTAACAATGCAGTCAAAATCTAGATTTTAAGTAAAATCGAAAACTGAGGTAGAATCGAAATCGTAGATTAAAATCGTAAAATCGTAAGATTTTAAGGTTCATATTAAAATAAATACTTAAAACACTAGATAGTAATAAAAAATGCATATCTTGAATAACAATCAACCACATAAAGTATAATTACTTCCCAAGATAAGTTTGTTTGCTAAACAAACACAACTAATCCATATATTTTTCTTGTACATAATAGAAACACACAAATAAGAAACCTGAAACATTATAGATATCATTGTTAATCAATTGTTAAGAGTAGAAAATCACATAAGATCGTTAGGATCAACATTAACATCACTTACACATCATCGTCATCATCCTCACCCTCACCCTCAATCTCATCGTTTTTATTTGTTTAAGGACTAATATCATTACTCTTATGAACACTTGAAGTACTTTCACCATTAACCATATTTCCTTGATTACCATCATCTGGAAAAGATAACTCATTGATTGATTCATTCCCTTCTTAATTGATAAAAGGTTGGGTTAGTGGTGCTGAAGGATTGGGAGATGAACAAAAGCTTGCAATGTAATGGAGATTTGGATTATTGTGAGGGTGGTGGGAACAAACTACAAGCTAATTGGGAGGGTGGAAGATATCGTTGATGGAAGGAGTTGGGCGCCGACGTGCGAAAGAGGAAAGATACGAGGAAGAGAATGAAAATAAATTGAGGGTTAACTATCAGGTTGGGGTTGTGTTGTTCATTATGTTGGGTTGGGGAAAGTAAATTTGACTCGGTTCATGGGCATAACCCAACTTGACCGGCCTAATTTTGATCCTATTGATATGAACCTTGAAATCGTACAAAATCGTAGAAATCGTAGATTTTATGGATTTTAGAGTTTTAAATCGGGATTTTATGGGATTTTAAGGTTCAAAGATTTCACAGTAAAATCAAGATCGGAACCCATAGGTAAGATCGTAAAATCGTAAGATTTTAAGATTAAAATCGGGATTTTGACTACATTGATCCCTAAAAATTTCGGGAAAAAAAAGCAAAGGAGTCATGTCGTTGATAAAGATGCTATGTATATTTAGATTAGATCCCCTCCAACCCATACTCGTTATCAATCTGCATTTCCTAAAGAGAGTGAAGTGACATGTAAGCGAGTGAAGTGAACCGATGAGAGGGAGGTTGGCTACTTAGGAGGTTCCGAATACCGGATCCTCGCTCGTTCCATGTCTTGGGCTTGTTTACTTAGTTTTAACTCAATGTGCATTTTTTGCCATCACTTGACCGATAGGTTTATCATATACGAGTCCGAAAGATGAAGGAACGAAAATTTTTGTGGGTATCCACATCCAATCCGCACCAACCCGCAGTGCGTTGTGGCCTTGTGGGTAGCATAATTCTATATTTGTGAGTGTGGTTACCCGCAAAATGTGGGGCGGGTAATCACACCCACCCTAATTTCCACCCCTAGTTAGAGTTGTATTTTTTTTTTTTTTGGGAATTTTGGTGGATGGTGAAGGAGAGGACATAAGATAACATGTAATTAGGAGTTGAATCCGGGATGGATATGGGTATTGAGGACGAGTGGAGCCACTTAATTCCAAATCCCGTACCTTCTTCGCTACTACCTTCTTCGCTGGTATTGCCCATACCAATCGGGACAGGTTACGTTGATTACTACAAAAGTAGTAATCGCCGTGGTTACTAAGGGTAAATTGGGTATGAAAAATAAATTGTATTAATTAATTTTTTTAATAAATTATATTTTAGATAGTTACAAGAATCTATTAATTACAATTCTCTCTCTTTCTCTCACTTCCATAATCTCCAGTCAGATCCTCTTTCCTTATTTTTCACAATCTTTCTGCAAAAGGAAAAAAAAATACGAAATCACTACCAATCCATTAGACAACCACTACCACTTTGAAAAATATCAATACCATTGCAGAATTAAATTTATACCATTACACGAAAACTACCAATATAAACAATCTACCAATATAAATATATACCATTTCACAAAAAAATCAATACCATTGCAGATTTGATCAATACCAATCCATTAGACAACCACTACCACTTTGAAAAATATCAATACCATTGCAGAATTAAATTTATACCATTACACGAAAACTACCAATATAAACAATCTACCAATATAAATATATACCATTTCACAAAAAAATCAATACCATTGCAGATTTGATCAATACCAATACATGCAAATTAATACCATTACATGATAATCAATACCAATGCAAAAAAATGCTACCACTACGAAAAAATCACTACCAATGCGAAAAAAATTAGATCTAGGATTTTTATTCATCGCACATTTTCCAGCCGCCTGTGTGAGAGAGAGATTGCAAGGGGAGTGAGTGAAACCTAACTGACCCCTTAGTTGATTTCATGAGGGAGACGCCACGCTCGTTGCTCATGACCTTGGTTCCTCGTCATCGTCGTCAGTTGCGGAGGTAGGGAGGAGGGATGGCGGGGAAGGGGACGGTGGTGGTAGACAAATGGGTTGTGGGGTGGGTCAGAGGGAGGAGAGGTGGCGGCTATGAAGATAGTTGCATTAGGGTTTAGGTAGAATACAGAGAGTAATCAGGTGTGTTGCTTTTTTATTTTCAAAATTATCCTTAATCTGATCTTTACCGTCAATTTAAAAATAGGATAAAAGAAAGATAATAAAGGATGTAGATTTTGGTAGCCACCATGGTTACTCAAAATTAAGTAACCACGCTAACCTATTCCCATACCAATCCCGTACCTGGTTAACCCAGGAATTCCCCTTATTAACTGGATTGGTCGAGCATAAGTCGATCTCTTACTAGGGTTAATAGATAACATACATGTATTGATGATGTATTGATGGAATTAAAAAGGAAAGCAAGGAGGATTAAAGTTAGTGTTTTTTTGGGAATTTTGGTGGATGGTGAAGGAGAGGCATAAGATAACATGTAATTAGGAGTTGAATCCGGGATAGATATGGGTATTGGGGACGAGTGGAGCCACCTAAACTCTTTCCTACTACCTTCTTCGCTAGTATTGTCCATACCAATTCAGTACCTAGTCAACCCACAAATTCCCCTTATTAACTGGGTAGGTCGAGCATAAGTCGATCCCTTACTCGCATATTTGGATTATGGTTTTGTTAAACACCATAAGATGGGGGTTATATGTGTTAAAATGCCATTGTACGAGAGTACTAATACCCATCGATCCAAAAAGTTGGGGGAAATTTTGAAGGGGGAATTGAATGGAGTAGTTATAGCTGGTACAGTTAGTTGTCCCTCACACAAATGTTGGAGGTGCTCAAAGAAAGAGACCCCATTGCCAGCTTTTTCTTATGTCACTTCGTAGTCACAATATGTCTATCCTGGCTACGTTAAAAGCATCCATGGAAAGGAAAACAAAAACAAGTCATAACATTTCTCTTTCATTTTAGTACGGCAGCATGTCGTTTTCTTTTCCCATGGGCACTTGATCTTTTTGTTAAATAGCCGTAATATAATAATATCGTTTTGAAACACTCTGTTCGTAAATCTATACTTCATGTTGGTTTTGTGTCGTGGAAGACAAAATCAGGTCAAGTAAATCAATCTAAAGCTAAACGGGACAGGTACAACTTACTCGAAAATGTGAGTTTAAGGAACCATATTTGATCGATCTGATGGATAGAATCTCGGTTTCATATAGCTATGTTAAAGTTATATCAGGAAGACGATATGTGTAGTAACAAGGTTGGTAAAAGATGGGACAAGCAAGGTGGGGTGTCCCCGTCTCCCCGAAATGCAGTGAAGAAGCGTTCATCCACTTTCAATTTTAAAAATATAGATAAAATTACATGTGAAATATGTAATAAATTTAGCAAAATACAATAGCCGATGAGGTTTTAGAGCTCTTCATAAATACTTCAAAACAACCTTCAATTGAAATTTCTGCCACTTCCCAAAGAACAAATATGTAAAATTTCCTTGTGATCCATGAAAACCCTTTTGGAAGTAGTAGTCGGCAAGTATAAATTTTCACTCAATAAGATGTCTGGAAAATGGAAGGAGCTACACAGTCTGGTCCACCCTCTCTCTTTTTATTTAAGTATCGAAGGACTAAAGTCTACCTACTCGGATGGCTCTATCTCTCTGTCTCCTATTCCTTTCGTGCTTAGTTAGTTAATCACATTATTATCAACAATAATCGTCTTCCAATTAGGTTTTTCTGTACTTGAGGCTGCTAGCGAATTGGTGATGCCAGAAGTGGGCACGTGAGATTAGAGAAAGAAAAGAGTTAATTTCTTCTTCTTTCACAGAGGAAAAAGATAAAAAGAGATACTAACAGAAGATAAGGATAAGAGGCTAACCCTTTGTTATATAATAATGACACTTAATACTATTGAATAAGACATAATTAGCACCCAAGAAGAGAAAACTTGTAAAGCTGCAGTTAACATCAAAGCTCAGCTCTCCTCTTCTTGACCATTTCTTTCTTGCTTGCTGCCAGTTGTTTCCTCTGAGGCCATTGTTTATTTCCCCTCCATGGTTAATGCAAATCTGTAACCTCGTGGGTAAGAGATTCCATTAGTACTTTGGGATAACTCTGTTTCTCTTCTTACCTTCTGGAAACAGAGTTCAGAATATCGACACAAGTTTTGTTAGGATGACACTAGTGTTATTATCCTGATTGCGACTGGTGAGGCAATTATCTCGATATTTATATGTATGCTTCCAGGGAATGGAGCAGATCAAGATGAATAATTTGTGTTGTGGAGGATCGGACATGTCGACTCATTCCGACTACATAAATCAAATTATTTTGTACGAAACTTGCACACAGTGACTATGTTAAGAGTTAAAAAAATGTTGCTCATTAGTTTCATTCATATGCATTGATTGTGACGAGGTGAACCGGATACTTCGATATTTATATATGTTTCCCAGGGCGGATCAAGTCGGATAATTTGTTTTGGGGCATTGTTGGATAGGTTGATCCATTCTAAATGCATAAGCCAAATCATTTGATAGGAAACTTGAACTTTGATTGTGACTATGTTAAGAGTTAAAATATGATCTAATAGACTTCTAGATAAGACAATTACGATTTACAAATAAATATTTGAAAAATTGGAATGAAAGAACACACATGTTAGTATGTGACTTGCCCTTCTTACCACTTCTAGCTGATTGGAGCATATATGAATTTAACAAACTGAAAGATACTGAATTATACCGTTTAGGTCGATCTCGCACGCACTATCTTGTAACAAAAACTTGTATAGTTTGGTGAGGGACTGCTCTTCAGCTTAATCAAGTTATGAACTGAAGTTCTGCAATTTCTCTAGTAATACTTTGAAACCACCTGTGAACCTGTCAATTTTGTGTAGAGAAAAAGTAAAATAGAACTTGCAGAAACAAGAAAAGTGTATTGCCAACATGACTTCAAGGAACCCTGAAGAACTCTTTTCCTTTTCCTTTTCCATTTTCCTCCCTCCCTGTCCTTTTCCTCATAATTTGTGTTTAAAATAAATGCATATAAACATGCTACTCACAGCTGAAAGGAAGTGTAACAAGAACCTCAGTTCCTTCAGCTCCAAGCACTTGCCTCTCTCCTTCCCTTCCTTCCTCCCCTTTCTACCACTCTCTCTCTCTTTCTGTCTCTACTCTGTTCTTCCGCCATGGAAACACCTAATCAAGACTGCTCTGACTCTGAAACTCAAATCGACCCTCTTTCTTCTTCTTTCTCTCCTTCTTCTTCCACTACCACCTCTTCTTCTTCCTCTGTTTCACCATCATCTCCTTCTTCAAATGACTCCCATTTCTCTCCGTCCCCATCTTCAGACCACAATATCAAGTCCCATAAGCTCAATCACGACCGCGACAGTGATTCGGCCGAAGAAGAAGAAGTCAGGGGGAGCAGCAGCACCAGCAAGAAGGCCAAAACAGGGGATCACGCGGATGCAGGGCACCCACCTTACCGCGGAGTGAGAATGCGGCAGTGGGGGAAATGGGTGTCCGAGATTCGAGAACCAAGAAAGAAATCAAGAATCTGGCTGGGAACCTTCGCCACGGCCGAAATGGCGGCTCGAGCCCACGACGTGGCTGCTCTGGCCATCAAGGGCGACTCTGCCCACCTCAATTTCCCTCAGCTCGCTCACTTGCTCCCGCGCCCTGCCTCTGCTTCCCCGAAAGACATCCAAGCAGCCGCCGCATTGGCGGCCGCCATGGATGTCAAGGAAGCAGGGGACGACCTAGGAGCGATCGATGGCGGCGTCCACGATGACATCAGTAGTCCTCATGATCAGGATCAGGATCAGCTGCCAGAGCCTGTGGTTGAAGACGACGGCGACGATGCGTTCGTCGATTTGCCGGATCTTTTGCAGGACGGGATCGATCAGGAGGTCTGCGTCTTGTCGATGAGCTACTGGCGGATGTTTGATGGAGAGGGTTTGGATTCGGGGTCGTTGTGGGAAGCAGAGGAGTTGAGCTTGCAGCCATCGTTTGGTTCCAGGTGATGAACATTTGGGATCGCAGCATTGTGTAAAAATTGAAATTGAGTGGAGTGAGTCCAAAAATAAATTAAAGAAAGAAAAACTTTGTGACATATGACTATGTAACTATATGTGAAAAACCCTACATTTCGGATTTTCTTTTGCCTACAGAACTTCATCGTCATTTGTAAAATTGTCGAATTTAACGTTTACGAATAACATTTATCGAGTTTGTAAACAATGTGTGGAGTTTCGTAGGCGGACGAAATTAGCAGTGTAGTATTAACGATGCTTGTAATAATATGTGACAAAACTAATTGAATATTTTGAGTGAACCTATGCATCTCGTTGTTGATTTGATCAGTTATTTTAGTGTAAACAAACCGACAAAAGATGAGCACTCATTTTTAACAACTTACGTTGTGTAAATTTATAATCGTGAAGCGCGTTCGCAGGTAAATTATTTTATGGGGAAAAAGCTAAAGTTAGTTTTCCAAATCCCTATTTATGCTTCTTTTTAGGGAATGATTATGTCTGCCTATGATGGTGGATTGCGAATATAACCATATCTGGCAATATAACTACTCATTTGAAATCTTGTGCATCATTCCTTCAGCTGCTTACGATTGTGGAATTGTCTTGATTTGTGGATGGCATATTCGCAAATTGATAAACAAATGTGATCTCCAACGTTGTCATGCTTGATTTGGCCATCTCGAGCTCATAATCGAGTCACCATGTCGATTAGAAAATTAGAATCGACTCAATTACGCAGATTATTATTTGTTAGATGCAATATTGAAGGGAATCGTGGTTTTAGTTTATACGAATGTCTAACATATCTTAACCGTCTAGTAACATACAATTATAATAATTCAGTTAGCATAGCATGTGTGTTTTGATTGTGAATGTCGTTCTGTCATATGACATCATCAAAGCACATGGCTCAATAATCTTTGATCGTTTATACGTAAACAAGATGTGTTGATTCAATGATCGAGATTGTGGATTGCATGACCCAATCGTGCGGCATCCACGTGTTGATGACATGGTGGTAAAAATTTCATATTCGACCAAACAACCTAATTTCTTTTACCATGTCATGATGATGAGTCGTGATCTAGCCGGTTCAACCAACTGGGTTGAGTTAAATTCTGAAGAGTCATGGTGATGTCATAAAGGAAACAAAGAGAGATGTTATCGAATATTTTAACATGGCTAGAGTGGTGTTGGGATATAAAGAAAACAAGAAGAATCTATTTTTCTATACTTTACCTAATTGAATGGTAGGATACAGAAAGCAAAGCACTTTGTCAAGTGCTCCCTCCCCATTTCCCTTAATTGTTTGTGGGAAAAAAGAAAAGGGAAAGGAAAAAGAGGACACCTTTGTTAGTGTATTGGTTGAGTTTTAGGATGTGTTGTAGGTTTCCTTACCTCACACTTCTTTGGGCTCTAATGTGGGGGATAGATATTTAGAAATGTCTCTTCAATGGGACACCAACTTGTTCAATATTTTGCAATTAGAATTTCGATATATTGAGCGGACAAAGTAATAAGTTATTTGCATTTTAACGACGGTATCATAGGGTTCCTAAGTTCAAGACAATGACAACCCGTTTGTAAGTATGTTGCAGAAGTCATCGTCAAATTATTTTTTTATCTGAAAAATGTCGGAGAAATTTTAGTGCAATTTCATATGGTCTTGTACAGTGACATAAAATGGAGAGTTTAGGTTCGCCCCAGACCAACTGTGGGAAAATCTAATTAGTTTAGTTGTTATAATCTACCCAACTTGCAAATTGAAGTTGAATGCCCCTAATTAAGGAACTAGTAATTATCCCTTCGAATTATCTTTTTCGTACGTTCAACATGTTCTCTAAATTTAAAAATAAATTTAAGCAATGATATCGAGTTTGACTTGTAGGCTAAGCTCGTCTTGGTTTTCTCCACAAACTTCATCATGTAATGCAAGAAGATCGAGTCAACGATGTGACTCATGCTAGCAACGGATTATATAAACTTAAAAAACATAAAAAGTGGCCGGTTGAAAATGTTATGAAACGTATCGCACACATTCACCCATTCCAACGTATCATCCACCAAATGTTCACTAACGAATTAAAAGAATTCAACAAATGATACAATTTCACTCTCGCCATTAGGGATGGCAACGGGGCGGATCGGGGGCGAGTACAAGCCTCCCGATCCCTGTCCGCCAACCTTTGCGATTTTCCCCGTTCCCGTCCCCAACGGCTAAACGAGGGTAGACTGGCTACCGTCCCCGTCTGTCGACGGGTTCGGGAAACCCACGGATCCCCACGGTCAGCGTCCGCTGCTATTAAGAGGAAGTTTGGGATGGAGCTTGCGAAAAACGGTTGTCGGCAACGTACAGAGACTTAGCTTCCCCGTCGCCCCGAATGCATTGCTCCTGGCTCCTGATTGTCATCCTCTCACGACTGTGTTTGGTGAATAGCGAATAGCTGGCAGCTTGGCAACTTTCAGGTCAAAGTCGACGGTCGATGCTCGATGTATTGAGGAGAAGAAAGAGAAGATTATTTTGTTGGCGGTGGGATTGGGTGGTGGTGGGCGATGAGGGAACTGTGCTGGTTGGTGAAAAAAACAAAGTGTCAATGACAACGCACCGTTCTGCTTGTGAAAAGTGAAGTTTGGCTGGGAGGGATTTCAGATGGGGTTAAGTTACTTGAATGAAAACAACGTCGTTTTGGGGACGGATACTACGAGATCCATCCTCACCCATCGCCTGCTATTATCGGGTTTTGGGCATTATCCGAATTCGCACATTACCCATAACGGACGGGGTTTTTTTACCTCCATTTGGACGAGTTTCGGATGGGTACCCGGCGGGTCGAGCATGGTTGCCATCCCTCCTCGCCATCCCTATCAATTTTCTATTTTTAATTGGAACTCTTTTCAAAGTTTATACTGATGATAAATAACACTATCAGTTACTAGCTAGATATTTGCTAAGAGAAGCTGGATGGTGAACGGTCGACAAGTGTCATGCATTGTGCTGGGATACGTGATTTGAAGTCCTTTTTTTCCCCGTCGTTTAAAGGGACCCTTTAGTTTCTGTTGCGACCTTACGGCCCAATTGAATGCCTTGGCCGCCAATCCACGAAGGACAAGTATGAATCTTCTCTACCACAAAATTCTACTTCCCCACCGTACAAATTCGGATAAATTGCAAGTTTGGTCACTTGAATTACTAAAAAGTTTCACGTTTGTCACTAAAATTAGTTTATTCTAATAATGGTCACTAAAATTAATTAAACAGTTCAAGTTTGGTCACTCTCCGTTAGTCTATGTTATCTTTCGTTGATGTGGCAGTCAACTTTGATAATTGACAGTTAAATGTGTGACGTGGCAATTAAAAAAGTATAAAAAATAAATTTAATATTTTATAATTTTCACCTCACTATCACAATAAATTAAAAATATAATAAATAATAAAAATTGTAATTATAATTTCAACTCTACTTCCCTCTGCAGCTCGGCGTCACATGGTGCCAACGTCTTCTCCGATCCGCCCATCCCACATCTGCGACTTAGGAAACTCGAGTCTAACCAGCTTTCTTCTGAGCCAACTCGGCAAGAATAAATAGCAATCACCCTCTAAGTTCGATCACAAGTACGTTTCAGCTGGCGAAGAACAACCATGGCAGGATTGAGGACTGCCACTTCATCTTCCACATCACGGAGGGCGCCGCCGCCACCACGATCGGTGTGGCGGACGGGGTGGGCGGCTACAGAGAAAAAGGCATCAATCCGGGCGAGTACGCTATCGGAGGAGCTAATGATGAACGCTCTCGCAGCCGTCATTGAATCCGGCGACACGGTGGACCCGATCAAAATCCTGAAAGAGGCCCATTCCAGGAACGCGAAGCCCGAATCGTCAACCGCCTGCATAATTATCGGGCAGCCGCCCTCTGAGTGATCAGAAATTATTACTAGTTCTATTATAATATTGGTAAGAGATCTCTCAGAATCACAACAAACTAAGACGGTGCGACTGCTCAGAAGCCCATAGGGCACTCTCTTCTTGGCTTCTTGCTCACTTGATTTGCTATTGCTCTTGCTCCCCTGTTCTTCTTTTATTCTGACCCTTCTTCACTCGATGTTCCCCAATTTTTTCTTTGCTTTCTTACTCTAAAGGTTTTCCCTTGTTCTTAATTTCCCCTGTTCTCTCACTCTACATTTGGTCTTGCTCAAGCTCCCCAGTTCTCGTTTTCATTTTCACTTGATTTCCCTCAGATGGCTGCGGAAACCATTATGTTCCCAATTGCCAAACAAATCCTTGCCAAGGCATCCGACATGGCCTTGGAGCATATTGGAATCCTCCGTGACGTCGAGCTGGAGAGGGAAGTATAGCGGAAATTATAATTACAAATTATTTTAATTATTTATTAATTTACTGTGATAATGAAATGGAAATTATAAAAGATTAAATTTTATTTTTTAATTGCCACGTCACACATTTAACGGTCAACTATTAAAGTTGACTGCCACATCAACGAAAGCTAACCGAGACTAACGGAGAGTGACCAAACTTGAACTGTTGAACTAATTTTAGTGACCATGAATGGAATAAACTAATTTTAGTGACAAACGTGAAACTTTTTAGTAATTCAAGTGACCAAACTTGCAATTTACCCGTACAAATTCATTTCTACGTACCCAAATCGAAGCATTTATGCTTAAGCTGCTATAGTAGCTAGATAGATATAGCACATAGCTGTACTCTGTACTGTGTATCCACCGTCGGCGTACCTTACCGCCCACAGATTTCACGTCATCGATCGTGATGATTCCGACCTCGAAATATCGTCGGATCGACTTCTGGTATTCGGCCACGTGCAGATGTGATAAGCTGTCCATTAATTATCGACATGAGCTCGTATATTTAATTACTTGTTGTTTTCTTTTTTCTAATATAACGGGTGATCAGATCTACTATTCACCGGGAAACATTGTCTGAAGGCAAGTTGAGAGGGACAGGGTGTGATTACAACAAGGGTTTAGAGATTTGGTGATACGAATATCTGTTTTCATGCGATCGGATCGAAGGAGAGTATCTTTGACGAGATAGATGTAGTTACTCTTATAAGCTAACTGATCACAAGAATTCGAGTACCTTGTTGTCGGGGATGGTTGTGTGTGGATGTTAACCAGTTTTATTCACGTCCTCTCAAGTCAAATTATAAAATTTGGAATTTACATAGTCCTGTCATACCATGTTTTTTAAGATATCGGTTAATATTGGGGGTCATTGACGAGCACCTGAACACGTGACCTCACAATCGAACTGGCGGTTCTGGTTCTATATCATAAACCAATTGGTCCTAATAACTTCGAGTTATTGGGAGAAGTTCATGTATATTTCGAGTACGTTGTTGGGTGATGTTTATGTGTGGATCTTAACCAGTTTCATACACGCCCTCTCAAACGAAAGTCAATTCATAAAGTTTGAAATGTGCACGGACCCGTCATACCATGTGCTTTAAGATGCCAATTAATATTGGGGGTCATTGACGAGCACCATGCGACCTCACGATCAAACCAACTCTGATACTATATCATAAACCAATTAGTCCTAATAACTTCGAGTTATTGGGAGAAGTTCATATATGAATTTTAACCACGGTTTTACAAGTACGATGTAATTCAGGACGACTCCGCGAGAATCGCCTTCATAAGATTGAGGTAGTGACAACACAATCCAAAAGCACCTTTGGCCTAGATATTCTAATCCAGAGCGATCCCACGATGAGAGATAACATTATTGAAGATCGTTTAGTTGCTGAGCTTTCTAAATATGCCAGAAACATGTCAAGATTGATCTGTGTGAAGCAAGGAAGAGCCACTGAATGAGCTCTCAGGTGATTTGTTTTTTGTTTTTTTTGTTTTTTGTTTTTTGTTTATTTTTTTTTTTGTCTATGAGTTGGTTGCCATTATTTATTCCAAAAGCACTCACATTCAAGTTCAACAACCCCTCCAGAACTGAATTGCACAAGAAATATAGGTAGGGCCTCAACTACACTACTGACACACGATCCATAGGATTGCCAAATTTTGAACATTATTAGTTATTGGTATTTGGTACCAAGTAACTATTACACACTTAAATATTTTCTGAGCTACGAACAATAATGCAAAGAAGAGTTTATTGCTTTCTGAAAGATGGTGACCTATATGAGGATTTCAAGGGATTGGGGGTAGGGGTGTACATAGGTCGGGTGGTTTGGTTTAGATATTTTAATCACCCGACTTATGCACTACGGTTTGAGAAATATTAAACCCAAACCCACTCAAAAAAATCTAAACCCTACGGTTTGTTTCTAATTGGGCTGGGTTGGGTTGGCGATATTTTTAAGTAAAAACCCAACCCAACACAAAATATTTAATTATTCTATCCAATAAAAATATTTTATAACTAATTAAAAATTCAAAAGAATAAACCGTTGTGAAATGTATCAAAATTCACAAATGTTGTTTGAATTTTAATAAAATTTGATTTACTTCAACTTATGTCTAGTTTTTTTCACGACATTTGTTGAAATAAGCTAAAAAGGTTACAAATGAACGCGTCCATAATATGTTAAAATTCTATTAAACTTGTACACAAGAAAAAGAATTGTGTGAATCATAGCTATATTAAATTTATGTCTAAACTTTAAGCCGAAAAATGCATTAGATTAGGGGGACCTTAAGAGAAAAACATGGCGAAATATCTTAATTTTCTCATAAATATGGCTATATACGACATAAATATTTTTTTGGATACGAACTCATACCAATAATTGGAACACGGGTTGGGTCGGGTTCTAAGGGTTGTGTAATCCAAAATCCAAACCCAACCCAAAAGAGGCGGGTTGTACAAAAGAAAATCCTCACCCAACCCAAAACCTTCATTTTAGCGATTAATACGGGTGGGTTGGGTCGGGTTGGACGAGTGGGTCGGTTTGCGGGTATGCTTGTTTACCCTAATTGGGGGACATAACATAACTGCTGTTGAAAGTGAAAATGCGAGACTGAAAAGCCCATATGAAGGGGTTTTTGTTTTTGTGTTATTTGGAGAGATTGAGAGGATTTTCATTGTCCAATCATTTGCAAGATCCTTTTTTAAAACAATTTGGTGATATTGTATCTTTGATATAATAAGCTTTGCAATGATATACGGGGATCACAAATATCCTCGCTCGCACTTATAGTAAGTTTTGCATTAGGTAGCTGGGACAAATCAGGTGCTTAATATTATTGGACTTAGAAGGATTCGAATATAGAGTTTGTTGAAATTCGAGCATTAGGTACTTTGATGTCGTCTACGAATTTTGGTGGGGAAAATTGAATTAATTGATAATATTAGCATGCGTTGATTGTTCTCCATGTAACATTTGAAAAATATCAGCAGATCAATAATTACATATTTGAGGTGACTAGTGTGCACTGAATTGGAATTAACATAGAGAGACCCCATCAATAAAAATTTGGATGTGACTGCAGCTCGCATCCGATGTTTTCCCTTGCCCTCTGCCCAAGGGAAGAGGGATTCAAAGGTTATGGAGTTGGACTTTAGCTTTAGGAGTTGTTTGTTTGAGTCATTCGTATGAGTCATTTGGTATCAAATGATTCAATTGAGTCAAATGACTCGTTTGTTAAAGAAAAAATGCACGAGTCAGTTTGTCCATACGAATGTCCCAAATGATTCTGTCAAGTCATTTTCAAATGTCTCTTATCCATGAGTCATTTATAACTTATTTTTTAGTCCAAATGTTCCAAGTATGTCATTGCTTATTTTATGTAAACGCACTTCTATCCTTCTCTATCTATTATTTGTTTTCTATGTCATTATTCTGTCTCCTCTCAGAATTATTTTTTCTTTTCCCCTAAATTTCAGTAGCGACAAAGAGGGTCATCTACGTAACAATGCATCATTTTCGTTCACAAACACTACCATTTGTAATTAGTTAAAATTCGAGACTTATGGAGGCGTTATCTTTCATAAAAAAAGGTTAACATATAAATTATTATTTAAAGTTAGAAAGTAGTATTATAATGGAAAACACCCAAATAATATGTTTTGTTGGTTGCAAAATGATTATGTGGGAGGTTTTTATTAGAATAGGAAACAAAATAAGGGAACATATTACATGTAAGGGCAAAATGGTAAACTTATACAAATGACTCATCTAATGTCTACATTCCCTAATGTCTACATTCCACAATGCATTTGTAATGCCTACATTCCCTAATGTCTACATTTCACAAATGCCTAAATTTATTAGACTAATTAATCGTTTTGAAAATGACTCATGCAAACGACCCCTTAATGTATCCTGCAACATGAGATATGCAAATTCACTCGAGGGTCGTTTGGTGAGAAACGGTAACCGATCAATTTGATCTAATTGTCCCGTTTTGAGACAATTGGATGAAACTAACACGTTTTGGTATGAAATTTGGATAGGTCCATTTGCTGTGGAATTTTTGAATTGGCTCATTTTTTAGGCCGTTCCAATCGAAGGGCCATTTCCATTACTTCGCTGAGTATTTACCAAACTTTTGGTAGCCCCATACGTATTCATCAATTGGATTTCATTCCCCTTTGTTGGTCTTCTCATTCTTCTTCTCCTTACGTGATGCTTTTTTATAGGAACCTGCACTTCAGCTTTATTAAGACGAAATCAGTGTTACATCATCACTAACAAGCTGATCCAACAGATTCAACTGTGGTCTATCAAACCATACATTGGCAATGTCCCATCTCGCTCTCGTATGAGCCATTATATGTGCTGCCTTATTAGCATTTCTATTCTCATACTGCACACGCCCTTCACCAATCTCAGCCACCAACCTTTTAATGCTTCTGAGCACCGTTCCAAGCTCCGTTTGAACTTCCTCCTGCGCATCCAGCTTATTCACAACCACTTGACAATCGGTTTCCACAATGGGCGAGGCTAGTTGGTGATGGCGAGCCAATTGGAAGCCAAACTCAAGTACCAAAGCTTCTCCCAGAGTTGGGTCACGTACTCCTCTTATTCTCTTGACCTGCACCAAGATATAACAACATATAAAATTAGAAAAGAAATTAAAAAAATATTCACTTCAAAATCCTCCAAAGCAATATGCTAGTGAAGCCACTCTAGAAAAGAAAAAGGTAGCTAACTTTATACAAAACAACAACAGGGTTTTAGACGTCACTCTATGGCTGGGCAACCCAATTTGCGGCTCGTAAGACCGCACTAAATATTATACAAATGGAATGAGCAGAGACTAGCTGGCGACAATTCCCAGAGCAGGGACCCTCCAAGCTGAATTGCCACCACACCTTGACGAAGATGATGGACCATCAGCCCAGAATCGCCTTCCAAGATTAAACGAGGTAGTCTTCGAGAAACAACAACTGACAAGGAGTCTCTAACAACAAGTAGCTACGCAACAAAGGAACCAGAGACACCAAGATAGAGAGCCTCAATCACCAACAATGATATTCCCGCTCGAACCACGCACAACTAGGCCAGACAAACATCTTGAGGCATCGACAACATTATAAAACTTGGTATGTGGTAAGTCATCAGGAAGGGCACTTAAAGAGCGGGATACGAAGGATGAGGGAGAGGATATGGAGATAGAAGGGAGGTATCAGCAAAATCACGACATTGAAAAGATCAACGGTGAGCAAGAGAACAAGCATATGATTTAGTATACTAAAAACCACTTTATTATTAAAATATTCATATTCTCCGCAACAAACAGGCACATAGGAGAATATGATTTTAATAATACTCCAGTCTCTTATCTAGCCTTAGGAAGCCTTCAGTCTGTGCACAAAGGGGATATGAATTCCACTTCTGTAACTTGTCTTTTGATTTTCAAATCTATAACCTACCTTCTTATTTCACCCAACAAATCGATTATCCATAAATGCAATATCCCTAATTTACCTAATGTTTTCAAAATAAAAATCAACAACAACAAAACGATAATCTTAAAGTGATCTATACAAATCACACAGATTCCAAATCTCTTTAATTTACATTCATTCCTTCTTTTCTCTCAAATGATTAAAAATTACTGCTTCTATGCTTTTCATGCACAATCAATAATCACATTTGCATGGCCAACAACAAGCATAATTTGTTTTTCTTGAGAAAAGGGAGAAGGGGAAAAAGGGAGATATTCTTGGTTTAGATAGCTTTAAGTGTCCTATCCCAGGTCCAAAGTGGAACTAGTTGTAAAGAGAAATGGTTTAGTCAAATTGTGAATTTTCCTATTGTTTCCTCCACGTCCACATGAGGAGCCAACAATTTTGTTTCAACGTAATCTCAATCAATATTTAATATATCTTAACGAATAAACGTTTAACAATACAAAAGGGCGAATCAACATCTAAAGTTGTCATTTGCTCACGTGGATGAAGTTTGAGGCAAAGAGAGTGTACAACTGTACAAGACTTGAAATACTGACCAATTGGTTGGATGTAAAGACTAACAACCGTAATGGTCAATAACAGTTCGACATTTGCTCAATATGTCGATCACAAAAGAGAATTTGTGCTTTTTTGACGTCCTATCCATTTGGAAAGTGGGAACTGAAAACTGAATTTCGAATTCACCACGACTAGAGATCAAACACCTAATTCTATATTACAAAACGTGATAATCAACCACCAAGTAATCTCTTTGTAATATCTCGGAATGCAACAAGCAACCTTATGCATTGAATGGAAGGGGGAAATCTGAAAGAAAAGGGGTTGAGTAGGGCTGAAATTTTGCAAATTACGTTTTGGTACTCAAAATTATTTTTTCTTACAATTTAGTACCTAAATTTTAATTTTTTTTACAAATAAGTCCATAAATTTTTATGGTAAAATTACGTTTTAGTACTCAATTTTTTTTTATTTTTACAAATTAGTACCTAAACTTTTTAAACTTTACAAAAAGGTCCAATGAAGTATGAGATATTTGTTGTTGCTAAGGGTCACAGGGTCAAAACGTGCCCCGTCCCTAAGTTGTTCCGACCCGTCCTGACCCTTGCAGGGTCAACAAATGATCCGTCCCTAATCTGTCCCTGTAGACAAACTGACCCGTCCTGACCCTTAGGAACGGGACGGGTCGGGACGGGTCAGTGGGTCTTCCGGGACAAGCTTTCACCCCTAGGGTTGAGTACGATAGATAAAACTTTCAGTAATGTAGCCCTGGCCCACGTGGCTGAGCCGAATTTCAGCGTTCCTAAAAACGCAGGCCCAACTCGCTTCGGTAAACCAATAAATCATAAATGGACCCTTGAACCCGTGCCCTCCGGCCCATTTTTAGTTAGGCCATATAGACAGTCCAACAATCTCCCCAGAGTTCCTGCCTGCCAATGCGAGTAAGCTTCCCTCCCGTCTACGTCAAGCAGCCTATCGAGGTCTGATTAATGTTCAAACTTCAAAGACAACAAAAATTAATGACACCAATTCACCAAATATCTCAACAGCCTTTGCGTAATTAATGTAATGATAATGACATTTTGTACACAAATTTCAACGTTTTAGGAGCTGATTAGCATCCTAATTATCATCCCAATTCGGGTGAAGATGACACATTTTTGTGCCATAGCTCATCTTTATGGAGTTTCTAAAGAACACACGTATCCTTCCGTTCACACCACTTATCCAGGCTTATAGGATATGATATAATGTGTTAATTTAGGATTCAAATGAGAGCTTTCCCATTTCTCAATTTCATATATGAGAATAGAAGTAGTGTCTGTTTTCAATTTAATTTTGATATTATGTTCGATTTTATGAGTGGGATGAATTCAGTAAAATTATTCTCATATTGTTTAGTTTCTTTTGATACAACAATATTCTAATACAAGAACCTTTTTTGAATTGGGTCCTTGGGGTCTTTTGGATGAGGTACTCTAACAGATCAATTTGACCTAATTGTTTCATTTTGAGACAATTTGGCCAAATCGATCCATTTGACAACACATAATTTAGATGAAGCAATTTTGCCTGGGGAATTTCAAATTGACTCATTCTGAGGCAATTACAATTGTCTGGGATGGGGCAGACAATTCGAATTGATTCGTTTTAAATTACTCATTTTCTAAAACGGGACAATTGGCCAAATTGTCTCGTTTTCAATTGATCCGTCTAAATGATCCCTATATTAAAGGTGGGAGTGAAAACTTGTAATTAATATTTAGGATTTTACATGTTGCTGATATGTTGCATTCCATCTTGATTCCAAAACCCTCATGACATTTTAACTTTATTCTATACAAAGTTCTATGTATATAAAATTAGCCTCTCTCCTATTGTTTTCTCATAAATCATAACGATCATTTCGTACCCCCAATTGGAATTCCTACTTAAGAGCTAGTGATGATTGCAATAAAAAAAAGATATGATAGACCAGAAAATAAAGCAACAACAACCATAGAAAAAAGCGAAAAGGGGAAAAATAAAGACAATCATCTATCTATCTATACATAATATTATAGCAATTCAAAAGTAGTTTGTTGCCACATAAGTATTTGGAGAATTTACAAGGTGCCATGGTGGACAATTTTTTTCCAAACAAAAAAGTTAGTTAATGATCAATTAATGTAGAGCTATCTATCTTTTTTTAATATTTTCTTTTTATTTTAATGATCATTTATGTAGCTATCTCTATCTTCTTTTAATGTTTTCTTTTTTTATTCAATAATTGTATTTTCCAATATATATGTGTAGCAGTAGTATATTTATGTTTGGAGAGTGACATATATTGTAATGCTTCAAAAAATATATTTGATTTAATCTGATCAATTAATTTTTCTTTTTCTTTTTATTAGAACTTAATATATGTTATATTTCGAAAAAAAATTAAACACACAAATAAGTAATACAAAATTTAAAAAAATATAATGAAGGAAGTTTAGATAATCAACATTTAATAATCAGTTGAATTTGAAAAACCAACTATATAATTTTATGTTATGGTTATCAAACGCTATCTTTTTCTAATGTTTGTATCTATCAACGAAAACAAGTATTAAATAGCAAAATGCTTCAAAAGTTGTTTTTTCATTTTGATAGAAACTTGACGAAGCCATAATATAGTACCTGATTGTAAAAATGAAGACGATAAAGAAAGACAATGTTTCTTCTCTCTTATAATGTATGCTTCCATACCTTATTTTATCTTACATTTGTTCATACTTCACCTTATTTTTCTTAACAGTTTACATATTTCGGTCAAACAAAGGTGTTAATTACACTTAAAAATACATTAAACTATATATATATATATATATATATATATATATATATAAAGAGTTTAATTATAAACAAAAATCAATGGTCATGATTCGTTAAAATCTATGCAACAAATTACATGCACAATCATAGGGGTTAAGCTCTATGATTAAGATAACTAAGACCTAGGGTTCACTCATCAAGGGTTAGGGTATAATATCATGCCCACAAATCCGGTAAATTCGTGGTCCAGATAGCATTTTCTTACTTAGAGTATAAGATCATGCTATGATATTGACAATAGATGTGGCATTACACCAACAAAATGAAGATATTAGTATAAGTAGTGGATTTTTTATCTCAAAACAAGCACCAAAGATAAATAAATTTTAGCAAATGCATATTTGATAAGTTAGAAATTTATACAACAATGGACCATGTTAAGATTAGAAGCCTCGACAGTGTGTGAGTATCTTGGACCGAGATTCTAAACCAACATTTAAACAACGACCATGAGTTGAGGGTGAGTCTATATTAAACTTTAGGAATTAAAAATCGGTACATATTGTATAAGATATTGAATTGAGTGTCTTGATAGACAAATATGATCTTACACTAAGACAGTAAAATTTGAATTGGGATGACCAAATCTATGTAATATTGAGAGTCTTGGTACATATTAAGTTGTCGTCATCTGAGCAACATCATTGGTTGAGAGTTCCTCCAAACTCGACATTCATTGAATGGCATATATTGTATAAGACAAAAAAAAAATTGAGTATCGTTATTGACAAATCTTGACATAAGATTCTATATGGGACGTGATATATCTTTGTGACATGATTTATGATCAGTGAATCGAAGCATTGTTAGTGAATGTGTTAAGTATTGAGAATTTTTAATTTATAGACGCACTGCATACTCACCAAGGAATGCAACTGTAAAAAATTTAGAAGATCCAAAATAGTTTAAACATATAGATAAATTGATTAATGTAAATGGTAAAATTAAACTCACCGGCCAACAGGCCGGGTAAAAAGCTAGTGTTAGGATAGAAGGAAATGCTAAAGTTGGTGATTGATAAGGTCAATTTGGGGAGTACAAGGGATACGATTTGCGAAGGGAGGAGTTATCTATGATGAGCTTCGGTATTTGTTTGCTTTGGTATTAGGATACCAAAAGTGATTCATGATAGAGGTAGACAGAACAATAGAGTGGTTCATGGCTAAAAAATCTCTTCCTTGGTTTCTTATTGGATGTAATGGGTTTGATATTTGGTAGGTCTGGACAATCGGTTATTGGTTAGTGGTTAACCGATTGGTTACAATCAAAATTGGTCAGTTATCAACTAATCGAAAACCGGAATGACCGAAAGTCGGTTGGTGTTCGGAGGCTCGACGAGATGATTTTGATATTGAGAGAGGGTTCGGTTAATTGAAAACCGTGATAACCAAAGCCTTGAATCCTCTTTCAATCGATGGTCGATAGGTTTTGGGAGGTGGTTCGGTTAACCGTTAACCAAAAATTTGATTTTCGGTTATACCGAAACCGACTGACCCCCAACCCTAATATCTGGTGATGGCTTCGTTAAGAAGCTATCTCTTGACAAGTGATC
Organism: Linum trigynum; assembly: GCA_964030455.1. Classification (NCBI taxonomy): domain Eukaryota; kingdom Viridiplantae; phylum Streptophyta; class Magnoliopsida; order Malpighiales; family Linaceae; genus Linum; species Linum trigynum. The sequence goes on from OZ034816.1 coordinate 14,157,584, forward strand.
CTAATTTTTCTCCGGCGAGACCACCGAGCGACTGTTAGGACCCCACAAAATCCCCACCTTAAAACCCCCGCCATTTTGCCACACTTTCAATTTCAAACACGCAACAATCCCCATTCTCTTCTCCTCTTTGCTCTTCCAAAAAATCCGATTACAATCCTCTCCACCATTACCCCACTCTCTGAACTGATACACAAACCCTAGAAAGCAATCTATAAGCATTCAATCCTCCCTCCATTTCTGCTCCCTTTTCCCTTCCATCACTTTACCATGAACCCTTACTCCTTCACCGTCGATTCCCTCTCCAAATCCCAGGACCTCGCCGCTGCCATCCTCGCCGCCTCCACTCCCTCCCAGATTTCCGCCGCCTGCTCCTCCCTCGACGCCTTCCTCCGCTCCCACTCCCCCGACCAGTCCCGCCACTTCTTCTCCCTCGCCTTCCCCGCCCTCATCTGCAAGCTCTACGGCTTCGACGACGCCTCCCCCTCTCCTCCTCCGCCTTCTTCCTCCTCCGGTGGTGGCGGCTGGATCGACGTCGTCCTCCACTCCAACGACGCCGATCTCGCCGCTAGGGTCTTCGATCTCCTTTCCCCCGATGGAGTGCTGTTCCATTTGATCTCCGCCGTCGATCGCCAGTCCCTCGTCAAGTACGTTTTCCCTACCGAGCGGCTGCCGGAGTGGGCCCGGCTGGTTCTCTCAGCGGACAAGGATTGCCAGGGGTTGAGCGCGTTGTGTCCTGTTTTCCAAGGTAAAGTGAGGGAAGGAGGATCGAGTAAGGGTTCTTCTTCTTCTTCGTCGTCGTATCAAATTCAGCTCAATGTTTTTGAGTATTTCGTGTATTGGTTCGCTTACTACCCGATTTGCAAAGCCAATAGCGAGAACTCGAGTGGTGCGATGATGTCGGCGACGAAGAGTAAGACGGTGTCGAAATTGGAGAACTGGGCTTCTTCGATCCCCAGGCTGTCGCATTCTAAGCGTGGGAATGAGCAGAAATTGGAATGTGATCTTTATGCCAGGCTTTTGTATGCTTATTTGCGTGCCTTTGTGCCTGTTCAAGGTATGGATACTCACCAGCCTTATCGTAGCTCGCTTTTGCATTATGGTTATGGAGTAGATGGTGGCTCTTCCATGGTGAGAGCAGAGTTTTTTGTTGATACTTTGGTGCACTATTGGCTCGTTGATTATGATTTCTCACCACTACCTGTTAATCTTTGTAAGTCTGTGGGATTATCATTTTCACTGAGGTCAGTACTGGGTGAGACTCCACCATCGTCTAGTTTGGGTGAGGTAGTCAAGTTGTTGGTTAAGTACTTGAATTGTAGTGCCCGTGTGGCCCAAGAAGTTGTTGGACGAGTTGAAAATGCAAATGGGGGAAGGTTTTCCCCAAGCTCCTTTTATATGAAATCAGGAGAATTGGTTGCTTCTGTATATAAGTCTTCAGAGTTGGTTGGATCCTGGAACTTGTGCATTCAAAGACCGCTATATCGATTCATTCTCAGAACTTTTCTTTTCTGTCCCATGGGCACTTCGATAAAGAATGCATCTCAGGTGTTCTCTGTATGGGTTACGTACATGGAACCATGGAAGATTGCAATGGATGATTTTCTGGAGCTCGATACGAATGTTGGTTCTTCTGGGATAGACATGAATAAGAAAGTTGGACAAAGCAGACAATGTGGGTATCAATCTTCGTGGGAAGGCTATGTCTTGTCCAATTACTTGTACTACAGCTCATTGATTATGCATTTTATTGGATTCGCACATAAGTTTCTTCACACTGATCCTGTAGTGATTACGGAGATGGTGTTAAAGGTTCGTAATTGTGTCTAGATTTTTTCTATGTGCGTTTTAGTTACTTTCTTCCTCCAGCATTTTAGTTGTTCTGTTTCTGGGAACCATTTTTTGTGGGAGCTATAATCTGTTTGTTCTTGAATTCTATAGTTTAATTGGTTTATTGTTTACAGGTTATAACAGTATTGACATCAAACAAAGAGTTGATGAATCTGATAAAGAATGTGGATAAAGTCTTTCATACCAAACAAGCTGGATCTGGGAAAGCCATGCTCAGTAGTTTATACAAATATGTACCCTTAATCAGAGATCAGTTGCAGGTATGAACCACTTTGATTTTTTCTCACCATGGTTCCTGCCACTGTAGTGTGGCTACTGATCTCTACTTCGCTGCAAATTCTTAAAAGTAATTGTGGATCAAAACCATTGGTTCCTTTACTTTTGGCTTCTGGTAAATAATGCTAGTTGAAGTAGTTTGTCTCAATTGTTTGCACATCGTGCAATTATCCTAGGACTGCGTTCACCCTTCACTCTCTGATGCTTGTATCTGGCCTTCCATCTCCTTGTGGTGCTAGGATTGGGAGGATGGTCTGTGTGAGAGTGATGCTGATGGATCTTACTTGCATGAGAACTGGAACAGAGATCTGAGGCTCTTTAGTGATGCAGAAGATGGAGGACAACAATTGTTACAGGTTTTTATGCATTCTTCTTTTATTTTGCAGTCTTTTGTTTGCAATTGCTGGTTGGTTGTGGAATAGACTTCATCAGTTATCGTGGTTTGTTACTGCAGTTGTTTCTATTACGCGCAGAGTCCGAATTGCAAGCCAACTCTGGCATTAATTTTTCACAAAACCTGGAGCTTATAGAGTCACTGAAGGAGAAAGTGAGCTGTTTATTTGGTTGCTATGCCATGAGATCAATTTCTTTCACACCGGAGAAGAAACAACTGGCAGAGCATACTCGAGATGATATATTCACCCCCAGAAAAGTTGGAAATCACAACTTTGCTGATGTCAAGTACAAGGGTGACTGGATGAAGCGTCCAGTATCTGCAGATGAGGTTGCATGGCTTGCAAATTGGTTTGTGTGCTTGTCGTGTTGGCTAAATGAGACCCTTGGGTTGGATCGAGCTGAAAATGGCGATGTGAGCTCGAAGTGGTCTTATGTCGAGGTTTCGAGCTACTCAGCAAATATTGATGGACCTACAGAAACCATGAAGACTATGTTGCGTGCTATCTGCTCATGGCTCTTAATACTGGGTGCTACGATTGTTGGGTTGATGAGGAAGCATGGTATTCGGGTGAATCTTAGGCCATTAGCATTGAAGAAAGTTATTACAGTTCTGCTCCTGTCCGCTCTTTTTAGTGTTGTGAAGAAGGGTGTTAGAATGTTTCTGGGAGCATAGCCTTTTACGAAGAAACAAGATAGGGAGAAATCAGGGGAGAAAGGAGAGTACAGAAGTAATTAAAAAGTAAAAACTACTGATGTAGGAATAGATGAATGTTTGCTTAGTTTGTTCAAAAGAGGGGGAAACAAAAGGGGAATGTTTACACAGGATCAGGAAATAGTTTTAAAGAAAGAAGTCAATTTTTCTTCTATGTTTTGAGGTATGCTGCTTTAGGGGTTTGTTCGCCTTGCTTTGTAACTAAGGTCTAATAGTATGATATTGTGCAGCTCTTGAGGGTTTCTCCTTTCTTTTGGTTGCTTACTATTTTCAGTAAGCTTCTTACCTGAGTCATGTACAACACCTTTTGTAATTTTGTTCTGAATGTGAATATATGTTTCTCACATGAGTTTTACATTATCCACTATTATAGAATGGATGCACTGAAATACTCTTCCGGATACAATTTGCTTTATTTTGAAGGATAGTTTTTAATTGATTGTTGTCGATAACATTATTTCATCACAAAATTTGCTTTGAAGTACTTGACTTCCCATCCAGGCATGGCTGGCTTTCTGGGAGCTTTGCTGATTCTCATCCTGGAAGGGGACCATGCTTAAGCAATCTTACAGGTAAGCGATCGAATCACTAAAGAATATTCTAGTGACTGCATTTTTATGCTGTATGAAGATTCTAAGAGAAAAAGTGAGCCTCGTAGAAGAGATGCTTCTTTGGTTCACCTTCCTCTTCTTCTATGTAAAACATACTGCACCCATTATACACATAGTTGTTCAGAAGATTGCAACCTGGTTTGATCTTCCCTGTTGCCTTTGCGTAATCACTGATAGTCATGTCCTCTAGAGATGCCCCTTTTTCGCTTCCGAGCTTTACGTGGGTCATGGATACCTTTCTGTACACTAGATGTACCCCACATCTCCTTACTACTAAAGGTCTTGCTTGAACTGAAACATCAACTTTATCCCCACTTCCTATCAGACCTTCGTCGAATTTCCAGTGACTCAGCCATAACATTTCATTATTGCCTTCTGGGATCCCTAGAATGATTGGATAGTAAACACATTTCTCGCCTTTGGTTTGGTTTGTGATTCTGGCCACAAATTCGATCCAATCTCTGTCCACAGATATCTCTCTGGAAGGTTTTGAGTCATCATAGCCATATACGACACAGAGGTTCAGTCCACAGAGCTCGTGGCCTGGAACCACATGCACTTGAAATTGTAGAAATGACCCTTCCTTTTGGTGATGGAACCAGCTTGGTAGCTCTCTTCCTGGAAGGTAAAGATTGGATATCCCGCATTCATGCAGTATCTGTCCATATGTGCTTGTCGTTAGAACATGACTAACAGGAAACTATAGGAGTCGAATGAATTTAGCTCGGACACAAATGATAATCTTGATGCAATGTTTTTGACATATCTGAAAGTTAGTTACTAAAGTAACAGATGTGAAATGTTTAGGTGCTAACAATAGTTACTCAGACATCTATCCAGCCAAACCAATGAGTTTGGGTGATATGGTGTTTTGGATTAGATAGATACTGAATGGGTAGTATTTTCCTCCTGTACAGGAAACAGAAACAAGTTAGGCAGAACAACATGAAATGGTTGACATCGATGGATCACCTGGAGACTAGATGCCTTCGTTGTTGTTGACGTGAGCATATTAATCAGTGTCACTTCAATTTTGTCTGCAGATTCCAAATGGTATAGCCCAGATTGGTTGATAAGCTCAATAGCATCTTCTCCAGCAGGCTCCAGCTTGAATATTCCCTGGATTTCGACGAGCTCATTGCAATAGATGATGCTCAAAAGCAACAAGTTATAGAAATTTGGAAGATTTGTGAGCCTCCGTAACAAGTTGCAGTGGAACACATTCAGCTTCTCCAAACTCCTTGGGAGCTCCGGAAGCCATATCAGGCTGTTACATCCAGATAAGTCCAGGCTCTCGAGAACTGAGAGATTTGAGAAGGTCTCAGGAAGCTGCCTAATAGGATTTTTGCTGAGGTTCAGTGTTTTCAAACAGGGCAGGCATTTTAGGTCTTTAGGAATTGTGTTGTCATAATGTTGCAGTTGCTGAGGCTTAAGCTCACCAATGAATATGGCAAGACAGAAACTGAGAAGGTTGTTAGTTTCTTCTTATGTGATTGATTCACTGCAACTCCATCCATGTGAAGTGACTTGAGGGATTCCATCTTCCATGGCTTTATTGGGAGATCAAGATTTGTGCAACCAGATAAGACGAGTTTTTCGAGGGATAGTAGTTCAAAGTTGTTTGGAAGTCTTCTAAGGCTCATGCAATTTTTCAGATTTAGAACTGCAAGCTTTTTGAGATGGACTATGGATTTGTTGATCTCTAGCAGACGGATGCAACCCTTGAGTACTACTTTTTCCAGGATAGGTATGCTGAGAAAGTCTGGAGTCCTTACGAGATCATGAGAGTGACTCAGGTTCAGGATCTTCAACTCTCGGAGAAACTGGTAAGACAAAAAGCAATAAGCTTACGTTTCAATGGAGAATATATATCCTTGATTTAGTTCATTTATTTTCTTACCTTTAGTCCTTTCCAGGCAAACTTGAGGCAGCTGTGACGCATATCGAGCACAACGAGCTTCTCCAAATGCCAAGCTTGAGGCATGGATTTCAAGGGGAATCCTCTCCAGAACAACCAGATCAAGCTTCTGGGGAGATCCCTGTATTCTTCTCCCTTGAGCTTAACATGACCGAGCTTCAGCAATCTCAGCCTGCTCATCTTTGCAAGCGCTTTCCTCTGAAACTTCATCATCCCATCTGGCAACTTTCTGGATCCATCAGCCTTTCTGCACCACCTGAATAACCGGAGAAGGCATTTCCTGGAAGAATCTTCATCAGGACTTCCATGGCCGTGTTCTTCCAAGTTCAGGGATAGTCCCCTGACTCTTTCAGTCCCCTGTTTTTTTCCCAGCCAGAGTTAGAAAAACCGCAGAGAGAGAATGGAAGAACAACAGACTTCCCAAACTTACAGTGCTCTCTCTCAAAGCTTCAATGGCATCCTTCTGCCGCCACAACCTGCTGCGCTCTCCTGAATTCTCGGATTCGTCGAAAACAATAGCTCTCCCCATGTCCCGAACCAACTGATGCATCCTCACCCTACGATCTTCATCGACCGTCACAAGGTAACGATCCATCAAGCTCTGAATCGTGTATGCTGCGCTGATTTCGAACCCATTCAGTATGTTCACTACGTAATCTTTCTTCATCCCAACAAAGAAGCAGGCCACATCGAGGAACACTCTCCTATGGTGATCATTCTCCAGCGAATCGTAGCTGATCTTCAGAATCTTCAGAACTTTCCTAGGAGGAATCGTCTCCATTTCTTCCAGCGCACTCTCCCACAGCTCTATGCTCTTGTTGGCGAGTGAAGAGCCCAGAACTTCCAAAGCTAAAGGCAGACCTTGACAGTAGTTCGCGACCGATTTTGAGTGCTTCACGTGGCTCCTCAATGGGTGATGCTGTTCGAACGCATGCCAGCTGAATAGTTCCAGCGAATTGGTTTCGTCCAGCGGCTCAACTCGGAACTTGGTGGTCATGTCACTTCGCCTGAAGTTATATGATTATCATAATCGATAAGTTACAGAAATTGTAACGTAGTAACATTGAAAAATCATATACTGGAATCGTGAAACCTGAACAACGATTCGTGTCTAGTCGTCACGATGATTTTGCTTCCTCTGCAGCAGCAGTCTCTAGCTCCAAGTATGGCATCCAATTGGTCGACTTCATCAACATCGTCGAGAACTAGGAGAACCCTTTTGAAGCAGATGGCGTCCCGGACATGTTGAACTCCTTCATGTAAGTTGTTGAATCTATTTATTTTCACATCACCACCTTCATTTCCTGAAACATCCATAACCAGCTGCCTTTGCAGGTTGACTAACCCGTTGTGTTGCTCTGAAGCTTCCTTAACATTCGCTAAGAAGCTTTACCCATCAAACTTGTCGAAGCTCAGGTTATAAACTGCCTTTGCAATGGTCGTTTTCCCGACCCCACTGATTCCGCAGATTACAGCCAGGACGCCATTACTGGCAGATCTGCAATCATCACTCTGCAGCACCCATGAGCTGATGCGGTTTATGTGATGATCGACGCCAACAAGATTGGAAGGAACATGAAGCGGCACACGGGTAACTCTGCTTCTCACTTTCTCAACTATATCTTGGATGAACCGTGCCTCGTACCTGCCATGCATTCTACTGAGTTAACGAAATATCGTGTTCCAAAAAAAATTAGAACACGGTAACTTGTTCACGCCAAGCTACTAACGTGCATCATGTACGTATCTTCTCACGCAACTCTCCATTTTCTCCTTCATTTCTCATCGAATAAGAGAATAGTTTCAAAAAGTGACTGCGTACCCGTTTTGCAAGACTAGTCCTTCAATTTCTGAAAGCTGAAGAAGTACTTCCTTCCACACACCAACTATCTCCATTTCTGCAGAACCTTTGGCGAAGCAGCTTCCCATTGGCTTGGCCAAATCAGCAGGATTGACGTCGTAGTAGACGGGAACAACGACATGGTGTGGAGCTGATCGACGATGCTCTTCCATGATCATGGCCAGCTCGTCGAGGCACCAAAACGAGGAAGTGTAGTCCTTGGAGAAGACGATGATGGAGACTCTCGACTGTCGGATGGCTTGTTTGGTCTCTTCGCCTATGTTTTTGCCACGGTTGATGTCGTTGTCGTCTTTGAAGGTGTGGAAGCCTTCCTGCTTCAGGGCTCTGTGGAGGTGGTCAGTGAAGTTCTTGCGGGTGTCTTTGCCTCTGAAGCTGAGGAAGACGTGGTAAGTGAAAGGTAGCATGGTATTGAGCGAGGTTTGATGGGATCGTTTGGTTACAGTCAGGAGTGATTGCAGAAGGAATATGAAAGTTGGGAAGAGGGTTAAAGGATATTTAAAGTAAAATTATGCATTCAAATCATTCTCATCAGAAGGTTACAGAATATTGTCTTTGGATATCGCTAAGGTAAGGATGACACTTACCCATCTATGGGTCCAGAATTTTTTTTATAGATATTGCTTTCACATTTAAATGAGTATGAGTTGAGAACTAAGATATCTATTATTGCGGGTATATATTTGAATCCAAATTGATTCCATAAGAAAAATTCAACCAATGTCATGAATGGTTCTTTCTCCAAGCCAACATAGAAAGTAATGAATTTGGCAATTTTTTGGTATTTTAAGAGGTCGTGTAGGATTTTAGAAAATGAAGGATTTAGGTAAAATCTTGGATTTTATGGATGAAGAATTATGCGGGATTTTGTTATTTTGGATTTGTGTTGGATTTTAAAAAAATACATGTTTGCTTGTTGGATTTCATATTGGATTTGTGTCCATGGGATTTATCAATTATGGGTTGAATATATATCCTTAATTATTTGTGTCCTTAATGTTCAATATAGGAAATATTGAAAAGAGATGGAGATAGACCCGTCATTTACCATTATGGATTTTAGCCTCCCACAAAATTCCAACTAAATAGATGAGATTTTATAATCCGTGGACCCCACGGATTTTGACCTCAAAATAATTTCATATACATGGGGCCTACACACCATAATCAAACACCACTTTAACACCAAACATGGACTTTGTGCATAATCCCATGAGGATGAGATATTGATCCAAAATCCATGATTAAAATCCTAAAAGCAAACGACCTCTAAGTTTTAACTATCCGAGAGAATTCATCTAAACAAGTATTACAACTATAGTATCAGTTTAATGCTTTGGCTATTCATTTTCCTTGAATATTATAATTTTTTTGTAGACCCAAATTTTGCTCATTTTTATCTCGGACATCTACAATAATCGAACCGGTCAATTAGCCATGGATCATGACCCGACGACCCACAAACATAACCCGTTAACCACAACTAGGAGCGTGCAGTGGTTTGGTCCGTACCAGACCACAACACACCAAATCAATGCTTAGTCCTGTCCATACTGAATCGAATATATTAAGATTTGCTTTTTTATCTAATGGGTAAATTTTATAAATATTAAAGAAAAAATGAACCGAATAACATTTGGACTGAACCAAATCAAATTGCATGTAGCAATGATTCTAAAATTATCTTTCACGGTAAAACACTTCACTTCACCCCCCACAGCCTCACTCCATCCATTCCCACCATTGCAAATTTGCAATGCACAAGCTGCCACCTGGCTGTCAGCTCACGCAATGATTCTAAAATTTGCGAGTCTAACTTGGATGCATTTTGGTGGAGGCCATAATGTCAAAAGCATAAGACCCTCAAAGCCAATTAACCAATGATTGAAAACAGTAGACACTTTCCCCACCGGTTCCGGTCTGCTTCTTCCGTTTGTCTCCGGTGGACACGTACGACGAGTAGTGATAATAGATATCTTCTTTCTAAGTTTCAAGGTCAATGAAAGACTTGACGGATAGGTTGAAAATTGAAAGAGAACAAGGCTCAGAGAGCTGTCAAAGAAAAAGGGATTCGATGGCGATGGAGATCATAAAAATATACAAATCAGTCACATAAACTATACAAATTAGATAATGTAAGTGTCAAAACTAATTATTGATGGTATACAAACCAAAATATGATGTATAAATCAATAATATATGATATACAAACTAATAATAAAAAATTAACAAAGTATATAAATCATATCATAAAAACACACAAACTTATGATACAAAGTGTACAAATTACATAAAAAGTATACAAAATTCTTTTGATCGATGATTAGGTTGATGTAAGTTCACGAATTGGAGATTGAAGACAAGGTTACAAGTATGTGTTCTGAAAATTCAGTCAGATCAAATCTCTTATTTTCGTATGCTTCACTCGTAAAGCCATTACTTCCTTAGTATAAAAAATATCGGAGAAACACGTTCGCTTCAAAATCACCTTTGACTTTGAGATATGCTTCAGAGATCAATTTTTTTGTTAATGGTTCAATTCCACAATAAGTCCATTTCCATGTATCAAGGGATAACTGGCATCGCTTGACAAACTAATTCATTGTATGAGAATAGGAACAAATCGCATGATAGTTATATCATTAGTTACAAGTCCATACACTCACCTCAACTGACTGTATTCTTCTGGAAAAAAGACAATACAATTATTGTTTTGTTCACTACAAAAACAACTTTTTTTATGGGCAATATAAAAAAAATTATTATGCTCTCCTGCAACAACCTGGAAAAGGAAGTGCAAACTAGGTCTTTACATTCTATAGCCTACAAGTTCTGCAAGAACACAGAACACTAACTGCAACCTACTAACTACTACAAACTTCCACTAAGTAATTACAAGAATACATTTCGACAGGCTGTATCCAAACCCAGATATCCCAATCTAGTCAATTCTATAAATCGTCGAACGGCTCGAACCACTTCAGTGCACAAGACAGCCTTACTCTTATACGCCCCCTCAAACGAAAGCCAACTCATGGGCTTGAAGTTTGCACAGGCCACCATATCTTGTGCTTTAATAAACTGTTAATATTGGGGGTCGTGGAGACTCGAACACATGACCTTTCGGTTTTAGACTCTGATACCATGTCAAGAACCAGTTGATCCCAATAACTCGAGTTGTTGGGAGAAGATTCTACTGGATCTTATACCATACTCTTACACCTCCATGGACTCTAGAACACCTTTCTCTCCAGATCATACTTACAGCCACATTCCAGACCAAACGACCCACTAGAGCAGAGACTTGCTTCCCTTTGAACTGCTGAATAGCCCAGCTTAGATACTCACCATAGCCAGCAAAGCTCGGGCAATATCTTTGAATCATCTGTAGGCAACCTTTCAACACACCGAAGGAATAGGGACAATTGAAGAAGAGGTGGTCTCTAGTTTCTTGACCAGGAGAGCAGAGAATACATGTATCATCAACTACTTTACCCCAGCTTTTAAGCTTATCCAGGTATAATTCTGAACAACTTCTTTTGAAACCAATAAATTCAAAAATCCTAAATGCAATTCTATATCACGATCTTTAAGTCAAGTGTTCTGCACTTTGTTTAACTCATCTGATCATGGACTGTCACATTGTTTCAACACTAACAATAGGGTTGACGCGAGCAAAGTCCAGAAGCCTCTGGTCGTGCTGAAACACAGCCATTTCTCCTTCTTCCAAACACACCAGCGCTTCAATCCCGCCTCCTTCTCTCGTATCCAGCAGCACGATCTTCGGCTCCCGAATGCCACATATCACCCACACGGGCTTTCCCCATCCGAAATCCGCTTCGTACAGCTGGAACCTGCACCAGCTCGAGCTAACGTACACCTTCTCCGCCTCCTCAGCCTTCAACCCTTTCCTCGTCTCTTCAATAAAACACCGAAACTGGTCGCAGCCACCACCTGTTTCCGCAGCGCAGGAGCTGAAATGCTCGGTTTTCACCCTCCTGATCATCTCGGCGAGGTCCGTCTCATCAGTTTCTCCTGCAACCTTCATTGCAAAAGCAGAAGACAGATTCCCCAATGACAGATCACTTCCCGCCACTGGCAATGTTGACAATCTAGTGCGCAAGTTCACAGCTTGAGTCAACTTATAGGTCCACTTCCCAGAGCGACAGGCCTTGGATGCTGAGATGGCACAGGAACATATTAATGCTAGAACTAGTTCGACCCTGGTGGGATTCTTGACGTTGTTCTTCTCCGCAAGAGCCTTGAGCTTGGCTAGGTCGGACGGTCCAAAGACGAACCGCTTGCAGATGCTTTTGACCTTTGGGGGAGGCTCAATGATGGCGGTTGTTGCTGGTGGTAGGTCAACGGGTGGGAAGAGAGTAGCCAAGTTGAAGTCCGGGTGGTTTTTGGTGCTGCTGGGTAACGAGGTGGAAGGAGCAGTGGCCGCCCAGTAGTTGATGAAAGCACAGAAGCTTGCCATGTCGAGGACCTTGTGAGATGCACAGATGGACAGTGCCATCCCTCCGCACTCAAAGCTAGTAACCTGAACCAATGTCGTACTGAAACTATATTAGAATAGAATTCATTCAACTCCATAAAAAGTAATACGAGGATCGTAGAGCTATACTCGTCATTCGATGTCTACTAGCATGACTGGTTAAAAAAAATTACAGAGTCAGAGTTGATTCGGGGGTTTAACTAGACGTACCTGAACCAGCAAGGGACTGCTCAAGCTGGTGAATTTGTCGGAAAAACCATCCGGGAACAAGAGATTCAGAGCCTCGTCGCGTTGGTCCCCATCTGGATGGCTTAAAACTGTAGACAGCTTCGAGTTCATCCGCGCTTGAAGGAAGACGACCCCTTCATCGTTACAGTGAAAGGTTAATGGACCATCTTCATCATCTCCCATTCTCCCAGCTAGAGGGTAGTATGTGGATAGTGCTTCAGAGAGGGATCGTTTGAGCGCACGGGTTCTGTCATCGATGAGATCAGCAAGGGTAGTGTCTTCATGGTTCGGTTGATGATGATGGTTGAGGTAGAAGTAGAGAAGAGGGACGTAAAATGGTGGAGAAAACTGGTCGAAGAAGGAAAGCCTGTGAATTCTGTGGCTGTCTGGTGTTGGAGTAGATGGTCTAACCATCTCTCTGAAGAACACCTCTGGTTTTCCTGGAAGCAGCACCATTCCTCTGGCGTTTCCTTAGCTGGCTGGATTAGTGAAGGATTATGATCAAGGAAGAAACAAATGGAGCAGTTTGTTGACTTTGTACATAGCAAAATGAATTATGATAAATAGCAACTTGCTGCAAATAAGAATACCTTGCTTCCCAATTTGCAAAAGTCCAAACGAATTCAGCTTTGCTTGCTCACCTCAGACAGCCAAACGACAGCCAGGTTATTTGTTGTCTCCAATCTGTAAAGTCACTGTTACTATATTTCAGAAATATTTTTTCCCGAGCTAACATATTCATGACACAATTTGGTTATTCGAACAACAAATTTTCAGCATCAAAATCATCTTACAAATATTTCATAGGGTGCGGATAGTATAACAACGGTCTATTTGTTGCAACAAGGACAATAAGGTAATTTAACAAAATGCAATAAAAATTAAATCAAAATAATAATAAAAAAAATCTGTCTTCTTCGTATGGGATTCCTCCTTCTCTTCTCCGCCTTCCTCCTTTCAGATGAGAAGAAGAAAAGAAAGGAAGTAAAATAGTAACAGCTCCCATCTGGGATTCCTTCTTCTCCATGGCTTCTCTCTTGTTCTCGTTCCTCCTCTCCTCGTTTTCTATGCTAGCTTGCTTCTCCTCCGTCTCCGGCCGGGAGAATGACGTCGCCGTCACGCCCATCAATCGAGATCTCTACCACCGCTGCAGCCCGGAGAACGAAATAGATGCAGCAGCTGGGCGCCAGGAGAGCATCCCCAACGGCCTATCTCCCGATCACCACCGCAGCGGCGACGTTTCTCCTTCGCCATGCTTCTTCCTCCACCGCCCTTGCTTATTCCCCGCCATTATCCAATCGATGAGTAACTCTCGCCGCCTTCCCATCCCCTAGATTTCATAACAGCGACCGCCGGCCTACTAGTCTACCGTCGTTGGGTGTGTAATTACAACTCCACCACCTCCGTCTCATCTCCTTCCCGATGGCTTTCTTCGTTCTTTCCTTCTTCGCACTCTGCGTCAAGATCCGTGGCGAGAGCTGCGAATCCCTCTTTCATATGAAAACTAGGTAGGTGGCGTTATTTTAGTAAAGGGAGCCCTAAATTCGGATCCAAATAATCATTCTGGAGCGTTATTTTAGTGAGGGGAGCTCTATATTCGGAGGACACAATTAATTGGACCAAGTGCTGGCGGAATTTTTTTGTGGAGATTTTTATTGGACCGGAGAATTCCTGGACTGAAAGCGGAGCAGAAAACTGGGGAGCGAGCTGTGGGATTGAGGCGAAGTTCTAACTTGAAAGTAAAGTGATGAACAATTTATTTGCATTGTCAAAAATCTTCTAATGCAAACACAAACACGGTAAAACAAATTATAAAATGCACAAAAAAATCTTCTAATACAGACCACAAATTTTATAAAACAAACCAGAAACACCACAAAGCAAATCATCGAATTTTCAAAAACACACCAGAAAACTCATAACGCAAACCACAAACACGATAAAGCAAACCATAAAAACAAACCAGAAACGTCCTAATGCAGACCAAAAATCTAATAAAACAAACCAGAAACCTCACAAAGCAAACCACAGAATTTTCAAAAACACACTAAAAACCTCATAATGCAAACCACAAACACGTTAAAGCAAACCACAAAAACAAACCAGAAACCTCCTAATGCATACCACAAATCTCCTAAAACAAACCACAAACCCCTCATGAAAAACACAAAATTTTTGAAAGCAAACCAGAAACTTCTCAATGCAAACCACAAACACGATAAAGCAAACCAGAAACTTCTCAATGCAAACCACAAACGCGATAAAGCAAATCATAAAAGGCATACAAAAATGTGAGAAACCAAACCATAAATCTCACAATGAAGACCATAGCATCCGGTGGTCGTTGACCATTGACCGGTCAACGAAGTTCATTGACCGAACTCCGATGACCGTCAGTGAGCAGATTCCGACGCTGATAGGCATATTCCGGCCCCGATGACTAGATTTCGACGCCGGTAAACATATTCTGGCGACGGTGGCATATTCCGATGAGAAGATAGCATATTCCGGCGACGAAAAACATATTCCGATGATCAGCAACCAGATTCCGGCGATCGGTGGCCGAATTCCGGCGACCAAAAATTTGGGCAGAAAATAAAACAATTTTTTTATTTTTTTTTATTTTTCATAATGACAATTATACTCCTGCTTTGATTTTTACACAACTAATAAAAAGTCATCACAATCCTAACTTCCAATTGGTTAGAGACTAGTGTTGTTACAATAACAACAAAAGGAGTGTTGTTATAGTATCTAGTCCCTGAGTATAAAGCTCAAAAACTTTGTTTTTTCCTCTTTGGAGTATGAGTCATGTTATTTGGCAATGGTCCTCACAACCATTTTGTGAGGATCTCTTCGCAACCTTCTGTTCTTCATTCTCAACTAAATACTTTTTGAGAAATTTTACAATGCTATATAGCATTAGTGCTATAGGTTTTTGTCTTTATGGTACAACTTGAAGTTGTACTTTTAATGTTATGGTATAACTTCAGCTTGTACCTACACTATTTTACAAATTCTTTTGTGGTACAACGTGAACTTGTACATTTATGTGATGATACATCTAAAAGTTGTGAAGTTGTACCATAACATAAGAGTACAAATTCCTTTATGGTACAACCCAAACATATACATTTTACGTTATGGTACAACTTTAAGTTGTACATTAAAGCACCTATGCTTTATAGCATAGTAGAAGTGCTCATACTTTTTTATTATTATTCATGGAAATGTGGAAAATACTTACAGAAGTGGCAAAGCCCATGAAACAAAATCAGAGTGCAGCAGAAAAGAGAGGAAAAACAGATGCAACAAGAAAGGGATAGTAGGTGCAAATGTGCAAGCAGACATTGCACCAGAAAGACTTAGAGAAGATGAAGCATAACAAACAAGGACCTTCTTTGCCAGTTACTTGAAAGGCCAGAACAAGCCGCTGTGGCTAAATCTTCTTCTGAAGCAAAGTGTCATGGTTTAGTCACCTCGATTGTGAAGTTATCTGGTCTTAGGGTCTGCACATGTGTACAACATCGCAACAGTTGCTAAGCCAAGTTTGATTTGTTCATGAAAACCCCTCAGTAGTGTCAATAACACAAAGAAAAACGTACCGGATCATTACTGGACCAACAACCGGGTTGATCCGAGCAAAGGCTAGGAGCTTTTGGTCACGCTCAAGAGCAGCCATTTCGTGTTCTTCCAGAGACACAACTGCTTCGATCCCAAGTCCGTCTCTTGTATCCAACAAGATGATTACATCTGTCAGCACAAAATCAGCAGCTGTAACCCACACTGGTTTTCCCCAACCGAAATCTGCTTCATATATGGGGAATCCGCACCAGCTGGAGCACGGGTACACCTTTGCAGCCTCTTCAGTACTTGACTTCCTGAACTCTGCCGTTGTCTTTATGATGAAAGAGCGAAACTGGTTCCCAACAGATTCCACAGCGCAGGAGTTGAAATACTCAGTTTTCACTCTCCTGATCATACTGACCAACAGAACCAGGTCTTTCTCCATGCCTTCTGCAATTGACATTGCAAAAACTGAAGACAGATTTCCTGTGGAACGTGCAGGTGGGAGTGGAGACATTAATCTACGGCGTAAGTTCACAGCTTGAATCAAAAGGGCCGACCTCAGCTGGGAGGCACCACCACCTTTGGATGAGGAATTGTCCGTGGCTGCTGATATAGCACAAGAACAAAGCAGTGCTAAAGCCAACTCTACCCTTGTGGGATTCTCGATTTTGCTCCCCACAATGGCTTTGAGCTTCGCGATCTTGGAAGCATCAAAGACAAACCGGTTAACCACGTTTCTGACCTTCGGAGGCTCAACAGTCTTTGTAACTGGTAGGTCAACAGGTGGGTACAGAGTAGCCAAAGTGAATTCCAGACGATGATCAGGCTGCAGCTTGATGTTGTGTCCCAAAGTGGAAGCTGTGGCGGCCCAATAGTTGATGAAGGAACAGAAGCTGGACATGTCTAGGACCTTATGGGACACGCAGATGCCTAGTGCCATACCTCCACACTCAAAGCTAGTGACCTGAACAACCAAGGGGCTGCTCAAGCTCGTGCTTTTGTAGCAAAGATCATCCGGGAACAAGAGCTTCCGAGCCTCATCTCGAAGGCCTGCATCTGGATGGTTTAATATTGCAGGCAGCTCCGTGTTCATCCGTGCTTGCAGGAAGATAACCCCTTCGTCGTTACAGTGAACTGTTAAGGGATCATCTCCCATCCTTCCTGCTAGCGGGTAGTACGTGGATAGTGCTTCCGAGAGGGAGACTTTGAGTGCACGGATTTTATTTTCGGCAATATCAGCAACACTATAGCGATGGCTTTCATGGTTGAGGTAGAAGTAGAGAAGAGGGCCGTAAATTGGAGGGGCCAACTGATCGAAGAAGGAAAGGCTGTGAATTCTGTGGCAGTCTGGGGTTGCAGTAGATGGCCTAACCATCTCTCTGGAGATCACCTCTGGTTTTCCTGGAAGCAGCACCATTTCAATGGCGTTTTACTTAGCAAGCTAGATAATGGTGTTTGCTTAGCTAGCTAGATTAGTGAAAGATTATGCTCTAGTGGAGCATCTTGCCGCAAACAAAATCCCTTGATTCCCAATTCACCAAACTCCAATCTGATTCTTTTTTGCCTGATCAAACAAACAAGGCTCCATTTTGCTAGCGTACCTCAGATAGCCTAGTCGAAAGAAGTCAATGACTTGCGTCTCCAATCTGTATGGTCTAACCATCTCTATGGAGAACACCTCAAGTGTTCCTGGAAGCAGCACCATTTCTACGGGTTAGCTAGCTAGCTAGCTCGCTCAACTAGTGAAGAGTATGCTTAAAGGCTTAAACAAATGGAGGTTAACTGGCACCATCCTTATTGCAATTTGGTTCAACATCTATCTCACATTCTCACTGCAACCAAAATTTCCGACACACAGATTTTGATTGCAAACGGTAGAGAGCCTATCTGCCTAAGTGCCACAAAAAAAAAAAAAAAAAAACGAATAGCTAAGTTTGATAACGAGTCCACAGAACAAGAATAGCAACTTCAATTGCTTCTCGGCCGCAATCTGTACGAAAACGGAACGGAAGGAAACGAAACAGAAAAGATAAGAGCATAGCAGCAATACGTACTTTAGGAACGATACCTCTCGGAATCGCTGCCGTCTCGCCGACCCTTCCCGCTCTCTGACGATCATTCTCGCCGCCATACTTTTATCTTAGCGTCGCTCTGGTCCAATCCAACTCTCGATTAACCCTTCTCCCATAAATCCCCCACCGCCCGTGGTCGCATTCACGATAGACCCACAGTCAACGCGACAACCAATAAGAATGGGCCAAGTCATTCAATTTGCCGCATGTAGAAACATTTTTTAAACGTGGATACAAAATACCTTTTTTACCCTACGAAAATGTTGACGATGCACTGAAGCAAAACACAGTTCACGGGTTAATTGCATGGTTGGTCACTGAAATTACAAAAAGCGTTCATGTTTGGTCACTATAAATATTTAAATCCACTTTTGGTCACTAACTTTACAAAAACCGTTCATTTATGGTCACTCTCCGTTAGCTGCCGTCCAACGCCATTAACGGCGTCCGTTAAGTGATGACGTGGCTGACGGATTTGCCTAATCAGCACTTTTTAACCCCAAAATTGACTGACCCGACCCGCCACGTCATTTAAACCCACCATGTCAGCTAAACCTAACCAAACATCTACCCAAACCCGACCAGACCCGCTAACTAAAACCAAACCAGACCAGACCCCCAAAATTGTTTGACTAAAACCCTAATCAAAGACTGCCTCCATCCGCGCAGCCTTCCTCCCTTCCCGGTCACCTTCTTCTCGATCGAGTACGCAGCTCCGGGTCGTCGTAGAAGGTGGAGTCGGGCGGGTCGGCAGGAGAATGTGGCAACAAAATCTAAATTCTCTTCTGCGAAAACCCCTGCTCTCTGAAGAAGCAGAGGCCGCGCAGAGACGCGGTGGAAAAATGAGATGTTTTAGGGATTTGATTTCCCCTTCAGCCCTTCTTTGCCCTCCTCCAAACCCGCTCTATGGTTTCTCGAAGAAACGCCGGTGGATAACAACGAAAGGTAGGGGACGGTGGCGGCGACGGTCAAGAACTGATTCTGAGCCGATCTATCTTCCTCGCCTCAACAATAATCGAAGCCGTGAGATTCGGATTGACTCTGCTCTCTACTGGGAATTGCTTAGTGAGCTATCTGATGGATCGATCTAGATTGAGGATGGCGGCTTCGAAGTGGGCTGTGGTTGGATTCTCTGTTGGGGATTACTTCGTGAGCTATCTGATGAATCGATCGAGATTGGGAATGATGGCTTCGAAGCGGGCCATAGTTGGATTCTATGTGCTTCTCCAGTAAATGATCGAAGCTAAGGTCAGACCCCAAATTTGATTCTTTTTTGTTTAACTAATTAGGAGGAGTTGCTTGGGATGATTCGTTAACCCATTGATAGTACTGTTTATTTCTCAGCCTTTGGCAAGATGAACTTGGGATAATATGCAACAGGTAGCTCTTCAGCAAGCAATGGACTAGGTGATTTTTCCATTTTTCAACCATTGAGAGGAAATACAGGTTCTTGAGGCCGCCCAGTGTTTCGGGGATCGTTCCTCCGAGGTTGTTGAAGTTTACCGCGATTACTTCCAGAGAGGAAATATTACCCAGCGATGGAGGGACGCCGCCGGTGAGATTGTTGTATTCGAGAATCAAATCCCGGAGCTTCGAAGTACCGACGACCGGATCCGGGATGTTTCAGACGAGCTTGTTTTCGCCGAGCAGTGTGCATAATAAGTGCTGGTCTGGTTTGGTTTTAGTTAGCGGGTCTGGTCGGGTTTGGGTAGAGGTTTGGTTAGGCTTAGCTGACGTGGCGGATTTAAATGACGTGGCGGGTCGGGTCAGTCAATTTTGGGTTTAAAAAGTGCTGATTAGGCAAATCCGTCAGCCACGTCATCACTTAACGGACGCCGTTAACGGCGTTGGACGGCAGCTAACGGAGAGTGACCATAAATGAACGGTTTTTGTAAAGTTAGTGACCAAAAGTGGATTTAAATATTTATAGTGACCAAACATGAACGCTTTTTGTAATTTCAGTGACCAACCATGCAATTAACCCCACAGTTCACTATAGGGGTAAAATTACGCATTGGGTTCTGAAAATTAAAAGGGTTAATATAATTGTATGACCTGAATTTTGATCAAAATAAATATTCTGGTCAATTTTTTCGATTTATAACATCCTGACCCAAATTTTACATCAAAATAACTAAATTGGCCAAACGGTCAACACGCCATATCACCGCCTAGTCAGCATAAAAAATGTTGAAAAATTCAAAAAAGCCACATAATCTCATTATTTCAATTAAGTTAAAAACAAATATAAAAAGAAAAGAAAAAACAATAAAAGAGATAAATGATAATAGGTGAAAAAATCAATTTTTTAAATGTTCTGCGCTGATTGGGCGATGATGTGGCGCGTTGACCGTTAGTCAACATGTTTGACCATCGAGTTTGGTCAATTTAGTTATTTTGATGTATAGTTTAGGCCAGAATGTTATAGATCGAAAAAATTGGCCAAAATGTTTATTTTTATCAAAGTTGAGGCCATACAAATATATTAACCCAAGTACAAAATAAAATGACCAGGATTTTTTATTATTATTATTATTTTTTTTTTTCTTTTACAGAGACAGAAAGAGAATGAAATTACGCAAACTACAAGCTTCAGTAGTGCCAATACCACATATACTTAGTTAGCGGATGATGACGGGATCAACAACTGGGTTGATCCGAGCAAAGGCCAGGAGCTTCTGGTCACGCAGAAGAGCAGCCATTTCGTGTTCTTCCAGGGACACAACCGCTTCGATCCCATGCCCGTCTCTTGTATCCAACAACACCATATCCGTCGCCTCATCAAAATCAGCAGCTGTCACCCACACTGGTTTCCCCCAACCGAAATCCGCTTCGTATAGCGGGAATCCGCACCAGCTGGAGCACGGGTACACCTTTGCAGCAGCCGCCTCCTCCTCTTTACTCGCATCCCTGTACTCTTTCACTGTCTTCATGATGAAATCGAGGAACCGATTGATCCCAACAGATTCCGCGGCGCAGGAGCTGAAATACCCGGTTTTCGCCCTCCTCAACATGCTGACAAACAGAGCCAGATCCTCCACCATGTCATCCGCAATCGACATTGCAAAAACCGAAGACAGATTCCCCACGGAACGAGCAGGTGGGGGTGGAGACATCATTCTACGGCGCAAGTTCACAGCTTGGATCAACACAACACCACGACCTTTGGATGAGGAGGCTGCAGATATGGCACAAGAACAAAGCAGTGCCAAAACCAGCTCAACCCTTGTGGGATTCTCGACTCTGCCGATCCCCACAATAGCTTTCAGCTTCGCGATCGAGGAAGCACCGAAGACAAACCGGTTAACGACGTATCTGACATCCTTCCGAGGCTTCTTGACGACGGTCTTGTTCACTGGTGGTGGTAAGTCAAACGGTGGATACAGAGTAGCCAGAGTGAATTCCAGAGGATGCAGCTTGATGTTGCTGTGTCCCAAACTGCTGGCAGCAGCTATTGCAGCCCAATAGCTGATGAAGGAGCAGAAGCTGAACATGTCTAGGAACTTATGAGACACGCAGATGCCTAGTGCAATCCCTCCACACTCAAAGCTAGTGACCTGAACAGCCAGGGGACGACTACAGCTCGTGCTTTTGTAGCAAAGATCATCGGGGAACAAGAGCTTTCGGAACTCGTCTCGAACGCCTGCATCTGGATGGTTCAGTGCTGCATGCAGCTCCGAGTTTGTCCGCGCTTGCAGGAAGAGAGCCCCTTCGTCGTTGCAGTGAACTGTCAAGGGATCGTCGTCTCCCATCCTCCCTGCTAGCGGGTAGTACGTGGACAGTGCTTCCGAGAGGGACAGTTTGAGGACGCGGGTTTTATTGTCGCGGACAACATCAGCTGCAATGCTATTGCGGGTTTCGTGGTTGAGGTAGAAGTAGAGAAGAGGGACGTAAATTGAAGGAAACAACTGGTCGAAGAAGGAAAGGTGGTGAATTCTGTGGCGGTCTGGGGTTGCAGTAGATGGTCTAACCATCTCTCTGGAGATCACCTCTGGTTTTCCTGGAGGCAGCGCCATTAATTTCTGTGGCGTTTGTTTAGCTATAGCTATAGATTAGTGAAGGATTATGATGCTCTTGTAAGGAAACAGATGGAGCAGATGTGGACTTTATAAAATAATTGACAGAAAGATTATAGTAATAGCAACTTGGTGCAGCATCTTGCAGCAAACAAAATCCCTTGATCCGCCACTGCTCACTCGTGCCTGCGTGCAAATAAATAGAAAACGTTTGTTTAAAGCAAACGCCATAAATTAATGGCTGTCATATATCAAAAATCTTATGTAGTATCCACCATATGGCCCAGCTGCTGCAAAAAAAAAAATAAAAAAATCATGTTCATCACAAAACATATGCATCTCCCGTTGAACGGGTAGCTTTCGCAGGTATTTTTAATCTTATATTTGAATAGACAGAAGCCCGGGATGCGCCACATGAAAACTAAAGTGTGAAAAATGATTGAGGAGATGGAAGCTCAGCTGTAACCTGAGCTCCTTGTAGCTTTTATAGCTACGGTTGCAATTAACTGAAAATGTATACGTGTCCTTACAAGATAGGTTGGAATTTTAAATAAACAGTAATCAACAACGGCTAATAGATTTAAGTTCAACGCCGTCGTTTCGATCCTTCTACTTCTCTTCGTTCTTCATAAAACGCGGTCGTCTCCTTCTGTTCTTCTTCCTTCATGAAACGCTGCCGTCTTCTTTGTTCTTCAATCCTCTGCTCATCTGGATTACCAGAGTTGCAGCTCACCTCAGGGCATCTTCTCTGTCACCCCCCTTCAAGTTGGTGATACCCTGGTTATCCCCAACTTGTCCAGCATCTCATTCATTCTGAATCGATCCAGTCCCTTGGTAAAGATATCTGCGAGTTGCTCAACTGTCCCAACATGCTTCAACTTGATAAGTCCAGTCTTGATCCTGTCTCTTGTAACATGAATATCAATTTCAATATGTTTTGTTCTCTCATGGAAAACAGGATTCTCTGCTATATGTATAGCAGACCTGTTATCACAATAAACCTGGATTGGAAGTTGAACCTGCACTGTTAGCTCTGAAAGCAATCTTTTCAACCATTCAATTTCACATACCAAGTGTGCTAGAGCTCTGTACTCTGCTTCAGATGATGACCTGGAAACTGTTGTTTGTTTCTTTGTTTTCCAGGTGAGAAGTGATGATCCAAGGAAAGTACAATACCCTGTGATCGATCTTCTAGTATCAGGACAGCTGGCCCAATCCGAATCACTGAATCCAGTCAGCTTTTCTTCTGCTGTGCTACTGAAGTGAATACCCTGATCTGGTGATGATTTCAAGTATCTCAGCACCCTATATGCAGCTTGCATATGTTCCTCACATGGGTTCCTTTGATATTGACAAAGCTGTTGTACTGCAAAAGCTATGTCTGGTCTTGTGATGGTAAGGTAATGTAGTCTTCCTACCAGTCTTCTATAGACTTCTCCATCCTTCAGCAAGGTTCCCTTGGTACTGAGCTTAACCTTTGCATCAATGGGGGTTTTACACCCCTTAGCTTCTATGTGACCTGTATCCTTTAATAAGTCAACACAGTATTTTCTTTGACATACATTGATTCCTTTGCTATCTCTGCTTACCTCTAGACCAAGAAAGTACTTCAATGGTCCTAGCAGCTTCAGCTTAAATTCCCTGCTCAAAGCAGTTTTCAGCTGATCTATATCCTTCTGTGCATCACCCCCAACCAAGATATCATCCACATATACAAGTAGGACAGTGATTCTTCCATGTGTCCATTTTGTGAAAAGTGAATAATCAGACACTGAGTGTGCATATCCCAACTTCAACAGAAAGCTAGTAAGCTTGGCAAACCATTGCCTGGATGCTTGCTTTAACCCATATAATGACTTCTTCAGTCTACAAGTCATTCTCTGTCCATTTGAATTCACTTTGAGGCCAAGAGGGAGCTTCATATACACTACTTCCTCTAGGTCTCCATGCAAAAATGCATTTGATACATCCATCTGCTCAATTGTCCAGTTCCTCATGCTTGCAACAGCCAAGAAAGTTTTCACTGTGTTTATCTTGGCTACAGGGGAATAGGTGTCTAGGAAGTCTATTCCATAGACCTGTGTGTAGCCTTTGGCCACTAACCTGGCCTTCTCTCTTTCCAAAGTACCATCAGGTTTAAATTTGTATTTACCTTCTCTCTTTCCAAAGTACCATCAGGTTTAAATTTGTATTTAAACACCCATTTGTTCCCTATCTCCTTGGTGTTTGGTGGCAGTGGGACTATATCCCATGTTTGGTTTTCCTCTAGGGCATACAACTCTGAATTCACAGCCCTATTCCAAGCATCAGACTTAATAGCTTCATAGTAAGACTTAGGTTCTTCAAGATTCATAATACTCAAAACAAAGGATCTGTCATCACCACTCAAACCATTCACATTCAAGGAAATAGAATGCTTACTGCATGAATTGGATTTTCCATAAGGACCAAAAGTGATAGATGGATCCAATTCATAATCACTGAACTTACTTGGAAGAGTGACTTTTCTTCTAGGAAGATTAGTTCTTTCTGCTGTTGGATCCTGATTGTCAAAATCAACTTCAGTTTGTGCAGCTAACTCTTGTTCATCTGAGTCATAATACTCATACTGACTGTGTTGTTGTTGGCTGCCAGTGTGAGTGCTTGGAGAGGCTTCAGAATCCTCAGTCTGCCCCCCTTCATCCATGGATGGATGAAACTGAGGAGGAATAGTAGGCTGAGGCATGGGGATATGCAAAGCTGGAGCAGTGGGAGAATCCACTGTATTGGATGGAGAAGAAGAAGAAGCAGGCATTGAAGGGGTGGTGAGGCCATCAGATCCATGGAAGGGCAGGATCTTCTCATAGAAAACTACATCTCGTGAGATATAGATGTGTTTGGTGTGGATGTCCATGACCTTATACCCTTTAACACCTGCTGCAAACCCCAAGAAAACACACTGACGTGCTCTAGGGGCAAACTTTGTGCGACCATGAGAAAGTGTGGATGCATAACATAAGCACCCAAACACCCTTAGATGTGACAAGGCTGTAGGTTTGTTGTAGAGTATTTCAACTGGTGATTTGTTGTCCAAGATAGGAGTGGGGATGCGATTGATCAAGTACACATCATGTAAAACACAGTCACTCCAGTACTGTAAAGGTAATCCAGATTGAAATTTTAAAGCTCTTGCCACATTGAGGATGTGCTGATGTTTTCGTTCAACTCTGCCATTTTGTTCAGGAGTCTCAACACAAGAAACCTGATGCTCAATGCCCTCTTGTGCATAATAATCATGCATTTCAAACTCCTTGCCCTGATCACTTCGAATCATTTTGACAGTAGTTTGAAATTGGTTCTTTACCAAGTTACAGAACCCTTCAATTAACCCTCTAACCTCACTTTTATGTCGCATCAGATAGATCCATACACAACGAGAAAAATCATCCACAATTGTAAGAAAGTACTGAAAACCATCATGAGAAACAACTGAGAGAGGTCCCCAAATATCCATATGCAACAAGTGAAACACCTCAGGTGCTGTATTGGTACTAATTGGGAAAGGTAATTTGTGCTGTTTAGATAAGGGACATACATCACAGTGTACTGGTTTGGATTTAGTTACATCTGGAATGATTTTGGAAAGTAAAGACAATCTATCATAGCTAGGATGGCCTAATCTCCAGTGCCAAAGGTGCAAATCTTGGGACTGGAAGTTGAAAGTTGAGGCTGCTTTATGTGAGGTAGATGGTGTAGGTAATGGAGAAGGGCTCTGGGAAAGGATCATTGGTAAAGGCCTCTACACTCTCTTGCCAAACCAATCCTCCTCTGGCTTAATTGGTCCTGGATTTCACAATGGTCAGAATGAAAGTGTAGGGTCAGTGGGTCATCATGGGTAAGTTTGCTCACTGAGATGAGATTAAAGGAGAAAGATGGCACAAAAAGGACATTAAGTAGGGTTAAGCCAGTAGGTAATGTGACTGTTCCTACACAAACAACAGTCACTTTGGTCTTGTTTGGCAAGAAAACATGGGTATTTTGGACTTCTGTATATGCAGTAAACATGTTAAGAGTGCAAGCTATATGATCGGATGCACCTGTATCTATAATCCAAAGGGTTGTATCTAGGGCTCTATCTAAGTTGGAAGAGAATGTGATGTGTTTACCTGCAAAATTAGTGAATGGTCCAGGATACTGTGTGGCTGTAAAGGCTTGGTGGTTGATGGAAGGTGAGGTAGGTGGTGTTGGATAGGGATTAGTACCAACTTGCAGCAAGTTCCTGAGGCGTATCATCTCCTCTGCAGTAAAGGTTAATGGAGATTGGCTCATACCTTCATTAGTTGTGTTCCCCTCAGTGGAATTATCACCAGCAATACTACTAGCTCCCTGTGCAACTGATCCAGCAAACCTTGGTGTGCTAGAGCTAGAGCTTGAACTGGAATTGGAATACCCCTCTTTCTGTTGTGCACCACCTTGTTTCTTCTTCAGCCACCAGCAATCCTCAATGTTGTGGTTGGTTATCTTACAGTAACGACAGTACTTCTTGCCCTGAGTTGTGTCTCTTTCACCCTTAGTTGATTCTTGCTGCTGACTTCCTGAAGCCAAAGCCAGTGACTGAATCTTCTTACCACTTGATACTGCATCTGCCTTAAGTTTTTGTTCATGTTGCAGCAAATCATCCACAGCTTCAGAGACAGTTGGCAAGGGTTTTTGCATCAGCAATTGAGTCTTGATAACCTCAAACTCTCGATTCACCCCTCTCAGGAATCGAATCAATTAATCTGTCTCCTGTTTTTGAACAAAAGCAGCAACAGCAGCACATGGAACAACAGAACCAGGTGCACAAGCACAGGGCACTATTGGACAGAATTCCACATACTCATCCCATAAGCCTTTGATTACTGTATAATACTCATTAATAGACTTGTTCCCCTGTTTACAGGCTAGAATTTCATCTTCGAGGTTTGCTATCCTCATAGCGTTTGGCTGTCCAAATCGCCTCTTCAGTTCTTCCCACAGAACCTTTGAATTGCTGTGATTCAGGACTGCTCTTCGCAGCTCCTTAGTCATTGAGTTCTGTATCCAACACAGTACCACTGTGTTGCAGGCATCCCATATTCCAAATATATCTGAGTCTCTAGCAGGCACAGGAATTGACCCATCTAGAAAACCCAGCTTGTTTTTCGTTTTCAAAACTACTTGCATAGATCTGCTCCACATCGTGTAGTTGGTTCCATCAAACAACTCAGCAACCAAAGATTGTGCCATATTCTCATTAGGGTTCAGATAGAAAGGGTTACCAAAGGTGACAACCTCTGAATGTGGTTGCTGTGGCTGATCAAAAGAACCAAACCGAAAACCACTGACTGTGCTGGCTCCAGGAGTGGCATTGTTGTTGTTTCCTCGTCCTTGACTCCCTGGTGGTGTGTTTTGTTCACTCGCCATGGAGATGCGCAGCCGCAAACCCTAGAGTCTGGGTTGCTCTGATACCATGAAAACTAAAGTGTGAAAAATGATTGAGGAGATGGAAGCTCAGCTGTAACCTGAGCTCCTTGTAGCTTTTATAGCTACGGTTGCAATTAACTGAAAATGTATACGTGTCCTTACAAGATAGGTTGGAATTTTAAATAAACAGTAATCAACAACGGCTAATAGATTTAAGTTCAACGCCGTCGTTTCGATCCTTTTACTTCTCTTCGTTCTTCATAAAACGCGGTCGTCTCCTTCTGTTCTTCTTCCTTCATGAAACGCTGCCGTCTTCTTTGTTCTTCAATCCTCTGCTCATCTGGATTACCAGAGTTGCAGCTCACCTCAGGGCATCTTCTCTGTCACCACAGGTTTTTAGATTTTCGATGCGTTAATAGGTCGTGGTTGTGAAACCGTATCGTGCGGTAATCTGACCAGAAAAATTTGTTACGGAATCTGACCAGCAAAGAATGGGGACAGGCAGTTGACTTTGCATCTCCAGTCTCTGTATGGTCTTACCATCGCTATGGAGAACGCCTCAAGTTTGCTCTACTCCAATTCTCTATTAACCCTTCTCCCATGAATCCACCACTGTCGTTGTCGCATTGATAGACCCGCAGTCAACTCATTGTTCTTTCCGTCCGCCGTATTTCAGCGAGCGGGGAGAGTAGCTCTTGTCGCTCTCTGCTGACTGCTGATCGCCGGGATTCTCCGACGCCGCCGCCGCGGCGATCCAACAAGTAACTTCCTTTTTTCCCGATTTACTAAATTCAGCGGACTAGTGTGCTTTTTACCGTTTTGGCGCCGCTAGCGACACGTCCAGAATAATGCGGGAACCAATAAGAATACGCCAAGTCATTCAGTTTGCCACGTGCGATCCAGCCGGAGAATCAAACAACAATTTTTTTGACACGTGGATACAAACTACATTTTTACCCTGGGAATATGCTGACGGGGCACTGAAGCTAAACACAGTTCACTTTTGCATTTTACATTATAGCCCCTGGACAATGCGTCATGTTCGGTTAGAGCAAGTCAAAGTCTGACCCAAACCGGTCATGCGAAACTAAAATCTAAAGGTTAAATAGTTCGAATTATACCCATATAATCAAATTTTGTTAGTGGTTTCCGAAATTGTCATCATGACCTCAATTATACATCATATAGATTATAGACTCAATTGGCCCGACGCATGGTTTGACTCACTATTATGTCAACACCAAATTAAAAACAAAAATCCAAAAAATTCAATATTTTACTTTCACCTCATTACCAAAATTGTTATAAAAATAAAAAATAAAACCTAATCATCTAATTGAATCATCTCTATTCTCTACCCGCCCCTCACCATCTCTTCCCTCTACCTCTCTCCTATTTCTCTCTTTCCTCCAAGAATAGGTTAGCATGGTTACTTATTTTTTGTAATTATGGTGGCTACTAAAATCTACACCATTTATTATCTCTATTTCACATTAATGTTAAATTAACGGTAAAGATTAAATTAAAGATAATTTTGAAATCACACCTGATTACTCTATATATATCCAAACCCTACTGCAACCCATCCTCCCCCATCTTTGCGCCGCCCGCCGCTTCCTCCTCACCACCGCCCCGCTGTCGTCCCCTCTCCCATCCCTCCCAAATCCCACCCCACCCAACCCCGTCGACGTCCCCTCTCCCCTCCCCACCCCCACCCCACCCTACCCGATCCTCCTCTCTCTCTCTCTCTCTCTCTCTCTCTCTCCTCGACGGCAAGGAGGAGCCGATGAACAAGCGATCTGGGCGAGTACGGGACTGCGGAGGTCGTCAAAGCATTCGGTGGCGCTGGTCATCCTTTTATCTCCGACCCTCTCACCTCAATGGTATTGTTTTTGTCGCATTGGTATTGATTTTGTTGCATTTGTATTGTTTTTGTCCCATTGGTATTGATTATCATGTAATGTATTAATTTGCATATATTGGTATTGGTTAAATCTGCAATAGCATTGGTTTTTTGTGAAATGGTATAGATTTATAATGTTAGATTGCTTACTAGTAAACTTGGAAGAAATCCAAGCTCCGAGTTTTTCGGAGGCGATATTTTTCCTGCGTACGAGAACTAGGGTTTGCGATCACCATGGCTACGCGAACACCACCGATGTTGCCGGTGGGAGCTGGAAAACCACCGCACAACACTAGTGGCATAAGGCGACCCCCTGAGGGATCCTCGACTCCGGACGGGAAGAGTGCGAAGGAAACGGTGCAGCCGAAGAAGAAAGCGAGAGCCCTGAACCTGGACGATACGACGACCGAGGTTGAGGACGCGGCTGAAGCTGAGATGGACACGGACAAGGAAAAGAGTACGAAACCTCCAGCCTGGGAGGGATGGAGGGGAAAGAGTTTCAACGAAGTTGTGCAGTAGGACTCGTGGTATATAGCCGAGTCGGACTCTGAAGATGTGGCGGTCATGGAGAAGGAGATGGATGATGAAATATATGCTGATGATGAGGATCCCACATGCCCAACGATACCGTTCACGGCAACCGAGAAGAGAAGTGGTGGAGGGAGTGGTGATCGACGTTGGTGGTGAAGGGGTTAGGGCGGCGAGTATCCTATATCCCGCTAGCTCGACGTCTCAACTTCTTGTGGGCAAGGAATGGTGAGGTACAAATCTCGGACATGAAAATTGGTTGTTTCCTTGTGCGGTTTCGGAACCAAAAAGACTATGAAGGGGCGACAATGGGCGGTCTTTGGCTGTTGGGAGAGACCTACCTTACGGTTCATCAATGGTTCAAAGGTTTTAACTCGTGGAAGTCAGAGGTAAAATCAACGATGGTATGGGCACAACTACCTGAACTCCCGATCGAATTTATTAATAAAGAAGCGATCATGAAGATTGGAGAATGGTTGGGGAAACCAGTGAGGGTAGACCGCGCCACTGAACTTGGAGCCCGGGGAAAATATGCAAGGGTATGTATTGAGTTTGACCTCACTCAGCCGCTTATATCAAAATTCAAAATTGAGGGGGTGACATACTTGGTACAATATGGAGGGTTAGATGACATGTGTACGGACTGTGGAACCTATGGGAGGAAAGCTGGTAAATGCCACTGTACCCCTGTAGGGTTAGAAATGGAGACAGAAGGGATGACGGAAGAGGAGAACAAGGCGGGGGATGACCCTACTAACGGCCGAACTTACGGTGAATGGATGAAGACAAAATCCTGGTATCGGCCTCAAGGAAAAAAAGGAGGCCAGGGGGAGAAAAGATGAAAAAGAACTCCAATAGAAACCGATTCCAGGAGTCGGCCGAGGAGAGGAAAGATGAAGAGTTTGTGGTTATCGAAGTACCTGCTATGGGGGAGGATGGCATGAAAATAGATGGGGAACATGAGGTAGGGAAGGAGGTACGTGAACAGGGTCATGCAGAGGTGGACAAACCACATGCAGAAGTGACGACCCCTACTAATGCAAGTGTGGGAAGCCCTAAACCAGGAGCGAAGAGCCAAACAAAATAAAAAATGCCCAACGTACTGAAGGAGAGAGAGTCGAGTAAGCTGCTGAAGTCACAACAGAAAGCGGCCCCTGGAAGCTATAACCCTCGACAAGGGACAGGAGGTAACAAAAAAGATCAAAAGAGCAGTGATGGTACTCAAAGTAAACCTACTCGTAAAGACCCGGGGGGGGGGGGGGGGCAACGAAATCAAATACATGCTGAGGGTGCGGGGAACCGATCCCCTTCGGGTCATAAATGAGACTTCTATGTTATAGGATTTGGGATATAGAGGATACCCATTCACATGGGAGAATCGATGCAGAGTGGGAGGATATATCGAGGAAATATTAGATCGTTTTACTACAAATGAGGGATGGCTAAGCACAAGATCACAGGCACGGGTTTCTCACCTAGACATGTTGAGATCTGACCATCATCCCATTATTTGTGATACTATGGGGGACGAGGACGAGGAAATTAGGTGGGGATGGTCTTACTGTTTTGAGTTTCTATGGGCAAAACACGAGGGTTGTGCGGAGCAAATCAAGGAAGCTTGGGATGCGGCCCCTAGGGATGCCATCTCGAAGATTGGTTGTGTGCAGTCCAGGTTGGATCAATGGAGTCGAAACACTTTTCCAAATTTCAGTAGGCAGAAGGAGAACATTAGGCGAGCTTTAATGGCGTTGGAAAGGCGTGAAAAGACGGAGGAAGTGGTGGACCAAAGGCGTATACTACGGGTTAAACTTGAAGAGCTTGAGTGTAACGAGGAAATTTATTGGAAGCAAAGATCGAGAGCGGATTGGCTTCGCGGAGGAGACAAGAACACTAATTTTTTCATCGGAAGGCTACATCACGACGAAGAATGAACACAATCCAAAAAATTCAAGACAAAACGGGGGCCTGGTGGAGAGGAACGAAGGAAGCTCTCCAATGTTTCACTAATTATTTTGCTAATCTTTTTTTTTTTTTTTTGCAAGAGAGCGACCGGAGGTGATTCCAGTTTTAAATTTGGTTGGCAACCGAGTGACGGAGGACATGAATGTGGGGCTCGTGCAACCGCTGACTAGAGAAGAATTGTTTGGGGCTCTCCGACAGATGGGCAAAAGGAAGGCACCAGGAGCCGATGGGCTGTCTGTACTGTTCTTTTTGAAGTACTGGTATATTATTGGAGACGATGTTACTCAGCTGTTACTCGGGGTGGTGGAGAGTGGAGTGATGCCCCAAGATCTCAATCACACGCTGCTAGCATTGATTCCGAAGGTGAAGGATCCGACAATGGCGAAAGAGTACAAACCCATAAGTCTATGTAACGTCATGTACAAGATCCTTCGAAGACATTGGCGAATCGTCTGAAATCAATCTTGGACAAGATAATCTCCCCAGAACAAAGTGCTTTTGTCCCAGGTCGCTTTATTGCGGACAATGTAATGACAGCTTTTGAGTGTTTCCACACTATGAAGAAGAAGACTAAAAATAAGACGGGGTACTTGGCGGCTAAGACGGATATGGCTAAGGCGTACGATAGGGCGGAGTGGTGGTTTCTGGAAGGCATAATGCAACGGTTGGGTTTCACTGAAGGATGGATTCGACTGATTATGATATGTGTTAAATCAGTAACTTATTCTGTTCTAGTTAACGGGCATAGATCGCAGACGTTTGTTCCGAGCAGGCGATTACGGCAGCGAGATCCCCTATCGCCCTATCTTTTTGTACTGGTAGCAGAGGGATTATCTAGCTACATGTCCCAGGCCGTCAGTCAGAAAAATCTCCATGGACTTTCGGTGGCCAGGGGTGCCCCGGTGATCTCACACCTGTTTCGCTGACGATTCTATCTTTTTGTCAGAGCAACAAAATAGGAAAGTCGCGAATTGAGGAGAGTGCTTGCAGATATGAAAAAGAATCAGGTCAGTTGGTTAGCCTGGAGAAGTCGGAGGTAACTTTTGGGTCCAATGTGAAATCGCATCAACGATTAGTGGCTAGCTCTACACTGGGTATGAAGGCGCTGGACAAACATGATAAGTACTCAGGCCTTGTGACTGAGGTAGGCCGATCAAAAAAGGAACTTTTTATATACCTGAAGGACCGCGTTCGTAAGAAGCTGGTAGGATGGAAAGAGAATTCAATGTCTGCTGCAGCACGGGAAGTCCTAATTAAGTCAGTGGCTCAAGCTCAACTAACGTACACTATGTCGGTTTTTAAGATCCCTGATGGGATTATTGATGAAATACATGGTTTGATTACCCGGTTCTGGTGGGGTCAGAAAGGCAAAGAGAGGAAGACTCCCTGTGTGGCGAGGGAAGCAATGATCTGTATGAAAGAGAAGAGAGGTATGGGGTTTTGAGACCTGAGGGGTTTCAACCAAGCCTTACTAGCGAGGCAACTGTGGCACCTGCACCAACGACCAGAATCTCTAGTAGCACGAATAATGAAGACGAAATACCACAAGAATGATAGTGTGCTAGAGGCACGAATTGACTATCGCCCAAGTTATGTATGGCAGAGCTTAATAAGCGCTTGGAATTTCTTAGTGGAAGGACTACGATGGCGAAGCGGCAATGGATCTGTTGTTCGTATATGGCGGGATCGGTGGATGCCCTTAACTCCGAATAACTTTATTCAGTCCCCGCCAATGGGTCTCCCGGTAGACTCGGTTGTTCGAGAGCTATTTGATGATGAGGAGGAGAAGTGGAATGAGACTATTTTGGAAAGTTGCTTCCCAAATGATATGGTGGAAGCTATTAAACAAATTCCATTACGGCATGCGGAAGAACAAGATAAGCTGATATGGACTGATTGTGTCGATGGCCAGTATACGGCTAAGAGTGGGTACAGGGTGTGGATGAGTAAATTCCAGGAACAACGTGAACCTCGAAGTGTTGGGGACCTGAATCTTTGGAAGCTGCTCTGGTCACTCAATTTACCGCCAAAAGTGAAGGTGTTTATGTGGAAGTTTACTCGTGAAGCTTTGGCTTCGGGGGAGAGGGTGCACAAACAAAATCCGCAACGAAGTGGTACCTGCCCTTTCTGCGATCAGCTGGAAACGCAGACCCATGCATTTAGCGAGTGCTCATGGGCGAGCAGACTGTGGCGAACATCAATGGTGGCACATTGTTTGGAGCTTCGAGGGGATTGCAAGTGCATGGATTGGGTTCGAAAGGTTATAGAGACCGTCCAAGTGAGGGAGCTTGAAGAGTGGATCGTCCTCTTATGGTCACTTTGGAGGGAACGCAATGCACACCTGTTCAATGGAAAGAAGATGGAGGAGAGTGATATTGTGCCAAGAGCGTCTCTCTACCTGGAGAAGTATCGCAACCAGCAACAGCACCAGGACCATAAGCAGACTCTTGTTGCTTGCCAGACCTGGACGAGGCCTCCAACAGGAAGAATAAAGCTTAACACGGATGTGGGACTGGACGAGGAAGGTGTCGGGCTGGGCGTGGTAGCCAGAGACCATAATGGTGAATTCATTTTGGCGGCGATCAAGAGGATTAAAGGAATTCGTGACCCTACGATGGGAGAAGCTCTAGCAGTGGAATTTGGCTTACAATTGGCACGCCAACACCAGCTAGCCTCCCCCATTGTGGAAACCGACTGTCAAGTAGTGGTGAACAAGCTGAAAACGCCGGAGAAGATACAAACAGAGCTGGGAACGGTTCTCAGAAATACAACCAGGCTGGTGTCTGAGGTTAGTGAAGGGCAAGTGCAGTATGCTAGTCGGAACGCCAATGAGGCAGCACATATCATGGCTCACACCAGAGCGAGATGGGGTATAGCGGATGTATGGTTAGAAAGACCAGCACTGAATCTATTGGATCAGCTTGTAAGTGATAATTAGGGGTGTACATGGGTCGGGTGGTCCGGGTTTAGACATTTGAATCACCCGACTCATGCACTACGGTTTGAGAAATATTAAACCCAAACCCACCCAAAAAAATCTAAACCCTACGGTTTGTTTCTAATTGGGTTGGGTCGGGTTGGCGATATTTGTAAGT
Source organism: Linum trigynum (assembly GCA_964030455.1). Lineage (NCBI taxonomy): Eukaryota > Viridiplantae > Streptophyta > Magnoliopsida > Malpighiales > Linaceae > Linum > Linum trigynum. The sequence continues at coordinate 14,192,499 of OZ034816.1, forward strand.
AAAAACCCAACCCAACACAAAAATATGTAATTATTCTACATCATAAAAATATTTTATAACTAATTAAAAATTCAAACGAATAAACCAAGGTGAAAGGTATCAAAATTCACAAATGTTGTTTGAATTTTAATAAAATTTGATTTACTTCAACTTATGTCTAGTTTTTTTCATGACATTTATTGAAATAGGCTAAAAAGATTACAAATGAACGCATCCAAAATATATTATTCTATTAAAATTGTACACAAGAAAAAAAATTACGTGAATCATAGCTATATTAAATTTATGTCTAAACTTTAAGCCGAAGAATGCATTAGATTAGGGAGACCTTAAGAGAAAAACATGACAAAATATCTCAATTTTCTCATAAATATGACTATATACGACATAAATATTTTTTTGGTTACGAACTCATACCAATAATTGGAACACGGGTTGGGTCGGGTTCTACGGGTTGTGTTATAAAAAATCCAAACCCAACCCAAAAGAGGCGGGTTGTGCAAAAGAAAATCTTCACCCAACCCAAAACCTTCGTTTTAGCGATAAATACGGGTGGGTTGGGTCGGGTTGGACGGGTGGGTCGGTATGCGGGTGTGTTTGTTCACCCCTAGTGATGTTGTAACGTCGTTATTGTAATAATAAAGCTGAAGCGCATGTTCCTATAAAAAAATAATGTTATATTGTTTATATTGGTAGTTTTCGTGTAATGGTATAGATTTGTTTCTGCAATGGTATTGATATTTTTCAAAGTGCTGGTGGTTGTCTAATAGATTGGTAGTGATTTCGTGTTTTTTCTCTTTTGCAGGAAGATTGAGAAAAATAAGAAAAGTAGATCTGGCTGGAGATTATGGAAGTGAGAGAAAGAGAGAGAATTGTAACTAATAGATTATTGTAACTACCTAAAATGTAATTTATTAAAAAAATTAATTAATGCAATTTATTTTTCGATACTCAATTTACCTTTATTAACCATGGTGATTACTAATTTGTAGTAATCACCGTAACCTGTCCCCCTTTCCTCCATTATTTGGGCATTTAAATCATGAGACTGGGAATTAGAGAGAATGTCGGTCGTCGGTTTAGAAGGGGGAAGAAGAAAGGTTGGGTTCAATTTGGGTTTCCTCTATTTAAAAAATGATAACGGGATAAGCCGGCAACGGGTGGTCGAAATTAATTTGTTTGATTTATTTTATTATTATTTATCATTTTATTAATTAGATAAAAAAATAATGATTTTGTTTGTTTGTTTGGTGCCAACATGACAGTGAGTTGAACCGTTAATAGTTCAATTGATGGTCAAATCACGTATCGGCTAATTGAGTATATATGATATATAGTTGAGATCGGGATAGTAATTCTGAAACCATTGACCAAAGTTGATTATATTGGTATAATTCGTGTCAAAATAAAGTATTGTTCTGTAGTATGCTCAATCCTTAACTTTACTAATCCCTTGTGTCCAATTCAATTAATATTTCATGATTAATTTGCAGTTTTCGTGACTTGTTTATATTATGGAATATCAACAATGATCTTATTGAGCTATTTTATAATTAGATTTTCATAAATATTATATAATTGACCCGATACATGACATTTAAAATTTATTACAAATCGTCTCCTATTATCTTGCATATGCCTATGTTTGGCTCAGATTTTAGAAGTGCTTTTTGGCTTTAAAACCTGAAGCAAAGCAAGGCCAAACAATTTTAAAAGCTCGGCTTTTGAAAAACTGAAAACTACTTTTCTATAACATAAAAACAGAAGTTATGATTTGCAACTTCTGCAAAAGTTGTTTTGAAAATACAAGATTATCGTTACTATATTTTAATCTTATTTTGGAAAATATAATTTATCTTTCATTTCTATCATTTTAAAAATAAAATAAATTAGAAAATAATATTATTTAATATAAAAGAACTAAAGAAGTCTAACAAAATCCATTTTGACTACTTTTTAGTGTTAAGAATTTTTATTCATATTTAATATTATAAATTCTTTTTAGTAATTTTACATGAACTCTTACAGACCGTTTGGGTACCAAATGAATCGAGAATTCATTTTATTTTAAAATGAATTACCATGTAGAATTCATTGTCAAAAGAATTCTTATATTTGGTATGTTATATTAAAATCTCTAGAAATAAAATGAATTCAATTCCCAAACCATGTTTGGCATACGTTGAATTAAACTAAAAGTTTTCAACTACACCCTTATTAATTTCCTGCATAAACAATATTCATCGTAATCCATCTTCTAAAAATGCTTTTGGTGCCATAAGTAGAATATCAAAAGTGTTCTTATGTGTTTCTATTCTATTCATTAGTTCTTTTTGAATATTTCATCGATGAACCCTACACTCTAATGGTGTCTTCTCTACGTACTGATACAATTGAAGCAGAAATATCAAATAACCAACATCTGCTACTGGCGTTGCAATCAAATTCTTGTCGACGATCATACTGTTGAGTTGACGCCAAATAATAAATGTAAAAGTAATTTAGTCAATAAGTGAGGATAATTATGTCATTTTATTATAATTAGTAAATACTTGTGGAATTCATTTGAAAATTCAATCTCAATTCCTAGGAATTGCTATAACTAGTTCCAATTCAATAAAATTCAAAATTTAAAATAGGAAACGAATTCTATAAATACCAAACACAAAAAGTTTTCATTTCAAATTGAATTTCTCAAAATTTATGAAATTCATTTATACCAAATTAGTCCATATCAAATCGATGTGGTCCGACTCAAGTGCCTCCAACCAACTTGACCAATCCTCTATACAACCGACTCTTATGATGAGGTTATTATGGGTATTCCAGCCCATCCACAAGAGAAATTGTAAAAACAAAAAGGAAATAAAGTGATCGGAGTCTTCTTCTCGCAGAGATTGTTTTCTTTCTTCCAAATTCATTTACATGAAAAACAATATATGGATCGTCGATCTGCTTAAAATTGGAGCGAAACAATCCACTGGGAATCAGAGAGATTCTCGTTAAGGTTTTTCTGATCCGTCCTTCCCGTGCTTCAATCCCCACTCTCCCGACATGGCTGCTCCCTTCTTCTCTACTCCGTTTCAGCCTTATGTCTATCAGGTACCTCTCTTGTTCTCTACTTGCAATCGCCTCTTTGTGAGAGTTCACTTTGCCTTTTAGCTTTAGGAAATCAGGCCATAGAAGAATTTTCTTGTAAATTTTTCGTTTGTTTCAGTTGTTGAGTAGTGTCACAATTGTGCAGATTTTTCTTTCATTCTTCCTGCCCAATTTGATTCTAGTGGTTTGCTATTTGACCACTCTGCCTTTGGCGGAGGAGTGTTGGTTGCTCAATTTGATCAGCATAGGTCGAAGGAACTTGGCTTTCTGCTTTGATTTTTCAAATGTTGTTGTAATGTACTGGCATTAGTTGAGTATCAGGCTCAGAAAGAGGGAGGGGTACGAACGTACGGAGAGGGAAAACACAATTCTCTGCTGTTTTTGGGCATTTTCAGTCACGAGAACTTCTGGGTTTCGTATGTGGTTTAGTCTTTTTGGAAGAAGGAAGAGTGAAGAGTGAGGTGAAAATGCCCATAAGCAGCAGTGGTATGTGGTTTGTGTGTAAGACTTGGGTTTTGAGTTTATCGTTACTGTTGCATAATGTCATAGTTGATAATGTGCTTGCAGAGTCAACAAGCTGCTATGATTCCTTTCCAGATTTTGGGTGGCGAAGCACAGGTGGTTCAGGTATGCATGTAGTTTTCAAGCTCTCTGGCAATTGGCTTTCTATCTCTCTAGTTTTGCTCATCTAATTTCTTTCTGTTATTCCTTGGTTGTCAGATCATGTTGAAACCGCAAGAATTTGTTATTATACGACCAGGTCAGCATAGTAATTGTCATTGTTGTATTCATGAGCACTCTTACTTGTGAATGCAGATATCAGTTATTCCATGGATGTCCGCAGAGCATTTCATCCTTAAACTTGCATGACAGTTATAGTTGTTAAGTTATGCATGATTTTACTGGCTTGGCTGTTCCTTTAGAGTTTTGGATAATTTGGAGATGTTGAGTGGTAAAGCATACATCTTTTTGTGTGGCATGAGCTTGTAAGTTTTTCGTAGGAGTGGTTGTTACTGAAATGTTTGTGAAGTCTTCTAGTTTGGTGCTTGATACTTGCATAAATGAGGTTTTTCAGGTGCCATGTGTTTCATGTCCGGGTCCGTTGAAATGGTGAACATTTTTATGCCTGAGAATGAAGTAGGAATGTGGCATTGGCTTTTTGGCAAGACTATTACCAGTGTAGTCATTCGTAATACTGGTTCAAGCGATGGATTTGTTGGAATTGCTGCACCTTCACTGGCAAGAATTCTCCCGGTGTGTGGTTGAGTTTAGGAGCTCCCAGGAAGGTTTACCTTGAATTATTTTTAGTGTCTATTCTGGAACCGGAGCTAGTATTGAGCTATACTTTTTTTTTTTTTTTTGTAGATTGATTTGGCTATGTTCGGTGGGGAAATTTTGTGCCAGGTAAAGCTACGAAACTGTATTTGCAGTCCCTGTAACATACTACTACCTGCTACATGTGCTGTTCTCCTTTTTTCCAGTCAGCCACTTTTGTTGGTTGCCTTTATATATTGAAGCATACAGGATAACCTTTATTTTTCTTATGTGGTTCCTTGATTTTTGCTTACAGCTACAAATTTATGTATCTCTTCATTTGTTGTGTAGCCAGATGCATTCCTTTGCTCCATCAATGACGTTAATGTGAATGTTGCGGTTGATCCAAGGGCGCGTAACGTGATGGGTAGTGCAGAGGTAAGATATTTTGAGCTTTTAATTTTGTGAAACAAACTTTTTTTGCCGATCTTATTCATGTTGTTCAACGTGGTTATGAATTATTGGCATGTAACAGGGATTTCTGAGACAAAAACTAACTGGACAAGGTCTTGCATTCATTATTGCTGGTGGATCTGGTATGCCTCCACATCCCAACTAGTGCGTGATAAGAAAATTACACTGGAGTTTACTTGATAACAAGTAGCTACTAACATCTCTTTGATTCTTTTGTCCTTAGTTGTGCAGAAGAAGCTTGATGTTGGAGAGGTACTAACTGTGGATGTTTCCTGTATTGCCGCGGTTAATTCCACTGTCAGTGTTCAAATAAAGTACAACGGTCCCCTTAGAAGGGCTGTCTTTGGCGTAAGTATCTCTCTCTCTCTCTATCCTTTTTAACTGCTTCTGTCACGAATCTTAGTGGTGGGTTTGGGATTGCAGGGAGACAATATGGTAACAGCTACCCTAACGGGACCAGGGATCGTGTTCATCCAGAGTTTGCCCTTTCAACGTTTTTCCCAACGCATTGCAAGGTAAACATCTTGTTACTTGCTTGACTGTGATTTCAGTATCAAGGCGCATAATGATGTTCTGGTTTCCCCCGCTCTTTTCTCTTTTCTGATGCTCCAGGGCAGTGACATCGCCGAACATGAGAGAGAATCCCAAGTTCTTTGTTCAGATAGCTATCTTCTTCATCCTAGCGTATGTTGTGATTGTATCCTCCTTGATCTTGACTGATGTATGATATGGTAGTCTTGTGGCCTCTTTACATTTTCTTTCTCTTTCCAGTTAACCATTCCTCTTTGGGGAAAACACTGAACCACATAGTTAGAGTGCATCAAATCATTGTGCCATTGCCATTATCGTTGCCAGTTTTAACATAAATGGATAGATTTAATCATCATGGTTTTGTGTTCGATTTCATTCCGTCGAGTTGGTTCGTCGTAGTGCAGGTAAACTGGTGTAAAATCTTATATATTTAGATTTTGAACTTGCTGAGTGAAGTGGATTTGGTCGTTGCTGCGTGTGTATATTCCCTTATCGTGATTGCCTTTCCCCTGTTTCTGAATCGACCATATTCATTCCAGATAGAACTTCATTTGGGGGTTTAGGAAGAACACCATACAAACGAAGCAGATCAGGCCAACCATCTTTGGCTACGATTGATTGTGCTTACCAATACCACCTAATAGAACCAGGACACGATTGATTGTGCTGTAACACTCGATAAAAAGCTGAATTACGAGTTATCTCTGGCGGTGCATGTAGGAATGAACAAATCAAACCAAAATCCAACATATTTGTGGGTGGGTGTAGGTTTGTATGATTAAAACTCAAAAAATACTCAAACCAATTTGTGATACTATATTATTTCGTAGAAGTCTTATATATTTTCATAGATATTTCTTATACGACAAATCTCATTCAGTATCAAAAAATTGATCAATTATATGTTATTATATTATTTAAGAGCAATCCACTTGAGGTGGATGTTTGTTTATGTTAGTTAATGTTTGAGATATCACAATCATTTTAGATTAAAAAGTAGTCGATTACTTAAGTGGATTAAGATTGCCTGGCGACTATTCACGGAACAAGACAGTCTATGGGCGCGGGTTATCCGGGAGAAGTACCTTAGGGTGCGAGATGGGGTATGGTACCCAAGACGTAGTGGGCGGTTATCGAATTTGTGGAGGGGAGTTCTGCGAGTCTTACACTATATCCCAGAAGGGACCATGTGGAACATTAGGAGCGGCATGCAGACATTGTTTTGGACTGACCGGTGGTTACAAGATGGACCGCCACTTGCGGAGTTTGCCCCAAATCTTCTTGTTGCTGCCAGGAACTTGCGGGTTGCTGAAGTAGTCTTGAATGGAGACTGGAATATGGACTTTTTCCGGGCTCACCTTCCGGAGGCACTCGCGTTACAAGTGCAGCTCCACCTGGTCCCGGCGGAAATTGAAGCTGACGTTCCCATGTGGAGATTCTCCGAGTCGGGGCGATTTACTTTGCACACTGCGCACGAGCTCCGAAGGGAGGAGGAGGCTAGGGAGCAGCATCTTGTCTGGAAGACTGTTTGGAAGATCGAGGGCCCCCAACGCACTAAACAGTTCTTCGGGCTGGTCCTCCACAAGAAACTTTTGACGAATAGCGAACGATGTAGAAGGCATCTGGCGAGCTCGGATAGGTGTCAGGTGTGTGGGGGCGGACCGGAATCAGTTATTCATGTCCTTAGGGACTGTTCCTACGCTAGAAGTGTGTGGTCATCACTGCTGGTCGACGAACCGGATACAGACTTTTTTGAAGCAGATGTTACAAGGTGGGTTCTTCACTATCTTTCAGGAAGGAGTAAGGCCATTGAACCGAGTCTTTTTGCCATTCTCTGTTGGCAATTGTGGAATAATAAAAACCAGTGGGTTTTCGAAGAGAAGTTAGCAGGGGAGGAGCAGTTGGTTCGAGTGGCTAAGCAAATGTGGCATCAGTCAGCATAAGCATTGAGCAGAGGTCAGCTTGCAGTGGGAGGGGGTTCTGCGAAGACACGACAACTGATTAGCTGGCAAGGTCCGCCGACTGGATGGCTGTGTGTGAATACGGATGGTTCTGTGAATCTGGCAGTTGGCAATTCGACGGCAGGGGGTGTTCTCCGAGACGAATTTGGCCGCTTTATGGGAGGTGCTCCAGACCGATTCAGCAGCAGCCCTCTCGTTAATTCGGTCGACGGATTCTTGCCATCCTCATTTCACAATGACTTCCAGGATTCGCCGACTGCTGGAGAGGGACTAGGAAGTCTCACTTGTTCACGTATTCAGGGAAGCAAACTTTGTGGTGGATTATTTGGCTTCAGTTGGGCACACCCTTCCAATCGGAGTGCATGTTTTTGATATCCCTAGCCCTACTTTGAGTTATTGGCTGTACTTTGACTCTAATGGGGTTCAAACCTCTCGTTTTATTAATAGTTAAGGGATAGAGCGCCCCTCTGCGCTCTGTTTTTCACAAAAAAAAAAAAAAAAAAAATTAGTGGCTTCTACATGTTTTTGGTACTTTCTATTTGATACATGGTATGATTTGTTAGAACTTAGAAGATAAGCACACCATACTAGCAACAAATGAGAACAACGAATGGATAATGTCAAGATAAAATTGCCGAACAACCAATTTCCTAAACACCAAAGTTTAGTATTGACTTGTGAGAGTGAGAGAACGGGAGAAAACTTTAATAGTGGTTGCATTCGTCAAACGTAGACCAAAATATTGATCAATGAACTTCTAATGAAATAGCAAGATAAATGTCACGTGGCAAGTTTATTTAAGCTTCAAGGAATCTTGGGTCCAAATTGTGTCTTGCTTTAGTCCAAGTGGTAAAACCCATGTTGGTATGTAACCTTTTTTTCAAAAGTTTCCTCTATAATATATGGTCAAGGTAACTAAAACGTAATAATCACGAGCATTCTCCTCAAAATCGAACACACATAGATCCTCTTTTCCTCTATTGTTTGCTTTGCACACATAAGTCTTTTCATGTTGCCATTAACCATGTTATCGATTCTAATTATATTCATTGTCTTAAAATACATAATCATTATCCAACAATTTCACACTTACTATTTTAGACTACTCATATCTCTTCCTTCGTGCCTCTGTCCCAGAGTGTCATCATTTTCTGTAGCTCCTCCAGTCATATCAACATGCTAGTGGGTGTTAGAAACCGAACAGAAAAATTAGGGTTACCGATCTGGCTGAGTCGCGGACTAGGTCGCTCTCTTTAAGACGTTCGCGGCACTGCCTCGTAATGCGCACAACAGACTATCAACCGGTCGCCTCCAGGATAAAACAACCATTCTGATTTTATTGCTCATCGGTTTTGTGCGAAAACCAGAGCTCTATGAATTCACTCTCTCTCGTGTTTCTGCTCTTCTGAGGTGTGTTTAGAGGGTCTGGGGCGTCTCCTATTTATAGGAGCAGAAAACCCAGAATATTCCCTCTTTCTTTGGGAATAAGTCATATTTTAATTAGGAAGATAATTACTCCCGTAATTAAAATATAATCTATTAAGATAATTATTTCTAATTATCTCCATAATATTCCTTTTATTAATTATCCATCTTATTTAAGTATTATGGGAAAATACTGGATAATTAATTAGGAATTTCATTTATAGCTTTTCAAAGCTATTCATCCCAACAATCCCCCACATGAATAGTTTTGAAACTATCTCTGAGCATCAACAGTTCCATAAGATCGGGCATAAGCTAAGGTATCGCGAAGATTTGAACCTTAGCATAGTGGTTACACTTCCGATTTCATAAGGGTGACTCGTAGTCTTGAACTCTATCTCAGACAATGTAGCACACCGGATCTTTTCATTGAGTGATATTCTCTCGTAGGCCGTGCGTTTATGGCCATGCACGTTATCCCGTTTTAGTGAACGCTCTAGCAACTTTGTGCCTCCAAAGTTCCATAGGAAGCGGCCTCACTCCCACATTCACATAGGTGAGTCTATCAGAAGTACCCCCAAAGTAAAGTACTTCACTCCACATAGAGTATAGATCTCATTAAGAGTTTAAATCAACCTCCAAGGCTTTGGGATTCATGCTTCACTATGCATGAACTTATCTCAATATTAATCATGACTTGTTATTACCCATTGAACCCGTTTCTTGGGATCTCCAGTCTATCGGGTCGGGTTACCATCACTTGTAATCCATGGTTCGGTAGGCATAAGTCTCATACCCATCATTGCACTTTGGACTTTCTCTCTAGTTAATCCTTTCGTCAAAGGATCAACTAGATTCTGTTGGGATCTTACATGATCCACCCTCATTGCTCCTATCGTTAGGAGTTCTCTTACAGTACTGTGCTTACGACAAATTTGTCGTCTCTTTTTGTTCTAGAACTGGTTCCGTTCTTTAGTAATAGTTGCGGTGCTATCACAATGAACCAACTACCGGAGGGATCGGTCTTTCCCATAGGGAATCTATAGTAATGACCCTCTCAATCAACTTTTCTCTTAACTAGCCAATGCTAGCTCTATCATTTCTGATTTCTTAGGTGATTGAGCCAGGATTGTTTACTTCTTAGACTTCCAAGACATAGCTTCTCTATCGATGTTTAAAACACATCATCTTGTTATCTTGGAGTCCTCTATAGGGTATTCTAATCCGCATCACTATACCCTACCAATACAGAAAAAACCGCTGATAACTTATATCAAGGTCTATTGTTCTCTTAAGGTGTCTCATGACCCCTTTCAATAGAATTTCAATGCTTCATACTAGGACAATTTGTAGACCTGCCAAGTGCCCCACTATGTTGGGTTTCATGTTTATCAGCTGCCTCTCGCAGACTATCGAAGCTAGTATGTTCTTACTTTCTTACACCGTTTTTGGTGCTCTTTTAAAAAATTGTACTAGCATCTTCAAACATTTAGGCAAGTGTACAACTTGTATTTCTTATAGATCTTAACCAGACAGTTAGATTGATCTATAAAAAAATTCTTTCACTGTCCTAGTTATTTGGTTCTCACTCACATTTATTCATGTCATGAGTCTTTGCAACAAAGATCAACATGTCTTTTATAGTGCAAGTGTCGTTCTCAAGTTAGTAACAAATGCACTTGCCACTTTCATTCAAAACCATGAGAGATAACCATCCATCCATGCCATGATCTTTAAAGTCTGTTTCAAATCATACCATGATTTGTCTCACCATAGACTTTAAAAGCATGTTCAATAATAACAACCGTTTAGGTTGTCCCAATTTCGATTTCTTTATCTAAATCACCATTCACAAAATGCAATTTTAACATCCATCTAATGCACCACTAGCAATCAGACCATACATGGATGTTATTCCAGATTTGGTGAATAGATATCAAGAAAATCTACATTTTCCCCCCGCCTAAAGTCTTAACTACTAGGCGATCCTTATACTCATAAACTAAACCATTACATTTCAGTTTTCTTTTGAGAATCCATTTATTACCTAGGCTTTATTGCCAGGAGGTAATTCTCAAAGATGCCAAATCTTGTTCGAATCTATCGATATATTACCCAAGGCTTTACATCCAAGAGGTAACTCTACAAGATTTTATGTCAAAATAGACTCCAATAATTCCATTTCGTTAATAATGGATTTACCCACAAATCTACATCTGTATGGAAGTTCGAACTTCTAGCAGACTTGTAGGATCTCTTCTTAGGGTGTAAATAACAAATTCATAACCAAAATCATTCAATGATTTATGGTTCATTTGTCTCTTCTGAGTTCATACCCATATTTATCACCTCCACTAGTTATCCATTATTTCTAATAACAAGCAAGATACCCCCACTATTTCTGATTTAAATGGAATGACATTAATGGATTCTACACAACAATGAGTATTTCATTTTTTGAACTTATGTGTTCTATTCTTGATAGCACAATCAATAAATCACTCTCATGCTCATCTATATTGCACTGATTCTCAAACTATACCATATGAAAACACATTTCATAAATAATGTTTTACATCAAAAGCATGTCAAAAGCATCACATCGTTAATTAGTGCAATCAATAATAATGTGATAAAGCATTTCACATTATTCTCGTTCACCCATTTCAAAATGAATCAAAATTCAAAGATTCCGATTTTCTAATCACATATTTAAGAGTTATTTCTCTTTATCATCATATGCATACTCTCATGACCATGACCAATAGTGGAGTGAGCAATACTCAACAACACTTTCTTAATAGCATATGTCTTAGTATGCTTCGAGATACCACTATTCTTCAGAGTTACCAGCATGGTTAATCTCTGCTCTTTTGTCAATCATCACAGCTACCAATTCTTCTCTTCAATCAAGTTAACACTAGAACCAATGTTATACTTGTTCCTACACTTTCGTGTCATATGACCATAGCATAAATATGAAACACATAATCATAATCTTTAGCTAATATTTCTTTCTTTTTTTGAGAAATAATACACATATATCAATATCTACACCTTTAAGTATTATACACAATACAATAACAAAATATGAGAAAATAATATTATATATCCATACTTTATGCAATGAAGAAAATGGTTATCACCCAACATACTAAATTTTAGTTGAAAGAAAATCTTATTCACTCAACAAAAAAAAAAAAAAAAACAACAACCCTATCTTATGGTACCTACCTCGCTAACGCACATGACCACATCAATGTGCATGAAAACTTCAGCCCGACTTTCATGATTTGTCTTGTACTACGCTTATTCCATATTAAAATAATTAAATCCGAATGATACATATAATCAATTACTCTATAAATATAAAGGATTTAAATAAGTGAAATCATCTACAAAATTGGTATTCATAAATTGTGTTATTTTAAACTCATCCATGGGTGCAATCATGCCATGTTATCAAGAGATTTAAGATTTAACAACTAAGCGAACTAAAACTTTCAATGACCTTATCACTTATAGTTTGCATAACAATATCGTTGCTTTATGGTAGTTCTAATAATTAATACTAAATTAAGAATTATATATCACATCAACACATTCACTACTATAATTTAATATGCAATATTTGAATACATTATATTTAGGTTGCAATTTTAAAATTCTGATCCATTTATAAGATAGACGTAAATTAAATTTATTATTAAAATTAAATTCAAATGATCAAATTATAAAATTCAAATATCAAACATCAAGAAAAATACTTATGAGAGAATTAGTGGGCTAGTTACAAATAGTGGAATTAGACCTGGCAATCGGGTCGGGTTGGGTAATTTCGAGTTAGAGATTTCGGTTACGGGTCGGGGCATGTTTGCTTGTCTGATTTCGGGTCAAATATTGACCCAACCCATTTGGTTTTGGGTCGGGTTACAGGTCGTTTGGGGTTATGAGCGTTCTTAGAAATAATATCAAACATGCTTCATATTTTCTTAAAGAACACAAATTTCCACATATGCATGACAATAGTTTACCTAACACATGTCAATTAACATATTCTCAAATCCTCCCATGCTAATGAAATAAAATACAAATTGCGCAAATCATCAAAAACAATCGCAAGAGTAATACTACTGCAAGAAACACATGATATTTTATTATCCTTAAACTCTAAACATGTCATTCAAATCCTTGTGATATTTTTTAAACATCTCACCAATTTATGAGTGATTTTATTATTTTGGGAGTGATATATAAAATGGAACGGGTCTAACGGCTAGACCCGCTAACCCACCCAACCCGACCCAAAAAATCACGTGTTATCGGGTTCGGGTCATTCGAATTTCGGGTTACAAAAATTTCTAGTTTTCGAGCGGTTTCGGTTTGGGTCAACGAGTCGGGTTGTAATTTGCCAGATCTAAGTGGAATAGTCATATGACTTTGTATATTTAAACTCTTTAGTTTTAACATATTTTTCATTTTTGGAATATCTATGAAAAAGGAAATAATGGGTCAAACAAGCCCAAACAACATCGTTGGCCCAACCCAATCGGGTTAACTAAGGCCCATTATCTAGACCAGAGCTGCGGTTATCCCATCATCACAAATAAGAAAAGACCGTAAATTAAAAGGTTCCGAATCCGAACTGTCAGTCAGTTTGGGACTTTGGGTCGATTGATAAGCGAAAAACCGCTGCTTCTCTCTCTGTCTTCTCGAGTAAAACATCCCCAATCTCTCATTCTCTCTCTCTCTCTCTCGGATTATCCCCAAATCCGGCTCCAACGAGCTCTCCCTCTCCACTGGGGAATCCTGCGCGGAACCCTAACCCTAGCCTTCTGGCTATGCCACACTCTCGGTTTCTCTTCTTCGCTGCCTGATAAGCCCTAAGGGGGAGCATCCTTCCTAGGTCGGCAAGACTTCCAGGAGCCGGGAATCTCCCTCTTTTCGAGATTTCGCTTCAATCGATGGAAGATTGACGGGGCTCCTTGTGTCGCGGTTGACTCTGCTTCGTGGAAGAACTCGTGGCGTTCCGGATCAGAGGACCTGATCTCGGCTTCGGTTGTATTGTGTTCGTGGATTGACTGGGGTTAGTTTAATCTTTGTCGCTGCATACTGCTGAGCTCCCTTGTTCGGGATACACACAGTTCGGAGTCGGGGTTGAAGATATCGTCTGGCTGTTAAATCCTGCACCCAGTGGTTGGATCGCCAATTTGGTGGGGTCACAGTTTTCTGTTAAACAGCGTTGTGATTCCGGAGGCGAATTTGGCAACAGTTTGGATGGAGATGGCAGTGGCTTCTTTGTATGGTTCTTGCGGATGCATGCTGGACAGAGTATCGTCGGAAAGCTCCTGATTAGTTGGTTTGGTTTGAATACCTTTTGATTGAGCACTTGGAAGAATCTAGAAGGGAAAAAAGGGTTCAACTTTTGTGTATCCATGTTTCTATTTTATGGTCATTGAGTTGAGTTGAGCTGAATACAAAGGTCCTGTTTTTAGGAGGCCTTTAATTTCTTTCTATTTGGTTTGATTTTGGTTATATATCTAATCTTATAAAAAGGAGAAATGGCAGTGTATTACAAGTTTAAGAGTGCAAAAGATTATGATTCAATCTCAATGGATGGGCCCTTTATATCTGTTGGTACTTTGAAAGAAAAAATATTTGAATCAAAGCACCTGGGCAGGGGTACAGACTTCGATCTGGTGGTGACTAATGCCCAAACTAATGAAGGTTGGTTTCGTTCTTTGCCGTTTAAGTTGTAAATGAAACTGGATTCCAGATATAGATAGATTTCAGGTGGCTTCTTGATGTTTGTGTTAGTTCTCGTTGCGTCCTTTTGAACCCAGGAGTCAGACACCAAGTCATTCTGATAGCCTTGGATTAAGTGCTTTAAATAGTTGAAGCACATGCATTACTTATATAGTTGTCCGCTTTCCCTTCGGTTTTTCTTAGATAAGGAGGTGACATTGTGATCCATGCTTAGTTTTTGTTTAGTGCATCTGGTGAGAAATTTCTCATTAGAGGAGCTGTGCACTATGCATCGTGAAATGATCTTTCGACCTAGGATAAAACTGGCTTTATCTGATTATTCTTGGCTTGTCATGGCTAGGATGGATGGTTGATGACAAGCAGTCGTCTAGGTGAATTATAAATTTGGTTTCATCACTAATTAGGTTTGGTATTTTATGGTTGTGTTCTTCTCTGTTTTACTTTCAGAGTATCTTGATGAAGCATCATTAATTCCAAAAAGTACTGCTGTGTTAATTCGCCGAGTTCCTGGTCGCCCTCGCATGCCCATTGTTACTGAGCAAGAGTACTATCTCAAACCTTAATGTATTGTATAATGTATACTGTTTTGTATCCCCACATTTTGGATATTGGTTGGGCTTCTCGTAACTGTGATCATCCTTGTGACTACAGTCTGTGTTGTTTAACCTTTGTACTGTTAATCGAAGTGACGATGGTCACTGTAACAGTTCTATTGAACAACTCCTTCTGATAGTGTCCACTAGGATGATGCCACGTTACGTGACAGGCCTCTTCCTTATGTAGCCACTTAAACAGATCTTGAGGACATGTATGAGTTTGGCCATTATATTTGCAGGCCAAAGGTGGAAACTAAGGCAAATGATACCCCGCAGGAGAAAAGTGGCTTTGTAGGTGGTGATTCATCTACTTTTCAATATGTAAGTGTCTACACCAACTTGTTACAGATGCTTCACAAGTACAGCAGCCAGCAGAACACTTATCTGTTTCTGTGTATTCCAACTTATGTAGACTGATGAGACCGAGTGGGATGAGTTTGGTAATGACTTATATGCAATCCCGGAAGTCGTACCAGTACAATCAAGCATTGCACCTCCTGAAGCTCCTCCTGCCAGCCAGGCTGAAGAGGAATGCAAGATTAAAGCTTTAATTGATACTCCAGCTTTGGATTGGCAGCGGTAAGCCGCCTTTCATTTGGTAAAATTAGGTTGATGGATTGTTTGTTTGTCACTGCCCATTGTAATTCTGTCACTGAGAACTTATATTTTATACACTTGAATTTTCAGTCAAGGTAATGATGGCTTTGGCCACGGTAGAGGGTTTGGCCGGGGGATGGGTGGTAGAATGGGAGGACGTGGATTCGGTGAGTCATTCTGTATATTATTTACAGTTGTAGGATACTAGAAATCTCCCATAATTTAAGTTGCAGAAACTTGTTTGTTTAATTGTGATAGCTCTTCTTGTGGCGTATAACTTCTTTTTGTTGTTGACTTTGGTTAGGTATGGAGAGGAAAAATCCTCCGCAGGGTTATGTGTGTCACAGGTGTAAGGTACCAGGTATGTAGACGTTTAGTTGATAGTATTTCTCCTTTTTTTATTACTTTAACGATATGTGTGTTCTTAAATTAAATCCTTGTTTCTTTATTCCAGGACATTTTATTCAGCACTGCCCCACCAATGGTGATCCAAATTATGATATCAAGAGAGTAAAGCCTCCAACAGGAATCCCAAAGTCGATGCTAATGGCAACACCAGATGGCTCATATGCATTGCCTAGTGGTGCTGTTGCTGTTTTAAGACCAAATGAGTAAGCTGAGACCCTTTAATTTATTTTCTTTGTTTTTGGGTAGCTTCTGAAATCGCACACCTAGCTAGGCCTTTTTCTCAACCTGTCTTTAGTTTGAAGATTCATTCTGTATCCAAAACTTGTTTCAGGGCTGCATTCGAGAGAGAAATCGAAGGGTTGCCTTCCACGAGACCTGTTGGCGAACTTCCGCCTGAACTTCACTGTCCTTTGTGCAAAGAAGTTATGAAAGATGCTGTGCTGACAAGCAGGTGTTGTTTCAAAAGCTTCTGTGACAAATGTAAGTTTGATCGATCTTCTGTGCTTTATTCTTCCTCTTTAATCTTCACTGTGTTGTCTGCCGAAGTTAGACTACTTAGTTACAGTAGTAATCATAGCCTCATGTGGATTGTGATCAATGCTGCAATGGACATACTATTTGCTTGACCCTGGGTCCTTAACCATCAGCTTTGATAATTTCCGTGTCTCCTCCTATAGGCTACATGACATCTTTCACATGTCTAATTATGTATGCCTTTTTTACTGTTTTCTGACACAGGTATTAGGGATTACATTATCTCGAAATCAAAGTGTGTATGTGGGGCAACAAGTATTCTTGCAGATGATCTTCTTCCAAACAAGACTCTTAGGGATACCATTAATCGTATCTTAGAGTCAGGGAACAGTAGCGCAGATAATGCTGGAAGCACTTTCCAAGTTCAAGGTTTGATTTTTAACATTTTATGAACCTGAGCGGTACTGTCTGTGGACATTTATTCTTTCTGTAACTCGACCCTTTTTTTAAGGACAGATATGGAGTCAGCTCGTTGTCCACAGCCCAAGTTTCCTTCTCCTACACAGTCTGCTGCATCAAAAGAAGAGCCAAGATTGCCTCATCCGTCTGCTGAACCAGCCGCTATGCAAAATATAAAGCCAGCGCCCATTGAGGAGAAGCCTGTTCCTGGACCTGTCCCCCCACCAGCAGTCGAGAAGTCAAGAACTTCTAAGGTGGTTGATGCGTCAGATGCCACACATGAGTCAATGAGCGTGAAGGAGGCAGCAGCATCACAAAGTAGCGCTCCCCTCATGGAGGAAGAAGTGCAGCAAAAGCTTGCTTCTGGCGATGCAGGTAACTTGTTTTTTATTTATCAATTTACTGTCGTGGTCTGCCTTACTATTAGTTTATGATGCTGGAAGCGTAAGAGGTGTAATGTTCGAATTTACTTTTTTGCAGCAAAGAAAAAGAAAAAGAAGAAAGTCCGCATGCCTCCAAATGGTAATTGCCTTATGAAGCTCGTCTGTCTGTCAGTTTTGTTTCCTTTTCGGCTCTTTTTGTATGGCAGACTCCACGTCTGTTTGTTTCAGCTTTCGTATAGCTTGATGACCTGCTTCAAATGCTTATAGCAGATATGTGGAAGGGTGGTCAAGATCTCGGACCCGAGAATTTCATGATGCCTATGCCCCCTGCTGCATTCAATCCTTACATGATGGGTGGGATGCAACCACCGGGGATGGATCCATATATGAATCCGTACAATGGTGGCGCTCCAATGCCATTTATGGGTTATGGCCTCGGCCCATTGGACATGCCTCCATTTGGAGGTATGATGCCACCGGATCCTTTTGCTCCACAAGGGTTTATGAACAATATGATGCCAATGATACCACCTCAGAGGTATGTAACATTCAGACTTCTTTCCTTTTCCCCTCAAATTCTCATTGACTAGGGTATATTAAGCCGATGAATTCCGTTTCTTCATTGACAGGGATCTTGCTGATTTGGGGATGGGAATGGGAATGGGAATGGGAATGGGCATGGGCATGGGGATGGGGATGAATCATGGTCCACCAGCTATGAGCAGAGAAGAATTTGAGGCCCGGAAAGCTGAGATGAGGAGGCGGCGTGAAATGGAGAGGCGAGCTGCTGAAAGGTATGTTTGTGGTCTCCCCCTTTTTCTCTACTGCAATCGGGAAAAAGGAGAAGTTGTCATGGGTATCGTAGGATCTTGATGCTCGATGGGATTGGCAATTTAGTTGACAAGAATCAGTCCAGCAAATGATCGATGATCTTTTATTTCTTGTTTTGATACATCTCATGTGTTTGGTCCCATCCGAGAGGTCGAAGATTAGTCTGCCAATGGTTTGGAATCGGAGCTCGGTTCGAATTTGGAAAAAGCTCTTGATAGCATGCTAATTGTGGACTTGCTGGGTGTGTGCTTGGGTTGAAGTTCTGGGAAATGTAACCTGTGTGAATGTTGTATGTTGATGGGTGCAGCCACAGGGAGTTTCAGAGAGAGCGGGAATTTGGAAGAGAAGTGAGCAGCAGTGGACCTAACGATGGTGGTCCGCCCATGAAATCTGTATGTACTTTTGTTGTGTACTATAATAGAAATCAAATATGTATTTTTTATGAATTATTTGGAATTTCTGTTATTCGTAAAAAAGGAAAACGTTTCTTTAAACAGAATGTGGTAATTTTATTCGATTTTCTCCCTCAAAACTTTTGGCCCAAACCGGTTTCTCACATAGTCAACTTGTAACTATGGACGGGCACCCTGGGCCTGGTATTCTTTGGACCTTTTTTACTTTAAACAATTTCTGGGCCTTAGCTGGGCTGATTGTATTGTGCTGGCTTTTATTAATCGCTCTAACGCATTTGTTCTTCTGTTGTGATTTTTGGTGTGGTAAAGCGGAATGTCGCTCCGCAAGTGAACGGCGATTCTCACCACCACCGTCACCGACCGGGAAGGCCATCCCCTGACCGCTCCGCCGCCAGGGAGCTCGACGGGCCGCCACCACCGCTTCCTCCGCAGCGCTCGTCCAAGAGAAAGTCGGACCACAACGATCATGGCAGCAGCCGCGACAAGGATAAGGATCGAGACTACGACCATCACAACCACCACGAGCACCGAGACCGCGAAAGAGATCACGATCATTCTGATCGCGATCGAGATCACCACCACCATCACCGCAAGCGCTCGGAATCCTCAACTAAGACGGCTTCTGACTCCGCAGCGGCTGCAGCTGCAGCTGCTGCGGCAGATGAACGGAAGCGGAAGGCCAGTGTGTTCTCGCGGATCAGCTTTCCGGAGGGAGAAGCAGCGGCTAGCAAGAAGCGGAAGGGGTCGTCTTCCTCGTCCGCCGCTCCTGAAGCAGCAGCTTCTTCAGCTGCTGGTGGGAAGTCCTCTGCATCGGGCAACGGCTACTACGACAGGAAATCGTCTGCATCGGCTTCCATAGGTGGTGGAGGCAGAAAGAGCAGCAGTGCTGTGGCGGCGGATTATGAATCGAGCGATGATGATGAGAGGCATTTCAAGAGGAAGCCGTCGAGGTATGAGCCGTCCCCTCCCCCGCAGCAGGAGTGGGAAGAGGATGTGAAGCATTCCTCCAGAAGCTCGAGGGACAGGAAGCATAGGGGAAAATGAATGGAGAAGAATTGCTGCAAAGCGCGATCGATTGTGTTCTCCTTTCGCCGGCATGGGTTTCTGCTCCTGTATTTTGTACATGATGAGGAGAATTGAGAGATTTTCCCCCAGTCCTTTGTGGTTTTGGAATGTGGAATTTTCCCATTAACTGATTAAAGATAAGAAAAAAAGAGCAGAAGCCACCCTTGTTGCCTGGCGTCTTTCCCTTTTCGTTTTGACGAGCGCAAAGGAATTGTGCGTTATTTATGTGGTTGTTCCTCTTTGTAATAAGAAATCCTTTTGTTTCTTATATGGCCTTATTTCTTGGCATCGCTCGAGCAAAATGAATGTGTTATTTAACTCGATAGTCATTAAGGGTGGTTAAACGAGTTTTGTAACCCCTCGGTTTGAGTAAACCCACTAGTGAAAAAACTTGATTGGTGAGTTTGGATCACCTGAAGGATTCGCATCGCACTCTTATATGAAAAATAGGAAGGTTTTTGGATATATTCATAAAAACTGACCATTCAATTCTAAAGCAGCAAACAAAGAGAACTTTTGAACCACTATCTAGTGTCTATTGGAGATTGAAAATTTACCAAAAAAATAAAGGAGATTGAAAATCAAATTACAAATAATTTGCTGTATCGTAGTGGTAATAATCGTAAGTTAAAAATGTACAATTGGTTGATGAAATGATGAAATAATTTGCATGGTGCCATAAAAGTGAAATCCACATTCGTAATAGCCTTGGTCCATAGCTATACATGATTAGTGATTTTGCTCTCTTAATCTAAAATGGCCAAATTAAAAGTGTGATTAGTCGATTGCTTCATCAGTTTATGTTTAAGGTTTGGATTTGATGGAAGAAAGTCACACAAGTAATAGCATGCAGATACACACGAGATAATTGTTCTGCATAACAACAAGATGTAGCCGAAGTACGTGCGCAAAACTGATACAAGCGAGCAACACGATGGGGAAAAAAATCACCAACCCTACAACATTTTAAGTCGTCCTTCTTAGATGACGGAACAGAACAAATTGCAGCAACATATGGAACGGAACGGACCTCTTGGACATCATTCAAACAAACTAGCTACTGGAACACCAACGCCCTTCCACCATCCAGTCCTTCTTCACCTGCGGTTCAGCCATGGCCGATAAACAGAGGTTGAGGCAAAATTTTTGGAAAGGCAGAATGGCAAGTGTTCTTCTATTGACCAACAAGAGGAAACAGTGAAATCTGGGAAAATAACCAAATCCTGAAATGTGCATCTAAACGCAGTCTGCAAACGCCTGTCAAAATGAGGAGATAGAGATGATAACTTAAGAACACAACCATCATGGATTGATGTGGAAAACGGCAAGCAATTACTAACACTCAAATAACAAAAATTGTTTATAATGAAACTAAGAAGCTGTCCTGCAATATACTAAGTATTATAACTTGACGTCCTTCACATTGACACAGCATAATCTTCATAGACTCATCCCACTTGACCCCAATGGTTCTACAATTTTGTTTTCCATAATAGTTCCCAGACACTAACTGGGGATTGAGTAAAACGATTTCTAATTCAGGTAGCCAACTTCTGTTAATCAACAGGCCAATGAGATTAACTTCTGGTCCAGGCTTAAATAGACTCTGACTATTAATCTTTACTTCACTCGGAACCACTACAACTGACAAGTATGACCTATGAAAGGTAGTGATAGAACTGGCATTCAATGGACAAGAATGACGGGATAGCTACAGAATACAAGTCACCACTGAAAAAAGTACGAACTAGTAGTTATTACCAAAACTAGACATAGCATTCTGTAGAAACAAGAGTGCTACCTGTAAGAATCTTATGCTCACTTCTGTTAATGGAGTCGCCTATCCAACCTTTCACACATGCAACAAATATGTTCTACAGCAGCACAGTCTTATACATAGCCTACCTATCAGTTAATGAAGTATTCGGTTCCGATGCAACCGACTTACTCCTTATCAGTTACACTTACTAAATGCTAATATATACTCAAAAGTGACTTCCACATCCATCTTCAGCTAATCACCGTAATCAAGCATGCTAGCCAGTCTTAATCTGCAATCTCCTATGTCCCGTCTTACAGCAGTTGTTGAGTTAGTACTACTACAAAACAAATAATAGACAGGCTCTCAGAGTCTCAGTTAGCGAGGTCTTTCGAAAAAAAGCTGAAGACTTTCTTGCATTAACAGATTTCTAACACCGAATTCCATACTCAGGTGTCTTACAACCCATGTTAATTGGGAACTCAGTCAGTCCAATACTCAAACAGAAAGGTACAGGACAGGGATTAAAGAATAGCTGCAACTATGAAAAACTAGAATGAGCTGAACTTCAGCTGGCATCTCAAAAGAGTTGAAAGAAAAACCTGAAGATTGATTTTAAGCTGATTGTGGAATCATCCCAGTCTTCCTGGCATACGCGAAAATCCCGCCGGCCTCAATCACCGGACCGGCGTCCCCAATCGGCTGCAGCTTGTATTCCTTCCCGGTCGTGTGATTGATCAATCGGCTCTCGCCCAGCTCAATCGTTATCACATCCCCAGTCCTGCACTCTTCGCAAACCCTAACCTCGCTCTCCAGCGGATACACCTCCCCCGTCGCCACCGAGTTCCTGAAAAAGATCCTCGCGTACGACTGCGCCACCACCGCCGCCACTCCCGCAGCCCCCAGAGCAACCGGAGCGTGCTCGCGAGACGAGCCGCACCCGAAGTTCTCTCCACCAATCACGATGGAGTACTTCGTCTTCGTCTCGTTTGGCTCGATGAATCTCTTCTCGTAGGAAGCCGGGAGGCCGATTAGGGCGTAGGAGCCGAGCTTCTCGTATTCGGCGGGGTTGGAAGGGACGAGGGTTAGGTACTCGGCGGGGATGATCTGGTCGGTGTCGATGTTGTCGCCGACGACGTAGCAGAGGCCATGGAAGGAGGTAGGTGAGGAGTGAGATTCGGCGGCGGCGCGTGGGGCTACGAAGGATGCGCGTCGGTTGCGGTGGACGGTAGAGTTGGATGTCAGAGGGGCGATGAACGGGCGCGCCGAAGAAATGGAGGCAAATCTGACTGCTTGTGAAGAGGCCGGAGCGATGGAAGCCTTCGTTTCAGCAAATGCGGCGGCGGCGGCGAAGCTCGACAGTGAGGAAGAGTAAGAAACCGCCATGGCTGCTTTCTCTGGGTGCGACCGAGGGAGGAGGAAGCTGCAAGGTGTTGAATGTGTAGAATTGAATTGTTCACGGCTGAGGGAAATTTCACTGCTCCGCCGCCGCCAATCCGCACGGATATTGGTTCATTTCAACCACACGAGGTTATTATTTTGGGCCGCAAATAAAAAGTGGGCAAACAATATGAGCCCATCCCAATTGTACTCTCTAGCCCAACTACTCAATAGCCAATGGCCCGATGGTCAGCCCAAACGAAAAGCTGGCGGCTCGCTAAGCCTTTTTGACAGGCCAAAACGCGGTCAAGATGGACGATCTAGATTTTACGGCGCCGGTCTATAAAATGGCTATTAGGGTTTTGCGTTACAGGTTCGAGCTCCTCCATTTTAAGTGAGCGGAAACCCTAGAAGGAAGAGGCTGCGTTCTGCTGCGATACAATGGGTATTCTCTCACTCTCTCCAATCCTCGTTCGCTTTGATTCTGTTGAAGCGATTCGTGAAGCCTCACGCTGGATACTATTGGCTAACTGTGTGGGAATGGGATTCTGAATCGTGTAATGTGTAAACAGGTGCGTACAAGTATGTCTCGGAGCTATGGAGGAAGAAGCAGTCCGATGTTATGCGGTTTCTGCAGAGGGTGAGGTGCTGGGAGTACCGCCAGCACCCGTCGATCGTTCGGGTCAACCACCCTACCCGTCCCGACAAGGCTAGACGCCTGGGATACAAGGCCAAGCAGGTCAATATTTGATTCCCTGTTCTTTGGATTCGGTTCGACTCTCAGCCTTTCTTTAGTGATAACTGAGCTAGATAGTGAATAGTTCTAGAAACGCGAACCTAATCTGCTGGAGTTTGCACTGTTAGCTTTAGATAATCCCTTGTTTTGGATTGGTGCGATGGGTATTCGTTGTGCTGGTTTAGTAGCATCTTGATGCATGATGACCACTCTTAGAGGATGGTTACCTGAAATGATCAGGTGCTTCCTGAGGCCTGCGAAAGAAAACCACACAGTCGATCATCTGACCTAGTGGGTTGTCATTTTTTACTGAACTCACTTTTGTTTCGATTCGATACAGTCTCTGCTGCTGTATTCTGTTCCGTAGGCGTAAGATGCATTGTAGTTGCTTTCTCGAATGCTTTCTTACTTTCATGTGCTTAGCTTTGTTCGAATTGACAATGTAGGTGATAAAACTTGCCAGAGGACTTGTCTGAGTTTATTTGCATTGCCTTGTGCCTTGTCTTTCTGAATCCTTTTGTTGTTTTGTGTGCATTGGTGTCTTATCATTGATGTTTGATGAATGATGCAGGGGTATGTTGTTTACCGTGTCCGTGTCAGACGTGGAGGCAGGAAGAGGCCTGTCCCCAAGGGTATTGTGTATGGCAAGCCCACCAACCAGGGTGTTACCCAACTCAAGTTCCAGAGAAGCAAGAGGTCTGTTGCTGAAGAGCGTGCTGGAAGGAAACTTGGCGGTCTTAGGGTCCTCAACTCCTACTGGGTCAACGAGGTACGATACATGCATATACAACCTTCAATTATTCTCAGGACTTCGGTTTAACAATTACTGATGAAATATGATTTACTGCCCTGTAATATTCAGGATTCCACCTACAAGTACTTTGAGGTGATCCTTGTCGATGTGGCTCACAATGCCATCCGCAACGACCCCAGAATCAACTGGCTCTGCAACCCTGTCCACAAGCACAGGGAGCTGCGCGGTCTCACCTCTGCTGGAAAGAAGTACAGAGGACTCCGTGGAAAGGGACACTTGTACCACAAGAACAAGCCGTCTCGCAGGGCTACTTGGAAGAGGAACAACACCCTGTCCCTCCGCCGATACCGTTGAGCTTAGTTGGAATTTCTCGTCTTCTTTGTGTTTCTGGCTTGTCAGATTTTGTATGGGGAACATATTGCTTGTCTTCATTACTGAAAATTTTGGATCTGGGATATCGTTAGTATGTTACATTTGGACACACCCGTGAATGAATATTTCTGTTGAAATCAAGCATTTCTCTCCTCTGTATCTGTGGGTGATTTTTGCTTATTGTTATTGCTGTACTCATTTGCTTATCTGATTTTGAAGGTAATGTTCATCAGTGTTTTAGTTTCCGAATCATAAGATTGTGGTTTTGACAGCTGTCGTTACCGACCCATTCTTAAGCATATGGTCAATAACTGATTTAGAACATAAGCTGTGCCATATTTGCGCTACAAAAAGGTTTATACAATTATATAGCCTGTTGGTAGGTTCTACCTAAATATGGTAAAAATACAATTGATAGTTGGTATGTGAAAGGTTGCCAGTACTGTGGTAATAGTTGAAGGTTTCAGACAGTTCCATCTAGATAGCTCTCCTTGAGATTATGAAGTGCTTGCCTGATTGCATCTTCAGGTTGGCTGGAATATTTCAAGCACAATAGCCGTTGGGCAGCCCGACAAATCATCTGCAGTTGATGATGCTTCTCGCAGTTCACTTCCATTCTCTTCCTTTCCTGAACAAATCAAGCTATAGATGTGTTATCACGTAAGTGTCGGAAATCGACATGGGATTCTAAAACTGAGGTGAGGAAAGAAAGCAACCGTTTGTGTGATCTTTGATGTAATGCATTGTGCTGTATCGATCACCGACCTCGGTAATCCTGCTACTTCTGCTAACAAAAGGCCGTAGTGCGGAATATGTCTTGGTCCATCCTTGAGTTTGAACTGGCACCACCAGAAATTATTATTACCAGAATTTGGAGACGAACCTAGAGCTGATGGTGGTACAAATAAAGATGAGTATGTAGATATACCTTGAAATCCAGACGGTTGTTAAGGACATCAACGTCGAAATGAAGAATCCTCACGTTCGGATAGAGAGTTGCCAGCTCGGATAGGTTCTCCATGTGGGTTGCAAAGATTGTATACCTGAAGAGTCATTCAACGAAGCTTCTGTGGGTATAATGATGATTACAGCAAACTACAAAGTTCAGACAAATGTCGGATCTCTATCATAAGAGCATTTTTCTCTGTTACCGATAGACTCGTGTGGTATTAGGCAAGTCTATGAGTGAGAAGCACTTACGCTTTAATTGATAAGAGTTTTTCGCAGCAGCTCCAAGCAATGGAAAATCCATCAGCGGAGGAAGTAGCTCTTCCTAGTTCATCCATAACAATCAGACTTCTACAAAAGCAACAGATTTTGATGAAACAAGAATAGAAACATGTTATTATTTATGGTCTAATTTGCTGCTTCATAATTTATTGGCCAAAAATACGGAGACTGCTGTGTCCTTCACCTTGGGGTAACGTTTTGCATGATGAAAGCTGTCTCCTTCATCTCTGTCATGAACTGTTGCAGCATCAAAGCAAAATAAAATCATTAGTTTTCTGCAAGCAGCAGTGGGGGAAAAGAAATCATTTACCACCATGAAGACAATCTTGCATTTACTGTGTTGGTAACATTAGGTGTTGTGAGGTTTACCGTACTGGAGTTTGATTCTAGGCTATCCGTTGAACCCATCCTTGTGAATATGCGATCAACTATGCGAATAGTTGCGAAGCAAGCAGGAACATAGCAACCAATTTGAGCAAGAATGACTGTAAGGCATACTTGTTGGAGATATGTGCTCTTTCCACTCCTGTTAATGATCAGAAGATCAAACTACTCCATTCAAAAAGGTAACCCAGAAAGCAGAAGTATCAATTGCTTCAAGGAGAAGCAAACCACTAGTAAATGCAAGTTAGAGCATATGAAGTCGGTCCGAAATACTTCTCTGAGGCCATCAGCAACAAGAAAATGGACACGAGAAGGAAATCAACATGAGATGATTAAACAACATGACAGGGAATGTAAACCCAGAGAGTTAAAGCTAGAGTATTCTTACATGTTTGGTCCCATGACAATTAACATGTTTGATGCCTCCGAGATAAAGATACCGTTGGACTGAAGAACAAAAGTAAAATCACTGATGAATTATAGTACTGAATGATGCACAGTTTTGGATACAAAACCAAAAACTACGCAAAATAATAGACTGAACAGCAATGAAATGCAGGAGGTTACTAACAACAAACTCATGGTGTATAGTCTCGAGAATTGGGTGTCTTCCAGAATCAATTGCCAATGGGCCATCATCTGCAAATGAAATCCAGATAATCAGGCATGGAGGTTCTGCAGTCAAAGTTGCAAGATCCAAGATTCGAACTTCCATTGTGGTTTACCAGTAAATTGAGGTCTAGTATATCGGTCGAGAGGCTTTGATGAGATAGTTTGTGCAAATGAATTAACCATCATATCTAAGAGGCACAGGGCCTCAGCCAGAAGCGTGAGTGTAGTGACATCCTCCCTGATGGCATCTACGAGGGCTGGATGTGTTATGCCATATAAAAAGCTTCATAAGTTCTGAACCAATCAACAAGAGAATCTTGAAAGAGCAGAGATGAAATATATCCTTCATCTATATGGAAAATGAAACGGCTTAAACTAAAAGAAATTGAAGAAGCCTGCTACTGTGCATTACAACCTTCAAGGCAAAGTTCTGTTCTTATGTAGCATTCTCCAGCTGCAGACTTATTTCTCACATTAAGCTGCACGTATCATTGAAGAAAGCACGATAAATGAAACATTATTCAGACTCCATCTAGCTCGATTAATGTAAAAAGTAATACATAAAGATGTGGGCATCTTCACTCAGCTAGACAACAAAGAATAAATGTAGACAAATCACTACATTTTGCTTTATGGTTGTTGGTAGGATCTTAAAACAACAATATATGAGAACCAGCTTGTTAGATGTCGACTAATCTGGTCCAAAATGGTAGAAAAACTTTTTTCAAATTGCATGATGTATCGCTATCTAAAATTAACAGCGGAAGACACATTAAGAGCATTGCTTACTGGGCGAGTTGAATTAATACCTTGTGCATGAAGCAATAACCAGATCACATGCCCCATGCAATGGAGGGTATATATACATATGACCATATAATATTCTTCGAATAACAGTAAGTTCCATCCTGATTTACACTCTCTATTCAGGTACCAACTTTCATGTGAGAACATTAGGCAGCCAGTAAGGCAAGGCACTAGCCACATTTTTGTCTATTGATAATTACAGATTCTGAAAACCTCTACTTGATTTGTTCCTCATAAAATGACCATAAAATGTCAAATTCCATAAAATAAATAATTCAGCAATCAATCATAGTGAAACCACTACATTGCTATGGAATTGCTACTAAAGAGACACTTACAGAAGCAAGTTCTAGGCTTGTGCAGTGTAGATGGTTTCCATGTTTTACGACCTGAATAGTTCACAAGAACGTTAGAGTCACAGCTAAGAGGAAGCTTCACAAGATAAACAGCTTTAGACATTTTTTTATGCAAGGAACCTGTATGAATTTGCTAGTAAGCTTTCCCTGAGCATCCTTTTGTGGAATGCTGAAGTAAAACCCTTGCTTGTTATTAAATGAAAGTTTCAAATTTGGTAGTCCAAATTCTCCACGATACTTGTTCGCGAGGTTGTGTATAGCTGTAATATCCATGTAGGTAGATTGGATGACAGATCATGAAAAAGAACAAAAGAAATAGAAAGATGCAAACACAATTATGTAGCGAACGACTGACAAGGGAATGAGGAGAAAGGAAAACTAGAAAACCTTCGCTTGTATCACAGAATGTTCTCCTTGCAATATCTAGAAGTCCATCAATCCCAGCTTTGACTGCAAAGCATTGCTGTGTTCGGGCCACAAAAGGGACACGTGCATGAAGAACATCTTCATCGAACACCTCGCAAATTCTGTGAGTGAATCACTCCATCATATTTTGAAAGCTTTAGACTTGATTAAGAAAACACTATAATGTGAAGCACGGTGGTTGCAGTTACCTGTTTCTGATGGTAGAGTAATCCTCATTCTCACACACAGTTCTAAAAACATTTGACAGAAGAAAACAACTTGCATCCTTCAAAACCTGAATTATTCAGAAGTAAAAGATTTTCAGACAAGTTTGGGACACACATACTATTTGTGTACGTGATGCAAACCAAAATTCACCTTCCCAAGCAGAGGTAATGCATCCAAAGTTGTTTTAAGCACAATAATGTTTGATATCAACACTTGGCTTTTCTTGAAATTGTCAACACCCATAACCTCATTTGTTACTTTCTTGGGCTTGAAGCAGAAGTTACAGAGTACTCTATCTGAAAAAAGAAGAGGAAAAAGTGGTAGTCACTAGCATGGGAGATGGACCAGCATTGAACGAGAAAGAAGAGTAGAGAAAAATCAAGATGAATGCATATTGTTTACTATATATCTATATGGTGCTGTACTGCTGTATATTCTAGTTTTACTCACCAGTCTCTTTTGGAAATTTCCGGAGAACCTGAGTGAGTCCGAAGAATAGCTGTTCGTTCTTCATCAGCTCATCCTGAAACCAAATGGTAAGATATGCATGATCACATCACTTCAGTAGAGTTGATCAATTCAAGAAGAATATTTGCAATTATCAATGTAAGGGATGATAAGATGAACATAAAGTACGGACAAGTGAATCACAACAATTCTTTTGGACACCTTAGACCCATGATGGCACCCATACATCGCTTACTAATTGGCTGAAAGCTTTGGCAGCTCAGAATTTCTTCAGCACACTCTCTCCTAAGTGTTGTTAGGGAGATTATACTTGTACAGCAGATGGTGAAAACAAAAGCAAAAACAATTAACTTCCAGAAATATCCTCTTTGACAGCATTAAAACTATCATAATTTCAGCAAACCCAATGCTGAAGCCTATCCTTGGTGAACTAAGCTAATGCATGCATCTAAAAATCTTATGTTTCAATAACAGTTCAACATAATCATTTTGCCCACATTTTTAACTTGAGTTGATTCTGGGGCTTGTCGCTGTCAGACTTGCTAAAGACCTCAGAACTTGGAGAAAAACAAAATGAGTCTCGAAGACACTCAGAGTGTTGATAGCTTTTAGATTCTTAATTGGTGTAACATTGATGATGCATGTAATACTTACAAATATATTTAGAAAAGTTGATTCTGACAGGGGAAGGACGAATGGAATGAAATAACAATTTGTTAATATAACAGGAACTTCAAAGAGAATACTTAAAACGGACCAGGCAATCGAGGCGAGTGTTGATAGTTTCGGTGTCTTTTAAGGGCTGCAACAGATTGGCACGAAGGAGCCTGGTTCTGAAGATAAATTACATAAGTAAGCTTTATACGCACATGGTAGATATGATCGAGCACTAACTTGAAGAATTTACATATCTACAAATTGATAGGACACTTAAGCTTCTAATTACTGTGTATGAGTAAGCTTCAATTGTGCTGTGGGATGAAAGATTCAATATAGGATAACCCTCATACCCTCCTATGGTCTTTGTTGTCTTGAGCATTTGGAAAAGACTTCTTTTTTTGCTGGTTGTGCCCAAAAGTGAAGAGTGAAATGGCTCAATTATTTCCAAGTTGTGAACACTGCAAGAGATCCCATTTGTAAATCAAACAAAGTTCTAGAGAAGAATATTACTATGATAATTTTGCATTTGAGATTGTAAAACATAAGAATATATCACACTGAAACTCAGACAAAATCCAAATAAAGAACAGTTTACCTAGTTGCATCTATGCTCATGTGATCAAATGATCCGTTAAAGGTAACCTGGAGAGCAGCAGAAGTTATGAGGGAATCAGTCTCCATTTTGCCTGTTGGGAATGATGTCATGACCACAGAGGCAGATGCCTTTACAGGATTTAATGAGCAGCTGTAGCTTTTTCCAAGTCAACTTCGCACAGATAAGAATGGCCAATTTAAGTGAATCATATCATATAAGCTCGCTCTGATAATCATATTGATGAGTATCAATGTCAAGATGCCTAAACTGAAAAAAGATTTTAAACTAGATAAAAAAGACTCAGTTGCATTGCTGAGGGATCCAGAGTTGCAGCTGATGGAAAAATGGCATCCTTGTCTCAAGGCTAACTGTAGGGGGAACCTATCTCTTGATGAACATACCGACAAGGAGTGATTTGTCACGATAAGTCCTTTCTCAGCTTCTATCCTGCGGACGACCCATTAAAAAACTCATCTTAGATAGAGTGTTAATTCAATAAACTTACGGTCAATGGCAAAATGTACGATGTCAATGTTCAAAATCCATAAACAAACAGGTGATAATTCCCAAAAAATCAATGTTCCAGACTTGAAATGTGAAACATAACCATGAATTACAGCTTAGAGCAGAAACCACTTAAAATACCACTTGATTGTAGCAGCAGCGGCAGCCAAACAAAGATAATATTGTTTGTAGTAAGTCTCTAGACTGAGGGCTGACGGCTCCTTTGCTGCTAAACTTTTCACTAGGACGGCACCCTGGAACCCGAAGCAATAAAGTCGAACTGTTAGTAACCTGCATCCGTATAAAGCACACCATGAAAGAACTTAGAAAGCAATCCTGACCTTGGTATCATCAAAACATCCACGGGCCATTACAACCTAAAACAGAAAAAAAAAACAACTAAGGAAAGATTTAACTGTTGAAATCCACAGCTCCACAAAGATAATGCATGCATTAAGATCTCGCAGCTCACCTTCCTGATATGTCCACAGAACTTGTCAGCCAATTCTGAAACTCCACCCATCCCATCAGCTGCCAGTTTGTTGGGAGGTACAATTATCACCATGGGATCGTAAAATTGCAGCAGAGTTTGGGTGTTCTGATACGAGCCACTGGTTTCAATGTACTGCGAAAGATCCAGAGAAGCTGATCTCAAATTAAATGCAGCCATTCCAACCTGCAAGTCCATCGTCATCACGTCTCAATTAGACAAGCGACGTACGGTTGTCACCACAACTTCTAGGACAAACTACCGCAAATTTCAAATTCGACGATGTAGCTTTCACATTAACGCAATCATCCAAAGCAACAAGCAGTTCTCAGAATCAACACAAATTTCTTCCTTCAGGACGTCCTAGTTTTTGAAATTGTGGAAGAATCACGACTGCTAATTTCAATTAGCACAGTGTTAGTAGTATCCGACTGCAGAAATTTTCCATGGCGGTCGGCAAGCAAGAGAGCGTTCTAACATCGCCCAAAATTAGCGGAACTGAGCTTCACAAATGGAGATCGAGATGCGATTTCGCAGAATAAGTAGTAATTTCCATCGTTGAAGAAGAGAGGAATTGAAAATGAACCAGTTGGCCAGTGTTTTTCTTCTAATTTCCAGAGTTTTCGCAGCAACCAAACAGGAAGTTTGAGTACCTCTTTGGCTCTGTTCTCGATGAGGCTGATCACGATGCTGGATCTCTCTCCGTCGTCTTCCATTTCTCTCCGACGCTTTACAGAAGGGAAACAATTCACCAGGGAAAAGAGAAAGTGAGAAACTCAGAATTTGGGCGCCAACTCGTTCCTTTTTATAATACAGAACTAAGAGAAACTTTGCAAGGGTTTTAGAAGGGTTGATCCTCTATCTCATTCGAAGTCATCATGTTTCATTATATAGGTTAGTAGAAAACAAAGAAAATGGATTACAGAGCACTGTCACTTGGCTGCTTTCCATTTGTCCATTTTAAAATTTAAACAGTAATTAGAAATGGCTAACTGCCTTTTACACACAACTAATATAAAACGACGTAGTAATATTAAAACTCTCCTGAAACTCCAATGACAGCTGAAAACGTTTCTTCCTTCTCACACGTTTCGACCTGCCTTCTTCTCCTTCAATCCTTCTGCAATCTGGATTTTCATTCTGTCAGCCTCCCTCAAGTTGTGGCAGTCACTTTGACTCCCAACTTGATCAGTAAGTTCTGCATACGTGCTCTATCCAATCCTTTCGTGAACAGGTCTGCCAATTGATTGAATGTACTTACATGATGTAGCTTGATCAATCCAGTCTTGATACGTTCCCTGGTCACATGCATATCTATTTCAATATGCTTTGTTCTCTCGTGGAATACTGGATTCTCTGCTATATGTATTGCAGACCTGTTGTCACAATAGATTGAAATAGGTAAAGGCACTTTCACACTTAACTCAGCCAGTAATCCCTTCAACCACTCAACTTCACAAACCAAAAGAGCCAAGGCCCTGTACTCAACCTCTGATGAAGATCTGGACATTGTGGTCTGCTTTTTACTTTTCCAGGTCAACAAAGAACTTCCTAGGAAGGTGCAGTACCCAGTTGTTGATCTTCTAGTGTCTGGACAACTAGCCCAGTCAGAGTCTGTAAATCCCATTAGTTTCAGGTCTGCATTGCTGCTGAAATGTATGCCTTGTCCAAGGTTGTTCTTCAAGTACCTCAGCACCCTGTAGGCTGCTTGTAAATGATCACTACATGGCTGTTTTTGAAACTGACATAATTGTTGGACAATGTATCTCAGGTCATGTCTGGTAATTGTTACATAGTGTAACCTACCAATTAACCTTTTATACACCTCTCCATCCTCCAGTGGTGTTCCTTGGTTAGCAGCAAGCTTCACCTTAGGATCTGATGGTGTGATGCACCCTTTAGCTTCCAAATATCCAGTATCTTTTAGCAATTCTAGTGCATACTTCCTTTGACAAACACTGATTCCATCTGCAGTCCTGTTTACCTCCATACCCAGGAAGTATTGTAGAGGTCCCAACAGCTTTATCTTGAACTCCTTGCTCAAAGCCTTTTTAATCTGTTCTATGTCCTTTGGTGCATCCCCACCTATGATTATATCATCTACATAAACCAACAACACCACAATTCTGCCATGTATCCATTTGGTGAAGAGAGAGTAATCTGAAGCTGACTGGGAAAAACCATTTTTCAGTAGAAACCTTGTTAGTCTTGCAAACCACTGTCTTGAGGCTTGCTTAAGGCCATACAGTGATTTCTTAAGCCTGCAAGCCATTCCCTTTGGATCAACACCCTGCAGATCAAGTCCCAGAGGTATTTTCATATACACCTCTTCTTCCAAATCTCCATGGAGAAATGCATTTGAAACATCTAGCTGTTCCAAAGTCCAGTTCTTGACAGATGCAACTGCCAAGAGTGCTTTTACTGAGTTGATTTTAGCTACTGGTGAAAAGGTGTCTAGGAAATCAATTCCATAGACTTGAGTATATCCTT
The DNA here is from genome assembly GCA_964030455.1 of Linum trigynum. Lineage (NCBI taxonomy): Eukaryota > Viridiplantae > Streptophyta > Magnoliopsida > Malpighiales > Linaceae > Linum > Linum trigynum. The sequence goes on from OZ034816.1 coordinate 14,226,465, forward strand.
TTGCAACCAGTCTAGCCTTAAACCTCTCTATAGTACCATCTGCTCTCCTTTTAATTTTAAATACCCACTTATATCCAATGGCCTTCTTGCCATCTGGTAACTTCACTATATCCCACGTTTGGTTTTGCTCTAAGGCACCAAGTTCCTCCTGCACTGCCCTGTTCTATACATCAGACTGCATTGCTTCATAATATGTGGATGGTTCAATCTGAGAAATGACACTCAGAGCAAATGCCCTGTCAGCAGCATTCAAGTGGTCCAAGTCAAGATATGTAGGGTGTTTAGATGCTGCTGCACATGATCCAAAGGATCCAAAACTGAGATTAGGATCCAGTTCACAATTTTCAAACCTAGCAGGTAACTTATGAGATCTCTGTGGCCTTACTGGAGGAGGTTCATAGTCCTATTGAGGTTCTAATTCTGTATCCATCTCATGGTGCTCTAGACTATAGGGTGAATCAGAAGCCATGGTGTGTTTAGATGCTGCTGCACATGATCCAAAGGCTCCAAAAACTGAGATTAGGATCCAGTTCACAATTTTCAAACCTAGCAGGTAACTTATGAGATCTTTGTGGCCTTACCGGAGGAGGTTCATAGTCCTGTTGAGGTTCTAATTCTGTATCCATCTCATGGTGCTCTGGACTATAGGGTGAATCAGAAGCCATGGTGTCATTATCCTCATCAGCCTCAGCTGCATCTGGAATAGGTATGGACTGGCCCCCATCAGCAGAGGGTGAGACAGGGGGTGAAGAAGGAATCAATAGAGCTGGAGTAGTAAAAGGGGGGGGGGGGAAGTAGATGAAGATGGTGGATCAGAAGTGGAAGGAGAGGCAGCTTCTTGTGATGGGGAGGGTGAATCATGTCTAAAGGGAAGAATAGATTCATGAAACACAACATCCCATGATACAAAAACTTGATTTGTTTGAATATCAAGTAGTTTGTAGCCTTTTAAACCAGCAGGGATACCTAGTAAGACACATTGTCTGGATCTAGCATCAAATTTGGTCCTGCCAGCAGCCACTGTACTTGCATACACTAAACAACCAAATACCCTTAGATTCCCTAAGAAAGGAGCTTTCTTATACAGAGCTTCATAGGGTGATATGTTCTGTAGAACAGGTGTGGGAAGCCTGTTAATAAGGTAAACTGCATGAAGGATGCAGTCACTCCAATACAACAGTGATATACCAGATTGAAACCTTAATGATCTGGCAACATTCAAGATGTGCTGATGTTTGCGTTCCACCCTAGCATTTTGCTCTGGGGTGTAAACACAAGACATCTGATGTTCTATCCCTTCTGCCATATAGTAATCACACATGTCAAACTCTTTACCCTGATCACTTCTCACTACCTTCACTGTTGTTCCAAACTGGTTCTTAACCAGTTGGCAGAACCCTTTAAACAGATCTCTTGCCTCACTTTTATGTTTCATCAGGTAAACCCACACAGCACGTGTACAATCATCAACCACAGTTAGGAAATAGACATAACCATCATAGGAAACAACAGACAATGGACCCTAAATGTCAATGTGAATTAACTGGAAAGGTTCTGTTGCATGACTGGTACTATGAGGAAATGGTTGTCTCTTGTGTTTAGATAGATGACAGACAGTATAATGTTTTGATTTGGAAATAGAAACAGTAGAATCTAGATTGTGCAACAAAGTTTGCCTATCACTACTAGGATGTCCTAATCTCCAATGCCATAGGTCAACTTGATGAGGTTGGAAGTTGTGGACACTGGAAGCTTGAGGGAAATGGACTGGATGTGTAGTAGAATGGTTGGCAAGACTGAGTTGATAGAGGCCTCTAGATTCTCTTGCTAAACCAATCGTCGTCTTGTTTAGTAGGTCCTGAATTTGGCAAAGATCAGAGTGGAAGTGTAAGGCTAGAGGAAGATCATGAGTAAGCCTACTGACAAAAACTAGATTGAAAGAAAAGCTGGGAACTAGGAGTACATTATACAAATGTAGTCCTATTGGAAGTCTAACAGTGCCTATGTGTGAGACTGGAACTTTAGTTGTGTTTGGAAGATGCACTTAAGTGTCCTGAACTTGCTTATGATCAACAAATAAAGCTAAAGAACAGGCTATGTGGTCTGAGGCACCTGTATCTAGGATCCAGAAAGTTGCTTTGTTGTTGCTATCTAGGTTTGATAAGGAAGAAATGACATATTTACCTGAATAGTTGAGAAAGGGTGGTAAATATTGTGACACAGAGAAAGCTTGGTGTCGAATGGAAGGGGAACTAGGAGGGGAAGGTGATGAATTTGGTACAGAAGGAGCACCAGCCTGCAACATGTACCTCAGTTTTGTCATTTCCTCAGGTGTAAATCCAAGTGTAGTTCGACTTACAGTGCTAGTTTCAGTGCTGTAATTAGCTTCAGTTTGACTATCACTCCCACTTGAACTCCCTTGAGAAACTGATCCAGCAAACCTTTGGTTTCCAGACTGTGATTTTCCTTCTTTCTCAGCAGCGTCTTTCTTCTTTTTCAATCTCTAGCATTCTTCTATGTAATGGTTATTGCGCTTGCAGAACCTACAGAACTTCTTCCCTTGTCCCTGGTCTTCCACTTCATTGTCACGGGTTCCTTCTCCTCCAACTGCTAGAGCAACAGACTGCCCCTTTTTAGTTCCACCATGTGCTTTCAGTTCTTGCTCATACTGCAATAAATCATCAACAACTATGGTGACTGTTGGCAGTGGTTTCAGCATAAAGAGCTGCTTCTTGATGATCTCATAATCTGGGTTTAGACCCCTGAGAAAACGAATCAAGTAATCTGTCTCTTGCTTCCTCTCAAATGCTTCTACTGCAGTGCAGGGATTGGTATTTCCTGGAAGACAGTTGCAGGCTACAATTGGGTTATACTCAGTATAATCATCTCACAGCCCCTTGATTTGGGTATAGTACTGGGTGATGGTAAGATTTCCCTGTTTGCACTTGTGAATCTCGTCTTCCAGGTTAATCAGTCTATTAGCATTCAACTGACCAAATCGTCTCTTAAGTTCATCCTATAGAACCTTAGCATTGTCATGCCTCATAACTGAACGCCTAATATCTTTGTTCACAGAGTTCAAAATCCAGGTGAGAACCACTGTGTTACATCCATCCCACAAATGGAATTGTGGATCTGTAATTGCTGGTCTGGGTAAAGACCCATCCACAAAACCCATTTTGTGCTTCGTTTTCAGAACATTTAACACAGATCTACTCCACATGCTGTAATTATTCCCATCCATCAACTCAGAAACTATGGGTAAGCTCAGATTCTCGTTTGGGTTTAGGTAGAGAGGGTTACCAAACATGATGACCTCAGGATTGGCCTGGCTTGTGTTGCCTTCACTTCCAAAAGACCCAAACTGCATATTGAGCGGATCTGTGACTCGTCATCCGCTGCCGGAGGTTGGCGGAGTGTTGGGTTGCAGCGTGCCCGACATTGCGGTGTCCCTTTAGAACTACCGCTCTGATACCATAAGAGAAACTTTGCAAGGGTTTTGGAAGGGTTGATCCTCTATCTCATTCGAGGTCACCCTGTTTCATTATATAGCTCAGCAGAAAACAAAGACAAAATGGATTACAGAGCACTGCCACTTGGCTGCTTTCCATTTGTCCATTTTAAAGTTTAAACAGTAATTAGAAACGGCTAACTGCCTCTTACACACAACTAATATAAAACGACGTAGTAATATTAAAACTCTCCTGAAACTCCAATGACAGCTGAAAACGTTTCTTCCTTCTCACACGTTTCGACCTGCCTTCTTCTCCTTCAATCCTTCTGCTATACTGCGCTCACATTTTCAAAATTTAGCGCGGTGACGAGGCAAAAATAACAAAAAAATCCTTTCGAGTTTTGAAAAAAGAATGAGCAAGCTGAGCGAGAGCGCTTCGGATTGAGTTCTTCAATAGAAAGCTCAACTCAAAGGCGGATTGGGTGGCTAGGTCCCGTGACAGGAATCAGCTGCCACCTGACTGGATCCATATCCTTGAGATTGTTGCTCCCCAATTGTAACCTTTGGTTTCTTCCACATCAAGTAATGAAAAAAGTGTCTTACTGTAAAAAAAAAAAAACTGCGAGCGAGAGCGCTTTGGAGAACTTGTGTATGTGGCAGGCAATAGCTAAAGCAATTGAAATGAAGTGGCGTCAACGGATGAGATGAAGTTGAAAAACGAAAAAGTGACTTCCTCTGCAGCAAGCCAAAAACAGCTACGGTAAATCCATTCGCGCTTGGTTACATTATGCCTTGAGAAGTCTGTGTTTTTTTTTCCTGGAAAACTGACGACCAAGTATGTGCAGCTGAAGGACTCGATCTCTTCTTTCCATGTTTTCCGAGTAACCACTCCGGCTACCAGTGCGTATGTGGAATTCAGTTATCAGAGCGCTTACACAGAATGGATTATCCTCTGAAGCTCTGGAGCTTTACTCCCGCATGCAAGAGCTTGAGGTCAGGCCTGATTCTTATACTTTCCCGTCGGTTATCAATGCTTCTGCAGCGTTATTGGATTCTGAAACGGGTTAGGGTTGTGCATGATCGGGCAGTGGAGATGATTTTTGGATCTGAATGGATATATATGCTAGGTTTGGTGATTTGGCCAAGGCCCGGAATGTGTTCGAGGAAATGCCTCGCAGAGATCTTGTGTCATGGACTAGCTTCGTTTCTGGGTATACTAGAAATGGGCACTGGGAGGAGGCTTTGGAGATTTTCGCGAGTTCAAAATGGTTGGTTGAAACCAGATACTTTTACTGTATCAAGTGTTCTGCCTGCCTGTGGTGGCTTGCTTGACATTGACGGTGAGGTGGTCCATGGGTTGGTTGAGAAGATGGGGATGAAAGCTGGCGTTATAGTGAACAATGGATATTTTTCTATGTATTTTAAGTTTGATCAATTGGTGGATACGCAAAGGATATTTGATGAAATGGTCACAACGGATACTGTTAGTTAGAACATCTTGATTTGTGGATATTCTGAAATGCAGTTGTTTGTATAGTCGATCAAGTTCTTCATGGAGATGTTTCATATGTTTAGACCGGATTTGTTGACAATCACTAGCGTTCTCGGTCCCTGTGGTCAATTAAAGGACTTGGGACTAGCAAAATTCGTTCATAATTATATGAAGGATAATGGTATTGAATGTGATGTCACTGCTACTAACGTACTTAATGATACCTATGCAAACTGTGGTGATACTTCGGCGTCAAGGGGAGTATTCAATGCATTGTGATGCAAGGATTCCATTTCGTGGAACTCTACGATAAGTGCTTACATTCAGAATATCAGTTATGGTGAAGGGATGAAAGTCTTCAAAATGATGAAGAAGGAACTTAAGCCTGCTTCTGTTACTTGTATAATGATATTGTTAATGTTTGCTAAAGCAGCTGATTTGGACCTTGGGAAGCAAGTCCACTGTGCTGTGGCTAAATTAGGTTTTGACTCGGATCTGGTTGTTGAGAATGCATTGCTTGATATCTATGCGAAGTGTTGGAGAATGGATGATTCGCTCGCGCTTTTCAGGAGCACGAGAAATCGGAAAGTGGTGTCATGGAACACCATCATTGTAGCACGTGGGCAAGGAGAAGACTCTATCTTAGCATTCCGGATGATAAACCAGATGGTGAGTGACAATTTAATGTCAGATACAACGACAATGTAAGTTGTATTGCCGTATGGTCCTTGCTAGCTGCCAAACGGCAAGGCAAAGAAATTCGTGCTTCAGTATGAAGTTAGGATTTAAATGAAACGTTTCAATTGGGAACACACTGGTTGAAATGTACTCCAAGTGTGGTAATCTAAGTTATGCAGTTAAAGTTTTTCAGCACATGAAAGCAAAAGATGTTGTGACCTGGATTTCGTTTGATATCAGCATGTGGGATGCACGGTGAAGGAAAGAAAGCACTGAGAGTTTTCACGGAAATGAAAAAAGCTCATGTAGCTCCTGATCATTTGTAGCCATCCTCTATGCATGTAGCCATTCAGGTTTTGTAAATGAGGGTCTCGCTTGTTTTTACCAGATAGAGAAGGATTATGACATTGAGCCAAGAATTGAACATTATGCTTGTGTCGTTGATCTTCTGTCTCGATCTGGGAAGTTATCTAGAGCCGAACTCTTCATCAGTTCTATGCCAGTGAAGCCAGACGTAAACATATGGGGAGCTTTACTTGGTGCCTGCAGAGCATGTGGAGAAACAAAGATTGTGGAACGTTTGTCACAGCATATTATGGAATTAGAATTGGATGATCCTGGCTATTATGTTCTAGCATCCAATGTTGTTGCTGGTTTTGGTAAGCGGGGCAGGTAAAAGTTATACGAAAATCCGAAGAAGCCCAATGATAGAAACTAGAAATGTGAATTAGGGATTGGGAGAGAAGAAATTAGGGATTCAAGAGATTGGGGAAGAACAAGAGAGAAAGAGGGATTAGGGATTTGGGAATTCTTTGATTATTATTGCCTAATCTGAAAAGTACGTTGCTGAACCCTTAAATAGGAGTTCTGAAGAACATAAAATAACAAATATGCCACTGGTGGCCCGACCCCCTTCACCCAACCTGCTAGGGCGGGTTTCTATCATCCCTTCCCTCTTCAGAACCGACCTTGCCCTCAAGGTCTAACGTAGGGTACTTCTCACGCAGCATCGCAGTCTCCTCCCAAGTTGCGTCCTCCGGCTCGACATGCCTCCACTGGACCAAGCTTTCTTCGATGAGTCGGCCCTTCTTCTTGGTCCAGCGTGTCTCTACCACCCGCAAAGGAGTCAGCTCCAAGTCTCCATCTGCATTAACCGGGGGTGCAGTAGTCTCCACTCGATCCGCCGTGCCCTTGTAGCGCTTTAACAAGGAAATGTGGAATGTCGGATGGATACGGGCATCTGCCGGCAGCTGCAATCGGTAAGCCACTGGGTTGACCTTCTGCAGAATCTCATAGGGCCCAAAGTATCGAGCGGCCAGCTTCTGATAAGCTCGTCTGAACACGGTCGCTTGTCTGTAGGGGTGCAATCGCAGCAGCACCAGGTCCCCTACCTCGAACTCTTCCTCGCGCCTACCCGAGTCCGCCAACTACTTCATCCGGTTGTTGGCAGTAGCCAGGTTAGCCCTTAACTGTCCTATGGCTTCATCCCGGTTACCCAACCACCTGTCGACCGAATCGACCGAGCTACTCCCATTCCGGTACCGCACCAGAGATGGAGGTGGCCTTCCGTACAGCGCCTCGAATGGTGTGGTCCCTATAGCTCGATGGTATGTGGTGTTATACCACAACTCAGCCCACGGAACCATGGCCAACCAACTCCTCGGCTGCTGGTGTGTGAAACAGCGGAGATACTGCTCCAGGTGCCGGTTAATCACCTCTGTCTGACCGTCCGTCTAGGGATGGTACGCTGAACTCATCCGTAGTGCCGTCCGGGCCATGGTGAACACCTCCTGCCAGAAGTGATTGAGGAAGATAGGGTCCCGATCACTGACAATCGTCCTGGGAAACCCGTGGTGTCGCACCACCCCGCTCACGAACTGCTCAGCTACTCCTCGCGCCGTGTATGGGTGAGCTAGGGGCATGAAGTGAGCATATTTCGTGAGCCGATCCACCACCACGAACAACACCGTCTTCCCTCCTGAAGGCGGCAAGCCCACGATAAAATCCATGCTGATGTCTTCCCAAACCCGCTCCGGCACTGGTAATGGCTGCATCAGCCCGGCCGGTCGCAGTTGCGAAACCTTCACCCTCTGACAGGTATCGCAGGAAGCCACGTAATCCTTAACCGCCTGACCCATCTTAGGCCAGTAAAAATGTTCCCTGACCCGACGTAGGGTCCGCTCTACCCCCGAATGGCTGCCGAAGGGTGCATCGTGGAACTCCTGTAGGATAGTAGTGACCAATGAGGATCCTGGTGGGAGGACCATGCGCCCTTTGAAGAACACCAGACCCCCGCGGAATGTGTAGTTCCCCGGCTCCTCACTCACTGCAATGTCTCGACACTCCTGCAGGTACGGATCTGTCTCTGTGAGAGCCCGCAGCTCATCCCAAAACTGTGGTACAGGCCCGGTCACTGCCGCCAATACCTCTCCACCCTGACACCGCGACAGGCTGTCGGCCACGACGTTGGTAGAGCCTGGCCGGTAGTGAATCTCATAATCGTATCCCAGCAACTTCGAGACCCACTTGTGCTGATCTGGCGTCGAGAACTTCTGGCTCAAGAGATGCTTCCGGCTCTGGTGGTCCGTGTATATGTGGAACTTGTGTCCCAGTAGGTACGGCCTCCATGCCTGAACTGCAGAGATGATGGCATGCATCTCCTTCTTGTAAGTCGACCAAGCCTCTTTGGTCGGTGCTAGGGTCCGACTCATGAAGGCGATCGGATGTCGGTCCTGAGATAGTACTGCTCCAATTCCCCGCCCCGATGCATCGGCTTCGATCACGAACGGTTTGGAGAAGTCTGGCATCGCTAGCGTCGGGGTTGTCGTCATGGCCCGCTTTAGATCCAGAAATGCTTGCTCAGCCGTCGGGGTCCACTCAAACCCTCCCTTCTTCAGTAGGTTGGTCAACGGTCTCGCAATCATATTGTACCCCTGCACAAATTTCCTGTAGTAACCGGTCAAGCCCAAGAACCCGCGCAACTTTGTTACATTGGTCGGCACTGGCCACTCAACCATAGCTCGAACCTTGGACTGATCCACCTGTACCCCCTGCGGCGTCACTATGTGGCCCAAATACTCCACCTCCTGAACTCCAAATGCACATTTAGAAGCTTTGATGTAGTACTGGTGCTTCTTCAGTATTTCAAATACAGCCTGTAAATGGCGCATGTGGTCCTCCCAACTCGGACTGTATACTAGAATATCATCAAAAACACCAGGACATACCGTCGCAGCAGAGGTCGGAATATGTCATTCATGGCCGCATGGAATGTGGACGGGGCGTTACATAACCCAAACGGCATCACTAAGTACTCGTAGTGCCCGTTATGCGTCCTGAAGGAAGTCTTGTGCGTGTCTTCCTCCTGCATCCGGATCTGGTGATACCCGGCCCTCAAATCCAACTTGGTGAAGTAGGCCGCCCCGTGTAGCTCATCCAACATGTCATCTACTGTCGGGATGGGGAACCTGTCCTTCACTGTTGCGTCATTGAGAGCTCGATAGTCGGTGCAGAACCTCCAAGTTCCATCCTTCTTCTTGACCAACAAGACTGGTGAAGAGAAAGGGCTGGTGCTCGGCCGGATCAGTCCGGTCTCCAACATCTCTGACACCTGTCTCTCGATTTCCTCCTTCTGTGAGTGTCCATAATGGTAAGGTCAACATTCACTGCTTCCACCCCCTCCTTTAACTGAATCCGGTGGTCCACCTCTTGATGTGGAGGAAGTGTAGTCGGGCTTTGGAACAGCTCCAGGTACCTATCCAATAACCCTTGTAGCTCGGCGCTGATCTCTGTCTTCGCCGTCTCGGCCAGCGGCCAACAAAGCACGGCCAGATCGGCCTCCCCTCCCGGCGCGCATTCCCGAATGGAGATGGGCCCTATCGCCGCCGTGAGCCCTTGCAAGGTCCACTCCTTATCCCTCCACTTGAAACACATGGTCAAACTTCTCCAATCGCTAATTACCGGACCCAAGCTTCTCAACCACGGTATCCCGAGGATCACATCGAACCCCCTGATTGGCAGCACATACAAGTCGGCCGTGATGTCTAACCCCTGAACAGTGAGAGTCATACCTCGGTACACCTGCCTGCACCCCATGGGTACTCCATTTGCGACTTTGACGGTGATCGAGTTGACCGCAGTGGGCTCCTGGCTCAATGTCTTGGCTAACTCCAGGCTGATGAAGTTGAGAGACGCGCCACTGTCGACTAAGGTCATGGTTGTCCGTCCCTCCACTGCTGCCCGGAACCGCAGCGTCCCCGGCGAAGCTTGCCCCGCCACGGAGTGCAGCGAAACTACGGCCGGTTCCTCCTGCCGTGCGTCGCGATAGGCCTCGGCCCCTCCGCGCTCGGTCTCAACCCCGCCGCGCTCCGCCTCAGGCCCGCCCCGCTCCTTCTCGGGCCCGCCATCTCTCGCGCGCGCGGTTGGCCGCGATGACAAGGGTGGCGCTGGGGTGCCGCTTCCTTCCTTCTTCGCTACCCTCAGCCGAGCCTCCTGCTCCCGTCGGTCCAACGTCTGACGCAGCAGCTCCTGTAGTTGAGTCCATTCATAATCATATAGCTGTGACGAGCTCATGCTGGCTCTGATACCAGATGATAGAAACTAGAAATCTGAATTAGATGGGAGAGAAGAAATTAGGGATTCAAGAGATTGGGGAAGAACAAGGGAGAAAGAGGGATTAGGGATTTGGGAATTCTTTGATTATTATTGCCTAATCTACGTTGCTGAACCCTTAAATAGGAGTTCTGAAGAACATAAAATAACAAATATGCCACTGGTGGCCCGACCCCCTTCACCCAACCCGCTAGGGCGGGTTTCTATCACCCAAGGACTGAAAAATGAGCTGGGCCATAATTGGAATGATACCAGAAACAAGGTTTTTGCATTTGGATCTGCTGATAAATTCTCTGAACATTACCAAGAGATTAGCAACTTATTAGAGGAACTTGGTAGTTTGATGTCGAAAGAAAGGTATGCTGCTAATGTGCAATATGCTTGCATGACATTGAGGAGGATGAAAAGAGAGACTGGCTTTGTGGGCATAGTGAGAGGTTTGCCATAGCTTTTAGGCTATTGAAGATGGATCCAAGGATCCACTTCCAGGTCACAGGTGATGAAGAACCTTCGTGTTGGTAGGGATTGTCACACTTGAACTAAGTACACGTCAATGATTATGAAGAGAGAAATGTTTATGAGAAATGCTAACCGATTTCATTTGTTCAGAGATGTGTCATATAGTTGTGGAGACTACTGGTAGGGCAGCTGGATATTTGTTTCTTTTCACCTTTGAAGACTGTTGTAGTATTTCGAGGACTAAAGCAGTTTCTTTCATGGGGTGATTATACTTCAGATCATTTTCTTAAGATAAGCATTGCTACTTATGTAGGACTACATCATTGCTCATTAATGACAATTCATGCTGTTCCAGTCTCAGACCTTGCTGACTATAAAATTCTACTCTTGGTATATTTGCCAGAACTATCGATTTCATGCTTCCCCAGCAACTAGATTCGCAAGTGCATTAAAGCTGCATGAATGGGCAATGGAATGCAGAAGCAGAGAAGTGGTTTGAAGCATGAAGAAGACACAGGTAGTTTCTTGAACCAGTGTCGATCTTTTATATGGAAATTACAACATCTGTAAACAAACATTTGACAAGGAGGAGAGGGAAAACTCTTGTGTATGTTCTACAGAAACTTTAATCCATGACTTCATCAATTCTAACAAATCGGCCTCCTCATGGAATGTTGTGCTGTGACCCCACTAGCTACTGATGATATCCATCCATCCTGCAAATCCACACAGCGGGAGCTTTTCCCCCTTTAGCTCATTTTGCAGCCAGAAAGTTAAGGTTTTTCAAGGACCTTGATCTGCCAAGCAAGTCTATTCAGCTTTTAATAAGACAAATGTAAAAGGTATTCTTGACATCTCCTAGCTTGTAGAGTTTCATTCACTGTTCAATATAATTTCCTCAAATCGTAAAACATTATCTCTAGCACCAACCCATCATGTACCAAATTGCAGAATGGAAAGATCAGATACTTCTCACTCGCTATTCAGAAAGTTCACCTCAGTTCTACTTCACACACAAGAAATTCAGAGTAATTTCAAATGCATTTGAGGTAATTGATGAAAGATCTTACATTTTGTTGTTTTAGATGGTTTCGAGACTTCGAATTTGTGCACTTTTGTTTGATTTTTGCTTATACAACAGATTCTGAGTACTTCTAGAATTTGAATGTCCAACTTGCATTATTAAAAAAAATGCGGTTTCGGCAAGAAGTGGTAATATTAAATATCTTGCTATGGTATTGGTGATTAATTAAAAAATTATACTTGCAAGTAACTGGCAGATAGTTGGCAGGAGAGATTTTCTATTTTCCTCTCCTGAAAATTGGGTTTCTTTTATGCCAAGATGCTGCCCAACTCAGATTTTTTTTTATGAATGATTTTGTATTTGTATTAATGAACTGTTGGTTGCTCTTAAAAATTAAGAGCTCATCTTACGTGAGGTACAACTGGCTATAATCTGAGAGACTATTACAACAATTGACGAATGCGAATTCTCAGGTTATGTCGGAAGAAGATGGGATTACATAGCCAAACAACCTAGTTAGTAGTAGTGTCTCCTGCAGATTCATATCACCTTTGGCCACATTACAATTTATGCAGTTGTTGACTACTTTGTGTATGACCCGATCCCATGTGCAGCTGATATCTTTAAAAGTTCTTGAATTTTGCTCTAGCCATATGCTCCAAATGATGGAGTGAGGCAGCACGCTAACAAACTGTGAAAAATTTGTACCTTTAGTACAGTGGCTCCATTGGTGGAGTAGATCAGCACAAGTTGAAGGGATGACTCCTGTGATGTTGAGTTTGCAGAAAAAGTAATTCCATATACTGCTCGCGAAGTTGCAGTGTGGAAGAATATGGCTTACACTTTCAGCAGCCTGTAAGCATAGGCAGCAACCGTTTGGTAGTTGCCAACCCCTTTGTTGCAGTCGGTCAAGTGTGAGAATCTTCTCCTGATAAACCAGCCAAGTAAAAGCACATATCTTGCTAGGAATAGTAGTCATCCATACGATCGTAGAGGGAAAAGTAGGTCCAAGTCCTATGAATTTCTCACTAGCAAGTTGCTTGTAGAAACTACGAACCTCGAATTTGTCCCCAGGCAGCAATGCAAGTAATTTGTCTTGATCTCCAGAGAATCAAGTGCACGAGATGTTATTCAAGATGTTGTTGAAAGACTGCAAAGATGCTTGGGCAGCCCCACGAAAGGTTACTGAGAATTCAGTTGCCCAATAAATCCTGCCATCTTCAATGTGTGACATATCGTTGAGTGTGGCATACTTGTTGGTTGCAGCTGAGAATAGATTAGGGAAACTGTGGGCAAAAGTATGGTCCGGGATCCATTTATCTAGCCAAAATGAAATCGAAGAGCCATCTCCAGGGCGGATGACAACATATTTCCAAAAGTTCACTCCAATGCTTACAATAAGCTTCCAAATTGATTTCCAAAAGATATTTCCAAAATCTTCTAATAATCTTCTCCATTTTTTCAATAATATGTGTAGGGGCAAGTAATAGTGAAAGATAGTAGATGCACATACTTGTGAGTGTGCTCTTGATTAGGACTATTTTACCTCCCAATGAAAGTAATCTTCCTTTCCACGAAGAAAGTCGTTTAGTTAGGGAATCAAGAACAGGTTTCCATGTCGTCTCGGATTTAGGACTAGCACCCAAAGGAAGTCCCAAATATGTTGTTGGAAGGCTACCCACTTTGCAGCCAAATGATCTTGCGAGTTCATCAATATTCTCTACATTGCCGACTGGTAGTAGTGTGGATTTTGACAAGTTGATCTTCAAACCTGAGATGACTTGGAAGCATAATAGAGCTGCCCTCATATGTATAATTTGGTCCAGGCTGGCATCACAAAAGATTAAGGTATCATCCGCATACAAGAGATGAGTTACTTGACCAGCATGGGAGGTTGCATTCATGGTGAAACCGTTTATCAGTCCTGCTGCCTGCTGTCTGTCCAATATAAGATAAAGGCATTCCATAACCATAATGAACATAAAGGGGAGTAATGGGTCCCCTTGTCGTAGGCCACGGTGGTTCCGGAAGTACCCTTCAGCCTGACCATTCACTAATGCTGAAAATTGTGGAGTGGTAACACATGTATGTAGCCATGATATCCACCGAGTCCCGAAACCCATTTGCTGGATTGTAGTAAACAAGAAGTTCCAATTGACATGATCAAAATCTTTCTCTATGTCAAGTTTTAGAATGACACCCGATATTTGACTTCTGCTGCGCAAGTCAATCAACTCATTTGCTATTAGAGATGCATCAAGAATTTGCCGTCCATGAATGAAGGCCATTTGAGAGTTGGATATAAGCTTGCCCATATGCTGCTTTAGCCTTAACATCAGAATTTTGGTCAAGATTTTGTAGAAACTGCCCACCAAACTAATAGGGCGTATGTCCCCGATGTCTTCCACCGCTTCACTTTTGGGAATGAGAGCAATAAAGCTGCTGTTGACCGCTCTTGGTAAACACCCTGTAGCCTGGAAGTCTAATAGGGCAACCCTTAAATCACCTTTCAATATAGGCCAACAATGTAGATAGAAAGAAGTATTGAACCCTAGGGCTGCTAAATGGTACGGTAACCGGTTTACCGTTTTACCGGTTTCGGTATTACCGGAACTCCCTAAAAGGCCGCCGACCGCCGATATCGATCTCCAACCGGTATGCCGATTACCGATTCACCATGGTATCGGTAAGGGAAGTGCATCCCGAGTTACCGACAGAACTGTCCCTGGCGGCCTGGCTTGTCCGGCTGTCCCTCTGACTCCCTGTCACCGCCCCAATTCCCCAAATATCACCCCATTGCGGCCAAGTGGCCAACCATTCCAAAATCCAAATGGTCAATTAAATTGAAAATAATAAAAAACCCAATTACCCAAATGTCAATACTCAATTGTCAAATACTCAAATCAAATGTCAATAGTATTGTAAATTTGGGGGCACAAAGCCACAATGGGCAGTCGGCTAATTAATTAAAAAAAAAACAAAATCTAACAAGTAAATTCCAAACATCAAATTGAAAAATGAAAATACTAAAAAAATAAGATTAAATATAGCATTATAGTTGTACGTAGTACATAGAATTCCAAATAAAGCAAATAGAGCAATCTGGTCTGCTGCTTCTAAATGTTTAAATTAAATTCGAAGACATGAAGATAAAAAATAGAATTAATAGTTCCTCACTTGCCACTAGGACATGTACCACCAACATCAACAAAACCTTGCTGCTTCAAAGTGGTGCGAAGGTTATCATCACCATTATTCTCCTCGTCCTGGTCCTCCTCATCCTCGTCTAAATCTTCCTCCTCTTCCTCCTCCACCACAACAGGTAAACTTTGTTTGACACCTGCACTTAGCTTGGCAGTAGCACTCTCCATTCGAGTTTGGAAGTTAGTAGTGACTAACTGTAAAAAAAAAATACAAATTGTTAGAACTTAGAATTCATCTAATAATATGTAATCAGAAACTGAGTAATGGAAAACTTAAAAATAAATGAAATTAAGAATTCTTACCACTTTCATAATCGATTTGGTCTTGATTTTCATATTCTGTATCATCAACTTTGTCTGCTTTCTTTCCTCCTTCATACCTTATCCAATCTTCAGCACAAATCAAGGCCTCTACAATGGTGGGGCTCAACGAAGACCTAAACGGACTGAGCACTCGACCTCCACAACTGAAAGCAGCCTCTGAGGCAACAGAGGAGACTGGAACAGCTAGGATATCCTTAACCATCTGGGAAAGAATAGGATATCTAACGCTGTTCTTACTCCACCACAGCAAGATGTCAAACTTCATATCATTATCATCCTCGTTAATAGCATCATCAACATCTCTTAAGTAGATGTCTAGCTCAGAAGAACCTCGAATCCCCCTCTGTAGTTGCTCCTTTCTCATCTTGAAGAATTCAACATCAAATGTCCCTCCATAAGATGCAGATCCAGTACCATCATCAGCACTAAGAGTGGTAACAGTAGGCTCTGAGGGTTGAGGTGCATACTTCAATCTGTAAACCTCAAACATTGCAGTCATCTCTGCAGTCACATCTTTCACCAAATCGTCTATTTTCTTTTGCCCATACATCTTACCCCACATCCAATACAAATAAGTCATTTTACGCCTAGGATCTAGCACACAAGCCATGTAAACCAGCCTATTTATCCTTAGGTTCTCCACCTCGTCATCATCATCATTCTCAAACCAATACTTTCCTACCTTTGTCTCCATTCTTGCTGCCATCCGTTGTATCTCTACATCCATGTCTTTCTTAAAAAAATCTATCACTTCATTGATGTCAGCAATAGCCTTGAAGAAAGTATGAGCAGTCACATAAGATGTTCCTAATACATCCAAAAATAACAACAAATTATTCACAAATTAGTAATTAGTAATTACAATTTACAAGTTAATAGAAGTAAAATCCATGAATTTTAATAGGTGGAGTTATGTTTGTTCACATACCTGATACCCGAAAGGTGAGCTCATAAAAGAACTTCAAATACTTCATTAGCCGTCGAATACCGCTCCAATCTTCCTTAGTTGGAAGACCTCTCTTTGAGTCCACATAATCCCGAAATGCAGAATCATTAGGGCTTGCATGCAAGAAGTTAAAGCCAGTCTCAAACCTTTCTGCAGATTCCAACATCAAATAGGTTGAGTTTCACCTAGTTCGAACATCCAAAGATAGAAGTCTTCTTCCATCCATTGATAGATAATCAATGGCAGATTTGAACTTTGCACTTCTACCTAGTGATGACTTCGCCCATTTAACACAATCTCGAACACTTTCTACAGCAACTCCAACCTCCTTCAACCCATCCGGCACAACCAAATTGATTATATTGGCCACACATCGAAATTGCAAATACTTTCCACCAATCAAATCTGTTCCCCACTCTTTCATCTTTGTTCTCATACACTCTGCAAGAACATTATTAGAAGAAGCATTATCCATGGCAATGGAGAACAACTGTTGTGCTTTCCAATCTTGTAGACATTCTGCCAATTTTTCTGCAATGTCCTTCCCTGTGTGACTAGTGATGGGAACAAAGCTAATGATCCTCTTCTGCAGCTTCCAGTCACTCCCAATGAAATGAGCAGTCACACACATGAAATTCTGGTTGTTATCAGAAGTCCATGTATCTGTGGTGATAGAAATTCTTCCTTTGCACTTGGATTTGAAGAACTCAGATAGCAACTCTTTTTTCTCCAAAAAGATTATATAGCAATCCTGCCTTATTGTCTAGGTATCATAAACAATGGTTGGGTTACCGCCATAAATCTCTTAAACCCTTCATGCTCAACAAAGTGAAATGATAGCTCATCCAAGATGATCATAACAGCTAATGCAGTTCTAGCTCTTTGTTGATCAAACTTCCATGGAGTAAGAGAGCCTACCTCACCATCCCCAGGCTGATAGTTCAATAGTGATTGACCACTGGCTTCCTTCCTCTTCCTCTCACATGCCAAGTGATGTTGCTTCAAACCAGAAGTCCCGTTATCGGTCGAGTGAGCTTTGATCAACGTTCCACATTGTTTGCATTTGCCATATGGGTAGTCATCCACCAGAACCTCATCATAAGGAGTCCAGCACGGGGACTTCTTCTTCCTTTTTGTCACCTTCACAATTTTCTTTGCCTCACCCACTTCATCTGCTCCCCTTCCCATATCAGTCACCTGTGTAGGCGTGGTAGCTGCAGGAGGTGCAGTAGCAGGTGGTGGAGATGTAATGGCACTGGTAGGTGTAGGTATACTAGAAGAGACATTCCCTTGAATCCCTTCTGCAGCTCCAACACGAGCACCCACTTTTTTGGAAGTAGTTCGAGGAGGAATGGAACCACCTTTTTTCGGAGCATCTCCTTTACGAGGACGAGAAGATTTCGTCCTACAACAAGAAGAAAAAATGTAAAAAATTAAAAACCATAAAATTGCCAACATGTAAAAAATTAAACCATTAAACAACTATCTTAAATCTTACATTTTTGTACTTGGTTTCTCAAGTAAATAAATTAGCACAAAACAACAAAAGTTCTTATGCTGGGATCAGGGGCTGTGCTCGGCTCTGCCTCTATGTAAACCTGCAAAAATGAAAATTAAAGCAAACTAATTAGTAATTATTAGTTAATAATCAAACAATTGAATTAAATTACTTGCTTTGCTTCATCAATTATTCAATGACAATTGAGTATTGACAATTATAGTATCAAACAATTGAATTAAATTTCTGTCGTGTCGTCAAGCTCTGTCGACAGCTTTCCCAATTGTCCATTTATATAGGCTAATGGACGAGGACGATAGCTTTCCCCTCATCCCCGTTCTCCATGAAACGATCAACCAATGGTATCAACCATAATTTTTTGTCTCTAACAATTATAGTATCAACCGACAACCATAATTTTTTTTTTGTCTCTAACACAAATGCAAAGTAGGCAACATAATTTCATTGTTTCACGAAAGTAAGGGATCACAGCGAAAAAGGGACGGAGACCGGAGACGGCGACGATTGGTTGATTACCTCTAGCGACGGCGACGAAAGTAAGGGATCACAGCCGGACCGGAGAAGATTACCTCTACAATGGACGGAGACGGTCTCACGGAGTTCGACGGACAGTGGAGCGGCGATGGGAGGAACTTGTCGAAAACAGAGCCTGGATTTGGGCTGCTGTCTGCTGAGTCCTGTTCACGTCGCTAGCGACGGAGATGGCGGGGTTCGACGGCTGGCTTCGACGGAAACAACAACGAGCCAAGAGCCAACGAGGATGAAGTGAACGGAGTAGGAGAGATTGGCGGTCGTGGTCGTGGACTCGTTCGTGGTAGTGCAGCAGTCAGGGCGTCCGGGACAGGGGATGAAATTAGGATGGCAGCTGGCTTAGATAGTTAGGGATGGGCTTTTTTAGGGTGGGGTGGCCGACGTTTTGTTTTGTGCAATTCTGCTTCTGCCGATCCGCGCTTGAAAAATCCCTTTCCCATTCAGTGTCAGATTACCGATAACCCGTCGGTAAATTGCAAGCCCGGTGCCGGCATACCGCCAGCCAAAAATTCTCATCCGCTAGCGGTACAGTAACTGGTTAAACCGGTAACCGCAAAACCGTTTGGCAGCCCTATTGAACCCCATATGGACCTGGTGATTTATCTCTCGCACACCCTTGTATTGCTTTCCATATCTCCTCTTCGCTAATTTGTTCCTCTAAGACAGCAGCTTCACTGTTGGAGATGCTGTTGAATTGCAGAGAGAAAGGGAATGGACGGGTAGCTGTATCCTCAGTATATTGCAATTCATAGTAGTTTACAATTGCAGCGGCAAGAGCAGGTTGACCTTCGTAGCTTCTTCCTTGTACTTTGATTTTGTTTATGAAATTTCTCCTTCGGTTGCTGTTCGCAACCTTGTGAAAAAATTTGGTGTTGTTGTCGCCTACCTTTAACCACCTTTCTCTTGATTTCTGACGCCAATTAATTTCTTCCTGTAGCATCACTTGATCGATGTCGTCTTTTAGATAGCAGCATTGTACTCTTTCATCATCATCTAGTGCTTCCGTCTCTTCTTTGCTATCCAAGTTTTGAATTGCATCGAGTAGTCTCTTCTTTTGATCTTCAATTCTACCAAAAGTGTTGAGATTCCATTCCTTTAGTTTAGCTTTTATATATATATCAATTTTGCTGCGAAGGAGAAGACTGGTTGTGGTCTTGATGGTGCTTCAAGCCACCATTTCTCAACAGTAGCGTAGAAGTCCTTGTGTTGCAACCACATATCTTCAAACCGAAAAGGTCTTGATATTTGTGTGATTGCCGCAATTGAGGAGCAGCGGCTTGTGATAAGATAATATCCTTGTTTGAGCTGTCTGCAAAACAGAAGCAAAGTTAGAGTCAAAGTCTGGGGAGATGAGGAAACGGTCGAGTCTGGACATTGTTGGGTTCTGCTGCTGGCTGCTCCATGTATATTTGGATCCATTTAGAGGTAGATCGATAAGATGGTTGTTTTCAATGAAGTCGTTGAACATGTAGTTGAGATTGTCGCTTGCTCTCCTGTTTGTATCATCGGCGTATCTTATGAAGTTGAAGTCTCCTCCAATACAGAGCGGCAGAGGCCATCGATTGCAGAGTTGAGATAATTCGTCTAGAAACTGCCTCTTATCAGGCACTTTCTGTGGACCGTAAACAGATATGAACACCCATTTAAAATCGTCTGAGTTGGTTTGGAATACACAGGCTACCGAGTGTACACCGATATGGTGGTCGACCAAAGTAAGAGATTGTTTCTTCCATAGAATAAGTAATCCGCCAGAAGCACCATTTGAATTCTTGTGAACTGACTCGTAATTTTGGCCTCCTCCAACTTCTTTTATGAATGTTTGATCAATAGCCTGCGCCTTTGTTTCCTGAAATCCAATTAAATCGGGCTTCCACTGTTGTAGATATTGCTTGACCTTCATTATGACAAGTAGTAGTCGGCATTGAACAAGTAGTAGTGGGCAGTAATGAAGAGGAGGCAGGGCATGGTACCTCATTAATATCGAGATCAATGAGTGATGGCACTGAGAGACCTGGTATCCTTGGTACTTGTGAGCTGTGGATTGCCTGTTTGCCCCTTCATCCCTGCCCAACTCAGATTTTGATTTCACACATGAATCTCGAGACAGCCATGTGGAAGTCAACAACTGGAAATCACGTCTGTCTCACTAGAGTAATATAATAGCACGCTAGCCTATAGATTTGTGTCTATCGTTTTTATTTATAATTTTTGTTATGAATGTCATGTTTATTAAATTAACTCATGTATGACTTAATCGAATCCGATTTCAATCCTATAAATAAATAAAGGGGCAATAGCATATGATATGGGCACCTCTTCCACACCTTCCTAAAAGTTAAAACGCCAGCCAAGAAGGGGGAGGAAGAAAGAAAAGAGAAAATGGCAGCTTCAGGTTCTCTGTTCAGCATAGCCAAATCTGTCCTCGAGAAATTGTTACCACTGCTTCAACAGGAGTTAGCACTTGCCTGGAGCCTGGGATCCGAGCTAGAGAAGCTGAAGGGTACGGTGACTGCCATTCAGGCAGTTCTGCTAGATGCAGAGGAGCAGCAGGAACACAGTCATCAAGTCAGAGACTGGCTCGAGAAGCTGACTGTAGTGTTGTATGATGCTGAGGACCTACTTGACGATTTCGCCGTAGAGGTCGAAAGGGGTCGGCTTGGTGGTAATTCAGATGACTGCAGAATTCGCTGCTGGACCGTGGTATGCTTCCTTTACTCCCTTCCAAACCAGTTGATTTATGGTCTTAGAATGGCTCACAAGGTTAAGGCTCTGAGAGAGCAATTGGATGTCATATGCAACGATAACGCCAAATTGCATCTGAGTCCTCGTTTTGACGAGACATGGAAAATGAGGAAGCATAGCCACACTATTTCATCCATACCCGACATAGTTGTTGGTAGAGAAGATGATGTGAGACACATTAAGAAGCTTCTTCTGTCTGGTGATAATGATGGTAGTGGGAATGTTGTTTCCATACATGGAATTGGTGGGATGGGGAAGACAATGCTTGCTCAGCTCATTTTCAATGATAAGGAAGTGAGGGAGGAGTTTAAGTTGAGGTTGTGGGTCTGTGTCTCAGAGTCTTTTGAGGTCAAGTCAATTGTTCAAAAGATTCTAGAGTCCATCACTGGGGGAAAACAAGATGATCTGGAACTCAATACGTTGAAAGATCACTTGGTGGGGCATATTGAAGGGAAAAAGTATCTTCTTGTACTGGACGATATGTGGAACTTCGATCCACAGAAATGGCAAGTGATCAGATCTGTGCTCAAGTGTGGCGCTAGTGGAAGCAAGATCTTGGTCACTACGAGGTTCCAAAATTTTGCAAAAATGATGAGTCGCAGCTCTAGTGCTCCACCTTATGCTCTGAGTGGTCTATCACCCCATCAATCATGGTCACTGTTTAGGCAAGTCGTGTTTGATCAAGAGGAGAAGGAACCAACGATTAGCGTTGCAGATTTTAACGTGGAAGAGATTAAACAGGAGATCATTAAAAAGTCTGCAGGGGTTCCTTTAGCCGTAAGGACAATAGGAACCTTGCTGTATTTTAAAGATCGTCGAACTGAGTGGTTGCCTTATCTTAGGTCGAATAAACTCTTAGATGCGGGACATAAGAATAGCATGCTACACAACCTGAAGCAGAGCTACGACGATCTTCCATCACATTTGAAGCATGGTTTTGCAATTTGTAGCTTATTACCTAAGGACCACACTATAATCGTCGGATCGTTGATCCAGCTTTGGATTTCTCTGGGGCTTATCAAGTCATCATCACCTACTATTGATTCCAAACAAAGTTTACTTGATACAGGTCTGGAGTGGTTTATGGACCTCGCATGGAGGTCTTTCTTCCAAGAAATCAGACCAGGACCTTCGATCGCCATATCTACCTGTAAAATGCACGATCTAATCCACGATCTTGCAGTCTCAGTATCTGGGTCTAACTGCAAGCTAATAACTGGCCCAATGGATGGAGTCAATGAAAAGACTTACCATGTCTCCTTGTCACATAGTTCGTGGTGCCCTTCGGAGATGGTAGGTCTACTTGGGAGTGCCACACGACTGCGGACATTTTCTGTGTATTGTAACCCGTGGTATGAGTCAGGCACAAGTTGGGATGAGTCAACTTTCAAATCTTTCGTGTCCAAATTTGGAAGCCTACGCATTCTCGAGTTCCCAAATTGTGGGATGGAGATGGTGCCCCAAGACATTCAGAAACTAAAACATCTTAGGCATCTCGACCTCTCGTACAATGACAAGATTACCAAGCTACCAAACTCTATCACGATGCTTCACAACTTGGAAGTGCTCTTACTCAACGAGTGCAAAAACCTGCTGGAGCTGCCAAGAAATATCAACAAGCTTGTGAATCTATGGTGCCTTGATTGCCAAAATTGTTTTGCTCTAACTCACATGCCACCGCAGTTGGGGGAACTGACTGCTCTCCAAACAATGACCCTTTTCGTGGTGGGCAAAGAGAAGCATATGGGTGAGCTGAACGAGCTAGCCAGGCTATCGAACTTGAGAGGCTTTCTCCAAATTGTAAACCTGAAAAGCCTTCTTCGCTCAGTGATACTTTCATCACCAGTACCACCACCACCATCGATTGCATATGAGATTGGTGTAAAAGCAAACTTGAAACGGAAGCACCATCTTGAGCAGCTGGTCTTGGAGTGGACCGGTGGCGACTATGACAAAGAAAAAGAAGAACTGGACGAACACCTAGAGAGATCAACATCCCAAGATGTCGGTCAATGGGATGAAAGTTTAATAGAAAGCCTTCAACCTCACTTGAACCTGAGACTCTTGTCAGTGCGTGGGTACACAGGTGAGAGATCTCCTAGTTGGATTTCATCTCTAACTAACTTGGTTGCTCTTCAGCTGGCTTGTTGCAAAGTGCGTTATGGTTTGCACCATTTGGAAGGATTGCCAATGCTTAAAAGGATCGTCTTTAGGAAATTGATCATGTTGGAGTACATAGACGAAGATGAAGATAATGGACAAATAAGACCATTATTCTTCCCTTCCCTGGAGGAACTCTATGTGAGTGTTTGCCCCAAACTAAAGGGATGGAAAAGGAAGCCAGTAACAACCCAATTTCCCAACCTTTCTACACTGTGCATACTGCAATGCCCTCTGCTTACCTCAGTGCCATTGTTCCCAACACTTGATAAGAAGTTGATGTTGGTGAACACCAGCCTGGAACCTTTATTGCAGACAATGCTAATGAACATGTCTAGCTCCTCCTCGACTAGTTATGGTTCCCAGTTCCCGGCTTTGTCTAAACTGAAGAAGTTGCATATCAAGCAAATTCATAATCCTCCGAGAAGGTGGCTGCAGGGGATGCATCTCTTAAATTCTTTGCAGAAGATTGAGATCGAGGATTGTTCAGGACTAGAGAAGACTTCGGATTGGCATGAAATCACCCATGTTCCAAACATCACTATTGATGGCTACTACATTAACGAAGATGGGCAGTCTTTGTGGGATGAAAATGAGTGGAACAACTTTCCTTGGATACTGAAGGTTCTACTCCCATCTCCTTCACTCTACCTGTCGAGCTATACCAATCTATTTTTAATATTATATAATGAATGAGTTGTAATGTTTCCTTGTAGTTGATATCGAAGGCATGATGGCAGAAAGATTCAAGTGAGCATGATTTCATTTGTAAGAGGTTTTATGCTCTTAAGATTGAAGTTGGGACGAGTAAACAGAAGGCAAACCAATTAGATATCTCCAACATTCTATGTTCCATACATACACAAGGTGTTCTGCCTATAAAGGCATGGTAATAGAATGTGTGAAGTCCGTTTTTTACAGGTGAAGTCCTAATTTTCAAGATTATGTTCTGCAGACTTTCATCCATGACTTCATTGAACAAATTGATCCTCCTCGATTGAAAGTTGTGCTGCAACTCCAATAGCTACTGATATCAGTCCATCTTGCAGATCCACGGCAGGAACTTTCTCACCTTCAGCTCTTACTGAAGCCAGAAAGTAAAGGTGTTCCAAGTAGCTTGATCCATGATGCAATTTCAGTGTTTGCATTGCAAATTGTTCATGTGTGTCCTGAAATTTCCTGGTGGAGTTTCATTGCTGTGGAAAACCAGTTCCAATGGCTCACTTTATTCTTTCATCCTCAGCTATCAGGGTCTTTACGCCATCTCTACCAGCAACTCGAGAACCAAACCGCACGACGTTTTCCGGCACGAAAGCCTCCCCCTGTTGCAATAAGATGATCAGAACAGAACCAGGTGAGAAAGAGGCTTGAAAAGTTGCATGCAATGTAACGGGGTCTGGTGGCAGAAGAGAACATGAGAACCTTCCCAATATCACCAACAACTGATATTTCCAGCTCATTCTTATTCCCTTCAGCAAACATGCAAAGGTCAAGCATCCCTCTTGAGCCGTTATCAAACTCGGTGATCACATATGCATTGTCGTTAACATCAGGTACCTGAACCGATGGCAAACTTGTAGACAGATGGTAACTGTTCAGAAACTAATCCATAGTTGCTTCAGACGCAAGAAATGCAGAGCTCATGTTACAAATGTGTTCATTTTGCTCTAAAGCTTTCATTTCTATTGAACAGAGGTTCAAATGCTCAATCTGGCTGGAAATAACTTTGGAAGACCCAAATGTGACCTGCTGAATATTGACCTTCCCATCATAGAAACTTGTGAATGGAAAGTTAGTGTCCACAAACTTCTCCTTTGTTGCTTGACACACAAGAAATGCAAACCTCATGCTATTCTGTTCTAAAGTAGTCGGTTTTATTGAAGACAGCTTCGAATACTCAATTTGGCTGGAGATAACAGGGAAGACCCGAAGTGTAGCAGCTGAAACTTTACCTTCCCGTCATAGATTTCATCCTTGTGGTTAACATCAATACCGCCAGAAGCCATGACCCGAACAGGATTCGCTCCAGCAAACAGCCTCATGAGATCAAAGAAGTGGCAGCATTTCTCCACCAGAGTTCCCCCTGTGTTGGCATTAAACCTGTTCCAGTTATGAACCTCGTAACAAGCATCAAGAGGAAGAAGAACAAATCAACTTCAGCAAAACACAGGAATACTTGGAAAAAAGAACCATTAACTAGCTTTCAGTTTCATTATCTTTCACCTTGACCAGAAATGGAAGCCTGTCGTCCCTTATTGGCACCATTTTCTCATATCATAGAGATCCACCTTTGACGATCTGGATCAGCTTCGCGACTGGAGGCATGTATGGGTATTCTCATCCGACTTGGACTAGCATGTCTGGTCTCTTCTTGGCTGATCCACAACCTAAGAGGTGGAAGAAGAAGTGGAATAAGTTAGTGGAGAAGAAGAGGAACAAAATAGCCACTAAGCTTGATTTTTGTGGCAATTTCACTACTTCATACAATGATACAAATGCTACTGCCTATATTTGGGGTTACAGCTATATAGATACCCAGTAATTCTGCCATTTTCTTAGGATATTTAATGGTTAAGTTGTTTAGATTTTGTTATCTAATTTGTCAATCGACCAAATGATAATAAGTTCATTGAAGACAAACCTTGAACTATTAAATTGCTAATTTTGCCGAATTAAGGAAAAAACAAGTAGCATCTAGGTCACTTTAGAATCGGGTTTTTAACGAAATAAATATATTTAAAATAGCATGACATGTTTGGAAATTATTGTTTAGTCCACTTGTTAGAATATGACTTGAATTTGTTTTGAGTTTGTTTTGTGTTTGGGCCTATTTTGTTTGGGTTTGGGCTTTGGGCTTTGTTTGACCTTTTCCTTGTACATTTGGGAAAATGTGTTTGGTTTTCTGTTTGAGATTAGGAGAAGAGTTCTATAAATACTCTTCACCACCATAATCTGTTGTAAGGTCAGTCATGTTAGTTTGTTTGGTTTGTCCGTTTGGAATTTGGTTTGTAACCTGTACTCTCCTCAAAATCAGTGAAATTTGTTCTCCCCTGCCCTTGGATTAGCTAGCACACATTGTGTTAGTGAACCACGTTAAATTTGTGTTCGTTTGTGTTGTTTTGGGATATCGATTGCACGCTTCTGTTCTGATACCACTCACAATCATATTTTTCAACAATGCATATGCATAGTATTTTTTAATGTATAAAATAGCATTAAATGTTGATGTTTCGAGTTATAAATTGAACTTGGATTATCAAATATTCAAATGAACATAAATTAATAAAATGATTTGGCATAATACGGAAGCACAAAATTTAAATGTGTAAAATACATACGTTCATATATATAAAAGAAATGAGGTTATTGTTGTCTAATAAATTATAACTTAGTACCTCACTTCTTCTTTATATATATTAAACCTCACTTCTTCTTACATTTTACATTTTGATACCACAAATTTAATTAAATTATATAACTTAGTCACTATAATGTACATTTTACATTTTAATACCCAAATTTAATTTTAATGTAAAATCATTGAACAATTATGTTTTGGTATCTAAATTTTATGAAATTTTCGTACCTACAATTTTTTAAATTTACATATTGGTCCAATGTTTAGATTTCACTTGAATTCATGAATCCAATCCACCAATCCTTTTGAACCAATCCATGAATCCAATCCACCATAACATAAAAGTATAAATTTAGTTTGTACCATACAATATGTTGTATCACTCAACAGTCGGAGAAGATTCGACCATTTTATATTTGTTCTTTATGTGAAACATAAAATAAATGATAAAAGAGAGACGACTCTAAAATATTGCAAAAGTGAATTTATAAACTCATTTAGTAGATTTACGGGGTACTAAACAAACTTCTACTAACTACATGTAACAAAATATGCGACATCTACATAAACAAGTGTCAATAAATTGCTATCGTGAAAGGGGTTGACTTTTGTATTGACGGTCAATTAAAAGAATTGGTCAAAACCTTTCCATCATTTACTTACTCTTCGTTTCATTTTTCACTCGCCTTCCATAACCCTTTCTTTATTTCTTTCTTTGCCTTCTTCGTCCAACCCTAATTAATATACTATTATTTTTATGCATTCTAATCACAAGTATGACCGAGTCCATGCACGACTGACCAATAGTCTAGAGAATTAATAATTGAACCATGAACCACTAACTTTTTCAGCTCAATGTCGAGTCCAATTAAAAGAAAATATATATGGTTATTACTTATTACAAAGTCGTCATTTTCCACTACGGGATTTGAAGGCATGAAAGAAATTAAGCCTCAACTATGCAAATTACAGTTCAGTACCTAAACATAATATATCTTTAGATTTATAACCTAAATTTTTTTTTTTTGGCATATAGTCCTCAAAATATTGATGGGACATTACCTTTAGTACATATAATTTTTTTGTATTACATTTTGGTACCTAAACTTTTGAAGTTCTATAAATAGGTCTAATTTTGTATGTGTAAATAAAAGACCCTCGAATAAATAGGTATTCATACCCAACTCATACACATTTAGATTATGTAAGTAAACATCCATACCCTACGCAAACCCCATCTACAAACTTTTAAACTCATATATACGTCACACCCTACCCATAATCAATGGGTCTACTTGGTTTTAAGTAAATATAATTTATTAGCCATTTAAAAAAAATGGATGTTGACCGTCATATTTCTCAGTCAATAACACTATAATGGGCCACATATTACATGTCCATATGTCATTTATGGCCCGCGACAAGGCGCGGCATTGCCACCTAGTATATATATGTGGATTAAATAAAGTATATACAAACTTGCTAATGAGAATAAAATGATATTTTTAAGGAACTATAGGTTTTAGAGAAAATAAAATGATATTATGATAATAGTTTGAAGTACTTTCTAAATGTGAAAATGAGTTGGTATCCAATCTAATATCCAAATGAATCGATATATTTTGTTGAAATGGTATCATTTACCCACCCAATACCATTATTAGGCACTATGAAATGAAGAAAGAACAACTTCCAAATTAGAAAAAGAGCAATCTCCAATCCTAACCCAATAAGGAAAAGAAACAAGCAAGACAAAGATTCAGTTTGACCCTGCTGTAGTTTTTTAGAAATAGCTTCTGGCTTGAACTTTTAGAAAAGTACTTTTCAAAAAAATCAGTTGAGTGTTTGGCTGCAAAAACTATTAGAAGTGCTTTTTAATATGAGAGTTGTGTAAAATAACTATAAAGGACTTATAATATAAACTATGAATAATAATTTAAATAATAAAATGTAGTCAAAATGGATCTTGTTAGACTTCTTTTATATTAAATAATATGATTTTATAATTTATTTTATTTTTAAAATAATATAAATGTAATAAAATAAAATTTTCTAAAATAAATTAAAATATGGTAAGGATAATCTTGTATTTTCAAAACAGCTTTTCGCAGAAGCTCCAAATCGTAGCTTCTGCTTTTATGTTATACAAAAGCCGAGCTTTTAGAGGTGTTCGGCCCTACTTTAGCTTTTGAAACTGAAAAACACTTCTAAAAACCGGGCCAAACATAGGCAAAAGCACACAAATGGCTCAGCCACTCAGGATACGTCAAATCACGGGCCCATGTCATGTTGATCGGTGACTCGACTGAGATCGGCGATGACTATAGTTTGTAAATACTCCGTTTAAAACATTTATATGTACCTAGGGCTGCAAATGAGCCGAGCTACTCGTGAGCAACTCGAGGCTCGAATCGGGAAAAACTCGTTCGAAACTCGACTCGTTTACTATCGAGCAAGCTTTAGCTTAGCTTTGTTCAGCTCGTGAAACTCGCGAGCTAGCTCGACTCGATGGCTTGTTGAGCTCAACTCGTAAGTTGGCTCATTTAGAGATGTCTCAACATTGTGGTTTGAGGGGCAACTTGATCACCGACTTATGGACGAATCGATTTAATTTTGACTTTCATAATTCATAAGATTGTTAAATTATATATCTCACATCATGTGAAGTTTAACATGTTGAACATGTAAGAAAATATGCCTGAATTCTATAATGAAATTATGTACAAAATTGTTTCGATACTATAAAATAACATGATTTGAACTAGTTAAAATTTATTAACTAAACAATATGACGCCTACAAATTATAATATAAGATTAATTAATGTTGAACATTTGATTTTTTTTATTTTATCGTTACATCAATCACATGTATCATACACGACATACAAAATGAATCTATCAAATATGATCTTAGAATTTAGTAAGCAAGCCTAGCTCGAACTCGACTAGACTCCATTCGGCTCGTTAATAAATAGCTCGAACTCGAGCTCAGCTCATTTGTTAACGACTCAAGCTCAAGCTGGGGTAAAACTCCGCTCAGCTCGACTCATTTGCAGCCCTATATGTACCCAATCTGCGGTGACTCGCTGCCTTCTTCCGCAAGACTAAACGGCGCGTATACTCTGCCGTTTTCTGCAGCCTTCTATTCTTCGGCTGAGCATTTTTTCGAATAAAAACTTTTCATTTAAAACCCTAAACCACCAGAGGAGACAAACCAGTTCCCTCCCTCCTCCACGAAACCATGAAGTTCCGATCTACGCACAGGCTCCCCGTTTTCCTCAACTCTCATCAGTTCAACTATCGCCGTCTTCATCACCGCCATTTCTTCATTTCTTTCCACAAGAAATTTCATTCGACGTCGCCGACTCGTGCCGCTTTTAGCAATGCCGACGGTGGCAACTCTAAAGGTCAGCTCTCCAGTACAAATAGATACTAGCCTAGCTTCTCTCGTTTTCGGAATTTCAAGTTACTGGACGCACTTAATTTCTCGTTTGACTTCTTGAGAATTTTCATAGGAAACTCAGATGGATTGGTTCCTCATTTCAGTTAGCTCATTGTTGTTGGTGCTGAAGAAGCCATACTCTACTTTTTACTTGGATTTTGGCTGCTTGATGTCTTCGTGGTGCTTTTAGGTTACAGTATCACAGTAGAGCAAATTCACATTTTGACTTTTCGAGCATACTTGCTGAAAGGTTGCATGGATTTCATGAATTTGAGATGTATAGTAATCTTGGTTTGAATTTTGGTAACATATGCTGAATATACTGGCTGATTGTGTGTCCAATGAGCTGAGTGATTAAAGCTACTTCCAGTTGTGGTAAGGGGGAGTATCGTTGTTGGCAACTACAGTGTATGATGATTTAAAGTTGATGTTTCTGGGACCTTTTTTGTATTTTTAGCTTGTAGAATGCAGTTTTAGTTGATTGTTCGATGTCTTTGCAGGCAATGCTTTCCTGGTACCTGGTGCAACTGCAGCTACCTTACTTATGCTTGGTGTGCTGCATGCTCGTCGGATGTATGATGACAAAAAGGTGTGTATTTGTGTCACCTATCGCTAACCCATTCTCTAAGCTTTCCTTGTGATTCTTTAGTCTTATGTCATGCACGTCTTTGATCTTTTCATCAAGTGGGTTCCTGTATGCATTCATGGTCTTGATAATGATCAATTCTTGGCTAATTCTGCTTTTATGTTGTGGTGATTCTTGGTTTGTGGTTCCTTGTTCTTATGGGGCAGTTGGAAGAGGCACGAGAGAAAGGGGTTGAAATTGAATTCCAACCTGATGCAAAAGTAAGTACTGTTTTGCTAGAAGAATTATTAGATCCATCATTATCAAATTGCGAGTTCTAAATGAGGTTCATGTTGTGCATTTTACTTAACCCTCATTGACCTTTTGTACTCTAGGCTTCATTTTTGAGGATGCTACCCTTACGCTCCATTTCCAGAGTTTGGGGTTCTTTAACTAGTGTGGTGAGGATTCCTTTATTTTTAGGATGCCTGTTAATTCTTAAGCTTTTGGATGTGAAGTTATTAAAAAACATGTACTTTCAGGAACTCCCTATCTGGCTGCGCCCATATGTCTATAAAGCTTGGGCAAGAGCATTTCATTCAAGTATGGTTTCTGGATTTGATATCTTTGGTGTTGATTTGTTTAGTTCTACACTGCTCTTTTCCCAGCACTCTTGTTTATGATTGTGCAACTGTCACTTAAGGTTGGCTGAAAAGAAAATGCCCCCTTCTTGTCCAAGTGCAGACTTGCAAGAAATGTCTCTCCCTCTCGAAGAATATTCTTCTTTACGTGAATTCTTTGTCCGCACATTAAAAGAAGGGTCCAGGCCTATTGACCCTGACCCACATAGTCTGGTAACTGGTAACAAGCTTCTTGCTGATGTTTCACATCCATACTGCTGTTATTGGAGATAGTGCCAAGCAGTGAGTAGTCTGTAGAGCATCTCATTTTGCATTTTTGCAATCTCAGGCCAGTCCCGTAGATGGTACAATTCTAAGATTTGGGGAATTGAAAGGACGAGGGGCTATGATTGAACAAGTCAAAGGGTTTTCGTATTCTGCTTCTTCCCTACTCGGAGCTAGCTCCTTCCTTCCTATGGTAGCTGAAAGGGATGTGCCTGAGGAAACTAGCGAAGACCGAAGTGACCATAAAGAGAACAGCCAAAACGCACAATGGAGAATTTCATTGTCTTATCCTAAAGCCAGGGACACAGTGAGGGCAACAAGGTAAGTCAACTGTTCTTGTTGCCCTACACTCTAGAATGACAGAAGTATATGTTAAGTGATTCAATAATTCCTTTGCAATGGCCTCCGTGGGAGTAGATCATTGATTCATGTTATTCATTGCAGTCCAGGGAAAGGGCTTCACTACTGTGTAATTTACTTGAGACCTGGAGACTATCACCGCATACACTCACCAGTTGATTGGAATATTCTCGTTCGCCGTCACTTTTCAGGTGGTTTATTGCAACATATCAATTTGTCGTTCGTATATTGTGATGCATTGAACTCGAGAGCATTATCCATTATATCCATTTCTAAGTTTCCAAGTTGCTTTAACAAGTTACTGATCTGCTGATCTCTTCATGAGAGTGTGCATGAAGCTTATAATCTGTGATGATATATCTGAATGCTTAACCTAGCATTAAACTGTTACATTGTATTATGCTATTGTAGCCTGTGGGGAATAAGCAAGTTCAATGTATGGTAAAGCATGATCTTGAATGCTTAAAAAGATCATTGAACATGACATTTAATCTGACTTTAACCTCGGTATAGGAAGTAGAAATGATTGAGCACTGTTTATCCATGGCTTATGATTAGTGTATAGTTTATCTCTGGATTTCCTTAAACTCGTCAAGTATGATGCTGTATGCCCTGAATATTAAACTACTACTTAATAATCTCTCAGGACGCCTTTATCCAGTGAATGAACGTGCAGCAAGAACAGTCAGAAATCTGTATGTTGAGAATGAAAGGGTAAGCATCACTGAACCAATCAACCAACTCAATGTGCTTTATTTTAAGTGCAATAAGTAGTGTCTATTCTGGTCATCAGAGCTAGTTTGTGTCTGATCTTTTGTGCTTAATCTGAAAGCTTCCGCTCTGTAAGTTTGGAAGTTCATATAATCAGTCAGACAGGAAGTCAACCATCAAGACAATGGTGCAAACTTGTTAGCTTGTTAGTTTTATATTTATGGAGAATTGGTTTGGAACATGTTCTCATCCACCTTGGATATCATCTCATTGAGTCACTGAACTTCCATCACGCAGGTAGTAGTTGAAGGTCTATGGAATCAGGGATTCATGGCCATGGCTGCAGTTGGTGCTACCAATATTGGATCAATTGAGGTCAGTCAATTTGTTTGCATGGTGCTCCTTGGTAGTTACTATGTGAAGTATGGCCAAGGAGTGACTCCTTCGTGCAAGGGACATAACTGAAGAATGTATTGGAAGGGTCTTTCATAACTAACATTATTTTCTTGGTTATAATGGTGTACATGGCAGCTTCTCATTGAGCCAGAGCTTAGAACAAACCTGCCAAGAAAGCTGCCATCTTCTTCTGATCCTCCAGAAGAACGGGTTTATGAACCTGAAGGCATCGGAAGACTAGTCAAGAAAGGAGATGAGGTTAGTTATATATTCAGATGTGCTAAGTTGTTTCCAGAAAACAATAGTTCATATGAATATGTTTCCATGAGCAATGTGAAGGAAAGACAGTCTCGCAAATGAAGTTTGGCCTTCAAATCTTTCTTCGCAGATAGCTGCTTTCAACATGGGTTCAACAGTCGTGCTTGTCTTTCAAGCTCCTATGTCGAAACCAGCCAAAGATGGAAGCCCATCTTCAGAATTCAGGTTCAACATCAAACGTGGGGATCGAGTTCGAGTTGGAGAAGCACTTGGCACATTCCATGATGTATAGATTACAGAAGCATTTGCTCATTTTGCTGAAGTTTTATGGTTCAGCTAAGCAAAGCAGACATCCGAGTGTTTCATACTTCCACTGAGATTCACTGCTGTACAACCTCCATGTTGTCAACTTTGGCGAAGTTTACTTGTGAAAGTTCGTTGTAATTTTAGGGAACAGTCGCTGGAATTTACTGGGTTACTCCTGAGTCATGATCTACACCTTGTGTGAGACATTGCCATATGGGAATTTTGATCCCCGGAATGGTTAGTAAAATCGTGTTGAAGATCTACTGCTTGTGTGAAAATGTATCGAGCCTAATCATTCAAGGTTTTAGGGTAAAGGAGTGAAAATTATCAGAGACAATTAAACTAGTAGAACCAGTTGTGGTGCAATGTAGCTCGAGATAGGTTTCACTGGTTTACCCAAAAAGTGAAGTTACTTTGCCAAGCAATTTCGCCTGTTCAGAGTGTTTTATTATTTTGGATAAGGGTGATATAAGTTTTTTATTTTAAAGTACTACTTAATGGATTTGAACCTGCGACCTCCGAGTTCTAGATTAGTGATCTTATCAGGTTCTAAGCCTGTTCAGAGCGTTTTAAGGATCACCTGTGCGAATTACAGAATGGTTTTTAACAACTGCTACAAGCTTAAGTCCACAACAGTGCAACAACAATTGGACCTGATCAAATCTCTAAAGTGGCTTCAATTTGCCAATTTCTAACCATCAAATTCATTCAATATGGGAATCAAAATCACACATTTGATTAGAATCCCTAACTTCTGAGAGCAGTAGTAATGGAAGAATGCGAGTAACTTTCAACTATCAACACATTTACATCTTTCGTCATATCCACTTGACATCTTTGTCGAAAACCCTTACCTATCTATAATTGAGCTACTTGCATCATCACTTCTCCTTCAAAATTGAGCTACTTGCATCATCACTTCACATATAATAAGAGAAAAAGCTGATCATCCTTCCCTGTATCTCTTTATATCAAGACTTTGTTCCTGTTCACATAAGAAAACCCTTTCATGTTAGCTCAACCCTCAGCTCCATTTTAACTGGTTGATTAAGGAAATGAATGTAATGGTTTCTACAAGTATCTGTCTGATTCAGAAATCTAATATTTGCTTAACTAATAACACTGCTAACAAGCACAACATGGCCCCAAAAATTTGACTGATTAAAGAACGAGCAAACTAGCACAAGGGCAGATCCAGACGATTGGCCTACATCATCACACAACAACTGAAACTCACAGTTGCATTGCTTTTGCTCGATCAAATCATTCTCAGGAAGCTAGACTGGTATTCGAATTAGCGGAGGAAAGAAAGGAGCATATAAACGCGCTAATCATCAACAATGACTTGATATACGGATTTGGCATTCACCCAAATGAATGACAAGCCACCATCAATTCTAAAATTCCCACATCATCCTGCTAATTGGTAATTTGACAAAGATTTCTATGCAAGATGACTAAACATTCTAATTGGACGACGATTAAAGACTGCAATATGGATTCCAAGGAGCCAAAAAGCCATAACCACCATTAATTTAGCAGCAACCCAAATGACAAGGCACCACCATAATGAATGTCCCTGTTCTCCCCATTAATAGGTGACATCACAATAATGGCAGGCAGGAGTTTCAAATCAAGACAACCAGATATTGCAATTTGGATTTCCAAGAGCACAAGAACCCTAACCATTACTAACTCAGCAATACCCCAGCCCCTAAATGAGTAGCCAGCACCACCATCATCAATTTCCAAGTGCTCCCCACGAATCAGCAATTTACCAATAAATAATCCCGAGTAAGGGTTTCAACTCAAGAAGACTAAAACATAGCAATCCGCATTCCAGTCAAGCCACCAGATAAACGCAGGCAAAAACTGAAGGTCGAAAATGGGTATACCGAAACCAGGAAAATGACAGCATATGCAAAGGCACACCTACGTCTGTTTGGAGTACGAAGAAGAGGAAGGGACGCGCTTGTTCCGAAACATCATGTATCCGACCGGCAACACCACTCCGATCATCATTATCGCCGCGCCGATTAAGTACCTCATCGGACTCGGCGGCTCCACCTCCACGATTCTCAGATGCTGCGGATCGAGGAGAAGGGGGAAAAAAGACAATCATGAACCAGGAACTGAGAACTACTACTAGAGCTCCTAGGTTGCGATCGGAGATCTGGATCCGGCATTATAGATCAAAGCAGAGAGAGAGAGAGAGAGAGAAAACTTACAGGCATTTTCCGCCGCTGGCCGCTGCTATCCTTGTAGCTACGGAGATTCAGGAAGAGAGGCGAAACCAGGAAGAGAGATCGATCCTGGTGAAGTGAAGAAAAAGCCAACGAGACGCGACGGTGACGACGACAATCGGAGGGGGAATGGAAGGTATAATATTTGTGATTTGTTAATTGAGTTATGTAGCCGTTTGATGGAGCGTCACGTAACGGAAAACCCAGAACGCTGAACGGGGTTTGTTTTGGGGCATTGCTATTCGTCGCCCTAAAAATCCCTTAATCGTCGCCCTAATTAAGTTAGAATTACTTTAATGCCCTTAGTTCATTTATTCATCGTCCTAATCTAAGAGAGCTGTTAGGCGGAGGAGACTCTTCGCCGCTGTTTCTCCTTTCTCGTCGATAACTTTGTCTCGGCTGATGAAGAAGAATAGTAAATCATCGCCGCTGGCGGATGGCTCAATTTCCGTGAATTGAAACCGAGAAATTAAGCCCTGAAATTATGCCCCGAATTTCAGGTATCTAAATTGGACCTTGCACAACTTCTCCTCCATACTTGGGGGACATAATCTATTAATCTGATTCACTTTTCAAACTAGAGCTTGCCCTCGTCCTGCCTCAAAGTTAAAAGCATAAACTTATGCCCCTGCATCCGATGACTCCTTTACCCGCCGGAATATTATTGTGTAATTTTCCTGTAATTGAATTCATTTTGGAGCATCGCCAAAGTATTAAATATCCTTGATTTTTGGAAAGACCCTTAAACGCGCTATTAAAGGCTATATATTTTTGATGGAATAGGGCAGCCGACTTGCTTCTTCCTCCTCCTTCCCTCCGACGCTCTAGTAGTACCTGCGGCGGCAATAGATTGGGGTTGGGGACGACAGTTCTTTTTCTGAATGAGGGCGGTAGATGTGGGTTGGGGTGATGAAGGGATTGTTTGGTTCGGGTTAGATTGAAATTGGGTTGAGGGTAAATATGTCAATTTGTTGAGTTTTAGGGCGATAAAATTTGAATTTTAGGGCGACCAATAGCAATTCAGTTGTTTTGTTGAGTAGTAAATGATGGGTTAATTATGCAATTGGTCATTTAACTTTGTTTTTCACCAGCTAGCTAACGCTTTTTTTTTTTTACTTTTAAAAGGTGGCAGATTGGATTAATTGATTGGTGGATTAATTGATTGGTGGATTAAGTAAATATAGAATAAATTAGGTGCTAAAATTTTATAATAAAAATTTCTAGGTAAAAAAAATAATTTTCCAATGATAATTTTTGCCTAGAAAATAATTTTTAGGTTTTAAAATGTAAAATATGAAAATTATAGGTACTAAACTATAATTTGTCATTTGGATCCTTGGATTAATTCATCAATCCACCAATCCAATTCCATTTGGATAGAATGGATTGGATTGGATTGGTTGTATATTTTAGTGGATGGATTGAACTTAATTTATTGATTTGGATACTAATTGCCACCTCTACTTACTTTTATTATAGCTTCATAACGATATGTCGATATTTCACATGAGCTAAGACAATTTTTTTTTTGGCAAAGATAATTCGAATTAGAAAAGCAAGGTACAAATTTAAGGGCTTTTTGACGGCTAAAAAACAATTAATGATGATACGATTGTGTTCGGAAAGGCTTCGATCAATGCAGTGGAGAAGCCGGGTTAAAGGCATGAGACGGTATAGCCCGACTTAAATTTGAAATATAAGTAAAATTACACTTAAAATTCGTAACAAATTTAGAAAATACAGCGGCCGGTAAAATCTTAGTCCCCTCCCACAATTATCTTAGCTCAACTTTACTCCCTTCGTTTAGATTTTTGGCTCGCCATCAATGAAGATATTTTTAGTATGAACACCCTCTTAAACTATGGTAAAATCTTGAAGAGGTGATGAATGATCAACAACTAGTTATTTCAGTTTTGAACACCCTCTCAAACAAGGCCGAGTGGCTGTTGATAGTGGAAACCCCTTCTCAACTATTTATAGTAGTCTTCGTAGGAAAATCTTGAAACTTGGAGCTCATTTGGTCACTCAATTAATCTTGTCAAAGACCCTCGGATTCCGTCCTTACCGGGATTCTAACTAAGCAATAACCAATGAGATTTAATGTACGCCTTTGGATGAGTGATGAATGATCAACAAAACTGGAATATGGACCTTCTTCAACAATCTTGCAACAATGAGGAGATCAATATTGCTATAAGGAGTATTCCAATTGTACCTGATATTATTCAAGATCATTGGGTTTGGCACAAGGTTGACCCGCACCCGGTGAAGCTAGCGGGTTAAGGGTTAATACGTCACCCGGTTTAGCCCGAAAATATAGAAAGAGTCATTAGATTTAGGCCTGTTAGCGGTGCGGTTTCGGTTTTAACCGAACCGCAACTGCGGTTAACCGCAGCCGAAGACGCCACTGAAACGTCAACCGCAACCGCAGCTGAAGGGAGGTTCGGTTTGTTTGTGCGGTCAGTCGAGACCGATGGCCGTCGCGATCTCCACCCTGCTTACCGCCGTTTCTTCTTCCTCCACTTCCACCCCTTCC
The DNA here is from genome assembly GCA_964030455.1 of Linum trigynum. Classification (NCBI taxonomy): domain Eukaryota; kingdom Viridiplantae; phylum Streptophyta; class Magnoliopsida; order Malpighiales; family Linaceae; genus Linum; species Linum trigynum. Next base: position 14,264,689 of record OZ034816.1, read on the forward strand.
GTACAGAACGCCGTCTCTTCCCTCTACCGAATCACCCTCCTCCTCCCACAAGAAATGCCTCTTCTTATCTGTCACTGATAGTGACCAAACCATTGAGGGGAAACAGAGGACTCACATAGGAAAGGGGGACGCGACGGACGATGGGATTGAGGGTCGACGTCGTGAATCGCAGGACTGGGGGCGACGACGAACGGCAGGACGGACGAAGGCTGGGGCGGAGCGACGCTGACGCGAAGTGACTGACGATGGCGGCGACAACGATTACGACGGGCCGACGGCTGCAGTGGGGACGCGCGGGGTAGGGCGATGACGACGTCTGCAGCGTGGACGCCGCGCCGGAGAGGGGAGGTCAGGGAACAAGGGAATGGGAGGGTAGCGGTGCGGCAGGGTGAGAGACTTTCTCCCGCTGGAATTGGTATCGCAAATTAGGGTTGCGGGAGGATTCGATAGATTGGGACGCCTTGGCAATGACGAGGCGAGGACGACGACAGGCGGCCGGGAGGGCTGGGGTTTGTTGGGGAGGAAATCGGAGGAGGTGGTGGATTGGCGGGCGGAGAAATTTTTTGGGAGGTCGAATTTAGGGTTCCCCTTTCAGTTCTACTCTGTAATCGCGACAAGAGGGAGACCTAGGCGAGGGCACGACGCGGTTTGGCCAGGTGAAGTGGGATTCGCGGTTAGGGCGGTTAACCGCGCGCGGTTTCGGTTATGACCGCCAACCGAATTTTGCCTCCTTCGCCAGGAATTGACCAATCGCAACCGCAAACCGCATTAATATTTCGGTTTTTGGTTAACTATAAAACCAACATTTTCGGTTCGGTTTTCGGTCCAACCGAGTAACCGCTGACCGATTAACAACCCTAATTAGATTATACTTATTCTGATAAATTATATCAAATCTCATCTAACATATGAGTTATAACATATAATATTACACTGAAATAACATGTCGTACTTAGATCCAACATATAGTGAAATTTCACACACAATTATATAATATCAATATTGAAATGTTCAACTTATGATTCCAAAGAATGAGTTAGGCGAAAAGAAAATAAAAAATAGGCGCATTTCGCAAACCAAAGAAAAAATGACACAATTTGACCTCCAACCCGGTACCTTGTAGCGGTCGACCCGGCGGGTGCGTGCAACCCGTTTTTCTCACCGGGCCAGGGTCAGAGTGGGTCGACCCGAGGTCAACCCGCGGGTTGACAACCTTGGTTTGGCACCAAAGATAAATCTAGATTATCATATAACTCAGTATCCAAACTCAAGGGGTCGTTTGATTTTGGTGATAGTTAAATTAATGCATTGTTATCAATGCATGCATAATAATATACATGTATATAAGAAAATTGGTGTATTGTAGTTTCCATCGTTTGATTTTTGTGATAGTTATTCAAATATTGAAATAAGTTATATTACTTTTTGGATGAAATGTCACTTTTGCCTTTATTTTTAATATTAAAAAAACAACACACATAAAAAAAGGCAGGGACATAGTTGGAACAAAACAAATCCCAACAATTTCTACCAAACAATCTCAACAATCTCAACCAAAATTAGAGAAGTAGAGATTTAACTATCACTCATTTTGAGTGATAGTTTGTGTCAAATCAAGCAAACAATGCATGTATTTTTTATGCAAAAAATTCAAAAAAATCATGCATTGTGGATAATGAATGTATTGTAACTATCACAACCAAACGACCCCAAAGATCTGCCCTTGAGTGGAAGGAAGCTCCTCGCCTACCCTAACGAGTCTTGTCTAGCCAGTCTCAAGGCTAACAGGTTGACAAGAGTTAAGACCAATGTAGTAAAAAAAAAAACAAGTTTCTACGTAAAAACGTTTTGGTAATCTGGAAGCGTAAAATCGTAAATTTTTAAGCGAGTTTTTAACTACATAAGTTATAAAAACCGAGATTTTGCTAGAAGCATTTTAGTGACCTAGAAGCGTAAAATCGTAAATTTCTAAACTTTAAACCACGATTTTGACTAGGTCAAGACAACACCATCAAAATTGATACTCAACGATCCAACCCGAAAGTGGAGACAATGTTCGACCAAGAAGTAGCCAAAGATAACCCCATTGAACCGGTCTAAACCATGATTACTTGTTATTGAACGCAATTCCTGCCATGCCCCACCTACTTATGTTTTTGTTTTGACGAATGAATTGCAATCGGCCACCACTTATTCCTTCTCGGCACAAGAAACAGTTAAATACAAAGAGAGAACCCCAATTGTGACAATTTAATCGTCTTACTCTACTCAATATATTAACACAGTTATAATCTATTATTGGGATGTAGCAATTAATTAAGTTTATTTAATTTTTTATTGTTATTGGGTTTAACTAATATAGACACAGAGCCAGAGGGCCAAAGGACTCTACTCTTCTAATGATCATATTCAGTCAGTGCACTATAAATGCAACATAGCACATATATATAGCATTAATCAACATTCAGCAAGAGTTTGTAACAACATTATTATCATGATCTTCACGACGAGGAAGCTGGTAATTACCACCACAAATTTACAAGCCGCAGTGGGTTTGGCAGCCATAATGATAGCAATTATGGCGCATCCTTCAACTCAGATGATCACGATTGATGTGAAAAACGAGCTGTGCAGTCTCAATGTGATAGCGCATTGTCAATCCAAAGACGACGATCTTCGTGCTCAGGTCCTCGACACCGGCTCTGTTCTCAGTTGGAATTTCACGGCACGATATGGAGTTGGTGCAACTGTTTTTTGGTGCAACCTCGCGGTTCGAGATAAGCGTCTTTCTTTCACAGCATTTAACGCGGACAATGATAAGAATGATATGTATTGGGTTGTGAGGAAGGAGGGAGTTTATACAAGAATATACGGTCCTGCAGCAAAATTCCAATTTGGATGGAGGAATGGAGCCTTGTCGGTCTCTGAATCGTATTGTTATGCCGGGCCTTGATTATTTTCATGCCTTTTTAATTAGGGAAGAAATTAAAGGCAGCGCCTCCAGTAGTTTTCATTTTTTTGTTTTGTTTGATCTCATGTGTTGTAGCTGTTTTGGTCCCTCTTCTTTGAGTACTGCTAGCCTAGTTAATTGTGATAGTAAATGATATTTTATAATTGGACATTTCTCGACAATTTGAATTATTGTGACAAATTGATTCTTAATATGGTATTATAAATTTTTATAACCGATCGAAAAATATTTTATTCGAATCCGATAATCTTCATTGTTCTGTTAAGCACGTGATTCTTGACAAATTGGAGCGATTGGAGCCTTTTTATTTAGCAATATATATATATATATTTATTTAAAAGCTCAAGTAACCGGAAAGGATTGTTACTATTCCTTACGATTTTTTTTCTCCCACTTCACTATTCATTGGAGCAAGTATCTCCTACAGCCGGTTTCATTATTAACAGTCGGTCTCATTATTAATTGCTCATAGCCCACCCTAGATAACGTATGGAGCTGGGCCTTAGTTTTGCTTTTTCTTTCATTTGATTTTGTTTTTATGTGAATACGTTTACAAGTTTGAAATTTAGTTGGCCCGGTTGAGTAAGTGGGTTGAGAGTTAATTGTTCGCTCATTTTAGATTAGTTTAACTCGGATTTGTGAAAACGGTTATTATAGTATTCATACACTTATATATTATGTGAATACATTTACAAGTTTGAAATTTAGTTGGACCAGTCGAGCAAGTGGGTTGACGGTTAATTATCTGCTCACTTTAGCTTGATTTAACTCGTATTTATGAAAAAATTTATTATAGTATTCATACATTAATATATTGATATCAAATATCTTCTGACATATATGTAATATAACATTACACGAAAATAACAGTTCGTATTTGGATCTAACATATAGTGAAAATTCAAACACATTCACATAACATCAATATTCAAATATACAATTTAGAATTTTAAATGTAGGGTTAGGCGAAGGGAAAAATCGAAAATGAGTCGTAATTCGCAAACCAAAGGGAAAAAAACGACACCATGTAATCTATTATTTGCCTAATGTCATCAATTTGCATTATACAAAGGTTCCACAATGTTAGTTAACTTTGACATAACATTTTAATCGTATGTTACTTTCTAAAATTTTATTTTTTTTATTAGACCATATAATTAAAAGCACAAGAGCTTTTTACTATTCATTAAGGAAAAATAGACTATTTTCTCTTTTCGTGGTAATAACCAATTTTACGCTACAGTACAACCACTTCTACGATAAGAACTTTAATTTCTCATAAATAATAGGAACCATATTAAATTATTTCTTTAATATTAGCTAAAATTTTATTGTTAATTAAAATATTTAACATGTCATCAATTCACAATATGAAAAGGTTGTTAACTTTGGCATAACAGTTTAACCATATGTTATTTTCTAAATTTGATTTTATTATTAGACCACACTTTATGAAAAAATTATGTAACAACATTCTATGAAAATTGCATAAACAACGTTCTATAACAGTTACATAAATTATAAATTCATTCGTAAAAATTAAAGACATTACATAAACTAAAATTTATAGCGGGATAGCTGTTATGTAAGCAAGATATTAATGAGCATTCCTTAATGATTAAAACACTATGTAAATATTATGAATATATAATTATTTTTTATGTATCAATCAAACAAAAATATCATATAAATCTTCCATAATGATTATACACTACATAATCCTTATGTAGGGATAATTATTCATTATGTATCAGTTAAATAAACAGATGACGTATGTTATTCGTAATGTTTACTACACTACGTGAAACTTATGTAGGTATCCAATCCAAATAATTTTGTGAATTATTCATTTTCAACTAAATTATTAATTTCTTAACGCGACGGAACGCGGAACAGAAAACTAGTAATTAGTCAATAACAATGACTACATTGAATTTGAATAAGTTGAAATTCAACTCCGCTACACTTTCAGTGTCACTCATCTTTGATATCATTGACTTAATCAATGCAACACCCTCGAACTTTCTGGGAGCATAAGGACACATCACCCCTGGCCAACTTCCTCCCCTATTTCCTACTCTTTCACTTAGTTGCAAAATAAGATAGAAAAGTTTGCACAAAATTTCCACAGAATTGGTCTATAAAAAATCGAAAGTTGACTCAAAACAGAGCTCTGCGCTCTGCCACTGAAACACAACAAAGCAACTACTGCCCACCTAACATACTGCTCTGCTTCTACTCCCAATTTTGCAACCATATCCAATCATGGACCCAACATCAAGAATCACCCTCCGCCCCTTCAAGCTCACCGACGTCGACGACTTCCTCAAATACGCCGGCGACGAAACAGCAACCCGACACATGAGATGGAACCCCATAACTTCCAGAGAAGAAGCGTTGACCCACCTGGAAACCGTGGCCATCCCCCACCCATGGCGCCGATCCATCGGCCTCCTCGACGACGACGAAGATCGGTCCATCGGCTACATCTCCATTTTCCCCGGTTCCGGCGACGACCGCAGCCGCGCAAACGTCGGGTACATCCTGGCGGCAGAGTACTGGGGGCAGGGGATCGTCACGGCCGCCCTCAGAATCGCCGTGTCCACCGTCTTCGCCGACCTCCCGGAAGTCGTGAGGCTGCAGGCGCTGGTGGAGGTCGAGCACAGGGCGTCTCAGAGGGTGCTGGAAAAGGCAGGGTTCTTGAGAGAAGGGCTGCTCAGGAAATATGGTTACTGTAAAGGTGAGATCAGGGATCTTTTCATCTACAGCTTACTGTCCACGGATCAACGGCGGATCTAGTGGCCACGGCCTAGCCCTCTCCATCTTTTTTTAAATGCGGCCCAGTGCTCTAATCTGTTCTATATCTACCGCTGCCATGGATGATCCCGATTTTCTCTCGAATGATTATTAGAAGGTTGGGAAGCGAAAGAGATCGATGGTGGTTAAAATGGTTGTGCTGCTGGTTTTCAGTCCAAGATTTCAAGTTCGAATTCCAGGGAAGTTTACTAGTATATCTTGAAGAAGTGTATCAATAAAATTTCGATTCATCTATCATCCTCCTTGCTTGCTCTACATTGAATGTTGGCCACTTTTATTTGTACCAATTCAGCTGTTGGGAATTGGGATGAACCTGAGAATAAGTTTCAACCCACCTGACAAACGTATGCTCTCAACGACCAACGCTGTGAATCTATCCACCTTCGCCGGATCTCAAGTACCCTTCTGATCGTCGGCGATGGAAAGCTTCCCGACAATCGAATCTCCCAATTCGAATAACTTGAAATAGAAACTAGCCAGTACAGTTAGGACTGAAATTGGGCCATATCTGCGTATGATATGTAAGAATTCTGTCTGACCCGTCTCTGTAGAGTCAATTAGAAAACTAAATCGTCTCGACTCTAGTTTTTTTTCTTGATTTTTTGGGACCTTTTATGGTCAGGCCAAGTCAGTGAATTGATTCAAATCAATCTAACATACTAATTTTTGAAAATTACATTTTGGTACCCAAGCTTTTTTTATCAATTTAGTAACCAAACTTAATTTCTTTTACAAACAAGTCCGGAAATTTTTGTGGAAATTATGTTTTAGCACCTTTATATTTTTTATTTTGCATTATAGAACCTAAGCTTTTAAAACTTTACAAATAGATCCAATGTGTTGGTATGAGTTATTTAATTCCATATAACTAGTCGTTGCTATAGGTTAAAGGACCAAAAAGTGACACCACCCTAAGTTGACCCAACCCTACCTAATTCTTACAAGCCAAAAGATGACCTGACCCTAAACGGGCCCTGTAGAGTGTAGACAACCAAACCTAGTATGACTATTAGATTCCTAGGTATAGCTATATGCATTATGATAATAAGTTTATACTCATTCCAAACACCAAGATAAGAGATGTTGGACTAAAAAGTTAATAGAACCAGTCACTTATAGTTTGCAAAACATATTCTTGTTTTATGATAATTCTGAAAAATCATTATTAATTTAAGAATTATTATCTCTTTTGCATATTCAATACTTCAATTCGATTTGCAAATCAAACAATGATATATTAGTTGCCGTTAAGGTTATCCTTCATGTATAAAGTTAGACAAGATTCTGAAATGCTTATTAAGCCCCAATTAAAATAATCCAAATTTGAAAATAAAAAAAGATGACCAAGAAATCTCATTACCTTGTTATTGCAAGCAATTCCTGCAATGCCTACCTACTCGTCATGTTTTTGTTTTGACGAATCAATCGCAATTGGCCTCCAATTATTCCTGGTCTCGGCATATAAGGAACACTTAATACAGAGTTAGGAGCACTATTAATTGTGACAATTTAATCGTCTTACTCTACTAATTTTTTTTTAGGAATACTCAACATTTTTTTTTTTTTTTTTTTTTTGCATTGGAGGAGGCTAACGCCAAGAAAGGAGAAGGGAACTTGTATTCTGTTTTCTCTATTACTGGGCTCAGTTAAGAGAGACATGCAGAGAAAGAAGCTGAGTTCCAAAGGACTCTTCCACTCATCATTCACTGCACTATATAATTTTTTTTTTTTTTGCATTCTAGGAGGTAAAAGCCAAGAAGAGAGAAGAGTTACAGGGGTGTAGGGGAATGGGAACACTGCACTATATAATTAATGCTAACGTAGCACACACCAATGAATATTCAGCTCACTTTTGCACCAAACATTACTACAATTATCCTAATTCTAAAAGAGAAAGTGTTGACGCCTAAAATTAATTTGGCCTAAATTAAATGTCGCATTAAAAAACAGTGTCGTTTGGAGTTGAGCGGCGTCGTGGAGAGTTAAAACGGTACCGCGAAACAGAAAAACGGTACCGCAAGGAAGCTCACCGGTACCGCGACAGTGGAAACGACACTGTTTACCAGAAAACAGGATGGGGCCGCGCACGTAGTATTGGTGTTGGAAAAGGAGTTATTATTATTATTATTATTATTATTATTATTATTATTATTATTATTATTATTATTATTCCTTGTGGGAAGGGGAGAAGCGGTACCACATGGAGACAAGCGGCACCGCAGAGAGTTAAAACGGTGCCGCAAGGAGGCTCAGCGGAACCGCGGCACTGGAAACGACATCGTTTACCGGGAAGAAAGATGTGGGCCGCGCGTTTGGTATTGGTGTTGGGAAAGGAGTTTGGATTATTATTATTAATTATTATCTTGATTCCTTGTCGGAAGGGGAAAATCGGTACCGCATGGAGACAAGCGGTATCGCGGATAGTTAAAACGGTACCGCGGATTTGAAAACGATGCCGCGAGAGTCTGATAAGCGGTACCCGATTAATTAAAAACCATATCGGGTAAGTGACCAAAATTCGCCCAGCCCAATGCGAATCCATGGATTAATATTTTTTGGCTATGTCAGCGGTGTCGTTTAATTAAAAACGGTACCGCGAGTAAGCCCAACGGTACCGCTGTACTAGCAAACGACAATGTTTAAAATAATAAAAAACAATGTCGCGAAAGGAAAAACAGACGGAGCCGTTTTGGTGCTAATGGTGTCGTTGGCCAACACACGAGTGGGCTAATGATGGCCGGATTAATTAATTAATATTTTAATGACTATTTAGGACGGTGTCGTTTAGTTGAAAACGATGTCGCAATAGGAAAGAAACGACACCGCGGATTATAAAACAATGCCGCGAGTAGGCCAAAGAACGTGAAATTTTTTTCCTTTCCGCAGGAACCGAATTGGTTGAGGAAAAGGAAAGCCCAGCGACCAAGCGCTCCCGCCCACAAAAGCGGAGACGAAATCGGACTGGATGAGGACTATCCTACCCGGAAAAGAAAGAAGAAGTAGACATCTCAATCTTTCTTCTAACTATGTCGCAATAGTTAAAATGACAGTGTTAAATTTAAAACAGTGTCGCGAAGCTCAAAAGTTCAACAACATCGCGGGACAAGGAAACGATGTTGTTTAACTAAGAACGACGCCGAGGGGTGAAAGTTCGACGGCGAGTTAACAATGAGGGCTGGTTTAATTCATTAGTATTTTATGATTATTATAGACGGTGTCGTTTAATGAAAAGCGATGTCGCGGAAAAGTAAAACGACACCGCGGTAGTGGCAAGAGTTCGGCCAAAGGCAGCCCGCCAAGCCCAACGACGGCGCAAGAGTATAGAACGACGTTGTTTGATGGACTAACAATGTCGTTGGTTAAACCGGGTTGGGGCAGTTGAGTTGGATTATAAAACGGCATCGGTTGGTGAAAGGCGATGTCGTGGTATTGGTGAAACGTCATCGTTACATGGACAAGGTTGTAAGTCGTTTCGCCAAGTTTCTGCAAAGCAAGAGCGGTTTCGAGGGCAAGTGATTATCACGCAACAAGGAGGAAGTTACTTGCACGGTTGACAGGAATGAAGACGTGGGAGACAAAGGCGCCAAGGCAGTTACTACGACGGGGAGAAGCGCGAAGTATAAAGATTGGGAAGAGAGAGAAGCTAGGGACGAAAAAATCAAATCACAACTGCACCGTCGCAGAATTTATCTTTTTTCTCTCTAGTTGGTAGAACTGCTCTATCAAAGACCCCCTTTGCAGAGTCGTAGATCGTAGCGTGTAGTCGTAGTCGCGGAGCTCTCCAGAGGAACCTCCATAGGAGTAGAGGTAACGTAACTTAGAACACTCCCAGTTTGGTTTCTCGTTTTGTCGTTGAACACCCTCGTTCGAACGTAGTTTGGAGAGGTGGTGAACCGAGTAACGGTTGTTTGATTAGAAGTCAAGGGTGCATTGATCAAATCAACATTGCCGACGCCGGCGGTTGATATTTGACAGTCATCTTGGTTTCTGTTTAATCGATCAAATCAACGGCGCCGACATTCGGCGGCGGATATTTGTCGATTGTGATTGACTTGGTGTTTTTGTCTCCTTGAAAGCAGAGCGCATTGAACGCGCGAGTTTCGCCAACGAAACAAATTGGCACACCTGGTGGGACCCGTGTGTTCGAATGGCTCCGCGACGAAGGAATCATGAAGGGGATGTTCCGCCCGGATTCGTGGAGGAACAAGTGGCCAACATTGAAGGAGGCCAAGGAGTAGGTGCTGAAGACATCAGCAGTTCTGAGAATCCGCCGTCCACAGCTGGGCCGACCGAGGATTTGTCAATCCGCCATTTCATGGAGGAGAACCGTCGCATGTTTGCTAGCCTCAACAATGAGTTCGCAGGCTTCAAAGGCGAGTTTGCAAGCTTCAAGGGCGAGGTTAAATCAACGTTTTGACGCTTTAACTGCACGACATGATTCTCTTGAGTCTCGTGTTGATAGGCGTTTAGGCCAACTCTTTGAAGTTGTGACTAAAAACAGACATGATTTTGATGTTTTTGTGGATAAAAATCTACGTGATATGAATGAAATCAGAGAGCTTTTGGGTAGACCAGTAATGCAACCTAAGGATTTGCCGTTAAACGGTGAAAATAATCTAAACAGTGAAACTAGTTTTCCAAACAACGGGGCTCGAAACAGTTCGCCAAGACAAGGAGTTCTGCCGATACCGGTAGTGAACCCACCAACTCCGCGGGTTAATATTGGCGAGACTAGCACAGCCGCTAACACTCGGGTTGAACCGCCGCCATTTCACGGTGGGGGTCCACAAAATATCTCGGAGGCCAGACCCTATGTGGCCCCGATGAGCGGTGGTGTTGGTGGAGGAATGATCAACAATGATCATGTTCCCCCACGCGGCTACCCGCAAAACGTCCCTCCTCCTCCAAACGGGCTTGGCATGGATCCTGGTCGATTCATACCATAAGGGGGGGGGGGCAACTTGGGGGGCAAGACGTTAACGCGATTCGAGATCAGGTAGCACAGATGCTGGCAGATAAGTTTGGTTTAGGGATTAGACCAGCGATGCCGCCGGTATACCGAAAACCATATCCGGATTGGGTTGATAGATACTACCCCTTTCCACGTGGTTTTCGCGTACCTGATTTCATCACCTTCAGCGGGACTGGGGATCAGTCCACCGTCGAGCACGTTGGACGATTCACGGTTCAGTGTGGTGATGTGAGTGATTTCTTGAAGTTACGTTTGTTTGGCAACTCGTTGACCGGTCCCGCCTTCGCGTGGTACGTTAACTTGCCATCGAACTCGGTTCAAACTTGGCAGCAAATGGAACAAATGTTCCATGCCCAGTTCTACCGTTCTGAGCCAGAAGTAATAATGGCAGACTTGGCACGAATGCGCCAACAGCCAGGAGAAATGGTGGAACACTTTTTAACAAACTTTAAGAATGCAAGAAATCGTTGTTTTGTGAACTTGACAGAACGCGAGTTCGTTAAACTTGCCCAGGGTGGATTGAATTTTGAACTGCGTAAAAAGTTTCAAGATAGGGAGTTTTCTGATCTATTTCAATTGATGTCCTGCGCTGTTAGATACGAGTCTCTTCTCCATGAAGAAGAACATAAGAGGAGTGGTTCTCGTGGGCAATATTTCCCTAATTTTGAAAACTATGGTGTGAATAACGTCGGCAGTGATGTTGACGAGGTTGGAGTTGATTTGGCCGAGATTGTGCAGGGGAAGCCATATGTGTGTGCTTCTCTGGCCAAGCCCGATGGGGAACCACAAGGTGGAAAGCCCAATCGTGCTCCAATTCAAACTAGGAAATATTCCTTTGATGTTTCAAAATTAGAGTTGATTTTCGACCAGCTTTACAAAGATGGTCAAATTAAGTTAACTGGGGGGCATACTATCCCGCTAGCTGAAAAGTTAAAAGGGAAACGATACTGTAAATGGCACAACAGTACATCTCATTCAACTAACATGTGTGTTGTGTTTCGCAACGTTGTGCAGGATGCAGTTGAGAAGGGTCGGTTCAAGTTCCCAGAGCCGAGGAAGGAGGCCATGATTGTTGACACAGACCCTTTTCCAAACGTGGTCGGTGTCAACATGGTCAATCCCGATTTCTCTAAGATCAACCTGCCGCGCTTCAACCTGGTGGTAGATACAACGCCACCGCCGAGTGGTAGTTCTGATGTGGCCCAGGGAGCTTCATCCTCCCAAGTGAAGGAGGGGCCACGCTTGGACCCAGCTGAGGAAGAGAAGTTGTGTGCCCAGTGTCGTGGAAAGCTAAACATTGGGGGAGCAGGACCGAGCCAGACGGTCCACCAGAGATTGGGACCATGATAGTTCAAACCGAGGTACCCCTCATATGAACGCAATGTCGAAGGAGTACGTGCATCTGCATGGGGACGAGGGCAACGTAGACAGTGGGTTGCTCAAAGTGCCCCACCTTTCAAAAGTCTGCCTTTTGGACTTGCCCGACCGGTGAGAGGTTCCCCACCTGTCAGGAGAAATTTCAGAATGCCAAATGTGCCACAGGGTGGTTGGCACACCTACGATGTCCGTCGTCAGCAGCCGATCACCGTTGACGAGATGACAAGGACACAGTATCGAAGGTACCTCCGCAAGAATGCTCAAGGAAGGAGGATTGCAAACTTGCAAGCAAATGTGAACGTGGATAACTCTACCACGGGTCTGAGAGTGACTGTGGCCGGTGCTGGAAAAGTTGTAGAGGACAAGCGGGATGGAACGAGCAGGGAGTCCCGGGAGAGGCTGAGTACGATGCTGAAGTGAATGACTCCTTTATCGAAGAGGAGATGCTGGAATTGGAGGAGCCAAAGTCGAAATTTGATCGAAAGAACAAGGATGACGATGATGACAACCAAGGTGCTCCCATGACGATCCAGTTTGGAAGCCTACCACCAGTGGTGGTGAACAACTACATCTTGCCATTGATCTTCCACATTGATTTGGAAAATCAGGGAGAGGATGGCGAGGTCATGATGGAAGTTGAAGAACTGGACGAAGCTGCTTAGGAGGTCAACGTTGCTAAACTGGTGAGCGGTTTCGCTCAACTGACTTTAGAGGAGGAGAATGAGGAGCCCGCAGCGGTAGAGCTGGTTGGCGAGTCTGCGGATCTGCCAATCGAGGCTGAGCCGTGGAGTGCAATGATGGCTCGCACGAATGGTCGAATTGACTTGGCAGTAGAATCAGCCAAACAGAACAAGAATTCGCAGTGGATCATGAAAGAACTGTACGAAGCTGGCCACAAAGCTGTTGGGCTACTGGGTGAAGATGGGGGAAGATATCCTTTTTACGTGTTATACCAAGGCCCGAAAGAGTCAACAAGTGTGCCAGTGGAGAACGTCACATGGGGGTCAGACTTCGACGAGCTGGAGAAATCTATCCGAGCTGCAGAAGTGAAAGGGAAAGCTGTGGACGAAGGAACCACGGGTGAGGAATCAAACAGGGTCATTGTTTTCAATGAGCCCGAGCCGAAGATGATGCGTCATTTGAGACCTCTCTACATCAAGGCCACACTTGATGACGTACTAATGGTGAGGGTCTTGGTTGACAATGGTGTCGCAGTAAATGTGATGCCAACAAGGATGCTGAAGAAGTTGGGCAAGAGCACTAATGACTTGATCCCAACGGAAGTGTTTGTGACACGTTTCAATGGCGGGTCCACTTCTGCCAGGGGAATCCTCCCAGTTGTTATGGGAGTTGGATCACAGAAGAGGATGAGTGCTTTCTTCGTGGTGGATGGAATGATAAGCTACAATGAACTACTTGGCTGGGATTGGATCCACGCCAACAAGTGTGTTCCTTCATCGCTGCATCAGTGTTTGATGTTCTGGAATGAAGACGGTGTCGTTGAGGTGGTACAGGCTGACACAAAGCCGTTTTCCGTTGGTGCAAACGTGGCTGAAGCTTATATGTACCATGGAGATTTTGGACCAATTGAAATCAGGAGTGGGGATGGAGGAACGTCCAACGTCATAGTTTCAAGCGCGATAGTGTTGAGTAAGGCTTGCTTGAACCACTTGCCTGAAATTGTGAGACCATCAATGTGTGCGTTAGGTGGTCCACCAAAATCAGAGTAAGCCACCTCAAGAGAGGGTGGAGAAGGCCGAAATCACGGCCTTGATAGAGGGGTTGTCGATCAACGGCGAGGATGCGAGTAACAAGTTGGGAGAGAAAGCAGCGGCGTTGTCTGCGACATTGTGGAAGAAATCAACTTTGGCGGGAAGGATGACCCACATTCAACGTTCATATTGCCAGCTTGCATGACTCTGACAGGTACGAGTTAACTCTGATTCTGAATGGCTTCAAAGATTGTTTTACGTGTGAATGTTAGGAAATATAGCATGGATATGTTGCAATCATGTTGTATAGCCAGTTTGTCGCTTTTTCTTTTAGATTCATGCATGACTGAATTACGTAGATGCCATCGGCGTTGCATTAACCTAGTCAAGGCTGTTGGTGTATGGTTGTGTTGGCTAAATGGTTTGTTTTCTTTCAGCCAGAGTTGTTAAATTTGGTCCGCCGATTACTGTATTGTCGAGATGGTCACAATATCGACCAAGATTAAACATGGCTTTACTTTTAATTTTCTTTGATAATGGTTGATTAGGAAATAATGACCAAACATGGCCATTTTTTGCTAAGCCACGTAGCAGTGGTGCCGCTTTATTTTTCTTTTCATATCAACAACATTGTTGGGGGGCACGGTGCCGCGGAAGCAAAAGGACTATTATATTATACCATAAAAAAAAGAGGTCGGCCAAAACATCGCTGATGAGGAATTGAAAAAGAAGAAGAAAAAAAAACAGAATTGTTTGGACGATGAACAGTGTTGCTGGAGGTCCTAAGCGTGGCCGCAACGATATAAAATATTTTAATTAAAGCCAAAATTGTTTGGTTTAATAAGAGTGAAAAAAATAAAATAAAAAGTCTCTCAGCGCTGTGGCCAAGCAATGTCGCGGCTGTTGTTGGAGTCTAACAGCTCTATCGACAAAAGGAGTAGTGTGCGGCCAAGCAGCTCTAATATTTAAAAAAAAAGTAAAAAACATGTGTGGCTGAGGCGGCTATGCAGGCCTGCTAAAGAGGAAAAATAGGCCAAAAGATTTCCGTCAATTTTTGGTGGAATGGTGGTTTAAATTAAAATTATTTTAGGTGTTGTGGATTTTGTCAACAATTTGGTTCATAATTCTTATAAACCAAATTGTGGGGGGCATTTGTTGACACCTAAAATTAATTTGGCCTAAATTAAATGCCGTATTAATTCGTCTCGGCATTTAATTCGATACCGCGGGTAAAAAATGGTGTCGTTTGGAGTTGAGCGGCGTCGTGGAGAGTTAAAACGGTACCGCGAAACAGAAAAACGGTACCGCAAGGAAGCTCACCGGTACCGCAAGGAAGCTCACTGGTACCACGACAGTGAAAACGACATTGTTTACCAGAAAACAGGATGGGGCCGCGCGCGTAGTATTGGTGTTGGAAAATGAGTTATTATTATTATTATTCTTATTCTTATTATTATTATTCTTTGTGGGAAGGGGAGAAGCGGTACCGCATGGAGACAAGCGGCACCGCAAAGAGTTAAAACGGTGCAGCAAGGAGGCTCAGCGGAACCGCGGCACTGGAAACGACACCGTTTACCGGGAAGAAAGATGTGGGCCGCGCGTTTGGTATTGGTGTTGGGAAAGGAGTTTGGATTATTATTATTAATTATTATCTGTATTCCTTGTCGGAAGGGAAAAATTGGTACCGCATGGAGACAAGCGGTATTGCGGAGAGTTAAAACGGTACCGCGGATTTAAAAACGATGCCGCGAGAGCCTGTTAAGTGGTACCGATTAATTAAAAACCATATCGGGTAAGTGACCAAAATTCGCCCAGCCCAATGTGAATCCATGGATTAATATTTTTTGGCTATGTAAGCGGTGTCGTTTAATTAAAAACGGTAGCGCGAGTAAGCCCAACGGTACCGCTGTACTAGCAAACGACAGTGTTTAAAATAATAAAAAAACAATGTCGCGAAAGAAAAAACAAACGGAGCCGTTTTGGCGCTAATGGTGTCGTTGGCCAACACACGAGTGGGCTAATGATGGCCGGATTAATTAATTAATATTTTAATGACTATTTAGGACGGTGTCGTTTAGTTGAAAACGATGCCACAATAGGAAAGAAACGACACCGCTGATTATAAAACAATACCGCGAGTAGGCCAAACGATGTCGCAATAGTTAAAACGACAGTGTTAAATTTAAAACAGTGTCGCGAAGCTCAAAAGTTCAACAACATCGCGGGACAAGGAAACGATGTTGTTTAACTAAGAACGACGCCGAGGGGTGAAAGTTAGACGGCGAGTTAACAATGAGGGCTGGTTTAATTAATTAGTATTTTATGATTATTTTAGACGGTGTCGTTTAATGAAAAGCGATGTCGCGGAAAAGTAAAACGACACCGCGTTAGTAGTAAGAGTTCGGCCAAAGGCAGCCCAACGACGGCGCAAGAGTATAGAACGACGTTGTTTGATGGACTAACAATGTCGTTGGTTAAACCGGGTTGGGGCAGTTGAGTTGGATTATAAAACGGCATCGGTTGGTGAAAGGCGATGTCGTGGTATTGGTGAAACGTCATCGTTACATGGACAAGGTTGTAAGTCGTTTCGCCAAGTTTCTACAAAGCAAGAGCGGTTTCGAGGGCACGTGATTATCACGCAACAAGGAGGAAGTTACCTGCACGGTTGACAGGAATGAAGACGTGGGAGACAAAGGCGCCAATGCAGTTACTACGACGGGGAGAAGCGCGAAGTATAAAGATTGGGAAGAGAGAGAAGCTAGGGACGGCAAATTCAAATCACAACTGCTCCGTCGCAGAATTTATCTTTTTTCTCTCTAGTTGGTAGAACTGCTCTGTCAAAGACCCCCTTTGCAGAGTCGTAGATCGTAGCTTGTAGTCGTAGTCGCGGAGCTCTCCAGAGGAACCTCCATAGGAGTAGAGGTAACGTAACTTAGAACACTCCCGGTTTGGTTTCTCGTTTCTCGTTGAACACCCTCGTTCGAACGTAGTTTGGAGAGGTGGTGAACCGAGTAACGGTTGTTTGATTAGAAGTCAA
This sequence comes from Linum trigynum, assembly GCA_964030455.1. NCBI lineage: Eukaryota > Viridiplantae > Streptophyta > Magnoliopsida > Malpighiales > Linaceae > Linum > Linum trigynum. The sequence goes on from OZ034816.1 coordinate 14,281,575, forward strand.
GGGTGCATTGATCAAATCAACATCGCCGATGCGGCGGTGGATATTTGACAGTCATCATGGTTTCTGTTTAATCGATCAAATCAACGGCGCCGACATTCGGCGGCGGATATTTGACGATTGTGATTGACTTGGTGTTTTTGTCTTCTTGAAAACAGAGCGCATTGAACGCACGAGTTTCGCCAACGAAACAGAAAGGGAGGTCGATCACCAAGATGAGGAAGCTAGTAATTATACCCAGAAAATTTCAAGCCGTGGTGGTTTTCGCAACCATAACAATAAGAGTAATTATGCTTTCGTTGATTTGACATTATTGAAAGAGGCAAAATTGATATTGAGTAATGCAACCCGACTGAAATGACTCGTAACCGGAGACTACGTATCCAACCTTAAATGGGCAAAGACAGATGAGCTTATCGAACCGGTCTAAACCATGGTCCTTGTTATTGGAAGCAATTCCTGCCAACCATGGTTGTCACACCGGCCGGCGTGTCACCGATTGAACTTGGTTCAATCTGTATCGGTCATAAAACCGGTATGACACCATCGGTATGACCGGCATGATCGATATACAAATCTCTAAGTAAAATTATCTTATATTAGTGAATTTATTTGATAAAAAGTAATTTATTATTTATTTTATGTGTTAAAAAGTTAAATGTTGATGTTATTTGTTGGATTCAAGTACAAATATTTAGGTATTGACGTTAAATATCGTGCTTAAATATGAGTATTTGTAAATTATTTGTTATATTAACCGGCATGAACCGACACAAACCAGTATGTACCACCGATCAAACCATTCTACTTGCTAAGCCGACACACTGACACAAACCGGTTTGACAGCCTTGCCGCCAACTTAATACTTATGCTTTTGTTTTGACGATCAATCAATTGCGATTGGCCTCCACTTATTCCCGGTCCATACATAAGAAACACTCAATGCAAAGTTAACGAAACAATAATTGTGACAATTTAATCGTCTTGCTCCACTCTAAACATTATAATAAATTAATTAATTATAATCTATGTCTGTTTGTATGCAGCAATTAATTATTTTCATATACTTGTTTATTATTCTGTTCGGTTAATAGAGACATGCAGCTGAGACAGTGCCAGAGCTCCAAAATCCAAAGGACTCTTTCACCTGATCATCCAGTGCCCCGCTTACTACAAATACATCACAAATTTGAACAACATTGTTATCCTAACAAAAAGAGAAAGGGAGATCATCGAGATGTGGAAGTTCGTCAGAAATTTGCAAGCCGCGGTGGTTTTGGCAACCATAACAATGGTTGTTATGGCACATCCCTCAACTCAGCAATACAGAACGAAGCTTGATGTGAAAAATGAGCTATGCGGTCTCAAACTGATAGTGCATTGTGCATCCAAAGACGACGATCTTCGCGCCCACGTGCTCGACACGGGCTATGCTTTCAGCTGGGAGTTCGAATCGGTGAATTTCATACGTGCAACTGTTTTTTGGTGCAACCTCGCAGTCCGGAACAACCGCCTTTCTTTCACCGCGTATAACGCGGCAATTTATAACAGATATAATCATTGGGTTGTAAACGAGAAGGGAGTTTTTACTGAAGGACATTATCTGATTTCTGAATGGAGGTATGGAGCGTTGTCTGTCGATAAATCATTTTGTAACGTTGGGCCTTGATTTTCATTTTGTTATATTTTCTTGCGTGCTAAGATGTACAACTTAATTGGCGATCAGGCCAGCTAAATGAAATGAAATTAATTGGTAATGCTTCAATCATCTAGAGATTATTTATTAATTAAATTTCATGATCATGCTGGCTGATTTTCACAGGTAGGGCATGCACTGACTGATATATCACTGCTTGAACAGCTGGTAAGTTACTGATGAGAGCAGAAAGATCAGTTAAAGTTGGTGCAATTCTCATGATGTGCATCCTCTCAAATTAAGGGTTTGCAAAGACTTTACATTTGCGAGGCCTTCAATCTCCCGGAAACTTGGCATATCCGCATGATTTCTAAAATTTCCAACTTCCACAAATTTGAAAGTAATTAACGGCAGTCTCTCTAATGATGGCTGCAATGCAAATTACGCAATCTCGGTTCACGTATCTCGATCTTCCAAACACTCAAGCCCTTGAATCTTCGGGGGCATGGGACAGCTTTCGATGATTAATAATGCGATCAAATTCTCGTATTGCTACTATTGCACCACATTTTGGAGGCTCTGAAGAGCCGCTGAGACTTCAACTTGGATATCTCATAACTTCCACCACCGTAACACTTCATTGTTATAGTTACTATTGTTGTCCACTTATCGTGGTCGATACCTGTTGCTGCTGGGATTTCAAGCCCATATTCACAGCGCTCAACAACTAATTTTCTCTACTCAACTGTTTTGGTTGCCATCCTTGTATTTGTCCACATACTAATGGTCGTCATGGTGTGGCTTATTCACTACAAGAAAAAACGCTCTTTACAACCACAAAATTGATCCCTACTAAAGGTCCAAACTTTCTTTTCCTTCCTGGTTGTTAGTAGTATTGAATTGACATTTAGTAGTAATAGAATTACTTCTTGACATATGATGTTGCAATGTATTTTATAAATAGGAGGGTATTTATTTTGATATATAAAATGGCATGGTTACAAAAGTCACTATGAAGTTCCTTTTGGATAAATTGAATGGAGAATACAGGGTTCTGAAAGCAGAATTAAAAGATACAGGATGTACTAGCAATTGTTCAACTTTGGTCAAACTTGTTTTCCCGGCAGGTTATTCGGGATCGGTGTCGGACAATTTTGTGCAATTGCGACTTGGCACTACAATAAAAAAGGGTTTTAGGAACCAAATCAATTTGTCTTTAAAGCAGTATTGGTTACTATACCTATTGGTGACTAAAATAATTTAATAGCAGGATTGGTCGCTATATGACTCTATCCGCATTACTAATTCCCAGCGCAACCAAAATTAGTTATTTTTGGTTGTCATAGTTCCGAATATTGGTTGATAAATCTATGTTATTGGTCGCCACAAATACTAATGACAGTCAATTTATATGACTTTAGTAACCAAGATTTGTGACAAAAATTAATTTAAGTGTCATAGATGGCCATTCATTTTGGCCGACCAATAATACCATTATGACAACCAATTATTTTGGTTATCAAAATTTATCACAACCATGAAATTTAGTCGTGAATAATACATATGTCAACCAATTATATAATTTTAAAAGACTAATTATTTTTGTTATAAAATTTTAACACAACCATGAGATTTGGTCTTGAAAAACACCTACCTCAACCAATTATATCATTTTCGGAGACTAATTATTTTAGTTATGAAAGTTTAACACAATCATAAAGTTTGGCCGTGAAAAATATGCCGGTCAATCCTTCACGACTAATTATTTGGTTGGTAAGGTTTTGGTTGCTAAAACTACTTTTTCTTGTAGCGTGGGTTTACCGCCAGTTAATAGTACAAATACCATTGATTTGGACAAACACTAAAATATGAGGGCGGTTGGTATATCGGTTTCCCAAAAGCGATAAAAAAAATTTAGTGTCCACACTCCACAGATCTCTCGATGGTTTCACTTGACCGTCGAGAGCATATTTACCGTCGGTTAAAACCAACGCGCGCTGGTGTGGTAGAAACCGATGGTACATGACTTTGTTCTTGTCGTGTGCATCCACAAATGAGTTATTAATCAATTTCCAAGATAGGCACCGACCGAGTGATGTATCACTACTCTAGCAGGTAAGTTACTGATGAGAGCAAGTTGGTGCATCCTTCAACATTTATCATTTCCAACTGCAAGTGTTGTTCCAAGTGAGGTAACCTTTCCAATGAAGTGCATCCTCTCAAATTCAGTGTTTGCAAGGCCCTCAACCTCCCTCGAACTGGGCATCTCCATGATTTCCAAACTACGCAACTTCCCCGGATTCGGGAGTGAAGACAACGCTACTGTCTCTAATTTCGGGCATCTACTGATATAGAATACCTCTAAGTTCTCCAATCCGGACAAATCGAGCATTTTCAATGACGTGTAATCTATCAACTATAATGTGGCCAAAGACTTGAGGCTGGCAAAGCCCTCAATCTCCCTCAAGCTTGGCATATCCATGATTTGTAAACTACGCAACTTCCTCAAACCGCACATTTCAAGACTTTCCAAAGATGAGCAATTTGTCAACTTCAACAATGAACAAAGACATGAGGCTACCAATACCAAAGCCCCCAATCTCCCGCAAACTTGGCATGTCCATGATTTCTATACTCATCAACTTGGTCATATTTGAAAGTGACAGCAGTCTCTCTACTAGTGGCTGCAAATTACCCAAAATCAGTGCCTCTAACTCTTCCAAACACTCAAGCCCTTCCAGGGCGACCGACTGCTTACCATCAATTCTCATGTCTTTGAGGTGCAAGATCCTAAGCCTGGGGAAGTTGGACAAATGGGGGGTCTGAACTGGCCATCTCCTTTCTTGCAGCAGGGATTGCAACCGGTTATGACTAGGCGTTGTAACGAAGATGGCATGGTGGCTCCTGATCCTGTGGTTAATGACAAGGCTGAAAGCTCAATAATGGATTGCAATCTGACAATCTTATTAGAATGATGAAAAGAAATATAAATATTAACGTTTTGGCCACAAACTCAGCCTCCACGATCCTACCAACGTTCATCTCCTGCAAATCTGCAACTAGTAAGCAGACTTATCTCAACAACCTAACTGACTCGACTAACTCAACAACTTGCAGACTCCATTTCAAAGTAAAACTCTTGGCGCCCTATTGAATCCGAATCCGCAGAGGAGTAGGATTCTCCAATCTTCTAGCTTCGTTCCCAAAAATAACCTCCCCTGAACTGAAGCCACTATGCTGACTTCAGTTCAAGAACAGCAACCTTCAACCTGCATCTTCAAACTCCTGTAGTTCAACCATTCCAAGTCTGCTCCTCATCAACTGAAAAGTCTCCAGTTTCAGAGCTTTAATTAATACATCAGCAACCTGCTCATGGGTACTGCAATACTCCAACTCTACAACACCATCCTTTGCCAGATTTCTTAAAAAATAGAATCGGACGTCAATATGTTTACTTCTCCCATGCAACACTGGGTTCTTTGACGGCTTAATAGTAGAGCTGTTATCATAGAGAATCCTTGTTGCCCTCTGAACACTATCTCCCCAACCAATCTGCTCCAAAATTCTTCTTAACCAAACACATTGAGCAGCTGAGTAAGAAGCAGCCACAAATTCTGCCTCTGTGGTTGACAGGGTCACAACTAGTTGTTTCTTTGAAGCCCAGGAAACAATCCCTCCTGCAAGGAAGAAAGCGTATCCACTAGTGCTCTTTCTATCATCCAAATCACCTGCATAATCACTGTCAGTGTATCCCATTAGACAGTTGTTTTCACTCTTTCTTTTATACCAAATCCCATAGCTTGATGTGCCCTTTAGATACCTAAGCACCCTTTTGGTTGCCGGCATGTGCATTCTGGTTGGTGCTTCCATATATCTACTGAGAAGACAAACAGTAAACATAAGATCTGGTCTGCTTGCTGTAACATATAGCAGACTGCCAATGAGCCTCTTGTACTCTGTAGGATTGACCAACACACCATCTCCTTCCCTTGTCATCTTCACTCCTGGTGTTACCGGATTCTTTGTGAAGTTGCATTCAGCAAGGTTGAATTTCTGCAACAGGGTTCCAATGTACTTCTGCTGGCACATGAAAATGCCAGCCTTGTTCTGAACAACTTCAACACCAAGAAAATACCTCATCCTCCCCAAATTTGTCATCTCGAACTCAGCCTGCATAGTTCTCTTGAAGTTTGCAATCATTTCAGCATTATTGCTCGTGTACATCAAATCGTCCACATACAGGTTGCCAATCAGAATGCAGCCTTCAGTTCTTTTTATGAACAAGGTGTGTTCATATGTGCTCCTCTCAAAGCCAGATTTGAGGAAGTGAGCCTCAATCCTGCTGTACCATGTTCTAGGTGCCTGTTTCAGGCCATAGAGTGCTTTCTTCAACTTGTATACTTTTGATTCCTCCCCAGCAATCACAAACCCTTGTGGTTGCTCTACATAAATATCTTCAGTCAGTTCACCATACAAGAAAGCACTCTTTATGTCTAGCTGGAACACCTCAAAACCATGGAATGCAGCAAAAGCCAGTAAAGTTCTTATAGTATCCCAACGAGCAACAAGGGCAAATACCTCATCATAGTCAATTCCTTGCCTCTGAGTGAATCCTTTTGCCACAATCCTGGCCTTGAACTTATCAACAGTGTTGTCTTCCTTGTGCTTTGTTTTGTAGATCCACTTGAGTTTGATTGGAATGACATCAGCTGGAGCCTCGGTCAATATCCAGGTCTAATTCTTCTCAATAGATGCCATTTCTTCATTCATAGCAGCATTCCACTTGGGATCTTTTGATGCTTCTTCATAGGTTAAAGGATCCTCAGAAATTGCCACAATTGCTTTCCAGTCTGTGTCCACAAATCTGCAGTCATAAATGAACAAGTGTGATGGTGGTTTTCTTACCCTTGGTCCCAAATCTGTGCTGGGTAATCCCAGAACATCAATAGGGGAGCCATGATCTTCCTCTTCTTCTACTTCCTCCTCTTCTTCCTCTTCTCCTGTTGCTGGTGGTGTTGTGGTGTGAGTGACCTGATTAGAAGAGGATCATGTGGGATCAACAGGATCAGTGTCTGGTTCTTCCTCCCCTTCCTCTTCTGAATCATACCACTCTTCCTCACTGCCTTCCCAATAAATTTTGGTGAGCACAGGCTGTATTTCAGGATTCCAGTGCTAGCCTTTGTGCTCATCAAAAATTACATCTCTGCTGACCACTATCTTCTTGGTGACTGGGTTGTATAATTTGTAGGCTTTGGATTCAACAGATAAGCCTAGAAACTGACAACTGGTACTCTTTGCATCGAGTTTCTTCCTCGCCTGATCTGGAATGTGAACATAGGCCACACAGCCAAACACTCTGAAGTGTGAGACTGAAGGTGGTTGTCCAGTCCAGAGCTGCTGTGCAGTTTTCCCTTGATTGTCTGCAGTGGGACTTCTGTTCAAAATATGACAGCTCCAGGCCACTGCTTCTGGCCAAAAACAAGCACGAACCTTACAATCTTCCAGCAAGCACCTGACCATGTTTAAAATGGTCCTATTTTTCCTCTCAGCTACCCCATTTTGTTGTGGGGTAAGGCCAGCTGTGAGTTGTCTCTTAATACCTGCATCATCACATACTCCCTTGAACTCCTACAACATGAACTCACCACCCCTGTCTGTTCTAAGGCACTTGATACTTAGATCAGTCTCGTTTTCAACATGATTCTTGAACTTCTTAAACATCTCAAGAGTATCAGACTTGGCAGGCATAAAATAAACCCATAACTTTCTGCTGAAGTCATCAGTTAGGGTTAAAATATACCTTTTTCCTCCATTGGATGTAGGAGTAATTGGACCACATAAATTAGCATGAATGAGTTGGAGTTTCTCAGTAGCTCTCCAGAGGCTTTTCTTTGGAAAAGGCAGCCTATGTTGCTTCCCTATCATGCAGGTCTGACAGATGCCAGAGGTAAGTCTTGTACCAGTTTGTTCTTCTGCATATTCAAAATCCCTTGAGTGTGAACATGACCAAACCTCCTGTGCCATAGTTCAAGAGAGGCATCCTTTGAACTATCAGCTTGATAACACTGATGTCCTTCCTCCTCTTTTACCTCAGCTTGCAACACAAACATCCTATTTGTTTTCATCTGAGTTTGCAGTAATAGACCTCTTTCCTCATGAAATAGTTTGCAGGACCCTTCCTTTATGAGGAAAGAAATTCCCCTTTATTGCAACTGTCCCACACTCAACAGATTAGTGGTTAATCCAGGAACATAGAAAACTTCTTGCACTATGAAAGATGTCTGATTCACAAGTAGTTTAATAGTTCCTTTCCCACAAACACTTAATCGAGATTCATTACCAAGCCTTACTAAACACTGAAAGGTTGTATCTAGGGCAGTAAACCAGCTCCTGTCACCACTCATGTGGTTACTGCAGCCTGAGTCCAAGAACCACCACCCTTTATTGGTTTGCTGCTCTTTCCTGGTGCTTGATCCATCTGCAACATAGGCCATTAGCAGGACATCATCCTTCATGTCTCCTTGAGTTCTGTCTTGATAATGAGCATAGTGTGCTTGCTGATTTCTCCATTCTGGACACTCAAACTTGAAATGACCAAGTTTGTGACACCTAAAACATTCAAGAGATTCCCTGTTCCACCTTCCTGCTCTTCCTCTACCCCTGCCAGGATAGCTCCTTCCTCCATAGCCACGACCACCCCTTCCACCATACTCATGGAAGGTTTTCAGAGCCTGATCTTCTTCTGTTGAGGTTCTTCTCTGAAACTTTTGCTCATACACAATTAAAGAGCTTTGCAAAGCATCAACAGTCAACAGCTCTATATCCTTGGACTCCTCAATTGAACAGACCACAAAGTTAAACTTCTCAGTTAAATTTCTAAGAATTTTCTCAACAATATGCACATCAGTCAACTCTTCACCACAATTGCGCATAGAATTGGCAATCACCATTACCCTACTGAAATAGTCAGTAATGGTCTCACCTTCCTTCATCTCAAGGAGTTCAAAATCCTTCTCAAATCCTGCAACTGTGCCTTCTGTACCCTTGCACTTCCTTGATACTTGACTCTCATCGAGTCCCATAGTTCCTTGGCAGTCCTTTTCTTGGTGATGGTCTTCAAAATCACCTTGTCAATCGAGCTGAACAGATAATTTTTGGCCTTGAGATCCTTGAGCTTGAGCTCTTCCAATCTCTTGGACTTTGCATCTGTCAACTCCTCTCCTTCTCCAGGTTCCTTGAAGCCATCACTTACCACTCCCCAGTACTCTTTAGATCGAAGGAGATTTTCCATCAACAAGCTCCAGTGATCGAAATCTCCATCGAACTTGGGGATACACACTTGAGCAAAACTACTGCCTTCACTCATTTTCTCTCACCCTGTGTTTGCCTCACTTAAACACTCGTGTTTCCCAAAACCCTTTTCTACAAAATACTGCAGAACTCCTCTCTTGCTCAATCACTCAAGATCACCTTTGGTTATAGCTTGCTAGAGAGCTCTGATACCAATATGAAAGCTCAATAATGGATTGCAATCTGACAATCTTATTAGAATGATGAAAGGAAATATAAATACTAACGTTTTGGCCACAAACTCAGCCTCCACAATCCTACCAACGTTCATCTCCTGCAAATCTGCAACTATTAAGCAAACTTATCTCAACAACCTAACTGACTCGACTAACTCAACAATTTGCAGGATTAAAACTCAAAATATCCAAACGACACAACTTTGACTATTTTACGGACTCCATTTCAAACTAAAACTCTTGGCGCCCTCTTGAATCCGAATCCGCAGAGGAGTAGGATTCTCCAATCTTCTAGCTTCGTTCCCAACAAAGGCTGCGAGACGAGGGCAGTCCTGTATGCACAACACTTGTAACTTGTTAGAAGAAGATAACAGACAACCCAACAACGGGATCTCGGTGAGAAGAGGGCATTCCACAATGTCTAAGGTGAACAATTTTCTCAGCTGGCTGAAGCTAGGTAGTCTTTCCAACGCGCCACAACGTTCCAGTACCAATACAGCCAAAGACGACGACGAACACTGCCCCATATGACGACCATTGTTGTTGGTCAGGCCGTCAAGATGACGTAAATTCGCAACATCGGATATCTGTAGAGTTTGCAACGATTTTAGGCCGCCAAGACCTTGAATCTCCCGGGGCATGGGACAGTTTTCGATGATTAATTCGATCAGGTTCTCCATGTTCTCCAGATTCGGCAGCCACTCCAGTTGAGTGCAACCAATAATATGGAGGCGGGTTAGAGCTGATGGAAGTCTGCAGTTGCTAATAGGATTAATGTTGTTACCACTACTACTGCACCACATTCTGGAAGCTTCGTGGAGCCGCAGATACTTCAACTTGGATATCTTCCACCATGGCAACACTTTATTGTTATTGTCGTCGTCGTCGTCATAGTGGTCGTCTTCTGCTGGGGTTGGGATCTCGAGCCCATATTCACAGCTCTCGACAACTAATGTTTCCAATTCCAGCAACCGTAGGAGATCAACAACTGGAGACGAAGTGGTGAGCTCCTTCAAATTACTCGAACCGGCGACGAGCCTACTCGTCAGCACCTGTTGGTGGGTTCCTTGTTTCCATTTGGCTGATCTCGTTCTCAAGATTTGAAGAGACTGCAATTCACCAACATCCGCAAGAACATGGGCCAGGTTCTCGCACTCGCACTCCTCGACATCGAGCTCTCGGAGACCCTTTGATATCGTTCCAATTGTTCCGCCTGTTATCTGTTTTATACAAGCTCTGGGAAGACGGAGCACCAGTAGGTTCCTCAGCTTGCCAATATCCAGCTCATCGTCCCTCGTAGACTCCAGCCATCTGTAGGAACTAAGATCTAACACCTCTAGACTTCCAGATTGTGGTAGCTCAGGAAGTCTTGTCAGTCTACCACACTTGGAAAGATTTAAAGTTTTTAGATTGTTGGCCATCTGCAAGCAATTGAACGCGCCCAAGTCATTCACCAACCCAATTAAATAAAGAAAGGTCTGTCTATTAGATTTCTTTTAATCCTACAATTTATGAATTTGTGGGTGAGGGGGAAAAGAGTGTATAGTATAGATGATCATATGCATATAAACATTTTTGTATATATATCTACTATGGTAGCTATTCCCCTGCACTCATTTTTGGTGTATTGAATGCACACAAATCTTAAAGTGGTCATATACATAGAATTTTGAACTTTAATTTATAGCATTAGTCTAATATGATGATATAATATAGAATTAAACTAATCAATCCATTATCCGAACCCCTTAACCTTCAATTTTGAATAGAGGTGGCAAAAGGATTGGTGGATTGGATTGGTTTATTAATGGATCAAGTGGATTGACCATGAATCCAAATGACATCCAAGTCTTGGACCATTATGTAAATTCCAAAAAGTTTAGGTACTAAAATGTCATAATAATAAAAAATTAGATACCAAAACGTAATTTTCTAATCATATTTTTCGTCAATATAAATAAATTTTTGGTACCAAAATGTAAAGTATAAAAAGTATAGGTACTAAATTGTAATTTTCCATTTGGGTTCATGGATCAATACATGAATCCACCAATCTAATTGGATTTGGACCAAATGGATTGAATTAGTTGGATATTTAAGAGGATGGATTGGATAACAAATTGTCACCTCTCTAATTTTGAATCTCAACCTAAAACCTCAAATTGTAAACCTAAACTCTAACCCTAAACCATTCAAATTAAAGTAAATCTTGAATAAATGTACAAAATTCATGTGTTTTCTTGTCCATTAAACCACAAGTGATGATTGACATCGTTTTTATATGAATCGCCTGCTCAAAATGATGATTATGAGACGAGTGAATTGAATATACAACCAAAAAGTGAGTGCACTAAAAACAAAACTATATAGCCATATATAAATGACTCGGAAATAATAAAAAAATACCCATATATAAATGTTATGTACATAACATTTAATCATTAAATAATATAATATAATTACCTTTAAATGGGTCCAGCCTCCCCAATCGTTGCAAACATCGCTACCGCTGAGATCAAGAATAACCAATTTTTTCATATGAAAATTGATTAGATGATCATCATCACCCAACCTACCTCGATGATATCTCATTTTAAGCCATCTTAAATTGGGAAGAAGATTATCAAAGTCACCTTTCAACTTTGCATCAGGTGGTGCTTTGAAATACCTCAAACTTGATAAGTTCACAAAACATTCACTTGCCAAGTTTGTATAAGGCCGTGGAGTTGTTACCTCAATTGCTTTAACTTGTTCTGATCCCTGAACAAGTCATTAACCCAAAAAATAATTATTAAATATAAGCCAGAGTTGATATCTTTAAGGAGATCGGCTTATCATAAATATAGGAATTTTTTTAAAAATTAAATCAATATGTTAGTGATATATGCATAATTACATTAATAAGTCAATTACTAATATAATTCATTGAATAAGAATAATGAACATGTTATACACATTTTATATGCATTTAATATACGCAGATCGAAATCATCAAAGGAATGAAGGAAAAATAAGACGATATAATAATTAAGAAATTAAAAAAAATGCATAAAGTACGTATGTGAGTACTATACAATATACATGGGAACATGCATTTGTAATTATATATATACATGTATCATTTAGCAAATTTAGATTTGAAGTAGATATGCACTCTATATATAACCATATAGAAGAGTAAAACATGTTGGGAACAATACCTTTTTTTCATACAATAACTCTACAGCTGTTTCTACCGTCCATATTCTACTCCTCTTCCATGGATATTCGATATTTTCTCTACGAACTATTTCTCTGCCCATATCTCTTAATTGATCATGCATTTGAAATCGACAATCATCTTGATCAATTTTGACCATCGACCTCTGAATAAGAAGATTAATGTTAATGGTAGGATTGAAGTTGCAATCATTCCACATGTAGAGAGGCTGTATTTTCTTTCTCCCAATATAGAAACAAGCGATATCCAAAAATATCTCTTTTGCCTCATATTCCAATGCATCGTAACTTATTTTTAATCTTTCTATGGCATGTTTCTCAGGCACTTCTCTTAACTGTTTCAATTTTGCCTCCCAAATCGATTTCTCTTCTCGGTGCAAAAGCGATCCTACAACCTCAAGTGCCAATGGAAGTCCGCCCATGGTGGATACAATGTCGTTCGATAATATTTCATAATCCGGTGGGGGATAATCCTTCTTAAATGCATGCTTGCTGAAGAGTTTAACCGAGTGAGAAGGACTCAGTGCTTGAACTTCGTACAACTTGCATTTGTTTTCATTCAATCTACTTAAAATTTTGCAGTCTCTTGAAGTCACAATATATCTACTTCCAGAAACAAAGCCCTGAGGATTCCCCACAACCTCTCCAAATTTAAACTTTTCATCAACATCATCAAGAACGATAAGAACTTTGAATTGCGAAACTCTATCCATTATAATTCTCCTTCCTTGACTAACATCACAAACACGCTCCTCCTTTCTTGTAGCATCTTCTATTATCTTCTTTTGTATTTTAAAAATACCATCATTTTGATGTTGTGTTTCTCGTATGTTTTCCACAAAACTACAACAGTCAAAGTGAGATAGTATTTTGTTATAGACAACTTTCGCAAGAGTGGTCTTGCCAATCCCACCCATACCATGAAGTCCAACCATTGTCACGTCTTTAAAGTCTAAACTTAGTCTCTTCACTACCTCTTCTACATGACCATCAATGGCAACCAATTCATTTGTTTCTACTGTGCAATAGAACCTCCGTAGGTGTGACCATATACTATCTGAAACAAGATCTGAATATTTACTTTGCCTGAAAATTGAAAAGCGTTGCCAAAAAATCAATCAAATAAATTGTCGATAATGAGTACTGTTAAAGTTCAAGTAACACCAGCCCTCGTTAATTTCCCCTGTTCCTCAAATGAGGAGGCGCGAATTATCGAAAAGAAAAACCATAACAAATCAATGACCCCAAAAATTGAATGAATCAAATAATAAATGTGATAATAAGAGCTAGGGTATGGAAGGTACATACTCGTCATTATGCGTAACGTGCCATCCTTTCAAAGCTCCTACTGTGGTTAGAGCCGCTTTCCAATTTTGTATGGTCTGTCGATCAAAGCTCTTCTCATGTTCCCGAAACGCATCCTGATAAGGGCCGGTTTGATGTCGTACGTCCCTCAGGTCGACCATGTAAAAAATAGGAAGTACGATGCGCCTCTTGTCTTGCCTCATGTTTTCAACAATTTCGACAAGCTCCTTAAGGCACCATTTGCTATGAGCATAATTCTGCGATAATATCGGAACGTAAATCTTGGACTGGCCAATAGCCTTAGCGAGAGATGGCCATATTCCTTCCCCATTGCGGAGTTCATCGTCATCCTTAAACGTGTGGATTTTTAAGTGAACAAGAAAACGAAATAGGATATCCGTAATTTGATGACGAGTGTCTGGACCTCTGAAGCTCAAAAACACCTCGTACTCCACCGACGGAAAGGGCAACAAATCAGAAGAATCAGTAGGGTCAAAGTACTGCGCATCTGGCTGTTGACTGGTGCTATCGCAATTGTTGTCGCTGGTTTCATCATTGGAAGTGCTTCTCCTTCGAGACCACAACAGCTTGTAGAGGAGAATCAATGGAAGCACCAGTGCGGCAACCGTCGCTGCTCCTCTTATATTTGAAGTCATTCCTTCGCGATCGTATAAAACTTATGTTAGTCCTCGTAATTATAGTCAAATTAAATTATATGCAACAAAAAAAAAGTACAAGAATTAATTCATGAGATATGTATATCTGAAAATAGAAATTTGGAAAATCCTAGAAATGCAACAGCTTCATAAAAGATGAGATAGTAAACATGGCATCTGAAATTCTGCGATTCTTTTGCCACGGCGTAAAAGACAATCGTCGCTAAAGAGCTAGTAAACGCTTCCATATGTATAACTGTTTTCCTTTTCTGTAACCTCAAAAGGCATGAATAGGTTGAACGACTCGGTTAAGATAAACACAAATACAGAATTTAGCAAGTATATAAATGTATGCATAAGTGAAGGCAAATACATACTCTGAACGGTATTTTTAGTGACGAGTAATCCTTCGTCAAATTTAGGAGAAACGTTGACGGATAATTGCTTTATGCTGGATGGCTCAGATACTAAGAGGAACGGTTGATTGCTCGTCATCATATATAGGTATATGATCGAGCGAGTGATGAACACATTTTCCCCCATTTGAGCACTTTTCCTTCTTCTTTTGGTTGCAAAAAGCAGGTTCTCGAGTCGAATCAGATTCTGTTACAGATGTGAAGGCAAGTTAAAAATAAAAGAAGGTTATGCGAGGGATATATTCTTTGCATGCAGACGTTAATCCAACACTACTTTAAGTTTGACATGTATTTTCTGACGTTTCTTTTGGTTGGTCACTAAAAACTCTGGTTAGCTGTGATGACTAATGTAAGCAAACCAAGAAAGTTTGAGGGGTAATCAACAAGAAGAATAAGAACACTGACAGCTGAAACGCAAACTGGAGAATATGGTACGTTGATAAAACTTGATGATAGGGGAAAGGAACGAGAACATTCGTTGCTTACTTCCTGTCAAATATCAAGTGAACTAATGATCCACACTTGTTCCCTTCACTTTAGGAACTTCGCCAAGATAAAGTCTGATCACGTCTTCTCTATGATCAATCAATCCAAGACTAGTCCTACCACCAGTTAGGTCATCGCGAATAAGACTCCGATATCGTGACTACACGTGTGCGTCTAACAAGTAGTTTTCATATCATGACGACTTGCCCATCCTCCTTCAGATGCCAAGGTCATCAGTAAGCATTCACGACTCGACCCGCAATACTCGAGCAAGAAACAGCAACGGATATTACTAAAATCGTCGCCTAAAAAGTAGAACTCAACTATATAACATAAAAGCACTTTGTGGTCTAGGCACGATTTTCGATGCCGATGAATAAACTCTATCAGAATGCTAACGCAAGTACCGTTACAAACTAACTATGAAAGAAAACACAAGGCAATGACTTTATTTCCCCACCTTAACCTGGGCAATTCGGTTGGCAGAATTCAATATAGGAACTCAGACCTTGCTCTTTCTGCTCTTTTATTACTTGTGACGAGCCACGAACGAACTGAGTTTCAGAGCCTGGCGTTGCGGAGCTGCTGCTTCAGCATGGGGCGTATGTACTCTTGGTAGCCATCGGGGACAACAGAGTCATTCAGAGGATCCTTCCACGCCTCCTCGTACAGTTTCGGGTACACATTTCCGTCATAACACCCAAGTATTGATCCCAGGTAGTGGTCGGTGTAGTTGAATGCATCGACAAGTGCAATTGCGTTGGGACGAACCTGTTACTCCAGACAGCGTCCAGATGTCTAATGTTACTTAACTCTCTAATGTTACTTAACTCTCTTCCGGCAAGGAGAGATAGATAAGAAGCAGAGAGAAAAATATTGCGCACCTGAGAGAATAATGACCGAAGCTGATCATTTGCTAGGGAAGCCTGCTTCGCGGAAATGGCACCAGTGGAGAGGAAATCCCCTAGGTGTCTGTTGATGAGGTTCAAGGCGTAAATGTTGCAGAGGTTATACAACTGTTGTTTCACCCCTTCCCCACCTTGTATATCTTGTTGCAATTTCTCAATGAACCTGAATTTTAGAAACGTTGGTTAAATGTTGCCACAGATTTACGAGAATGTTTACAGACTTGATATGTTGGTTCAGAGTCACGGGAAAGTGTGAGCTTACTTAGAGACAACAATCAATTGGCAATGAGCGACAGCAGCCTCAGCCAAGAAAGCTGAAAGTTCTGCAAAACCTGGACAGAAAGGAGAAAGATGGTACATGATATCAGATGAAACTTGATTCCATATCAAGCAAAAGATCTAAGCAAGAGAAGCAACATAAAGGACCGAAATACGGCGACAGAATAAAGAGGCCAACTGGTATAGTCAGGTAAGATGAATCAAACAACTTTAAAAGCAAATGAGCTAAGATTTAAGAAGAAGACATACCCTCTTCAGGGTTCGGAAAACTGCCAAGCTTTTGAGCACGGTTAACACACATCCTAGCGGCCCTGGCTTCAAATACCTCAAGTATCACAGAAGGATTCAGCCAATCCTCAGCTGCATCAAATAAAATAGTTATTATCAAAACACCAAATTATGTTCCAGGTATATAAGAACAGCAGATAAGCTAGGAAGTTGATACTTCATGAGTCAGCTGGAAATATGAAATGAGTAAGATGATTTTCACTATCCCTGCAACAGTTGACATATATGAATGCGAAGATAGCTAACAAGGCAAGGACTAAAACTCGGTACCATTCTGAACACCACAGCGATACTGCATAAGATGTTCTACGCGCCCTAGGTAAGCTGTTGTTCCAACAGGTTTCTTTCCAGAAGGCAGCTGAGCAACAGTCTTCATCAGAAATCTTGCCACCTAGAATTTAGACCAAGTAAAATTTCAGCCCAGAATACGGGTTACAAATACTATATGCTAGAAATAATCTGTCCCACCTAGAATTTAGACCAAGTAAAATTTCAGCCAAGAATACGGTTACAAATACTATATGCTAGAAATAATCTGTCCCATGACTCCCACCCAATCAAATGGAATATATCAAGTAAAGATCCCCTTTATACATTTCACCTCTCATAACAGGGATAACAGAGTAGACAATAGGGAAGGAAGAAGGCAGCTTGTCTCAACGAAGGCAATTGAGGACAGAGTTTGAAGTTCTTACTCAACATTTCTTACAAAATATATCTACATCTTAGGTAAAAAGAAGCAGCAAGAGACCATGAATTTCTATACCTGCAAGAGCAGCACAACATTGTCTCCTTCATATGTACAGGCAGGAACATAGACTGCAAACAACTCAGGAAGCCCACTGCTGCAAAGGTAACCATGGCCGCCACACAATTTCCTACATTCTTCAATTGCATCCTGAGGCAACAGATAGTTTGTCTTGGTCAACAGCCCTTTCCAAAATAAGTTTATCAAGACAAACTAGAACTAATAAACTATCGAACACCAAAAGGTCGAACTTAGAGGACGTAAAGGATATAGGTTTGGCTTGCATTTCATAAACCTCAAATTGCTAAGTTAGAATGAAGAAGATAGTGAGCACATACAGCAGTGACAGAAGTAGTCAGAGACTTCAAACCAGCAGTACAGGCATGTGCTTCGGGCAAAGTAGAGAAGTCATTGGCTTGCAGTCTTTGTGTGACATCCGTATAGAGCCATTTTAACCATTCACCGACAAATCTGAAAGCATATGCAGAAGCGATCAAAGGGAAGAGTCTACTTTGCTGAGTCTTATAATCAATCACCTGGAACAGAACAAGCAGCCAAAACAACTGTGAGGGACATCTTCCGAGCTAGTAATTTCCGATCAGTTTGTTAGAGGCAAGCAAAAAATGTTTGCAGGACCAGAATCATGTCTCCAATATCCAGAAGGTAACAGAGGAAAACAGACCCATAGAAAAGAGATGAAAGGATTATGGCCAAATTTAAGTTTTGGTACAAAATATGCTTAACTAAGTTTTCTTCACCAAAAGAATTGACAGCAAATTCTCAAACTTACCTGTGTCTCGAGACCATTTTGAGAACCAAATTGCCTGCGAACAGCACTATATCTTGTGGCGATACAAACTGCTCGTGATAAAGCACGAGAAGCATCTGCCACAATTGTTTGTCGCACATAAACCATGGTACCATATATCAACTGCCGAGGGACATTGGACTGGACACATTTCCCTTCCTTTGTAACTTGCAGTACCCTATCAAATGTCCAAATTGGCAGAAAATACATGAGCAATGAGAATGATTGGAAATCTAGACTAGGCTTCGCATGATAGCTGAGCAAGGAGTGCCATTTGGCCTTCTAAGTTCTCATTCTTGTTCGTATCTTCTCAGAGAGAATGACTAGCTCATTATCAAACTCCCTATTTTCATTCCTGGATACCAAACTGAACCGTCATTGCTTATGTTACACAGAAGCAAAAATGTACAATTAAGTTTAAGTTTCATGTTAAAGCAAAGAAAAGAAAATCGTGCATTTCGGATGCATTTCCTAGGACCTTGGAGAGTCTATGTCATGACACATTTATCATTGACTTTATGGGGGGTGGGGGGGGGGGGGGGGGGGGGACACTAAGAGAACTAACCTCATCAACATTTGATCTCTCGGAATGCGCACATTATTGAAACGCAAAACACCATTGTCCATGGTGTTATAGGCACCATTCCCGAATTTCATGCCAATATCACCAATTGTTATGCCAGGTAGAGGCATGTGATCATCCAGGCTACGGAGCTGGACGATAAAACCTGAAATTTAAATTTCAGCATTATTAAATAGATCAACAATTCATATGTGTTAATAGGAGGAAAGTGTTTTTGCTCACCATGCACTCCATGTTCTTGACCATTGGTACTGAGACGTGCATAAACAACAGCATGGGTTGACACTTTACCCAATCCACCAGGCCACCACTACATAAGCAAACCAGCATTATTCAGTTTCAGGCTACAGCCACAAAACAGACATTTTAACGTTGCATCAAAACTCAAAACTGACATTGTACAAATGCATCTTCCTTGCATAGCAGGGAAGAAAAACATAATGTTTACATCTCAAATGCAGTGGTCTCAGCCTTTCTTACTCACTTTGCTTGAAGTTAAGGTGGGACTATGAATGACGAATTCATCAGTCTGGGGGTCAAATGTTGCAGTGGTCTCAAGCCCTTGGACGTTGGAACCATGACCTAGTTCAGTTTGTGCATAACAGCCGATTATCTGCATCCTGTGTGCCAGGGGCAACCATTTCTGTTGTTGCTCATCTGTCCCCTGCCCTTTAATAGCCGGCACAAACATTCCCTACACACAAACAGACCCAAGCCACACAAGCCCTGCCATCAGTGGGATGACAGATATGTAGAGGAATCAACATGGAACATGTATAGATAACAACTCTTTTGTAGACTGTAATCATTTGAAACCATTCGAAACACGAATTTCTGGGAGGAAGAAAATTGGACTTGATCATTTACCCAATGAAGATCGGTGAATGCTGGTTCATCCACATAGAACCTCAACTTATTCGCCTCTTCCTCTGCAACATCAACAACAGCATACTATAAGATGGGTAACAATACTACATGAACTACCCACCCGCATTCCAAATCAACGCAACAACTAGTAAATAGTGCCCGATAATTGCATCCAAAATCATAGAAATGCACCAGTAAGACGAAGCTCAATGATTCGCTTCCAGGCATAGGCCGCCTTCCTCAGAGTATTCTTGAATAACTCCTTCCTACTCATCATAACTCTGTTGTCCTTTCGAAACGCCTGCAAAATTTCATACCGGCAGAAACTAACCATGTCATAGCAAGTCCCCGAAGAGTACACAAAACCTCTAATCCAAGAATCCACACATGTAATTAACCCAAATTTGATCACTCGCATCATTTCCCTGCGGTCTACGAACCCAAACAGCTCCAGAAACCACATGAAACGAAACCCCAACTTTCTCCCAATACGGATTAAAAAAAAAAAATCCTCAAATACCATTTCTCGTTTCCTCCAATCATCCTCCCCGTACAAAACTGGCCAACTAAAAAGTCAAAGGGCCGCAGCTAAAAGTTCAGTTTCCAGATTTTTCTTACCGGATCACTGGCGACGAGACGAGAGATGCGGTCGGAGAGCTCGAAGTCATGGCGGGAACCAGCCCAGACGACCTTCATCTCGTCGACATCGAACTGAGCCTTGTTCCGCTCGTCGGCCAAGTGATCGACTACGCCACCGCCGCTCTCCATTTCTCACTCTTGCTCGGATTCGGGAAGTCGAGCGACTCGGAGGAAACCAGTTCTCGCGGTTTGGTGGTAGTTGATTGGGAATTTGGGAGAGAATGAAAGCGAGACCAAGAGGAATGTGAGCGTTTCCCGGCTCTGTCTTCCTTGTGTCGTAAATAAGGTTTGGTTGTTGGGTAGAAAAGAGTCGGTTTTCTTCTACAACCGGTTAGAGAGAGAAAGAAGAGAGTCAGATCGGACAAGTCATTATCCCAATCCTTCCAGTCGTCGGATTTGTAGTTCCCGAGGAAAGGTCAGATATTTTATTCAATGATATTACCTCTATTTAGTTGGAAATTGGAATATACCGTCCGTATATAGAAATAGAGTCAGCCTCAAATGGAACGAGAATTCAAATTTAATTTACCATGGTTGAAAAATTCGCATTTTTCTTCTTTTTAACCGTCCTATACCAAACTGGCTGGGCCGACGAAATGGGTAAGGCCTTAACATTTACGTGGCCTACCATAGTAAAAAATCATTTAATATTACATACTAAATATGTTTAAATTTTTTCATTCCCATACTATTTAGTTGATGATTTAATTAATTATTTAGTTGATATTTCATGTATTAAATATAGATAACACATGGAATACAGTGTTTTAATACAGTATTTAGTTTTAAAATTATTAATTTCAAACATTCTTATAATCCATGTTAAATTTTGAAGTATGGTTGTCATGTTAGTGGAATGCTAGCCAGTTGAACCGGTCTTGACATCGGCGTGAATACCATCAGTATGACCAGCATGATTGATTTATAGCCTATAAACAAAATGTCGCCGTTTTAGTGAATTCAATTAATAAAAATATAATTTTTTATTTATTTCATGAATTTAAAAGTTAAATTGGATTCAAGTATAAAAATTTGGAGGTTGACATTAAATGTTTTATTTAAATGAGTATTTGTTATTTCGTTTGAAATATTATATTTTATTTAAATACGAATATAAATTGCGAGTAAATTGTCTTTAAATATGTAATCCATTTGATTTAAAAAATTTTTAATAGTTTTACATATTTTATGCCGGTAACCATCACAAACTAATTGTACAAGTACCAATAGTCAAATGATACCCTACCGGTTAGGCGGGTGAGTTCTATTCTATAAATGAGCGTGTCCTTGAAATTTTGGTCGGTAGAAACAAATAGCCACGTGTTTTTCTTCCAACACAGAATCGTGTCAAAAGCTGCTTCAGACGAAGAGGAACGATTGAAGGAAACGAGCACGGCAAAACATGCGAAACGTGGCTGGCGCTTTCTTTTTCTTATCATTATTTCACACTCCAAATTTGGCCATGGTACTTAATGGGGAACTTACGCCTGATAACCTGCAACTAAAAATATGACTCAGTGATGAAGATGATATAACTTTCACCTAGGCTCATTCAATCACGCAAACAAAGCAACAACCAACCACTTCGCAGACTTAACATCAATGAAAATCAATGACCCATCCACACACCCATCTCCATCCTGAGTCGTCTCCTTCCATGGTTCACACTGGCCAAGCTGAAAGGGACTAGAGCCCATAACCAGTAAGTACTCGAGCAACAAGAAAAAAGGTTGAAAGAAAGACAGCAGAGGTGGATCAATGGAGGGAATGGACAAAAATAATCATTCAGCAACTTGGTGAGTGAACGTTCAAGTAACCTTTTGGTTAGTAAAAGCTCTATGGTTATAAGTTCAAAGCTTACATTTCTTTGCACCATGAGAAGGAGACACCTTGAGAATTGCCATTTGTTACCAGATCAGTTCCTTCCTTCATCTGGTAGATATTGAAGCATCAGTAAACAGTAGCTGCATGAACCATATCAACCTCCAACTTTAGGTACACTTCGCGGCATTTTACAACAGCAGCAGTTCTGACTCGCAAGTAGTTGCTTGTACATTGGAGGCAAACCCAACTCCGTTCGTATCCCAGCACCTGAGTGTCATCTTGCAGTCCGATTAAGAATGGAATAAACATCTGACCTCCGCATTAGCTCTACGCTCTCTGCAATCGTCGATCCAGCTGTCCCAACAAAACCGAGGGATGCACAACTACAGACGCTTTCTTCTATGTACAAGAGAACATCCGGTGGTTTCTGACGAGGGCAATGCACATTCCCTCTGCTGCCTCTCTTTCCTACCTGTCTTGCTGTTTCAGCAACCAATCTATCTTCTTCCCTAAGAAAATGCAACTTAAACCGATTCTCATTGCTAGCTAGCTCACCCAGATAAGTTCCGCTCCAGTTACCCTGAGGAAGATCGGTCATCACAAAAATGTTCACTGGCCGGCCATTCCCCTGGTTCAAAGATTCAAGCTTTTGTCTTAGAACTTTAAATGTAGCCTTCCAATGGTTCTTAAACTGTCCATCTAACAATCTCAGCTGCGCACAAACAAAAGGGTCTCTTATCCTCTCCAATGCAAACTTCTTCCCTGCATTCAATATTTCAGGGACAAACGGCATGAAATCTCCGTTCTTTACTTTCTGAATATCAATATAGGACTCTGAGCCTTTGTATGGAGCGGAGAAAAGGGATCCGAATGCAAGAACAGTGGCCGAGTCAGCTTCAGATCCCGGTCCAAGGGTCTTACGCAAATCTCGACGTTTCCTTACATACGAAATCTTCTTCTTCCTCTTGAGCTGTTCATCGGGTTGAAATGAATCTAACTTTCCATCATCACCATTTTCATAAGTCCATACCGTGGTTCTGCAGTCTTCCTCTACTGCATATAAACACCCACCAAGGTTACCTTGAACCCCAGATAGCACATGCCCACACTCGATAAGGCTATCAAACAATGAAGAAGACCCTGGTTTCAGATCATTTACACAAGTGGAATCCATATTTACACCACAGAATGAGGCTGCAAAGTCCCTGAAATCGATCACACGAAGCGAAGCAGACTCTAGTGGGGAGATATCAATAATGTCAGCCATCGATACATACCTGCAGTAGAAGCAGTTGCCAAGATGTTAAGAACCAGTAAACCCTAATCCTTCAATAAAAACCCAATCTAGCTCAATTATCCGTGACCAACTTCGTACAAACTAGCAATTCAAGCACACTGCATTACATGTACAATTCGTACCTTCCGCTTTTCATCAATTCAACGGCGTGATTCCAAACCGAAGCTCGAATCTCGTTAGGCGCCGTAACCCGGAATTTCGGGCAGCTTCCGAGGGCAACAGCGTGGTGATCGAGGATTGGAGGGACGACCAGAGTCCGATTCAGAATCCCCGCCATTAACGCCGCGTTCTTGAGCTCCGACAGCTGGTTGCTGAACCCACTGTGGGGCGCGTACCAGAGAAACTTCTCTCCCACACGGGATGAAGCTCGGATTTGTCCGCATTGAGGGTTCTGGGTACTAAGGGTCTGCGTTGAGAAGAGAGATTTGGAGGTAGAAATTGAGAGGAATATGAAGAGGAAGAGAGTGAGAAGAGAGATCGCAAGGATGAATATGGCAGATCTGAGAAGAGATTGGGTTGTGGGTTTTCGCTTCGGCCATGATCTATTTGTTTCTCTGTGGAGATTGAAGATCGCATTCATGGCTGCCTGTCGCCCGGAGGTTTTTGCGCCGAGGATTTGCCCGGGAGCTTTGATTGGGTTGACGTCGGAGTTCTCGCGGCTGAGCGAGTGGAGTTGGGTAGGGCCCTGATTTGGGCTTTGCTCTGGTGATTGGTGTATTTCGCGGTTTGTATAAGTAGATAACCACTTAACCAGATTTTTTTAGGCAAGGCTAAAGGGTATGGGACAAATACTCGACACGATTATAAGACCAACTCAAATTCTACATGTTAGTCCATGTGCAATCAGATTACCGATGAAAGAGTTTGAAAAGCCACTACTTGGGCAGCTCTGAAGTAGCTCCGATGAGCAAAGACACGACACTAACGGAAAACAAATAAAGAAAATTACCCAACATCTCCAAGATAGTCCCGCCAATAAGTGGAGTTTCTTTCGATGGAGTGTGCCGAATGACGAATATTGAGTTGCCACAAAAAAAAACAAACATTAGCATTCTTCGAAAGAGCATGCTTAATTACTCATAAATTTGTGAAAGCAAATAAAATTAAACTATCACCTGATAGATCGTTGAAACTTATTTCAATTACTTTCCTATCATATGAGCACATGCAACTACCCTTGAGGCAAAATCTACCTTGTCACAAATACCGGTTACTTATCTCACCAGGTGGATAAGCAAAGGATTAAAAGTTATAATTAATTGGGAGACAATTTCAAGCTAGATTGGATTAAACTAAATCATTAGCGAAAAATACAATTTACATACACATCATAATTCAAAAGGGAAGAATTTATTAGGTGTATTGTTTTGGCATTGGATAACGCTCTGAGTTTTAATGTTAATGTTAATGAGTACGATTCAAGGTTTGATATACTGAAATTCAACAAAGTTATGTATGGAAAACAAACAAGAATGATAAGATTATGAGATTATAATCACGACTTTATTTTTTAAAATTGATGTATTTCTCAAATGTTGTGAAACCATATTAAAGCTCGTATTAGTAAGGTCTAATGATAAGATGAATGTTTTGAAGAATTGTATCTTGCCTATACAGATGAGCATGTGAGAGTAACTTTCTAAAAACCCTACTTACTGAATCCCAAGCTATCTGGATTCTATCTGAATCAGGTATTGAAGATCAAATGCGAGAGCAAGGGGTAAGATACTATGCCTACTTTTAAAGGGGTTGTTTTTTTGACACCCCTTTCTCAATTTGTCAATTTTTTCATTAATTATTGACAATTATTAATGAAGGTAGAGATAATAAATGTTCTGTTATTAAATACAAAGTAAGCATTAAATACACCACATTAATTACTTGTTTAAAAAAAAATCTAAACATATAGAAAATACAATTCTCTCTCTCGTCTTTGATCTTTCTCACTCCTATCTCTGATTCTTCCTTTCCCAGCAGCCTCCGACCACCACACTTTACCGGTAAAATCCCGCCGACAGACTCTTCTGGTCACATGCAAAAATATACCACTGCATTGATATGTTCTACCAATATTTGTACCAGTGCACTTATACTCAGATATGACATTGGTACCAGTGCACTGATATCGCTACCAGTGTAGTGGTATAGCGACGAGTGCATTGGTACAACGTGTCAGTGCAGTGGTATATGTTTTGCAGGTGGTCGGAGGGAGTCTGCCGATGGGATTTTTACCGGAGAAGTGTGGTGGTCGGAGGCTGCTGAAAAAGGAAAAGTCAGATATAGGGAGAGAGAATGTATTTAGTGTAGGTTTGAATTTGAAAAAAAAATTAATATGGTACATTTAATTCCTAATGTGTATTTAATGTTTGTATTAAATTATGTAATTGTATTTAATACCTCGGGGTATCATTTTTCCAACCCCTAAGGGGGTTAGCATGCTAACCGACCCCAAGAGCAAGAAGGGGATCACAAAACCAGAAGCAACACTACTAACTGAGAGGTCAAGATTCAAATAATTTCTCTAGCATCTACACCAACACAAATGCTACAAAAACTACAAAGAACCTACCAACTCAGACACCAGTCAAACCCTAACTTAACCCAACAGTCTTATTAAAGATCACTCCACAAACCAATATAATCACTAAACATAACCAAAAACCAGTCTGCACATCACGAGTCTACTACCTTCTTTTCTATACAGTCACCTGCCAGAAGCCTCCCATCATACAGCATGTATCAGAGGGTTGCTGCTCGAGTTATTAGCTGTTGGATTGGCGTGGAAGGCAGATTGCCCTGACGATGACCCCTCAAGCAGTTTTACTGACAGTGAGGAGGACCCTGAACTACCCATCGACTCTCCTAGGCTCAGCTTCGACATGCCAACGAGCTCGTCGACATTGATCGGGTTTTTGGTATGTAAAGCAGTTGGCTTCAGAATCTCGTGGGTCCCCTCCTTTTTAGGCTGCTCTGGTAGTGCACTGTAGCCAGTCGGCCAAAATGGGAGAGAGAATGGGATGAACGGGGAGAAGTATGTTGGGTACATAACTGGGTATACAGGTGGCTGCTGCTGCTGTTGCAGGGGATCAGGCTTCGGAGGGAGAGAGCTACTGCTGTCACCCTCGTTGGAGTTGGACGACTCCATTGATTCACATTCTTCATCCACTGAGGGAGGAGGCAAAGCAGGGACTACATCGTCATCCTCCTGGGTTTCAGCATCAGGATTGCTGATAGGCAAGAACTCCTGAGTTGTCATCTCTGTATCAGCAGCCTACAAATAAAGAAAGTAGAATGATAACATCATTGCATGATTAGAGTGCTGACTAAATGCGGATACAGATTTGTCCTTAATTGCAGAACTAGAAAAATTATAAAGGAGGGGTGGTGCTCACATCATCTGCAACTATATCGAAAAGGCTGGAACGTCTTTTCCTCCTAGATACATTACTTTGCCTAATGAAATACTTCTGAGCATGACTGGCCACCTGAGTGGGAGTCCTTGATATAACGTAATTTCGTGCAATTCCACGCCAATCACCTTTCCCTAGCTTCTGCAAGCCTAATAGAAACATTCTATGCTCCTCTTCAGTCCATGGAACACCTGCTCGAACTTGTATATGTTAGCTGAAGGAACAGACACAATAGGCTAATAGAAAACTCCAACAACAAATCAATAGTCATTCAAAGAAAGCATTCTTCACCAAAGAACTGTCTAGAGCATATCCTTAGAGCAAATCCATTGTATAAAAGAACAATCCATTGTATGAGAGCAATAAATTGCTGTTAAACCAAGTTAGTTTTTGCAGCGATCACCCTAATGTTTACCTTAACCGATTGATCGGAGAGATTAACTGATATTTTGGGTTGAATTAGAATTCCTTATTGAAGTCACTAACTTAAGATCATTTCATTCCAAACCCTGATCAGAAGATAAATTATCATTTCCAACTAAACATGTTTGAACCACAGCTGCATAGACGAACTAAAATCTATGAACTAACATAGTGAACCAATTCAATTAATCTCAATCCCCTGATCTGACTAAAGTTCCTCTTTGATTCCATTCTCATCTACATCTCAACTTGTTGTACGAAAAGGGGGAAAAGAGACGCTGAAAAACAAAACCCAAAAGGGAAAGCTTATCCGGATCAGATTGCTTTGATGCCAAACTTCTACATTTCCCCACCAACGAAGAAATGAAGTTCAAAATTGAATCAAGAACAAACCCTCAAACATTTCAAATCACAATTTCTCACACAATCCAAGAAAACAATTCAGTATTCACAGAAAATTATTAAAAAAAAAGGATCCTAAAATCAATCCAAACCTTTCTTCCTTTCGCGGCTAGAGGACGACCCAGCAACGAAATCCTCAGAAGCATACCCATCACCGGCGCCGCCGTGATCGTGGTCATCGCCGCCGGGCGATCCGGGCGCGTTCAGCCCGGAAATGTTCGTACCGCCACCGCCGCCGGGATTAGCCGAGCCAGTGTAATGGCTCAAATTGCCCATACTGGCACTCTTCCGGATCGAGCCGTCGGTCAATCGGACCCCGAACAGCTTGACCCCGCGGTTGGGGCAAGTCCTGGAGTTGTGGCCATTGTGGCTGCAGTGGGAGCAGCGCCTAGTCATGGCTGCCTTTCCTGGGTTCGGATCGGATCGAGAACCCTCGCTGACGATTGAACAGATGAATTCGGATCCAGGGGAAATAGAAAAGATTCGGGGAGAACTTACGAACGGTGTAAACGGGGGCGCTGTGTGTTTGCTCTGTCTGTCGTCTCTTTGAGATGGCTGGCTAGCGTGATAGAAATTAGAAGAAGAGAGGAAGTGAGAGAGAAAAAACAATAATATCCGTTTTATATCCATAAGTTTAGGGTTACGTTTTTTCCCCGGATAAAAAGGGAGGATTAATTGGAAAAAAATTATTTGTTGGTTTTAGGTGTAGATTGCCACGGTTTATGTACAGGAAGCTTATATTAATGTGACTTTTCGGAAGGTTGCTTATTATTGCAGTGCTTCATCGTGAGTACTTTTAACTTTATTTTAAAATTCATTCATTTCATTTTAAAATACGTCTTGTCGGTTAAGATCGATTTTTTTGCTTTTGAATCATAAATCTTTCTCGTGAGTTGTTAATGTCAGATTTGTCTAATGTGTTACGTACCAGCCCCTTCAAGGATTTAACGTCCACGTGGAGGTTTGCCTAACCCATCGCCCAAGAGGGAGGATGGCAAGAGGCACAAGTTTTACTTGTAACATCTCAAACCTTTTTTCAAATAAAATATTTTATACCTTTGAAACACAGATGGTTTTGGTCATGGGTGCACATCAAGGTGACTTTCAAAGAGGTCACTCATCCTTGCGGTGTTTCATGATAAGAATGTTTAACTTCATAGTTCATAAAAAAAAATTCCTCCATTACACTCCAAAATACGCATTATCAATTAAAATATTTTTTACGTATGAATTATGGATATTTCTCGTACTTTGTCGATATTGTCTAAAGTATTAGATTGATTATCTATCCGGGGTGTCAAAGTGACAAGTGTAGAAGTAGGGAATCTCAACCGGTCGGCGGTTCATAGTCCACATTTGGGTTATGCTTTGAACGGCCTGGACAGGATCAAATCCACGTATTGTTTAATTTGGGTTCGATCTCGATTCTCAAGTAATTAAATTCTGATTATATTGGATTGGATCCTCGTTAAAGCCTGCATTTGATTTTTTATTTATTTATAATTTTCCTATTGTCCATAGTTCAAGTGATAGAAGAGGATAGAATATAAGTTCTACAACTTCTTGTATCAGCCAAATCAAAGCAAAAATGTTAATGGTAATTATGGCAGAGTATCGAATGTATAATCCTCTGTTATGCATATTTAATTTGGATAATCAATTTTTGAGAATCAAATATATTTTTTGATTTATTATTTTTTGAATGGACTTGTATCTCATTCATTTAATTTGATTTACAAAAAACTTTGTTCACAAAGATTGATTGTGATACGACATAATGATATCATATTCAATATAATGTACAACCATGATGTACGTGGATATTATTTTATAAAAATAATTGTTCTTTTTTTTTATAATGGTGTTGACACCTAAAAATTAATTCGGCCGAAATTAAATGCCGCATTAATTAGTCTCGGCATTTAATTCGATACCGTGGGTAAAAAACGGCGTCGTTTGAAGTCGAGCGGTATCGCGGAGAGTTAAAACGATACCGCGAAACAGAAAAACGGTACCGCAAGGAAGCTCGGCGGTACAGCGGCACTAGAAACGGCACCAGTCACCAAAAAACAAAAGAGGGGTGTGCGTTTAGTCGTAGTCGGGGAAGGAGTTTTTGTTTGCTCTAATTAATTATTATTATTTTTATTCCTTGTTGGATAGGGAAAAGCGGCACCGCGGAGAGCTAAAACGGTGCCGCGGAATTTAAAACGGTACCGCGAGGAAGCCCAACGGTACCGCTTTACCAGCAAACGACAGTGTTTAATAACGAACAGTGTAGCGGAAGAAAAAAACAAACGGCTGGTTGAGGAAGAAAACGATACCGCAAGGCTGGAAGCGGGGTCGTTTAATATCAAAACAATGTCGCGGAATGGAAAACGACATTGTTTGACAGCATCGTTTAGTGAAAGGCGATGCCGCGAAAAGGTAAAACGACACCGCGTCAGTGGATAGGAGTTCGGCCAAAGGCGAGTCCTGGCAAGCCCAACGACAGCGCAAGACTGGAAAACGACGTTGTGTAATAGGCTAACGGTGTTGTTGGTCAAGCCGGGTCGAGGCAATTGAGTGGTGATTATAAAACGGCATCAATTAGTGAAAGGTGATGCCGCGGTATTGGTGAAACGACATCGTTACATGGACAAGATTGTAGGATTTGGCTCAACGTCGTTTCGCCAAGTTTATGCAAACAGGAGCGGTTTCGAGGGCACGTGATTATCACGCAACAGGGAGGAAGTTACTTGCACGGTTGACGGGAATGAAGACGTGGGAGATAAAGAAGTGAAGGCGGTTACCACGACTACGGAAAAAGATGGCAGTATAAACATCAGGAAGAGAGAGAAGCTGGGGACGGCAAAATCAAATCACAACTCCACCATCGCAGAATTTATCGTTTTCTCTCTAGTTTTCGTAGAACCGCTCTGTCAAAGACCTCCTTTGCAGAGTCGTAGTCGTAGCTTGTAGTCGTAGTCGCAGAGCTCTCCAGAGGAACCTCCATAGGAGTAGAGGTAAATACTCTCGGTTTGGTTTCTCGTTTCTCGTTGAACACCCTCGTTCGAACGTAGTTTGGAGAGGTGGTGAACCGAGTAACGGTTGTTTGATTAGAGGTCAAAGGTGCATCGATCAAATCAACAACGCCGATACCGGCGGCGGATATTTGACGATTGTCTTGGTTTCTGCTTTAATCAATCAAATCAACGGCGCCGACTTCGGCGGCGGATATTTGACGATTTTGCTGATTTTGTGTTTGTGCTTACTTGAATACAATGCGCATTGAACACGCGAGTTTCGCCAACGAAACAAATTGGCACACCTGGTGGGACCCGTGTGTTCGCATGGCTCCGCGACGAAAGAATCAAGAAGGGGATGTTCCGCCCGGATTCGTGGAGGAACATGTGGCCAACATTGAAGGAGGCCAAGGAGTCGGTGCTGAAGACATCGGCGGGTCTGGGAATCCACCGTCCGCAGCTGGGCCGACCGAGGATTTGTCAACCCGCCATTTCATGGAGGAGAACCGTCGCATGTTTGCTAGCCTCAACAATGAGTTCGCAGGCTTCAAAGGCGAGGTAAATCAACGTTTTGACGCTTTAACTGCACGACATGATTCTCTTGAGTCTCGTGTTGATAGGCGTTTAGGCCAACTCTTTGAAGTTGTGACTAAAAACAGACATGATTTTGATGTTTTTGTGGATAAAAATCTACGTGACATGAGTGAGATCAGGTAGCTTTTGGGTAGACCAGTAACGCAACCTAGGGATTTTCCGTTAAACGGTGAAAATAATCTAAACAGTGAAACTGGTTTCCAAACAACGATGCTCGAAATAGTCCGCCAAGGGAAGGGGTTCCGCCGACACCGGGGGTGAACCCACCAACTCCGCGAGTTAATGTTGGCGAGACTAGCACTGCCGCTAACACTCGAGTTGAACCACCGTCGTTTCACGGTGGGGGTCCACAAAACATCCCGGAGGCGAGGCCCTATGTGGCTCCGATGAACGGTGGTGTTGGTGGAGGAACGATCAACAATGATCATGTTCCCCCACGCGGCTACCCGCAAAACGTCCCTCCTCCTCCAAACGGGCTTGGCATGGATCCTGGTGGATTCATACCACAAGGGGGGCAACTCGGGGGGCAAGATGTTAATTTGATTCGAGATCAGGTAGCACAGATGCTGGCGGATCAGTTTGGTTTAGGGATTAGACAAGCGAGGCCGCCGGTATATCGAAAACCATATCCGGATTGGGTTGATAGATACTACCCATTTCCACGTGGTTTTCGCGTACCTGATTTCATCACCTTCAGCGGGACTGGAGATCAGTCCACCGTCTAGCACGTTGGACGATTCACGGTTCAGTGTGGTGACGTGAGTGATTTCTTGAAGTTGCGATTGTTTGGCAACTCGTTGACCGGGCCCGCATTTGCGTGGTACGTCAATTTGCCATCGAACTCGGTTCAAACATGGCAGCAAATGGAACAAATGTTCCATGCTCAGTTCTACCGTTCTGAGCCAGAAGTAACTATGGCAGACTTGGCACGAATGCGCCAACAGCCAGGGGAATCGGTGGAACATTTCTTAACTAATTTTGAGAATGCAAGAAATCGCTGTTTTGTGAACTTGACAGAACGCGAGTTTGTTAAACTTGCTCAGGGTGGATTGAATTTTGAACTTCGTAAAAAGTTTCAAGATAGGGAGTTCTCCGATCTGTTTCAATTGATGTCCTGCGCTGTTAGATACGAATCTCTTCTTCGTGAAGAAGAACGTAAGAGGAGTGGTTCTCGTGGACAATATTTCCCTAATTTTGAAAACTATGGTGTGAATAACGTCGGCAGTGATGTTGACGAGGTTGAAGTTGATTTGGCCGAGATTGTGCAGGGAAAGCCATATGTGTGTGCTTCTCTAGCCAAGGCCGAAGGGGAACCACAAGGTGGAAAGCCCCATCATGCTCCAATTCAAACTAGGAAATATTCCTTTGATGTTTCAAAATCAGAATTGATTTTCGACCAACTTTACAAAGATGGTCAAATTAAGTTAACTGGGGGGCATACTATCCCGCCAGCTGAAAAATTAAAAGGAAAGCGCTACTGTAAGTGGCACAACAATGTGTCTCACTCAACTAATATGTGTGTAGTGTTTCGAAACGTGGTGCAGGATGCTATTGAAAAAGGTCGGTTCAAGGTACCAGAGCCGAGGAAGGAGGCCATGATTGTTGACACTGACCCGTTTCCCAACGGTGTGGGCGTCAATATGGTCCACATTGTGGGGGGCAACATTGTCGAAGCTCTTTTGTACCACAAAGACCTTGGTTCTCAAAATATTAGGAGTATGGAAGGGGGACCATGCAACGTCGCAGTTTCAAGCACAAAGGTGTTGGGTAAGGCGTGCTTGAACTCGTTGTCCGAGATTGTGAGACCATCAATGCTTGCATTAGGCGGTCCACCAAAATCTGAGTAAGCCACCTCAAGAGAGGGCGACGAAGGCCGAAATTACGGCCTTGCTGGAGGGGTTGCCGATCAACGGCGACGATGCGAGTAACGAGGTGGGAAAGGAAGCAGTGTTGCCGACATTGTAGAAAAATCTACCTTGGTGCGAAGGAGGATCAACGTTCAACTTTCATAGTGCCATCTTGCATGAATCTTACAGGTACGAGTTAACTCTGCTTCTGATTGGCTTCAAAGATTGTGTTACGTGTGAATTTCATGAAATGTTGCATGTGCATGTTGCAGTCTTGCTAGCTAGACCATTTATTGATTTTTATGTTAGATTGTCCAATAAGTGAAGGATTGAGCTATATAGACACTAACGGCGTTGCAACAATAAAATCACCGCCGTTGGAGTGAAGTTGTGGCTTGTTATGTTATATGGTTTGAGTTTTTGGTCAAAGTTGTTTAATATGGTTGGCCAGTGTTTACGATGTTGACGAGATAGCCAAAACATCGACATAGAGTAAAAAGCTTTACCATGTAATTTTCGTTGACAATGGTCGCCTAAGACGAAAGAAGGACCGGACCAATTATGCTTGTTTTTACCTGAGCTAGCAAGCGAAGTTGTTTGTGGCATGGCTGTTGTATTCTCTTTTAGCAACAACTTTGTTGTGGCTTGGAGGAAAGAAAAGAGCATATTCTCGGCCAAACATAATAATGATAATAATGAAAAAAAGAAGGAAGGGAGAGATGGTGCGGCCAAAGTCCAAACAACCCTGCTATATAAAAAAAAAGGCTCTCATCTCAGCGCTGCCGCTAACAGCCCAGAGGAAAAAAAAAACAAATGCAGCGCTGGTGGGAAATAAAAAAAAACAATTTTTGCATGCAGTGTTGCCGCTGATGCAAACAGCGCTGAATTGAAAAAAAAAAAGAAGGCTCAGCGCTGCCGCCAAGCAGCCCTGAAAAAAAAAATTAGATGCAGCGCTGATGGGGAGTAACGAAAAAAAAAAGGGTCAGTGCTGCAGCGGCAACTCAGCCATGACATCACAACAAAAAAAAAAAACAAACTCTCACGGCTTTGGCCAAATAGCCCTGAAAAAAGGAAAAATATAGAGGCAGCACTGGTGGGGGGTAACGAAAAAAAATATATATAAAAAAAAAATTCAGCATGCGGCTGTTAACAGCTCTGATTTCGAAAAAAAAAATATAAAAGAAGGCGGTTGAGGGAAGGATGCCAGCAGGCCTGATGCCAGAATAATAAAAAAAAAATTTGGCAGAGCTGCCGCTGTGAGCTAACAACAGCGCTGATGATGATAAAAA
This sequence comes from Linum trigynum, assembly GCA_964030455.1. Classification (NCBI taxonomy): domain Eukaryota; kingdom Viridiplantae; phylum Streptophyta; class Magnoliopsida; order Malpighiales; family Linaceae; genus Linum; species Linum trigynum. Next base: position 14,316,024 of record OZ034816.1, read on the forward strand.
AAAAAGAAAGAAAGAAAGTCTCTACGGGTTGTTTTACAGCCCTGTTAGATGAAAAAATAATAATAAAAAAAAATTTAATAAAAGGGAGATGTTGTGGCCAACTCTGTTCGGCCAAAAATAAAATATATATATATATATATATATATATATATATATATATATTATGCATGCAGCGCAGGCCGCTAACAGCCCTGATGACAATTAAGGAAAAAAGGGGTCTCAGCACTGCCGCTGTTTCCAAACAGCTCTAGCGGGAAGAAAAAAAAATTATTGTTATTAATTAATGATGCCAGCGCTGGTAGAGGAAAAAAGAGAAGTTTAGCCGCGTGGCCGCGTTGGTGCAATTAGCCGCAATACTGGCGGCCAAAATCATTTCGCCATGCATGAGGATTATATAATTGGTAATTAAAGACTTCATTGCCAATGTTGGCCTACGTGTTCAGTTCGTTTAAACACTTTGAGCCAAGTATTTTAGGTGTTATAATCTTTGGTCAACAATTTGGTTCATAATCCTTATAAATCAAATTGTGGGGGGCATTTGTTGACACCTAAAAATTAATTCGGCCGAAATTAAATGCCGCATTAATTAGTCTCGGCATTTAATTCGATACCGTGGGTAAAAAATGGCGTCGTTTGAAGTCGAGCGGTATCGCAGAGAGTTAAAACGATACCGCGAAACAGAAAAACGGTACCGCAAAGAAGCTCGGCGGTACCGCGGCACTGGAAACGGCACCGGTCACCAAAAAACAAAAGAGGGGTGCACGTTTAGTCGTAGTCGGGGAAGGAGTTTTTGTTTGCTCTAATTAATTATTATTATTTTTATTCCTTGTTGGATAGGGAGAAGCGGCACCGCGGAGAGCTAAAACGGTGCCGCGGAATTTAAAACGGTACCGCGAGGAAGCCCAACGGTACCGCTTTACCAGCAAACGACAGTGTTTAATAACGAACAGTGTCGCGGAAGAAAAAAACAAACGGCTGGTTGGGGAAGAAAACGATACTGCAAGGCTGGAAGCGGGGTCGTTTAATATCAAAACAATGTCGCGGAATGGAAAACGACATTGTTTGACAGCATCGTTTAGTGAAAGGCGATGTCGCGGAAAGGTAAAACGACACCGCGTCAGTGGATAGGAGTTCGGCCAAAGGCGAGTCCTGGCAAGCCCAACGACAGCGCAAGACTGGAAAACGACGTTGTGTAATAGGCTAACGGTGTTGTTGGTCAAGCCGGGTCGAGGCAATTGAGTGGTGATTATAAAACGGCATCAATTAGTGAAAGGTGATGTCGCGGTATTGGTGAAACGACATCGTTACATGGACAAGATTGTAGGATTTGGCTCAACGTCGTTTCGCCAAGTTTATGCAAACAGGAGCAGTTTCGAGGGCACGTGATTATCACGCAACAGGGAGGAAGTTACTTGCACGGTTGACGGGAATGAAGACGTGGGAGATAAAGAAGCGAAGGCGGTTGCCACGACTACGGAAAAAGATGGCAGTATAAACATCAGGAAGAGAGAGAAGCTGGGGACGGCAAAATCAAATCACAACTGCACCATCGCAGAATTTATCGTTTTCTCTCTAGTTTTCGTAGAACCGCTCTGTCAAAGACCTCCTTTGCAGAGTCGTAGTCGTAGCTTGTAGTCGTAGTCGCGGAGCTCTCCAGAGGAACCTCCATAGGAGTAGAGGTAAATACTCTCGGTTTGGTTTCTCGTTTCTCGTTGAACACCCTCGTTCGAACGTAGTTTGGAGAGGTGGTGAACCGAGTAACGGTTGTTTGATTAGAGGTCAAAGGTGCATCGATCAAATCAACGACGCCGATACCCGCGGCGGATATTTGACGATCGTCTTGGTTTCTGCTTTAATCGATCAAATCAACGGCGCCGATTTCGGCGGCGGATATTTGACGATTTTGCTGATTTTGTGCTTGTGCTTACTTGAATACAGTGCGCATTGAACACGCGAGTTTCGCCAACGAAACAAATGGTGACATAAATTACAAAGACAGTTATAGAAAACAAACCAGAAAGAAGATAAGCGAATTAAAACATAATTCATTACCGAGAGTAATTATACATAGTACGGAAAATAAATTTACGTGCGGATCTGATCCCGGTAATTACAATTTAGTAATTACAGCAGGCTTGTGGGAGTCAAATAAAAGTTGATCGTGTCCCGGGGTACAAGCTTTGCTTGTTGGATTTAATTTCACCGTGTGATTCAAAGAAGGGGAGATTTGGTGACTAATTGCCGTTGACGTTGACTAATGACTTTGTCTTCACAGTTTCAACGTGTGCTCTTTCTCTTCCACACTCACCCGGCCTGGAAATGGCTGTTCACACGGATATGATATAATGATCAAATAAACATTGTGCATACCATATCCAATCTCTTCTCTATCCTTCTTTCCCAGGCAGGATTTCCAGTTCTGTTCTTTGATATTCCGCGTTTAATTTATGTTGGCGTATTCAGATTCTATGCAGGATCGTTACGCGTGCCATTGCTCGAATTCATCTCCTTCTATGTAAAATGAAGAAGAACTAACTATCTTTCCACATTACTAATGTTTTCTCAAGAAATACACCGCATTGCTAAGTCTTTACCTTAAATATCGTATACAAGATTAATCAAACGTGATTAAGGTCCTTAATCGAATGACGAATAGTCCCACCTACCACATCTTTTGTTTGTTGATAGCAGAGAGTAGTACACGTTTACGGCTGAGAAAGCCTTTCCGGTGGGCCCAAATCTGATCTTGGATCGGAAAGTGGCAGGATCATCGTCCACGTGGAATGGGGGTGGCATAATTCCAACAATAGTATATATGATGATGATCCTGCTAATAATAAATCTAGACGTCTTAATCAAACTTAACCAACGTAACATATCGCTGTTGCCTACTTGCCTTGCCTTTTTATCCTTCCTGTAATTTCTTTTCTTAATGCTTTTGGTTTAATTTCTGCCGTCGTTTGTGAGATTGTGGAGATAAAGACATCAACGTTTCATTTGGTCTTTGGGAGAATCATTTAGATGCCTCCTATTTGACCCAAAAATTATACTCAAATTCTCTCCCAGCTGGCTTGGGCATAGTTGCCCATAAAACAAATGGTTTACAGGCCCATTTGGACTTCCTTACACAAGGATTAAAGGATAGGAATCGATTGGGACAATTTGACTAGCCATTTATCATTTGGTTTGATCTCTTATAACGAGATATTAGTTATGATAGTAAATATCATTATATACAACCAAAAAAAAAAAAAAAAACTGAGTCTATTCATGAGTACATAGTTGAGGTGTACTAAAGAAACTGTATAAGATTATAATTGTGGTGGTTTTGTGTACCGCACATTAGAGGGTTGCTATATGGTTTGGTCCGGTTTCGGCGGTCTTTTCGAGAATATAAGGACCAAAAATTGGATTGGATACAGTCCGATCTGGTCCCAATTCGGTCTTGATTTTGAATTGAACTTGTGGGGATTTGAGTGGCCTGAGGCCTGAAAGGGTAAGGAGTTGGTTAAATTTTGGGTGTTGGGCTCTCTTATCCAGTCTTTATCCGGTTTTTGGTCCGGTCCCGAAAGTTTTTTTTACCTCAAATCTAAGCCCGAAAATGGGATTGGATTGTTTGCTATCTGGTACCGATCCGTCCCGAGTTATACAGTCCGGTTTCGAGTAAAATCAAAAGGTCTGGATCAAATAGCCAACACTGACGTTATCTTGTCTAATCATGAATCCGATGGTTGGGGAAGTAATCAAACGATATTGGTGGTCGTGAGCCTAGCTCGAGATTGCTCACCTTGTTAGTTGTCACTAATCGCAGCAAGCAACAGATTAATGGTAAATACTCTATATAACATGTAGAACTTTTTATTTTAGTATCATAAAATCCACTTTAGCAAATAAGCTACCCAAGCTCTCAACTCGAGCTATATATCAATTATTTTTGTCACATACATCATCATTGATCTTCTGTAGAAACAAACTTGCGCATAGAGCTCGAGAACCATTGGCTAGAGAAGGGAAGAAGCAATAAGCTTCAAGTCCTGAGAGGTAACAGCACCATCTCCATCCACATCCATCGCCGCCACGATCGCCTGGCAGTCCTCCAACGACATCTGCTGCTGGCCGCCGCCAGCTGCTCCACCCATAAACTCGAAAAGCTCCTCTCCAGTCAGAAACGTCGTCCCATCATCACCATCGTCGTCATCTTCCTCCAGAGCTTCCAACGCCGCCTTCAGCAAGTTCCCCAGGCACCGACCTGTTATCAAACACGATGAATATGTCGAATGTCTAAGTAGATGAAGGCCAGGACTCAAATAACGTGGCGAAGACTCGAATATAAGAGCTCTCGATCAAAAACTTTAACACAATGTCGAGAACCAATTCATCGACACTTTATAATAAACTTGGACAATAGTTTTTAAGAGCTAGAATGTTTTAAGAGGATATATGATTCAAAGTAACTTACCAACTTCCATATCCTTGGTGTTCATCTCCAAGAACTCTTCCACGCTGAGCTGGCCGTCCTTGTCTTTGTCACCCTGCTGCATCATCGCTCTAACGTCTTGTTGGCTGGCGTTGTAGCCGAGGGAGACGAGGATGCCTCCGAGCTCGGCTGCTGTGATCAGGCCGTCGTTGTTGGAATCAAAGGCCTTGAAGGCCTCCACCAGGGCTAGTACCTGGTTCAGGCTCTCCATTTCTGAGGTTAGCTGCAGCTGGGATCCCAACCGTGCCATATTGGGGGGGGGGGGGGGGGGGGGGGGGGGGGGGGGGGGTGGGGGGGTGGGATACTATACTCTACTCACTTGTATCCTTGCTTGTCAAATGCGCCCTTTATATAGATAAATGTTGGCCTAGCCAGCCAACTATAGTGAAAAAGATTACAAACATGAATAAAAAACAGCTCGAAGATTCGTTACCCATCTTATCATTTCACAGCATCCACGCATGTCTCAGCAATCTTATCATTACACACTTATGCTATTATATCTTGAGCTGTTAGTATCACGAATCCTACTAAAATTCACAAAAATTGAAGGCACAAGAAGTCACTAGTGAATAGTGATCAAGTGGCCTGTTGATGTGGACACATAGAGCAAAAGGTGAGCAGATAAAAAGTGAGCATTCTTATTCCATACTGATAGTAATGTGGAATGTTATCTTCTCCATATCCCATCCCGGAAAAAAAGAACTTATAACAGCTTTCATGAACTCAAAGTGCTGGCAATATGTTGCATACCCTGGATCCTATGCTATTTACACAGTGAAGACAGGGGGATTGATGAAGGATAAACACAAAAAATTCAACTAAACCAGTGATTATAAATGCGACAATTACAGTTTCGGTTATGGACTTACCGAAAGGACCAGGGCTCATCCAGTGGAGGAACTTACGGAAATCATCTCCACTATCTGGGTGTGAATCTTGCCACTGGTCGCAATAACTCCAACAGCGGGATATATGATCCTTCGTTCCACACCATCCTCTGCAAGGTCTAGTTCAGCCCCTGCCCAGTCAGTCACCTGCAAAATAAAAGAAACCAAATCAAAGCACAAAAAGATGGATAGCAGCCTTAAACTAGAGAAACAAAATGAAGACCTAAACTTTGGTGACTATGGATGTAATTTGACCCAGAAATAGTGGAGGTGACATCACAAATACCTTGCCCCCAGCTTCATGAACGCATAGCAAGCCAACTGCATGATCCCAAACCTACATTGTGACAAAGGAGTCAAAGGATTAAAGAAGTAACTGGCAGGCTTTCAGTTTTCATTTACTTCGGATGAAAAGAATACTACCTTGATTGGTATCCGTGGTTTCGCTCGTATAATGAAGACAGATGCAATTCCTGAAGCCACCATCATATACCTGGTTAAACTGGAGATCCAAGGAGAACAATGTGGAATTCGTTAAGAATGCAGATAACAGAACAGTGATGTAGGAAACCACCTAGATATTCACCTGCCACCCCAAACCTTCAAGAGAACCACACTCTTTCCACTGCCATCGCCAGCAGCATCAGTTGTTGCACTGAAGAAAGGTGACAAAGGCATTGATTCCCAAATTGCACTATCGGTCATGCAAAATCGTGCTTGGGATGCTAGCAGACACCCGTCAACCAAGCATCTACTCCAATCATAGTCAGATGGTTCAGCTGATCCACCCTGGCGGCCATCTTGAAACCTCCTTCTCCAGGTCCCACAACCAATATGAGCAGCCATTACAATCCCAGCTCCACTTAATGCATTGCTGACCACTGTAGTGGATTGGAAGGATTCAGAATCGTTCCAGTTTGGGCAGCCCATAACACCTAACACAATCTCTCCTTCAACCACAAGTGCCAAACCCACCTAATATTTGTCGACAGATATATTTACTCATTAAGACATCACAAGACCAGAGGAACATAAGCATACACTTTTATGAACAGTTATGAAGGGCATGAACAATTATCAAGCTAGTTCTCACACATTCTTACATAATGTACAAGTAACTGATTCATGTTAAGAACATACCACATATAAGGCTCCACTCCCTTTGAGAAAAGCCTTGGTACCATCAATTGGATCCAGGACCTGCAACAAGTTGTACAAATCAAATTCATGATCATGGGAAAAGTTGCCAATTTTGACAGCAAACTGCTACTTTCTGTCACTGGCGCATAGACTTTACCCAGTAAGTGGCTGGCTTATTCTCGTAAACAATGGCATTCTTTCCCCCTCTGTCAATTGCATCCAGGACTTGAGCTCGAGTCAATGGCTTGTCTGCACTTGATTTATCAGCAACCAAATCGACGACAGAATCCACGAGGTTATTTTCCCTCAAGAACCCAGAATCCTCTTCAGCAACCAAGGGAATAGCAGGGAAAGCTTGACCTAGCTCTGTCAACAAAAGAAGAAGAAAAATGTAAAGAACCGTATCTAATACTTTAGGGTCCTAAAATCATGCTACACAAGAATTCTGAATCGTCGAAAGGTCTGATGTCCTGTGGAGAACAAGTTCACCTAATACCCTTCAGTTGTCAAGAAGAGTAGACTCACCAAAACTGACGAAAGCTTGAACACCGAAGTCTGCGATGGTGACTGGAGTACTGTCGCTCTTCTCCACGGACGATGCTTCACTAGAGAGCACGGAGCTCTGCACCTGTTCAATCCAATCGAAGAAATGTCAACGAAGAAGAACGATTCCTGCTTGGATTACACTAACCAAGCAGATGTTAAGCGAAAATCTGAACCGGAAATTAGGTTTTACGTCGGCGCAGATGCGACAAGCGCGCTCCACGATCCCTATGGCAGCTTCTAGTTCCCGGCGGTGCTTGACCTCGTGAGCCGGGAATCGAAGACTGCTCGACCTGGGGGAAAAAAACCCTCAACACCTGTGAGTAAAACAAAATAACAAATTGAAGTACCTTATGTCGAAATAAGCCATAGAAAACTAGCGGAGCTGTACGGGTCAAAACCTTGCGAGGAAGACTCGTCGGCCGAGGGGCAGAGAGCGCCGGCAGGGGAAGAATCCGGCGGAGAAGCAAAGAGAAACGGATGTGTGGTTAACGAGATTCATGGCGGGAAGTGATTGCAGATGAGAAATGGATGTGGCGCTGGTGTGGGAGATTGGATTGGTGGATTACACATTGTAGGCGTAGCTTTACCACTTATTTTGAACTTCTCCTTTGTTCTTCGGGCTGGCCTACTCCCGCGGTTTTTTGTGTCAGTTTACAAAAGTCATCACCATAACATAGGTCACATACAATTCAGCCACTAGTAAACTTTAATTTTACAACAATTTGCGAACAGAAGCAAAACTTGAAATTACTTGCATAACTACATCATTTTCTCCACCACAGCTGGAATAGTTCACTCAAACTGTCCTAATAAACGGGTAAGTGTACCAGCATTTATTGTTAAAACATCATACAGATCCTAATTAGCTATAACATTTGACAACGAATTTTAACCATTACTCGATTGTCGACCCAAATCAAACTCAAACGGATCCCTAAGTCGTCAACAACGAATGTGCGCGCAATCATGGAAAAATCTACAAATTCGACGCAGGCGGAGTAATAAGGATCATACTAACAGCCCTGAGCCCCTTACTATTCATTGCTTTTGGGGTCTAGCAGATCCCAGTCCCACAGTTCATATGGCTCGGTTCCAGAGTATAATCATCCAGAGTATACACTCTGTCCTCTCACCCCAAGCCCTTACAATACAAATACCCCCACACTGCCACACAGTGCACAGCCAAGTCTGTTATTTTTATTCTCTCTAACCTGCATTTTGATATATAACAGAGAAAGAAGAACAAAAATGGGGGACTCCATCTTCAACTTCTTCAACCCTACCACCACCACTACAATCAGTCCTCGTCCTCCTACTACCACCACCCCAGTCGCTGCTGATTCTACACCACCGCCAAAATCTACAGATTACACAGTAGTGTAGAATCAGTAGGAGGTTGAGCTACCTACCAATCATGACACTTTGCTTGTACAGTTGTATGTCAGTACCCCGTCAATTGGAAAGAACTTCAGTTATGCTAACAAACACAGTTATGGACACCTCTAAGACTAGCCAAGAACAAAGCTTCAGAATCAGAAAGGATGGTTCAAATGCAATTTATAAACCACCGGTACCATGCTTTGATGCCACTTTCAATCAAAGTGATGATTTAATGAAATTGATAAGTGACCAACAGTGGCAGATAGACTTGAAAAAAATGATAGAATAAAATTTAAGGAACAACCCAATTAAAGTATGGAACATAAAATGCAGAGTGAGGGGTGTAAGTTAAGGAGAGATTAGAGAGTAGAAGAGTCATACCTGAAACTGAAACGTGGGTACGAACTTGACCATCTAGGCAAACCGTGGATCCTATGCTTCTATCTAGCACCATTATCTTGCTTCCTCTATTCTTCTTGTTCACTCTCCCCCCTCACCAACTGGACATGCTTGTAGAACTAAGTTGTAACTTAAGCGTCTGCACAAAAAGGTTCCTTTTAACTTCTGTTCGACTCCTCAGTTTACAGGATGAAGACAGTGGGAATCGATGAAGGATTAACAAAACCAGATTGAACTAAACCACTGATTATAAATGCGACAATTACAGTTTGGGTTATGGATTACGAACTTACCAAAACGACCAGGGCTCATCCAGTGGAGGAACTCACAGAAATCATCTCCACGATCTGGTTGTGGATCTTGCCATTGGTTGCAAGAACTCCAACTGCAGGATATAGGATCCTTCGCTCCACACCATCCTCTGCAAGGTTAAGGTCAGCCCCTGCCCAATCAGTTACCTGCAGAATAACAGAACCAAATCAAAGAACAAAAAAATGGATAGCCGCCTTAAACAGGAGGAAAAATCAAAGACCTAAACTTTGGTGACTATGCATGTAATTTGACCAAGAAATAGTGGTGGTGACAATTACAAATACCTTGCCCCCAGCTTCATGAACGCATATCAACCCAACTGCATGATCCCACACCTTCGTTGTGAAAAAAGGAGTCAAAAGGATTAAAGCAGTAACTGGAAGGCTTTCGGTTTTCATTTTCTTCGAATGGAAGATATACTACCTTGGTCGATATCCGTGGTTTCGCTAGCAGAATGAAGACTGATGCAATTCCTAAAGCCACCATAATATACCTGGATAAACTGGAGATCCGAGGAAAACAATGTGCAATTTGTTAAGAATGCAGATAATAGAACAGTGATAGTGGTATCTCTCTCATTTTAAATTAGGAAACCGTTACCTGCCACAGCAAGCCTTCAAGAGAACCACACTCCTTCCACTGCCATCACCAGCAGCATCAGTTGTTGTACTAAAGAAAGGCGACAAAGGCAATGATTCCCAAGTTGCACTATCTGTCATGCAAAATCGTGCTTGGGATGCTAACAGACACCCGTCAACCAAGCATCTACTCCAATCATGGAAGGATGGATCAGTTGATTCACTCTGGTGGCCATCTTGAAACCTCCTTCTCCAGGTCCCACAACCTATATGAGCAGCCATTACAATTCCTGCTCTATTTAATGCATTGCTGACCCCTGTAATGGATTGGAAGGATTCAGAGTCATCCCAGTTTGGGCAGCCCATAACACCTAACACAATCTCCCCTTCAACCACAAGTGCCAAACCCACCTAATATTTGTCGACAGATACATATTCAGAACTCACAAGACCAGAAGAACATAAGCATACCAGTATAAGCACTGTTATGAAGGGCATGGGCAATCATCAAGCTAGTTCTCACATAATCTTAAAATATTGTACAAGACTACAAGTATCTGATTCCTGTTAAGAACATACCACATATAAGGCACCACTTCCTTTGAGAAAACCCTTGGTACCATCAATTGGATCGAGGATCTGCAACAAGTTGTACAATCAAATTCACAATCATGGGAAAAGATGCCAATTTTTCTACTTTCGGTCACTGGCGCATAGACTTTACCCAGTAAGTTGCTGGCTTATTCTCGTAAACAATGGCATTCTTTCCCCCTCTGTCGATTGCCTCCAGGACTTGAGCTCGAGTCAATGGCTTGTCTGAACTTGATTTATCAGCAACCACACCGAGCACAGAATCGAGGAGGTTATTTGCCCTCAAGAACCCAGAATCCTCTTCAGCAACCAAGGGAATAGCAGGGAAAGCTTGATGTAGCTCTATCAAAAAAGGGAAAATGTGAAGAACCGTATCTAATACTCAAGGATCCTAAGATCGAATTCCACTAGAATTCTTAATGCTGAATCGTAAAAAGGTCTGATGTCGTGTGGAGAACAAGTTCATTTCAACTCCCTTCAGTTGTCAAGAAGAGTAGGCTTACCAAAACTGACGAAAGCTTGAACACCAAAGTCAGCGATGGTGACTGGAGTACTGTCGCTCTTCTCCACGGACGCTGCTTCACTAGAGCGCACGGAACTCTGCACCTGTTCAATCCAATCGAAGAAATTTCAAAGAAGAAAGAAGAATTCCTCGGACTACACGAACCAAGCATATGCTAAGCGAAAAAGCAGAACCGGAATTCAAATTTTACGTCAACACAGATGCGACAAGCGCGCTCCACAATCCCTATGGCAGCTTCGAGCTCCCGGCGGTGCTTGGCCTCGTTAGCCGGGAAGGGAAGACTGCTCGCCCTGGGAAACATAAACCCGGCACCTGTTAATACAGCAATTTGAAGAACCTTTCGTCGAAATAAGCCATGGGAAACGGGCGGAATTTTTCGAATCAAGACCTCGTGAGTAAGACTCGACCGCCGAGGGGGAGAGAGCGCCGGTGAGAGAATAATTCAGTGGAGAAGCGAAGAGAAACGGAGGTGTGGTTAACGAGATTCATGGCGGGAAGTGGTTGGCAGATTGAGGATGGACGGTGGAGGCTGCTGAGCTGGCACCGGCCGCCGCCGTGAACGAATGGATGGAGCGCTGGTGTGGCGGATTGGATTGGACAGTGTAGTTGTCTTTCGTTTGCTCTTCTTCGGGTTTGCCCATCTAACTCCCGCGGTTCTTTTTGGGTCAGTTTACAGAAGTGGTAACCAAACCAAACCATGGATCCTAACAATTACTATTCTACCATAAAAAAAAAACAATTACTATTCAGTATTCAGCCACTTAATTTAAGCCAATTTATGACTACGACCTGAAACTATTTACAAAGCTATATGCATTGGCAATGGATTTTTAACCATAATTAGATGTCGAGCCAAATCAAACTCAAATGATTCATCAATAGACGATTATGAAAGTTAATAATAAACAGTGGGAATTTTTCTAAAATTTTTATATAAATATTATTTATTTTTATACCACGTGGCATCCACATCATTAATATTGGGTGATTGGACTATAACATGGCGAGTTGACTGTTAGTCAATGGATTTGACTGCTCAACTTAACGGTCAACTCTCGGAATTTGCTAGTTTCGTAAAGATTAGGGATAGATCTGGTCACGATGTTATAAATAAAAAAGATTGGTCAGGATGTTAAATATGTGAAAAGTTCAGGTTAGACAAATATATTAACCCATTTATTTTGTTGTTTTCTTGGGTGGACAACACAATTCATGCGTTCTTCCTTTCGGTCAGTCTTGCACTTTGTAGAAATGATCACCGAACTTTGGGATCACAAACAATTCAGTCACTAGTTTTTAACATAGTTGTTATGCTAGGCATGCCGACAATACAAGCAGGTTCAACCGATACCGATTATAGACACGCCTGGAATGCTCTGGTATAATCGACGTGATGATCTATCACATTTAAACAAAATGTTACCATTTTGGTGAATAAAAACATTGATTTGTTCTTGATATTTTTTTTTAAATAAATGCAACGCATCTCAACCTTCATTCAAAATCAAACGGGGTTTAGAGAGTCCTTGACAGTCATACAAAATCTAGTAGTATAATACATTATCTATAATTGAAACCTAGTGGAGTAGTGGGTGCCCAACGACATAGAATGCACATGGTTCGCAAGATAATCAGTGCACTTATTACCATCCAGATAGATATGATGAATCCACACCTCCAGTCAAGTTGGAGCTCGGAAAACCATATGTATAATGGTTGCGTGATGATGCTTCGACGTCTCAGGTCTCGAAAGGAGTTTTATTGCTCACTGCGAATCTAGCTCCACTCGAATATGACGCTAACCGAGGTTTCAAGCCAACTGAAAACTTTCTACAACGCCACTCAACTCAACCCAAGTAATGGAACACATTCTAATATTTATGTTATTTGTTGGATTCAAGTATGAATGTTTAAATGCTTATGTTATTTGTTGAGTTCAAGTACGACTTTTTGAATGTTGGCGTCAAATGTTGTATTTAAATATGATAATTTTTTATTTTGTGTTGGAATGTTGTATTATACTTAAATATGGATGTAGATTTTAGAGAGATTTGTCTTCAAATATGTTTTATACTTACATAAATTAAGTTAGTCTTAATGATTTCTCATTTGCATACATGTTTTACTAAATCCGACATGAACTGACTATACTATCGATTGGACCATATCACTTGCCAAATCAGCATAACTGTATGAGTCCATTTGACAACCTTGAACTTTTAACTCATTTGTAACTAGAGTTTTTCGTCTTTTTGGATGTCTTCAGTAGGCTGTCGATTTTAAGGGGTTCTTGGGTAGTTTTGTTTGTATAACTCTTGTCTTCTTTTGATATCACTCGGAAATAAAAATAAAAAAACTAGAGGTTGAATTTAATTACAAAACTATTATTTTGTATATTTAAGTCACATATTTGATACTTCATTCAAAGTGGATAATATAAGTGCCCATTTTTCTAAATTAATAATATACTAGATAATTGGCCCGCGCTTTGCGGCGGGATCATATATTATAGTATCAACAGTATAATTTATAGCTGAAAAGTAAAACTACAACCCCCATTCAAAATTTCCTGCCCATAGAGTGATTTTAAGAAGCTGATGTGGCAGAGTGTTAAGCGGGGGAAAAAGAGTCCCGCCTGATTTCAGAACCAAAAAACTCTCCACTACCCACTTTTTTCTCCTTCCAGGCCCACGTTCTCATTTAATTTATATAAAAAACTCTTCACTACCCACTTTTTTCTCCTTCCAGGCCCACGTTCTCATTTAATTTGTATTAATTTGTATTTTTTATTTCCGATTTCCCTTCCTTCTACTCTTTCACATCATTCGAATAAGTTTCTTGGCCTTCAGAAAACCAAACCTTGACTCAATCATCTGGTTCTTTTATGTGCTTGCATCTACCTTTGATTTCCGTTCTCTAAGCGTTAGATCGGTATTGGTTTTGCCGTAAGTTATTCTTCCTCTTTCAGATTTCTGTTTGTTGTTATCGCTGCTTTTAAGTTTTAGGGATTCGGGTTCTGGGTTTTTTTTTCCAGGGATTCGGTTGCAAAGATTCATCTCCCTTACCTTTGGTTCATTCCGTTTTCTTTATTCTCTCTTACCTTCCTCGCTTCATTCTGTTGATTGGATTCTCTAGAGATCAAAAGGGGATTTTTGATTTTTCCCTTTCTCTTGAAAGTAACAAAGCTGCTTACTTTAAATTCCACTTCGCTTAGACTGTCTTCCAGAGAGCAGCCGACTGCCGATTTTGAGCTGAGTTTTTCCGGGCCGCAGAGAAAGAAGAGGAAAGAAAGAGACGTTCGGCGGCGGCAGCCAGGTACTTCGTCAGGGTCGTTTTCCGGGTCAGTAAACCGAAGGGCCGGCTATAAACTACCGCTGGCCTGGCGGGGGAAAAGGAAAGCGTAAACCATAAGGCCTCGGGGATCCATTTCTCTCGCCAGCCCATACTTCAGAGGCCCAGCCTACTTGAGTCCAGAACCAGCCCATCGCCGACGAAATTTGGCACGCCGTCCCCCACCCGCCACCACGTATGAGACATAATCAATTTACTTTCTTATGTTAACTCTGTTGCAGGTAAATGTCGAATCCAACTTGATCAGTAAGGTTTTCTCTCATATGTTTCTAGGTTAATTAATCTAATGGGACTGGCTATGATCTGATAATGTACTTTCAGCTCTAATCACTAAAGAAGTATAAAGTAGGCGGTATTGATAAGCATGCTCCACTGGTTAGTGTATTGGTTCTACCAGGCTTTTTTCCCGTTATTACATAAGATCATTGGACAGTTTTATCTCACTCCATTAGTTTGTTTTATTGTTCTTCAACTTCATTTGCATTGTATTTGTATTGTGACATTAGAGTTGGAATCCATTTGTGCTAAAAGTACAAAGCGTAAACTGCATAATTGAAAGAAGGGATAAGCTTGGTATAGTTAGAAGAACTAGAATTGGTAAGCACTTATAGTGCTTTTCTTATTGCCAGCTTGCTTCTTTTTCAAACTTCTCTTTGGATATGGTTTTTATGGATGCCTTTGAATTATATTTGTGTTGGCCATTACATTGTTGTCCTTCTCGCTCTTCCTTTGCATCCCCAAGCTTGGAAGCCATTCTGTTATATGTGTTTTGTTCATCAATTTAAATTATGTCTTATATAGTTATATTTTTCTTCGACTGTTATGTTTGTGTGGTGTGTTGTATGTGTCATTAACTCGCACAAACTTATAATTGGTGAGGAGTTCAACTTCTGTTGTAACAATTAATTAATTTATATGAATGGCAGCTGCAAAATTTACTGGAACGGGTGCATCATTTACCACGACCTCTATTTCAGATTGCATCAGGTTATTGGAGAATTTAATATGGATAGTGCAAATGTCATCCCATCTGCCCAACCACAGATTTATCGATCGTCTGTACCATGTGAGTGTCATGGTTTAGCACGCAACTGCTTCAATGCAAACTGACATTAATATTTTCCCTTGAATCTCATTTGTTTAGGGAAACGTCGAGCAGTGTTTATTCATCCTGAAGATCAGTACCAACGCTGTGTTTTATCTGCTGAAGAGGAAGAAGCATTTGAGAGAGGTGTGTTATCTGTGTTTTAATTTTTCTAATTAGTTCATCTATTCAATGAGTAATACATGGTTTTATATTTAAATTCTGCAGAAGAAGCTGCCTTACAATTCCAACTCTCTCAACTTCGGCGAATACTATCCCAAGTCGCCCGTAAGAGAAGACATCATATTTTGAAACAGAAGGTTCATAGGAGGGGCTTGCCTTTTGAACACCAAGGTTGTTGTTTGCTAAATTTTGTAGCAAGTCTTACAAATTAGGCTATTCTAGATTGTTGAATCTTTATTTATTTCTTTAATATCGTATGTGTTTTGGTGTTGTTCATAGTTTTGGAGCCGGAGTTTAGATTTCTATTACAAAAGCAAAGTCGATTACTTCGACGTATTCATCTGCATAGAAAGAGACGTGGCCGAAGTTTCTTTCCTACAGAAGTCAATCAAAGTATGTGGCTAATGGCCACTATTATACATGAAATGGTTCATCTCTATTTTGGTTTAGTTTTTGTACATTGGATATATGTTTTTGTGTTCTGGTCAACATATTTTGTTTCCTATTTTGGTTTTAGAACATATAATGTACCCATTTATGCCATGCATATAATTTAGTGATGTACGCTTCATGTCACCTTATGCAAATAGTGGATTGTTTTTAGATGTTGATGTGTCAACGGCAAATTTGTGTGTTATGAACAAACTTTGGTGTTTCCTGAAATTTGACTTATTCTTACTTAAAATGAGCGGTATACCAATCTATCTTGCCTTGAGAACATTTATTTTAATAATTGTGTTTACTATAGCGCGCCTAAATCGGCTTCACAGTTTCTCAATCTCATTCAATTTATGAATTACTGTGACAAAAATTTATTAATATTACTTATCTATTTCACTAGGTCTTCCGTTGGTTGAATTTTTTTTATATTGGTCCACCTTCATGTACGTGTCAACATTGTGGAGCAGTTATGTGGCGGTTCGAGAGTACTTTATCTACACGTAATAATGTGTTGCCTGCATTTCCTTTATGTTGCAAACATGGTAAAGTGAAATTGCCTCCCCGCAGAGATGTGCCCGAATTTCTTAAAACTCTACTTGAAGGGGATACACCATTAGCGCGTCACTTTCGTACTAACATCAGAGCCTATAATGGGGTTTTTTGCTTTATTTCTCTCGGAGGTAAAGTCAATCACTCTATTAATGATGGTCGTGGAGTTTATGTATATTCAATCGGTGGTCAGATTTATCATCGAATAGGATGTTTGGTTCCTGGTGATGGGGATAGTCCGAAATTTGCACAGCTTTACATTCACGATTCAGATAACGAGGTGCAGAATCGTATGGACTTTTACTCCACTGATCCTGCCAAGAATCGGTTGCGCCAGTGTATTGTTGAAGGCCTCCAGCATATGTTTGATGACAATAATATCCTGGTACGTACATTTCGTTCTGCGCGAGATAGGATACAAAACTCTGGTGTCCAGGAGCTTCAACTGAAACTATTGGCTAAGCGTGAAATTAATAGTAGAGAATATGATTTGCCCTCTGCGAATGAGATTGCAGCATTGATTGTAGATGAAATAGGAGAGCAATCATTTTCTCCAGATATAATTGTTCAACAGAAGGGTTCAGAAATGGAAAGGATTAGCGTATACCATCCAAGTCTGATGGCATTACAATATCCAATTTTATTCCCATATGGCGAGGATGGGTGGCATCCCTGCATTAGCTATAGTCACAGTAGCTCTAATATCAGTGTTGGAGATAAAATGATAACCCAGTGTGATTTCTATGCATATCGTCTTCAAACCCGTCTCCAGGAGTCGAATTCTCTGTTATTATCTGGTAAATTATTTCAACAATATATGGTGAATGCATTTGCGTTAATTGAGGCTGAACGCTTAGAATGGATGCCTACCCATCAGTCGAAGCTAAGAGGACACTACTACAAGGATTTGTTGAATTCTTATTTGCGAGGGGATAGAGATATCAAGCTTTCTGGGAAGCCAGTTATTTTAGCTGCCTCACACACTGGTAGTCCAAGATACAAGTATGAGAATTTTCAGGATGCGATGGCTATTTGCAAGTGGATTGGTTATCCTTATTTGTTTATAACATTCACTTGCAATTCTAACTGGCCAGAGATACAGTTAATGGTTTGATTTGATTAGAAGGTAAAGTGGCAAAGATCTTGACCGGGCTGACATCACCGCCAGAGTTTTCAAAATCAAGCTTGATGAGTTTATGTTAGAGATTCGCGAGAAACAAATATTTGGGAAAATCAATGCATGTATGTGTGCTTATTCATTCGTTATTTATCTATTAATGTTCATCCATTACTCTCTTACCTCATTGAACTAATATTCCTTTTCCACTATTTGCATCTTGCTGTACAGATGTCAAAGCAATTGAATGGCAAAAGCGGGGTCTCCCTCATGCACACATATTGCTTTTTTTGGCCTCGGAGAAAAAATTCCATGGTCCTGCGGCTATTGATTCCATAATATGTGTTGAAATTCCGGATCCTGATCTTGATCCTGAATTGTATGCAGTTGTCACAAGTTCAATGATGCATGGCCCGTGTGGTACAGTACGTCCTAATAATGTGTGCATGAAGAATGGAAAATGTAGTAAGCATTACCCCAAGGAATACTCTTCTCAAACAACTATTGATGAAACTGGGTTTGCTAAATATCGTCGGCGGAACAATGGTAGAGTTTTCAACTGTGGCGGCGTTGATCTGGATAATCGATGGGTTGTACCCTACAATCGATATTTGTTACTACGATTTGGAGCGCATATCAATATTGAATATTGTAACAAGACAAGGTATGGCTGAAGTAAATCGTATTTATCTATATGACGTTGTTGTTTCCTTTATTATATTACCAAACTCAGATTCTTAATGACAGGCTATATGTATATTTATATGCTACACTCATTATTAACTTTATGCATGCATATGAATTATGATTTAATTTCCAAAGATGAATAAAAACCAAACCAATATTTGTGCGATTTCTCTTTTTTTTAGTTATTTTATAAACCCAGTGTTATCTTATTGGTGTGACTTCTTGCCGCAACTCTGTAATTTTTGTAATATTTTTTGGTGTGTTTTCCTTCATTTTTTTTGCCCCTTGGATAAGCTATTGTGATCCATTTGTTGCATTTTGTTCTCTGTACTTTGATTTCTTATTTAATACAAGTCACATTTAAGAAAAAATGTAATACAACTTTTTCCTACTTCCCTATCTAACATCTACAACTTGGTTTTATTTGATGTTTCTATAGGGCTGTGAAATATTTGTTTAAGTACATCAACAAACCCGAGGATCGTGCAATGGTCACTGTAGCTGCACAACAAACAGCTTCGGCTATGGATGGTCGGAATCGTGGAACTACGGTTGTGCAAATCGATGAGATAAAGGCATTCATGGATGCCCGTTACATCACATCGGGAGAAGCATGTTGGAGAATTTTTAGTTTTGATATATACACTCACTCTCCAACAGTACTGCGTATGTCCTGTCATTTGCCTGGTGAGAATACAGTGTATTCAAATGTTGATTCTAACGTGGAGGAAGCGGTTGAGTCTAGCAGTTCCCAAACCTCAATGTTGTTAACATGGATGGATCTCAATCTTCAGTCAATGGATGCACGGAAATATACCTTTGCGGAGATGCCACAATATTATGTATGGAATAAAAAATACAAGAAGTGGCAGCAGCGCAAAAAAGGTACCTGCATTGCTAGATTATATTACTGCTACCCATATGCAAAGGAGCGATACTATTTGCGAATGCTATTGCATGTTGTTAGGGGTTGTTGTTCTTATGATGATATTAGAACAGTGAATGGGGTGGTATATGAAACATTCCAAAAAGCATGTTATGCCCGGGGACTGTTATCAGGAGATTCTGAATGGAATGATTGTGTCCAAGAAGCTTCGCACTGGGCTTCTGGTTATAAACTTAGAAAACTTTTTGTCACAATTCTTATTCATTGTCAGGTGGCTGATGTGACTTCTTTTTGGTTAAAGAATTGGGAATTACTAAGTGAAGGCTTTGCATTCACGACGTAGAGAGCTGAATTTACCCCAGTTGAATTTGTCGGAGGATGAAATTAAGGAGTTGTGCCTTATTCATATTGACAAATTGATGGAGAGATTTTCGAAGTCATTAGCAGATTTCCCTGGGTTGCCTGTTCCCGATCAGTGTTTGCGTTCACATACGGTAAACAGGCTGATAGATATGGAGATGAATTATGGACCCGATGACTTAGACTGTTCTGAGGATCGACATAGTAGACCGTTGAATGGAGAACAACAAATCGCTTACGATATGGTATTACATTCTGTTTATACCAATGAGGGTAAATGCTTTTTTGTGGATGGATTTGGGGGTACTGGTAAGACATTTCTGTGGCGAGCAATTTGTGAGCAATTAAGATTTGAGAAGAGGATAGTATTATGTGTTGCTTCATCTGGTATTGCTGCACTGCTCATGGTCGGTGGAATAACTGCACACTCAAGATTTCACATTCCCCTGGATTGTGATACAAAATCAACTTGCAATATTGAGCAAGGTTCTGAGGTAGCTGAATTGATTCTCAATGCTTCACTTATTATCTGGGATGAGGCACCGATGACTCATAAACACAACATAGAGGCCCTAGATAGGACATTGAGGGATATTTTTCGAGTTAAGCATGTTGATTCTGAGTTGAAGCCTTTTGGAGGTATGACTATTGTGTTTGGAGGTGATTTCCGACAGACGTTACCTATCATCACGAAGGGTACACGGACTGAAATTGTTAATTCTTCCATAAAGAGATCTTATTTGTGGCGGTTTATGACAGTATTGAAGCTAACCGAGAACATGCGATTAAAATTGACTCATTCTGAAGCATCGGCCAGGTTAGCAATCTCAAATTTTAGCAAATGGCTTTTGGAAATTGGTGATGGTACAAATAGTAATATTTTTGGAGAATCAATTATCCCGATACCTCTACACATTTGTGTTCCCCGTCGCAGTGATCCAATTCCTGATATTGTTGCTGAAATATATGGTCAGTTACTCTCCACTGAAAATATGTCAACCTATTTGGTTGAGCGAGCTATCTTAGCCCTCATAATGACACTGTTGCGGCCATTAACAATTATGTATTGGGTCTATTTCCTGGTGAAGAAGTTTCTTATTTTAGTCCGGATTCGCTAGAGATTGATGCCAAGAATCAGCATGTTGAAGAAGGGGACTACACAGTTGAATTCTTGAACTCTTTAAAGATTGGGAATTTTCCGGAACATGAGTTGAAATTGAAGTTGGGGTGCCCTGTTATTCTGCTTCGAAATCTGGATCAGAGTACTGGGCTTTGCAATGGAACTCGGATGATCGTTAAGATATTAGGTAAGTGGTTTATTGAGGTCCAAATTTTGACAGGGACACATGTTGGTGATACAGTTTTCTTACCACGCCTAAGTCTATCGGTCCACTACAAGAGCTTAAATTTCACTCTGGTTCGAAGGCAATATCCAATTGCACTGTCATATGCAATGACAATTAACAAGAGTCAAGGTCAAACATTAAATCACGTTGGCATCTGCTTGCAAAGACAAGTATTTTCTCATGGACAGTTGTATGTTGCTATGTCTCGAGTTACGTCGGAAAGGGGACTCAAGATTCTTAGCTGTGACTCTCAAGGTAAACCGGTGAAGACTATGCAGAACATTGTGTTCACTGAGATTTTTGAGTAGTGGTTAATTGATGTATTATGTTTTATTCGATTTGAGGACTAAGACTGTCAAATTTATCAGGTCGTTACAATTTGAATCTTGAGTTCTCAATTTGTCCAAATTATTTTCCTGTTTTTAACAGCCAATTATATGAAATGTGATTTATGCACACTACTTTATATTTAATTGTACCTCAATTTACTCTACTAAAGGGTATGCGAGTGTGACCGTTATATTGCAATACGAAGAAGAACTTCCATAGTCACAACTGAACTAAACTAAATTAACACCACAACCCAGCCCACAAAACAACCCAAGCATGGTTCAGTTAAATAAAATATATTTAGAGAGGGAATGCCCAGCCGGATTTGTTGAAACTAAATGGCCAACATATTCCCATAAAAAAAAAGGCCAACCTACACTACCTTGGGCGGATCCTTCTCCACTCCCCCACCTCCTCTACTGCACAATATCCGATTTTTTTGGATCTTCTATGAGGTGAAGGCTGCCGCATTTCAAGCCATTATTTCTTTATTGAATACATTCATTATGATTTTCATTTCATGTTAATTAGTGGTGGTGTGGGCCAGGCCGGCCGGGTTGGCGCATCAAATAATAATTAGCAACTTTGAGAGGCAATTTTGGACAAGAATTGTTGACACAGTCGCAATTAGCAATGTTGTTAAAACGGAACCGGACATCGATCCGGATTAGTAAAGGGTTCAAGGTTTATCAAATAACCGGTGGTTAATCGATATTAAAAACCGATCATAAACCGGTGTTGACTTACTTGGTAGACTTAACAATTATTTTTTTTACAATTATTGTTTCACTTATTAGAGATAAAAGAATAAAGTGAGAATTATTAAAACTGAAAAAGCATAATTTGGGCAGCTGCTAGGTCTTTTTTGGGAAAAGTGAACTGATTTTTCTTCTCTTTATATTTTATTCTGTACTTACCTTCTTTTGTTTTTGAATTTTTAATTGCAACAAAATAAAAGGAAGGCGCATGTTTGATTTTAAGAAGGTGGGTCGTTCCCCTCAAAAAAAAAAAAAAAAAGGTGGGTCATGAGTTTCGTGACACACCCGCCTCTTGAACTCTAAATGGCCAACCTTCTCCACTCCCCCACGAGGCCACAAATCCTTCTCCACTCCCCCACTATCCCACTTTCCACACACACACGTACTCCACTGCATGCGGCCAAGTAAATCACGTGTGTAGAATCACTTTCTCTCCTTTATATAATGGAGATACCACTTTCTCTCATGTTACAATTTCCGTTTACTACTTCCCATACAAAACACTTCGGTTCCATTGACCGTGCGAATTGCATTCAATATGGCAGGCCTGCCTCAATTCAATCAGTAAGTACTGCTCATGCATCCAACAAATACTACATCATGTAATTTCAATTCTTTTTCACTACTTAATGCCAAAACTTACAGTCCAATATATAGGCTTCCCCATGGTTTTATTGCTAATCTGCAATATGATGATGCTCTTGAAATATGTGAGCGTGCCGACACCATCGATCTCATTATGTTGCAAGTGGATGTCGAAAATAAGGTAACTAAACAAATAAATTTCTTTTTAATCGTACGCCTTTTGTGGCATGCTGCATTTTATCGATTTGCTTTGACAATATTCGTTTCTGTGTTTACATCAGGGCACCTCTTTTTTGTTATCTGGACGTGTAACGAATTTGACGACGTCCTGGTCCCCTGCATCCAGAATCCATTTCGTCCACCTCACAATTGAGGACGAATTCATTGGTGTTGACATCGTCTTCCCGTCATCACAGTTACGAATGATTGTTGAATCTGTATTCAGTCATGCAGATGTTGTCAATGCTGACTATATGGCCCTTCTGAACATGCTTGGAGAACAGACATTTGAAGTCATGGTCACAGTCGGTCCCTGGAACGATGCATTTGGTTATTGTGAACTTGTGTTGGTGAAATTATTTTTGCCTTTGTTGAATTGAGTACCATGTCATGAACAATGAGACAATGTATTGAGTTTTCTTATTTTGGACTTGCATGTTATTTGTCGTAATACTCAACTAGATTAGATTTGTGATTAGTAAAATTTCATGTAAGTATTTTTATTGTGATTAGCTAATCTTCAAATGTATTTCTAACTTATTATGAATGTTCATTCATATTACATGTTCGTCTTCAACGAATTGCAAAATTGCAACAATCTTATGATAATATAAAACAAGACTCATTTCTCGACACTATCATTATAGATATTGTAACTCCATTTCCTTAAACAAATGCGGCCAACGGGCCGGGCTATAGGCTAGTTAACTAATATTTTATAACATTATATTATTAATTAATATTTTATAACATTGATTCTAAGATTTATTGAACTTATACGATTTTGTACATACATATGATAATATGGTGTTCACACATTTCTTAGCACATTGACACGCAAATATCATTGCCTAATGAATACCTTATTTGAATACTAGTTTTTTACCCGCCCGTTGGGCGGTGTATCTTGTTTGGTTATTTTTATAATTCGTTATAGTATTCTAATTGTTATTATTATATATGTTTGTTAAGGTAATATACATGGAATTGTAAATCTCATTTATCTTATTTCAGATATTGTTTCATACCTTTATACTTTTTGTTTATTTATGAACATTTTATATTTATTAACTGAGCTCTTTGTAGACTGTTCTTTATTGATTTAGAATTTTTTTTTTTATCGAACTCGCCCTTTAAAATTATAAACATAAGAGTGATTCATTCTTTAGCACACAATTGTGATAAAGAAGTTAAAAAATTTACAGCCACAAAAGAAGAAGTTAGAATAAGAAAATATGCTTCAACTAATAAAAAATTAAGCGAAGAGCTTTTTTCCCCTCTCTTTTCTCATATGTCGGTATATGATAATAGAGAATATTCCGATCTAAATCCCATGAATATCATTTACACATACAATTTTGGAATAATGAGGAAACTCATTAGCATCCACGTCCATCAATCTTCCACGTACTCGTTTAATTACCTTGAAATGTTCTAGTAAAACCAACCACAAACAAAACTATCAGCTGTCACTAACTTATTAAAGTAATATTTTCAGCAAATTAAACTGCATATACTTAACACAATTTATATTTTGTAGAGAGCTACATATCTCCTGCAGAAAAGAATTGTTATTTTTTACCTAGCAACAACATAGACAAATAATGAAAGGAGCAGTCTTCAATACAACTCAACTCATTTTATCATGCAGATTTCTCATTTGTGAAATGAATATATGCATCAATCTAAATAGTAGTTTGTAAGAAAACAATCATGTCAAAATCAAGCTTTAGTTAGGGATTCAATGCGGAAAAATTCACCTTAATGAAACAAACAAATGTCACCGCAAACATGTAGAAATTAAAAAAACATCGAAATAGACAACCGAGAAACCACCATCATAATTTCTTTCTTCTTCGCGACCTTTATAAAACCCCAAATATGTTCCTTTCTACTTATAACCTCTTTGCTACCTACTAATTACTAAAATACAGATTATCATTGTATTGCTAGCTAGTAGCATGTCAATCATGAACATAAAATATAATAAACAACCATCACAACTCTACTTTCCATTTCAACATTCAAGAAATCAAGTTGCAATAGACATTCAAGAAAAATGATCAATTATTCAACCAAAGGAGGTATGCCCTAAGTCCAACAAATTAACCCTTCTAATAATATTTTATATTTAAATAAAAGTATATTGTGACCCTTCTCCATGAAAAACAAAGAAGAAATACATTCACTCATCGAGAGTGGGAAAATTTACCATCCAACAGTCTTAATTTGGAAGAAATTAAAAAAAGAATGGGAAGAAGAGTATAACTCGGCTAGTCAACCGCAAACAATAACATATCGCTGAGAAAGTGAGACCAGTTGCAAGCTTCAGATCAAGGAGGAAGAGGGAGCAGTCGACAACCCTCGGCTTGGTTCACCTCATCTTCACAATGATCATATGAACTTTAATCGTTAACAGGCAAAAATATGTTAAAACTGCTCAAAATTTTGTCATCTATTCTTTGCCTCGTGTAACTCCTGCCTCTTATTCTCATACAAAGAAAAATAAATCATATGCATTACCATTTCCTTCTATATAAATTATGAGAATACAAATATTAGAAATCTCAAAAAAATTAGCAACTAATAAGAGGGCTTTGTTTATTTTTATGGCACTACGGGAAAAGTGGCCTTTGGCAACACTATGCCTGCAACACTTATTAAATGTGTTGCTTAAGATTAACAGTGGCAACACCTCTTTAAAGTGTTATTTAAAAGGTACTTTATACAACATAAGTAAGTCGTGACTTGAATTGTGTTGCATTTGTTATATCATAAGCAACATTTATATCATAAATTATGTAATGTTACCTATTTGTACATCTTAAGCAACACTTTAGAAAATAATGATGGAAAAGTAACTGTTTGACAATTAAATATACTTTACTAATCCCAATAATCGAACAAACTAATTGTATATACACCTTACATACTTGCATGCTTATATTTTTAGGTGTGTCTTATGTTGTAGGTATTTGTAATGTAAATTAAAGAATGAAACAAAAGTTTTAAGGAAGTCGCTCGCATTTTGCATTCCATATTAAAACTTTTATTAGTGGACAGTTAATTAACAAACGAAAAGAAAATGTAACAGAACATCAACTCTAGGCAGCTATATTACCCTCACTAAGCGGTCCAATTCCAGGAAAGAAAAGGTCGAACTCCCCTGTGTATATTAAAAAAAATTTAAAGAGGAATTATACAATGCTATATAGTATTGGTGCTATAGGTTTTTATCTTTATGGTACAACTTGAAATTGTACTTTTAATGTTATTGTACCTATACTTTTTGTACAAATTCTTTTATGGTACACCTTGAACTTGTACCTTTATGTGATGGTACAACTTCAAGTTGTAAAGTTGTACCATAACATAATGATATAAATTACTTTATGGGACAACCTAAACTTATACATTTAATGTTATGGTACAACTTTAAGTTGTACATTAAAGCACCAATACTATATAGCATAGTAGTAGTGCTCAATTTTAAATAGTGGTAAAATTGGGATTTATAGTGGGGCTAGAAATAAAAATTACTAGGGTCCGGTTACTTTTCGTTGTTTTATTTATACACAAATTATAATCAAAGATCAAATTCAGAGGAAGAGGGTATAGGTCACCTGGAACTACACATAGCCCCATCACTAATTATAAATAATATTGTCCTTTTTGTTCACTTTTCTTAATTTGTATTTAACTCCATAATAAGACAATTGAATAGTAGTAACTAGTAAGGGTTTCTGGGGGAAAGTTTAAACTAATTGTCCAAGGGTTATATATGGCCCTTATATCTTCACTCTCGTACCCCGAATTTACTTTCATCTTTCTCCTCATTAGGGTTTTCATTAAGTTTATGCGCCACTCCAATCTAGCGCCGCCGCCATTCACATCCTAGGCGATCTCGAGGCAACATCCATTGATTCAACATGAGCTCTTCATCCTGCCTGGTACTTCCGTTGCTCTGCTTGCTTCCAACTGCTGCATGGGGTTTATATAATTTTCTCACCGCTAGACGTATGTAATTCGGCGGTCAAGTGGAAGATCAACGGAGGGTAGATTCACTTAAAAAAAGGGTGGATGTACAATTAGCTTCTGCTGAGGGTGGATGTTGATGGCAATGAAGTTGCAGTAGCTCGTTTCAACGCCATGATATCTCGCTATCTGACTCCCTCCAAGTCTAGCAACAACAGCTTGATGTGGACCGCCATACTACCATGTAAGCCAACGGAGTTCCTAAATTTGCCTTGACTATGATTTGAAAATTTCCCCATTTTTATGATTAATAAGACTATTAGTGAATTTCTTTTATGGTTATGAGGGTAGGTGTAAGAAGCAAACTCTGAAGATGGTTGAAGTAATCGAGAAAGGACTGCATAAGTGGGGCAAGATTGGGAAATCAAACTAGGCGCTGGATAAGAAGGTGAAATCATTACTTTGATGTCTTGGTTCATTCTAAGCTTTGAATTATATCGAGCACAACATAGATGAAGGGGTACACCAACAGCTACTCCAAGCTAACAGGAGGGGAACAATTCGATGACAATATATAGCACGCCTACAAGTAAAGCATGAAGAAGATATGAGATTATGTTCAGCCGATTGGTCGAAGAAAAATTTTATTTTGATTTCTTAAAGCTATTTAGTTTATATTGAGACTGGAGTTGAGGATAATTTTTTTCTTCAATGTATTGTCACAAATGAATTCCATCTATGAAGTACGTAACTGCCACGATTGTTATACATTAGTATCCTTATTAGTGGTAGCTAATATTAGTTCTATATATGACAAATTAGTCACGAAAGAATTCATTAGTGATAAATCTTTGTCACAGTTGAGTTCCTTTATGAGTGTAGCTCTTGTCGCCAATAGAAATAGATGTGATAACCTTTTTGTCACAAACAATATACGTATCGAAATGATTTGTCACAAAAACATGACATTGTGATCAGAGTAAAAGTCACAAAAGCTTGCTTTTGTGGCAAAACACCGTCTAAAATGTGACACATTTGTTACAACTGAACATGGTGACAGTTGAAATACGTTTGGTTTTGACACGCTCTCGTCACAAATGTATAGTACTTGTTACAAAATAAATTCGTCACAATTGAATGTCTTATGTGACAATAAGATTCATCACGGATAAGGAATATACATGTTGCTTATACTTATTAAAAAGTGTTGAATAAAATTTTCAAGTTGTTGCCTAAAAGGGTGTTGCATATAAGATATGCATATGCAACATATTTTGTTGTTGTTGCATAAATTAGAATAAGTGTTCTCTATTACATTATACAACACCACCTATAGAGGACACTACTAAAAGTGTTGCATATCGCTTATGTAACACTTTCGACACATCATGCAACACATTTCAGGTGTTGCCAAATCTCACTTTTCCCGTAGTGTGGTGGTTGACATACTTTCTTGATTTCTTATTTTCAAAGTTGGATTTTATTTCTAGTGAGACAATCAAAATGAGGAAAGGGACATAAACAAATTAAAAGTTTGCATTAATAATTAATATGTTTTCATTTACTTGGAATAAATAAGAAGTTTTTTAAAAATAACAATTATTGTTATGTCAAGTTTATAATCAAACATTTTGCTACAAAATTTATACTGGTTTTATTTGATAGGTATATACATTAGAAAGAAGTAAGCGTTTGATAGCAAAAAACATAAAGTCATATTGTTCATTTCTCAAAGTCGATTGATTATCAAACATTTGTTTTCTCTTAAACCATCGTTTATATTTTGTTTAATTTAAAATTATTATTTTGATGTGTGTGCTTGTTTTTTTTTTCTTCATCAAAATGTAACTTATTATTAAATTTTAGTAAAATGAGTAGAAAATTTACTTAATCAGATTTAATCAGCTTGGGTTAAATAAATACGATATATGTCACTCTCCATCTTTATTGTTTGTTTAATTGAAAAAGATTATTACTTATGTATGTGTTTGTTTAAATGTTTCCTAAAGAATTAACTTATTTTAATTTTAGTAAAAATGAGTAGAATTATTAAAAGAAGAGAGAGATAGCTTCAAAAATAGATCAATAAATAGTTTTTTGTTTGTAAAAAAATTGTCCACCTAGACAACTTGTGCATTCACCAATTGCTTATTTGGCAAGAAGTTATTTTTGAATAGCCATAATATTTAGTATAGATAGATAGATAGATATAGATATAGATATAGATATAGATATAGATAGATATTCTAATAATGTTGAATACTCTAAGTATGTTGTGTGAATAAACATAAATATGTCATTGTGTTGTATGGATATTATCGAGCAAAAAGATTAATATATCATGAAAAATACATGTAAAATATTTCAATATTAATCATATTAGATTCAAAAAAAACAAACCTTGCAAACCTACTGTAGCATATTATAATTTTAAAAACATACTATAACAAATTCAATACATAATAGGAATTTCGTTAGGAGCACTTATACTATACTTTAAAGTATGAGTGCTTTAAAGTACAATTTGAAGTTGTACTATAACGTTAAAGGTACGAATTGAAGTTGTACCATAAGTGAATTTGACCTTTATCTCGTAGTACAACTTGAAGTTGTACCATAACATATAGGTACAACTTTAGTTTGTCCAATAAAAGGATTTTACAAAAGAGTATATGCACAACCTAAAGTTGTACCATAACGCTAAATGGTGTTATTTTTGAAATTTTTCAGGATTGGGTGCTATTTTTATAATTTTTTTTAAATTGTGTTATTTCTGAAAAAAAATCTCAATTCTTTAAAGCATTGTAAAATTCCTCATTCGTATATAAATTCAGTATAATAATCCTACAATTGCTTAAGCATGAAGAAATACAACTAGTTTGTCTTAATCCACAAATTCACATCATAATCAAGAATTGTAAAACTGTCAAGAGTCAAGAGGTTATGCCGTAAAAATTAGCGATATGATATTTTATGTCGAAATCGTAATTTCATCGTAGTCAACCATTTCACATCACTAAAATCGCCTTTCAATTTAGTAAAAAAAAAAATCAAATCATCTGTACCATACGATTAATCTTTTGATACTAATTCCTAATACTAATACTAAGTAGCTTTCAATTAACAACAATTATTCTCTGAAAGGCCTTCTCTTTACATGTGGAGAAGACAATAATATATGTCAAACATGCAGGACTGTACTCCATGACTTCCTTCTCCTTCCCCCGTGTCTCTCACCATTCTTACTGTTTTTTCATTTTTGCTTCCTTCTAACTATCTTCGCCAGCGCTGAGAATTCTAAATAAAGAAGAGAGATGTTGCATGCAATTATAGTCTAAAAACTGTATTCTTCAACATCATCAGTATTTATTCCTAGACTTCTGCTTACAATCTATCAGTATGTACTTGTTCATCCCACTAATGCAAGACGAGACACGACTTAGTATGAGAGAGCACAATTTCTTTTTCTAGCCAAGTACAAGCGATCACATGCACCAGTCTCTTTTTTTCTTACAGCTTGTAGAAATTGGTGAGGGTTCTGCCGTCCAACTCTTTGGTGAAGAACCTTCTCATGTAGTCCAACTTGGTGAATTCCCTGTACACGGCAGGTTTCTCGGGCGAGATCAGCTCCGGGATCGGTCCCAGAACGGACTCCTGCTCATCCGAATTGAAGAACACAGCCACCGACACCCGTGGCTCCATGGTTGGATTCGCCAGCACCCTGTGCTCCACGCTCTTGTACTCGTCGTTCGACATTATCTGTAGGTTGATGTGAAAATCAAGTTACAAAACGAAACCACCAAACAACGACTGATAATTCATTCATTCATTCATTCATAAACTAGTGTAATTTCAGGCGCAACGCATTACCTGCAAAAGATCTCCAATGTTGACGACAAGAGCGCCTCTAACAGGCACGACATCAACCCATTGCTCGCCAAACTTGACCTGGAGCCCCCCGACCTGATCCTGGAGGAGCAGGGTCAATGCTCCTGGATCTGTGTGGGACGCAATCCCAACAGTTAGATCAGGCTGCGGGCAGTAAGGGTAGTAGTGACCCACCATCACTCTGGATTCCAAGAACCTCCTCTCCTTCAAAGCCCCTGAGTTCACTCCTAGCCCTTCGCACAAGAGCTCCATCAGCAATCCCCCAACCTGTTTCGCCCCCTGATTCCATTCCACAACCTCTTCCCTGCATATGGCAGGGATTTCTTCGAGGTCTGGTAAAGTGGGTCCTAACCTCATCTGCAGCGTGTCTCTGGAAAGAAAACAATGAAACCGATCTTTTAACACGGTTCACAATTTGAACCAATGTAGTCTAAATCGCGTTCTATAACTAAAAAACTTACAATTTTACGCTTCTACATAGAATCGCGTTTATCCTAACTAATGTAGTCACAATCGGGCTATAAAAAGCTTACGCTTTTGTCTTTCTACGTCACCAAAAAGCTTCTACTACATACCATCGCGCTTTTGACTATATCCATTCTGACTATATCGATTCGAAAACACAATCACAAGTTCCGATGACATACTTCTATCAACAGTTTTCCCTTCTCAGTAAACTAAACAATTGGAACCGAACAAACCATTTCAATCGGAGATTAATACCAAGGGAAATGAATTCGATCGTGTTACCTCCAGCTAGCGGCTTTGGAATGAAACAAGTCGATGTTGGAAAAGAAGGAAACCCCAGTCCCGGGTTCCCTTCTATACAGCTTCGCCTTCTCCTCCGTCGGCTGCTCGTGAAACCCCCTGACGGCGCCGACGAATCGGTCCAAGAATTCCACTGGAATCCCGTGATTGACGACCTGGAAGAATCCGAGCTGGCGACAGGCGCCCGAGATTTGCTCCGCGATCTTCGCCCTCGCGTCCGGGCGGTCGACGCCGGAGAGGTCGACCGTCGGGATGACGTCGGGTCGGGCGCCCGGGTTGGGGTCCGGCTTGAAGTTCGGGTGAACGAAGAACCGAGGGATGGAAGAGATGCCGGAGTCAACCAGACCTTTGACTCCGAGCTTCGAGTCCTCGAACTCCTGGACCTCCTTCATCCGGTCGTAGACGTCGTCGTGGAGCTGGTCGGCGGCAGCGCTGCTAATCGCGGTTGCGGTGGTTGCCATTGCGCGCTCAGTGTGGCTGTGGTTCTTACAAGTGTGTCTAGAGAGTATTCTATGTGTTGGTGGTTTCCCAAGCAAATGGTTGATGTCTTATACACGTACCTTTTCCATCAATTGTTGTAAAATCCCCGCATAATGATAATAAGAAAGCTTATTCCAAATGTTGATAATAATAATAATAATTATTATTTTTGTTATTGAAGTTAAATGATGTGTCTTTGATAAACTAATCTATATCGTCAGCCCGATCGTAAAATTTGCGTATTGAAATTTAAATGATTAAACCACGATCTAATCACAAAATATCTTACCAATTCAGTACAATCTGCAATACGGGTTTACCATCCTTGAACTGAAGTGAGTAGCGTATACGTTTTGCTAAAGTTTTTGATATGTCACATTGGCATTTGGTTTTTTTCTTCTTCCTGAAAGAGATTTGACAATTTTTTGGGTTCTACTGCCCGCATAGTCAAAATTCAGGAATTAGGGGATTCTTTTACAACCATAGGAGTCAATGTCATGTTAACCGGCCGACGACCAACGTGGCGCGAGATTGGAAGCGTCTAATTTCTCTATACCTTGATCGGTGGTGACGGTTTGCAGTTGTCGCCATTATCCTACTGCGAAAGTCCACAGTGCTGCTAAACGAAGAGTTTTGTCTCGGCGGAGGACAGTACACCAACCGCAAATTGACGTTGAAGAGTCCAAAATGGACATCTGCACACAGTAAAAACTTCATCGAAGTTACAACCTGTAGATTTGAATGTGCAAAATAGTTGGTAAGAGAAGGAAATGAATGCCAACCTTAAGCTGATCTTGAAAGAACAAGATGATGGTAGGTTCCGATCAGAGCCGCTGAGCTAATACCAAAGGTTATACCATTGCACATGTTGAAAGACAACTCTGCTACTTTGCATTGTAACGAATACAGCAAAAAAGAGCCCCAAAAAAATTGAGGTAGTATTCATTCATTGAAGCAAGCAACCTATAAGCATAAACAAGCAAAGAAGCAGAAGAGCAACTAACCATCTGCAGGCTCAAGTAAGAGACCCTTACAATTTACAGGGTCATTCACTCATTCTCAACTCCCGACATTGTTACAAAAATTTCTCAATTGTACAGCAGTACTGTGGTGAATTCAGATCAGCTAACTCACTCGTTTGCGTTATCACTAGGCACAAGGGCAGAGTCTCTGGGTGTGAAGATGAGAACCGTCACACGAGAGCATCGACTGTGGCTTCGTGTACAAGCAAGTACCGGGATTCAGATCTTTTGGAGCATCATCAACAACTTCAGCAGGCTGATCACTTCCGACACTAGCCAGACACCCTCCTTTACAACTCATATACTTCTTCATGATCTCACACTGATTGAGCACCAGAAGCTTGTTCACAATACAAGACTGCCCTTGCGACTTGCAGACCAAATCACACGACTCACCTTGCCCGCCAATCACCACATTAACTCCAATCAGCCGTGCTTCTAGCTGCGTATGATCATCCACAGATTGATTCGAGGGCAGAGAGAAGCAATGGTGGAACTCGCTGATATAAGCATTCTCATGAACCACGCTGCCAGAGTTATGGCGGCACCTCCCTGAACAGAAATCGAATACGCTCGGATAAGTCCCCGAAGTTGCAGTCTTGGCCATCTTCACCTTAGTTACTTCATCAACAAGTGTTGTGGATGGATTCAGGCAGCAAGAAACGCAATATTCATAGGAATTGCAACATTGTGAGAGAAGATTGCATCCTTTACAGGGGAACCTCTCTCCTTTCATGGGGCAACATCGGGATTGGGGATCAAGCGATAGAGCATCGCATACACGGCCATTTTCGTCTGAAAGTAGATACCTTCCTTGAACAGTAGTTCTACAAAGCTGATTTCCCAGGAAGCCAATGTTTTTTCTTATGGCTGAAACTCTGGGTGGGAGATGGAGAACCAGCAAACACCAGAAAATCAATCCACGTATGTACATCCTATATGGGTTTCAAACATTCAATGTGTTGACGCGATTGGAGAGATAGCGAAAGTTTATCAGCTAAGTCAGACAATTCATCGAACAGGTTGAAGGCAGTCTAGGAAACGATCTAAGAAGTTACGAAGTTCCTTCATACGACGAGCTTCCGATTGAATCCAAGATTGGGAAGATTGAGAGGAATGGATTTCTTCCGGGTAATCAGAGATATAAACATCCAAAGGGAAAAACAATTGGTGACGAAGAAAGATGAACACTAACCCAATGGATCACGACCAGATCGGCTTCGAGTTTCAAACTTTACGCCACGTAGAAATAAAAGCTTGCTTCCCGGAAATGAATCACAGAATCAGTACGCTTAGCTCCCAAGCTTAGATGAATAGAGGCGTCTCCGCATATAACCAGAATGTCAACTTTGAGGACGGGAATATTAAACCGCCGGCGACGGAGGATTGAGGAAGACCCAAGACCGAAGAAGGAAAGAAGCAGGCGAGGCGGAGTTTCGTTTGTTTTGTTCTATTTTATTTCTTCGTAAACAACAGGCAGAGCAATTTTCATGGCTTTGACTAAAGGCCCAACTTTGAAGTGGGCTGGGCCCAGTCCATAAAGATGGATCAACACGGAAGTAATATTCCAGTCAGGCCCAGCATTAGACTTGAATTGTTGACTCGAAACAAAACAAAAAAGTATATTCTGATTCTGCGCCACGGAGGAAGGATGCCGGCAAGAGCGCGCTCACCGGTGTCGCAAGTGAAGGAGGTGGCTGGACCACCGCCAATCTCGTCAGAAACCTCATCCGACGAAGACGCCGACGGCGAATGTGTGGATAATAACATTCACCATGGATTCAAACCTTGGAATTTATGTTTTGTCATTTTACAAAATTACAACAGAGAGAATAAGAAAAAAAAAAAAAAAGATGATATATAATACAAAGCAGACGCCAGCTTAGCCTTCACTCTACTAGTCATAGGTCAGCCTAAACCGCTCAGTGAAGTAATCGCCACTCCGTATAGCAGGAAACCTGCAATCACTTTCAAGATGGTAATCCAGGTAAAGAAAACTCATGCAATCGCGACCGCAAAAGCATTTGATCATTCAATCCCATGCATCCACGGTTACAGCAATGAGCAAAAGGGATAAAAAGAACGAAACCGAAGAGTACCTGGGAGGACAAGACTCGCTGCAACAACTCTCTAAACACTCGACAATGCAATCTGGATTAGGATCCATGAAGAACGCCATCTGCCATATGATAACAACTGAAATACATGAAGAGCATGGCCAGCAGTACCTTTCACAAAATAGAAGGAAAAAAAAAAATCCAACCATAGAACCTCCAGCTCAAATTGGCATAAAGATAAATCGAAAACGCAGCCTATGGCTTATATTCAGTAAACAAAAGCTATTAAACTCACCGAGTAGCGTTCTTGTCCAGTTGGCATCACTCGATGCAGGGTGGACCTGCAAACATTTAGCCAAACCTGTTGTTATAAAGTGGGAAGGGAAGGATTGCCCTTTCGAGTTCACATGAAAGGAGGAAGGAAAATTACCGGAACAAGCAATTTGTCCACCTCTCCATCATGTCTCCGATGTTAACGATGAAGCACCTGGGATTAGAGATGCATTAACAAAATGATAGGAGTAAAGCTCAAGCAAGGAAGCTGCATTGCAAGCACGTTATAGTAGGAAACCAGGAGTATCAGATAGGCTTGAACTAAAGCATACAATAGCATTCAACTTGTTTCACTTATCACGAACTTTGTTATTTTCATACAGAAGGGAAGGGATATACTAAAGAGACACTGCTCAACCTAAATACCACACCTTTCACAATACTGAAGCATAGATTCTTTTAGCAATTGTGAACTCACCCATGTATCTGTGGTACATCTTCCCAGACCCTAGGTTGTCTCCACTTCTCCCTACAAACCTGCTATCAGGCAGAGCCCTGTAAGATGGCTATCAACATTCAAATTCATGGAAATCACATTCACACCATTACTTAACCATGACCGTAGTTCATGATTCAGCATTAATTGTTAGAATCAAACTTGATGCATCAGTTAACACATGCCTGGAGTCCTGCTACACCATCAGTTAAGAGTAAAGTGGTCATTCCATAGTCTGAATGTGCAGAAGCACCATATATTGGTTCTTCATCAGAAGAACCCAGTTCACCTGACATCAGATTAATGAGCAATAACAAGGATAAGCTTCCCTTTCAGCTTCTTAAGTTTTTATTTTTCTTGCTCCATAGAATTCGAAGGACCAAGAAAGCTTATAGTTATAGACATGCAATCAAGGAAGTACACTTATGAAAAGACATTCTACCAGGATAATGTAAGAGACGAAGAAAGCCTTCCGGATCATCCAGGGCTCCAACCTTCACAAAGTAATCTTCATCCAATTTCAAAGCCAGAGCAATCAAGGAGATTAGTCTTCCTGCAGCTGACCTGAGGCAGTAATCAGCAGCAGGAAAACTACTCACACCTTCCAGTCCAAAGGAACAGACTCTTGCAAGCATGAAGATATTCATTCGGAACTGATTAACAATATCATGACTTACATGACCTTTTCATGATAAGACTCCATTGTCGACCTCCATGAAGGAAGAACTTCTGAAATTTCCTCATCCAAACAACAAGGGGAGTAATGTTGCACAGCTCAATTCAAAAGTAGTAGCGGAAACATTGGGGGAATGATTACAGTACCTGGAGAAGGCCACTGGTTCAGCTCCGCTTTGTTGCCGGAACCACGTACAGGACCAACGTAGAAAGCTTCCTTCGAGTCACCTGATACAGAATTAGCCCTAACAAAAATCACAAAGCAGCAAACGAACGCCAACGATGGCGGAATTAACCGCCGATTAACAAGAACCTTTGGAACTGGAGTCCGGATCGAGATTCTCGGCGTACAAAGGAGAGTAGCCTCTGTGTTCCTTGCGAGGCAGCTTCATTTTCTCATCCAGCGGAAGCGAGAAGAACTTGCGGCTCTCCTCGAACGCTCTCTTGATCAGTTCTTCTTCCACTCCGTGATTCGCGAGGTAGAAGAAGCCGTAGTCGACGCATGCCTGAGAAGAAGAATCCAGCAAGCAATTAAGAGAATCAGGGAGATGGAGAGAGTGGTTAAAGTGGAGTGAAAAGACGATTTCGAAACCTGACGGATTGAATTGGCAGTGGATAAGCGATCGGGAGAAGAGAGGTCTATGACCGGGAGCTTCGCCGTGGATACTGTCATCGTCTAACGGCGGCCGTCGAGTTTATCATGAAAGAGGATAAGATGGGGGAAGTCCGCAATGGTCTCAAAAGGGCATTTTATATACATCACCATAGCTGAACTCTACAAGCTTAGGCTGCTCATCACTATTACAACGGTAATAACGATCAGTCAAAATAATAAGCACTGAAATAGCTATGTACAGTGAATCTGGAAATTGGTTCAAGCGCCAATGGAAACTAGTACTCGGCCCGCGCTCCGCGGCGGGGTAAGTCTGATTCAGTTGTTTTGTGGATTTCGTCATGTTCTTTCTGCTATACCATTCGCAAATAGTTGAGATTCATTGCGCCAGAGAGCGCGGATTAACAAATTTTGTGCACACCACACAACCAAGAACAATAATATAGATATACGATTCATTACAGCTAAGTGCACACAAAATGTACTAGAGATTTAGTTTTTTCTTTGCCCGCGCTCTGCGCCGGGATGGGTGGAACAATTAAGTTATTGTATTTTGATGTATGAGCTTGATCCTATTGAGGTTCTATTCTAAGATCATCGATAGTTGTTCAGGCTGAAATAGCATGTATATTGGGAATTCATATCGATCCCACAAAAGCTACAAAATTTGTTATATACCATCCATTAATGGAATACACATGGCTTGGCTTCTTAGAGCCATATAATATCCTAGGAGACTTGCACAAAAGTTGCTGAGAAGCATAATAGTAAATATACAAAAGTACATTAAGTCCTAAACTGTTTGAAATTGTCTCTGAGAGAGTAAGTGCAGGTAGATGGGGAAGCTGTGCCTGATAGTTATTTTTACAATAATTTCCAAGGAAACTGATCATCACTTGTCAAAGGCCGAGGTGTTCCACAATGTTGCCACTCTTATTTGTATGAGAGCTGGAGGATCTGTGGAGTTCATATTTGGCCACCCAATGTATAATTCTCCTGCAAACACCTTCGCACAATTTTTGCCAATAATTGTTTTGATTGTTTCCTTCTCCAGCTTGCGATATCTTCCAGTTGATATGCAAATGATTGACAGAGCTGCCTCATGATCCATTATGATCTCCACTTCGCCTGAACCGTCACGTAACATTGCTTGAATTTCATAGTGGGGTCTTACAATTAGAACAAACGTGTCAGTTATGTTGTAAATGTTTTCTAAGTCATAGTCAAGGTTTTTGCAGGTGTGGTGGAACTTACTCTGGCCTTTGCTGGGTGGTCCTGCAAATGCTCCTTCGGTACCAAACTTGAGGGATAGTAAATTTGCAACGATAAAGGATTTGTAATATTTTTTGTCAAGTAGGAGTGATTAGAGAACCTAGTTTTCATTTTATTTTATCTATGGAGCTACTTAAGGGTGGCAACGTACCTTTTGAGCAGTTGGTTGACCACCAAGTTCTGCTTTGATCTCACTCAGAGTCTTCTTTGGAGGTCGTTCAGAACGCAGGTAGCCGATCTTTTCCTTCGTGATTGGATCGAAATAAGTCACTGGTTTGCGTCTTGGAAGGAATCTGCAATGGTGTATAAACCACTTTGTAAGCCATGGTTTTTTGCCTTTTTTAAAGATAACACTTAAAATTTCAATCAAATATATGTACATGTTCATGATTTCCTTGGAGGCATCTTTGTATGATCTCATGATGAGGTGACTGGCTGCTGTTGACACAAACCGATATTGATACTTCTGGTTGTCTGGAGGAGGTAACCTCATCACATTAGTTATTGTGGTGATTAGAGGAAGGTGTGATTCAACTGTCGGTGCTATCTTCAGGTAGTCGATGATGTCCCAACCGCGGTAATTAACAATAGCCTTTGCACCACTGATTTTAGGAATATATAAGTAAACTCGCATATGTTTGTTCTGAATGTAATTGTAATATACTTGTCGAAGTTACCTCACATCTTCCATGTTCACGATGAATTCCTTAAGGGTGCCCTGAACAGTTTCTGGAACTGTGACTCGTCGGATACAACCAGTGATGTCTGTAATTTTATAATTGTCAGTGCATTTACATCTTTGTTCTAAGTGTAAAAGTAAAGTATCTAGTGGTTACCTCCATGGCAGTCATAGTTGTTTTTCTGCATTGGCACCATTGAAAAGAAGGCTGCAGGGTATAAGTCCACTGGATCCTCTGGACTGTCCTCGTCTTCTTCAACATGAGAGATAAGCTGATTAGCCTTCATCATCAGTTGTAACTCTCTTGGAACTACTCTGCCATTTCTTTTTGCTGGGACAGCTACCAGGTCATCAAGTTTATATAGGTGGCCTAATTGAAGTTTCCCATATATTTCTTCGATATCTTCCTCTTCCACATAACATTCTATCATTTGTTTCTGCAAGATTAAACATTCATAGCTCATACAGTGCCCAAACTTGTGTCATGGTAACTAACTATTTTTAAATAATGACATAGATCTGGAGTAAAACATAACGTATGGTGAGTTATTCTTTAATAATGTAAACATGTAAATAATGAACTAAAGCACTTTTGTCATCTTTCATCTGTCTATAAGTTAAAAGGTTGTACTCACCTTTCGATCCAGCCAAAGCATGTGCAGCATCCTTTTCTTCCATATGTATGCCTCTCGAAATTCAAACCATGTGTTTATAAGACGAGCGACGACACTGCGGTGGTTGATTCCCAAACGTATCCCTCGAAAAGTAGCGGATGATCGGAGGGTTTCTGAAATTGTGTCAAAGACCACCAGAAATAGACAAACATAAACGGCATATTTTGTAGATGTATCTAGACGTTTAAAGGAACACCTATTGAGATGGAATGTGTTTACCTCGGTTGTTGCTGGGGACCATGCAATCTTCTACCGTGGTCGTGCGTTTTTGGTGCGAATCTTCCATGGTGGTAGGGACCTTTGTTTATGAGCTGTCTTTTTTAATTGTAAATTCTGTGAGTGGAGTTAGAGGGAGAAGGCGATTTACCTTTGTTTAGGGTTTGTCTGTTGGTTCGTGGAGCAAACTTCAGCGGCGGATAAAGAGTCTACTTCTGGAAATAGAATCTCTTTTTGTAGGGTAGTGCAGGGTCGACAACGCTAGTCAACGTTGTGAAATTGGGCCAAACCATTTATGTGGGCCGATATTTAAATTTGGCAGGGGAGGTGTAGTTTCATTTGTGGCCCAAAATTATTGTCTTGCAAAACGTTAAGGAGTCTGTCGTTTGGTGAAAACAATTTATTTGTATGTTCTTTTAAAAGTTCGATCAAAGTAGCATGATAAAATATTCTATTGTGTCATTCTGCAAGAATAGGAAGAACATGAAGAACCTACCCAGAATTCAAAACGCAAACAATGCCTCCTGCTAGTTTTTTTGGTAGATACAATATTAAGGGCGGAAAGTAGTTTCTCCATGTGCCCAATCAGGGACTTCATGATCAAAACAAAACATTCACCTCTCTAAACTATTGAGGTACAAACATCAGGGACTTCCATATGGACCGAACAGAATAACCAGCGGCCAGTCAATTGTCGAAGTGAGTACATCGGTGAATTTCCAAAATACCAGAGTAGTTAGGGGAAAACAATAAGTTTTTTTGACAGAAAACAGAGCAACATGTCCTGAATAGATAACATACATAATTATAAATAAGTCATCCCGACAAACTAAGTTCCAAGTAGAACAGTTTTCAATCACACAAAAGCATTAGGGTTCCAGATTGAAGCAATTCGGATTGTAGGAGGATTTTCTGAAGTCCCAGGAGCAACATAAGCTTCAGCCATAAAAGGCACATAACACCTGTCTTGAATGTACTGATATCCTTCTTCATAGGTTAGACTGAAAAGTTCCTCGGGTGAAACCCAAACCAAGCCCAACACAGCTTCATGATCAAACACAACATCTACATATTCTCCCTCACACTCACATGTTGCTTGTAATTCATATCGTACCCTGAATTAAACAATAAAAGGAACGTTTTGATCTTCCTGAAATGCAATGGACAACAGATTATTAGCAAAACATAAAATTGAATCATACCTTGGAAAACCTGAACATGATTTAAAGACTTCTGGACCGTATGTAAATCTTGTCATTTCCAGCATACAACGATAGAGAGTCTGAAGGAAGGAATTTGTGTTATAATAGGTAAAAGATATGACTATATATTTGGGATATGTGTTATCCAAT
Organism: Linum trigynum; assembly: GCA_964030455.1. Lineage (NCBI taxonomy): Eukaryota > Viridiplantae > Streptophyta > Magnoliopsida > Malpighiales > Linaceae > Linum > Linum trigynum. The sequence continues at coordinate 14,357,196 of OZ034816.1, forward strand.
ACAATCAAAACAACAAAAATCATACATATACCTGGTAGGCCTGTGCATGGAACATTATATCATCCTTTAGCTGCTTGAGTGTTATTTTGGGAGGAAGAAGACCACGAAGATAACCAATAGAGCAGCGAGAAGTACTATTGATGTAAGTCACTGGCATTCGATCACCTATGAACCTAAACAACAAAAAGAATGTACGTATTGTTTTTCTAGCATCCAACAGAGCAGGTTTGTCAATATATAAACATAGAATTCGAATATAATAATACCTATTTATGATTTTCTCATAATGGTGATTGTAAGAAGCAATGATCAGACGACTTTCAGGTGAAGATTGAAATACATATGCATCTCCAGCGGCATCTGTAATTGGCAACCTTGTAACAGCAGTAATTGTAGTAATGAGAGGAAGTCGAGCTTCAGATTCCCCTGCAAACTCCAAATACTTTGTAACCTCAGTTCCAGAGTAGTACACTGTCGCCCTGTCCCCTCTATACAAAATAGCTAAAGATCAGTTAATCCCACATAAAGTCTAACAAACAAAAATCAGCATAAGAATACGCAAGAAACCTGCTGTCTTCTATGATGAGCTCAAACCTAAGAACACCATTATTTGAAAATTCTGGAATTGTCATATGAACAACGCAACCTGTAACATCTGCAATTAAATTCATAGTAAGCAAATAATCATGAATACTTTTTGTGAAAACAACTTTCAAGGAAGATACCTCCATAATTCACAACTGCCTCTGCCTCTATTGGAACAGCCGAGAACAAAGTTTTCAGAAAAGCATTGACAGGAAACTTGGGATAACCCGGATTGTCAGGCACACAAAATATGATCTGTTCACGCCTTAAGGCGAAGCGAACTTCAGCGGGAACAACACGCCTGTTTTCCCTCGCAGGAATAACATGAAAGCCATCCAGGACATGTAAATCTCCTACTTTCAACTTATGTTGCATTTCTTGAATGTCATCTTCCTCAATACAGGCCTCTAGCATATGTTCATGTTAAATGTGATTTAGTGCATTACTACAATAAAATCAAACATAAACAGTAAATATTACATTATATAGACGAATGACAGACCTCTTTGTCAAGACACAGCACATGCATTGTTCTTTTATGCCCCTGAGAGTCATCACCATGCTCAATCCATACATTAAGAACTCGGATGATCATGATATCAGTATAAGCACCAACACGTAGACCACGAAACACCATGCATGTGGAAATTGGGTCTGTGGCAAACGAAAGACAAAGAAAAACCCCAAAACTTCACACCTCGGCAGTGTTCATTCATAAACCAATAAATAGAAACTTGAAACAGAAAGCAACGGAGCCGATACCTCGTGGAAGAGTTGGAAGTTTGAAATCACGCGGCATTATACAACGATGCCTGATATGGAAAGACAATGGAAGATCAAAAATTTGTTAAAGTGTCAAGAAACAGAATGCAAAAGGGAAAACTATCAGCGATCATACCCCATGAATACACGACTATCCCTGATCTGGAAGTCGCGAAGCACTGTAGTTCCTGGAAAAAGAAGTTCAGAGTACAGGGGAAGTTAAAAGGCAGAATCAGAACCGAAATGAAAAGGCGGTGGAAGTTGGTCTCTAAAACGTTTTCGCACCACCATTATAAAATAATAAATTTAATATTCAATGGGCTATCAATTGTTCCCCTAATGGACCGAACAATTATAGAATGGGCTTCCCAAAAGCTATAGAAACTTAATATAAGCACAAAGGCATCTCCTATTCGGGCTAAATATGAGAATACTGGGCCCAATTCATATATCTACTTATATATCGTAAAAGAGGGCCCATTATTTATATTTATCTATACGCGCCCGGGCTTGAAGCAAATTGAGAAAACACAAATGTTTCATTCGAGAACACTTTAATCATGTAACCGCAGTTTTTTATTGTTTATTCATTTTTAACATTGTCAATGGTCCAGGTGATACCACACAATTAAACTAAAGTTTGCTCTTGCTGTATATTTAGAACATGGGCTGTACTTTGTTCCTCATTTATGGCTATGTTCAACGTAGGCAAAAACATCATACAACCCTCAAACTTGGTGTTGTTAGGGTCAGTTTGTTCTGATATTTAGATGACTATCCATAAACATTTATATTAGGCAACAGATTGGAACATGTCAAATTTCAAATTAAAGCAGTGACTTCCACCTGCAATTTCTTGTTAAAATAAACAGCAACCATCAACTGGTTGCTCCTCTTTTCATGCCTACATTCTAAAACCGTTGTAACCCATAATCGGATAGAAACCTTGGCTATTGATCCATGAACAACACTGGAAAAACTCAACACGCAAGCTACTCAATAGTGCACCTCTTGTATGCGAGAAAAGACAGGCAGAGAAAGAGGAGGAAAGCATCGGCCCTCCGTGGGCAACGCGCTCAGCTTCGCAAAGCACCACGCAGAAAATTCGACCCAAACTCAAAAAAGCCGGAGAAAAAATCGCCGGCCCAACCCCAACACACTGAGAAAACCACGATAGGAACTGGAGCCACTTTTCTCCTCTGAGTCCTCTCTCGTCTCGAGACCACCACCAAGAACTGACCTTCCATTTCTTTCTCAAGGAGGGTCGAGTCAAATCCCTGTCTCCTCTGAGTCCTCTCTCGTCTCGAGACCACCACCAAGAACTGACCTTCCATTTCTTTCTCAAGGAGGGTCGAGTCAAATCCCTGTCTCGTACCAGAAGCCCAGAGAGAGAAGAAGGTATGCGAGAAAAAACAGCCAGAGAAAGAGGAGGGAAGCATCGGCCCTCCGCGGGCAACGGGCTCAGCTTCGCAAAGCACCACGCAGAAAATCCGGCCCAAACTCAAAAAAAACCGGAGAAAAAATCGCCGGCCCAACCCCAACACACTGAGAAAACCAGCGGGGCCACGCACAGGAAAGCAACCAATCAGGGGAAGCCAAACAGTAAAATTAGGTCTAAATGAATAGTATCTTCAGTCTATGTGTACAGTAGGTGCCGGTCTTTGGAAATAATTCTCTTTAATTTAATGGCTTGGGTATATGAAGAGGAGCAGAGAGATTCCATGAAAACACCACAAAAGCAAATATTAACTATCAGAAGGAAGATGAGAGAATTTCAGGAGCAGGCCACTTACATTGATTCTCAAATACAAAGATCACTGGCGAAGTCCCACTTCCCTTTCAATGGGAGCAAACCAGAACTCTGCATAGTGGGATAATAGAAAGTGAAACAAAACGAAAGAAATGGAACTCATTAGGCTCCTTGTAACCTCGGGACTTCCGTTAGTCACATCATCACCAACGAAATCCATTTAAGCGCAATCAAGCAAAACCCATCGAGGTGTGCAAACTTCATACCAATCAAGATCGATACGAAATAAGAGAGCTTGAAAGAAGAAACAGTAAGAAGGGGAAATAGACCAATTCATCAAACGGAGAATAGGTGAACAATTTTGTGAACCCAAAACAGAACCTACAAATCTGGTTCTTCTCAAGACCACAGTTAGAGTTCCCATCTAAGTGAATCAAAACTGAAAAACCAAAGAAAGAAAAAAGAAGGACCAAGAGTTTATTGTTTGGTTCCAGGGTATTAACATATATCCATGAATGTGCCAAAAACCTCTGACATAAGCCATTTCTTCTTTTCCACTCCACTTGAGAATCTGGATCACATCCAACCCCTCGCTTAAAACTTAAACCCGATTCTCTCGCCATCAACTGCCAGATCTGATTATTCAAAACAAACAAAAACTGTCAGATCTGGGAAAGAAATCAAATGAACCCTTTGAGAGAGAAAGAACCCATTTAAAAACAGGGTGAAAACAAAATCATCATAAAAGGAAAAAACAACAGGGAACAAAACGATTGAGGCCACTGATGAGAAAAAAAAACGAAACAAAATTCTAGAGATCAAGAGCTCACCAAAAGATCCCATGATTTCCTCCACTTCAACTGATCTCCGCCCGAACCGGCCTCGCCCGAACCGACCGAATCGCCTGCCTCAAATCTCCGTTCAGCCCCGGCTGATTGTCGCAGCACACGCTCAATCTCATCATCTTCTTCTTACCATCTCCGCCGCCGCAATAGCTCACCGTCGCCCCGTCTGATTCCCCCGGGATCAAACATCATGGTTCAGCTTCGTTCAGCCCTGTTTGCTTCCTTAGCTGCCTCAAGCGGTCCACCGCCTCCGCCATCGCGCCAATCAATTGGAATTAGCTGGTTTAGAGTGCAAAAAGTTTCGTCAAAGAAGAAGAAGAAGAAGTGCAACTGATTAATTGATTAACCTTGACGCGCTCGGGGAGGAGAGAGCGGAGGGTGGAGAGGTGGGCGTTGATACGGTGGCGGGTTCTGGGAGATTTCCCAGTCGCTCGCAACCACAATCTGAAAGCTCACCGGATTTGTGCCTCCTCCGATTCCTCTTTCGGCTTCTCCTTCTCCAGTCGATCGCTCCAAGCTTCTGAGGGGTTGTGAGGAAAAAAACAGAGAGAAGAGAGTGGAGAGAGGAAAACCTCTGACATAAGCAATTTCTTCTTTTCCACTCCACTTAAGAATCTGGATCACATCCACCACCTCGCTTAAAACCTAAACCCGATTCTCTCGCCATCAACTGCCAGATCTGATTATTTAAAACAAACAAAAACTGTCAGATCTGGGAAAGAAATCAAATGAACCCTTTGATAGAGAAAGAACCCATTTAAAAACAGGGTGAAAACAAAATCATCATAAAAGGAAAAAAACAACAGGGAACAAAACGATTGAGGCCACTGATGAGAAAAAAAACGAAACAAAATTCTAGAGATCAAGAGCTCACCAAAAGATCCCATGATTTCCTCGACTTCAACTGATCTCCGCCCGAACCGGCCTCGCCCGAACCGGTCGAATCACCTGCCTCAAATCTCTGTTCAGCCTCGGCCGATCGTCGCAGCACACGCTCAATCTCATCATCTTCTTCTCACCATCTCCGCCGCCGCAATAGCTCACCGTCGCCCCGTCCGATTCCCCCGGGATCAAACACCACGGTTCAGCTCCGTTCAGCCCTGTTTGCTTCCTCAGCTGCCTCAAGCGGTCCACCGCCTCCGCCATCGCGCCAATCAATTGGAATTAGCTGGTTTATAGTGCAAAAAGTTTCGTCAAAGAAGAAGAAGAAGAAGTGCAACTGATTAATTGATTAACCTTGACGCGCTCGGGGAGGAGAGAGCGGAGGGTGGAGAGGTGGGCGTTGATACGGTGGCGGGTTCTGGGAGATTTCCCAACCGCTCGCAACCACAATCTGAAAGCCACCGGATTTGTGCCTCCTCCCATTCCTCTCTCGGCTTCTCCTTCTCCAGTCGATCGCTCCAAGCTTCTGAGGGGCTGTGAGGAAAAAAACAGAGAGAAGAGAGTGGAGAGAGGAAAATACTGTGAAACTAAATGCACTGCTGGGTTATATTCTATCTTTCCTCTAACCAATGCGTTGGTTAGAAATGCACTGTTGGGTTATATTCTATCTTTCCTCTAACCAATGCGTTGCTTTCTCCCAAGAATAAGCAGGCCCAACAGTAACGTGCGTCAGTTGGCGGTCCACTCACGGAGAGAAACGTAAGGAAGGGGAATGATACTTTCACAAAGAGATAAGGACGGTGTAATAAAGAAGACTTCAGAGGGAATGGCTGAGAGAAGTAGAGAAAGAAAAACAATAAAACAAAAGGGCAAGGGAAAATGAGCGTGCAGCTGAGGGCAACGCGACACACACAGCAACAACGGCGGGACCCAGACGCAGGCAGCCAACCAATCAGAAAACGCAGGCGGGCCCAATCGCAGAGCTTGGACCAATGGGGGACGGTGAACAGTAAAACTGAATCTAAATGAATAGTAATTCCGTGTCTAGGCGTACAATAGATCATGTCTTTGCAAATAACTTTTTTCAATGACTACGTTCTGAAATTGCCAGTGGAGGAAGTTGACTGCAGGCAATGGTCAGCGTTGATTCGGTTTGGTCCACCGGTTCATGTAAGTTCTTCTGCATCTAAGTCACCCGTTCTCTGTCTTGACCGGTTCAATTTGCACTGGCACAAGACCGGATTGAAATTGAAGGGAAGAGGACCAAAACTGGATTGAAAAACGCATCAGACTCGACTGTGTTGCATCTAAACTCTTCAGTCTGATTGATTTTTTGAAGATGTCAAAATTGAGATGGGACTGAATCGAAATGAAAAGTCTTGCATGATTGGAACCGAATCGAACCGTATTGATCTGAAATATCATAATAACTGCACATACATGTTAAGATACAATAGTAGCCTTCTTTCCCTTGGCACAGAAATGGTTTCCTAAGGCACCATCGAGACATTTGGATTTGTTATCACAAACCAATCCATGAACCCAAATCCAGAAAGCAAAGACATTGAGCAACTGGAATTTACACGAAAGAGTGTCTTAATGGCATGATCAAGGAATCCAAAGTATTGACCCAAAAGTCTGCAGCTGCCCGCAATGCTTACACTTGAGCTACATAGTCACCGCTAAGGTCAGATTCCAGTTCCAAGGAACCTGCCAAGTCATCCGACGTCCCAGCACCACTGCCAGTAGCTTGCTCGCCGCCAGCTTTGGCACCTTTCCCTGGTACCTTCGCCTCTTCGATGATACGCATTATCTCCTCCACGCTCTGAGCTGGTTGCTCACAGCCGCCTGCTTCGCTGAAGTTAGTCTTCTCGATCTCGACCAGCTCCTTGGGCAAGTTCTTGAGGAACCAAGGCAGCTGCTTTATCTCCGGAATGGTGATCCTCTTATGTAGGGAGATTTTCAAATGGTTAGTTTGGTTGTGAATGGAACCAATCAAAGCAATGAAATCAAATACATGGAACATCATAACCAAACCAAACCGAGTGCATCCACACAAGACCAAACTTAACAACATTTCCAGGAAGCGAATGAGTAAACCAGTACCTTTGCAGGATTGGCTACAAAAATACGAGAAAGGAGGTGCTTGCAGTCTGCAGAAACGCGTACATAATCTGGGATAGAGTACTGGACACTCATTATTCTCTGTGATTATCACACAGAAAGATTTTAGCTAACCGTGCAACGAGTTGGATAGAGATAATATGAAGAATACTTCTCTACCACAAAGGGTTGTACTTAATAACTCACCCCAATGGTCTTGCGGAAGTTCCTTGGATCATCAGGATCCTCAAAAGGGTATCCTCCGACAAGCATCACGTAGAGCGTCACACCACATGACCAAACGTCTGCAATCTAAAACTGATAAACCATCAAACTAACAGGGGAAATAGGAAGTGAATGATCTGCTGTTTCAACCATCACTTCAGCTTCTTTCATCTCCCTTTGATTTATTATTTTTCGGTAGTACACATTGTCAATGTAAAGCTAGGATGAAAGTGGAGTACAAGATTCCCTACAGAGCTACGGTTTTTGTCCATAACAAAGTCATAATCTATATATCCAATACCTTCCCATCATACTCCTTCCGTGATAGGACTTCCGGGGCGATATATGCTGGAGTTCCCACCGTCGACTTGGGTTGTGAATGCAATAGACCAGACTGAGACACGAAGACTGAGGAGTAAGAGAATGAAGCTCGGATTTAATAGAAGAACCAAATGGGGGAAAATAATCACACAAAGCTAACCTTTGAGTAACCAAAGTCACATATTTTAAGACGTGGACTAGGGCTTCCATCCAGAAGCGTGTTCTCAAGTTTCAGATCCCTGTGACATATCTCCTGCAAAGTGGAAAACATATCAGAGAATTATAAATAGAAATGAAAATGCAGTTGAAGGTTTCTGGTAAACTACCATGGAGTGGCAGTAGCTGACTCCAGATATTAGCTGCTGGAAGAAAAATCTAGCCTGCATGAAAAGGATAGGACAGAATGTAAGAAGACGTGCTGAAGAAAGTCAAATGTAGCTACGGTCTACCACTTTTTGACAAAAACCTCATCTTCGCTGAAACGTCCAGCACTGCATATCTTTGCAAACAGTTCTCCGCCGGCTGCATATTCCATGACGATGGCCAGATGTGTTGGAGTCAGCCAAACCTGCAGGTTAGAGCACTTTTCTGCTCATATAGAACTTGAAAGAAAGAAGTCATTTGAGTTTTTGAGACCACAAGTAATATTTCCACAATGTACCCTAGCATAATGTCTGTGCAGATAGAAATGCAGCCTGGTGCTAAGTGTGAAAAACAATTCATGGTTGCAATAGGTAAAGATCAAAGCCAGGTAAAAGTCGTGTAGCTGTGCAGTAAATCTAACTATCATCATACAACAACCACAAACTTGGATGTCATCTGAGAAGTTATAGGCTTACCTCTTTGAACCTCACGATATTTGGATGCCTCAAAGACCTGTGGTTGATGATTTCTCTCTGGACATGCTCATCAATCTGAAACCATAAGCAAAGCACTCCAGTTTAATGTTTTACATCTCAAATAAGCGCAACTAGACATGAAAGCGGGAAACTTGGCAGTATGACTACACGAACAAACATAACAAGGTCATATTTGGAAGCCGAATCAGGTAATGAAATGCAATATCAGGTCAAATTTCAGAAAACAAGACAACATCAAATAATCTCGAATTGAAAGTCTTAATTGGGTTTCTGATTCTTGTACACATATAAACTACAATGATCGTGACCTTCTGTTTACCAGTTCAAGAGCAGATAAAAAGATGACTCAATGAAACTCACAATTAACTTCTGATTGTCATCATGGTGGCAAATGGACAAATATTACCTAGAATGATTGTGACCCTGTTTGTTGTTAAAAAGCCAGATAAAATATTCATCCAATGGAAAATACTATTAACTTCTCGTTCTCAACAACTGCCCCCAGCAAGTGGGTAAAGGCAATTCAAATCTAGCAGCAACCAAACTAACTACCAATTATTTAATATTTATCAGACATCAAAGGCTGATTGATTTTATGTTTTAGTAAAGAATAGTTCTGATGATGGGTACTTAAAAAGGCATAACAAGTAAACAAGACATGCTAATGAAGGAGGACATCATGGATTCAAATAATTTGAAAGTTCATGTCAAGTCAAAGTGTTTTCTACCAATACATCAAAATCAATCACACATGGTACCACCAATTTGAAGACAAAATTGCATGATTTTTAACATGTATAGATGTTTTCTTATGTACGATGATAATGACCGTGGCACGTATGCACACCCAACAAAGATGACAGCATTTGGCAGGGAGCGGGGATTTTTTATGGTGACGGCAAATGTTAAAACAGTTGTTGATAAAATGATTAAGTTGTTTGCAGGATAAGAACCATTGATTTCGTTGATAAGACAATAAAGTACTAGAAGCATACCCAGCCTAGTAAGGACGTCTACAGAAACTTTACTAACTTGAAAATCCCGAACCCTACATGATCTAGTGAGGGAATCAAGTTTTGTTCTAACCCTACCCTCTTAAGCACAAGCAGGCAGCACTATCTTAAATCAACTCATCCAGCATAATTCACCATCAGACCTCTCAAAGACGATAACCATTTCCAATAGAAGCTCATATATCTTGGTTCAAAAGGGTACCATACTCAACTTCCACATTCTCTAAATTTCTTCACCTATGGTGTTCAACTCGGCCACTTTTGGCCTAGGAATGATCCCACCCACCAATAAGAAAGTTCATGTCAACAAATGACTTCTACAAAAAGCATGATCATCAGAAAGAACTTGGCATACTCATTTTTTTACATAATGCTAGACTTTCTTTCGCACAGTTAGAGCATATATCTCAAATCACAATGCAATGTATCTCACAGATGAAGGCACAAACCCTAATGAAATTCCTCAATCCATCTAAAACTCTGGAAGTAGATAGTTCTCAAAAAACTACTGTAAACTGTGATTGTTGGAATTCCAAACATCACAAAAATCTAAGAAGCATGGGAAATGAAAGTTATCACCGTTTTCCCTCTTTCGATGTACTTCACAGCAAGAAGTTCTTTAGTCTTCCTATCTTTCACCAGCCTCGCCACGCCGAAGTTCCCTGAACCAAGCTCCTTGATAGGCTCATACCTCTCCTCCATTTGAACCCTGATCACCACTCGAAATTCCACAGCAAGAAACCCAAATTGCGCAAATGTGAGAAAACCCAGCAATAGCAGCAGCAAGCGCTTTAAGGCTTCAACAGTCTGAATATGAAACTATGAACTAAAAAGAATAATTCTACACATTATCTTCCACCTAATCCAATTCTCAGCTTTCCCCACCCACAAAAGACAAACCCCAATTTATCAAAGCACTCATTATTAATCATTGCATAACAACTTCCTCAGTTCCTCTTCCTCCCCACTAGTCCAATTTCCAACAACCCACTTAAGGACATTCAACTAACCTGAGCAAGTAAGCAATTAACCACGGAGAAAAAGGAGAAGAAAATGGACAAAAGGAGAAAACAGAGTATAGTGGAAAGCTAGCTGTTTTGCTATGCTTACCCTTTCGAAATGGGGAAACAGGGGACTGGAGAAAATTGGTTTCTTTAGAGCCTCAGAAAGAAAGAAAGAAAGAAAGAAAGAAAGAAGCCAAGTCAAGAATAATTGAGCAACAAGAGGAGGGGAAGGAAATGGGCGGCTATAATGGTGACGACTGACAAGAGAGAGGAAACCCAAATGGCAAATTTAGAATCAAGAAGTAAACAAAATAAGAGCGCTCCGAATCCCCAATGGAGAAAGAACAAAGACCACCCCCAGAAAAAAGAACGAAAAAAAACATTACTTGATAATTATTAAAGTATTCGTTCACCAACAAACCGACCAACTGTTTAAAGAAACACTCACCGAATACAACAGGTCAACCGAATATGCAGAGGAGCAGAATTAGAAACAGAGAGCTTTTCTGCTATTTAATCTTCCTCCTAGCAGAGGCAGTAGGAGAAGCTTTTTGATTCTTCCACCACCAGCAGTAGAATGTATTGAAATTTGAAATTCTCTCTGTGTTTGTCCATTGCTTCGGGTCGAGTAGTCAGTCGTCAGTCATAAGTCATAATTAATGAGTAGGAGAGTTCTGAAGCCATGGAACACGTACCGCCGCACACGTTTTCCAGACGATGGTCCATTCCATTTGACGCCAATCGCCATAGCCTCGGACAGGGGTTGCATTACAAGTAGGGCAGGGAATGTTAGTCCAACCGAACTCGGAATGGCAACAAAACCCGAACACACGGGTAGGGGTGTTCAAACGGATTGGTTACTGTAGTTACAATATTAATCGGTAGAATTTGGTTAATTTAGTTTAGTTAATTTGGATAATTGGTTTGATTTGGTTAAAATTTAGCTTATTCGGTTAATGTGGTTTGGTTTGGTTTCAAAATTATTTACTTTTATTTTACAACAAAATTATTTATACTTTCATGCAACCAACCAAACCAAACTTTCGTGATTCGCTATTTTATTTCCATGTGCACAACAAACAAAGCACTAAGGGTCAAAAATTAAATGGGCATGCCTATTTACTAAACCAAAACATTTTGGACAGCTATTAGACTTTAGGATTACGTACAGTATCATGACAATCACCTCAAATTATGTATATTTTAAGTGTTTTGTAGGAGAGCTTTAACTTCCTGGTGAATGGTATTGGTATGTATTTAATATTTATGTTAAGGGGTTATTATAAGCTAACTATATTAGGTACAGAGATGATGAATGATGTATTAACTCGAATGATGATGATAATCATGGATGATTAGTCTTATTATTATTGCTAGTATATAATGATAGTTTATGATAGTAATAACATATGGTTATGTTGTATTCATTAACAGGATAATTGTTTTCATGTAATGTTATGTTATTTGGTTAATCCGATTATCCAATTAACCAAACCAATTTAATTTTGGTTTGGTTAATTTGGTTTTCGTGATAATTTGGACGGTTTGGTTAAGACATTTTATTCCATGGTTAATGAAATTTAGGCTTAATTGGTTTGGTTATTACCACTGTAACCATTTGAACACCCCTACCCACGGGTACCCACCCGACCCAACCCGGTCAACGCGGGTAAAACCCGTGTTGACGGGTTTTGGGCCGGGTTCGGGTTTAAACCCGTTACACAATTCACCGGGTCGGGTTTGGGTTTAGGTAAACCCGCCCCATGGGTATCCGCCCACACACATATAATTACTTTCCCGGTATATTTAATATTCTAAATAATATATCTTCCTTAAATAACTAATATTCTATATGTTTGTGGAGACATGTATAATTTGTTCTTTCTAATTGTTTAGAAGGAAGTTGATATTATAAAGTGGAGAGTGAAGAAACTTAGTTGACGAGGAAGAAGGTTTAAATTAATCTTATTGTTTATATATGTTTATCTTTAATTTTGAACAATTTGTATTGATCATTTGCGGTTTGCTTGTATGCTCTAGATTGGTGTTTTTTGTATGATCAATTTGTATGAGAAAATTGATGTTAAACTTTTATTTTGAAAGAAACTTGTTATTGTAAATTTTTACCACAAAAACCCACGGGTACCTATGAACCCGCGGATACCCAGCGAGTTGGGTTCGGTTTGAGTTTTTCAAACCCAACAGGTTTTACCCCGGTTTTTTGGCAGATAAACCTATCGATTTGGGTTTGACAAAATCCACCCCAACCCGACCCATTGCCATCCCTAAACCGAACCAAGGTAGCTGCTCTGTACCAGTGTTCCTTGCTTGGTGATAGTACGTACAGAAGCTAATAAAGAGCCGGGCCTGGTTCGGTATTTAATGAAACGTGGGCCACGTATAGTCAACTGGAAGGAGAAAGGCCCAGTATGGGAAGCGAAATATTAGGCCCAGTATGTTTAGAATGGGCACGAGTTGTAGGTGATGAAGAGGTGCTCATTGGAACTGATGGATACGTGCCAAAAAAAAAGGGTCTATAGTTCGAATATTGATTCAATGCAGCCGTGCAACGTATGGCTAGAATGGGCAACCATATAAGTTAAGAGGTTGTTTGGAAGTTATGATTTTAGATGAATGACTTTTTGAATTCATGTATTTTGGAGAATCCATCGTTTTTTTGTTCCAAAATTTTATTCAATACATGCATTTGATGTGGGCCCTCAAATCTCATATCACCCACAATCACTCATTTTAAATCTCAACAAAAATGTGAGATTCTTCCTTTGAGATTGTTGGGTTTAATTTGTTTCACTTTTAGCTCATAAAGTGATTTTTTCTTTTCTTTAAAATTTTTTAATGGCTACAACCAAACAAGACATTCTTCCAATCATCTAATTCTTACAATCTTTGTATTTACAATAGATGTAGTCATCAAATACACATATTTGAAGAATCTCAACTTCCAAACGACCTTAAGATTTGTCATAGAGAATTTCAGCGACTAGCATTTTTGTCGATTGCCAGTCACTTATTAAGATGACCTCGAAAACCAACTTTATTTTCTTCTGGTAATATTTTCCGTCAAAATGTTCTTTGAAATTCTGGTCACAATTCTCTAAATGAAATCACTCTAGAGTAAAAGAGGAAGCTTACTATATTTCCGGCATTCGCTGAAAGATCCTCATCGGCGTTTGCTGTAATAACTAACTAATAAATCATTCAACTTTATTGCCTCTTCATTCAAAGTCTCTGTAGGTAAGGTGGGTGGCTCTGTATTGTATATTAGATGCTAATTCTCCCATTTGATCATATACCCAGTCGCCATATCTTCCATAAATGGTCGCACATTGTTTCACTGCCCTTCTGCTGTTCTGCATTAGCTTCACATTGGTCATCTGCAGCAACAAAAAATGATCTGGATTTTGAGTACTTGAAACTGATTCTCCGTGGAAAGATCAATGTGTATACTATACCCTGAACTCAAAAGTGCATGGGTTGCTTGCTTTATGTAAATTTGAAGTTGGATCAATGTTTAAGTTATATCAGTTTTACCTCAGAACCTTAGAATGCAGAAACAATGAACCGAAAATGGAAGCGGCCAAAACACCTTATCATTGTTCACATCCTCGTCAAGAACAACTCCCATCCCATGCAATGAAGGGAAGTTACAGGGATCGGGGCAAACCGAATTCAAACCGTACAAAATTTGGTTCGGACATTTTCCGTAATCGAGTTTTCTTCGACTCGAAATCAGTTGTGAAAGTAGTAGTAAGTAATACTAAAGAATGCGACGATGATCATAGTAATAGTAAGGTGTTACGGTGGTGGAAGTTATCCCAGTTGAAGTCTCCGAAACTGTGCTCCAACTGTTACAAACATCCCAGATGTTGCAGGGTGTTAAGGTTTGTTGTTGCTTTCTTCTGGTAGAAAAAGACCAGCATCACCAGCATAAAAGATAATGTTCATCATCTTCTGGCAACCCTAACTCTTCTATTACCCCTCCAAGGGACTGTGAAACCAGCAGCAGCAGCAGCTCTACCAGGACTCTCTTCTCCCACTTCTTCGTCACTGGTTTCATCAGACCTCCATCTAGGCCCGCCATTTATGATCTTGTCGATCAATGAAGCCTTCTTGCCACCACTGAAATACGTCAAAGGAGACGTGGGGTTAATCCATGGAACAACGGGTGTGTTTGTTCTGTCAAAGATAAATATATAATTTTGAAGTAAAGGTTGATTTTGGAAGCTACAACAATTCACCTCATAAGGACAACATCCATGGGATCTTTTACAGAAGTCGCATCAAACCCATCTGTTTCAACTTCGGTGTAACTATCCTGTTGATGGTAGTGATGCAGGTGTCGGTTTGAAGATCTGCTCGTCTCCTTCGCGGGAGTTGAGACATCGTCAAGTTTTAAGTTCCTGCTGATGCTGCTGCTTTGGTGGTGATTCTTCAACCCTGCTGGAGTGCGGTAATTGCCATTATCAAACCGGCGATTGGCTGTCATCGATCCACCTACGGTTGCTGGAGTTTGATGATGAAGAGATGATTTGAATGGAGGATTGGCATATTCTGAAGGTAAAACAATAGAAGAAGACTTTATATTTGAGGGAACCACAAAACTGCTTGAAAAAGTCGGGTGTTCTTCTATTGTAGCGTTGGACTTTCCAGGTGGATCGGTCTCTTCATCAGGAGTAGAGCCGCAGATTCTAAGAATACCATCCTTAACCAGTTGCTGTTGAATCGGGGACAACAGCTGCATAGATTTCTCCTGTTCAAAGCATATAGTTACTTAGCACGCCGACTTGAAGCGACAATTCATTGTGGGATGATAACAAATTTAGCTGACAAAACTCAATCATGGTGATAAATATAGACAAGCTATAACAGAACTTACAACGAGTGCAGACCTCCAGTGACTTGCCGACCTCATTCTTGATAGAACTCCTTCATCAATTGAATTCACCGAGATAAAATCCTGCTCCACATGCTGAAGCTTGGCATCGACTTCACATGCCTCGGTGTAACGATATCGCTGCAATGATGGAATTCGCCACACACCAAATGCTTTTACATAATTGCGGTATTAGATATGGCACGACAGCATACTCTAAGAAACAAACTATAAACAGATTGTTTGCTATTTCAAGAATGTTTGTTTTTCATCTGTGTTCCTTATCACTAATATACAATTATCCAATGCTCTCCATACGACTTCCCACTGATTTGAGCTCTGTCAAATGCTACTTTAAAGTAGAGCATCGATTCTATTGTGAGGAAAAAAAGAGATAGGGGGAGAGAAGGGAGACTGGCTTAAGTAAATCATTACCTGAAGATAGTACACTACAAGAAGATTTCCAGTAGTCGTTGAAGGATCATGGATGGCACAATCAAGAAGAGACTTACGAAGATACTTCTCTTCATCCGAATTCCATGGCAATTCAATCATTCGATCCACCAAATTCCTTTTCATGCAAAGACAACAAATTTCAGTTACCAAAGTCTCCAGCCAGTCCCCCCATCTGCTGGATTTGGTTTCTAAATCGTCAGGACCAGCCTTTGGTGGTCCTCCCTTTGAGTTCTTCTCCCTAACTTTGGTCCATTGCATTCTTTGATACATGAAAGCTTCAGTCAGAAGTCCACATTCCACCCTGACCCTGACTGCAGTAACAGCCTCACTAAGTGACACAATTTCTGATCCATCATGCCCACACCACCGAAGCACCATTAAAGCTGTTTCTGGAACTCCCCGTTCCAGCAATACTTGAGCAATTTTTGGATGAGTTGATGGGCCACAGATCTCAGGAAGAAGGTTAATAGCTTCCTGAAGCAATAAGCACATTCAACAGTCACCATATGACACTCAAAGTAAAGCAGGATTGCCAACACTTATTGCCTAGGATTAAAGACTTGAAGATTGTTGCAAAACATTGAAGGATATCACTTCAGGTTCACAGTTCCCTTTGTTCTTGTGCACTAACAAACATAATTGATAGAATGAAAAATTCAATGGTTCAAAAGCTAACATATACAGCACATTCAGAAAGAGAACAGGCAAAATTGTGCATAAAAGTCTCAGATGCAACCTAAACTAGTATCTGATAGCCAGAAACAAAAGAAAGGGAGAGAAAAAAGATCCAAAATCTTTGCCCCACAACTGAAAGGAGGGAATTATTAACTAGTTGAAAAGCAGTAACCATATTATTGATTAGAAGAGAAGTGAGAGATGAAGCAAACATGTAAGTCCTGACCTGCAGAGCTTCATCACTATCATCGTCTAAAAGATAAAATGTTAGTGATTCTATCAAAGAATGTCTAGTTATTCCAAATGTAGCTGCAAAGTCGTCTATGATACTTCTCCAGTTGTCATCTGGTGTTGTCCAATGCCTGTCGAAAATGTAGTAAAGAAACTATTCGTTCATTAAGGAAAAGAAAGAATGAAAATGTACATAAATCAAGCATCAATATGCAATATATATGCATGACTCGAACACATATACACGTGTGCATAATACATATAGGATACAATTGCCTCCTTCGCAACCACCGTGTCAGAACTTCCGGTTAGGAAGAGCGCATCAACAGCAGCTTGGAGGCTTTCAAAAGGATAGCATATTGCCAGTCCCTCTAGTTTAGACCTGAAAAGTGACTCTCTATCCTTCTGCAAAGATGCAAGCCGCAATTCTTCTTCCATGTGCTGTGGATGACCTTGAGGAATTTCAATATTTGATAAAGCATCTTCAATGAAGAGAGAACCTGCATGCATACTCGACTCAGCAGAATGATTCACCGCATCAGGCCATGAACGCTTAATTGCAGCAGCCTTCCTTGCCCGTACAACAGAGCGCCATGATGCTAAATTTCCATACCGAGTCCTCACATTTTCCAGAAATTCATTCCGTATACACCAGGTCATAATGTCAGCATGCTGAAAATCAAGGGCTACAAAATTGTCAATAGTAAGTCCATTAAAAGGAACAGAGGAACTCATACAAAGACTCAGGATTCTCTTTGGGAATGTCAATAAAGCCTTTCTCCAACTCAATCAAGCAAATCAGTCAAGCAAAAACATAGCACAACAATTACTACTTAAGGAGAATAATGAATGATATCTAAAGAATGACATGTTTTAATTATTACAAAGATGTCAGTTCAAAATGAATAATGCAGAGGCTGCAGATTGAAGTTATAATGGCCAGCAAAACTAGTAAGTTAATAAACCTGCTTTGCCTTTGAGACACTTTCATGCAGAAACTGCAAGTCGTTGAGTTGTGCTGAAGAGCTTCCTTTAAATGATGAATCCAGAACTTCTAGCACATTGGATATCTCATCAAGATGGGATGAAAGCTTGAGAAGTAAACCAATCCTTTTACCCATGTCTTCTGCTGCAGGATCATCTGACAAAACATCAACTTAATGAGACACTGAGCAACAGACCCGTAAGTGTGCATCAAAGAAAAAGCAATACAAGTTTCAACAGAAAAGTTCAAAGAGCCAGAAGGATACATATTGAATGAAGCTCTTCAATGATATTCTGGAATGTTCTTTTGCACCAGTCCTTCACAACTACTTCATCCAACAAGAAAGCAATTACTGGATCACTAGACACGGCACTCTCATCCATGCAAACATCAGTAACATCTGCAGCTCGGTGAAGGATATCTTTTAATTATGTATTCATATTTCTCATGAGAGAAGCACACAAACTACAGAAAATGCAGACAGAAAACATGTTTAGCCACATCGCCAATGAGGTATAACTTAATCACTAAGTAAGCAAGGAAACAAAATTTTAATTTCAACAAACAGAAGCATATGGAGACAGTAAAGGATAACGTTAAAAACAAAGTCAAGGATACAGTGGCAAATCAATGAGACCAGGTTATTCTCCATAGCAACATCAAACAAAGCATAGAGACGGAGCACATCTGCAGTCAATTGATCATCACCATCTTCTTTCTCTTGAAATCTTTCATCACATCTTTTGGAGATGAGGCCCGCCTCTATGCACTCACAGTAAAGTCGAGGACGAAGCCTACTGTTATTCTTTGGGATGGGAATTCTGCAAATTGGGCAGGAGTCGCATCTTTGACTACACTCTTTGCATA
Source organism: Linum trigynum (assembly GCA_964030455.1). Lineage (NCBI taxonomy): Eukaryota > Viridiplantae > Streptophyta > Magnoliopsida > Malpighiales > Linaceae > Linum > Linum trigynum. The sequence continues at coordinate 14,375,654 of OZ034816.1, forward strand.
AGGAAGCATGCCCACATGAGTCCAATACATGCTGCACATAACGTCCACAACTCCTCAAATCTCTGGTTGCCCGACAGCGCTCAACTTTTGCTTCACTGCACAGCTCAATTAAATCAATTGATGCCAGATGTTCCAATGCTTTCTGAAAGAATGACAGCGAGAATGAGACTAATTTGTAGCCTAGCTACCAGTTTGTTAAGAGATCATGGGGGCTAAACATATTCAAGCACAAGCAATTATGAATACTGATTCCCAGAAGAAGATTTCAAACTCAAATAAACATAAACAGTGCCTACTTGGATCAAAATTAAAACTTTTAAATTTAGTTCGAGCAATCTCCGTACAAATAAGCAAAATGTAAACTTCAAAACCAAAGACCAAGAAGGAATGGTAGGTAGAATAGAATACACAGTCTACAACGGTCTACTGAATGACACTAAACTTGGAGCAAGGCATCCTTCCAGATAAGGTATCAAAAGTTCAATACCAGTCCGTAAAACTGCTTTTCTCGACTCACTTTTCCACATAAACAGATTCATAAGACTCTCAAGATGAATACAACCACCAGGAAATGGAGATCATGCCTAAAGTAGTCATGCTTTCCTAGATTCGCTAGCTCCACTTCTGAATACAGTATATAAATAGAAGGGGAAAAAATCACAACCCATCAAAAGATCACATCTTTGAAGTCTTTCACAACTTTGATTAACCAAAAATAATACCCGCTAAAGCCCCAAGAGCAGCATTTCACTCAGAACCTCAGAGTTTAAACAGGTACACAACAACATTCTGGAATTCGAACTCGACCAATATCCAATATATCAACAATGAATGAATTGCATAACAGCAAACAACACGAAATGAATGCCCTAAATTTCCCACTTCAATGCCCAATGGAATTCACAGCAAGACCCAACTTAAGATAAACAAACTGTGAACGAAAGATTACGTGCAATCATACCACTTCAATGCCCTGGTGATCATACCTAAATACCCAAGTGAGGTTTTCGTTTCTGAAAATATTATAGAAAGAGAGTAAAATATCAACCCACCACTATATCAAAATGTGGCATTCGTCTTTCCAACTTTACCAAGCCAAACAAAATCTCTGATGGAAAGCAGCAACACGACCACTCCAACACTGGAATTCATAGTGGAGAAATCCTACCGACATTAACCGAATTGAATAGAGAAGGAAATGGCACAATTTGACTGCCCTAAAACCTAAACCAACATCAACTTCCAACAGTATTAGAAGTAAGCTCCAAGTTACCATCACTTAAACCCTAACGAACAATGAACGCAACATAAGGTTTTAGGCCTTCCGGAACCCAAAATGCTCTATATTCAATCTAAGTAAACCAGCGACCGTAGAGAGAAAAGGAGCTGCTTACTTGAACGGCCAGGCTACTGTAGTTTGGTTGGAGAGGAGGAGAAGCCGATCTCGCCGACGCGGCGTGGCGGGAACCAGCACCGGCGGAGGTGGAAGGTGAAATCCGGCCGTTGAATAAGTTTTTCTCCATGATTACTCTTAAACTTCGAAGGAGGATCTTTTGGCGCGGTGGTAAAAACTAAAAACACTAAAAACTGGTTGTAGAAGCGGAAAGGCCGACAACAATCGATGGCAAAGCTTCAGCAAAACGATAGTGGAGCGACGACCCACCCTTTGTCTTCTTGTTCGTGCGCTGAGCTGATTGAATTTTTTTTTTTTGAAATGTTTGGGGATTTTTCCGGATTCGCCGGAAATTTGGCCAAACGCCGGGTTGTTAATGGGCTTTCTCGGGCCGAGCGAGTTGGCTGTGCCGGGCCATGGATATGTGAGGCCCGCGGCTTGAGTTCTTGCATATTGGCATGTCAATAAAACCCGAACCAACGTATAAAACTCGCGTGGAAGAGTTTTAGGTTGGATTTGGGTTTAAATCCGTACATTATTCACCGGGTTGAGTTGGGTTGGGTTTGGATTTAGGGATATCCGACTCAATATGTAATTTTATTGGTTATGTAATAGTAAAATAATTTGATTGTATATTAATATTTTATTTATGAATAGTAAAATAATATGAATATGTTATTTTATTGGTTTTGTAATCCTTGATATTCTCAACACCCAATTAATAAAAACCTACTTAAGTATTAGTTTAATTAATTTGAAGAATGGAGATCATAAAAAGAGTAAATATAATATAATAGTCAAATCTTTGATTAAAAAAAAATAATAGCTAAACCTTTTCAGAAATAATATAATAGCCAAACCTTTAACTTTTCATTCGGTCCAACGTCAGTTGACTCTGTCGTAGCTAAAGTTCAGTGCGATGGAAATTTTTTGGTTATGTGGCAAGGACTCAAATATTTGACCATGCCACATGATATATTTATAATGCATTGTTTATAAATAATTTTAAATGTAATTAATAATGAAATAGTCTATAAAAATAAATTAGATCAATTTATAATTTATAAGAAAATGACCATTCAAATAATGTGAATTTTTTAGTTTTAATTTTACTAATACTATAACTCTATTTGATATTTAATGTCTTTATTTATTGAAAATGTTAAGCATTCCACTATACTAGCTTTTTACCCGCCCGTTGGGCGGTGCATTCGTATTGTTGTTTTATTTTTAGTCTATTATTTTTTTATGATTTATGTATGTTAAACTATTATACATTGATTTGTTAATCTCACTTACTTGATTTTAGGTATTGTTACATACTTTTATATCTTTTGTTTATTTATTAAAATTTGATTTTATTAAATGAACTCTCAGTAGATCTTTATTTATTTATTTATAAGTTAGTATCGAACCCACAATTCAGGATATATACATAAGAGATTATTAATGTTTTAACACACAATAGTGACAAAGAAGTTTAAAAAATGAATTAAGCAAATATGTTTCAATTAATAAAAAAATAAGCAAAGAGATTTTCATTTCTTCTCCCTTCTCGTATGTTGGTATGATAATACATAATATCGCGCTCTAAATCCCACGAACATCGTGCACTATCACTTACTTGTGCAATTTTGGAAGAATGAGAAAATGCATTTGCATCCACATCATCAATCTTCAGCTTATTCAGTTAATTTATCTTTAAAATGTTCTAGCAAAACCAACCAAAAATATAACTATTAGTTGTCACTAATTTATTAAAACAATATTTTTCAGCAAACTAAATTGCATATAAACACAATTTATATTTGTAGAGAGCTACATACCCCCTTCAAAAATAAAACAATGGTGTATTTTTTTTACCTAATACAACATAGACGAATTGTAAACCTCAACTCATTGTATCTTGTAAAATCTTCATTCATGAACACGGTTGATGCATCAATCCAAATAGCTGTTGTCAAGAAAACGATCAGGCTAAAACCAAATTTTAGTTAGAGATTCAATTAGGCAAAATTTCACGCGAAGGAAACAAACAAATGTCATTGCAAACGTGTAAAAATTGAAAGAACGTCGATTTGAGCAAGGAAATTTACGATCAAGCCGTTGTAATATGGAAGAAATTAAGAAACAAATGGAAAGAAGAGTTTAATATGGCTAGTCAACCACAAACAACTACATATCTCTAGGAAAAAGAGATCAGTTGTCAGCTACAGATCAAGGGTGAAGAGGGAGGAATGAGCAATCATCGACTTCATTCAATTCGTCTTCACAATGATAGGATGAACTTTTTTAGTCAATAGTCAAATATATGTTACAGTAGCTCAATTGTTTCCCATCTAATCATTGTCTTATATAACTCCATCCTCGTATTCTCTTACAAAGAGTAAAACCTCAATATGCCTTACTATTTCCTTTCATGTATCTGTTTGAAAAAAGTAGAGAAAAGAAATGTTATAAATCTTAGGATTTTGAGCAAATAAAAAGAGACGTTTGTTTGTTTTTATGGGGCTTGATCCAATTTTTTATTTTCTTATTTTCAATATTGCGCTTTATTTTTATAGAGAGAATTTGTATGAGAAAAGGGATAGAAACAAACCAAAATGTTGCATTCTGTGTTATTAACTTAATTTATGTTTTATTTATAGTGATGATAATTTAAAGAGTAAACAAAAAAATATATAAGCAAGAATTAGAACTTGTCCATACTGGAAGGGTGAGAGCTAACCATTCGTTGATGTGACACTAATTTAGTTTTTAATTCCTATAATATTAAGTAATGATGGTTTACAATTTTTTGAATTTTTTTATAAACTTTAAGAATTCATACAATTATTGTGACATTTCACATACATTTGAATACTCAGATTTATTATAGACAAATTTATTGTAAATACAAATTGCTTATTTTACAAAATAGAAAATTCCTATTTGATACTTTGATATTGAAAATTTTTTATTATTGCCAAAAGTTGGCATTGAGTCATAGACTCGCACCATATAACCAAAGGATTTATTACAATTGCCTTATCAAGTTCATTCTTATTAGAGATTCTTCATTTTAACCCAATACCTTGATTTAGATTCTTGTAAACATAAAAGTTTTTTGTTTAGATATCTCAACTAACACACTGATATTTATTTATTGTCTCAATCCTCAAATTTTGATTTGTCTAAAAGACATTCAACTACTAATGAAAATTGTCCAATCCTTATTTGATCAATGCCTAGGTTAGTGATTGATGAAATGTGATATTTATCATATATTCTCAACAAAGATTCCTTTAACATTCACATGTGTCATTTTTTAAGGTATATTGTGTCTCGTCTTAAAGTATGAAGTCAAAGTTCGTCAAAACTTATACTTAAGTCATTTTGAGAACTTTGATATATAATCCTCGACAATAACTCTAAATCTGAAAAGAAAATTTATTAGCATACCATTTATGACCTCAATTGAGTTTTCTCAACCAAAATCATCTAAATCAAATATTTTAATGTGAACTTAAACCAAATTATAAAATATTGCACATGTAATTACTTTTCATTTGAGAAATTTCAGGTAGAACTTGAATATATGTTTTCACTTCATCAGGATGAATACAAATGTTTTTAAGAAATTAATAAATTATTATTATTACTCGATCAAGTTATATTTTGACAATTATTTTATTATATGAAATAATTATTTATATAACAATTATTTTAATTGGTAGACATATATATTATAAAGAAGAGAAGGTTTAATATATAAATTCATATATTTCATTTCTCAAATTTGATTGATTGTCAAATGCTTGGTTTGTCTCTTTATGTTATTATAATTTATTTAATAGACAACTTTTTTTTCATTCCCGAGGAAGTTTATATTTTTGTTGAGTCCTCTCCCCTAATGGTACAGAACAATAGTCATTGGAGTAGATACACAAATCACTTTTAATACAAAAAGCCGAGTAGGCGGATTGATTCGAGTGGAGAGGAAAAAAAACTACGGATTCGAGCCATAGTACATGGTTTCATAAAAGCGTATGCTTTTCCCGATCTAAATAAAGCGGGTTTTCCATGAAGAAGACTTGGCTTTGGCTCAACATGTTATATTCGATACGTGTATGTACTTATTTAAATTTTTCATCAAAATGAGTAGATAATTCACTTGATAAGATTTAATCATATATTTGTGTAAACAAACCCGATATATGTCATTCTTTGTTTTCATCTTTATATTTTGTTTAATTGACAAAAAATATTATTATTTATGTTTTTTTATTTATATTTCAATGTAACTTATTATTAATGTTGAGTAAGCATAAATACTAAAAGAAGAGAGAGATATCTTAATAAATAGGTCAATAATAAATTTTTTTGTTAGTAAAAAAATGTCCACCTTGGCAACTTGTTATTTCTCCAAGTGCTTATGTGGTAAGATGTTACTTTTGAATTGCCATAATATATAGTATAGATATAGATAGATATAGATTATTTATTTAATTATTTCTCTTATCCTTCTCTCACACACCCACCGTATGAAGGCACACTCCCAAACATCTCTCTCTCTTACTACGCTTCATCCCTCTCCCTCTTCTCTAATACCAGAGCAAGAGAAGCTTTGTTCTTCTCATCTCTTTTCCCTAGCGATATCAGCATGCAGCCAACGAATTGTAGGGATCAATTTCAATCATAGACTTCTAATTCGAAACTCAAGCTTCCATCTTCCACCGGTGAATCCCACCGCCGTCACCCACTGCTCCATGATTGCCAGCCAATCCATTCACCATCATCGACCCGCTCGGCCCAAGCACAAGTTGTCCTCCCATCTAAAATTTTGAATCTGATAATTGACATCTATTCCCGCCCACTGCCGCCGTTCGATGACACTCCATCTGATCCTAAATGGAGGTAAAACGAGATTGCATGTTTCAGTTTTCGATTTATGAGATTTCGATTTGGGGAAAAAGGTTACAATCCAGGCTATTTGTTAGTATTTTTGGAGAGGTTTCTGACGGGAAGAAGATGGGAGAGAGGCTCGCCGCTATTCTCGTCGCCTACTAGAGAGCATCCAGGAGATCGATCAGGAATAGAAGGCGAGCTCTCTGGATTTTGGGAAGGAAGAACGAAGAAGTTGTAGCTCAGTTCGATTTGAGGAGATGGCGGATTTTTGGGACAATGAAGAGGGAGCGAGTGAGCTTGGATCTATCATACTTCTTGGGAGATAGCCATGATTTTCTCTGGTTTGGGTTTGCATTTGGGGAGAACGAAGAAGAAGATGGGAAGAGAGAGGAGAAAGGAGGGAGCTGTCCAAAAAAAAAAGTAAGAATAAATGTGAAATTGTCGTTTTCTCTCCGATTTGGAGTGTTGGGTTCAACAGTGATCCATCCCTTCCTTCTCCTTCACCTCCACAAATCAATGTGCAAAGCTTCAGAAACGGAGGAAAGTTCCTCGAAAATCCCACTCTCCCCCCTTTCCTTTCCTTCGTTTTCCGCTCTAAAAAAGCAGAGGGTAAAGTAGTTTAAAGACATCGAATTTTAAATTTTAGGGTAATGTCTATTTTTTATCCAAATCTTTTTTAGATTCTATTTTTTATCCAAATCTTTTTTAGATTCTTTTATTTTATTCAAATCTATTAAAATTCTTTTAATTATCAAAATCTTTCGTAATGTATCAAAATATTAGCCATTTTTACGTTATAATTAATAATTTTTAACTCTTTTCTTAGTTAAATTATTAAAATTTCGGAATGTTGACCTTCATGAATCTCTTCCAAGTCAGTATCATGTTGTCAAGTCAATATTACTAACATAATTGCTAATTGGAAATTAACATTTGGCTAATTCTTAGTATTTCGATAAGTTTGGATGATATAAAAGAAACTGAAAAAGGTTTGGATAAAAAATCGACATTACCCTAAATTTTAATTGGTACCATTAGTCTAATATGATGATATAGCAATGATCATAACCCATCAATGCATTACCCTAAGTCCTAAACCTTCAATTTTGAACCCTAACCCTAAACCCCAAATTTGTAAACCTTAATCTTAAACTCCTCAACCCTAAACCATTCAAATCAAAGTAAATCTTGAGTGACTTTTTGGTAAATTCATGTGTTTTATTTTCCATCGTACAAGTAACGATTGACATCATTTTGAGATGAATCGCCTACTTAGAATGATGATGATGATGATGAGGCGAGTGCATAACATGCACCCAAAAAAGTGTGTGCAC